>OZ026522.1:39613096-41016228 GCA_964019695.1 Loripinus fragilis | reverse complement strand
AATGGAGCCAGGGCCTACTGCCGAACCATGACGGCTAAACACTTATCTGCTCAGGCTTCTTAAAGTTGAATGCACGTTGGGGGAACCGAAAAGTCTTGGGCTGAATTGGAACAGGCGGGACATGTATATCCGTAACGGAATGCATTGTAACAACACAGGCTCACGATGCTATATGTCAAGTCAATGTCGCTCGACATGTTAATTATAAGGGAAAAAATGAATTGTCAATTTGAGGGAAATGAAACTGGATCATATAAAGTATCTGTGCCTCAACGAGAAGACCATGCAAGACTCAAACCAACCTACTCAGTTACAGAGATTAGCTAGAATGCTGAAATTTTGCGTGGAGCAAGTCTATCAATTATACTTTCCTGGGTGCGAACAACAAAGCCGCTGATCAGACTATGATGATGTGTAAGCTGGTCTGCGCCTTTGATGTTCGCATGCAGCTACGTTCGGTTTTCTCTCGACACGCTCCATAAAGTATGACCATCCGATTATAAAATTAATCAAGCAGGTGTCATAATAATTTTTCAATGTTTTCACACCTTGGCTAGGTAGGTCTATTGATGATACGTGCAACGAGCGTTATTGATAATTGCATCAATAAATTGTGGCAGATTGAATAAAATCAGAGGTAAAATGTAAAATGAGCCGAAACGAGAAAAAAGGGACACGGCGGAAAGCATGTACTCGGCCCAAAAAGTGGTCCGGCGCTCGCCGCCCTGCCGGACCGGCGACGACGGCCTTGCGGTCGTGTTTACTTTGATGGTTTTCAAAGGACCTCGGACAGTTTCCTATTTAATCTGCCCAAATTTTGACAGCATGTGGCTAGGATAATGCATAACTGACAGCTATAGTTTTGTGCTTCAATCAAACCCTTACATTTAGTGCACCTAGCAAAATAAAAATATTTTGAAAATATCGCATATTATGCCAGGACTCTAGGGTTTAAGGGGTGGGGGTATTTTTTCTGACCAAATTTTATTTCACAGAAAGACAAAGTTTCATCGAGTATTCACCTAAATACATGTAAATATTATGTTTGCGGCATAAAACTTGAGACGAAAGTGATGCGTTTGCATAAAATTCAGGTTGAGAAGATTTCATAGTTTCATCTAAAGGAGTGTGCTGTCAATTACTTTTGACTATTACCTGTAATGTTTCAAGACTAACACGTTTAACTTCTGCACAGAGGTGTATCATATCTGCATACTGTATAAATCATAGTCTAGATAAACACAGTTTTTGACCGTAAAATCGTTAATATTTTATTATACATCAGATTTAAACTATAATTCGGTGCTAAAAAGAACGTCTCATTGAGACGGTTCTTTTGAGTACTCACAACATATGTTTTGGTTGAGAAATAAGACAATTAATTACTTTGTAAGCACTCATAACTAAAGCCCTGATACATGCCATCGTAAATTAATATTTACCTACAGGTTTTTACAAAATACGTTTCTAATAAGTTTTAAGTGTTTTTGAGCATTTTGACAGCGCCCCCCCCCCCCCCCCCCCCCGTGACCAATCGTGCCGTTTTTTATATGATGTGTGAAATGTAAAACTACAACTGTATGCAAAAAGATTAGTTTGGTCACTGGGGGGGAGCACTTCAGTAAAACTTTTTCTATTTTCTATATGTTGAATAGCAAAAACAGAGTTTTCAACCCATATTTTTCAATTGGTACTTAGCCAATGAGAAAACGGCCTTTGTTTATAAGTCGAGGGTCGAACTTACTATCTTTTAGATAGAAAAAATATCATTTTCTTTGAAACTTTTCTCTGGTCATGTTTATGGGCAATCCTTCATTAAGACTGTCCGAGGTCCTTGTTGCTGTGTGGATGGTTTTGTCTTTCATCGCCGAATTTTTCTTCCGGTTTTGCTGTTTTGTTTTTGACGTAAATCAATTTAAAGTTACTGTCCCGCCAACCTAGTGTGACAATGGCGCACTTCGAATCGAACTCAAGTTCCTACTATAGTTCTTACGTAATAGATGCGCACGCACGTTTACACCCGAACGACTAAAGTTGGAACTTTTAGTTGATTGGCAAGTAAACAAAAATAATAGCCCTGTATGCTCCATTTCAAATTCTTCGTCGTAGACAAAAGGGACGTTATAAACTGCACAGGGCTTTCTTATAATCATTTACGATTAAGTGGGACCAAAAATTATGGTCAGCTACATGTAGGTTTATTTTACAAAAACATATCATTTTGAGGCGACTGACCGATCTTGAACCCATCTTTCTAGATCTTGAACCCATCGTTAGATATTTCTAGAGTAGGGAACCAGCCTATCTACTAGAGTAAGGGTGCTTCGACCATCTCCAGTAAGTTCGTGACGTCATCCTAGTAGCGACTATAGGTGTTCGAATCAAACTTTAGTTACTATAATAGGGACTATAGTTCGATTCGAAGTGCGCCAGTAACGTACTATTTTTTTTATAATTGTTAAATAAAACATTAACCTGTACACCCCGCTTGAGCTAACGCGAATCGAAAGATCACTTGTGTATTATTACATAGGAGGATAGGATTAATACACAGATGAAATATCAATTATAAGTCCATGATAACTTTGAAAACAAAACATGACGTCACTGTCACTCTTGGCTAGAAGGACAGTAAATTTGCGTCCCGGATTATTATGCAATCACAAAAACGGACTACGAGTAAATACATTGCATACTAGTTAGTATAGACAGCGCATTAATTTAAACAAAACAATTATGGTGTAATATTTTCGGATATGAAAGGCATTGATGTTGTGTTTTTTCCTTTAGTTTAGTTTATGCAAAACCGTTCCAAGATTACTTTGTTTGGGTATAGTTAAACAGCGAACGCGCATTTTCTAGCGGTAATTGGACATATCGGCCCAAAACAAACTCAAGAGTGCTAACCAGGCTACTAAAAAGGCTTCTTTCGCGACAGAAACGTTTCTATATGACAGAGACTTTTACCGTATGCTTATATGTAATTTCCTGTACAATGTCATGGTAAACTATTTAAAAGGTGATTACACGATTTCTGTTTCGTTTCAACATCATAGTAGAAACTTTAGTGTTTTGTTAGGTATAAATAAAGATCACGGACCGTTGAAGAGTAAGTGAACTAATGCAAACTTATAATTTAACACAGTGACTTATTCAGAGTTTCTATCTGACATCAAAGAAACAGGTTACATGACAGGTCAAACTCAGAAAATTATAGCAAATGAGCAAACATAAACTGGTTTATGTACTACCTAAAAGTTTTGTAGCCGCCCCTTGCACAGAAGTGTCTGCATCTGTTTTGAAACGAGCTTAAACATGATTACATGAATAATCATTGTTTCTGTGTGCAAATTGACTTTGAGCTTAGGTTTTAAATATGCGTCGGCTTAACAGCTAGGCTTTAATCATTTTATCCTTGCCAGTAGAATTATCATGACCTCTTTGAGATTGACACCAAAACTCTCTCTGAAATGCCAGGCCAAATACAGTTTCACAAGATTTCCCATATGTATCTACATGTATAAAGAGCTCCATACAACTCTAATTCTGTTGACAGAGATAACAATGTTAAAGCGTGTAATGTTTAAGATGTTTGAAAACCACTACACAGGAACAAAAAGGCGATTCCCTACACAATCCTTGAATTCATCCAGTTGCTGCAAAATGATTTCTATAGACATATTTTACATTTTATGCAGCAACGTCTGACCCAAAGAAGCAGAACTTTTTTATGCTGAGTATAGTCTGTTCAAATGTTGACCATAAGACTGATTGTCTGTCACTTAATTTATGTTTGAATTAAATTTGCTCACAAAGTATGAACTAGGACCATATGTTAGCTGAGCATCTATAAATCCGTTGGTTCTTATGTGCCATTTTTTCATTTCTCTGTTGGCATTTAAACCATATGGGCGACATCACACAGATTTTTTGGAGTATGCACCAATTGTAGCATATATCTGCTAGTTCACAGTCTGCAAATAATAAATTCTTAAAAATACAGGTAACCAGAACTCCTTTTCAAATATTGATTTTTTTCAAAATCAATAATTAAAAAGGATTCTGCTCACAGGTTTTTCAAATATTGACAATGTTTATGCCGGCAGCCAACAGATAATGCAAAAATGGTGAAAACTAATTACTGAAACGGTTAGCCGAAACAAAGTGAAGGAAAAAGTAGGTGAAATTTGGTCCATACAAAGCGAGTTCGCCGTGCATCATTTTTGCTGCATTTTGCAGCAAGTTTGTACTTGTAACGTATTCATGTGACAGGGTGATACCCATACAATTTAACAAATGTCACACATATAGAGGATCTTACATGAGTGCTCATGTTTTATTGAATTTATTAAACGAGTTGGTGAAAAGAGATAAAATGCGAGGCTTGCCGAGCATTTTATCTCTTTTTCGCAACGAGTTTAATAAATTCAATAATACAAGAGCACGAATGTTAGATTCTATTTATCATATGACAAATACTTTGAAATCTAATTTCTGGCGTTAAAACGTTATAATTTTGTCATTATGTGCGCAACGTTGTTATGGACGTCATAATGTTTCCCGTAAATCTATAAACCACTAGTGGTTTATCGATTTTATTGCATGGCGTTATTTCACTCCCAGACGCGACGTCATATGATAAATAGTGTTATGTTCCCATATGACAACTAATATGAATAGGGAAATGGACATTTTTTTCTATCACAATTTTCAGTGTATCAATCTCATTATATATCTCAAGTTCAAAATCAATCGATATACATATCCGACATACTTCGTAATCATGTCTTCCTAGGTTTTCATTTCAGACGAAGTGCCCATAGGGGATACTCTCAGATTCTTAAATATTGCTAGACTTTACAGAATCCGGTATTTGTCCTTTCCAGAACATATTTTGCGAATAAGTATTTGCTTTGCCACATGACAACGCGTCTGGGAGTGCTATGACGCCATGAATTAAAATTGACAAACAATTAGTGGTGTACTTGTACATACGTAGATATGACACATTCTTGATGTTTTTTTTTACTGAAATCAAAATTAAAAAAATACGAGTTCAAAGAAATTTAAGGGTCATAGTGTATGCATTCGTTGCCAAAAGAGCGACAAAATGTTCGACAAAGTTTGCATTTTATCTACCTTCCTCAACTTGTTTAATAAATTAGATAATACATGAGCACACATATCATATATTCTATATAACAAGGAACTGTTCTCAATAATTGAAATAAAGCATAAATGAATTATTATTTTAGCTCTATGACATTCTCCGTTTCCTCATTTCAGTAAATCATGATATTTTTGCATATTAATTATTTCCTGATTTCATCTTCTCTGAGATATATTGGTGGGAATTATGATTCATATTTCTTGATGTCTTTAAAACTTCTACTCGTGGAAGCCTAGCGGCCTCCTTTCCATGCAGCATCTGCAAACAGTGCTGAACCTGATCAGACGCCGCGTTCTGCAGAACCAGAGCAGATACCACAGAATGCGGCGTCTGATCAGGTTCTGCTTTGTTTGCTTACAGAGTTTTTTTTAAAAATTTGAATGAAATTGAAATTAAAACTGATTGCCCAATAACCTTTACATGTAACTTTGAAATGGATTCGTCCAAATGATACGGATGAGAAGTTCCATAAGGCATAAATGGATAAAGTGGAAAATGAAGCTGATATGACTCTCCGACTTTGGTTGTATAATGTAGAGTATAACTATGTCTTGTACGAGCAGACATTATTCTACCATATGTAAAATTAAGGCTAAATGTGTGGATGGTTTTGTACTCTAGTGACTTCAATGTCATGGTCAGAGACTAGCTGATAAATTTGCTAACTAAAAGGGGATGAACAAAGCAGATGTTGATGTCAGTATGGCACACAGTCCTCTTCTTTTTAGCTGGAAAATAATATTGAACATATTCAAAGTAAGTAAGGGCGCAAAGATCAGGAATCGATACAATCAAGTACCACACCTGACCCAGGATACCAATGGGAAAGTAACAAACTCACAGTTAGACACCAAAAACGAGAGCCAAGAGGTCAGCCCTTTCCAAGCAGGTGACCACAAGGCACAAATAAACAGACGCTTTCAAAGGCATAGCAAACACAAGATAGAAAAAACATAAAAGATCCACAAAAGAAGTACCGCCTTGGAACGGCCAGTAAAATATGTTACTGGAGGGCTTTAACTGGTTTAATGGTGCACCAACCTCACCCTTAGTTCAGTTGTGGATCAAGACGCATAGATGTTTGGTTTGCACGAAAGACCCCTAACTTATCAATGCATCATCTCCTAGAACATATAAATCATGATATAAAAAGGAGATAAAGCAAAGATAAGGACTCAACAGTAAATAAAACTGAATACCGCAGCAAAAGAAATCCAACAGGTAAACCCCGGTGGGCCCGACAAACAGCCAAAGCATCAGGCCCCTACCATCTCATCAATAGATAAGTCTTTAGGGCGGAACCGTCATAGAGTCTGAAGTCCGACCCATTGGCGTGCAATTAAAGAGGAAAGCAAAGTTGCCAACCCTGATTGGGTTGACCACCAAGCATGCAGTCTGTTGCAATACATTAATGTTATAGCCAATCGTTTTATAATGGGAAATTATTTTAATGAACTGCGCTGAAAAATTATCAGAGCCAACAATCTTCTTTAATTCATACACCAAGTCACCATAAAATTCAGGTTCCGAAAGTCCATGGCGCAAAAGAGATTTTAGTCCAACATCAAATCCTAGTATCGTCTGTATATTTAGAAGAGGTTTTGCAAAGGGTATGATACCGATAGCCTTGTTTAAGAAGTTTCTGAGTTAACAATTTATTGCGAGTGTTGAAGTCAGTAATATAGCTAGACGCTCTAGCAAAACGAATGATTTGAGAGATATAGACTCCACAGGATGTAGAGCGAGGAACATCACCATCTAAAAATGGGAAATTTACAATTTCAAAATCAAATTCGTCACGTTTATCATAAATTTTGGTAGAAACTATATCATTAGAAATAGACAAATTCAAGTCTAAACTTGCAGCTTCGGTATCAGAAGTATTGGCTTTGTTAAGTTGGAGCTCTGTAGGGATAAAAGTTCGATTGTTCTACAATAAGAATCCAGTGTAAAAGGTTAACAACTTGAACGTAAAATAACAAAAAGTTCATTTATAATAAATGCAGCGAATACTAGCTTGAGTACACCACGAAAGGAAGAGCGAATCCTGAAAACCTGATATACGCGTTTAAGTCGAAGTAAGGTTCGAACACCTGGGACGCGCATATTAACCACAGGTTGTATGGTTGTTTGACCTTATACAAGTACACTACTGTGTAGTTGGAATCCAGGTGCACTATACAGTTAAACCTGTCTTAAGCGACCACTCAAAAAACACACAAAATTGGTTTTCAATACCGATTATCGCTTATAATTAATGCAGGTCAAAAGAATTGCAGAATGCCAAACGGCGATTCTCGGGACGGATTTCTGTATCCTACCCTCAAACTCATGATTAATTCTATAATCAAATTAACACACTATGATGAAGAAAAAAGGCACCGACTCACAGATGGGCACAGGACATTTGAGCGGAAAAGTCAAAATGTCATAGTGGGGATGGACATTTGAGCGTGTTTAAAGTGGACCAGTGAGCGAAAAAGAAATTACAGGTAGGCCATCGTACAGGTACATTTGTAAATGTTCACCCTGGGATTTACATTTCTTGGATGCGTTACAAGAAGCTAAAGTCGGAGCTAAAAGAATTCCTCAAGTTGAGCCACGGTCGACCCAGTTAAAGACAATCATCAGACACCAACCAACCGACCTATTACATGTAACGCCGTCATTGAGTCTGAGGTGTGACCAATCGTCACGCACTTAAAGAGAAAACCATACCTAAATGTATAAACAGTGGTTGGGGTAAGAACCATCGCATGATATCTATCCATATTATACATGTATCCTTCATATTTTGCGCATTTCAAGCGGTTGTGCTGAGCCCTTTAACATTTAGAAAGGATTAACTCAACGCCAGTCGTGTATAACACTTTTTTGTATTTTATCGATTACATGTATATGTACGTGATCTTATTTTAAAAACAAATATTAAATGACCTTCTGGGGTACTGTAAAGGCGGCGCCTCATGAATGCGTAATAAGGACTGGCCAACCTTAGACATAGGTAAAAGCTGAAAATGAGGCGTGGTTTTATTCAAAAGTAACTGAATCATCTTGCGCCTTTACCTCAGTATAGACGCAAAACACATTACTTAGTCCTTAAAACGCCAGCAAAATAACTGAATCTGAAAACGTCTATTTAATATAAGCATAGAGTTAAACATTGTGGACCCAGATCAGACTTGGTCCACACTGTTTGTCTATGAGGCTTCAAATATTTTAGTGGACGACAAAAACAGAAATTGTGATTATGCGCTCTAAGGGTTAATGAATGTGACTTCAGTGTGTATACGGTTAGGATTTTCATGAAATGCATGCACGTTTGCTTGGCCCAAAAAACTTAATATTAATTCTTCACCAAATTATAAATATAACCTGATTTCCCTTGTATACATGTAGCAGATGAAATAGCCGAGCCACGCCTAGATATGAATATTAAAGTAACCGACTTTACAGTAAGCGAAAAGTCTATCAATACTTGAATTTGAATTCCATACGATTTTCACGATGCTGTGCAAGACATTAGCAAAAACAAAAACATCTAAAATCTTGGTCGTTTGTTAAATTCAGAAGTTGTTTATCTGCAAGGAAACGTTTTAAAATGCTTTCGCTGCAAGTTTAAGATCAATAAAATGTTCTTATCAATATCAAGGAAATATTTATGCATTAGATGCAAGTAAAACAATATGTGATAAGTATTTATGACGAATTTATTGGCGCGCTTTGTTACTAGATGGAGTAACGAGAACACAAGAAAAAGCATAAACCAACAATGCATCAACATTTTATGTCAATTTTCGTTTAAGGATGCATGGTATACTAGTTTGTCTGATAAAATACAATGCAAATATTGGGCCTCGTCTCGAGAAACCCTGTCTTCGGGGTCTCCGATCACGTCATACACAAGCCTTGAGACTAGTTAGAAAATTAAAAATTCGCATTTAGCAAGTTTAGATAAAAATTATGATACATTCCAAAAAGCGAATAACAAATACGCTGATCAAAGCGTCCTTTTGTTGTTTGCAAACCCCGAAGACAGTGAACAGTAGCCTAATTTCACCCTAGATAAGTAGATTTCTGATGTCTTGACATTCTTGTTAAAGTCGAAGTAAAGTTCGGATACATGTTTATTGGATGCGTATTTCTGAAATAGTGAAGTGGATTTGAACAGGAAATACCGTATTTATACAAATCAAGGAAATGGCCACAACAGAAGCACTGTCAACCTATTTAAGCCTAGCTTCCTTTTAATGGGACATTGTGGGCAAACAGTGAAGACTTAATCACAAAACAAGGCCCCGAGATTATAGAACATGTTCATGCTCAACTGAGCAGAATGCTGCATCTGATCAGGTTCTGCTCTGCTTGCTTACATAATGTATTTTTTTAAATTTGAATGAAGTTAAATATTACCGGCCAATAACCATTAAATTCGAAATGGATTCGTCCAAATGATAGTGGAGGGAAATCCCATTAGGCATAAATGGGTTAACTAGAGCAGCAGCCACAGCCTCACGGATATAGGTTTATCATTCCTTATACCTATAAGCTTTCGGTACGTATCGTTTAAACGCAAATGCCTCGAATAAACGCCAAAGCTGACGTATCTAGCACAGCCAACATTTCGGTATGAGACTGAGCTTTTCATTTACACTCGTACTTTATGTATGTGAGCCTTCCGATAAGTGCCTAAATCTCATGCACTAGCCCATATGGTTAAAACGATGGAGGAAATTTGAATAGTTACGAGGGTCATCCAATAAAAAGGGTGAATTTCCTTATAATGTAAGCGGTTTAACCATTCTAACATCACAAATAGGACCATAAGGTGGCATAACTTGTTGGGTATGCAACAACATATCCAGAAGTTTGACAGAATGTGATGCCTCTTGTTGCTTAGCAACTCAATCACATACTTAAAGCTTACCTGGCCAGATACCTTAAAATGGTTGCCATGGTTACTGGTATGTGCAGATCAGTTCCAAAAAAGAAGCTATTCTTTAAACTACAAACATAAGGTAATTATTCTGTAAAATTCATTTACTTTTTTTGAAAATTGTCAAATTGACAGGGACATAAAACGTAAAAAAGCGACAAAAATGCAAAATTGTGGAATCAGAAAAGGGGTATGGGTTATGAATTTGCCCTTGAATTATTGTTGGTTATTATAATAGTTTAAAGCTGCATAGTCTGTAACTTTTGATCTTTTCAATTTAGAAATAAAGTTTCTATTTTTCAAGATCACAGTAAAAATACTCAAATTCAGGTATACATTTTACCTTTTTCGTAATAATTAACAAATTATTAGTGCCAAAACAACAGCATTTATGTTTAAAATTAACTGTCTAGAATTATTGGAGGGACGCAAATAATTACAAACAAGAGGAAAAAACACCTGTTTTTATAAGATAATTCACTTTTCCATGCAGTTTTCAGCAGTAGAAATTAGATTTATTGTGACAACATAACTTTATTCTACTTTTACAAATGATTTAAAAAGAAAATATTTTTTTCGAAAAATGTTCATAGTTACAGAGTATGCAGCTTTAAAACACCCTAAAATTATTGAATACATTCTATATTTCAAAACAGTATCGTTAAAAACCATGTATACCATGTGTCCACTGTTGACTAGCAACAGAAAAATATAGACTTGGCAAATAATCCAATTTTCCACAAGTGCCTGGTTGCTAGGCAACCATGACTAACTTGCACATTTAATGTCCATATTTTTATGTGTAACATTGAGAACAATTAAACATTAACATATGAAAGAACAATTTCTGTTCAGATAAATAATTATAATCTAATGTCAGGCTATGTTTCTTTAGCATTAGCTTTTTGTATGTGGAAAATCTGGCCAGGCTAGCTTTAGTATCCCTTTTTGGTTGCTAAGCAACAAGCAACCTCACTTTCCAACAACATTTGGATACGCTGCTGCATGCCAAACAAGTTATGCCACCTAATGATTACATTTGCCATGTTTTAATGGTACAAACTCTTGCATTATAAGGAAAATCCCTCTATTTATTGGATGACCCTCGTATTCATGACTTCGTGCTAGTCTAGACCTTGTTATTATTGAAAATAAAACTTCATAATTCTAAAGTTTCAAGTTTTCATAAGTGCACCCAAGTAAACCGCAAAGCACAAAGAGGGTAGTACAAGTTCACCTGGTTAAGCGTATTTTCACAGCACTGATTAATTAAACAAGTGCAGCTTGGCACGTGGGGCCATTCGAAAAGGGATGTCTTAGCATTTCTGTTCAAAGCAGGACCCAGTACTAGTGCGCATGATATATGTTGATATCTTGGAGAAGAAACGCGCATGGAATTCTAATTAAGTATACTGGCAGATTGAAATATTGCGGAAAGCATTGTCCCTAGAGATCATACACAATGACGCATGCTTATCAATGTTTTCATTGATCATGCATGGAAACATACTATAAAACACTTTCTTCGTGTAATAGGCCAATTGTGGTTTCTCATCAATTTTGACTAATCTTTATTTTGCGAAAAGGACTGTACAAAATGGGCGAACTCGGGTAGCCATGTAAGCCATCCGATGGTTAACCTGTGACGTCAGCGTTCACCATTACATCACATGGTATCACATCACCCTTTATGCAAATGTTACAGGCGAAACCACGCATCACAACAATTTAAATGTTAAAATATGTATCTTTTCGACTGGCATAGAGCAGAAGGGCTCAACTGACTAGACACTTTTCAAAGATTTCAGTTATCGTTGTCGTGCGTTCTGCAAAGCTAATTTAACGCTTGATTGATCAGCGGCGGGAGCGCCATTTTTTATACACAGTAAAGTGTCGGCACCATAGGTCGAGATAAATATTAAAGTTGTGATTAATTTCTTACCCATCAGTTTAACATAACATTTGAGTGCTCAAAGGAATCGTCTCATCAAGACGGTTCTTTTGAGTGCCCACAACCTATATTTAGGTTGAAAAATAAGAAAGTTAGTTTTAATTATGTACTGTTATCAAGGGGCATGACTGATCGGGCCTGAGCATCAAATACTTATTAAGATATTCATATTTCAAATATTGTACAGAAAATAACAGTGTCATATTGCCACATTCGCTGTTTGAATGTTTTCCAGGGCCTCTCTGTTGTTGATAGTCATTGTTGATATAGCGCTCCCATTATGTACATGTATGATGAATTGTCTGTGGTCCTAGTTTTGTGATTTAGCTCTTTGTATCCTTTCGACACGAATCTAGCTCTTTGTATCCTTTCTATATGCAGCTAGCTCTTTGTAACCTTCTACATGTAGTTTGCTCTTTGTATCCTTTCTACATGTGGCTTGCTCTTTGTTTCTTTGTATCCTTTCTACTTGTATTTTGTTATATGCATCCTTTCAACAAAGCTTGCTGTATGGATCCTTTCTACATGTAGGTTACTCTTAAGTTTGTATCCTTTCTACATATAGCTTGCTCTTTGTATCCTTTCTACATGTAGTTTGTTCTATGTATCCTTTCTACATGTAGCTTGCTCTTTGTATACTTTCTACATGTAGCTTGCTCTTTGTACTATTTCTACATGTAGCTTGTGCTTTATATTATGGAAGGTAAAAAACGACATTATTCAATGCATACATCTTTGTTTTTGTATGTTGGCAATTTCATTCTATTTTGTAAATTGTGTCATTATATCATGCAAATTGTCATTTAATAGTTGTTTCACTCGTAAACAGATTCCAATCATGTCATTTCTCGGTTTTAAAAAGGCAGAACTAGGTTGTAAAATGTCAGAACTACATTTGTATGTTGTAAAAAGGCAGAACTGGGTTGTCATAATACGAAAGTGAATATGCTTTAGTATTTTGACGCCAGAAGGTGCACCAATTTTACTGGGAATAAATAATTTCTCCCATGCAAGTAGAACTACCTGCAAACGGTGTTAAGGATTATTTTTTACCAAGAAGTTCCCCCTACGTGGGATTTGATTCTTTACGTCCCATCAACAATTTTTCAGTTATGTAGGGACAGGTCTTCCTGGGTTGAACCAGCACTAAGTTAGGATCAATGTGTCTTGCTCAAGGACACATCGCAGTGACGCCGGTGAGGCTCGAACCCGCGGCCTCTCGGTCTCGAGTCAAGCACTCTACCACTGAGCCACTGCCCTCCCCTTTCACGTATATATAAGAGAAAACTTCATCCCCTCCCGCCAAGCTTGCACACAACTAACAAATGTAGATCTGTTACTGGGTACGAGCTACAATTGAAGGCAGAACAAGCGGGGATACAGAGAGGGATAGGGGGTCCGGGTAAAATCACAATTTCGATAAGTTTCTACAGAAATTAGCATTTGGACCCCCCCCCCCCCCCCCCCCCCCCTGTGGAAAAAAGTTGGACCCCTCCCCCACCCCGTAAAATGTTGGAGGCCCTCTGGAACCTTGGAAAATTATTGTTTTCCAAAAAATAAACCATCGGACCCTGGGATCGGTCCCCTCTGTAAAACTGTTAAATAAGTTGAAGGTGAGGACTAAAAACAGCAAAAATAACAAAAAACGCTGTCCGAGCTTTTTACTGTCAGGTGGGCCTAGACCCTCTACCCCCCCCCCCCCCCCCACTCGGTGAAAATTCCTGAATCCGCACATGCAGATGCAGAAGACACATAATACCACATTAAATACGGTCATGTATTTGCCCTGTTTCTTACTTTGAACCATTTCTCCTCAAATCGCCTCCCTTTAATAGTACAACTGCATCTTATTTATTTTTCATGCTGTCATGAAAGCTGATGTATTTATAAAGAATAAGATTATATTTGCAGATTATAAATAAAAGAAATTTTAGTAAAATAGAGGTGCTTTCTTCTTTTTCAGAAAAAAGAATCACATCATAATATTTGTAAATTCATAAGTATTTAATAGTTAAAAAGTGCATTGACAATCGAAATCTCAATTCCTAGTTCTCCCAGTCTGTCGGATGAGACTTCAAGCCATTTGCCCTGTCTTCTGAGACGCTTTAAAACCAGAACCACTGCTGGTTGAGCCTCCAGGAGTTCCTGGACAAAGAACCACAAAAAGCATAAACCCACCCGGCCAGTACTGGTACAGCCAAGGAACACGGCCACAAACAATAATTCCCACTTTCGGTTAAGCCTTTGGGGTTCCCCGTCCTAAAATACACACACAAGTCGTAAAGCCTTCCAGCCTGATGCTGGTTACTACCCAGGGAAAGTCACTAAAAGTGGTAAAGTGGAAAAGTCACTCGCGCGCGTTGTATCCAGGGCTCCTGAGTTTCATCCCAGCTCTTCCAGTCTGTCTGACATGACTTAAAGCCATCGTCCTGTCTTCTTAGATGAACCGCTGCCGGTTTAGGATTCAGGATAGATAAATACAGATTTAAGATCCAGGCGTTTGGGCGCATTCCAAATTATATAGTGCACAAGTATAAAAGCTATCTCCGGGGGCTAGAAGTGTTTTTTCGGGGGCCTTAGCCTAGACCCCTCTACCAAACGATCAAATTCTTACCCGAGAGCCCCCCCTGACCCCCTCAAGAGTGCTTCCTGTCTGCGACAATTGTCATAACGCGTCAACTATATTTAAGGATAGCAATAAAACACTTGGGCCGTGACTCGAGAAACTCTGTCGTCGGAGTTTGAAAACAACAAAGGCCCAGACAAGCCTGTGCATCCATGCAGACTGGTTAGCGCCTTTGTTATTATATCATCAGTCGCTTTCCTGAAGCATTTTATAGAGTACGCACTCTTGAGGGGGTCATGGGGGCTCTCCCCTATATGGGTCTATGGGTGAAGCCATGTGGCAGAAAATGGTTTTTGTGCAATTCAAAGGGCTAAAAGAAGCCCTTAAGCATGCTAAGGCACGCAGCTAAACACTATTGAGGCCCTGGAAGGGGTGGGGGATCCCAGTATCCCATATCCCTTTAAGTATTTTGAAAAAATATCCCACATCCCTAAAAGAAAAATGGCAAATATTCCCAAATCCAGAAAGCATTGTATCCCCATATCCCTAGAATTGATCAAAATATCCTGTATCCCTTTAAATATTTACAAAAATATCCCGTACCCCTTTATGCTTTTGGCCCATATCCCTGTATCCCAAAAACCCCTTCTAGGGCCTCACTATTTGCTGCATTTTTGTTCCAAAATATCTAATTAAATACAGTAAAAACACTCAAAAAGACCAAAACTTGGTTTTCAAGACCCATTATCACTTGAATGTAGGTCAAAGTATTACAGAAGGCTCCGAGAGGAGCATTCTGCATACTTTCGAGCTTCATTAAGCTACCATTCATCATTAAGACCGGTTGTTGTCCATTTTTGAGTAGCCTATACTGGCTGTGTCAAGTTATACACACATGCATATTTGCATACACGTAGGTACGCCCCTGATCATATCTAAATTTGCTACTGGCGAAATTTGAATTACACAGTTTCTAGCGATTTTTGATCCGCGTTCGTCGATTGTTAAAAGCGTTTTCGATTGCCGCCTATCCGGTGTGAAACAAAATTATTTTTAACAGACAAATGGCAATCAAAAACACTGTTTCTAGCGATTTGTGATCCGGGTTCATCACTTGCTCAGAGCGTCTTTGATTGCCGCCTATCCCGTGTGATAAAGGAGCCTATTTTATGGTAATTGAAAAGGTTTGGTCATTTCTCCATAAAACATTAGCGACGATATGTTTACTTGCAGACGATGTCCTTGAGCGGGCTTAAATGGCATTGAAGCCCTGTTGAACCGCAAATTTCACATTTTGCAAATTTCACACTGTGAAAATTGGTACCAATTCTTTACAGCGCGTGAAAAATTGGTACCAATACGTCACATTTTTCATACCAATATTTCACATTTTGTGAAATTTGCGCACATAGTGAAATTATATGTAGCATACATATAATATTTTTTGACATCTATATATGAGCCGTGACATGTGATTTCCAATAATGTGGCATTTTGACAAGTGTAGACTCAGACGTGCCTGTGCAGCCTCCTTTTAAGCTAAAAACCTCCAAATGATGTTCACTCAGTAGCTTAACACTCATAGAATCTTCAAGGGACTAGCAAAGGCTCTGATCAGACTGCCCGTATGCGCAGGCTGATCTGAGACTTTGTTGGTCGCACATACCACATTGTTGGAAATCTCATGCCGCGGCTCATATATGAATAGGGTTAGTTTTGAAATTCCGGGCTGCTCATCGGCACCAATATGACTTCCAAGTTACCCCCACCTTTTTTGCTTCCAATGGATCACATGTTCAGAACTTAGTATACAACTACTGAACTTGAAATGCATGATAAAATGGAAAAAGATGGGCTTTATATCTCAGCTTTAGATAATGCAAAAACTGTTTTCCAGCAACTATAATGCTCTAATCTTTTTTTAAAAAGCCAAGCTTGTACATGTATTCCTGAATTGTTTCCCTTAAAACGGAAGACATGCATACATTTGCACATTTTAAATGATTTTTTAATGTCCATTCTATTTATTTCGTTAAAATTTTAATGCGCTTATATTTATGAGATTCTACATGGACTTTTTAATTAGAGATTGCATTTTGTGTTTTACAAAAAAAGACGAAAAAATGATTTTTTTTTGTTTATTTGTTTTTTTACTCTTATCCATCTTAGAGATAAACCATTGTAGTTAAAATAACTCTCATCACCGATTCACGAATAAGGGATACTCTGTAAATTATAAATGAAAGCGCGCCCTCTGGCGTCAAAATATCTAGCATTGAAAGAAGCGGGGAATTACCGCCAATCTTCAATGCGTCAACTTTCTGTTTTGAATGAATGGAGTGTCATTTTATAAAGCTGTTAGTGCTATTCTCTATTTCTAAATTACTTTGTATTATTTGTAATTCGTCAGTATGCATCCGAAGCTGTTATCATACTACAATTCACATGATATAATGACACAATTTACAAAATAAAATGAAATTGCCAACATACAAAAACAAAGATGTATGCATTGAATAATGTCGCTTTTTACCTTCCATATTATATCCTTTCTACATGTAGCTTGCTCTTTGTATCCTTTCTACATGTTTGCTCTATGTGTCCTTTCCACATGTAGTTTGCTCTCTGTATCCTTTCTACATGTAGTGTGCTCTTTGTATCCTATCTACATGTTGTTTGCTCTTTGTATCATTTCTACGTGTGGTTTGCTCTATGTGTACTTTCTACATATGGCTTGTCCTTTGTATCCTTTCTACATGTAGCTTTCTTTTTGTATCCTTTATATTTGTATCTTGCTCGTTATATCCCTTCCACATGTAGTTTGACCTTTGTATCCTTTCTAAATGCAGCTTGCTCTTTGTATCCTTTCTACATGTAGCTTACTCTTTATATCCCTGCTACATGTAGTTTGCTCTTTGTATCGTTTCTCATTGTAGCTTGCTCTTTGTATCCTTTAAACATGCAGTTTACTCTTTGCATCCTTTAAACATGCAGTTTACTCTTTGTATCCTTTAAACATGCATGTAGCTTGCTCTTTCTATATTTCTACATGTAGCTTGCTCTTTGTATCCTTTCTACATATAGCTTGCGTTTTGTATCCTATCTAAATGTAGTTTGCTCTTTGTATCATTTCTACATGTAGTTTGCTCTTTGTATTATTGCGTTCATGTGTGTGTCTCTCGAGGTGTGTCTTTGTCTGTCTCTAAAATAGTTTGTGTCTTCCTCACGATACCATGGGCCTGTGTTCTATGATTGTCTCCTTGTAAGAGCTCTTCTTTCAGCCCAGTGCGTTGTGCCTGTTCTAGTTTGGCAATATTTCCCAATGAATGCGAGAACAAGATCCAAAATTACAATGCCTTCTTAAATATATGTACTGCCCAGGTTAGGTTTTTATCTTTTAGCATGCGACAAATAACGTTTCAAACTTATTAAAATCAAACTTGTTTCATTTATTCTGTAGATCACAATGCTATCTTCGAAAAATATGTACTGCACCAAGTCTGACAATTTATCAATCCTATGAAATAACATTTTGAAATAGCAATACATTAACTAATTAAGTTTTTGACTTTAAATGCCTATAAATGTGCCCAAAAGAGGTAATTAGCTGATAAATTGATAAACAAATCTTATGCTAAGATAAATATAATTATTTTATCAGGAATACCTGAACCCTTCATGGGACCGCTTCATTTCACACTGTAAGGTTGTCATAATTACCCCATTAAGATTAGCCTTTGATCTGCCTGGAATAACAGTTGTATTACTTTTACAGTGACAAAATTAGGTCTTTAAGGAGGCATTGTAATTTTAGGCCCTGGTTGCTTTGCTTATGTATTGTTTATTGAGTTTCCTGTTGGCTTATACGTATTCTAAGTTACATAAACAGATAGTCGATACCATATGTTTTCATTAAACAATTTCTAAATTATATTGCAGACACTCAAAGTCTATTATTGTTAAATACAACTTTTCTGCACAGGACATGTCAGAGTGGTTAATATTTAGTCTATAAATTGAAAAGGCTCAAAAGACTTTCGAAAGCTCCTTACATTGTCTAAGCAACTGCTATATAAGAGTTTGTTATAGCATAGTTATTATGCGACAGTCTGCATGACTGGTTATACAAATATAACTTAGCTAATTGCTCGACGGTGGGTAAGGCTTCAAACTGAATGACGACCCTGATCTCAACTGTCGTTGATGGGCTTGAGACTGGTTCAACTTTTTGTACTCTTCAGCTCTGATTAGCTGTGGCTTTCTATGTTTCTTCACAGTTAGCCAAACTGATTTTATTGGTGGACCCGTGGCGATAAAATATATTTTCAATTTATTTGCTTCAACGGCAACTAGGGCAAAGACCTGGGCCCGGAATTACAAAGCCTCCTTAAAGTTAAGGAAGACTTTAGTTAAATATTGATATTTCAACATGCTATATTTAATGCTAAATAAATTGCCTGGATTGATGCAGTACTTGTGGGCAGAGATATCATTGTGATCTACAGAAAAAAAATGAAACTATTTTGATTTTAATCCGTTTGAAATGTTATTTTTCTCATCCTGAAAAATCAGTACTTAACTTAAGTCTTCCTTAACTTTAAGGAGGCATTGTAATTCAAGGCCCTGGCCAGTGAAACACACTTAAGCCCCAATATGCCGTGAATGCTATCCGTTCTAAGGCGGTGGTTTTGCTATTGATATATAACTGTTTGTCGTTGCTCCGATTGTGAGGGATTTTTGTGTGTGATTTTTAATTAGACAAGTATCTGGTCGAGGAAAAGAATTCTGGTTACTTTCTTGTATGCTTGCTTTCGTGTGTGTGCCTTTGTCTGCATTTTCTAACAAACTAACAAAACAAACTAATATATATATATATATATATATATATATATATATATATATATATATATATATATATATATATATATATATATATATATATATATATATATATATATATATATATATATATATATATATATATATATATATATATATATATATATATATATATATAATCTGAGATTTCCAGTTTTGTTAGCTCAAATTCTGCATCAAAATTGTTAAAACGGTCACTCCTGAGACAGGGAAGTCATTAGCAGTGGCACTGTTGTTAACAGTCGATATTCTTTTACTTGAATAATACCATATTTTATCATGTTATAATATCTTTATCTAAAGCCGATGAATAATAGAATCACAGCCTGATGACAAATGTCATACAGGTTCGATTAATCAAGAAGATTGTCTCCATGTATGACTGTACATTGTTACGTAAAGCTGCTCCCGTATTAATCGAACGATTGACTCAGTATCAGAAAGATAATCATGATAATATAAAGATTTCAGATTTCTATATAAACGGATCAGGTATAGGTTGACTGTGTTGTTTATTTTGCAAAGGAGGGGAGAGCAGTATATGTTTGCTTGTCTAAACATCAAAGAACAGAATTTTGCTTCGAGCCATCAGTTGTTCGAGTTAAAAGAAGTTGGTATGTTATTCATTTGAGTATTTATCTTAATTCAAATACGTGTTAATTATACTTTAAAATCTCCTCGATGATGGGTTATTCAGTGAGCATAAAATCTCTACTGCTCATAAATGTTAAAATGCCAACTAGTGCTGGCATTTTAACATTTATCAGCAGTATAAATACAACATGTGTGATACTTTCAAAGTAAGAAATATCGTTTTTTTTCTAAGCAGTGGAGAGTGAGCAGTTGAGCATGAAAAAGTGTTATATCCTCGGTGTAAGGTTATCAATGCCTAATTTCACGGCAAACCAATGTCTCTTCGCTATGCCTGAACTCAGCAATCCAATTACAAAAGAATAGGAAGTATATTTTCATCCAACGTTTCACTATGTCAACGTGGACTAGCTTGGTATTCATCCCTTCTATATGACGATATTTGACGACACTTTTGATTGCCTTTTATCCATTGTACAGCTTATCTCTACCCTGTATTATATTTGATTGCGGGCATCATCGCCTATGTAAACACTGCAGATAAATCAGACTTTGTGAATAAAGTTATAAGACCGCGATTGGATCCTGAGGGGGACAGGGAGTCCGGGCCCCTCCCTGGAAACTCACAAGAAGCTATTATAATAGGTTTCTTTATAAATCCTGGTACGGACTTCCTAAAGGAGCAATTGGACGGGCCTACCTCGAGAAGCAATTGGACCCGGGTCCAATTGCTTCTCGAGGGAGGTCCTTACAGCCCTCTGAGAATTACGTTGATGGCTAACAGCAATAATGAGGACCCCCTGATGGAATGTTCTGGGTCCGCGCATGTAAGACCTTGTACGAAAACCAAAATCTTTGATCGTTACTGATTGAGGCAGGGCTACGTGCATCAGGATGCTATTTTGTCGCCACCCTAACCCCCTCTATAAGGCCAAAAAATAAAATTTGCTTTACACTACTTTCTTCTTATTAGTTTATGAAAACAATAGCTTATGTGTAAAATTCTGGTATTGAATTGACTTTTACTGTTGCTATGGCTACATTAATGGCCACCAATATAGGCTGATAATAAGAGAGTGACTATTTTGGAGCAAATTTGAGACATTTGACAAAGAAATTAACATAGGGCACAAACAAATACCAAAATATATATTTTAACAGACAGATGGTGAGAATTATCACGGCACATAACATATTTAAAAAAAAAAAGTTTGTCTGGTATTCGCTTGTGCTGTTATCTAATTCTTAAAAAATCAGTCTCCAAAAGCCTTTGATTTGGTCCAAAATGGCAATTTCTCTATTTTAAGCCTTTTTTGTCGACCATTTTTGTTACCATAGCAACCGTAAAATAGCCAGAATTTTACAATTGGGTTATTCTTCTTTAAGACTATTGGATAAGTTGGTGAAAACCAATTTCAATGTTTGGCTCCAGAGGGGGGCATATTTGCCCCTTAATGCACATAGCTCTTTAATTTAAGCTTCGTCGCACGAACACCCAACTTTGTTTCATGCGGACAATTGAGGCCCAACCAGCCTGTTCATCAGCTCAGACTGGTCAGCGGCATTGCTCATGGCTCTCTGGATAGAATGGTAGCTTAATTGCTATGTGCAACATTTCAATATTCTATCTAGACTTTGTCTCTAGACAGCCTTTTACGGTTCTAGAATAATGCTTGCAAAAGCTACATGGGTTGGATCGAGTTTCAAGGATATGATTACATTTTCCTTTCCTTTAATGCCACAGATTTCAATAAGGCTGTGATTAATTTAAATCATCGACTCTGTTCAGCTGCTGCTCTCTTTCTGTCCGTTCTCGCAATGAAACCAGTGACTACCATTATGTTGTCCTCGGGCAAGTGCGCCTACAGTATTTACCAATTTATAAAGGTACATGACTGTATGGGACAGCCATTGTATATATCTGCCCTCACTTCAAACTCATGAAAGATACTCTTATAATCTGACACGTGGGACTTGGATCATTCATCGTGTTCATTAAGCAGGAAATTAGTATGATTTATACATAATCGTATTAATTTGATGAATTTACTAAAACCTTAACCAGGTATCAATAACAGATCAATAAGAAGCACTGTAGACTCATTAGTCAGCGTTAAATGTATCATATCTTCCTATACGATGACAGCAATGGATATTGGGTTTTCTTGGAAACATGTCCGTACCGAAATGACCTAAGGCTGTCCCTTAACCCATACAAGCATGCCGTAGGACATAGGCAAACAGTGTAGACCAAGATCAAACGCCGTAAGACGCGGTGTATGATCAGGGTCTCTACTGTTTGCTCAAAGACTTTTATATGCCCCAAAGGAACTTTGGGAGGCATATCACTGTTTGACCGTCCCGCTCCGTGTCCGGTGCAATTCTCCTATATTTTTTTGAGGTAGAAATTGAACTTTTTTGATTTTAATCCGTTTGAAATGTTATTTTTCTCATCCTGAAAAATCAGTACTTAACTTAAGGCTTCCTTAACTTTGAGGAGGCATTGTAATTCCAGATGGAAGATGGCGGAGTGTCGCGTACCATTTTTGAGTCACTGTGACCTTGACCTCTGACCTAGTTTTAGATTAATCGTGTCCGGAGCATATCTCGTATATTATTTGAGGTAGGAATCCCAAATTTGGAATGTGGATGCATCTTGGAATGACAGAGTGTCGAATGCCATCCGTAGGTCACTGTGACCTTGACCTCTGACCTCGTTTCTAGAAAATGCATCGAGTCTGGTGCATATCCCTTATATTCTTCGAGGTAGGAATTCCCAATTTGTTGTGTAAATGCATCTTGGGGTTGCGGAGTGTCACATACCATTGTTGGGCCCATGTGGCCGTAACGATTGACCTAGCTTTATGAATTATTGTGTCCGGAGCATATCTCTTATATTATTTAAGGAAGGAATTCCAAATTTGGTGACTGTGTAGATGCATCTTGAGGTGGCGGAGTGCCATGTGCCATTTTCGTGCGACTGTGACCTTGACCTCTGACCTACTTATAAAGGTCTTGTGAATCTTCAAAATCTTTTTTTAAACTCCTCATGATTGAAAAGGCAATATAAAAGAACAGAATACTGAAACTCACATAAAAAATCCGAATAGTTATCAAGTTATGAAGGTTTCAATATTTAATAAGATGAAAATATGCAAGAGGCTCTTATGACGTCATTTGAACTCTTTATAATATTCAATTTACCTACTTCATTTATTGTAACACTATTTTATAATTTATTCGCTGAAAATGAATAATTATGATAAAATACAACATTTGCATATAAAAGGTTGATAACACTTCATTTAATTGTTTGGAAACAGCACTACATTGAAAATAACATTTAAGAAAAATTATGGCTAAATATTATTGTGGGCGGAGCTTAATTTGCTTATTTGCATAATTTTAAAACTTTCATAACTTTTGACTTGGTTAAAATTTTTAGATGGCGGTTTTGGTATTTTGTTTCTCTAATCAGTGTCAATTAAATCTTGAAGAGTTTCAAAAACGTTTTTGAAGGTTCAAAAGACCTTTAAGAATCAGTGTGTCCGGAGCATATCTCTTATATTATTTGAGATAGGAATCACAAATTGGGTGTGTGGATGCATCTTGGGATGGTAGAGTGTCGTGTATGATTTACGGGTCACTGTGACCTTGACCTTGACCTCTGGCCTAGGTTTTAGAATAATCGTGTCCGGAGCATATATGTTATATATTATTTAAGGTAGGAATCCCAAATTTGATATGTGGATGCATCTTGGTATGACGAAGTGTCGAAGTATCGCACACCATCCTTACGTCACTGTGACCTTGACCTCTGACCTAGTGTCTAGAAAATGCATTGTGTCTGGTGCATATTTCCTATTTCTCTGAGGTAGGAATGGCGGAGTGTCACATACCATTTTCGCATTACTCTAACCTTGACCTCTGACCTAGTTTTTAGAATAATCATGCCCTGAATCGCAAATTCGGTGTGTGGATGTGTGGATGCATCTCGGGATGGTGGAGTGTCTTTTACCATTATGGGTCACCGCGACCTTAAACTTGACCTCTGACCTCGATTTTAGAAGAATTGTATCTGAAGGATATCTCTTATATTATTTGAGATAGGAATCCCAAATTCGGTGTGTGAATGCATCTTGGAATGACAGAGTGTTCCGTTTCATTTTCCACTCACTGTTTCCATGACCTCTGACCTAGTTTCCAGAATCGGCAGCGAGTCTGGTGAAAAACCTCTATATTCTGCTGGCTGCTTTATAGTATTTTAATTTGCTTGTGCCATGTGTCTGTTTGTTTTTATGTGTCACTTCTTCAAGATGCAGTGGATTGGTCTACATTATGATTGTGACATTTCCTGATCAAACTTATTAACTACTAACACACAACAAAAGAAGGCCTTATGATGGAAATAATACAAATACCACCGGTAGGAGGCTGAGTTATGGGTACTCCATGTGTATTAAATTGCGTCTATACATCAAATCGTAGTGTTAAAAACCCAAAAATTTGCCTTTCTTCTTCAACATGGAGCAACAACAAGCGCAAAAATATTGTATGGCCACATTTTCAAACAATTAGCAAAGGATCGTGGTACACCTATAAATTATCAATATATTTTATTCAATCAAGCAAAGTTCAGACAAAATGCAGCAAATATGGTACCTTGTTCATACACGTTTCCCTATATAATTTCATACTTATTTTAAATGCAACATGCTGATTCCGATTATCGTATTTTTTACTAGCAAATGTATCAGTTCTCTATTGCAGCTCCCCCGGGTGACAGTACCAGGTTTCAACACTAGATCACCCGCGTTCAGGATTAGCATTTTCTGTAAATATTCTCTGTGGTTAGATGTAAAATCTAGGTGTGCTCCGCGGGCAGGTACACCAACGTCCGCGGATCAGATCAGCCATTTTAAGCATAGGCACCTTGTTTAAATGACATTATCTGCTAAATGCTAAGAGCAAATACTGTAAAGTTCTTGGCAAAATTGCTATCAATACCCTCCTTTCAAGTTACCAATCTTAAAACCATATTTATTTATTTTAGGTTTTTCTCAGTACGGCTGACTGAAAGCAGTTTTCACCTTTCCAAATAGTTTCCTCCATTTTATACCAAATTTTGTGATCCAATAGTAGAGTTTGTAAGGTTTGCGATATTGTAAGCGCAAGGACGGTCGTTTGATTGTGTTGACACAATAAATTTCAGTTGCATATAAATTAGAATACTTTCTTTTGTTACCCTTTTACCGAACCAACCCTCCACTCCATCATAAAACAAACGACCTCCGAGACAAGACTAGCTGAAAATGATCCGCGGTCATGTGATGTCTGTGTCTTTGGAAATTGTTACACAGAAAGGTTAACCCTCGACCTGGCTAAATTCTATCCAAATATATGAAACCACCCCCCCCCCCCCCCCCCCCATTCCACTGGACGGCGATTCCGCTACGATTCGAAATTTTGGTCAAAATGACACAAATCGTAGCAGTGAAACGGCAAGAGCGCAGTAGAAGCGCCTTGGTCGTAGTAGAAGCGTATCGGAATCTCAGATTCTTTACTATGCACAATAAATTTAGAAATTGTTTTGTATGGGTGAGCCCCTCCACATCATATCTCAAGTTTCATTTGCTGTCATGAAGATACAAGTGCCGATCATCTGACAAGAGTTTGCATTAAAAAAAATACAGAATTACTAAACGCAGCGGCCGTGCTAAAGTGACGTTAAATTTTAAGGCGAGCTGGTAACGTGTGTATTTCTGATCAATGTGGGAAGCCAAAACCATTTTCAAGCGATTGTTTGGTCACTGAAAACCAAAAAAGCATAGCAAATACTGCAATTTTCGTACATTTCTCAGGAAATAAAGGACCAAGTTTTCACAGTTTGACGTTTTTATTAATGCTTTTACGTCATCGCCTTTAAACGGTGTTTCTAGTCGGGTTTTCTTGAACCACATTAACAAGTAAAACTGTTTGATGTCTTTCAATACATTCAGACAAATACTGCTGAATGAAACATCTTCACGGCTATAAAGCACTAGCCGAGAAATAAAAACGAACTTCACCGTTATCTCCAAAATGCGTCGCACCGTTTTTCAGTAACTTAAGGTTTTAATCAACCATAAGATGAGTTACTTTGTAAAACTATGATATCTTTGTAAACTGATTCTCTGTTGGACTTGAACCACCAATTGCATCAGAAGTTTAATCAAACGATGACTACGTTTTGACGTCATTTATGGCAGCTAATTGTTCAGCTTGAAATCTTTATCACATCTGTCACATAACCAATAATTTTTATAGGCGTATGATGCATGAGGAAGATGAAAGACCACCAAACGACAAATCACAAGCTTACCCTTTTATCATTACTTGCAACGGGTGTGATTTTTGCTTACTGACCCCTCCTGCAATTCTTGCTCTCCCCAAATGCATATTTAAAAGATGGTATCTGTAAATTCGTAGTTTCATTTGCCTGAGATCCTGTTCTCGTAATTGCAATTGAAATTGTTCGGTATTGCACAAAGATGAGCACAAAAATTTGCGAAACATATAGAAATGATATAAAAGCGCAACAAAAGCGTAGCTCCATCGCCCAGGTCGTAGCAAGGTCGCAGCTACATCGCCATCAGCGTAGAGTAAGCGTAGCCAGATCATCATTGTCGTAGTGGGATCGTAGCAGCAGCGTAACGGAAGCGTAGTAGAAGTGTAGTAGAAGCGTTCTGGAAGCGTCAAGTCCCAAAATCGTGTGGCTGTCTACGCTTCCGCGGCAATTCGGAATAATTTTAGAGAAAATCCTAGATCGCCATGAGCTTAGCGGGATCGCCGTCCAGTGGAATGGGGTGTCCCAAACAAATCAAAGACTGATCTTGAGCCTTGATTTTCGCGAATCCGTTAAGGTACCTTTTCGTGTAAGGCGTACAATTAACCTTTAAAGTATTGATTTGCAGAAACTTCAATAAAACACATCAATGTGAAACATAAATACTGTAAACCTAAAGTAATTCATTTCGAGATTTGTTACTGATAGAATGTTTTCAAGTGAAAAAAGGTGTTAATAATGAGGAAATAGGCTGGCTTAATTATTAAAACATTATCATTTTTGTTTTTATATGACCCAGTGTACGACACGCCCATCAAAAACATTTGTGAACTCAGATCAAAGCAGTATCGCGTCCACTGAAGAAATCGTTACATGTGAAGTCATTTATACATGTTTTATTGTAGAAAACTCTTAAAAAGCAAGTGGGTATGACCAGAAATTGCCTCAATTACAAACCGCAGACAAACCAATGACACCGCGAGGAAGAGACACAGAACAAAAAGAGCCATACCGAGACAACAGGAATACGCTCAAATTAAAACAACCAGCTTTCTCTTCCTCAGCAAGATGATCGCAACACTAGAAAAGGCACTAAGACCTCACAAAACGAGGATTCAACAAAACAAAACGCACTGGAGCAACAATGAATAAACAAGTAATAGTTATAACATGACTTGTTCACCTGTACGCTGAGATAATCCACGAGCTTTAGCGAGTGGATTATCTTACGTACAGGTGGATAAACATGGTATAACTTATTTATACCACCTTTATAAGTGTAGACCTTGCATATCATGAGATATTTCGTGCTAAAGTTGGCTCTGGCACAATCTTCGCCCTAGATTCTGCTGTTGTTCAATGGCCCAGCATTGAATGCTGGATTGGCAGCTTTGTGATTTTCCAGGGGATCCTGACCAGTATTGCTGAGAAACCCTATATTTTTGTGATTTTTCAGAGGGTGTACGGACCCCCTGTCCCCTCCTCTGGATCCGCAAATCCTTTGATAAAAAAGGGCTCGTAACACAGACAATGGGAGCTATAGATGAAACATTGTTGAGCCACGGCGGGCGCAGCAAAAGACAAACATAGAGCATCAACTCACCGATGAATGTCGTGGTCAGAATCGTGAAATTAAAGAGGAAACCATAGCTATGAACCGTGATTGGGTTTATGACCAGGCATGCAGACTGTCTCATAATACCCATGCCACAACCCAGTTTATATAATGTTCGATTATCTTTTTGAATAGACTGGCTCCAGTCGTTAAAACAATTTTTTCGTCAATGTGTCATATCATAAACTTGTAGCTAGTCTTACTCTGATGGCTCTGTTTTAAGCTTAAAACAGAGCCATCAGAGTAAGACTAGCTACAAGTATATGATATGGCAAATCGATGAATAATTGTTTTAAGGACTGAAGCCAGTCTTCTTTTTAAATTCATCTTTTGAAATCACCATAAAATACTGGATCCGATACGAGATAAGCTGTCCACGGTTTAAATCGTTTTCTTATTTTCATTATTCGCTCTTACAGGGAGGACCGAGACTCAATATTAGCACCACAAAAACTGAATTTGGTCACCCCGTTTTTATTAACAAATTTATAATTCTGTTTGTTTGTTTGATTTGATTCTTTACGTCCCATCAACAATCTTTCAGTTAAACAGGGACGGGTCTTCCTGGGTTGAACCAGTACTAAGCTAAGATAAATGTGTCTTGCTCAACGACCACAACGCAGTGACGCCGGTGAGGCTCGAACCCGCGGCCTCTCGGTCTCGAGTCAAGCACTCTACCACTGAGCCACTGCGCTCCCTCTTATAATTCTGTAAGAAGCGATTTCATTGCATCGCATATCTTTAAGCATATGTATAGTGTTCAGACAATCGCTAAATACAAGTGTAGTACAAAATATGCTCTATGAAATATACCACTCATAATAAAAAATGAAATATGAATGACATCTCTCTAAACCTAGCGGCTCCACTCGATTTCTAGTTGCAAGTTATATCTGATGAAATGTCATAATGTGTTCCAGATGGAATCGAATAATACTCATAAATCTAGGTTAATAATTTTAGCATCTAAGTGCTTCTTCCACGTAGAACATGTACGTAGATTTTGCCGCAACATTTTGGAATAGCACTATCTCTTGAGCATTACACTAGTCCATGCTCCGAGGTTATAAAAGGTTTTTCATGCTCAACTCAATTGAGCATGAAATTTAAACTGCTCATTAAATCTAAAATGCTGAAATTAAAGGTTTCACTTCTTTTCAAACTCTCAGATGTTGTATTTATCATGCTTATAAATGTTAAAATGTCAACAACTGTTGACATTTTAACATTTATGAGCATAATAAATTTCATGCTCAGTTTAGTTGAGCATGAAATAATATAATCTCGGGACCTTCTCTCGAGGATTTGTTACATAGTTTTTTTTGTTTTCCAGTTCGCCGTAATATATTAGTGCAACTTTACACCAAAGTTGGCTGAAGATGAATTGCCACTGGTTTTGGGTGCTTTTAAAATTCTGTTTTATTCGATTGTTTTAACTCGAAGAATAACTGCAACAAAACAGGTAAAATGTTGTAACATTTATCACTGGAAAATTGTTGGCCTCAAGTTGTGTCAGTAGACAAGTAAATGAAAGTGTACACCAAAATGGGTGGCAGCTCAACCGCCACCTCTTTTGGTGTTAACTTTTTTTACATTGCAATGGTAAAATGGACAAGTTCTCGAGCTTTCGGTACTTACATCTATCTTCCTATAAATAAAATTATAATTTTATAGCTGCCACGTTACATGTAGTTTTACCCCATATTGTTACAATGTTAGCACCCTGGAGAGAATAAAGAATTGAGTTGAAATCACAGTTGTCTAGTCACCCTGAATTCGTGCGTAGGAAGCTTTCCAGTGGGACCAGAATTCTGAGTATCGGCCTCATTTTCCACGAGCATTACATGTAACACAACCCACTCTCTAGGCTACAAATGTAGTGAAATTAATGTCCATGGGTAGATTTATTTTATTTTTCTTTAGGTGTCAGCAGTTTGAGAGATGAAACCAGTCGGATATCTAGATAATGTGCTTATTTAATTTTGAATGCCTTTGGTACTGTTGAGACCCCAAAACGTATGTTTAACACTGAAGGATAATACATTTGTACCTTGTAAAAGACTCGTAAATTTACAAACAAGACTGGACCAATGTTGTAAGTCATTGGCGGTTCCAGAAAGTGGGGGACAGGGAGTCAGGACACCCCCCCCCCCCTGTTAAATCAGAAGTGGCTATATGTTTCCTTAGGAATTCTGGTACATTGTACGGACACCACTCGAGAAGAAATTGGACCACTCTTGTCCAAATGCTTCTCGAGGCAGGTCGTACGGTCGTTTGTGAAATACAGTTAAACATGCATTTAGCAGCCACTCCAAAAGAAGACCAAAAATTGGTATTCAAGGCCGATTACCGCGTAATGCAGGTCAAAAGTATTTATTAAGCTACCATTTGTCTATAAATGTAAGAAAGAGGGCAAAAATCAGGAATCGATACAATCAAGTACCACACCTGATCCAGGATACCACTAGGAAAGTAATAAACTCACAATTAGACATCACAAACAAGAGCCAAGAGGTCAGCCCTTTCCCAGCAGGTGACCACAAGGCACATATAAACAGACACGCACAAAGACATAGCAAACAAAAGGCAGAACAAAACATAAAAGATCCACAAAAGAAGCACAGACTTCGAACGGTCAGTGAAATATTTTACTGGATGGCTTAAACCGGTTTAACGGCGCCAACTTAACCCTTAGTTCAGATGTGGATCAAGACACATAGATGTTTAGTTTGCATGAAAGACCACTAACTTATCAATGTATCATCTCCTAGAACATATAAGTCAAGATAAAAAAAAAAGGAGATAAAGCAAAGATAAGGACTCAACAGTAAAAAAACCTGAATACCGGAGCAAATGAAATCAAACAGGTAAACCCCGGTGGGCCTGACAACAACCAAAGCATCAGGCCCCTACCATCTCATCAATAGATAAGTCTTTAAGTTGAGCCGTCATAGAGTCTTAAGTCCGACCCACCGGCGTGCAATTAAAGAGGAAAGCAAAGTTGCCAACCGTGATTGTCTATTTTTGAGTGGCCGCTTAAGACAGGTTTTACTGTTCGTTGATGCAAGTGCATGTAATGGTTAACCGCTGAGGGGCGGTCTAAGGGTCACAGCTGATCGTCCTGATACAATTAACTGACTAAAAATATATTTGAAAGCGACAGTAAGCCACCAAACAAACCAACGAACATAACGATATTTTCCCATGGCAGCGAACTAAATCAAGAGCGGTATACACAATACAATAGCATAAGACACAAATTGTGTCTAGGCTAATTTCAGTATCGAATCATGGAAATGTAACTTAATTATGCCAGGATGTAATGTAATTTGTAGATCTACATCAAGCCTGCTTATGCGCTTAGATAGCTTCTCACGAGGGGCAGTCCCAAGAGTATTACCACCAACAGCTCATCAATTTAGCATTCCATGACATTAAAACATTTAAAGATGAGCTACATGTACCAAGATGAAAAATTGGCACTATTTAGAAGTAAACAATATTTCTTGTTTTCGGGAGGTGATTATTACAAATATTCATCGAAAGTTGCGATCCATACATACGAGATGAACATACGCTGGCCAAAGTATTAAAGAAACAATTATGCATTTTAACATTATCTAGACACTGGTACATTGTAAGCAAAACGATGACGATGTTTTGCTGCGCATCCGTCTGGCTCGTCATGGTCAGTTAGTGAAAATGCTCATACCTCTTGAGCCACAACATGGTATATTTTCATTAAATTTTGCTTACTTATACATTTAATGGCTGTCGCTGGTATATCAAATAAAGTTAAATTATAATAGACAACAAGAATCATGTCGATCTAAACAACTTTTTTATAAATCCCAAGAAATCCTCCAACTGAAAGTAATATTAACTTTATATGGGTCAGTCTTATAAGCAAGCACCTATATCAAGGTACGTAACACAGTAGAGCAAAAATGCACGAACTACATTAGCTACTTAGCTTACGACAATGACTTCAAGCATGAGTTCTCTCTTCTGGGGAATATGTAACTTCAAGAACTAAGAAAAGAACTAAGAAAAAGAAATGCAAAACTAGATGGGGAAAGAAAGATTTGATGGACAGGTGAGTTGTACATCTGATTCAAGAGAATTTCTTGGGTGGCATCAACCTGGAAACTAGGTCAGTTCGGAGAAAAATTAGAAATGATTTAACATCGTTTTACGGGGTGATTAAGATTTAATTACAATTGAAATGTATTAAGATAAAGTTACTTACTCAAATAAAATAACATTTGTTTTTGTCGCTGTATTCCAAGCTATAAAGCGATTTAATAAACTACAGTTGCTGAAGTTTGGTTAGGCATATTAACTATGAATTCGCCTTAGCTCTTTTTAGCGTTCTGGTCTCGAAAATCAATGCATTGTTCTGTTGGTGGTTTGAATCTGGTCACTTCTGACTTTTTTCGTTTTTTTATATCTTTGATTTACGTATATCAAAATAATATGGCGTTCTTCCCCCATTTGATTCAAACATGGCGTTCTTTCCCTGTCTGATTCAAATATATGAGTTACAACTGTACATCACTTGCAGTTTCATCAGTCAATATGCATTCTATTGTTATCTTCTTATTTTGCTGCTACACACTATTTAATTGTTTGTTACTTCCTCCTTTGAGCACTTATGATGCAATATATTGTGGGACTGGACATGTCTGCTCTCACATGTTGATGGTTAAAAACAAAATATTTAGATTATTAAACCCTGTTGAGATCAAAGGCATTTTCATGGTCCATTGTATTGAGGCGTTCTGGATACTGAATAATCTACGTTCACCACAGGTTGTGCACATTATAGTCAATTGGTATTGCGATAGACATTGAACTAAAAATAGTGAGTGAGTATGATCAGGAAATACCACTATCACAAACCGCAGACAACCCTGTGGCACCGCAAGAAGAGCCGCTCAACCATCACGAGACACCAGGAAGACAAATAGGCAAAACAACCAGCTCTCTCAAGATGATTGTAATACTAGGATGGACATAAAGTAACGTACAGCAAACCCTGCTGTTGTTGAAGTACAAGAAATGTTCAGCTCGCATGGAGGCCTTCTAACTAATGCAATGTATCACCATGGAGAAACAATTTAATCAAATTAACGCACCATGATGAGACAAAGAAAATGGCTCATAACTCACAGATAGTCAGAGCTGACGACAACCTCAAGTTGACCCACGGTGGGTCCAGCTACAGATAAGCATCAGGCACCAACCCACCGATTAAAGTTTTACGTCAGAGCCGTCATAGAGTCTGATGCCTGACCCACCGTCGTGCAATTAAAGAGGAAACCATAGCTATAAACCGTTATTGGGTTTAAAACTAGGCATGCAGACTGTCGCATGATATCCAAGTTATATCCAACCCTTATATAACGTTTTACTATCTTTTTGAATTCATCTAAAATTAGGTTTTCCAACAATTCGTTTGAATTTATAAACTAAATCACCATAAAATATAGGTTCTGATATGCCTTGTCGCAGAAGAGTTTTTAACCCAAGGCTGTATTTAACAATTAACTCTGAGTGTCTGTGGTAGAATGTAGAAAATGCTTTTCGAATTTTATGATATCTATAACCTTGTTTTAATAACTTAGCAGTTAAAAATAAGTTTCTGTTGTTGAAGTCATCAACATTACAACACACTCTAGCAAAACGAATAAGCTGAGAAATATATACACCATAGGAAGGAGAGCGATGAACATTCCCATCAAGAAAGGGGAAGTTTACTATTTCAAAATTAAAATCATCCCGTTTATCATGATTTTTAGAAGAAACTATGCCATTTGTTATAGACAAGTTCAAGTCCAAAAACGGTGCTTCAGTATCAGAAGAATTCGCCTTATTTAACTGAAGTTCAGTGGGATATATCTGACCTACCATTTGTTCAAAATAAGGATTATCAATATTAAGTAAGTCATCTAAATATCTGTATATAACCGATATGTGAGTGATTAGAAACTGTTAAGTTCAGCAGAGTAAACTATCTGCTCTGTAATATGCTGTTTACCTTAAGTGCGTTTTGCCTTGCGTTTGATATGAGATATGTACTCTGCAATTTCCTGTCGTGTCATTTACTTCGTGCATCGTCGAGCTTTGTCCATATTTCATTCATAGTCACCAAGTTTAGAAGCTATTAAAACACAAACCAATGCTTGAATGTATTTTCACATGGATGATTTGACACTGACAGATACTTTAATGGGACTCCGGTTCGAACAGGTTAAAAGAGGAAATGAATCAATATAAGCTGCGTCAAGCTATTGGTTAATTATGCTTAGTAGGTTGGTAAATGTACATGTAACAAAGATAGGTTTATGCGTAGGCGGATATTTTGATACAGTAACTGTTGTCTATAGATGCGTAAAAACTATCTGGCTTTTCCATGTTTGGGTAGAAGACCACTTGCAAAGTGTTTACCTCCATCTTAGACGGGTTCATGCACATTGTATGTATGAAATAAGTGAACCAGTACAGGGTTCCACAGTGTGAAGCGTTGGTTTGTCTTATATCATGTAGGCCTACTATGGCAGGGACATCCTTACTTGCCCACCAGATAAGGATATCTGATATTTAACCTACGTTAGAAATTCTAAGTTTACCCATGTTATCTTACCCAGGCTGTCGCGTGAGGTCTGTACATTGGTTGTATTGGAACTCACGGGACATAGTCAAGTGACGTCATTGTTATGCTAAAATGACGTCATTTTGTCATGTCGCATCTCAGTGTATTCAAGAATTTCTGGGAGCCTTTTTTAACATAAAAGGTAGTATTCAATGGTGAGCAAGAAATAGAATCCATTATTCATGTGATGGTAAGATAATAAAATCGCCCCTCGTGATCACCGTTTGTCATCACTCAGCAAGCCCCGTGATGCCAAACGGTGATCCTCAGGACGGATTTTTCTACCCCACCCTCACACTCATGATGAGTTTTAATATTCCATGACCAGCTGATGGACCATTCCAGCAGTTGAGCCTGGTTTGGTCCACTCACCTGTTTGCATACGCCTAGCTAAGCAAACGTTTTGTGCGTAAAGATTTCTATCAATTAATCATGTGTTTTAAGAGATGCTTCCCACTAGCACATAGACAAAATATTTCTTGTATTATCTCCCAATAGATGATATTCTTAAAATACTGACCTATCAGATTTGAGCCGTCTGGGCACATACGCCATACATGTACATGAACCTGTTTACCAAATGCGTCAATTATCTCCATTGGTTAATTCAATAGTGTATGAACCAGCGTAATCGGCTGTGTGCAAAGCTTTTTAAACTGTTTTCGATGTAGAAAATATTGTCATTCTGTCGCTATACTGCTATGGTTGAGGTTTGATTCTTTCGCTTTGCTACCTGGTCGTGGAAGATTTTTGAGTAATGCACACCTCGTATTGGTCTTATCCTGTACAGGAAAGTGATGAGTCATAACATACGGGTCGATTTTTGAAGCATATGACATACACAGACAATCCTATTTCTGAGAGATAGAAGATTTATTAATTAACAAACTGGGTATCTTAGGTTTAACCATCATTAAGGTGTACATTTGTGATACTTTATGCACGGAGCTGCTACCATGATGTTTGCATAAGCAGCTTTGTCATAACAAGGTTCGGATTTTGATGTCAGATTTCAAAAATGTTTTTGTCGCTGTTTCAATCCAACTTCCTTGCAGAACAAAGGGTGTTACGTTTCAAACGTCAAATCTGCGGCTTTTTACATTACAAAAGACCGAACTCGATATTGTGCTGAAACGGTTTTCTCCTTTTTTCCTTAATTATATCGCCAAGCATCTCTCATTTTAGAACATTTAATAACATTAATGAAATTGAATTAGCCATTTCATGAGATTTTGCTCCTTGTCTCATGTGCGAGCAGCAAAGGATCAAACGAGACTGCGCAAATGCGCAGTCTCATTTGACCCTTCGCTGCTCGCACGCATATAATTTGGACAAAGATGTAGGCATATGCAACAAATCCTCACTTCTAGGCCCTCTAGATAGCTGCGCATGTTTGCATAACTATTGATGTTAGGCATATGCGAAAAGTACCTAAAGCACATGAACTGGCTTAAATATAGAAGTGGATCTGAAGAAAGCGCTCTTAACCATAAAGAGGACTAGCGAAGCCTCAGTCTAGCCCGTGCGTCAGCGGTGTCTTGTATGTGTCTGCTCTATTCGTACTCGCAATGTATAGCAGTGTTTTCGCGCCAGTGTTCCCATAAATTTAGTAGCTGAAATCTCTTTTTTAAAACATTCTTTAATTATTTCAAGAAGTTCTACTATACCATGTCGTTCTCTAATACTTTTAACAGATTAAAGACTTGCTACAATAACATCTGCACCCACAAATGTCAAAGTTTCGTGGTGCTGTGGCATTTGCAAATAAAACTAAGAGCATTTCCTTGTATAAAAGACCAACGATTATCCACTGCATTCGAGTCAATCATGTTTGTAATATGGTGATGACTGACGTAGCCACAACATTGATCACCGAAACTCTTCCATGTGAAGTAAGTAAGGGTGCAAAGATCAGGAATCGATACAATCAATTACCACACCTGACCCAGGATACCAATGGGAAAGTAACAAACTCACAGTTAGACACCACAAACGAGAGCCAAGAGGTCAGCCCTTTCCCAGCAGGTGATCACAAAGCACATATAAACAGACGCGCACAAAGACATAGCAAACACAAGACAGACCAAAAACATAAAAGATCCACAAAGGAAGTACCGCCTTGGAACGGTCAGTAAAATATTTTACTGGAGAGCTTAAACCGGTTTAACGGCGCCAACCTCACCCTTAATTCAGATGTGAATCAAGACACATAGATGTTTGGTTTGCATGAAAGACCCCTAACTTATAAATGCATCATCTCCTAGAACATATAAATCAAGATATAACAAGGAGATAAAGATAATGACTCAACGGTAAATAAAACTGAATACCCGAGCAAAAGAAATCCAATAGGTAAACCCCGATGGGCCTGACAAACAGCCAAAGCATCCAGGCCCCTACCATGTCATCAATAGATAAGTCTTTAAGTCGGAACCATCATAGAGTCTGAAGTGCCGACCAACCGGCGTGCAGTTAAAGAGGAAAGCAAAGTTGCCAACCGTGATTGGGTTGACCACCAAGCATGCAGTTTGTTGCAATACATTAATGTTATAGCCAATCTTTTTATAATGGGAAATTATTTTACTGAACTGCGCTGAACAATTATTAGAGCCAACAATCTTCTTCAATTTATACATCAAGTCACCGTAAAAATCAGGTTCCGAAAGTCCTTGGCGCAAGAGAGATTTTAGTCCAACTTGGTATTGGCTTTATTCAGTTGGAGCTCTGAAGGGTATATTTGACTTACCATAATGTCAAAATAAACATTATTAATATTTAAAATATCGTCCAAATATCTGGATGTAGTGTTAAACCCATCAATAACATCAGCCTGCTTATCATCAGAAAGAGACATCATAAAGCCCCTCTCATAAATCTGCAACCAGGGGAGCACAATTAGTGCCCATAGGTATCCCAACTACTTGTCTATACAGCTTGGTGCCAAGTCGGATTTCGTCTTCGTAATTTCATGATACATGCTTTCAAATTATATTCACCATAATACATCATAATCCAAATCAACGAAAATATTAATATTGAACAACATTTTAATAGAAGAAGCTTAATTGGTTTGGCTTGTAAATATCATCTCTGAACAACAGCAACAAATAATAATCTGTGGTCGCGTCAAAACGCTTGTGTCGCACTTCATTAACTTTTGGACAATATATTATTTGACTCTAAATTGTATAGACAAGTTGAAGGTACATGTACACCAATGGGCGCTAAATGTGCTTTTTTTGCAGATTTGTTATATTTTTGAGAGCCCGTAGCTATTATACTGATTACTCCATAAGTACATTAGTTTTGTCTAGGTGCTCATTATATTTCTTGAAAAAAGTGGTCCGCGACATGAGATAATCAACAACAATGTTCACACTATTCAAAAGAAGTTTGACAGTTTCTAACAATTGTATTCGCACTTACATTGTACAATATTCTAGGTATTGTCATTTGTTGTAATAATGTAGTTAAATGAGCAAATTGTGTGAACAAACGGGTGTAGCTTTTTAAAGCCATGTGATCTTTGCTTAGTCACTAGTGTTAGAACATTCTTATAGATGCTGTAATATATAGAGGATCTTACATGAGTGCTCATGTTTTAATGAATTTATTAAACGAGTTGGGGAAAAGAGATAAAACGCGAGGCTTGCCGAGCATTTTATCTCTTTTTCGCTACAAGTTTAATAATTCAATAATACAAGAGCACGAATGTTAGATTATATTTATCATATGACAAATACTTTGAAATCTTATTTCTGGCGTAAAAACGTTATAATTTTGTCATTATGTACGCAACGTTGTTATGGGCGGCATAACGTTTCCCTTAAATCTATAAACCACTATTGGTTTATCGATTTTATTGCATGGCGTTATTTCACTCCCAGACGCGACGTCATATTATGATAAACCAGATTATTTGGATGGGGGTGGCGTTCATGTTTATGTATATCTTTTTAATGCAGTGTTGGAGTTTTGGATATAATATTTATTAAGATGGCACTCCTTTCGAACATTATTTCAAACCAATTTGTGTTATTACCAGCTAAGTTAAGGTAACACGGTATTTAAAATATGACGTATGCCTTCAATATATATATATATGCATGTATAACATCTTCTCGTGTCAAAATAAATGTGATTTAATATACAAAAACCCTGATACAGTAGAACCCCAATAAGAAATATCTTTAAAAAGATAATCGTGCTCAGATAAAATGGAAGTGATTTAAATGCCGATTCCAGGCAGTGCTTCTGTGTTATTTGTTTCACGTTTGCCTTTACTATACTGTCTTAATGTTACTTACAGTCTTGTGGTCACGCGCCGGGTAAGTAATGACCTCTCTGCTCTCTTGTGAGTGATGTTTCCTTGTGTGTTTTGTCACTCTCCCATATGGTGTCCCTTGTCAGAAGTAATACATGTACTTACTTGTATTGATTCCTGATCTTTGCTGTCTGTTGTACAATCTTTATGTCGTTGAATAAGAAGTTGTTACTTAGTTAACATGAAACAACCAAAGAAATTGAGTATAATATTTAACATTTTTTATAAATATGTTGTTGTGAAAATGGTTTGTGGAAGTAAGTAAGGGTGCAAAGATCAGGAATCGATACAATCAAGTACCATACCTGACCCAGTATTCCAATGGGAAAGTGACAAACTCACAGAAAGACACAACGAACGAGAGCAAAGAGGTCAGCCCTTTCCCAGCAGGTGACCACAAGGCACATATATACAGACGCGCACAAAGGCATAACAAACGCAAGACAGAACAAAAACATAAAAGATCCACAAAAGAAGTACCGCCTTGGAACGGTCAGTAAAATATTTTACTGGAGGGCTTAAACCGGTTTTACGGTGCGCCAACCTCACCCTTAATTCAGATGTGGATCAAGACACATAGAAATTTGGTTTGCATGAAAGACCCCTAACTTATCAATGCATCATCTCCTAGAACATATAAATCAAGATATAACAAGGAGATAAAGCAAAGATAAGGACTCAAGAGTAAATAAAACTGAATACCGGAGCAAAAGAAATCCAACAGGTAAACCCCGTGGACCCGACAAACAGCCAAAGCATCAGGCCCCTACCATGTCATCAATAGATAAGTCTTTAAGTCGGAACCGTCATAGAGTCTGAAGTCCGACCCACCAGCGTGCAATTAAAGAGGAAAGCAAAGTTGCCAACCGTGATTGCGTTGACCACCAAGCATGCAGTCTATCGCAATACATTGATGTTATAGCCATTCTTTTTATAATGGGACATTATTTTAATTAACTGCGCTGAAAATAATTATTATTAGAGACAGCAATCTTCTTTAATTTATACACCAAGTCGCCATAGAATTCAGGTTCAGAAAGTCCTTGACACAAAATTTAAGTCCAACTTTGAATTTAGATATCAAATCAAAGTATCGTCTATAAAATTTAGAAAAGGTTTTGCAAAGTTTATGATACAGAGAGCCTTGTTTAAGAAGTTTCTCAGTAAATAATTGGGAAATTGACAATTTCAAAATCGTCGTCACTTTTATCATAAATTTTGGTAGAAACAATATCATTAGAAATTGACAAAAACAAGTCTAAAAATGCGGCTTCTGTATCAAAGGTATCAGCTTTATTAAGTTGGAGCTCTGAAGGGTATATTTGACATACCATATGGTCAAAATAAATATGATTAATGTTAAAAATATCGCCCAAATATCTTTATGTAGTGTTAAAAGAATCAATTACATCAGCCTGCTTATCCTCAGAAAAAAACATCATAAAGTCCCTCTCATAACAAAACAGAAACAAATCGGCAACCAGGGGAGCACAATTAGTGCCCATAGTAATCCCAACTACTTGTCTATACAACTTGGTGCCAAATCAAATAAAAATGTTGTCCAACAAAAAGGTCAGCGCATCACATACATTTTGACATGACCATGCATGTTTTTTTTTTTTTTTTTTCCGAAGTAATAAATGTATTCTGTCATTACATGCAAGGTAAAGGGACCCTTCTCTCTACAAGGTTCTTTCAATAAGATCAATAAGTTTACTTTAATTAAATTATGAGGTAAAGTAGTGTAAAGAGTTGAAAATCATAAGTAGACAAACTGGTCGCATTGAAACTTCTAGCTTTAAGTTTATCTAAAATTTCACCTGAATTTTTAATAGACCTAAATAGGTTTTTACCTAATCTCTCATATACCTTTTCACTGTAATTGATAACATGTTTTTAACAGCTGTAAGACATGAGGTTAACAATTTAGAAAATTATGTTGTCGTACAAGAACTAGAATTAGCATTGCTTTATATGGTTTTTATGGAGTTTAGGTAACCAGTAAAACGAAGGAACCTTGTCTTGATTTTCTTTAGCTTTGGCATCGAAATGTAGGACTGTTCGACAACCATGCCCATCGACAATCACCTTCTCACTCAAAGAAGGCTGCAGTTTACAGGCATTAGTGTCAACAAGCTCACGCTTAAGTGTAATAATATAATACAACCATCAAACAACTACAACATTGTTAGTAACTTTATCTGCTGGAACCAAAACATAGTTCATATGAAAATCCTGGATACCTCGTTTAAGATGAAGAAAAGAAGATTTAGGTTTAGGGGGTAAAAGATGTGTATCACAAGTCAGAGTAAAATGAAATACCAGTATCAATAATTTTGAACATGTTTATCTTCCATTCCTTCAAGGCGTCAGGTTCAACATTTTCCCTTTTGTTCCAACGATTACTAAAGTCATTTTAAGATGAAGCGATCTCTCTACAACATTAAGGGAAATCAATATTAGATGGAAATATATATTTAGGACCTTTAGAAATAATATTGCGAACTCTAGCGTCAGGAATGACCTTTAGATTACCTGTAATCACATGCCCTGCAGAGGGATATAAATTATTAGATTTCTGACAATCTCAGGGGTCAGGAGTATTGGAATCTATATCTATATCAGTTACAATTTTATTAAAGTTGAGTTTAGTAGACCTAATTGGTTTGTTATATTTATAACAGATGATAGGAGTTTCAAAATTATTAGAGTAATTTGGAATAGATGAAATCACTAAATTATCCTTAAAGATACAATGTAAATCAATAAACTCGATACCTTTGTTAATGAATCGAATTTTGATAAAATGTCGTTTTTGGTTGACCTCAGAATCGATATAAGGACTAAGGAAATGTTGAACATAACACCTTGTAAGAAGTGCTGCTTTATAGAATTCGGTTGCTGTATTGTAAAGTTTATTAGCCTTTAATTCTAAATTACGTAAAAATGAGATAGGCAAGGAACTTAAAAATGAAAATAAGCCATGTCCACCATGATTATTTAAAGCTATAGAAAGATCCTTTAGAGAAGTATTTAAGCACTTTTCAGTACAAATTTTGCGCTTAATGTTGCCATTTTTACGTTTACCATGAGATCTACTATTACGTTTTTTACATTCCAAAACAGAAAAGACGTCAAAATCTGGCATTTTAGAAACATTATCCTCATGGTATATATTATCATTAAAGCCTAAAGGAAAAGATGATTGCAAAAATTTAATCCATTTTAGTTCAGTTTTATGTCTCTTTATATTTTTTAATCTAGTTGATGAATTTGGATCTCATAACTTAGACAAGAGGGCCCCTGGCACTTACATGAGCCTGGCTGGTAATAAGGGTATTGACAAATGTACTTTTGCCCTAAGCCAAGCTATGGAGTTTGATTGAATAGCAGTTGGTGAGGTTAAAGTGATTACAAAGGCACAAAGGTAGTTGGCTGTGAAGAGAGGCACCATCTTAAAAAGCATTTACATAGTAGACAAAGACAATAGCATCTGCTTACATCTGAATAGTGAAAAATAAAGTTTATGCACTTTTCAAAACTTAATGATTATTTATTCGACATATCATACCTGACCCTGGCCTTCGATGTTGCTAAAAATAAACAGTGACGTGGATGTCGTCAAAATTTAAATATACGCATATGCAAATTACTCATCCAATGAAATGGCAAAAGATTTTTATAGTAACCAATAAATTTTTACATAAATAGGTTCTAAGTTGCTATAAGTGGGGCTTTGCCCAAAAAAGTGCATCGTTTTATCACGATGTCGCGTTTGCTCCACTAATAAAGCATTCACATTTCTTGGCATTGTTATTGTCGAAGAGCAAAAATGTTTCGGCCTGTCCCAGCAGGGAATTGAACCCATGTCGCTGGATTAACAGGCAAAAACTCTACCTCATCACTGTAAAACCCGGCTTCTACAGCAAGGCAGTAGATACCTAGACCATGTGACATTTTACCCCCTCCAATATGGATTTCGTCCATGAGTTTCTTGGTAGAGGAATAACGTGATAATGAGACCAAAGGAGATATTTATGCACAGAACGGTCATAGGCTGCGTTATTTACGCTGGATGCCATTGTTTTAGAGTGAAAATATTTCAAACTGTCCCAGTCGGGAATCTAACCCAGGTCGCTGGATTTACAGGCAAACACTCTATCAAGCCGGCTTCTAACGCAAGGCAGTAGAGTGTATTTATACATACCTATACTCTGTAACATTATGTCTGCAACAACTAGAAAATGAACGAAATCGTATAGTATTCAAGAATCCTGAAATCCAGCTTTAGATGTGTGGTTTATTTTAAACACCATGTTTTGTGTTTACAGAGAATGGCTATTACATGTAATAGGTTAATAAGTATGCCTAATTTAGGTTAAAGGATTGAACGTCTTTAGAACTCAAATTCTGGACTATTAACATTAATATAGAAAGCCTGAATTCATTAACAATCCTAAAACCGTTAACCTATAGTTAAAATAAACACTCGTGGCCAATGATTCATTCGTTCGTTGGCATTATAGCGTCATCATCACCAGTTAAAATTTAGATTTGTGATATAAAGTTATACATGTACCATGGTTTGTCCGCCTGTACATGGAGATTATCCACGAGCTTTTGCGAGTGGATTATCTTCTGTCCATGTGGACAAATCATGAATTCCCATTTTATATCACTTACATCAGTGTATACCTTGCATATTAGGAAATGTCTCATGCTAACCAATGGTAAGGGTGGTATATAAGTACATTCTGTCTCAGGTAACAATGCAACCAACCATGTCGCTCATATATTTAAATGAATAAAACAAACAAAAACAAAGTGCAACCATCAATCCAGTACTCAATAAATATAACAACATTACTCAAGTACTAATATACTGATATATACATGTATCAGCGAAACAAAACATCCTGACATTAGATAACAACATTTTTGCAACAGGAATCTCTTTGTACCTCTTTGCACAAGCGGCATGAATAAATAAACAAAAAGATTACGAATGAAAAATGTTTGTTTGCAGAACCGACGATGCATGATTCCCTGTACTATGGAGACGTAATATCTATAACAGTGGGCTCAATAGTCTGGTAAAATGTATTAATTTAACTTATTTTGCTCATTGGAGTTTGAAATATATACACGCATGAGCAGAAAATCCTATTTTGAAATGAAAAATGGTTTTTAAACAATGATAAATTGCTTAATCAAAGATTAAAATGAAGCCTTCACTGCTCGCTCACGCAAAGTACATGCACGTGTATATGGAAGTAGCCTTGGTGGTGTTTCTGGTCAAAACGTAGACACCTGCATTAAAACTCCTTTGAACATGTCCCTTTTCATTGTAACCCTTGATGTGCTAATGGATTATTCCTTCTGGCTTGATAAATAAACTTGGAATGACGCAGTGTATATAATGAGGAGCTACATCTTATAATTTTCGAATAAAAGTGTATTTCTGTCTCTGAAGATCATTTTTGTCTAAGCGAACATTGGAGACCCTGATGAAATGCCGCATTAAATGCGGCATTTCATTTGGGTCTACACTGTTTGCAAAATGCGCATTAAGGAGTCATTAGTATACAAAGGGCTAAAATATGACCATACAATAAAATTTTTGAGGTGAAAAAACATTGTTGATTAGCCGTGTCATCATTGTTCATCGTCGCATACATGTATGTACGTTTAACGGAGTTCCTAAGCCCTCTCTCGCTTCGCTTTATCCGGTGAACGTTGATATACGGTGACTAAGGAACGAATTTCCTTATTAAAAGATGTTACATCGGCGGATCCAGATGGTGTCCAGGGGCTTGAAACCCCTCCCCTCCACGCCCCCTCCAGTTTTTTTTAATATCATATGAAGATGAAATAATTTGGTCTCAGTGAGACCAACTTATTTCATTTTCATGGGTTATTTAAGAAAAATGAGATAAAATCAACAAAACGAACCCTGACACCTTTATACACATCAACCCCATTTCCAGAAATCCTGGATCCGCCCCTGATATCATATCCATCTGTTACATCAGATAAAGTACGTTCCAAACGTGGATCATCCAGTGGAAAGACGTATTTTTGTTTGTTATAAGTTGAAGTACTGAGGAGTAAATGGGTACATATAAGTAACATACTTTACGACGACAGGCCTCCAGATATATGTAAGATTGTGCAATAAACAAAAACAAGCTTCTTTATTACTCAGAAAAAGTATATGTTGTTGGTACTGAAAAGAACCGTCACGTTGAGACGGTTCTTTTGAGCACCAGGAACTTATGATCAATCTAAAGGGTAAGAAGATAAACGCAAAATAAATCTAGACCGATGAACGACCATTCATACTTGTACTAAGCAAGGTTATCTTCTAGACAGTATATTGTATACTATGTTTACAAATATTGATATATGAACATATGCTACATCTTTACGTTGACACACCTACATTTGCAAACAATATATTCGTTCAAACACAAATGGACCGACATATTATGATATTTGGATACTTATCGAAATTGACATGTATTTTAAAAGCCATTCATAAAACATGCATGTACACCGGTTTTGTGGGACCAGAGGCAGCACTTTACCACTGTCCCAATGTACATGAAAACAGTAGTGTATGCAAACAGTTTTGCTAGTTTGATTTGATGCTTTACGTCCCAGTCAACAGCTAGGGTCATGTCTGGACGGTTCACCTACATTGTAACTACACTTTTTTGTGGGCAAGCTTGACTCAGCGGTTAGCCAGTACTTCGTGCACATACTTTCGCTTGTCACTGACAAAAACCCTTCTTGTATCAGCGGAAGGGAGACATGCAAACGGCGACATGGATTTGTGGATTTTATACAATGGACAAATTTTCGCATGGGAAACCTTTGTATTTATTGTAACATAGTATAACATCATACAATTACGACAATGATCTCCACTCTGCAAGTGCTTTGCCGTTTTGAATACTGTAATTTCGGAAATTTCAAAATGGTTTTATCTTCGCGAAACTTCGTTTCGTTAAAATAGAACCGTCGTAAAATGGAGAAATCACTATGTCATTACTGATGTAAGTAAATCATGTCATAGCCGCGAATTTTTTACGTCACAAATGTGTCTTTTGATGCTTTTCGCGAAAATAAAATTCTCGCGAAAATTTCCGAATTTACAGTAAATGCAGTACTTGTGTGTATGATGGTATTGTTATAATAATGCACATTATTTAGAAATATGACTGAAAGACCTTCGATCAGATAAAACACAAACCAGTCAGTTCAGATAAAATTTTAGTTTGAAAAACATGTCAGGTACACTTTTGACCAAGTACAACAGCAGTATGCGTATAAAGTACATGTATCTTGGCGAAAACCATTAATTGCGCTGGTCAGCAGTGTAATATGCGTCTCTGTTCTTCATTTCTGGCATCCCCAGGTTTTCTATGATGTGGCTCATTTAATATCTATTGAATGAATGATAAAACAGACATGTATTCACGCGTGCTTCCGATAACCTTACTATTATTTTATATAATGATCTATTTTCCACTACGCTTTACACATTTCTAGGTGATTAACACAAAACAATAGACTAATCAGGATCTTTCTCCGAAGGTCTACAATGGTTTAGAATAGTTTCTGGCCCGCGAGGATTCAACTGCGGGGCGCTGCGATACATGTAAAGCATATGGGACAGCACATGGTTTTTGGTACTTATAGCAATCGCATCAGAGAACAGCGAAGGTTAAGGCGAGTCTGCGCAGATTATGCGCAGACTCGCCAGAGCCTTCGCTTCTCGCATACACAAAGTATGCGTATAGATGAAGGCTCTGACCAACAATAAGACCTCTAGACCTTCTGGATATGTCAGCATGAAAGTTTATTAGAATCATTTGCGCATAAGCGATAAGTATCACAATCACGTGCACCGCCTTATGTGTGGAACATTAAGATTGGCGATAGGGCGGAGCTTATGCTGGATTCGGTTTCCCTGTGTATAGAGATCCTTTTGAAATTTGAATACAACTGCTTTTATTAATATCATTCACAGCCATTACACTCATATTTCAAGATTTGAATCCGCCCGTGGAACCATTTATATCGACTATCTCAGCTTCCATATCGCCACAATGAACGGACAATATTTAAAAAATATGTAAGCCCTAGCGCAGGAAAATAGACAACATGGCACGTGGGGATAATGTGGTTATGACAAGCCTGCGTTTTCGCTAATGACTCTTTTATGAACCTCTATGTCCGTCTATACAGATGTGATGTGATACATCCGTCTATGAATATATCGCTAAAATGAGGTGCATTTAGAAATAATCCTGTCAGTCGACTTCCGATCACTCGAATTCGACGTGTTCGAGTCATAAGAAGTTGATTCAAATGTGATTGTCAGTAACGGAAGGTGAAAATATGACTGTTTTGTCTTATTGCAATGTTGTGGAGTAGTGGATAAACCATTGGCCTTGTAAATCCAGGGATCACGGGTTCGATCCTCGGCTTCTCCAATCTGTCGGACTAGACATTAAGCCTCGGACCCGTCTCCATATGAGCGTCGTTGTTGGTAGGACGCTTAACACAACCAAGCACAAACGAACAAACGTTTAAAGGGGTATAGGTATTTTCAAGAATCATCTACTACCAATGTGAAGTGCAAATGTTGCACTTGACCAATATATCATATTTTCTATATGAAACAAAGTGCTTAAAACGCGTGTCATTTTTCTTCTTTTTTTGCTATTAAAATGCACACCTGATAGGCGGAAATCGAAAACGCTATTACTATCGACGAACGTGGATCAAAAATCGTTAGAAACATAGTTTTCGATTTTTATTTGTCGCCCGTTTGGCGACAAATAAAATCGAAAACACTGTTTCTAGCGCTTTTTGATCCGCGTTCGTCGATTGTTAAGAGCGTTTTCGATTGCCGCCTATCCGGTGTGAAATTGATGGAAATGAATGAACTTTGAATCTTGTGCAAACTACATGTATCACAGGTCTAATATTTTGTTATTTATCTTTAACTCAGCTCATAATACACTTTTTTCACTGGTTATGGCGCATATTGATCATATTCAATTCTGGGCATTGCATTTCTTTTCAAATATATCTTATAAATTATTTTACGGTCACTGGGTTTACCGTTATAATGAGCATTATGAAGGCTAGGATAGGACAATCATCGTGGAAACAGATGTCGGCGCTGTATTCTGTGATTTAAAGGTGTATTGATATGATGTTGAATCACAAACTGGAATTTATTGCTAGCCGCAAGATGTTTCGGTACTTAGAATCAGCGTGCTGTTCACGATTTTTTAGAACAACAACAACAACCAATACGTATTTACATCGCTGTGCAGATCAATTCGCTAATTAATTCCGGCTTTAGTGTGTCTTTTATTAAGAGAAGGAGTATTACCCGATTCCAATGATCTGTAAAGTTACTTGTTTGGGCTGTTTTACATGAAATTGTTGGTTTCATTCTGGATCTTAAAAGTTGCATTTTAATACATTTAGTTTATTGGAGTGCCTATGTGTATAACATTTTATGGATTAAAACAGAAAAAGGAAAGTTTGTTTACTAAATTGCTACATGGTACGTATTGTCGTTTTTTAAAACTTTGACGAGCTATTTGCTTGATTTTTTCGTTTATCATGTTTATTGGTTTTGATGATTGATGTCCCAGTCAACAATTGTATTCATGTTGGGACGCTTTCCTGTCTTCCTTGGTGAAACCAGTACTGTATGTAACATTGGCGTAGCACCCATTATGCAGGTTACGCACGTGCATAATAAAAATAGTAACATTCAAGGGAGGTCACTTAATGTGATAAAAGTGATTTTCTATACTCTAAGAAACTGCTCATAAAGGAAAGAATTCGTTCTCTCTGGAAGTAAATTCTTTCCTTTAAGAGAAGTTCCCATTTTGAAAAAGGACGCAATTGAAGAGAATCGTTGCTTGATCCAGTAGTCTCCCCTTTGATGTGTGTAACTTTTTCAACGTTCTTGTTATGCCGTTGTGTAAGCAGAGTCTTGCTCACAGAACAGTGCCCCCAAAGAGTCTCTCGTGTTAGTGACCCTTCGATCCCAAGTCTAACACTCTACCACTGAGCTCCAATTATTAGTAGCATACCGTGCAAATGTGCATACGGCAAATATGTCGTCTTTAATTTTTTTGGCTTGCCCCGCTCTTTGAATGGAATAGTGATACCCTCCAGACGGTTTCGGTCTTCATTCGCGATTACGGTTGTGAACAACGACTTCTCGTTCATAGAAACGGGGCTAAGCTTTACGGAAGTCAGCCATGCTTTGTCTATTTATAGAATGAGGGACTTGTGGGAAGGAGTCGTGGCGAAAAGGAGTGTTTATAAACTGCGTTACGTCCCTTGATAAAGAATGTAAGGACCGTCAGCGACTTGTCTTTACATCCATTCTTTGTGTTCCTGAGCTCCGTTGCCCGACAATGTAATAAGTACAAATACAATGTATACCATGTGCTTATCTAAACAGTCCCAGGCCAGTCTATTCCTAGAGAAACAGCCTGACCAAAGAAGATTTATTTGTGTCTTTACACACATTCTTTGTGTGTGCGAGCTGCGAAGGCTCTGGCAAGTTTGTACACCGATGCCTGAGCCACCGTTGTCTGATAATGTAATAAGTACTAATATCTCCTATACCTACTAAGATAGACCTGGGTCAGTCTGTTGCTTGCGAAACAGTCTGATCAAGGAGGAATTGTTGGCTTTCTTCAACAAATCATGTATTGATAACAAGATTCAACAACTGGAAGATTCCATTAGAGAACCTCTAGCAATTTAGGAGTTAATTACTGGCATATAAGTGGTGTTTTGTCATAGGATCCTATCATATGACAACTAAATATTGGTATCATCTGGGTAATGTAAGCGATAAAAGAGTTAAGCTATGCCCACTAGTGTCGTCTGCTGATAAACTTTTGCAGACAGTTTGGACCCAGATTAGGCCCGACAAATCGTCGGGCCTGATTTGGATCCAGACTTTTTGACACTTTGCTGGTCTTCCCGTAAGAATACTTCGAAAAAAAAATTACTTGAAAAAAAACAGCAGACGACCGAAAAGCATGCAAAATTACCCAGTAGGCAAAGCGTGAAGCTTTGGCTTTCAGATCAATACCAAATATCTCTCTTATTCTAGTTGTCTCGTATTCTTTGTTACAGGTGCTTTAATTATTTGCATGCTGGGACTTTTTTATGATTTTTGTCGTCTGCAGTTTTTTTTCAAAATCAACTTTTTCAAAAATTTCTTTCGGGAATACCATCAGAGTGTCAAACAGGTTGGATCCAGGTCAGGCCCGACATTGTGTCGGGCCTGATCTGGTTCCAATCTTTTTGCAAAGGTTATCAGCAGACGACATCAGTAGACAAGGAGTTAAGTTAATTCATTATTGCCTAGAAGTGATAAAAGTGTGATCATATCAAGATAAAATTGTTGATTTTTATTTTTAATTTGCAGAAGACTGGAAAACAGGAATTAAAACAGGAATTAAAACTGGATACTTGAGTGACAGTCAGCCGCATGGTGTGATTGCCTGTAATTAGATGGGCGAGATTAGTACGCCTATAGAACGTTATTGGAGTGGAATCTAGATACAAAATTCCCAGAGTAGCACTACACTGACTAGTGACTCGACGGTCAATAGGCGGTATAAGCGATTCCGTGACTGTGGGGAGTAATAATGCAGAAATTGCGTTGTGTGCCTGTGTTTGAATACTGAGAGATATTGCTTCCTAATGGATTTCGAGTATTCACCTTCTTCCTACAATTTGCGGTTCCACTGGGGAATTGCGGTTAAAGAGGATAAATTATTGTCGGAAAACAAGGCATATTAAAATTCTGTGCGTTCGTGATAGACAATATATTTGTCGTCTTGTGTCTACGTTGAATTCCTTCTGTTATATAGAATTTGTAAATAATTATATAACTTGCTGACATTGGAACGCTTTGAACTATAGCGATGTGTGCTGTGCGGGGAGTTTCTAAAGGCGTGTACTAATTTAACGTGATGCTACATGGATATAGAAATACATGGGAATTGATGAATATTCTTTTCTGAAAAAAAAAACAAATACTATAGCAACATTCATGTATATGTATATAATTTCTGATTTGTGTTTTAATTTGAAAGTGACATTATGAAAGCCAACATGTTTCCTTGCGGACATACACATAAACTTTGTATGTTCTGTAGATGATTTGAATTTTAGATAAGTTTGTGCGGATGTATTTTCTGTGAGGAGATAAAATTTGTGTTTTAGTATAATAAAGTTTTATATGGATGTAAAGTTCAAAATATACAGAAAAGGGCCTAGTTCGATATGTTCAAAGTTTGCTTTATTTTGGATTACGTATCATGTATGATTTCTCAAGCTGTTTCATGTAACAATGAGGAATTTAAGGAGTCTACGTAACATATACAGAAGAATATCCGCATCTCTGTTTATTCTAATGGAAATAAGTTTACTGCTCTCTGTGAACGTCATACCAGGTAGGTTAAAATCTTAATTATTAATTACATTAACATGTCTACATGTAAGAGTGTCGGAATGTACTTTAACGATCCACAACTAAACGTTCTAGCATGCCTTAACACATAGTTTGTATCTACAATTTAAAAACATAGAGGATTTTACATGAGTTTTCATGCTTTATTGAATTTATCAAACGATTTTAGAAAAAAAAAACATAAAATGCTAGGCTTGCCGAGCATTGCATTGCCTTTTCGCAACGAGTTAAATAGAGCACGAATGTCAGATTATTTTCTATCATATTGCATTAAGATTACTTTGAAGCCTTATTTTTGGCCATTTGCCATTATGTACGCAACGTAGTTATGGCCGTCAGTAGTTATGGACGTCAGTTCAAAATCCCTATTGGTCTTTTACATGTACGAGGTGAAAAAAGTCCTTCTTTACGTCTGCCAAAATTTATAAACCAGTGGTTTGTCGAATTTAATGCATGGCGTTATTTCATTCCCCCATGCGGCGTCATTTTGATAAATAGATGATCTTACATGAGTGCCCATGTTTAATTGAATTTATTAAACGAGTTGGGGAAAGCGATACGGGGCTTGCCGAATATTTTATCTTTTTTCGCAACGAGTTCAATAAATTCAATAATGCAGGAGCACTAATGTAAGATTCTATTTATCATATGACATTATAACTATTTTAAAATCCCAGTTTTCGGCGTGAAACGTTAGGGTTTTGCAATTTGCAAGCGTCATTTCATAACTTTCCTGAAAATTTGTAATCCACTAGTGGTTTATCGATTTTAATGCATGACATTATTTCAATCCCCTATACGACGTCATATGATAAGTATATTTCTCCGTAGGTGGCAACAATATGCATACTGGTAATGCTCCATCAAAGTGTCAAACGTCATAACGTTGCACCGACGTCGTTTGCATCTTCTTTAATAAAAACACATTTTATAGTAAATATGCAATTATATTTATCTACATATATCACGACGAGGATCTAACATAAGTGCTCTTGTATCATTGAATTTATTGGTGGGGACACGCCATACAATGAGTTGCCTTTCTTAAACGAGTGGGGGAAAAGCGATAAATTGTGTTTTGGGTGCTCGAAAGAACCGTGTCATTGAGGCGTTTTTACGTACCCACAGTATATGTTTTGATTGAGAAACAAGAAAAATAGTTTTCAGCTACGCATCCTTTAATTGGGACATGTACACGAGTGGTCATATTAATTTTTATGGCAAAAAAACATCTGAAAAAAGCGAAGTCATAAAATGAAAGGAATTAAATGAATCGCTAAGATTAAGCATTGACTGTTATTGACTCAGCCTTTAAAGCAAGAAGACAAGAATGTAATGTTTGATTAGGCTTAAACAATTAGATGGAAATTTATTGATATAGCACCATGATACTTAGAAATCGCCTTTAAAATGTCATGAATTTGCTATAGTTATGCATTTACACTGTAAACAAAAAAGTGTGAAAGTTGAGTTGCTGCCACTTTTACTATAACCTTACTCTTACTACTTGATGCCAACATTTCACTTGTCATAAAAGTCATTTCTACCTTTTATTATTGTAGTTACAAATGTATTTATACAATTAAACATAAACTAATTTTAAAGCAGCTGAAACACACCGGGTAGGCTTCAATCGAAAACGTTAATACCTTCGACGAATGTTGCTAATAATCGTTTGAAACAGAGTATTCGATTGCCATTTGTCGCCCGACAGGCAGCACATGACAATCGAAAACACTGTTTCTATCGATTTTTTATCCGCGTTCGCCGATTGTTAAGAGCGTTTTCGATTGCCGCCTACCCGGTGTGTGAAATGCTACACCAAAATCAGAGGCACCTTAGCTGCCACCAAATCTGGTATGAAGTAACACTTATTGGTTTAAACATATTTTATTCATTCTCTTTTACAATACGCATAGTACAAATAATATAACAAAGCAGTTGAATGAAATGGATTTGACAGTAAGCGTAAGCTTATATAAGTCATCTCCCAAAGGTGGTATGATGTTTAATACAACAATTGTTATTGGAATGAACAAAATATATATGTCTACAAATGAGAGAGAGAGAGAGAGAGAGAGAGAGAGAGAGAGAGAGAGAGAGAGAGAGAGAGAGAGGATGTTTGACTGACAACCTGTTTCAGGCAAGTTACCCTTGAATTAATGAGCTCTGGCTTTAGTGTGCTCCCTACGTTGATTAAACCTGCCACAACAGGTTAAAAAAAGTGTACCTCTATGAATAAGGTTGTATTCTCCTGAAGAGTTGTCTTCTATTCCATATAGGAGTTGATTAATTCAGTAGTTGTCCAGTCGTATTGACAGGTTTCTTCTACTTTCTACATACAATGGGTATGTGAAAAAGAGGTGTTGGGCGTTTTCAAAGCCACCACATTGACATGAAGGGCTGTTGACTTTATTTTTTCGATATCAGTCGGCATTTAAAGCGCTGCATTACATTCGAAGTCTGGCTTGGAGAATTTGACCTAGTCGCGAACCAACATTGAAGTATTTCGGTGGCTTTGGAAGGTTTTTATTTAACTGGAATTTGAATGCCGAGACTGAGGTAGATTCTTTGATTTCATTTGGAAGGCTATTCCATGCTTTTATTGTAGAGGGGAAAACGATTCATGGAAGAGGTTTGAGTTTGATCTGAAGTTTTGGAAATGGTCAGCGTTTCTTAGTGGATAATCAATAGTTTCATTAACATGAGGAAGAATGATGTCCAAAAGATAAGTAGGGATCAGTCCATGCAAAATTTTGTAAAAAGTTACCAGTTTGTGCTTAACACTTATTATTTTGCAGTGTACGCTGTGTATTATAAGTCTTTAATTCGTCTTAGAGGGCGGGTGGCACACTTTGCAATTACAATTATGTTAACAGTAGGGAATGGAGTGAAAACGCAAAAAATGTCCGCCCACAATTTCATGCAAAGTTTTAACAGCAGGGGTGCTGACAAAAAATGCTGAGCTTTACCTACCTAATAGACTTTATGACAGGCTATATCGTATCCTATTTGGCATCCGCAAGATCCTCTGAAAAAGCGATTCAAGTTCGTTTGGGATATCACTCTTTGCATGATGGGTAATATTGCAAGATCTTGTCGTGTTCTTGCTTTTTAAAAAAAATCATTTTGTTTGAAACAAATTCAATCAGAAACACCTTCAGTGTGTCAATCAGTTTGGATCCAGATCAGACTCGACATCTTTTCGAGCCTGATCTTGGTCCAAACTGTTTGCAATGGTTATCTATATAGAGACGTTGAAACCGCGAAAAAATCCAGGATTTTACTCTTTGCATGCTATTGCAAGTTTTTGTTGTGTTTTGTCTTTTTTAAATCATTTTGTTTCAAACAAATCAGAGTCAATCAGTTTGGATCCAGATCAGACTCGACATCTTAAGATGTCGAGTCTGATCTGGGTCCAAATTGTTTGCAAAGAGACGACAAAAAAAACGAAAAAAAATCCAGTGATAAAAACGGCACTAGCAGGCAAAGAGGTCAAGGTTTGTTTCAGTACAGTAATATCAATTGACTGAAATAGACATCGACACGTACTGGCTGGTCCTTGGGCGATAATGTTTATGGAATTCTATTATATTAGCCATTCTCCGCAGAAATGTGCATAATTGGTACTACTTAGCTGCTTTATGGTCAACATTTGGAGCTACGCCACGTGAAATCATGTCTCCGGTGTTTGCACTGGGTCACACTTAAACCTAGACTTGCCCAAGTCCCTACATTTGAGAATTAATTTGAGATGTTAATTGTTTAATAAAGTGAAAAATCCCCTTTTCCTAGACTTCGAAATGTATATTTTCAGTCAGATTTCGAACATTGTATTATGGTATTAAAGGGGACATAAAAGTAAACTGAAATTTATATTAAAAAAGGGTAAAAGACAGAAAAAAATGTACAGACTTGGGAAAGTCTAACTTAAACCGACCTGCGCAGGAACTAGGACTGGCTGAATCCGGAAATTGCAGTTTCATGTATAGTTACAAGTATAAATTATGTGTAATCAAAGCTACAGATGATCAGTCTGCATTGATGCGCATATTGATATGTGGCATTGTTACATTATTGTACAAAATATACATACAAAAAACAAGGTTTTCATGTGAGGTAAGTCATTTATCTGTTAGAGTGTTTAGGTTCAAACACATTTAAGAATGAATAGTTTAGCCAGTGCATGAGCTGGGTTTTTTAATTATCGCATATGCCTAAGCCTTTTCTCTAGCGAGTCTGCTGATTTGCGCAGTCTCGCCTGATCCTTTGTTTCATGTCGTTCAGTTTTATAATGGTGTGTTTAATCTATATAATCTCAAAGTCATTAAACGCATCATTCACGTGCGTATTAAATAATATTCCCCATAATTATATACATCTAATATGACATCACATCGAGCTGCAAAGGTCTATACAACGACCAAATAAATACTAAAATAGCATATAGTAGTCAATTCATGACACCTAGAGGCACAACCACACAGCTAAATTTTCACGACACATGCATGTACCAGCAAGAACGAAATCAGCAAAACAATCAACTACAAAATGTATATCCTCCGCCATACTAAAGGACACAAAGCATTACATCACAGAACCAGATTTCAACATACTCACAAATACACATAAACTAAAACACAACAGTACCAAAATAGCACTTTATGTTGCACTGACTTGCCCCCCCCCCCCCCTTATCACACAATCTGTAGAACTTTATATGTAGATGGCGTATTGTTTAACACACTTGTAAGTGTAGCGGTTGCGTTATATCGTGCGTATCATTATTTCGGTACATTGTAACTATTAGTATGAGCATGAGTGTACCCAATTCTAAAATCCCGAAAAGTTCCATTTAATCAGCAGAATGCTCATGCCAAAAGTTCTACATGTATTCAATGTATATCTGTTAATTATAACAGATTAATATTCTTACAATTTGGTTTATGTACAGTACCCATAACCGACTCTCGCTAATGCATCCATTCCATTGTATTAATATGCCGATTGGGTAATATAAAAGGCATCTGGTAGATACATGTTACATTCATAAATATACAGCACTTACATTATGGATCATAGACCGTCCTTAAGCAGGCAACATTAACTCTTTGCCTACTGGATAATTGTGCATGCTTTTTTTCGTATGCTGATATCTTTTCAAACTCAACTTTTTCGAAAATTTGTTCAGGTTTTGTCGTTTTCTGGCTGTTATAAAAATCATTTCGTTTCAAAAAAATTAAATCAGACACACCATTCGAGCGTCCAACAGTTTGGATATAGATCAGGCCCAATATATTGTCGTGCCTGATCAGGATCCAAACTGTTTTGAAAATGTTATCATCAGACGGCACTAGACGGCAAAGCAGAGTTTAATGTATATTTGAGCCACGACATGAGATTTCCAGCAATGAATCATATGTCGCGGCTCAAAATGTTCTTTTCGTATGGTGTTTGCTATAGTGTTTCCAGGCTTTAAGTGACCCCCGTTTTTCTTTTTTTAAACAGCTTTAGATTAAACTTAGCAGAACGGCACTTAGCATGTGGGTTTTAATGCACACCGCGTAACTAAAACTTATTTTTGGGAGACGCCCTTATTGGTAACTGAAGCCCCAGTCCCCTGTGCAAAAGAATAACTTAGTTGTTTTTTCCCTGTGAATATACCTACATGTATGTGTACCCCAATAGATACACGTGGTATATTTGCATTGCTATGATGATATGTACTAGCCTACAGGACTATCTATATCCAATGATTCAACGAAAGTCTATTCCGCAAACCTCACTTGTCATCATTTTGACACACATACGCACACACACACGCAATTGTAAAAGTCTATAAGGGTCCTAGACCGTGCCGTATTGAAAGCAGGCAAATATAAGGCTTAAGAATGAAACATGCATGTACATGTGGCACCTTCCATTTCAATTCATTGACTCGGTTTGAGGTAATTTGTAATGATTTTGTCGTCTGCTGATTTTTTTTTCAAAATCAGTTGTTTCTTGTTGTTGCTTTTTCTAAAATGATCTTACGGAATATCAGTAGAGTGCTAAACAGTTTGGATCCAGATCATGCCCGACGTTTTGTCGGGCCTGATCTTGGTCCAAATTGTTTGCAAAGGTAATCAGCAGACGACATTAGTAAGTAAAGAGTGTATGACGACAATTCAAGTTTAGAGAGCTGACGAGAAATAGCGAGTTAGGGATATACATTAAACTTAAAGAGCATCAAACATTTGCTTGCTAAAGCTATTTCGCTGATAAACAAGGCAAGTTCATGTTAAAATGTTGGGCATTATCTTGATCCATACTGTTTGATAACCTACTTGTATTCCTGATAGACATATTTTTAGGAAACACTGATCTCGAAAGAAAATACAGCCATTATTTAAGGTTCAGACAAAACTGTAACCTGAATCGTTTTGTTTAACACAGGCCATTTCAATGCATCGCCTTTAGATGTACAGTGAAGTTTATGAGTTAGTATAAGCAGTGAAGCATAGCTTAATGCACGAAGATTGGGCCAGTTAAGCATTTTTAGCGTGAAGTTGCGATTGTTTTTTATCAGTTTAAACACGTGTTTTGGGTGCTCACAAGAACCATATCATCGAGACGGTTGTTTTGAGTACACACAACATATTTTTTGGTTGAGAAATAGGAAAAATAATTCTCTGTTACGCACTCTTATCTGTGGGACTGAGGAATAACCTTCACTGACCTGTATATGCCATGTTTTATTTATATCGCTAGGTTCACTTGGGGACTAATTCAAAGAAGAGCATCAAAAACACACCAAAATTCCATCTAATCCCAGCCTATACAAAAACTCATATTTATGTGGAAAAAATAAATTCAATTACGCGGTATATATCTAAATTCATTTCACTTATTAATTATGCAATTAAAATCACCATTTAAGAATAATTAGCAGAAAACGGGGGTCACTTAAGTCCTGGAAACACATTAATAGTAATGTTCATAGCATGTACGTGACAGATCAGTAATAACCTGGAATTACCGAACGCTTAAAGATAGGATTTTCATACCGGGGGGAGGGGGGGGGATGGGGTCTGGTTTCCATTTATCTGTACAGGTTAAGGTGTGAAAATATATTCAGCCAATCAGGGCACAGGATGATGGCTTATATGACACTTTGATTGGTTATCTGGAGATGTTATCTGTATGAGATTAAAGGGGACAGCGACCCTGATGATCACTATGTTTTATATGAAAGATCTTAATAAACCATGAATTTTGATACCTGCTTCATCTAAATGGAAGATATGGCCGTTTGAATGTTTGCATATGGACTGTAATGGAAGCGGACATATTGTAGGCTTAGTGACGTTACTCGGCCTAATTAAATATGCGTAATCAAAATAAAACGCAAACCAATGGATTATTTGCATTAATCTTTAATGAAGCATTTTTCTTATATATAAAGCTGCATATCTGCTGAAACACAGATGATGTGATAGTAGTGATATCTAAAAAATAAGCAGTTGAAAAAAAATCTGAAAACTATATAATAATCAAAATGACGGCTAAATGTTGACCATATTGAATTATTAAATGCCCATAACTTGCCCATTTTCCAACCGATTTTGATTATACTTGTATCAAAACTCATGGTTCATAGAGCTCTTTCTGATAAAACATACTTATTAATAGGATTGCTGTCCCCTATAAGAGACCGATAACTGAGAGACGCTAGACTGGCATCAGATCACTAAATGCATATAAATTATAATATATTTAGCTATGAAAAAGCATCTTATACATATTTTATCGTCTCTGGTAGGCAAATTCTAATGTCTCAGCCTGGAGCTACAACTAGTACAGTTTATATAAATTGGTATCTTAGAGAGAATAACAGTTTTACTAAAAAATGACATTAAAGACTGGGACCAGTCTACAGAGATACCTGTGTGCCTCCTGTCTTATGAACATATGAACATGCCCCATAATTCATCGTTTTATTCAGATGCCGAAATTCGGCACGCCAAATGGTCATACGGTGGCTGTTCTACAACGCAATTAGACAAAAGCAAGTCTATATGTAGGCACTTACATTGATTGTGTGGTCATATACCCAGAAACATCCCAAATTTCCAATAACTTCCTGCAAAAATGTTTTTCGTCCATGTCAAAGTATATGGTGTCGCTAAAACATTAAGCGTTTATATGTAAGAGTAAAATACCCTGTAATCATGGTATTGTCAGACACTTTTGCTGAGCGAAATTGCAATGCTTTATGAAGTAATAATGTTCGAATGATAATTATCCCTGAGTGTGATACGTAGACTGGACAAATCCAGTTAATTACAAACGTAAGTGTTATGCATGCAAACAACATTTGATACAGCAGGCATATGGACTGCAATAAATAGCACAGACCCTATAACTTGTAGTCATGGGCTGAGCTTCCACTACGCAGTTACGCACGTGCGTAACAATTGTTGCCATCGGAATGTGGAAAAAGTGTTCTTCCTGTAAATGTTCTGTGACTTTTCCACATTACTGTAAACGTTTTGTGACTCTTCCTCACGGTGCCATGGGTTGGTCTTTGGTGTGTGATTGTTGTATTTCTTTCCTTTCCTTTAAGAGAAATCCCCATTTGGAAAAAAGACGCAATTAAATAGAATCAATGTTCGTTTCTGTAGCCACTCTTTGCTTTGCGTAACTATTTCAGAGTTCTGGGTACGCTATTGGGGGTGTAACCATGTGATTGATTATTAAAGTTTTTGTGTATTATAGTCTTGATAACCTTCACTCACTTTGGATCCAATCAGCTTATTTATCTTGCTTAAAACACTCTTGTGATAAGTCAATCAAAATAAATAAAGTGGATTTTACGCTTAAACATCGAGTATATCGAGGTTTGTTAGTTTTCAAATGCCAATGTTTTAAGTCCAGGAACTGATACAAAGGTAGATTAGGTGTTCCTGAAATTGTGAACTGTTTCGTTTGCATAATTGCCACCCATATATTACAATAATCTCTGATGCCAATGTCTGGGGGTCTAAATGCCTTTACTGACCAAATCGTCGCCCTATACCCTGCTGTCGTTAAAACAATAACATTATTTAGTTCGCATGAACGCTACCTACATGCAATTTATGCAATGCGTCAGTCATATCAAATCAACATAATTTGGTGAACTAAAAAGGGCTTTTTGTCACAGACGGTCAGAGCTAATAGAGAAAAACTCACACCTAACGGTATTTACCTCCTGGCTTATGCATTTCCTATATTCTGAGAGTGTCTAGAATCTACTCTGACACGGTAGACAATTACAGAGATAAACACACGACAGTCTAATACGACATGAAATTGATTCAGGGACAGTAAAATGATAATTTAGAAGGACACAGTCACGCCAACCATCAGTCTTCGACAGAGCAATTTTCTGTAGTACTCTATATGTAATTGAATATTACGAGATTCTTTGTCAGTACATAAACCCACTAATGACTAGGAGTGACCCCGTAAATGGTTAGTTTTGCTTACAGTGAAGACCAAGATGATTTGCCACAAGATGTGGCATATCATCATGGTATTCACTGTTTGTGAAGATAGAAACAATCTACAGGGACAGAAATATAGAGCTATAGACTATGTCAGTCCCGCCAATTTTCTGCAGCAGTACTCTATATATAATTGAATATTACTAGTACGAGATGCTTTGTCAGTACATTAAAATAAGAAAGAGGGCAAAGATCAGGAATCGATAAATCAAGTGCCACACCTGATCCAGGATACCAATGTGAAAGTAACAAACTCACAATTAGGCATCACAAACTAGAGCTAAGAGGTCAGTCCCTTCCCAGCAGGTGACCACAAGGCAACAACAAACAGACGTGCACGAAAGCATAACAAACGCAAGACAGAAATAGCGTGAATGAGCCACAAAAGAAGTTCCGCCATGAACCCATTATTGACTGGGACCAAGTAAACGGGTAATTTTGCAAACAGTGATGACCTAATAAGATGCCACATGATGTGGGATCTCACCAAGGTCTTCACTGTTTCAAGGACAGAAGTACAAAATTAAAGAAATTCGTCAGTCTTCGACAGAACAATTTTCAGTGCAATACTCTATACAAGATTCTTTGTCATTACATTGAACCCATAACTGACTGGGACCCAGTAACTGGGTAGTTTTGCACACAGTGATGACCTAGATGAGATGACCAAGATGTACAGAGTTGAAGAGTATAACCTGTGAACTATAAATACGTACAGCTTTGTAGCATCCATGATGACCATTATCATAATGGTCATCATGGATGCTACTTAGTTGTGGAAATTGTTTCTAATATCCTGAAGAAGTCCCAATGCCGAAAATTTGAGAAAGAGTGAATACAATTCATTCACTTTATTGTTATTATTCCCTATGGCATTTTTATATTGAATTATTTACATAAATATATGATATAAGTATATAGATACACCCAAACATTATTGTACAAGCTGGATGGAAGAATCTATCATTTATCAAAGAGTTAACCCGTAAAGCGCCACCTACAATTCGCAGCAGACGACAATTTCAAATTTTGCTGCTTTTTCAAAAATAACAAATAAGGCATGATATCTCATGAGAATCGTCTGGCAGACGATTCTCATGAAATAACATACCTTATTTTTTCGAAAGGACCTCTGACACTTTGATAGGATATCTGCCTATTTTTCAGATGCTTCCCAAAACTTCCCTATGCATAAGATATCACTGATTTCCTTTTGGATAGGACGCTTGATGTATTAGTAATCAATTAAGGTTATAGTTAGACAGGCAAAACCATACAACAAAACAGGAGACCCTACCAAAGGGGGTAGGGGTTGCAAAATTTGACTTCTCCAAAACATTTAGAAATCAATTGATTTTACTTGTAAGGGTATTATATCATCAATACTCCATTACAAATCACAGTGAAAGTATTTTAAAGTCCAAAATCATGAGCATTTTAATGATAATTTTTGTTGTTGTTTTTTTCTATCTGATTTGTTAAGAAATATTTTGAAGTGCAACTGTAGTCCATATTCAACCTTGATGACAATGTATTTACCTGGTGCAATATTATGCAGCAAAGTACTATAACTATTCATCCATGCGTAAAGTACACCTAGTCAAAGGCCATGCAGTTTATGTGTATTGGATAGATACAGTATTAGTGCAACATAATCTACCAACTGAACTTAGTAAAAGGACAGTTTTCATTATCTATAGAAAAAATATGCTAATAACGTTGTAATATTTTATGACTAATGGGTTATGGAAAGGGAGCTTACTTGTACTATTTTTTTCATTATACTAGAAAAAAAAGATTTTCAAGAGACCACACCAAAAATCCAAATGCTAATGTTCAGGCTCGCCAAGTCGTCACATTTTGGGCTGTGGGATATCATTCCCCCCCCCCCCCCCGAGTTCCAGCTAGCTTTTTACATATATAATGTAAAATATGGAAACACAATTACGTGTAAAAGGATTAGTTGGAACTCGGGGGGGGGGGAATGATGTTTTAAAAATATTTTTCTATTTCCTATATGTATAATGCAAAAAGTGACCATTTTAGCCCCAAAATAAAGCCGTACATTCATGGAAACAGGAAATGAAATGCAATATCATAAAATAGGGACCAACAGCGAGCTTGTATATGAAGATGGAAGCATATGATCAACTTTAATTTCTATCAAAATTATAGGCAGCGATACACTGTGATTCCCATTACCACCGTCAGAGATCCTTTAGGAAAGAAGTTGTAAAATTTGTCGTCTGCTGCAGTTGTGATTGGCGCTTTAAGGATTAATGGTAAGCAATGCGGATACGTATCTGCTCATAGAACAATAATTAATTGCGTTAATGAAGACCTTGTTCTAATATATGGAAACCTGCATGGAACCTGGCATTCTCGCCACAGCCTTCTTCGTGGTCATGGTATAGTACAGTATGTGCATGATGGTGGTCCGGGGCAAAACGTACTTACATGTAGTTATTTGCGTCAGTACTAGTTTAGCTATCTTTTCGCCAAGGAAGAATGAGAGAGAGAGAGAGTCAGCTGGTTGCTTAGGTTTTGCTTTAGGGCTTGTGTTTAAACCCTTTTTATACGACTGTTTACAATAATGTCTCCAGATGAAAGGTCAGATGATGCGACATTTAATCAGGGTCTACACTGTTTGCTGTGACTAAATATTCAACATGGTCGGAGAAAGATATGCAATATTATTTTAAAATTATAGCCTTGACCCATCAATAATGTAACATCCCAAATGTGTTGAATTAAACCAGAAGAGCTTAATATACACATTTCGGAATTACAGAAAAACCTGCTTAAAACAACCACTAAAATAGACTAAAAAGGTCTTAACGACAAATGGTAACTTAATGAAGGTCGAAAGTATTGAAGAATGCTCTCTTGGAGCACCATGCAATACTTTTGACCTGCATTGAGCGATAATCGGTCTTGAAAGCCAATCTTTTGTCTTCTTTTTGAGTGGCCGCTTAAGGAAGATTTTACTGTAAACAATCACATTTGCATGTAACTTGTGAACATGACACATTGTCACGAAACATGTACTTTCAAATTAGTATTTATCGTACGTAAATACAACATGTATATGTACGATATTATATCCCTGCTCATTTGATTTTTTCCTTACATCTTGTATTTACGTAAATATCACATGTACAATACTATCCCTGTTCATTTGAATTTTCCCTTGCATCTCTCTTTCGTAACAAGGAGGAATATTGTCTCCCACCGTAATCATACCCTGTAAGTTGCAATTGCCTTATTTTTTGCGAATCATCTATAGAGCTATACTCAGCTATTGTTATTTCTTTCTTCGGAACAGAATTTCGCATTACACCGCCTCCAGACACAGTAATTGTCTAGCTTCTTAACAAAGGCTAATTCAAGGAACGGGAAAAAATCATCCTGATTTAAAGAATCGGACACCTAAATGATATAGGCATTGCCAAGAAAGAAGTGTCATAAGAAAACAAATCTATCGGTCAGAAAGCTAGTGAGTATGACCAGGTAATGTAACAACTACAACCACGGTAACACGAGGAAGCCACAACATAATAGAATTAAGCAATTAGTATTCCCCTCCTCAGCAAGACAATTGCTAATAAACCAGAAAGGTCACAAAGAAGTGTGAAACGTAACAATGATCCAACACAAAACTCCCACACCAACTGGAAGCAACAACAAACATTGAATAAACAACAATATAATCACTGCCTTAGAAAGGTCAACAGCTGTTTGGCTTAAATACATTTTACCAGCCAAAACTTCACCATAAATTCTGCTGTTGTTCAAACTCGACACCAGAACACGACCAAATACACTCACTAAAGCAAGAACAAAACCAAAGACAAGAAACATAAGAGGACTTGATTGTATTGCTCGTCTTTGAAAAGCGATATACTCATATTGTAAATCTTTAAAGTATTACATGTACTGTTGTGCCAACCAAGAATGACAGTGACGTAATACTTGTTTATAATTGCTAAGTCAAACACTAACGCGAACACTTCACTTGAGCTAACGTGAACCGATAGATCACTTGTTTATTAATCCTATCCTGCGTATAGGATTAAAACACAAGTGATCTATCGATTCTAAGTCCCTTATAACTTTGAAAACAAAGCATGGCGTCACTGTCACTCTCGGCTGGCAGGACAGTACAGGTAGTACAGGTATAGTAAACCTGGGGACAGAATAGCAATAAAGTCAAATTTCGTTAATAAGAAGGGATTAAGCAAAAAAGTTGGGGTCAAAAATATGTAACAGCGGATCGCCTTGTCCGTCAAATTCCAAATTTTCTGAAAGACTACAAAAAGCAAGCAAGTAATGCCAACTTTACGTGTAAATACCAGGCCTAAATGCTGATTCAACTAGGTCTGAAATAGATAAAAATCCCCACTTCTAGTCCATTTCCATTTTAAGTGTTGTTGGGTGTTATATTTGGGCCCTGACATGTGATTTCCAACAATGTGGCATTTTGACATGTGTAGACTCAGACCAGCCTGTGCAGGCTCATTTTTAGCTTACAAACTCAAAATGATGTTCAGTCAGTAGCTGAACACTCATAGAATATTTAAGCGACCAGCAAAGGTTCTGATCAGACTGCGCGTATGCGCAGGCTGATCTGAGGCTTTGCTGGTCGCACATACCACATTGTTGGAAATCTCATGTCGCGGCTCATTTGTATTTTATTCAAATTGTAATAGATCATTTTGTAAGCAAACAGTAGAGGCGGTGCCTGATCTGGCTCTGCACTGTTTGTCTGTGTCTAACAAAAATGGCGGTATGCGTATATGGGTTAGTTGAATGTAATAAGCGTTTACACTTGTTGGTCTCGAAGTGCGACAGTTGGCTGTGATAGTCAACAATTGATGGACAGAATTACAACACTCCTATTGTCAGTACAACATTAGCAATATGAGATGTAATGTGAGAATTATTGCTTATGTCATACGCACCAAGGGAGAAATAAGCAAGTCTATCGTATTGATGTTCTTATCGCACTGGCGACCAGTGAAGTTGCACGACCAAACGAACGCCAATGGCGTAGCCAGAACGCTGAAACAGATACGCACGTCAAAGGGAGAATACTGGACTACAGTGTTTCGCTTCAAGTGCGCCCCTTTTCAAAATGTTAACTTCTCTTTAAGGAAAGAATTTGCTCCGAGAGGGAGCGAATTCTTTCCTTAAGAGCAGTTCCTTATTAAATGGAAACCACTTTTACCCCATTAGGTGACTATTGAATTTTACTACTTTTATTACGCACGTGCGTTACTGCGTAATGGGAGCCAATAAAGTCGGACAAAGGATTTAGGTTCATTCATGAATACACCTCTAGATATCCAGCCATACTGGATAGTTGCTGACTGGCTGTGCATGCATACATTTTACCATTAAATATTATCTTGCACAGTTTGAGCCACAGGTGCTTGAATTTATGAATATTTTGTCTGATGCTTAGGATTTTGTCCTCAATTCCATCCCTAAACAATGAGAAAATAGCAGTATTTTTCAAGTTTTTATTGTCGTCGGCTGACTTTTTTTTTCAAAATTAACTTTTCAAAAAAACATATTGCAGGAACACGAGTCTATCAGGGAGTCAAATGGTTTGCTCTGCGTCTGAATTCTTTGCAAAGGTTACTGTATAAACACATTGGTGAAAGTTCAAAATTTCCAAAATCCTGAATTTTCAGAACTCCTATCTAAAAACTTGCAATATGCCCATTAAATATTCACAATTTGTAGCTTTAATGGTCAAATGTCTTAAGACAGAGTGAATATTAATCAGAGAACCTATAAAAAATCTGCTGAATTCAGCATTTTGAGGCTGACTTTCCAGCCTCAAAATCCTGAATTCAGGAATAATTCTGAAATCTTTCACCCATGTAAGCATGACGAGAGAAGTCGCCGCTAGCAAGGAAAGAGTTAACGACAATGGACATTTCTTTTACGACACCGATGTCTTAAATACCTAATATGCAAACACAGGATAAACGTAGCCAAGAAAAATGGTCATTTGCATATCAGTCAACAACGATACGTCTTCGTGTATTCCCCAGACCAGTCTACGTAATTAGAACATAATCTAGACCCGAGGAAAATGAATATCATCTGCATTTATTCAGATCTGAAAAAATCGTTTAACCATATTCTTAACGGCCCTCGCCGCAAGAAATCCTATTTTTGTTCCATCTTGCGAACAACCAAGGCGCAGACCAATCCGCGCAGGCTAGTCAGCGCCTTTGTTGTTTGCTCTATGGAAAGTGTGCTATCTGTACTTGCCATATGCCAATTTGCTATATTCTAGCTAGTCTCTGTAGCTGAGCAGTCCGGATAGACCTTTATCTAGTCACAAACCCCAAAGACAGGTTTCTCGCGTCGAGGCCCAAATGCAATTACAGTTTATAACTAGTGTTATGCCAAGACAAAAATATTGGACCAGGGAACAACCCACCATCTGAGCTTTCTTATTTCCTGTGCATTGTACTTGCTTCAATAAACGGAACTATTACGTGTAAATTAGATAACCCTCATACATGTACAATCATGATACAGAATATCGCATGAACAAGGCGCGAGTGCTGATCAAATATGAATGCAAGTAGCTTCATAACTTTCTTCACGTATAAGCTACGACAAAATGGTAAACGCTTCTATAAAGGACTATATGTCACCTTTAAAGTGGCACTAGACTTAAAGAAAAATAAGTATACTAATCGAGCTATAATCCTTTGAATGCGGGTCACGTTATTATACTAAAAACTCAATGCTTCGAACATATACCAGTGATATAGACGAGCGTATAATTCTTCGATAAACAGGTGAAATTTCTTGATTTTTTTTTAAAGAAGTATCCCCATATTCTTATATAATGATTCTGTGAATGTTGTAAAAATCCGACATGCTTTTGTTAAATTACAACGGATCGTTTTCACTAAAAAAAGTCTCCTTATGTTTGCAAATAAATGGTAAACAAAACACCACCTTTCAGTTTTCAGTTAAACCTATTATCTCTAACAAAATGCATGAAGCAACATTTAAACTAGTTTTAACTCAAAGCCAATATGTTGATTGCTCATACTGTGTTGTTGCTACAAATTATTGATGGATAGTCGGTAATTTTTAAACGCTGAAAACCATTTTTATTAAGTCAAAAATGTCTTAAGTGAAGGGTTATAGAATTTATACTTATTTTTTTGTCATAATATTGCGGCTTTATTCAAAATTTGAACGTAAACTTTAAGTTTGACCTCTATAGGCATTATTTGCAATAAAATTACTCATCTGGTCTTGAGGACTAGACAGATTGAACATATTTTAATTAATGTAAACACGCCATTAAGAAGCAGAAAAATGCTTGAAAATGATATAAAATGTGATTACTCTGTAAATAGAGGACGGCGCGTTTTGAAAACTCCCTTATGACATATTTAGCATGTTTTCAGCAAAACGCAAAGAAAACGACACAGAGATGTTCATTATTACATCACCATTAGATAACTCAAAGTGACGTTTATCAAAAAATTAATGACGTCACAAACGTGCCTGTTTACTCGATATTGAAACAGGATTATATAAACTTTTTTTCTGCAAGGAACATTTGGATTGTTACTTAACCTTGCATCTAAAACTTGGTGCCATATTGTCTAATACTTAGAAAGATATGACACTATATCCGCACATGTACCAAAACGTGCATTGCAATTTGCTTCAGAAAAACTTCAGTATACAGAAGGCCTTTATATAAGGGTCTGTAACTCGAGAAATATAGTGAGTGTTACTTTATGTTTGGTACCATTTTAAAGGCGACAAATAGTTCTTTCCAGAAAGGTATGACATTTTGTCGTAGCATATATGTGAAGAAAGTTGTAAAGCTACTTGCATTCATATTTAAACAGCCCTCGTACTTGTACATCGTATGCATGATACCTGGCCAAAAAGGTACAATGACTCCTTAAAGTTGAGTCCTAACTAAATTTAGATTATTTTAATAATCTTTCAAACTTCTTTAAAATTCAATTTGTTATAACTTTTATTGTGTTTTTAGTGAAAGCACAGATAACTGGAAAGAGGATTAATTTGCCTACGTAGTTTTTCGTGAATTATGTTAGGGCAAGTGTCAGGAACTCATTGCAATATTTTATTAGGTTAAAAATCAAAAACAGTAAAGGTCTATTCGATAGTTACACATGTAAAACTGTAAAGTTACTTTTGGTTTTAAGTATATGTATTTTGCAGATCGCAATGACATCATTGAACAGTTGAGTCGTGTTGACCATATGTTCTACATCGAGTCTGGAAATTTACTAAACATTTAACATTGTCGTGTTGAAATAGCAATACTTAACTACTGATGTTTCAAATATGCATAATAATACGACTATACTTTTTTTTTTCATTTAAAACGGTAAACAACGATAAATGTATTACTGCAGTGAGGGGTACTTTAGGATATGTACCTGTATAAATCACTCATTACCAGGATTATTTCATATTTTTTGCTTACAACGTTCTCATCTTTCTTTGAATCAATATTAAGGTAGTTCTTAACTTTAAGGTGGTATTGTTGTTTTTGGTCTCAGATTATGCTGCTGGAGAGTGGTAATGACGCTTGAAGCGCACTGAACAACAAATGCATATCGACCTCTGGTAGTAAAATAGTCCACACCACCTGCGTAACTGAAACACTAGAACATATGAAGTGTGCGCCGTATAAGCATTGTAACACGAAGCCCATGGATGACTATAAAACAAAATAAACGCCTACGGGATACTTCTCAAACTCCGAAGACAGTACGTGGCCTTAGCAGCAATAACCAGACTTCGTATTTAAGATTTTCTAAGTCTGTTTTACTCAGTAAATACTTGACAAAATCCTCCAACTAAGCTTTTTATCCCTTCTTGCTTACAAGAGATTGTAATTACGAGACTATAGTATTTAGAAGGGAGCTGACGCAGACAGTTATGGCTTCAGATTCTGATGAATGCTTGAACGATTCACTCTTAACTTGAACAATGCCAGCTTAATGACAACGACATAAGGTGAAATAACAATCTCCATGAATACATTTGATTCCACCCTTTGTATTTCTGATGGATTTTCCCATACATATTGAAATCATAAACTTGGGATGGACCATTGTTAATAGATAGGGACGTCAGTTTATAATGTCAGGTTTTAGTTTTAGAAAATATTGTATTTTTGTGCTGAAGACCTTTTTTACCTGAACAAATAGTGTAGACCCAGATGAAATGCAGCATCATCTGGGTCTCCGCTGTTTGCCAAAGTACCCGTTTAGGGGTTTCCGCTATACAAATATACAAAGGGTTACATGTAACAAACATGATTCAACTTCATGTATATGTGTGATCCATCTACATTATACATATCCTTTTTCACAGAATAGTAAGTGCGTGTAAACCAGCAAGTTTGGAATGTCGGATATTACAACCTAGCTAGAATACTGTACATATACACAGCGAGCAATGCCTACGTTGAAGAGCCTGTGCAGAATTGTGGGCTGCTTTGATCTTTGTTTATCGCATATGTCTTTTACCGTAGGTTTCATCACGTCACAGAGTGTACAATTAAACATGTATGTTTGCCCTGGAACCGTTTCCAAAGACATCTGCAATTAGTTGTCATTCGCTCTTTGTAATGCAGGAAATTATTCTTTGAGCACCATTTTACCTAACTTAATGAGGTTTTACGCAAGATGTTTACGAGAATGCAGAAATGCAATCACGTCTTCTGAAAGGAAAACTAGCTATGGGTTTCTGCTTAAACGAGCAATTATATCGATTGCATGCATTGTAAAATAAACCGGTAACCAGCCAAAGGAACATGTTAGCATGTGCGCCCATCGAAAACTGAAATTAGACTGCGCAGGTGCGCAGTCTGAACTAAGTCTTCGATGTGCGCTTTATGGGTAGCTAAGGGGCCAACATGTCTACATGCGAGAGGCTAAGACTCTGCTCAGGCCGTGTAGATGCACAGATTGATTGGAATCTTCGTTTAACGCACATGTCACTTGTACCTTATGCTGGGTACCGACTCAAACAGGAAACATGTAGTGTTGTGCAGTTTATGGAGGTCATTTAAATAACTCTCCATCTGCCTACCAAAATATATATATGCTAATAAAACGAAGGCAACCCCAATTCTCCGGCTTTATTGAAAATAAATACAGACATGAACATGCTTTGATTATAAATTATATATTGTAAGTCATATTTTGTATGACTTACAATATATAAATCCAATGCATTCTGTGAGGCCTTTGCGCATGCACAAAGTAAGTCTTGGGTTGTACCCCATCCCTCGTGGAATGCATTGGCATTGTTCAATTATCTTGTGTTCAAATTAAGGAAATGTGACAGATGGGTTGCGATACAACCATGTATCTGCCAGCCTAGAAAATCCCAGGGGTAGCCAATCAGAGATTGATTGGGACCTGAAAGGCCACTCAAGGGGGTATGACATGGCCAGCTCGCAAACTGTTCCTTGTCATATTGCAGGTATGCTGGTATTGTCTTGCTGGACGAGAGAAATGTTTCTATAAGTCTGATAAATTTGCAGGACATGTGGGTGGCAGAACTTCATCTACATAGCGTTGGTCTGTAAGATACCCTGTATTACTATGCAAATTAAACAAACCTTATACAAAGCTCTCGGTGGCTTTCTTTATTTTAGCATGAGTATAGTATACAAATTATCTATGGTTGTACAATCGCCAAGAACATTATTAGCCCTCTCGGGAATATACATCTCGGGTTGGTACTTCTGGCGATACATGTATCAAAGACACAATGAAATGATAATGCATTTGCCGCGAAAACTTACTTTGTCGTAAACTTTTTTTCTTTCGACGAAGACAATTATCTCATGGCCTGTACTGGCCTAATTGTATTCTGACCCCTTTCAAAATAAATTGAGATTTGTCGAGTACTTTTTTAAACAGGTGTTGTAGGGATTCTTAACTGAATGTTTCAAGAATGACAGCTTAGTGTAACAATGTAGATGTAGGTGTTTCTAATGAGTATACAAAATGTATGTTTTCAAATAGAACTGTGACCATAGTCACCCTAAACTGTGTAATTATACTAGAATAAGTACAATTCGCGTTGAAAATGCGAATAAAATGCGCGTAGTATGCGTTGGTTTTCGCGCGAATTCCGAATGACCAATCAAAGCTCGGTAGCCATTACGCGTTTAACTGAGCTTGTACATGTAACGCATTTACCTGTCTACTAATCGATTCAGCTGATTAACCAAAGCGCATCAACGTATATCAACGCAGTTCCACGTTCATTTCAGTTTCAAAATTGAGTGATGAAAGACGTTTTAAAATGATTTTAAGCAAAATAAAACATTGAGCATTGTCATCGACAGGAAGCATTTTATCAAATACTGACCTGTCTGATTTGAGCACTGTGGGTATATGTGACGTATTTTTTTACCAAATGCGTCACAGAGTCATGTGATTCGCCCAATTGGCTGATTCAATATTGTTTATCAAGCGCGTCATCACGTGTCACTGAAACGGTTTCTATGAAAATGCCATGCGGAGAATGTTTTCAAGAATGTTTTAGTGCATACAATATGATCAGTCTATGACTGAATACCGTAATACCTATCATTGTTATGATTTGGCTACTCAAAATGACTAGATATCTCCATTGAAGGATTATCTGTAGGCATTTAACGCTTGTTACTTTTTAACGTAGGTGTTTTGAGTAATGCGTACCGCGTACATGTAACAGCACAAACCCGATTTTTCAGTCGTGATTCCCATAGCAGACAGGTCGATTCTTTAGTATAGCGCCTGCGCAAGACATTGAACATTGAGATATGGAATATTCTTGCATGACACGTAATGATATTTTAAACTAGATTTAGCTTAACAGTCAACTCATTTTAATACCGATGTTTTAAAGCAATATGATTGGTTAACGCATCAGCGCGTCAAAACGCTTATTGATATTCATGTATCTTACATTGTGTTTGCGTTTCCAAGGTATGTATGTATGTATGTATGTATGTATGTATGTATGTATGTATGTATGTATGTATGTATTCAGACTCTACAATTGCTCTATTTCCTATACCTCTCGCAGTCAGGAAATGCGAAGGGCAATGGCCAAACTTTCGCAGTATTGCCAAAGTTATTGCACTGAAAAAATACAACAACAATTTTCGAGAACAAACCTTTAAACATAACAATGAAAACTACCTGTCACTCAATGACATTCATTATTTTCTAGACATATTGTTTGTGCGGCTTTGCCAGAATTCCTGAGATGATTTTAAGTCTAATTATTGTCGGAATCAATCACTCCAAGGCATTGGTTATCGCTAAACTGGAATGGAGATGGTTATAAACAATAAGGATTTTCATTACCGAAACGTTTCATCATTGTAATTTTATTGAGAGAAGCTAATATTTGGGTTAAAAAGGAATGTGGTAAGTAGTCCTATTGTTTTCAAGCTTTGTGAGCTGGGATCCAGCATAAGGTACAAGTTTGGCATGTGTGTACAGTCAATATTCAAATCAGTCTGCGCATCTGCACATTCTGATCAGAGTCCTAATTTTTCGCCTGAAGAAACATTGGATCCCTGGCTACCCATTGAGCGCCTATCAAAGATTCTGATCAGCCTGCGCATATGCGCAGGCTGATCTGAATCTTCGATGTGCGCAATGCTAACTTGTACCCTTTTACTTGCTACCAGCTCATAATAATATGTCCTGGAGTAAACCATACATTTTGCTTATAGGCGACTACCACGCTAAGACAATGATTTGGAGACCTATGGCCCGTAAGCATGGCATACAATTCAATCAATTTTGTACATGCAAGTTCGTACAGTTTACAAAAAAGAAAGCCACCCTGAGAATTGTATATTATGGTAATGTAATGGTGCGCTTACTTTGCATACATGTAACTCGGGGTACACTTATATGCCGATGCTATGTGGGTGAAGTCCTTCAACTGCATGCCATGTCGGTAAATCAGACAGTTGGAAACGATTTTCTCTTCCAGCAAGAATATGCCCGACCCATACCTGCAATATGGCAAGGAAATGTTTGCAAGCCGGCTATGTCAACACTCTAGCCTGGCCATCCAGATCCACTGAAATATCCCTAGGGATATTCTAGGCTGGAGGAAATGTGACTTGTATCCCTTCCCAGCCGCCATATTACTAAAACTGGAACGCTGGCTGATTGAACAATGAGCAACTCATTCCAAATGGAGATATACCTATGCTTCTTCTGAGCGTGCGCAACAGGCTCACAGAATAAAATTATAAAGGTGGCGGTCATCATACAATATATTGACTTACAATCAATTTTGAATCATAATATGTTAATGCCTATACAAAGTTTCAACAAAGCGGGTGAATTTTGGTGGTCTTCTTTTTAAGCATAAGTCTAGTTAAAGAAGCCGCTTTCGCCAATGCATATTTGTGCTCTTGTATACGTATTTACATTAGATTGGCACGAAGGTCAATTTAGTTCGTTTTTCGTTCTAAATAATGAAGGCGTATACTTAGTTTAAATAGTTTTTCCATGGAAGAGAATGAGATAATCATTATAATGACTACACTTCTGTTCCAATGGGAATTTATTATTTGTTTTGTTTTATGTGAGGAAAACCCTCCGGTCACATAGACAGCAACACATCAACAACAATATTCCTGTTACGCAATTTATTAGTCCACAGACACATTGCCTGGCATTTGATCGCTATAGAATTCTTAAGTTCATATTGTTAGTGTTTTCATTTGTGGTGAACGTGTCTCGCAAATCCCATTTAAACATTTAAAAGTACAGTAAAACCTATGTAGAACGGCCACTCAAAAATAGACAAAACAAATATCTTAATGGCAAAAGGTAGCATAATGAAGGTCGGGAGTATTGCAGAATCTGCAATACTTCTGACCTGCACTAAGCGATAATGAGTCTTGAAGACCAATTTGTGGTATTTTGAGAGTGGTCGTTTTACACAGGTTTTACTCTACCGTCTTGGGTGTTGCAAAATGTTCTGTGGATGCTCAAAAGAACCGACTTAGTAAGAGAGTTCTGTTGAGTGCAACGTTGTGTTGTATCATTTGGTTAAGAGATAAGTATTTTCACGCTAAAAAATTCTTTATACCACGAGCACATAAATGTTCCTCAAATTAGGAAACGTGAAACCTGTCAAATGTTTTCTTCACACGAAGCTATTGGGGATGTAAAACAAATACACACACACACACATCAAAATTAACACTGAATATAAAAGACCTATGCAACGATAAGTTAGGGATCTTTCATGCGAACCAAATATCTATGTGTCTTGATCCACTTCAGAAATAAGGGTGAGGTTGGTACAGTGAAACATGTTTAGGCCCTCCAGTGAGTTTTTACTGGCCGTGCCGAGGTGGTGTCTCTTTTGTGGACCCCTTTTGTTATTTATGTTATACGTTTGTCTTTATTATACTGTCTTGTCTGACTCTTGCAGCGTTGTGGTCACCAGCTGGGAAAGGACTGACCTCTTGGCTCTATTGTGTGTGATTTCCCTTGTATTTTTGCCACTTTCTTATATGGTGTCTCAGGTCAGGTGTGGTATTTGGTTGTATCGATTCCTGTTCTTTGCTTTCTTCTTAACTTTTATCTCCATTTAGCAGTACAGTTAAACCTGTGATAAACGGCCACTCTCAAAAAGACCATACATTGGTTTTCAAGACCAATTATCGCTTAATGCAGGTCAAAAGTATTGCAGAATGCTCTGCAATACTTTGCTTCCATCTGTCATTAAGATATTTGTTTTGTCTATTTTTGAGTGGCCTTTTTACACAAGTTTCACTGTATTTGCAACTAAAGTTGTTGTTTGACATCTTTTCAGGAAGTAATCAGAACTGGACTTACTTATTTCGTGGCATAAAGTGTTTACCATCACTGAGCTGTGCGGTAAGCATGCCTTGCAAAGCTTGCAATTTCTCTAAAATGACACTGGCATTAACTCTCTGTCAACTAGAACCAAATCATTTAGACTTCCGACAGGAAATGAATGTGCTAACAAATAGACGTAGATCAGCATGCTCCTCTGGAGCAGGCTGAACTGCGCATGTTTGTTTGACTCAGTACACTATCTATACAGTATGTATAGCTATGGTGGATCTGTCCAGATCGCCATATGAAAAATTCCAGTGAGAAAAGAAATTCAGTAAAACGAGTGAACATAAAATTGTTTGAAATTGATACTGACAATAACTCGTGTTACCTCTGCCAAGTGTATTTAGCGGGAATAGCTCAGATACTTGATTAAATAGGAACTATTATGTAAGCAAATTAGCTTGGTACTGAAGCAGTCCTTATGGATTTGCACTTATCAATATCAGAAAAGCGTATTTTTATCTAAAGTTAATGATATAAGACGGATTTTTTTATAATTTCGAAATTGTTAATTTCCTTCGTCTAAGTAGAGATGTTCCTCGCTTCTCGTGTTAAGCTGAATATATTTCTAACAACTTACCAGTATTGTGAAAGAACATTATGTTCACATGTACATGTATGCTCTTATTTTAGTGAATTCAACATTAAACATACACGAGTATTTCCCTGAGATGGTACATGATCACTATGTGTGCTATACATTTTATGCGTTTAACAACAACATAATCAAAGACAAAATGTTTGACTAGTGGAAACTATATTTAACCATCAAGAGTATTACAGGTCAAAGGTAAAGCAGGTCAAATCCTTTCGACCTTCATTAAGCTACCATTTGTCATTAAGGTCTTTATTTTGTCTATTTTTGAGTGACCGTTTTACACAGGTTTTATGCTGTATATGAGTGTCTTTGTTGCCTGTATCCATTTCTTTTTCCACTTGTTCTTCCACTTGGTGACAGAGGTCGATGTCACTGTGGTACGTTTTTTGTTTCATTTCTGCACATATTCATTTGTGGGTGGAGGCACATGCACAAAATATTCTTGTTCACAGGTTGAAAATATACATGCGGTTTATCATACTCTAAAACATTAACATTAAAGTTAGATTCTACTGTCCCTAAAGAACAATACCCAATGATGTAAATTCTGATTTAAGGAGGATATGTGTATGCTTTCGTCCTAATCCTCACCTTATCGCTTATTATTGTATATGTATACACGAACAAAGTTGAATAAATATGTTTAAACCTAATTCTGATGGTTAGACTCATATGACCCCTTAGTCAGATTTTAAACTAGCTTTATTCGGTTATACATTACAAGTCAAGTATTTGACTTTTGCAATAGTATTGTCTTAATACAATCTTCGATTCTCCAAAAAAAAATCACAATTGCGTGCATCGCGTGACGTGCTTTTATTGTTTGTTTTCATAGACAATACGCCTTCCCAGCATGGTTTGAAGTACAATTATCAGTTGATTAATCTGTGAAATCTCACAGAAACAGTGCAAGTGACTTGTGATTCCAACTGATAAGCTACTGTGTACGTTATACCCTCTAGGAAGGTACTGTTAAACCTTAGATAGGGAAAACAATCAAATTGATATGAGCCGCGACATGTGATTTCCAACAATGTGGCATTTAGACAAGAGTAGATTCAGACGAGCCTGTGCAACCTCCTTTTAAGCTTAGAAACTTCAAATGATGTTCAGCCAGTAACTTAACACTCAAATAATATTCAAGCGACTAGCAAAGGCTCTGATCAGACTGCGCGTATGCGCAGGCTGATCTGAGGCTTTGCTGGTCGCACATACCACATTGTTGGAATTCTCATGTCACGACTCATTAATGATATGTTTAAAGCTGCATACTCTGTAACAATGAACATTTTTCGAAAATTTTTATTTTCTTTTTAAATCATTTGTAAAAGTAGAATTAAGCTATGTTTTCACAATAAAAATGTTCAGTACAGCTGAAAACTGCATAGAAAAGTGAATTATCTTATCAAATAGGTGTATTTTTCTCTTGTTGGTAATTATTTGCGTCCCTCCAATAATTATTGACCGTTGAATTTTAACATAAATGCAGTTGTTTTGATAGTGATAACTTGTTAAGATTTACGAAAATGGTAAAAAGTTTACCTGAATTTGAGTATTTTTACTGTGTTCTTGAAAAATAAAAACATTATTTTTAAAATTAGAAGATCAAAAGTTACAGACTATGCAGCTTTAATTAAGGTTTCCTACTGCTCTTGCTCAAGAGGGTCAATTTCTGATAGCTAGATTTTATTTCTTCATGTACAAATGTTAATATTTCCTGTGGTGGTCATTGGATGCGTTGAGATGTGCGCAGCATACATTGAGTGCCCTAAACATATGTTATTTTGTTCTGTGGAGAAATTAGTCAAATATATGTTTGAATATCATACTTAACTAGGTCTGTGTAAATGATGTAGGTGTAAATATTTCGAAATCTTCGATTGATGCTATTTAATCTATTAATTAGATCTTTGTTGTTTTTTTGTTGTTGTTTTTTTCTTTTGAAGAAAAAACAATGAACATGTACCCTGTGGTCGGATCTTGGATTCCAAGCTGTCTACAGTACATGTTCATGTTAATCGCTGAGTATGAAATTTAGAGACAAACACCGTACCTATGTATCGCCTCTTTCGAAATGAAAGATATACATGTATTAAGCCTCCATAGATACAGAGGCGGAAAGACCCTCGTAAAATTTCTGTATCAGAACTGACGGTTCTGTCTATGTAGTTTCCTACCCGAGAAATGAATAAAAGGCGGATTCATTTCCGAAATGCTATACACAGTTTGTTAGCACAAACCTTAAATGCGTTGTACAATGTGTCACAACAACGATAATTGTCATCTTGAGTGTCCCCAATGTTAGTTAAATATTGAACATCGCTAATGAGCTTCAAAGTGCCTCGGGCTGTCACTACTGATCATTAGAGCGTAAGTGTATGCAGGGATACGTTCTTGTCATTTTTTTTCAATATATTCCCATTCTGTCAGTTTCCTTAATCAATACAAGTACAGAACGTCTTCAAGTTGGATAAAACTTTTTTTTTATATGACTGGAGAGAATCCTGTATCCTGGTTAGCCCAATTTGTCTTCAATAATCTATATGTGTACCTGACAAATTGTCTAAACTGGCATACAAGTTGATATTTCAATCTAGTTTCCAGAGGTCGATATTTTGGTCATTTTCTTATATCACCCTCTAGAGAGCTAACAATAGTATGCTGAGTATGACATTAGCATGGGATTCATGAAATGGACATGATGATCCTAGTTTGAATGAACAGGGTAGCAATAATCTGTTAATCGGACATCAGAGTTGTGATCATTTGAAAAGTGATAAACTCCAATGGAATCAATGGTGAAATAGAAAAAACACTTGTTGAGTAGTGTAAAGAAACAATGGCAAGGAGAACTATGGACCAGCGGTAGGATCGCCAAAAACCTGCAGCCATGTACCATCAGGTTGAAGCGTTTCACCTCATGATGGTATTTGGTACATTTAGACATATACCATATTGCGGACACCATTGATACTAGTATTGGTTTTGTTAATGTTCTCTTGACGCACATTCCTTGAATAAACAAACCTTAACAGTGCTCACTTTACATCGCTTAAACCTAGGAATTTAATATAATTGCTCCCCGTCAAGTGTTTTTCATCATGTCATAATTGGTGTTCACCCACTTTACAAAAAAGGTATTTGATAGCATCTCTGATATCTTTAAATCCTTGTTGTAGTTCACAACAAATTCTTGGGAGGCTCCTGTTTCGTTATTTCTTTATTTTACTATTTACTTGCGTATACCACAAGCGCAAGAAGATAGGTATGTCAAAGATATGCAAAACAGTAACTGATGGAAATGCCCGTTGCTGCTCACTGTTGTTCTAATGCCAGGATTCTGCTTTTGTTGGTCATTTGATTAGTGCTTCCGTTGAGTGTGTTGTTTTCTTTGTTTTAGAGTTGCGATATTGTTCTTGGTGTCATTTCTAGTTTAACACTCCATAGGCTATTTGTAATAGTAATACCATGGGTTGTCCGCCTGTACGTGGAGATAATCCACGAGCTTTAGCGAGTGGATTATCTTACGTACAGGTGGACAAACATGGTATAACTGTTTTATACCACAATCATCAGTGTAGACCATGCACATCACGAGATATTTCATGCTAAAGTTGGTAAAGGTGGTATTATAGATGATAACATCTTTTTCTATTTTAGGCAACATTGAAAAAATAAAGAAACAATAATTAAGTAAAGATTTGAAAACCTTTGAAAATATCATGAAAAAAAGAGCTGTTGAAATACATGATGTTTCAAAGGCCTCAAAAGGCGTTACATGTCTTATGGAGTAAAGGGTTAATGTATGTACAATTGTTTGTCTATGTTTACTTCTTCAATGTACCATGTGTTGGTTGTGGTTGTGATATTTCTGGTCATACTCTATTGCTTTTTATAGGGATGAGGAATGCAACATGTTTGATAAAAAGAACACCACGTTTCTAATGCCAAAGACCACTAGGTGTTTGGAAAAGCGAATGCTTCTTAACATTAATATTCAAAAGCAACAAAAAGGTAACTCTTTTAAACAAACAAACTAGAATGATTACTCTTCCTGAACTGGCCGGTTTACAGTTTTAGGGACAGGTGACCTGTTCGAGTTTCAGAACTACCCATCACTCAATAATATTTCTAATTTCAAACAAATTTTGGCAATTTAATGCATTGTTTAGCCTCATCTCTCTCCTTGTTGAAATGTTCACAGCAATCTTATAGCTAACTGTTTTGTCATCGCGGAGTAATTTCGAGTACAAATGTAGACCGAAGAGAAACTAATGTGGTTTAACTTCGGAGTCCACAAAAACAACTATGACAGTATCAATACGCCCTCATTATAAACAAGAATGCTGCAGACAATAGAACTCTAACAATATTTTGGTTCGTTGATTTGCTAATAATGACAGGCCATTATAGGCCCATAACACGAGAACATCCGAAATCGATGACAATCTAATTAACACCTTCTGGTGTACATTACTTCTGTTAGTCCAGACAAAATGTTACCTGTCAGTTACATCTCCATCAGCTGCACTGGTCTGTTTGTCTATGTATCATTTAAAGATGTAGAACCGCGTGAAAGTATAATTTTGCACATGTTTCATATTTAGTATATTTCCTGCCATAGTAACAGCAAAATGAACTGTCCATATACACCATGCACTTGCAGAAATAGTGTCATTTTTGAAAAAAACGCGAACGATATGGAGACTTTATTTTACATTGTTGTGCTGCCTCTACCATCTTGAAATCTCAACTTGGTACTCTTAACTACAATTAAGCCGCGACATGAGATTTCCAACAATGTGGTATGTGCGACCAGCAAAGGCACAGACCAGCCTGCGCATGCGCAGTCTGATCAGAGCCTTTGCCAGTCGCTGTCAATATTCTATGAGTGCTAAGCTACAGACTGAATATCATTTGGAGTTTCTAAGCTTAAAAGGAGGCTGCACAGATTCGTCTATATCTACACTTGTCAAAATGCCACATTGTTGGAAATCACATGTCACAGCTCATTTTTGAAAAAAAAAAAAAACGTGAACGATATGGAGACTTTGTTTTGCTTTGTTGTGCTGCCTTACCATCTTGTAATCTTAACCTGGAACACTGCAATTAGTGTTTTTGGGGCATCACTCATATTTACAAAATTAACATAATTAACAAAATTAATGCCAATTACAGTCTTTTCACACAGCACAGGGTCATATAGAATAACACCCATTCAAATATCCAGCCAAGAACATAAAAATGATCCTTTCATACACCCAGCCAAAAACGTAATAAATGGCACATTCAAACATCCAGCCAAAAACATAAAAATAATCCATCTATACACCCAACAAAAAACATAAAGAAAATGGTACATTCAACTATCCAGCTAAAAACATAAATATGGTGCATTCAAACATCCAGCCAAAAACCTAAAAATCGTGCATTCAAACATCCAGCCAAAAACCTAAAAATCGTGCATTCAAACATCCAGCCAAAAATCTAAAAAATCGTGCATTCAAACATCCAGCCAAAAACCTAAAAATTGGTGCTTTCAAACATCCAGCCAAAAGCCTAAAAATAGGTGCATTCAAACATCCAGCCAAAAACATAAAAATTGTTGCGTTCAAATATCCAGCCAAAAACATCAAATGTTTGAAAATGCCATGTTTAACCATAAAACAGTGTGTAACTCTGCTTATACCACCCTTACCATCTTTAGCATTAAATATCCCGTGATGTGCAACGTCTACACTGATGTAGGTGGTATAAAATAGTTATACCATGTTTGTCCACCTGTACGTAAGATAATCCACTCACTAAAGCTCGTGGATTATCTCCACGTACAGGCGGACAACCCATGGTATAACTATTACTTGGACTCCTCCAGCAACCTCTGTACCAAACACGCTACTACCATACTCCCAGGTCTTTGTGAGCAAATAAAAGATTGCTCCAAATGCGTATTAGTTTCAATTGTTTAATGGCTACAGATGTGTTATTAAAATGTGTACAGGTTTTACTGAAAACTGATGCAAAAATTGTTTTGAGTAGATTCTAAAGGGTGTTAAGGAAATTCGTTCGTTCCATTCTTCATCATAGAATTTCGAATCATTTAAAAAGGAAATGATGCTTAAAAATTGCATTTCCACGAGTCTGATAATTGTGATACTCTATAGCGTTTTGGCATCGTGTATGACATTGAATGTCATCACACAATTATATTTACCTTGGATACTGTCTTTCAATCGTTCTAGAAAAATCTTGTATTTTCAAAATATTGTAACATTTTCTATTTTCTGTGGTTGTTTACAACCCTGTAGTTTAGTTGTACTTAGGATTCATATAAGATGAATAACAACTCCATTTAGGGTTTCTATTTTTTTTTCATTTTCTTCACTTTAGTGTAGATTTTATTTTCTTGTCCTTTGGGATCATGGGTTTCATTGTGGAACTTTGAAACTATTAGAGGGTCACTGATGAAGCCTAAATGGCAGAAACTAGCTAGTCTGGCCCAGGAAATATGCACACTCTGGTTTCAGTTCTTTGGTACAGTATTTGCTTCCAAAGGATACCCTTTTAAGAACATATTTCTTAGCCAATTAGGAAATATTTGTATTACTGTGGCCATTGCATTACAATGGATCTTCGTCATATACCCCCATTTTGCTCCTCGAGCCCAAATATTTCCAAGGGGTACCGGATTTTGAAGATAATTTATTCCGTGACAAAATATTTGATTAAACATCCTATTGTTTATTTCTTGTCAAGTGAGTAGACTTTAAAGAATTCCAGTGGTATCTATGTCATTAGGCATATTATAACAAAAATAATAGGAACATAATTTTATTGCGGAACGAACTTTCTTAACACCCTTTAGTACAATTTATCTATTGTATTGTGTTTTATATTCCAACACTATATACTTTAGGGAATAAGGTAGAAATCTGAAAAATCAAGGCCACTGGATCAGCTGATAGAGATTTCCTGGTTGTTTACTCAGGTCATGGCTAAATGACATATGATAACAAATAGCAGCTTTGGAATCTGTTAGAAGTGTGGTCAGAGCAATAAATTGTCTATTGAAAATTTATACTTGTCTAAAAGTTAAACTTACTTCCAATATTGCTTGACTAATATCAAAGTATGCTTCCTTAATGAACGAAAACAAATATTATTCTCAGTTGATATTGTGAAACTAAAGTAGAAATGGGTGTTTAGGGCATATTCGTAAAGTATTTAAATGCCTTTTTGTGCCTAGGTTTTATCAAAAACAAAACTCTTACAAGCATGCATAAGCTTCATCAGAGATCTCTACCGCTTGACCCAACTGGAATAATTTTAAATACTTGCTGTAACAGTACAGGGGTCATTCAAACTGTTTGTCTGTATAAAAATAGATCCTCACGATGAGGATGATTCTTTACCTTGTTCCCTAAAGTATATATATAATTCCAGATATCGGATATTTTGCAACTATTTTGAAGGGTAATACTCATGTCTTGCAACCTCAAATCACTTCACGTGCAAATATTATTGAAGATGAAAGGATTATTACGAAAGTATATATGCCTTCGATAGTTTCCCATCATCTTGCGGCACATTCTTACATATTAGCCTACCGAATATTAAGCAATGTTGGTATAATTGGAGGCAATCATGATTATTGATCGAGTGATGATAAATAAGAGGGTGGCCATGTGGCATAATGGATTAGTGCTAACCACATATTGGCATTGATCGCACGCTGTCAGTGGAAGTGGAACAAACTGTTTTGGTTATTGTACAGATAAAAGACAGTTAGTGAAGTATTTTATCCCAGCATGCCTACAGTGTAAGGCCACTATCGGACCGCCAGCCATTCAAATGGCGTTTCGCAGGCTGGTCAATAGTGGCGCACTGGTATATGCTTACTTGGATACTTATGAGAAGGCATGCTTTAAAATGTGAACACATTTTCTGCAAAAGGCATCAATTATTCTGAAATATAATAATAATTATTAAAACTCCTAAACCCTTTTTATCTTACAAACGTTGTGAATTTTATTTCAAAGATATATATGTCAGTCCGGTATTAAGACTATACAATGTACAGATATGCGGGCGTGACGTTGTGTCGATGTTCTAATGTATATTGATGATAGTGCCTGCGCCATGCGTTGATCTGCATACCCAAGAGCGCCGTACAATACCGAAAATGTTTTCGTGTAGGTACATGTATACACTCGTCCATTTCGTGCTGGCAATGTCATCTTAGGAAAGTGCGGATAACTTTAGCCTTGACAGTTGCCTTTGATAAGAAACCATTTTTCGATGCTGTACAGGCGTAAACGTAAATTCTTGCACACCGGATAAGGATATCTGAGAGTTTACCCTGGGATAGAAAATCTTATCTAACCCATGGTATCTTACCCAGGCTGTCACGTGAGGGCTACATACATTGGTTGTATTGGAACTCACACACATTGTCGTCAAGTGAAGTCATTGTTATGTTAAAGTGACGTCATCATGTGAAATTGTATCTTAGCGTATTCAGGGACTTCTGGAAGCTTATTTTTAAATAAAAAAAAGTGGTGAGCAAGAAAAAAAATCCATTATTCGCGTGAGGGTAGGATAGAAAAATCCGTCCCTCGGAATCACCATTTGTCATTACTCGGCAAGCCTCGTGATGCCAAACGCGATCCTCGGGACATATTTTTCTATCCTACCCCCACACTCATAATAGATTCTTATAATATACATGTATGCTCATTACTGGAAAGACGAAGCCACTTGATCAATTCCTTGATTTATGCAATGACACTTTTTCACTCTTCTTTGATATAAACAGCATATCTTAAGAAAACATTTTATGTCAAATAAACATGATAAAACAACAAATGCACAGAACAAATTGCGCATTTATACAGTGTGATCAGCGGCTTTTGTTATTCCTAAATGTTTTCTGGACTGTACATCGGAATTTTCGCTAGGGTTTTACATTTACGAAACGCGAGGTTTCGTGAAAAGAAAACCCTCGCAAAGTGGCGAAAATTACTCTGTCGTTTATCATGTCCTAGTCGCGAATTAAGTCTTTTAGCGCTATTCCAGAAAGTAAAATTCTCGCGACATTTCCACATTTACAGTATCTCTATGCATGCAGGTCGGGCCTTGAGGTTTTCAAACTTTTAATGCTCAACACAGCTGAGCACGAAATTAATCCTGCTCATAGATTTTAAAATGCCAACAATTGTAGACATTTTAACATTTATTAGCATGATAAATACAACATCTGAAAGACTTAAAGCAAGAAACTTCTTTATTTGTCCGTATTTTCTTTTTATGAGCAGTTGAAACATCGTTTTCAGTCAAGTTGAGTATGAACAAGTTTTATAACCTCGATGCCTGGGCTTATAATTTTCTCGTGACATGACTTACAAATCAGTAATGACTGGCATAGTAACCGTCTGGCAAATTAGGTAAATAAGTAAATAGCTAAACGATCAGCAAACTTGCTAATTAACTGTATAAATTATGCTAGCTCTTCAGAGAAATGCCATTTACTTTCGTTTATGAGGCTGGTAAACGGCACGAGAATGTAAGACACTCAAACTACATTCTTCCATAATCAGAGTATACCCCCTTCGAAGATTTACATCATATCTGGGTCAGAGATCATACACTTTTTTCATGCTCATTTCACAGAAGCACGACGTTTTTGAAATATCGAAATGGCAAGCAATGTTATATGGCCTGGTTAATATATTATGTAAGTTAGTCAGCCAAACAATTTATGCTATTACAACAACGGAATCTAGGGCGAAGATTTGTCTTGTAAAATAGCACCCTGTTGCCGTGGCAATTTCTGTTCATATTCGCTTGCTTTTCGATTCCACGCGGAAGATGTGATATTTAGACACAGGTACTATATCCATCAAGAGAAAAAATCATTCCATTAATAGTAAATAAATATGAGGATTTGGGTATTCAATTGAAGATAAAATGTATTTAAAATACAAGTTCCTAAAATTAATAATACGGATATGTTAAAATAAAGCAGAACGGGGAACAATTGTTTCGTCCATTTCCATATTTATAACATTAGATTCCAATCGGACAAATAAAAAGTGCTAATTGAATGCACGCCACACAAGATTTATGTACATTAGAAGCAATCGGGACATTAAATATTTATATGCAAGCTGAGCATGTACATATCCTCAGAAAACGGACATTTAAACAAATAGTATTATTTTGGCATTGGTTTCAATTGTGCCATATATGACATAATAGGTACATGTACAATGGAAATACAAAGCTTAATGACCTGTACATTTAGCCTTTTACGGGACATTTGGCCTTTAGTGTAATTGCTTTACGTCCCATTCAAAACATTTCAGCCATGTCGGAACGATCTTCCTCTGTTGAACCAGTACTTAGCTGAGGATATTGTGTCTTGCTAAAGGACACAACACAGAGTATGCCTCCGGTAAATATCGAATTGTTATGAATTGGCAGTGGTATGTCTTGCAGCATAGGTTTCTACTTTCGTGCGATCAATGTTAAAGAGAAAGTGTGTCATTTTAATCTGTTCGTGTATTGTAAGAAAACTGTCTCATGAGTGTGTACACGTAAGATAGACGCGTATATGTATATTTTGCAGGTGAAAACATGCAATAAAGCAAACATCGAAACGTGCACGACAGTTTTCACGTTGTGTGTTGACTTATATACTGTAGATCTTGCCGGTTTCCAGCCAGTAGACGACATTAACATTAATTATGCACACAAATGTCAGGTAGATTACTTTCATTCATTAGATTGTAGCATTGCAATATAGAGCCTCAGTTCAAAAAAGCAGTATTTACGCAGGATTTCGCAGCGCGGCTTGTTGCATTCTTCTGATTCAACCATTTATGATTCTGGTTTGATACAACTTGGGACGGTCCTTTGTATAAAATGAGGAAGCACATGGTATACTATTGTATTTCTTTCTCTAAAGATTGTCAAAGCGAACAGTACAAGTATACACGTAGATTCTGGTGTGTATTATCTGTGAGCCGTGGCATGGGATTTCCTACAATGTGGTATGTGCGACCAGCAAAGCCTCAGATCAGCCTGCGCATACGCGCAGTCTGATCAGAGCCTTTACTAGTCGCTTGAATATTCTATGAGTGTTAAGCTACACTGAACACCATTTAGAAGTTCTAAGCTTAAAAGGAGGCTGCACAGGTTCATCTGAGTCTACACTTGTCAAAATACCACAGTGTTGGAACTCACATGTCATGTCTCATCTGCGTTTTCGCTGTTTGCCCAAGTTTAGGACTCACTTGAGTAGACAATGGGTTGAATATGTGCAACTGTGTAAAGGGTGCTTTACATCCCAATTGGCAATTGTTCAGTCATGTCGGTACGTTTTTCTCTCTCCCTGAGACGAACCAGATCTAAGAAAAGGATAAAATAATAGTAAGTATTATGTTGCTCAATGACACAACACACTGCCACTGATGAGTCACAAACTAGCGACACTTCGAACCAAGGTTACTGAGCCACTGCGCTCCCCAAAAGTATAAGATATGAACAGAAAAGAATAGAACAGAACAGATTATTTATTTGACGTCAACTTAACACTTTCTAGTCAATCTAATACAATAATACACGTTTTGGTCCCAAGTACTAACATGTTAAGAACTACGTGCATTAAGGGGCTGTTGTGCCCCCACCCCCTATGCGGCCGAAAAATAAAACTTGTTTTCACCAAATTCTTCTTATAAGTTTATTAGAACAATAGCCCAAGTGTTAAAGTCTGATATTGAATTTATTGTTACTGTTGCTATGGTAACAAAATGGCCGCCAAATAAACTGAAAATAGGAAATTGACCATTTTAGAACAAATTGGAGACATTTGACAGAGAAATTAACATAGATCACAAAATAAAATGCATTTTTTGTTATACTCGCTGAAAACGTACAAAATGTGAAACTTGTGCAAATGCACAAGTTTCACATTTTTGTACTTTTCACGCCGTTGCATACTCTTTAACACAATCACCTGAAACCAAATCAGTCTGTAAAATTCAAATTAAGTTAAAACTTTATATTTTCAAACTGTCAACATGTTTGTTTTCTTCCGACATGATTCTAACTGATGCATCGCGAGAATAATATTTTGGGGTTTTCGACGGATCATGCTCAAACATGACTGCTCAGCACACAGAGACTATCTCGAATCTTGAAATTTTGCATGCAACAGACTGAGCTAATGTTCTCTTCTGATAGTATATTACAAAGATGCTGATGGGAATTCGTTGGTGCGCAGGCTTGTCTGCATCTTTGTTGTAGCAAATTTTGTCAATATCTACATGTAGGTGGTGCTGACGTGATGTCGTAACCATTTACCCCTCTCCATCGCTTTCTCTCTCTCTCTCTCTCTCTCTCTCTCTCTCGCTCTCTCTCTCTCTCTTTTAGGCTTTTTGCGTATATATTTAGTTAATTCCATAACCTTCATTGTATACGTAGAACATAATACAAATGTACCGTCTTTAGGAGATGGATCTTACAAGCTTCCGTTTACTGTAAAATCCTTTCACATACATGTACATTGTTATATCACTGTGCTTTGTATGTTCTAAGCTAGAAAATAAATAAATTATGTTTAAACCAAGTTTTCTCAGGACGAGCGCATATTTGCTGTAATACACAAAGCAGTTGCAACAGTAATACGAAAATCTCTCCATATCAAAATGCAAATTTGAACTTAAATTCGTTAAAGTAACTTTCAACAAGCATTTCATTTGACAAACTGTGGTTTATTTGACTGAGCCTTATATGAATTGCGTTTGGTTAAAGTTGAGATCCCGATTAAAACAAATTTTAGATCCAGATGTCGGCTTACATATATCAGCAATTCATATATATTTACATGCACATGCGTGTGCGAATGTTTTAATGGATTTTCTCTAGAACAGACCAAAATGACACAATAAACTATCGTTATGAACCTGTTTGTCTTTCTAATAGCAAAGTCATCTTTCATAACAAGGCAATGGCACATGTAAATCAATCAGATCTAATGAAATCGGATTTAAGCCGATGAAAAATCGGTGTAGGACTATACATGTATCTACAAAATACTGGATTTATGCATTCGATACCATAGCATATGCTAACACGCATATGCTAACACGCAAGACCTTATCTTATGCTTATATGCCATACATTAGCTTATGTTAATATGCCAGACCTTATCTTATGCTAACAGGCATGACCGTATCTAAACCTTATGCTAACTCACCAGACCTTAGCCTATGTTTTCCTGTGTTGTTCCAGTACTAATCAGCGGATAAAGTGTCTTGTGCTAACACGTTAGGCCTAATCTTATGCCAAACACGCAAGGCCGTATCTAGACCTTAGCTTATGCTAACACGCCATACCTTAGATCATGCCAAACACGCCAGATTATAACTTCTGCTGTCTTAAACATCAAGATGAAGGAATTGTAAATGTAGTCATATCGTGTTGTTAAAAGATACCAATATGAATAAAAAGTTCACATCTTACAAGAGACCATAAAAGTAAAGCAATTACATGTGTGTACGATCTGTACCCTTTGAAGGGAAACGCCATACATGTATTGAAGTGACATTTGATTTTCTAAAATTTTCTAAAATGGAATCTTTCATTTAAAGACCTTAGTAAGTTGTCTGTATCAATAAATAGTTTGCTGAATTAAATCAATTAAATAGTCCAAGATCTTATCACGGACTTTTTTGTTTGCGCATACTTTTTTCTGTCTATGTAATTTGAACCTGGCACTCAGAGAGCAGTACGTCATCGATTTATGTGGTCCAACTATGCAATAACAGTATGTTTTCATCTGACGGCTCATTAAGAGGCGATGAATCTTCTTTACTTATAACACTAAATAACAGTTTTACGTTCTGGCGGCGTCTTAAGCGTACTTTCACCAAACGGGCCAGCACTTATGATAATGGTACCTATCGCAAGTGTGTAAAATCACTTTTGAAAAAGAATGTGCGGGTAACCAGTGCGGCCAACGGTCTTTTTTAAAGTATGAACCCCCAACATCACCCATACTTCTTGTATGCGGGCAATGAATACTCCGACGAGTCTGTGCATGTGCGCAGACTCGTCTGAATCTTCGCCGCTCGTCTAAGCTATGAGTACCAAAATATTATGTGCTGGCTGAAATTCCTTATGCTTATGCTTGACATACTTGTCTGTCGGGAAAGATTTATGAAAAAACCGCTTTCGAAAATGGTCTACAGAGACTGTGTGAACAAAAAGTGCCCTTTTCACCTTGTACATTGGTATTCTGAAATGGGAATTGGGTGTTCGTCGGCGCTGGGATAGACAAACTGGTGGGTAGACAGGTAGACGCATATTCACAATGTTTCGTCTTTAGCCAAACGCTGATGGCGATTCAAAAATCCAACCTTGCCGTACATAGTTGTAAATGCTGTTTTACAGTGACTTGGAGCGCTCGACTCTTGTGTTTTCGTTCCATCTGAAACGGTCCGCTAAATTCTGCAAATATATCATGGTTTCTTTTTTACATTTTTGACAAGCAGACAACACTCCATCACAAATCATAACACTTTTCATTATAGTAAATAAACCATTCCAAAACAAAACCGTTACGTTCCAAATTGTTCTTTTTCGCACTAAATTTACCAGGACTGTGCTGACTGTAAAGAGCGGCAGACATATGAGCCGTGACATGTGATTTCCAACAATGTGGTATTTTGACATGTGAAGACTCTGATGAGCCTGTGTAGCCTCCTGTTAAACTTAGAAACTCCAAATGCTGTTCAGCCAGTAGCTTAAAGTTCATAGAATATTCAAGCGACCAGGAAAGACTCTGATCAGACTGCGCATATGCGCAGGCAGATCTGAGGCTTTGCTGGTCGCACATACCACATTGTTGGAAATCTCATGTTACGGCTCATATATGTCTTACCCACAATTACTGTGACAACGGACCTCACTTGTTGATGTAGCTCTCACACACGGCCGTGTGTGTGGTACTAGATGCATACCAAACTTACATTTACAATGTTCTCATATGCTTGGGAGAAATAAAACGTCACATACATATTTAAGCGCATATAATATGCATGTACCTACGTGTGTACAGCCATAAATATAAAGCCAAGAGAATCGTTCACGTTTGCTTCCTTGGGGACGCCCATCTGCAGTGTGTGTTTCTGGCATTATCTCGTCATACTCACTTACCTTTTGGTGACAGTAGTCTTTAATTTGGTGAGATACTGAAAATGTTCCATATCTGTTAAACCTTTAATGATCTCTATTGGACAGGAATATATGTTTTTAAGATATTTCTTGTTGTTTAATCAATGTTAATATAGACATGAAGGGATATTCTCTCAGATATGTCTGCTTGCATATTTTTGAAACATACTTTGTTGTTTTTAAATCTATATTTTGCGACCCCATTTAAACGATGCAGTTTCTAATCTAGTTCCGGGCCCATTTATTATTTTATCTTTATTTTTTTTGAAAGTTAATGATTATTTAATGAGTTCATAGCTCTCTAAGGTCTTTTTGTATGATTTATCAGGATCTTTTTTGACATTTAACACAGTTTCTTTCTTTTGGGTTTAGGATATCATGGATATGAAGTATGCCAATCCTGGAACTGTAACTAGTAATTTTGAGCACGTATGGGCCTGCACAAGAGGTTTATGTGTTTATTACATATGCGCAAATATCTATAATAAACGCCCACGCTAACGTATAGAGCAAAGCTAGAAGTGTAAAATCGTGTTTGAGCCCTCATCTACATCCATACTTTGTGTATGCTAGTAGCGAATGCACTGGAGAGTCTGCGGTGTTTCGCCCGCACCTTTGTACTCATGGATGAGATACATGTAAGTACCAAGTCGATATACACTTCAGGACAATGTATCGTTCATATCAAGTATTGGGGACAATGTATCGTTCATATCAAGTATTAGGATATCGATCATATCAAGTATTGGGGACAATGTAACGTTCATATCAAGTATTGGGGACAATGTATCGTTCATATCAAGTATTGGGGATAACGTATCGTTCATATCAAGAACTGGGAAAATGTATCGATCATATACAGTATTGGGGACAATGTATCGTTCATATCTAGTATTGGGGACAATGTATCTAGAGTGCGAAAATATACCCAAAAGTATACCCTTACCAACTTTAGCACGAAATACCTCACGATGTGCAAGGTCTACACTGATGTAGGTGGTATAAAATAGTTATACCATGTTTGTCAACCTGTACGTAAGATAATCTACTCGCTAAAGCCACTTACAAGCGGACAACCCATGGTATACAATGTAACTATTACTCGTAGTTTGTAGGGAATCATTATCATGATTATACAGTATGTTGGTGAAGTGTCAATTACCCCCCAGAAGATAACCAGCAAATTTCCAACAAACCTATTTTCGCGAAGCTGTCAAATCGTCATTAAACAGCGAGACATCTCTCAAACCATTAACACCGAAACACAATTTTCCAAGTTTATTACATTTTACACTCTGTATAAGCCTAGTTTTTCTCTTAAGCAATAAGGGAAGGTCCTTGGGGAGTACCGAACGTTTTATAGGAAAGATATTATGAAATTATTGATGACTTACAAGAAATACCAATGACTGTATCTGCAAAGAATAATTGGGTATAAATGGGTCATTTTAGACTTGTACTGTTGTAGTGTAGTCGCCGGATTAAACGATACGTTCCGTAATCCTTGCAATCCCACAGTACACTACTGATCAAAGGGCAACTGGAGCCCCCATGGAGGTACTCTCATTTTTTTCTTCATACGTAGGCTCGGGCCCAGCATCTACCGTTTACCCCCCAAAAAATATCAGGAATTTCAAGCACCCCGATAAAAATATTTGAAGTTTTAGCAACACAAAAAAAATCCCTCATTCTGTACATGTACCTTGACCTTAAGAAAAGACCCTAATATACGTTTAAATAGCCCCTAAATATAGCCAAATTTTGTGATGACCCCTAAAAAATATCAACAGAATCTTTATGCCCCTTAAAAAAAATTTCATTCTTCTGAAAACCCCAAAAAAATATCGAAATTCTAAATGTTAAACCCCACAAAAATGACACGAGCCTACGTATGTATGAAAATATCAGAGTACAACCCCCCCTCCCCCCCCCCCCCCCGGGCCGGAGCCTGTCTTCTTCGCCTTTGATATTTTTGCTTAACAATTATGCATAGCCAAAACTGTGCTCTCCCTTTTCCTAAGATTAAGTATATCCCCGAAAAAATGGGATTTTTCGCAGTGCATTCTTTTTATGTGTACGCTCGTATGAACGGAAAGCAAGTCAGCTTCATGCTACAAATATATGTTTCTCTAAATTTTATCGCATTGTGAACTGGAATAAAGATATCTCCAGACATTTAAAGTTGTTATTTTTTCCGCTCATGCAGAGTTCCTCGCAGTTTTTGCATTACTTGTTGTATGTTTCTGTATTTACCTTAAAAATCAAACTCAACTTATTATGCCAAATACACCAGTAGAAATGACAAAACAAAACTAGTAGATTTGACTTTCTGTTCATGTGACCACATGCCAAAATGTAAAGCAATGATCGGACTCAATGAACGGCCTGATAAGGGTTAAGACTCTTTTTCTGCCTGTCAATCCAAATATATAGACAAACTATACTGGTTACATGTAACCGTATCGGCCAAAATGAGTGCACACTACACAGAAGTTATCTCGTCCCAGTGCAGATTCGACCGATATATTTCGTTTGCACTCACAGACAGTGAGTATTAACAGAAACCGTAATTAAAAAATTATTTTTCTTATTTCCCAACCCAAACATATGTTTAGGCATCTCAAAAGAGCCATCTCTATGAGACGGTTCTTTTGAGCACCCAAAACACATGTCAAATTGATGGAAAAAGAAAATATTTAAACTTCTACTTTAATTTTTTTTGTTTTAATCTCGACCTATGCTGAAACTCGTCTGAAATCATGGGCGGATCCAGAGGGATATGTTTCATTAGAAATTCTGGTCCAATTGCTTCTCAAGGGAGGCCCATAGGCGGCCCTCTGTGAAATAAGTTGGCGACACAAAACGACCCCCCCCCCTGACAGACTTATCTGGATTCGCGCATGAATACTGTAATAACTGTGTCGTTCTTTCTCTGTTAATGCACCTAGGAATTAAGCAACTGTAGAGCATCGCTGTATAATTACATTATTGTCCTGTTTGTACTGATTAGCCAATCGTTGTTGCCTAACATAGTTGTTTTACGATGGTTGATATTTTAGTTCCTCATCTGTCTCCGTCAAAGACCTATTTTGTCGCACACCACATTATAGCGGCAAATTAGATAATACTTTGTCGTGACAAAGAAAAACCTAGTTTTGTCGCACACCACATTATAGCGGCAAATTACATAATAATTTGTCGTGACCAAGAAAAACCTACAGCGTACCAACTAAAAATATCAAATGGATGTGGGCACAATTTCATGTTATTTTGTTTCCATATTACCATTTTAAAATAATGCTAGTTATTGCCTGAAAACAATGACCTGAGACATACGAATATTCAATGACCTTTCACCTAATACTCGAGAACCATCGTGAAAAACACGCTTGAGCTTGTTGTACAATTTTATCAGTCACCGCTAATATTAACTGAATTGTTTCAACATGACCTAATAAACGTTTCCTATCTCACGGCATGTTGCCTTTATCAGGTCATGATGACGTTGCAAATTTTTAGAATGACGTCGCTAATGACGCTGAATCAACATAAAAATAAAAAATTACGTCATAATCGCTAGTTTGAAGAGTGTTCAACAATGGGAAAACTGATAAATAGAATACCAGGTTCGCGTCTTTTGATATCAAGTTTACCAGGCTCGGCTTTGAAAACGCATGTTGAATCGCTCGGCAAGCCTCGCGATGTCAACATGCGTTCTCAAAACCTTGCCTGGTAAACTTGATATCAATAGACACTCACCTAGTATTCTCTATATATCTGAATGCAAAAATATCCAATTCCTCAGTAGCCTAGTAGATTACAGTCTGTCGTTAGCAATAAAAATATCCGAGACCTTTTCAATCTATATTAAGAGCCAGTGCATGAGATTTCCAACAATGTGGTATGTGCGACCAGCAAAGCCTCAGATCAGCCTCCGCATACGCGCAGTCTGATCAGAGCCTTTGCTAATCCCTTGAGTATTCTATGATTGTTAAGCTACTGACTGAACATCATTTGGTTTTTCTAAGCTGAAAAGGAGGCTGTAGAGGCTCGTCCGAGTCTACACTTGTCAAAATGTCAATTTGTTGGAAATATCATGCCACGGCTCAAGCCAGTGCATGAGATTTCTAACAATGTGGTAAGTGCGACCAGCAAAGCCTCAGATCAGCCTACGCATACGCGCAGTCTGATCAGAGCCTTTGCTAATCGCTTGAGTATTCTTTGATTGTTAAGCTACTGACTGAACATCATTTGGTGTTTCTAGGCTGAAAAGGAGGCTGTTGAGGCTCGTCCGAGTCTACACTTGTCAAAATGTCAATTTGTTGGAAATATCATGCCACGGCTCAAGCCAGTGCATGAGATTTCTAACAATGTGGTAAGTGCGACCAGCAAAGCCTCAGATCAGCCTACGCATACGTGCAGTCTGATCAGAGCCTTTGCTAGTCGCTTGAGTATTCTATGATTGTTAAGCTACAGACTGAACACCATTTGGAGTTTCTAAGCTGAAATGGAGGCTGCAGAGACTCGTCCGAGTCTACACATGTCAAAATGCCACATTGTTGGAAATCTCATGCACTGGCTCAATTATTTTATTTTTTATCATTTTTATAATACAGTAAAGCCTGTGTAAAACGGCCACTCTCAAAAAGACCAAAAATGTTTCTTAAGACTAATTATCGCTTAATGCAGGTCACATGTTATGCAGAATGCTCCCCTTGGACCATTCTGCAATACTTTTAAGCTTCATTAAGCTACCATTTGTCATAAACATCTTTGTTGTGTCTATTTTTGAGTGGCAGTTTTACACAGGTTTTACAGTATATTGTTCATGTGGTTGATTGTTCGTTTTCAGTTGTGTTTTTCTCATAATTTTGTGTATAAATCGATAATTGAATATGAATCTTGCATACAATATGAATCTGGCATACAATATGAATCTGGCATACAATATGAATTTGGCATACAATATGAATCTGGCATACCATATGAATCTGGCATTCAATATGAATTTGGCATACAATATGAATTTGGCATACAACATGAATCTGACACACAATATTAATCTGGCATACAATATGAATCTGGCATACAATATGAATTTGGCATACAACATGAATCTGGCACACAATATGAATCTGGCATACAATATGAATCTGGCATACCATATGAATCTGGCATTCAATATGAATTTGGCATACAATATGAATCTGGCATACAACATGAATTTGGCATACGATATGAATCTGGCGTACAATATGAATCTGGCATACAATATGAATCTGGCATACAATATGAATTTGGCATACAATATGAATCTGGCATACGATATGAATCTGGCATACAATATGAATCTGGCATACAATATGAATTTGGCATACAACATGAATCTGGCACACAATATGAATTTGGCATACAACATGAATCTGGCACACAATATGAATCTGGCATACAATATGAATTTGGCATACAATATGATCTGGTTTCAATTTTTTTCTTTACAATTTTCAGTATTCCTTCTGCCGACAGAAAGCAATTAAGAATTAGCACATTCTAATATAATCATCTATATCCCAATGTACAGTGATTTAGTCATTTTATGTCACTTTCAGTTATTGGGAGCATTTAAGATATTGAGAGATCACTGTAACACTGTAAATATTTTGGCAATAAAATATGTTTAAACTATCACTGTAACATTCCTCTCAAGTAAGTTTGAATCACTTGAAGTTCCATCTCCAGTAAAGATGTGCATGCAGCAAGTGTAGCTATTTTACAATATCAAAGTCACATAATAGACTGCACAGATGCAAAGTCTGGTCTGTGTATCTGTTGTTCGCATGCATGCAAGTCAGGTTTTCTCACGGTTTGACGAGATCATGTATAGTACCGATTACTATGACATGATGGAAAAAAAAAACCCTAATATTCTTGCTAAACGATAAGAGAAGCTCTGAGAAGCAAAATCATATCAAACTTTCTCTCTTTTCCATATATCTATTTTATCAGAAAATATCGTTTAAAAAGATTCTGAGAACAATATTATCGCACGTTTTGATAGCATATAAATAACTAAGTTCACTGGCTGTGGTTAATCTGTCATATCCAGATACGATAAGAATGTAACTCGTCTGACGAAAAATCAACAACCTGTTCTTTCTAGTTTCATAGGAAAAAAAGTGATCCAAAACTTACCCTTTAACCCATATAAGCATAGCGTCCTTTTTGTGGGACTTATGCAAACAGTGCAAATTCAGATCCGACGCTGCATAACGCAGCGTCGGACCTGGGTCTCCACTGTCTGCTTACAGAATTTTGTTGCAAAATTTGAATAAAAATGAAAAAAAAATACCTCCCAAAACCCTTAAAACGTAAATTGACTGGTCCGATTGATAAGGTAGGAAAGTCCATTCAGCTTCAATGGGTTAAAACAGTAACATTTACAAGAAAAATATAAATATGTTGTATAACATGTTAGAAAGGGTGATTTGTAGAAGATTATGATTGATAGAAGGCTATAAAAGCAGACGGCCAATGGTTTGAGTTGTGCATTCGGAGAAGTGAACATGATTAGCAATGTCATTGAATTATCTATTATTTTCAGGTTTTAGAACATACATTTTATATAATTGAAAAGCTTGTAACATATTTAATGCACAGTAAAGTTGAAACTGTCCCCTCCCCTTACTTTTCCTTATCCTTATGGACTTAGCGGACATTATATCCTAAAAAGTGTGAAGAATCGGTACCAAAACCTCACATCTGTGAAAAAATGGCATCAAATCATCACATATGAAAAATGGTATCAAAACTCACATGTGTAACAAATTGGTACCAAATCCTCACACATGTGAAAAATTGGTACCAAATTATAACATATGGGAAGAACTGGTACAATGAACTGAATCGTCAAACTGGGAATGGTATATAGTCTGATTTTGTAATTTAATGCATTAAAAGTTTTGATGCATTAAATTACAAAATCAGACTATATACCAGTGCCTAGTATTAAAAGCAAAGCAATTATGTTCTGGATTTCCTCTGTTTGTGGTCCTGTTATGTTTTTTATTTCTTTTCTTGCTCCTATTTTCATGGAAAATGTACGGTTTGAACTTCAAGTTTCTTTCTAAACCGCGCCCACTAGTAATAAATGAACAATGACACCATACAATGATTGACGGAATACCAGAAATAAATGTGCCTCAATCTATACTTATTTAAGAACTTCGTAGTATGTGATTACTACCTTTGAATTCCTGTTATTAGTTATGAATTTATCAAATTCTATGCCCCAGAAAATAGTTGGAGCCTAGGCTTAAGGGCATCTGCCTGGCTACACGCCTTGACTGAATATTGACTATGTTTTGCAATATCAAGTATAGATAGGGTAACGAAGATTTTAGTCTCATATCTTGGCACCATTACCAATTTCTGTTTATTGAGGAAATAGCTCTGGCTTCTGACATAGCGGCATTGTTTTGTTCATTCATGCGGACATTCAATGCCTGACAGCGGGGTTGATTATTGACAGTATCCGTCTTCAGATGTATGCTATGTAAGCACGGGATATAGATCACTCCGTAAATTGACCCGTTTATGGCTAAATATATTCGATAAACTCATCTATCTCGCTAGACATAACAGTACATGTCTCACATATTTACTTATTTTAGCCCATATGAGAATACGGCAAACATCGCGATGCCGTGGAGACTTACATATAATAATAATAATATGCATCCTATCAAGTAAAGTCACTTATATTAGGAACTTTCTATACAAAGGGACATGATACACTGCATTAATTTTGCTGAAAATAAGAAGTATCTTGTAGGTACAGTACCATACTTACATACATTGTAAGAAGGAGTTAATGAACTTATTTAAAAGTGAATTTTTCGGAATAGAAATAATAATTAATCATTCATGAAGTTATAAAACATCCAGTAAGTAAAGTAGCCTTTCAGCTTCAAAACAATTGAATTTTCAAAAAGTTACATTGTGCATTTCTCCATTCAATCACATCGATAGTTGGTATGAGCACCAGAGCTCCTAAAATGTTTACATTTGGTACATATTACAATATAATAAATACACATATCAAGTTGCAATGGTGCTAAATGCTTAGACTGAGTGCTTCAGCATAATGTGGTAAAGAAAAAATTGTAATTCAAAAGTGTTATTAAGTAAAATTTGACATTAATGTTAAATTGTAAATTAACACTTTGTGTTCGACTTTTGTGTGAGTAAAGTGGCATATCTACTTTAATTGCTGGTTCCCAATCTACGGGTGGTCAGTAATGTAAATACAGTTAACCAGTTACTGGTTACCTGCTTTTCCATTATTGACCTCCTGTAGACCAGGAACCAGCAATTATTGAAGGTAAGGTCAATACACACTGGCCTACAACAGTTTTTGAACAAATGTTATACCACTTTTACCAACTTTAGCATGAAACATATCGTGGTGTGCAAGGTCTACACTGATGTAGGTGGTATAAAATAGTTATACCATGGGTTGTCCACCTGTACGTAAGATAATCCACTCGCTAAAGCTCGTGGATTATCTCCACGTACAGGCGGACAACCCATTGTATAACTATTACGTAAAGTTTCTTAATCCTTTATAGAAAGACCCTGCTTATTCAAGAGTAGGGGTACCGAAGTTCGGAAGTAGAGTAACATTAGTAACATGTAGCTGCACATGCGCTTTTTAATATGCCTTTACTAATGTGCGACAATTATCATAATATCAAATCACCATATCTACATTAATTGCTGGTTCCCTGTCTACAGGTGGTCAGTAATGTAAATACAGGTAACCAGAACCCCCCATTTCCAGGTATGGGGGTGGGGGGGGTACTGGTTACCTGTTTTTCCATTACTGACCACCTGTAAAGCGGGAACCAGCAATTAATGTAGATATGGTGAATAAGAGTTCAACCTGGGGTTGTTCGTTCGTTGACCTGACGTACACGTTTGTGATTCCCAAACGTCCATGTGGACTTTATATGTTCCTTTTGCAATGAATCGAAAACAAAATTATACAGTAACATGTCCTATTATGACAGTCTCCCAAGTTGATTCAAGTCAATTCGTATCTGAATGTACAAGACAGCGGATGTCAGAATATATTTCCTTGAATTTACATTGCCCCACTTCAGTTAAAGATGTACAAATCGAGTGAAATGTACTATAATATTTCACACGTATTTTATAAAGATAATTTTCAACAAATCATCAGCTCATTCAGGTTTGAAGTACTGTAAATTCGGAAATTTTCGCGAGGGTTTATTTTCGCGAAACCTCACATATGCATGCGAAGTTTCGCAACAATAAAAACCCTCGATAAATGGTGAAATCAATATGTCGTTATGGATATAGGCAAACCGTATCCTAGTTCCTAATTATCAACGTTGCAAATACAGTAAAATCTATGTAAAACGGCCACTAAAAAATAGACAAGACAAAGATTGTATGACAAATGGTAGCTTAATGAAGGTCGAACGTATTGAAGATTGCTCCCCTCGCTATCAATATATTATCAATGTCTATATAAATGTAGTACATTTGAGTGCAAATGCTCCTAAAGTTTCAAATAATTCTTTATTAAACATCTGTATGTGCTTACGTTATGGTCTGAAGATATGGATATGCTTTGGATAAAATCCTAAAGTTTTTTTTTCTGTTTACTGTTCTGCGAACTTAGTTGTTCCATGATAGTTCATATATTTAAAGACGAACATAAAGTGGCGGGGACATATACTCTCTGAATTTGCTCGTTTTTAAATAGGACAATACCTAGTTTAGACGTCTGCGCCTATGGCTCAGTGCAAATAACTGCTCGACATGTTCTATTTTGTTGTTTCAGTCTCAGGAAATGTCAAAAATATAGATGTCACCTATTCAAACGACCGTACACCTTAAATGTTCTATTTGCACTGGGAATTGAAGCTCATACCTAATTTGAGACACAATACAATAACAGAATCTGGATCTTGGAAGCTGCATCAACATTTTGGCGGTTTAAGGCAATTCGAGACGAACTGCTCTTTAAAATATTCATGGTTTGCGCTGATTTGCAGTCTCCAGTGGCCTCAAATAAGGGTTTGAACTATATCAAACAGATATCAAATGGCTTTCAGCATGCATAAGTGAAACGGTTTGTCGCCTTGCGTAACAGGAAATTAATCAACAACAAAAACGTATGCATATTGTTTTTAAAGTTATACAGTCGAATATGCCACTTCCAACATACATGTAATAACAAATAAATGTATGAATAAGGAGGGAATTAATACTTTGTATTCTGGAAACCCATAAACGGATGATTTGACAAAAAGTGAAGACCCAGATGAAATGCCACATAAAGTGGTATTTGAAATGCCACATAAAGTGGTATTTCATCTGATCTACACTTTTTGCTTTGGTCAAAACAATCTTCAGGGACAGAAATATATTATAATTGGGAAATTCTGACCTGTGGCCCCTTAAAATAGATAACGGACAATTTCATCCTTATTTCATGTATATGTTTGCAGTGACCTATATAAGATATAGGTCTCTGATGTATTGGAAAATCCTTCAGAATACAAGGGTAAAGTTATTGAGAGTTGGTGCCAGTATATGGACCTGTCCTTCAGGGTAAAGTTGGAAAATAAAGCAGTATGAAATCAAATTGCGGGCCGCCCTTCCTGCCACAATTTTGAATTTTCCAACACTTTTAAGTTGACCATTTGTTTCTAAAATGCATTTGATATTATAGGGATCACACAGGTTTCATCGTGCATTTTCATTGCTGGGTCCAGAGAAAGTTGTTTTGAACCTGAGACCATTAGACCGAGTGTTCAAACATCTTCTGCAATGAAGCGTGTATGTCGTTATTCTTGCACATTTTACCTGATTCCGTGCAAATGTTTTTTCCACTGGTTTTCTACATACAATTTGACACATGTCGGCCATTTAAACCTCCTTCCTTGGACGTCTTGTTCTTCTATTGCACTCTACGGATTGTCCTGGCAGGATGCTAAACGCTTCAAGACCTAATGTTGGCTTCATGAAAGCTGGCGCAATTATTGAATTTCTTCGCTGATTTTAATACTTACACACACGCATCGCAAACGAGGTGACTTGTACTTTGACGTGCATGCGTACCCGCCCAGTCTCGTCACAACTTTAGCTTCTTGCACACACTATAAAGTATGAAAGTAGATGGAGGCTGACACCATAAACTAAATCAATTTAGGCCTCAATTGCAACTTGTAAGGAAGAAGGCAAAGTTAAGTCTCATTTCATATCTAACCTTTTATAGACCTGAAACCCCTGAACAAGTAATTTGTCAAAGGGTGAAGACCCAGATGACATGCCGCATAATGCGGCATGTCACTAGGGTCTGCACTGTTTGCTAAGGCAAAGTCGATCTTAAAAGGATTAAGTATATGTGATTAATGCATTGTACAATTATCTCATGTACTGATGTATTTCGTCATCTCTTGATCTGACATAAGTCGCGGATTGGATCACAACCACCTTTGTGTTTCAGTAGCAAAAAATAAACATCAGCTAGCTCGTGAAATTGTGTTACTTATCGCATAGGCAACCCGCGACGGCTCAGACGAGCCTGTTGATCGACAGAGTCCCATCGCAGCCTTCATTTCTCGTAGTCTCAGAGTAACAACACAGAAGAAGGCTCAGGCGAAATCTTAAGCCTTTGAGCACCACTTGGGACTGAAAGAATACCTTTACACATATAAGAATTTGATAAGTACCAATTACTACGGATTGGCTCCTATATTAATGGTTAATCCAAATCCCGTCTAAATCGTATAACAGTCACGTCAAAAGGAGCCTGGTCAGGACAACAACAATACGTAGTTCTGCCTCCGCAACCGCGTAGTCTGTCAGCACGTTTGCTTTCCGCTGTCTATGACGTACAATACATATGCATGATGCATACAACGTTTTAAGCAAGCTAACAAGCCTAGGGGTAGGTCCCATTTTGCAGTTACACACGTGCGTGAAGACATTGTTGGAATAAAATGTATAAAAAAATCACGAGGAACTCGTTTTCTATTCGACAGAGGACTGCTCTTATAGGAAATAATTCGAAGCCTCTGGGAGCCAATTCTGTCCTTAAAGAGAAGTCCTCATTTTGAAAAGAGACACTATCGATGCGAATGCTCATTTCAGTAGCCTCCCCTTGTTTGACATCATTGTTTCAACGTTCTGACTACGATATAGGGGAACAGGTAGTCACGCTTCCTACCTTGACGAAACCCAAAGGCGGGTTTTCGCGCACAGAGACGCAGAGTAAAACAGTATATGTCATATAACAGTATATAGAAAACAACAATACACTTCATGCTACTGCCAATCATATTATTCTATTCTTTTACGTGGGATGCGCATTTGTGAAATATATCAGTGTCTATAGACTGGCTGCAGCCTGACATATCTATAGCGAGTCAGCTTGTGGTGGTTTGGACTCATGCATGTAGCAAAGATGACCAGAGGGCGACCAAACGAGCCTGTGCCTACGCGGAGATACGTGGCTACCCAAAGGATCCGTTATCATATGGCATAACCCATGATGCTCAACTTGGCAATATGCAGTAACCACTCTCAAAAATACCGAAAATTGGTTTTCAAGACCAATTATTGCTTAAAGCAAGTCAAAAATATTGCTGAATGCTCCAAGGGGAGATTTCTGCAATACTTTGACCTAAATTAAGCTACCAGTTTTCATTAAGACCTTTGTTTTGTCTATCTTTGAATGGCCGTTTTACACAGGTTTTACTGTATGTACCAAAATCTCACAAGCTGGCTCTTTTTGATTTTTTACTGTTTTCTGAAATTATAATTGGGTGCTATGGGATTTAATATTTCACACGTATCTGTCGCTGGAGGGATATTAAATCATCTATGTATAATTTCTTCGTTACGGCAAATGCTTATTCGCGAAACTCCCCGAGTAAATGAATACCTCTATCATGTAGGATAAAAACATTAAATTGATTTGGAACCTGTAAAACAGATCTGATAATCTATAAATATAACATACAAAACATGGAAATTGAAACAGGGGTCTTTTGGTGCGGTTCAGTACATTGTGTAGTCTACCTGTATCTCCGAATGACCCTGTGTAGGCGTTAACGAATTAATAAGAATGGTGATCTTGTTGCAATACAGATTATATTTCAAGAGAGGATTCATCAGAGACTTGTTCCAGTCTCCATGTTATTTTATTTTTATTATAATATAATAGTACAAGTAACAATAATAATAGTATACTTTATTTAAAGAGAGTAGCACATATAGTTACAAACTAATCTTCCATGGGACCCTCTGCCTCTAATAAATACATATTATTAGTTCAACATAGTGTCTGAAGGTGGTAAAACCTAATAAAAGCTGCTCTAAAACTGCGGTTAGCATGTGCTATGTAATGCCAAGTATTTAAAGCAATGTGGACTGAGATGCATACTTTCTAAGGATCTGAGCTTTACCTGTTAACCATGCAACGTCTGTTTAGATGAGTTTGGTATTTTAGATTCTAAGTTAAGTGAGAATTAATGGCAAATCAACCAATCTGTTAGCTTCCTATACACACTTTTCCTGTCACTTTATTTCACCCCGAAAATGTCGTCTACCTTGTATGCCTGCAATGTACATTCAAGCACACTTCAAACCAAACCTTAATACAAAATAATCTGGAAAACGGATCCTTCAGAAATTGAGAGAACCTAAAATATAAGAAAAAAGCAGACTCAGTTGTATTGAGTCTGTTTCAATGGGCAGTCTGATCTGGTGTCCATTGTTTGCAAAATAGGCCACCTGAGAACGTAAGCAGACAAGGAGCATACAATAAAACTCAAGGGTTTAAATACATTTAGATGCAATTTAATTTGTCAAATCCAACAAACTATAAGGAAAGTGACCATTCGGGTAGTCTCATATTTCTTCAGTGGAATACATGCTTTGTACATTGAAAGAAAAATACAACAAATAATAATAATAATCATAATAATCATAATAATAATAATAATAATATTTTGAAGATGTTTCTGCAAAATTATGCCCTAAACAACAAAGAAAGAATGAGTAACACAAAAACAGCCTCTTTACAGTTTACAGCTTGAACAGTGAGGAATTTTTCATCCGTTTGATGAAAGTTGAATGATACTTGTCTTTATTGTCCAGTAATTTTAAACCTGGAGGTAGACTATTCCAAATAATGGGTCCAGAGGACGTTATGCTTTGCTTGAATATTTCTTTGTATGGTCTTGGTGTAATATATGAACGTTCCGATGATGACCTAAGTGTATGAATGTTTTAATTTAACACACGCTCTTTAAAATGGTGGACATTTGTCTAGAGAGACCTTTTGTATGAACTTAGCTTTGCGGAGATACAGTCTGTCATAAACAGATAATATTTTAGTTCATCTATACTTACTATTACATATTCATCACTCCAAAATTATTTTTTACAAGCTCGCTTTTTGAGACGAAATATTCTGTTCAACTTTCCTTGAGATGTTTTACCCCATACCGTATTACAATAATCTACATATGTATGGCAGAATATATGTTTTGTAAAATTGAACTCTTTGAGATGTCTTAAGGTAAGCTTTGATTCCAGATAGAAGCCATAAATTGGTCGTTTTGCATACCATATCAACATATTGTAACCAAGTTATATTATTTACTATCATTATACCTCACGTGAATTTCCCATACAAACGACTGATATTTTATAACATCACCCGTTGCTACAGCGACGGCGAATACTGCCACGTGTTTGCCATAGCAGCAGGTGATATTATAAAATATCAAGGCGGTCACATGATGCGCATCATCGATGCGCTTACGGTTCGTTCACGTCAAGAGACGTTCAACAGCAATGGCGGACATGACGCATGATTTGGCGTCTTTAAATTCCAAATAACTTCGTTGTTTATGGTCAGAAACATAAAGTGTGGGTACTCGTTTTCTTAGTCAGGACAAGAGGAACCCGTTGAGACAAATTTTGAGCAGATTTTGCGAAATTTTCTATTTTGCATCAAAATAGCCTCATGTACAGTATCTTCTATATAAATGACGCTGCTTGGTATTAAGTTTGACGTCATCAGCTTTTATGGCGTAATTTGTTAAACGGAATGTCAGTGATCAGGTCGTGCATTAAACTTGTTAAAGAAGAGCCATTTTTGTGAAATATTTAATTTCATTCAAGCATACATATAGATAAGAGGCTGTTCATTATTTTCCCTTTGGATCTCTCCTCACCATGATATGTCTATTGAGTAAGAGAAGGATTTCAGAAATAAAGGGGTCTAATGTTCTGTTCGGTATAATAAGATAAGTATTACATTTCCTGCTAGGATGATAGTCGAAAATATCATCCCTCTAAATCTGATTATCAACCTCTGCTGCGCCTCGGTTGATAATCACATTCCTCGGGATGATATTTTCGACTATCACCCGTGCAGGGAATGTAACATTTATATATTATAATTCCAAGAATAATTCATTATCATATTCAGTCCACCATCATTCAGAATCACATAAAGTTGGTCAATTGTTAATCTAGCTCTATTTTATTGTTGTTATGAGCATGACCTTAGTCTTTGCAGTATTTATCAGTATGCCATTACATTTGCACCATTTAGACAAGCAACCTAAGGCAACCTGTAATTTTCATTCAATAGTTTTGAGGGATTCACATACAACATAAAGAGTTGTGTCATCCTCATAAAAGTCAGTTTTGGCAGAATCAGTGTATAAGAATAATCAGTAATAAACATGATAAAAGGTAGACGGCCCAATATGGAGCCCTGCGGACACCATCAGCTATCATTTCATCATCAGAAATGATATTGTTTACAGATACATTGTGATTTCTTTTGATTAAATATGGTAGAAGCCACGGCAGTGCTTGATTAGATAGTTTGTAATGTTTTAACACTTTGAGTAGTACACTATGATCAACAAGGCCAAACGCCTTTTACAAGTCAATTATTAAAGTCCCAATTAAAGATCATTTACCAATGCTTTCAACATACCTATAAGTGCTGTTTAAATCCAGGCTGATTTTTATAAAGCAAATTAAACTTGATAAGAATGTCATGAGTGAATCATGTATATGTTTTTTCTAAGAGTTTGGACAAGACAGGAATAAAAAAGAAAAGTATGTAGTCATTCAAATCATCTCTGGGGCCTCCTTTATGCAGTGGGGTAACTGTGACGTTTTAATACAGGTATATGTGGCAGATTCAGCAATATATGGAGCAGCAAGTTTCAATAGGCGTGGTCCAATATTATTACATACAGTAGCTTTTGCCACAACACTATGTAAATGAATTTTTCAACAGATTCTATAGAAATTATATGCAATCAGGAATTCTGTTGTTACATAATGTATTCAGATTTTCAAAATTTGAATTTTCAATCGGTTCTTTCAGATTAGATGCAATTGAGACAAACTTTTGTTGAAAGCTTTTGCCACAATATAATGGTCCTCACATTTTTTGTCCATTTGTTTTGGTCACAGGTCAATTGTTAGTATTTCATTGGTAATTGCAGAATACAGAGCTTTATTGCTTAATAAGGCTTGCTATTTCGATTTCGCCAACTTTTATATTGTATCTCATTATGTAGAGACTTATATCTCAATGAGGTCAGGCTGTTGTTTGTGTTTCACTCGTAGAGATTTCAGGGGCAGATGTCTGCCAACTTTTTCTATAAACATAGATGACCAAGTGTCCAAAGTGTCATAAGTGTCTTCAAAATCTTGATAATATCCCATGGAGCAGAGTGAAGGTCAATAAAAAATTCTTCTCATTTAAGGTATTTATAAAATATATTTTACTTCATGTTCTAGTTCTGTTAAGGCCAGTGCTTTCGGAGAGGACTGAAAATGATTTTGTACCACATTGTATCAAAAAATAGCATTAAAGACTGAATATCAGTCTACCTTTATCATGGCGACTACAAAATAGTATTGACTAGACGCAATCGACTTGACGCTCGGAAAAACTTTATCACAAGCGCGAATTTCTATATTTTCAATGTGCGCCCACAATGCCATGTCATTTAATCCTATTGTATAATCTTTGCAGTCAATATATGCTAAAATGCACTCAATGATCTAGCTATTTACGCTTCATAATACTTCCTGATCTAATCAGAAGGGTCCAAGTTAAAAACGATAATAAAATATAGCAAAATAGTAAGTGAGTATGATCTGGAATTAACACAATCACAAACTGCACAAAAACCATGGCACCGCGAGGAAGAGCCAGGCACCAATCGCGAGGCACCAGAAAGACAAACTAAGCAAAGCAATCAGCTCTCTTTTCCTTTTTCAGGAAGATAGAATATATCTTACTCAAAATCCCCTCATAAAGTAATTTAGATCATATATCAATCATATTTAGCTGATTATTGTTTCTCTTGTATTTCCCTTTAAAGGGTTCAGTGTACCTAACGTAAAATGATATTTATTAGCATGGCGTATAAGGTATGCTTCCATAGCAGACCATAGACCAGCTCTGCCCATGAGTTATTGAATACTGTAAGATAATATATCGTATCATTGTTAGTGCTTCATTAATACCCTTGAATTTGTACTTCATTTCTCCTCCATACCTGTTGACAAATTTCCAATTGCGAACATTCCGTTAAAACATTTAAAATTTGCAGACATGTTTTGAATAGTTTGTTTACACAGCTAGCAGTAAATGACATAAAATAAACAAATTGAAAAATTGCTCTAGAGCAATTTGTAAGACATTTGGCAGCTGATCAATAACAATAAGCATTAAGACGAAACAGAGGTCCCTATTCATTATTACACATTGCCTAATAGTTGTAAAAGCTTCAATAAAACCAAGAATGCAGATATACTATCCTGCCAGCCAGGAGTGACAGTGACTTCATGTTTTGTTTACAAAGTAATCAGGAATTTATAATCATTAGATCACTTGTGTATTAATCCTATCCGCAGGATAGGGTTAATACATGAATGATCTAATGATTCGCGTTAGCTCAAGTGAAGTGTACACGTTTATGTTTTACTTAATAATTGTAAACAATATAATGTCACTGTCACTTTTGGTTGGCACGACAGTAGGTTTACGATAGCTGTAGAATTAATTGCAGGTATTACTTGACTTTTCGCTTACTGTAAAGGCGGCAACTTTAATATTAATATCTGGGTGTGGTTCGGCTATTTCATCTGCTAAGGAAGGGAAATCAGGTTTTATTTATAATTTTGTAAAGAGTTAAAAAGCTTTTTGAGCCGCGCAAACGTGTGTGCATTTCATGAAAATCCTAACCGTATACACAGTGAACTCACATTTATTAACCCTTAAAGCGCATAATCACAAAATGTGTGTTTTTGTCGTCCACTTAACTATTTGAAGCCTCATAGATAAACATTGTGAACCCAGATCTGACTGCTCCTGTAGGAGCAGTCTGATCTGGGTCCATAATGTTTGCCTCTCTGCTTAATAAGTTAAATAGACATTTTCAGATGCAGTTATTCTACTGGCGTTTAAGGACTAAATAATGACTGAGGTTGTGGCACTAGACGATACAGTTACTTTTGAATAAAACCACGCCTCAGTTTCAGCTTTAACCTATGCCTAAGGTTGACAAGTCCTAATTACGCATTCATGAGGCGCCGCCTTTCCAGTAAGTGAAAAGTCAAGTAATAGCAGACACTTTAAGATAGCGGAGACAAATGGCAAATATTTTACTATTTAATTAATTTTCCATTATGTTTTTGCCTCTTCAAATACTGTCTGAGCCATGTCATGTGATTTTCAACAATGTGGCATTTTGACAAGTTTAGACTCAGACGAGCCTGTGCAGCCTCCTTTGAAGCTTAGAAACTCCAAATAGTGTTCAGTCAGTAGCTTAACAATCGCAGAATACTCAAGCGACTAGCAAAGGCTCTGATCAGACTGCGCGTATGCGCAGGCTGATCTGAGGCTTTGGTGGTCGCTCATACCACATTGTTGGAAATCCCATGCCACGGCTCATCTTCAAAACTTGTGGACCAACATATAACACAAGATTCGTTTTAATGAATGTCTACCTAAAATAATCTGGAAAAAACGGATTACGTTTAACATCTAATATTAGAATTAGAACATACGCCCTTTTTGTAAATCAGCGTTTGTCCCCAGTGTAAAATGATATTACAACTTTGAGTAGTTGTGATAAAATCTTAACATTTAAATGACGTACATGTGTGTGGGTTTCTTATCTGGTCCGGATTTTGTGATGAAGTGCTTGTGTTCGTTTTCTTTTGATCCTTCTTGTTATAATTTACACAGCATGTATTAATTGCGCTGATCAGACTGTGTGCATGCTCAGGATGGTCTGCTCCTTTGCACAACAGAACATTAAGAGGTTGTATCTTGGTGTGACCGTCTTTATATAGCTAAATGTACAGTAAAGTTAATCACCATTTGTCCCCAAAATAAAATGATAACATTTTAAGGACTCTACCTGTTATAATCTATACAGCGTGCATTAATAGCGCTGATCAGACTGCGTGCATGCTCAGGATAGTCTGCTCCTTTGTTGTGCAACAGAACATTAAGAGATGGTATCAAGGTGTGTCACGTATTTATATAGCTAAATGCACAGTAGAGTTAAAAGAAGTGAATGTGACCAGGAAATGACGCAAATGCAGATTTCAGGTCAACCTGTGTAGTGGCACCTATGAAAACAGGTAAACTCACAAGACACACTGGCATATAAGCAGTAGCACAATCATATGCGTAGCACCATATACGCAAAAACGCATTTGAATATACATTTGAACCGAAAATATGGGATTATTCTATACCAGTTCTGATGTTTTTTTGATGATACGCATATAGAATAAGCGTGGAAAAGCAATTCTAATGAGTCTAATTTCCATTTTGGAAGGGGTTATATATGATGGCATTATCTGCTCTCAGACCCCCTTTAAGAGTTTAAGCACCCATTAACACAGTGAAAGAGGCCCTGATTTATATAAGCTTTTGTATTGTCCATCGTTATTAAAAGTATGCTTTACATGGCAAAAAGCGCAGACCCTGATGAGACGCCGCGTTTTGCGGCGTCTCATCGGGGTCTACGCTATTTGTAAATGTCACTTATTTGGAATTTTCAGCATAGATGTATTAACAATGTCCCCACAATTGCGTCATTGAATTTTATGCAAGCTACGCCCCTGAGTCATTACGCAAACTCTAAACCGGTTCTCCGCGTGAAACGGCTTCTCTATTCTTATATTCCTGTTTGAAATATGTATAATAGCACTCCAATAAGAAAAACAACACAACTTGTGTATAGAAACTGACAGGTGCTATCAATCTATAATGCATTTGTTATAGATGAAGTAGACTGATTACGAATATGTCTGAAAACTGTGGCTTATAAAACATTATGATACAGAAAGTGCAATATATTAACAATTTATTCTTTGATAAATTCCAAATTGTAATCCCAAAGGGAAAAATAAACATTAAAGTCAATGAATTATAACCACTCTTTCTCAAAATTTGAGAAAGAGTGGTTATAATTCATTGACTTTATTATTTGATAAATTAAACAAATTCTGAAATTTGCCAAATTGCATGCCTTCTTGAAAAAGGAAACTACATGTATGAATCCAATCTCTTTGGGCATCTGGCTGTGCGTACGATTTAATGCTTATCAACCAGACTCTGTCCGACTTCCTATGGCTGTCAGGGCTACTTCTTAAGATTTGTGCATTAGCCTTGTTTTTATTGGCAATTAAAGACAAAATCACAATAAGTGTCGACTTGGTACACTAAAAGAAATAAAGCAAATATATATAACAAGAAAAAGTATAACCTGAGGTACATGTATATCAAATGCTCTGCTGTAGAAGAACGAAATTTAAAAATGCAAGAAATATCTCGACGCTTCGATGTAGCAGTAAGAAAGACGACAAAGATCAGAAATCGACACAACAAAGTACCACACCTGACCCAGGATACAGCATCAAATCAAATCAACACTAATACTCGATCTACCATCGGCCATATGAGACTGGATCAATCTATCAATCACCAACATTTGCCGCTTTCAAAATGAGGACTCAACCAAACCTCCAACCTATAACAAAACAAAAAATGAGTTGTATACATGTTTGTTGCTTGTTTCAGATCCTGTTGATCTTCAGTTTTTGTATTGTTTTGTTTAATTTTATGACGAGAAATAAATACTGCTTACACTAGCCAATAACAATTATGGCCCGCGAAAATTACAAATAATCTGAATAAACAGTTCCTTCAGAAATAAGAGAACCTACAATATAAGAAAACAGCAGACTTTATTTTATTGAGTCTGTTCATGAGAACTAATGGAAAGTGCAAGAATTCTCATGCCCCCTAGCACCGGCTTAAGCGGTAATCTGCTTTCAGTCAGGACCCAATATTCCTGAACGACAAGAATATGAAAACATATCAACACTATATCGATGTACGGGGAGATACCTGTTTACCTGTTGGATTTCTTTTGCTCCGGTATTCAGTTTTATGTACTGTTGAGTCCTTATCTTTGCTTTATCTCCACCTCGTATCTTGATTTATATGTTCTAGGAGATGACGTATTGATAAGCTAGCGGTCTTTCATGCAAACCAAACATCTATGTGTCTTGATCCACATCGGGACTAAGGGTGAGGTTGGCGCCGTGAAACCGGTTTAAGCTCTCCAGTAAAATATTTTTACTGACCGTTCCCTGGCGGTACTTCTTTTGTGCATCATATGTGTTTTTTGTGTCTTTTTGCGTCTGTTCATTGCTACCTTGTGATCACCTGCTGGGAAAGTATGACCTGTTGACTCTTGTTGGTGATATTTATCGTATTTTTGTTACTTTCCCATGTGGTATCCTGGGTCAGCTTTGGTACTTGATTGTATCGTTTCCTGATCTTTGCCCCCTTTCTTACTTCTATCACACACGGCTAAGACTAGTTTGTGATTCACGTAACACATTTATTTAACCTTTTGTATACTGAAACCCCTTATACCCCTATTCCACACAGGCCACGAATCGCACGAATTGATATTTTATTGATTCGGGGGGATTCGTGAGGTTTCATTAAAAAAATTCTCCAATCGTGATGGTGTACGAGTCAGTCCCGATTCAGATAGGATTTCGTCACGAATATTCGGGAGAATCGGCTCAATTCGGCTGGAATCGCACAAGAATTCATTACGAATAGCAAAATAACATTAGCGCATGCTGCACGAAAGTTAAGGAATCAATTACGAATCAGATAAGAATATACCGAATGCAGCACGAATTGAGCACGAATTAACAGAAATCCGCGACGAATCGCCACGATTCGCGAGATTTTCTCTCACAATAGTTATAAAAAAGGCCCATCTATGCTTCGGGGGCATCAGTTCCAAAATGAATGTTCCTCGTAAAGCAGCAGTAGAATTGATCCTGCAACTTGAGTGTTGAAAACGGCTTCTTATATAGCTAGAAGAAAACAACTACGTTAAAGTCGAGAGGCCCCTCCCCAGACTCTTTGACTTGGAAAAATATGGCAGTTTGCCATTGGCAAAATCACCAGCCAGGAGCTACTGACTGATCCTGATTGTGCTCCAGAATCTGCCAAGTCTGTTTCAACTTCTAGGACTGCTTACATGCGCGAGACGGGGTAATTAACCTTAGGGAAAATCCTTCTACTATCTCTTCCTTGGTTTTATTGTTCGGCTTAAAGAGACTAGATCTGTAACTATAAACATTTTTCGAAAAAAAAACTATTTTCTTTTTAAATCATTTGTAAAAATGGAATTAAGTTATGTTTTCACAATAAATATGTTCAGTACAGCTGAAAACTGCATGGAACAGTGAATTATCTAATAAAAACGGGTGTTTTTTCTCTTGTTAGGAATTATTTACGTCCCTCTAATAATTCTAGACAGTTGATTTTTAACATATATGCTGTTGTTTTGATAGATATAATTTGTTGAAATTTATGAAAATGGTAAAATGTTTACCTGAATTCGAGTATTTTTACTGTATCCTTGAAAAATAGAAACTTTATTTCCAAAATTAGAATATCAAAAGTAACAGACTATGCAGCTTTAATCTCCCGATTCCCCACGAATGAGCTAAGAGTAGCTACGAATGTCATAAACAATGCAAAAACGCCCCCGAATCGATTACGATTCAGTTACCATATCCAAGAATGCCTTAGGAATTTGGTACGAATCACGCACGATTTTTCGAATCGGGGAATTCGTGGCCAAAGTTTTGAACAGTTCAAAACTTTTTAGCCGAATTCCCGATAGACCTACGAATTGCAAGAACTCACTACGGACTGTGCGAATCAGTTAAGACCTTCACGAACTGAGTACGATTCAGCCACGAATCCAAATATTTGTCAATTCGTGTCAATTCGTGGGATTCGGGGCCTGTGTGGAATAGGGGTATTACCGGTTACTTTAGCGAACAGTTTAGCATAATGCTGCATTTCACCACGGTCGGCACTGCTTTCTATGATTAAGATAACCTCCAGGGACTGAAATACATCATAATTTGAAAAAAAATATCTACATATCACCCCTTTAAGAACACAATGGACAGCCCCATACTTATTGTATCATTATGTATGCAAAGGGTTAAAACCGTTATTTGATTCTCCACTTTGTAGCTGTGGAGCTGCAAAAACATTCAAACATTATATTCCTAAACTTTACTATACAACGCAACAATGTGCTGAATGACTTTCGCCATATGCCTATTAAGAATTTGTTACAAGGAGACACACAATTATCCATCAATGAGATCGGTTCAAACATATTTTATTTCAATAATTCAAGTACATACAAGTATTACTTTTACAATTTACAATCATACAAATATTAGGATTAAAGCAGAAGCAAGCGATTGAATATATATTCAATGTTTTTTTCAAACGTCCATTGCACACACTGGAAGACTTAGGAGTCAATAGCCACGGCAGCACATTCCACAATAAGCTGTATTAGGCAGCCCTTATGATATGACTCCCAAGGTTATAAAAAAAATCCTGCTCCGAAATGTTAAAAAATGCCAACAATTCAACTTTCATTTACTGGATAAATCAAGTGAAAACTCTATATATTGACACTCTTTATAACAGCCACCTCCTTCTTAATGGCACAAATGCACCAGCTTAGCTTGAATTTGAGTTTATTTGAAATTAAATTTCTTTGGGGATCAATAATGTCGTTGTAAAAAAGGGTTGACTGTACATCATCTGGGAGATCTTAAGGAAGAAAATCTTTATTTGGTGTAATGTTAAATTTTATGAGCAGTTGTAATGTTATGCTCAGTTTAGATGAGCACAAAAATGATTGAAGTATAGCCTAGGGGCCTGGACTCTGGATTGGGAAGGAATTGTACCCCTTGGGACTAGCAACATGATGTACATATAGTAGCACAGAAGACGTGTCATAATGTAACTTCTCACTGTTCGTCGATGTCTGTTTCAAAATTGAAAACCTACTTTTTGTTTCCTAGCAGCTTGATTTATCAGATACACATGTTGTTGATCCTTGAACTGTCTATCGTTTTTTTTCTTCTTTTTTTCTGGCTTCATATCAAAACACTACTATGACAAGTATATTTTTGACGTATGGAATGGTTTTGAGTGACATTTCCCTGATTGGGATTCTAACTGCCATATCATTATTTAACAATGTAATTGCCTTAGTTCGTATATAAATAGGGCAAGGAAATTGATGGCTGTCGATAAATCTCTTCTTTCTCTCTTTTTAAAATAGATCCAGTTAAGCAATATTTTGAGCATAAAATTGTCTCTTTATCCTTATCTATCAGTTAAAACATGGTTTTGGCAGCTCAAAACAACAGTGTCCATGAGAATTTTTTTTGAATACCAACAACATAGGTTTTGGATTAAAAACATTAAAATTGATTTCTAGTCGCGCATTCTTATTTGGGGTCCTAGTTTAAGATAGTCGACCGGAATGTGTTATCATGAGCGTGCATCATGAAACCTAGTATGATAAAATGTGCTATAATGAGGGTATAGTAGTCTTATTTTATATTCAAAGGCGTTTACTTTTATCTCCAAATCACATAAATTTTCACGAAATATTATAACCAGCTCGTGCATATTGCTATAAGCTCAATGTCAACTATTGTGCTCGGTGGATGTCAGTTGAAATGCCCCAAAGGACACCTCTTCTTAAACTACTTGTTGGATGTTTACCAAACTCGACAAGAACGCTTTTTGGTTTAAGCAATGTTTTATTAGTCAATTCTTAAATACAACATAAAAGAAAAGGATCTGACATTTAGCAGTGAGGCATATTGTGGTCATCTCCAGAGTGCTTGTTATATGACCTTTAATAATTGTTCAGAGGGTTCCAGTCCGTTGGATATCTTGGTAACAAGGATAAAAATAAAAAAAATAAAAAAAAAAATCTTGCCGGGCCGCGTAGCCCAGTCGGTAACGTGTCTGGCTACAGATGCGTGTCTGACTGCAGATCCAGGGGTCGCAATTTCGATCCCGGTCCGGTCCCATACTTTCGTTGAGATTGATCATGAAATCATTTCTACGGTCATTCTCCTCCCTTCCGCTGATTTATTCAAGAAGGGTTGTTGTCAGTTACGAGCGAAAGTATGTGCACGAATTACTGGTTAACCGCTTGTTCAAGCCTGCCCAGGAAAAAGTGTGTTTAGGTGAACTGACCGTCCCGCCATGACCATAGCTGTTGACTTGGGACGTAAAGCAACGAAACAAACAAAAACAAGGCTAAAATAGATTTATAGGATAAATGATTAATCAATACATATTCTTGTCTGAAATCACATGGCCAAGAGCCTTGGTATTTGGTGTGTATGGTATGTAGCATTACCTAATAGTTTGTTCAAATTATGTCTCTGTGGCCAAAATGACTCCACCTAGGGGGTCACATGTAGAGCCTTGATATTTGGTATGCAGCAGCATCTATAAGTCCATACCAAGTTTGTTCCCTGGGTAATAATTTACCTTTCTCTGAGGTTCACATGTTTTATAATAGGGAGGCTTGATATCAGGTATGTAGCATCACATAGTTTTTTCCAAGTTTATTCAAATTATGGCCCTGTAGCAAATAACAGAGTAAGAAAGGTGGCTAAGATCAGGAATCGAAACAATCAAGTTAAAACCTGACCCAGGATACCACATGGGAAAGTGATAAAAAAAACAATTAAACATCACAAACAAGAGCCAAGAGGTCAGCCCTTTCCCAGTAGGTGACCACAAGGCAGCAACGAACGGACGCGAAAGCATGAAAAACACAAGATATAAATTACACAAATGATCAACATGATTTTCAGGTCATGATTTATTCCCGTGATTTACTAGGGCATTTATGGTTGGCTGTCACTATTTGCAACATATATCCTTTATCCCATAGCTTACTGGTGTAGCGTAGTAGAACGACACAGACCTGATGGTAAAGCAAACTGGTCCCGAGGTTATAAAACAATTTACATGCTCAACTGCTCATAAAACTAAAATGCTAAAAATATTTTTATCTTGCTTTTAAACTCTCAGAGGTTGTAATTATCCTGCTAATAGATAACACAATGCCACAAATTGTTTTTTTTTTTTTTTTTTTTCGTTTAACATTCATGAGCAGGATAAATGTCATGCCTAGTTGAGTTTAGCATGGAAAAAAAGTTTCCACACAGATATCCACACAGTGTACTATGCCGTCTGCTTGATCATGTATGTCACGGTACAAAAGATCAGGGGCTTTTAGTTTTTGGGCACCGTCTGTACCTGTTTTTAACTTTCACACTGAAGATGCTAGAGATTTTGCTGAAATCCTCAGATTAATTTAGCTACTTTTTGCAGTTTGAACTTTGTATAGTCATTTTTTGGGCTTAACTTCTACCAAAGCATATAGCCACTGGGTATAATATGAATGCAACCCTCCTACAATTTTATCCGGATCATTTCGAAATTTCGTCAAGGCCTGAAAATGTTAATCAGGTTGCTTTGCTTGGTTTGTCTTCCCGATGTCTCGTGATTGGTGTGTAGCTCTTCCTCGCGGTGCCATGGGTTTGTCTGCAGTTTGTGATTGTGGTACTTCCTGGTCTTACTCACTTACTATTTTTGCTGCAATCCACAGATTATTATTGTTACTTTTTTGGCAGCTTGGACTTTGTCAACTTTGGATCAACTTCTACCAAAGCATATATATACTGGGATACTTGTGAACGCAACTCCTCCTACAATTTGAGTCCGATGATTTTGAATGTTTGCAGGTGTTTTTGTCTAGGTCTGAAGATGTGCATGTGATTTTGGATGCAACATGGAAATTCCATTATAATTGAAATAGTCTATGATCAATTTCTTTTCACCAAATAATGATTGTGCATTAGTTTATTGTATCGGCAAGATATCTTTGCTGGATATGAAATCGGGTTTTAGCTATTATAAATATCATTATATCAGCTTGAAATTCTTTCTGACACCAAAGGATGGTGGGGGTAGACATCAAACCAATTCTAGTTCCTATTAGTTTTGCTTGCTAATGTACTAACGAGCCGCACTACCCAAGTAATCTCGAATCAATTATTTTATTCATGGCTTGTATCATCAAAGTATTTATTTATGACAGCGTCCAAAATAGTTCTTATATATCTGTCTGCTATCGATGATTTCTTGAAACAAACCTATTATGGCGACGAAAGACATTGACTATGCGATATGAACCTTTTGTATACTGGTGACTCCAAAATTAACACTTTGCCAAACTGTGAAGACCTCCCGGATACATCAGAGTCTACCCTGTTTGCTGAGAGAGAGAAATACAATAGTATTTGGGAATTATTACCTGTCCCCCTCGATATTTACAATCGACCCTCTAAAGTTTATTTTATCAAACCAGAGGGGAGAATCGATTATCAGTTACCTCTCATATTAAATGCATTGTTGCACGTTGCCTGATAAACATTGTCTATCTCACGGCATGTGCCTTTATCAGGTCATGATAACGTTGCACTTTTTGAATGACGTCGCTAATGACGCTGAATCAACACAAAAATCAATAAGTGTGTCATAATCGCTAGTTTGAAGAGTTAAACAATGGGTAAATTGATAAATAGAATACCAGGTTCGCGTCTTTTGATATCAAGTTTATCAGTCTCGGTTTTGGGAACGCTTGTTGAATCGCTCGGCAAGGCTCGCGATGTCAACAAGCGTTCTCAAAGCCTTGCCTGGTAAACTTGATATCAAAAGACACTCGCCTACCTTTCTCTATGTCTCGGCAAGCCTCGCGATGGCAACAGGCGTTCTCAAAGCATTGCCTGGTAAACTGTATTTTCAAATGCTAGCAAGCGATGGCCCGTAGCATCTAACTTCGCAATGGGAAAAAACATATGCCAGAGGATTAAACTCAAACTGCAGATCGCTTCAGTTTTACATTTTTATCAATTGAACTTTGTGCAAACCAATAGTCGACCGTGTATCGAATTGCAATTTATACATGTATATATGAACATTGTATAAAAGAACAGTCATCCCCTAAATCGTACAGCCGGAGATGTTCGGTGGCACACATCTAGTGTATATTCATATTCAATATCGTGATTAAAGCTACTGCATTTAATATCGTGATTAAAGCTTTTGCAGAGGATTTCCAACTTTTTGAAAACGGAATCTTTTATTGGCAGGTTTAATTAACGGAGAGCGTGCACGGGAGTTTTTCCAGAAGATTATTCCTTTGAGATCAGCCTTGATATTGACATATTCCGCCTAAGGAAGCGTTCTAAAGCGTCAGTCCCCGTTTGAAAAGAACTGTCAGCTTGTTATATTATGGTTGTGACTTCTCATAAGAAAAACAATAATCACTCTTAGCATTGTGTCTTTCTTTAAACGCGCGTGCTCAGCTACATGCGTTCGGGTAGCCGTCAAGACTCATTTTCTTGTGTGTACATGCATGTGAACTTCAAAAGCTTAGGTGAGACAGCACGGATGTGTAGGTTTACGTGGGTCCTCCAATGGTCTCAAGTGTATTACCATTTCAAGTGAGACGACTTGTTTGAAGCAATGATTAACGACATGACGAGCTAGTGCAATTTCAATGAAAGTCTAACTGAAAAAAGAATTGAATGCACGCAAAAAGATTTTACTCTGGTATCGAAGCTTTCTACTCGTTTGCAATACGTGTACAGTACATAATGCAGTAAGCGGTAAAGAGCTGTGAAACACATGGGTAAAAATTTTCAGAGACAGTCGGCGAATTAGCAGGCAGATTAAAACACTATTTCTGGGATAACTTTTGATGATCATGAGACAACAGACCATTTAACTTCGAAAACTGCAAGTTATAATATTTGAATTTCAATTTTCAGGAATGTTTAACCATTCATCCGCTGTACAGTTACATAGAGAATACTAGGTGAGTGTCTTTTGATATCAAGTTTACCAGGCAATGCTTTGAGAACGCTTGTTGACATCGCTCGCGAGGCTTGTCGAGTGGTTCGACAAGCGTTGTCAAAGCCAAGCCTAGTAAACTTGATCATCAAAAGACGCGAACCTCGTATTCTATTTATCAGTTTACCCATTGTTTCTTATGACGTAAATTTCGATTTTTGTGTTGATTCAGCGTCATTAGCGACGTCATTAAAAAAGTGCAACGTCTTCATGACCTGGTAAAGGAACATGCGGGAGATAGACAACGTTTATCAGGCAACATGCATCAATGCAGTTTATATGAGAGGTAACTGATAAAAATGTACGCATCACCATGATCACTGCAACCAAAACCCATAATCAAACACACGTAATGTTTAATAGCGCAACCCCCTTTATCCATTACCGTACATTTTTTTTTCAGTTGAAGTGCGCTGTAAGTTGGCAATCATATATATGTACAAATGGTTATGCAAGTTTCGCCAATGTGCACAGCTTGAATGTTTCTCTCTTTTTCCATTGTTTGCTTGCTTGAGATTCTGGGTCTTTTGTTAAGGACCATCACTCTCGAAGGCAACCATTCACTTGACTTACATGTATCTAAAATACGCATTTCTTCCGCAAATCACTTTCGTTTTTTAAGATTCATATAATGCATATATGATCAATTCCTTTCAAATTGAGAGATTTATGCACTTTCCGCAGTTCTGGAGATAAAGAGGTTACAGAAAGTCGAATTGAAACAGTTGCAGAATGTTTTGTGACCGAAACAAGAAAAATCGTCGAACCTGAATTTTTTTTTTGACTGTACGCTATGTCAAAGTGCTCTTCAGAACAGATTGTGACAAAGTATTCTGATACTGTACAACCTGTCTTAAGCGGCGTCTAAAAGATAGACAAAACAAAGGTGTTAAAGACAAATGGTAGCTAAATAGAGGTCGAAAGTATTGCAGAATGCTCTTGGGGCATTCTGTAATACCTTTGACCTGCATTAAGCGATAATTGGTCTTGAAACCAATTTTTGGTCTTCTTTACGAGTGGCCGCTTAAGACAGGTTTTACTGTATTTCACACGATGAAGTTATTACGGTATCTATACATTCGCATGTTCCAGACACAATAAATTATTGCACAATGGTTTGTGACCGAAACAAGAAAAAACGTCGAAAAAGAAACATTTTTACTGTACGCTGTGTCAAAGTGAGCTTCAGTATAAAGATCAGATATTTCAAACGATGAAGTAATTACGGTATATTCAACTTTTCTCTTACTGACAAAAGATTTTGTCTGTACGTTGCATCAAAGTGAGCTTCGGTATAAAGATAGTGACAAAGTGTTCAGATATTTCACACGATGAAGTAATTACGGTATATTCAACTTTTCTCTTACTAAAAAAAGATTTTGTCTGTACGTTGCATCAAAGTGAGCTTCAGTATAAAGATAGTGACAAAGTGTTCAGATATTTCACACGATGAAGTAATTACGGTATATTCAACTTTTCTCTTACTGAAAAAAGATTTTGTCTGTACGTTGCATCAAAGTGAGCTTCAGTATAAAGATAGTGACAAAGTGTTCAGATATTTCACACGATGAAGTAATTACGGTATATTCAACTTTTCTCTTACTGAAAAAAGATTTTGTCTGTACGTTGCATCAAAGTGAGCTTCAGTATAAAGATAGTGACAAAGTGTTCAGATATTTCACACGATGAAGTAATTACGGTATATTCAACTTTTCTCTTACTGAAAAAAGATTTTGTCTGTACGTTGCATCAAAGTGAGCTTCAGTATAAAGATAGTGACAAAGTGTTCAGATATTTCACACGATGAAGCAAAAACGGTATCTTCTACTTCTTTTTACGGAAAAAAGATTTTGTCTGTACGGTGTGTCAAAGTGAGCTTCAGTATAAAGATAGTGACAAAGTGTACAGATATTTCACACAATGAAGTAATTACGGTATCTTCCACGTTTTTACTGAAAAAAAAGATTTTGTCTCCACACTTCTCTCCTTCTTGTTGACTAATTGGGTCTTCTGAGAATATGATGACAGTGTTATCTAATAGTATTAAAACTGATATGACGAAATTTCTACGCACCAAATGGTATTAGTTTTGTCAATTTACTTGGAATGAGCCATCCCATGAGTAATATTGTCCTTAACCCTTAAAGCGTCAATCATTACTGCAGCAGACGACACAGTTTGCAACATTTCTCTAAATTCTCAGAAAAAAAATCAGGTATGATACTTCATGAGAATTGTTTGCCAGCAGACAGTTTCTAATAAAAAAAACATGCCTTATTTGTTATTTTTGAAAAGGCGGCAAAATTTGAAATTGTCGTCTGCTGCAAATTATAGGTGGACTTTATTGGGTTAAGTCTATGCATGCTAGGTAGTTTTTCATGCTCAAAAGTTTGATGTCCTCCGCTAACTGTTTTTCAAATGCGTTTTCAGAAGACGACCGTAATCGCCGCTTGCTAGGAAAGAACATTCTGCAATACTTAACCGGCATTAAGCTACCATTTTTTGTTTTGTCTTTTTTTGAGTGGCCGTTTTGCACAGGTTTTACTATACATTTTAGCTTGAGCTGGCTTATTTAATAACGTGGCGTGTTGTTCCAACCACACTGGGTTTGTCCTTCCGGATAAGATTTGTGAGATGCGGCTGTCGTAATAGCTTTTGTTTCTTATAATCTGATTATAAACTCGTCAGCGTCGCTATATAATCCTGTGTTGTATATCTGGCCTTGTTATTTGACCACCAACCGGGAAAATGGGTCGTTAAGGCTGTTCTGAGAGTATCATCATGAGTAGAGGGGCGAGGTAATGCAATACATAGTATTACATGTACAGCGGTCCGTCATAAAGGACAACAAACCAGGAAAATGGGTCGTTTAGGTTGTTCTGGAGTAGAGGGGCGAAGTGGTACAATACATAGTATTACATATACAGCGGTCCGTTAAAACGGCGTCGAACGTTTTCATATTCAACATACAAAAGATTGGCTTGATTAAGAGATAATAAAATACATTTTGGAGGTTCTATGGAAATTATGCAGAAGTACAATTTTTAAGGTCGGTAAAGTTAGCACTAATTTTGCTGCAGCAAAAAACGGTAAAGTTGGCAGCAATTTTTCTGCAGCAAAAAACGGTCAAGTTAGCAGCAGCAGTAAAAAACGGTAAAGTTAGCAGCAATTTTTCTGCAGCAAAAAACGGTCAAGTTAGCAGCAATTTTGCCGCAGCATAAAATGGTAAAGTTGGCAGCAATTTAATGGCAGCAAAAAACGGTCAAGTTAGCACAAAATATCTGCTAGCACAAAAATTTCTGCTAGCACAAAATTTGCTGCTGGCAAAAAAAATTCTGCTAGAACAAAATTTTTTGCTAGCACAAAATTTGCTGCCCGCAAAAAATTTTCTGCTAGCACAAAAATTTCTGCTAGCACAAAATTTCCTGCTAGCACAAAAAATTTTGCTAGCAAAAAATTTGCTGCCAGCAGAAAAAATTCTGCTAGCACAAAAATTTCTACTAGCAAAAAATTTTCTGCTAGCACAAAAATTTCTGCTAGCACAAAATTTGCTGCTGGCAAAAAAATTCTGCTAGCACAAAAATTTCTGCTAGCACAATATTTGCTGCTGGCAAAAAAATTTCTGCTTGCACAAAAATTTCTGCTAGCACAAAATTTGCTGCTGGCAAAAAAAAATTCTGCTAGCACAAAAATTTCTGCTAGCACAAAATTTGCTGCTGGCACAAAAATTTCTGCTAGCACAAAATTTGCTCCTGGCACAAAAATTTGCTGCTGGCACAAAAATTCCTGCAGGCACAAAATTTGCTGCAGGCACAAATGAGCAGTGACATGAGATTTCCAACAATGTCGTATGTGCGACCAGCAAAGGCTCAGACGAGCCTGCGCATACGCGCACACTGATCAGAGCCTTTGCTTGTCGCTTAATTATTATATAAGTGTTAAGCTACTGATCGAACTTAATTTGGTGTTTCTAAGCTTAACAGGAGGCTGCACAGGTTCGTCTGAGTCTACACTTGTCAAGATGGCACATTGTTGGAAATCACATGTTACGGTTCAAATATTCCTGAATACGAGGGCTGTTCAAATATGAATGCAAGTAGCTTTATAACTTTCGTCACATATATGCTACGCCAAAATGGTATACGTGTCGATACAGGATTATATGTCACCATTAAACTGGCACCAGACCTAAAGCAAAATACAGCATACTTATCGAGTGATCGCCCTTTGATTGAGGGTGACTTTAGTATACTAACAAACTCAATGCTTTGAACATACCAGTGATATAGACGAGCGAATAATTCTTCGATAAATCGGTGAAATTTCTTGAATTTTTTAAGGAAGTATCCCCATATACTTATATAATGATTCAGTGAAAGTTGCGAAAATCCGACATGTTTTTGTTAATTACATCGAATCGTTTTCACTAAAGTCTTCTTATGTTTGCACATAAATTGTAAACAAAACACCACCTTTCAGTTTTCAGTCAAACTTTTCTCTAACAAAATGCACGAAGCAACAGTTAAACTAGTTTTATCTCAAAGACAATATGTTGATCGCTCATACTGAGTTGTTGCTACATATCATTGAAGGATAGTGTGTTATTTTTAAACGCTGAAAAGCATTTTATTAAGTCAAAAAACTGCCTTAAGTGAAGGGGTTATAGAACTTATACTTAATTTTGTTGCCATAGCATAACGGTTTTAATCTAAATTTAAACGTTACCTTTAAGTCTTACCAAAATGGGCATTATTTACAATAAAAATACTCACCTGGTCTTGAGGACTAGACTGATTGAACATATTTTAATTAATGTCAACACGTCATTTAGAAGCAGAAAAATGCTTGAAAAATTATATAAAGTGTGATAACTCTTTAGATAGAGGACGTAGCGTTTTGAAAACTTCCTTACGACATATTAAGCATGTTTTAAGCCAAACGCAACGAAAAAGACACATCATTGCTCATTTTTGCATCACCAGTAGATAACTCAAAACGACGTTTATCATAAAATTAATGACGTCACAAACGTGCCTGTTTACTCGAGATTGAAACAGGATTATATTAACATTTTCCTGCAAGCAACTTTGTCAATGTACCTTAAACTTGCATCTTAAATTTGGTGCCATTTTTTCTCAAATTACAAAGATATGACACTATATCCGCACATGTACCAAAACGTACATGGCAATTTGCTTCAGAAAACGCCAGTATACAGGAATGACATTTATATAAGCGTCTGTAACTCGAGAATTATAGTGAGTTTTTCTTTATGTTTGGTGCCATTTTAAAGGCGACAAATAGTTATTTTCAGAAAGGTATAACAATTTGTCGTAGCATATATGTAAAGAAAGTTATGAAGCTACTTGCATTCATATTTGAACAGCCCTCGTACCGGGCCGCGTAGGTAGTCGGTAATGTGTCTGGCTGACTGCAGATCCTGGTGTCCCGAGTTTGATCGCAGCCCGGTCTCATACTTTCATTGAGATTGATCGTGAAATAATTTCTACCGTCATATCACTCCCTTCCGAGAAGTAGCTGTCAGTTTTAAGCGAAAGTATGCGCACGAAGTACTGGTTTGATTTGATTCATTACATCCCATCAACAATCATTCAGTTATATAGGGACGGGTCTTCCAGGGTTGAACCAGTACTAAGCTAGGATAAATGCGTCTTGCTTAAGGGCACAATGCAACGCCGTCAAGCACTCTCGCTCCCATGACAAAGTACTGGTTAACCGCTTCTTCAAGCTTCCCGAGAAAAGATGTGATTAGGTGAGCTGTCCGTCTAGCCATGGCCATAGTTGTTGACTTGGGGACGTAAAGCAGCAAAACAAACAAAAACACAAATATTCCTGCTAGCACAAAATTTGCTGCCAGCACAAAATTTGCTGCTGGCACAAAAATTCCTGCTAGCACAAAATTACTGCCAGCACAAAAATTGCTGCTGGCACAAAAAATCCTGCTAGCACAAAATTTGCTGCTGGCACAAAATTTCCTGCTAGCACAAAATTTGCTGCTGGCACAAAAATTTCTGCTAGGACAAAAAATTGCTGCCAGCACAAAATTTGCTGCTGGCACAAATATTCCTGCTAGCACAAAATTGGCTGCAGGCACTAAAATTATTGCTGGCACAAAAGTTGCTGCAGGCACAAATCTTCATATCGGGCCGCGTAGGCAGTCGGTAACGTGTCTGGCTACAGATGCGTGCCTGACTGAGGATCCTGGTGTCCCGAGTTTGATCGCAGCCTGGTCTCATACTTTCATGGAGATTGATCGTAAAATAATATCTACCGTCATATCACTCCATTCCGCTATATCATTCAAGAGAAGTAGCTGTCAGTTTTAAGCGAAGGTATGCGCACGAAGTACTGGTTTGATTTGATTCATTACGTCCCATCAACAAGTTTTCAGTTATGTAGGGACGGGTCTTCCTGGGTTGAACCGGTACTAGAGCCCCGTTCTCACTGTGCAGATGGAGCCACAGTACATCGCGATGCAGGACAGCCGGTATACCGTGATGCACCGGGACACATTTCATAAAAAATAAATTGCGTTCTCACCTTGCCGACGTAACCCCAGTATAGCCCCGGTCCGGCAAGACGCTGGTTGATTCCCGGTTCACCACGGAGCACTTGCAGTGCAGCACGGTGGAGCCACGGTTCATGCCGGTATACCCCGGCGTTACCCAGGCTGTTTACGGTGATGCCCCGGTAACTGCCGGTTGCGCCATGGTTACATGCCGGTATGGCCACGGTTGCGTCCCGGTGTTACTCTACACTATAAATTCAGGATAAAAACGTGGAGTAACGTAAGTTTTCTTCTGTCTCTATCGCATAACAGTTATGTCTTCAAAGAAATAACACCGAACAGATACAAATTGGACTGCACAGCCACATACGGTAGATGGAGACTTGAAAATTCAGATTAAGTTACTAGAGGAATCATGATCTATGTAGCGAAAACAAATGCTTAGTAACCTCGCAGCTCATTTGCATGTATGTTGTCGTATAAGCAGAAGCAGAGGTTATAAAACTTTTTTCATGCTCAACTCGACTGAGCATGAAATTTCGACTGCTCATAAAAACTAAAATACCGGCCAATAAAGAAGTTTCTTGCTTTAAGTCTCTCAGGTGTTGTATTTATCATGCTAATAAATGTTAAAATGCCAAAATTGTTGGCATTTCAACATTTATGAGCATGATAAATTTCGTGCACAGCTTAGTTGAGTATGAAAAATGTTTTTAAGCTCGGGGCCTGTTTTCTTACGACCAGGTTCAAATGTTGTTGATCTTGGCCTAGACCTACATGTATACAATGCCTCCTTAAAGTTAAGGAAGACTTAATTTAAATAAATTTCAACATGTTACATTAAATGCTTGATAAATTGCCAGGACCTGTGCAGTACTTGTTATCAAAAATATCATTGTGATCTATAGAAAAAAGTAACTATTTTGATTTTAATCAGTTTGAAAACGTTGTTTTTCGCATCCTGAAAATTCAATACTTAACTTAAGTCTTCCTTAACTTTAAGGGTGCATTGTAATTTTGGCCCAGATTGTCTTGCTTTTTAGTAAAAATATATAAACACTAAGCGCCGCGGCATGTGATTTCTAACAGTGTGGTATTTTGAGAAGTGTAGACTCAAACAAGCCTGTGCAGTAACCATTTTAGCTAAGAAATTTTAAATGTAGTTCGGTCAGTAGCTTAACAGTCAAATAATAATCAAGCGACTGGCAAAGGCTCTGATCAGACTGCGCCTAGGCGCAGGCTGATCTGAGGTTTTGTTGTTGGCACATACCACATTGTTGAAAAATCAGGCATACCCGGGGTCTTCATCGTGCACGGTTTATCACGGTGGAGACACGGATTTTTCCGGAATGCGCTGGTATCGCGTGGACGCGGTCCCGGTGGAGACACCGTTGCTCCCGGCGTCGTCCCAGTTTACCACGGTATTTGACAGCCTTCTCGGTTACTCCCGGTGAGTTCCGGTTGTTTTAAACATTTTACAACAACCGGGGACACGATTGTGACACGGTTCATCCCGGATCATCAAACCGGGATTAACCGGCACCTTAAACCGGGACAGTGAGAACGGGGCGTTAGCTAGGATTAATGTGTCTTGCACAAGGGCACAACGCAATGACGCCGGTGAGGCTCGAACCCACGGCCCCTCGGTCTCGAGTCAAGCACTCTACCACTGAGCAACTGCGCTCCGATGACGAAGTACTAATTAATCGCTTCTTCAAGCTTGCCCCAGAAAGGTGTGGTTAGGTGAGCTTATAGTCTCGCCATGACCATAGTTGTTGACTTGAGACAAAACAAACAAAACACAAATATTTCTGCAAACACAAAAATTGCTGCCAGCACAAAATTTGCTGCTGGCACAAAAAATCCTGCTAGCACAAAATTTGCTGCCAGCACAAAATTTGCTGCTGGCACAAAAATTCTTGCTAGCACAAAATTTGCTGCTGGCACAAAAATTCCTGCTAGCACAAAATTTGCTGCTGGCACAAAAATTCTTGCTAGCACAAAATTTGCTGCTGGCACAAAAATTCCTGCTAGCACAAAATTTGCTGCTGGCACAAAAATTCCTGCTAGCACAAAATTTGCTGCTGGCACAAAAATTCCTGCTAGCACAAAAATTCCTGCTAGCACAAAATTGGCTGCAGGCACTAAAAATATTGCTGGCACAAAAGTTGCTGCAGGCACAAATCTTCATATCGGGCCGCGTAGGCAGTCGGTAACGTGTCTGGCTACAGATGCGTGTCTGACTGCAGATCCTGGTGTCCCGACTTTGATCGCAGCCTGGTCTCATACTTTCATGGAGATTGATCGTGAAATAATTTCTACCGTCATATCACTCTCTTCCGCTATATCATTCAAGAGAAGTAGCTGTCAGTTTTAAGCGAAGGTATGCGCACGAAGTACTGGTTTGATTTGATTCATTACGTCCCATCAACAAGTTTTCAGTTATGTAGGGACGGGTCTTCCTGGGTTGAACCGATACTAAACTAGGATTAATGCGTCTTGCTCAAGGGCACAACGCAATGACGCCGGTTAGGCTCGAAGCCGCGGCCACTCGGTATCGAGTCAAACACTCTACCACTGAGCCACTGCGCTCCGATGACGAAGTACTGGTTAACCGCTTCTTCTAGCTTGCCCAGGAAAGCTGTCGTTAGGTGAGCTGACCGTCTCGCCATGACCATAGTTGTTGACTTGGGACGTAAAGCAGCAAAACAAACAAAAAACAAATATTTCTGCAAGCACAAAAATTGCTGCCAGCACAAAATTTGCTGCTGACCCAAAAATTCCTGCTAGCACAAAATTTTGCTGCTGGCACAAAAATTCCTGCTAGCAAAACTTTGCTGCTGGCACAAAAATTCCTGCTAGCACAAACTTTGCTGATTGCGCAAAATTTGCTGCTGGCATAAAAATTCCTGCTAGCTCAAAAATTGCTGCTGGCACAAATATTCCTGCTAGCAAAAAAAATTCTGCCAGCAGCAAAATTGTTGCCAGCATTTAAAAATTGTTATTTTTTCGATTTTTTACTTTATATTTCTCCATTAAATGTTGAGCAACCAAACATCTATACCGTGCTGATTACTCTTGGTATGGCGGTGATCTGCCAAAAGCCTTCTTACGCTCATTTTGACGTACCGTAACATTAGTACAGTATACATCGCAGACGTTACATCTCGATGTTCGATGTTCAGACAGAAATACTCCCGAATAGTGTGTTTACATATTCAAAATATCGTAAAGATAATCTTCCAGATTTAAAAATGCAGTTTGACGTTTTTCAACGTTATTCATGAACGCCTGATCAAGTTTCGCATGGTTGTCTTGTCAGACGTGTGGCCAAGGCGGTGCTTCTTTTGTGAATCCTTCTTGTTATTTATGTTTCGTGTTTGTCATGCTTTCTTGCCTGTTAATTGCAGCCTTGTGGCCATCCATGCTTGGAAGGGGTAAACCTCTTGCTTGTATGTGATGTTGAGTTTTTGTCACTTTCCCATGTGGTGTCATGCGTCAGGTGTAGTACTTGATTGCATTGATTCCTGATCTTTGTCATATACGCATACCTTTTAACGTAATGAGTTTTTTGTTAAATTGGTTAAAGTGTAAACTTATTTTTTTTTGTTCAGTATATTTTGGTTAAATCGACCATTCAAGAAATAATCATATGATTTATGGCAAATCATCTGATCTAACTAAGACCCAATGAATTCAAATGAACCGACAGTTGCCAACTATACTCTTCTTGTATTGTTAAGTTCCGCTCTTGTTTGGCCGCCAAGACCCGTCCCTATACAGTGATTTTGTTACCTGCGCATCCTGCATCTTTTGCGCATAAGTTTTTATTTCAGCGAGTCCCGGCGAGTCCCGGGATGCAATAGTATTGCAGACTTGTCATTAAAAATAGTGTTTTGGACTCATTTTGCAGTTGGGACTCATTGATATTGGAAACAGTGAGTCCAAGGACTCATAAGCCCAAAATTGTAAATGAATCACTGCCTATATAACTGAAAGATCGTTGATGGGACGAAATGAATCGAATCATACCAGTACTTCGAGCGCATACTTTCGCTTATAACTTATAACTTTTTTTTGAATGATTCAGCTGAAGGGAGGAATGTGACGGTAGAAATTATTTCATGATCAATCTCAATGGAATTATGAGACCGGGCTGCGATCAAACTCGGGACACCAGGATCTGCAGTCAGGCACGCATCTGTAGTCAGACACGTAACCGACTGCCTACGCGGTCCGGTACTCAGGAATATTTGAACCGTGACATGTAATTTCCAACAATGTGCCATTTTGACAAGTGTATACTCAGACGAACCTGTGCAGCCTCCTGTAAAGCTTAGAAAAACTAATTAAGTTCGATCAGTAGCTTAACACTCATATAATAATTAAGCGACAAGCAAAGGCTCTGATCAGTCTGCGCGTATGCGCAGGCTGGTCTGAGCCTTTGCGTGTTGCACATACCACATTGTTGGTAATCTCATGTCACGGCTCATTTGTGCCTGCAGCAAATTTTGTGCCTGCAGAAATTTTAGTGCTGGCAGCAAATTTTGTGCTGGCAGGAATTTTTGTGCCAGCAGCAAATTTTGTGCTGGCAGCAAATTTTATGCTAGCAGAAATTTTTGTGCCAGCAGCAAATTTTGTGCTAGCAGGAAATTTTGTGCCAGCAGCAAATTTTGTGCTAGCAGGGATTTTTTGTGCCAGCAGCAAATTTTGTGCTGGGAGTAATTTTGTGCTAGCAGGAATTTTTGTGCCAGCAGCAAAGTTTGTGCTGTTAGCAAAATTTGTGCTAGCAGGATTTTTTGTGCCAGCAGTAAATTTTGTGCTGGCAGCAATTTTTGTGATAGCAGGAATATTTGTTTTTGTTTGTTTTGCTGCTTTACGTCCCCAAGTCGACAACTATGGCCATGGCGAGACGGACAGCTCACCTAATCACATCTTTCCTCGGGAAGCTTGAAGAAGCGGTTAACCAGTACTTTGTCTCGGGAGCGAGAGTGCTGGACTTGAGACCGAGTGGCCGCGGGTTCGAGCCTCACCGGCGGCGTTGCGTTGTGCCCTTAAGCAAGACATAATTATCCTAGCTTAGTACTGGTTCAACCTTGGAAGACCCTTTCCTATATAACTGAAAGATTGTTGATGGGACGTATTGAATCAAATCAAACCAGTACTTCGTGCGCATACTTTCGCTTAAAACTGACAGCTACTTCTTTGAAGGGAGTGATATGACGGTAGAAATTATTTCACGATCGATCTCCATAAAAGTATGAGACCGGGCTGCGATCAAACTCGGGACACCAGGATCTGCAGCCAGACACGTATCTGTAGCCAGACACGTTACCGACTACCTACGCGGCCCGGTATTCAGGAATATTTGAACCGTGACATGTGATTTCCAACAATGTGCCATCTTGACAAGTGTAGACTCAGACGAACCTGTGCAGCCTCCTGTTAAGCTTATAAACACCAAATTAAGTTCGATCAGTAGCTTAACACTTATATAATAATTAAGCGACAAGCAAAGGCTCTGATCAGTGTGCGCGTATGCGCAGGCTCGTCTGAGCCTTTGCTAGTCGCACATACGACATTGTTGGAAATCTCATGTCACTGCTCATTTGTGCCTGCAGCAAATTTTGTGCCTGCAGGAATTTTTGTGCCAGCAGCAAATTTTTGTGCCAGGAGCAAATTTTGTGCTAGCAGAAAATTTTGTGCTAGCAGAAATTTTTGTGCCAGCAGCAAATTTTGTGCTAGCAGAAAATTTTTGTGCTAGCAGATTTTTTTTGCCAGCAGCAAATTTTGTGCTAGCAGAAAATTTTTTGCTGGCAGCAAAGATTTTGCTAGCAGAAATTTTTGTGTTACAGAATTTTTTCTGCTGGCAGCAATTTTTTTGCTAGCAAAATTTTTTGTGCTAGCAGGAAATTTTGTGCTAGCAGAAATTTTTGTGCTAGCAGAAAATTTTTTGCCGGCAGCAAATTTTGTGCTAGCAAAAATTTTTGTGCTAGCATAAAATTTTTTGCCAGGAGCAAATTTTGTGCTAGCAGCAAATTTTGTGCTAGCAGAAAATTTTTTGCTGGCAGCAAATTTTGTGCTAGCAGAACTTTTTGTGCTAGCAGAATTTGTTTTGCCAGCAGCAAATTTTGTGCTAGCAGAAATTTTTGTGCTAGCAGAATTTTTTTGCTGGCAGCAAATTTTGTGCTAGCAGAAAATTTTGTGCTAGCAGAATTTTTTTTGCTGGCAGCAAATTTTGTGCCAGCAGAAATTTTTGTGCTAGCAGAAAAATTTTTGCTGGCAGCAAATTTTTTGCTAGCAGCAAATTTTGTGCTAGCAGGAATTTTTGTGCCAGCAGCAAATTTTTTGCTAGCAAAATTTTTTGTGCTAGCAGAAATTTTGTGCTAACTTGACCGTTTTTCTCTGCCATAAAATTGCTGCCAACTTTACCATTTTTTGCTGCGGCAAAATTGCTGCTAACTTGACCGTTTTTTGCTGCAGAAAAATTGCTGCTAACTTTACCGTTTTTTACTGCTGCTGCTATGTTGACTGTTTTTTTGCTGCAGAAAAATTGCTGCCAACTTTACCGTTTTTCGCTGCAGCAAAATTAGTGCTAACTTTACCGACCTCAATTTTTAATCGACCCAATTCTAGGTATTAGAATATAAGTTGTCAAAGGTACATTAAACTAAATTTTGTTTACCGCATGAAAGTTTGTTGTCGCCGGATCCTTTGCCATCTAATTATAATTAACTAGGTTTGCAAACGAGTGGTAGAACCGATTTTTAAAGTGGTGTTACCATGTAGCATAAGATAGCCATTTCTGTGAAAATTACGCGTGTATATTGTCTCATGATGTCACAACATTTACATGATACGTCAAGCTCATCGCCATCTCTGCTCGCGTGAGCGTAGATGGCGATGAGTTGGCTGTGTCATTTAATTAGATCACCGCTTTCGTTTGAAATAGCTACTGTATTTTTAGATTAATTAAGTGCTGAAAGATGGCAAGCTTTTTTGAAGCTTATACTTGTTCGATATTAAAGTTTTCAATTATTTTCAGGCATATCATCAGAGTCAAACAGTTCGGATCCGCCAAATCTTGCCTGACATTTGTTTGGGTCTGATCTTGCAAAGCCTGCGAGCAGACGTCATTAGCATGCTAAGAGTTCACCTTTTTGTGCTGAATTAAAAATGGCATAGACGCGGCGTTGCCCTCGCGGCAAAATCAGTCTGCTGGTTTAATTGGGTCATCTGGATTAACGATTATACTTGAATACCTCAGTTCTGTATGAACCCACACTGTTCGGATACATTACTGACTCTTTACCTACTAGTGCCGTCTTCTGATAGCCTATGCCAACAGTAACACACCAGGTAGGCGGCAATCGAAAACGGTAATACTATCGACGAACGTAGATCAATAATCGATAGTAACGGTGTTTTCGATTGCCATTTGTCGCCTGTACAGATTGGAGCCCTCAATACAGGGAAATAAAAGCCAAATGACAATTCGATGTGTATAACCCTATATGAAGAAAGCAACAGCCGTCTGATATATCCTTTCATTACATTTTGCAAGGCAGCGAATTTGTTACACGATGTGGACACTCGTTCAATTTCTCAACGTCTAGACGCCCTACAGGCTTACAAACAATGATGTTCGAGGAAACTTTAGAAAGTTACAGACTTTACAAAGTTTTTCAAGAGCGGTGTCATCCCAAGGGAAGATATGATGAAATTGACACAGATATCGATGCATTTTTGGTGTGTGTCAATCAATACCAATTCGTTTAAGGGACTAATGTACTTTAGAATTGGAGGTTTTCTTTAGCTCTGACTATCTGTGAGTCACGAGCCCTTTTCTTTGTTTTATCACGGTGTGTTAATTTGATTAGAGTGTTTCTCCATGATGATATATTGCATTAGTTAGAAGGCCTCCATGCGAGCTGAACATTTCATGTACCTAAACAACAGCAGAATCTAGGGCGAAGATTTGGTACCAGTAAAATTCATTTAAGCCCCCCGTGGCTTAGGCTGCTGTCCGTTTTTAGGCGGTGGTTCTGTTGTTGTTGACTGTTTGTTTATTGTTACTCCCATTGTGGGAGTCTGTAATTGTTCTATGTTTTGTTGTACGGTCCTTTATGTCCATTCTAGTATTGCAATCATCTGGATTGGGAAGAGAGAGCTGGTTGCTTTGCTTAATTTGTCTTCCTGGTGTCTCGTGGTGGTTGAGTGGCTCTTCCTCGCGGTGCCATGGGGTTGTCTGTGGTTTGTGATTGTGGTATTTCTTGATCATACTCACTTCCTATTTTTGGTGCCAGCGTGTGGATCCGTGCCAGTATGTTGACCTGTCATTCAGAGTAAACTTGGGAAAAATGCTGTTGACAATTTGAAACCGCGGACCACTATTACCGTCGTATCAAATTGTCATATCGCTGGTACCCGTCATACGTAGATTAACCATTCTTTAGAATTGTACAGCCGAGACCCAGATGCACTTTTACAATTCTTTCAAGATCGAGCGGACAACGTGTTTAAAATATTTAAAACACAATACTAATGGCGACCTTTTTCTGGATCCAAAATGTTTGACACTCTGATGGTATTCATACGGAAGCAAAATAGGTCCAAGAAGGAGAAGAAGAAAAAACAAAAGTCGTAATAAAAGATCGTGATATCAAGTCGAAATGTCCATGACTTTTTTAAAATTAACGTGTTTTTTTAATCTTTCAGGAACTTGTCGAGGTGTCAAACAGTATTGATCCAGATCAATTAGGCCAACGTTTTGTCGGTCCTGATTTTGTTCAAACTGTTTGCAAAAGTTATCAGCACTGACGACAAAAGTCGCCGCTAGCAAGGAAAGGGCCAGATATTCTCATTCATTATGTTCATTTTATCTATTTGCAGTGTCAAGTATGATAAAGCCACGACAAGCACCACCCAAGTTTTTGCCAACGCCGACCAATGTTACTGTACACAAAGGTGAACTTGCTGTTTTGCCGTGTCATATCAACAATTTAGGACCAAAAATGGTAAGATATTTTTGACATTTAACTTTTAGAGAAATGCTGTATTGATGATCAGATGTATTAAGAAAGTAAGTATGATCATGAAATATAACAATCACACACTGCAGGCCAACCCACGGCACCGTCAGGAAGAGTCACAGAACACTAACAGTCACATGGCATCAGGAACTCAATTACAGTAAAGATCTCTCTTCCTCATCAAGATGATTGCCAAACTAGAAAGAACACTAAGTGCTCTATTACAAAACAAGGACCAAACACAGAACCCCCATAATGGAGGCAGTAACAATGAATCAACAACAACAGAACCACCGCATTAGAACGGACAGCAGCCTATTAGTAAGTAACTGGGGCGGGGGCTTAAGTGCGTTTTACTGGTAGCAAATCGTCATGCTTATTTGAGGTAAGCATTAACATGTTTTTTAACCTTGGGGTCTGATGTTTTCTTCATCTTCAGTAATTTTCCCCATTGATTCCACAGAACCACAGAATCAATAACACTTAAGAAACACTCGGTGAAGAGCCGTATAGAGCGACTTTATAATTGAAATAAAAACAAATGAGAACATTTCATTGAAATAAATGAAGCTATAAGTATGGAAGAACCCTCGAGGTCTGAGAACATCAAAGTTTATGGGTGTCGTTTCCAACATTTCTGTCATTAGAAAATCAAAATAGCTTCTTCGCAGGAAAATCGTGCTTGTATTTTCAGAAGTGAACAAAAATATGTATGAGCTATTATTCATCAGTACGATATTACAATTTTGACATGAAAGGCCTCGGATTTCTTCAGTAAAATCAAACAGCTAGACTTAGTTTAAAGTAATGCAATTTGAATACAGACTTCCATATGAGAGTGCCTAATTGATTATATTTTATTTATCAAACTAGATATATGCTGTGTGTACTCCAAATGCTCTGGATAGTTTCCAAACAGCGACAAAAATTTGACAATATTTGTCATTTGCTGCTTGTGTAAAAATTTGATAGTTTTTAGACTGCGAAGGAAGATTTGCCAATATTTTCAATTTGCTATATGGTTGAAAGTGAAGGAAGGTTTGACAATATTTGTCATTTGCTACCTGGTTTTGATAGTTTCTGACAGTGAAGGAAGGGTTGATATTATTTGTCATTTGCTACCTAGTTTTGATAGTTTACAGACTGCGAAGGAACGTTTGAAAGTATTTGTCATTTGCTACCAAGATTTGATAGTTTTCTGACAGCAAATGAAGGTTTGACAATATTTGTCATTTGCAACCTATGTTTGATAGTTTCTAAACAACAAAGGAAGGTTGGACAATATTTGGCATTCGCTACCTTAATTTAAAAGTTTCTCGACAGCAAATTAAGGGTTGACACTATTTGTCATTTGCAACTTAGGTTTGATAGTTTCCAAACAGCAAAGAAGGTTTGACAATGTTTGTCATTTGTAACCTAGGGTTGATAGTTTTTGAAACAGCAAAGGATAGTTTGATAATATCTGTCATTTGCTACCTGGATTTGACAGTTTCCCAACAGCAAAGGAAAGTTTGATAATATTTGTCATTTGCTACTTAGCTAAATTTATAGTTTCTAGACAGCAAAAACAGGTTAGATAATATTTGCCATTTAATGCTTTGGTAAACCCTTGATAGTTTAGGCAGCAAAGAAAGGTTTGACACCATTTGTCATTTGCTTCTTGGGTAAAATCCTTGATAGCAGGTTTGGCGATATTTGTCGTTTGCTGCCTGTGTAAACTCTGGATAGTAAACTGACAGTGAAGATAGGCTTGACAATATGTCATTTGCTGCTTGGATAAACTCTTGATAGTTTTCAGACAGTGAAGATAGGCTTGACAATGTGTCATTTGCTATTTGGGTAAACTCTTCATTTGCCGCTTGGGTAACTCTTGATAGTTTTCAGACAGTGAAGATGTGCTTGACAATATGTCATTTGCTGCTTATGTAAACTCTTGATAGTTTTCAGACAGTGAAGATAGGCTTGACAATATGTCATTTGCTGCTTGGGTAACTCTTGATAGTTTTCAGCCAGTGATGATAGGCTTGACAATATGTCATTTGCTGCTTGGTTAAACTCTTGATAGTTTACAGACAGTAAAGATAGGTTTGACAATGTCATTTGCTGCTTTGGTAAACTCTTGATAGTTTTCAGACAGTGAAGAGAGGCTTGACAATGTGTCATTTGCTGCTTGGATAAACTCTTGATAGTTTTCAGACAGTGAGGCTGTGCTTGACAATATGTCATTTGCTGCTTAGGTAAACTCTTGATAGTTTTCAGACAGTGAAGATAGGCTTGACAATATGTCATTTGCTGCTTGGGTAACTCTTGATAGTTTTCAGCCAGTGTAAGATGTGCTTGACAATATGTAATTTGCTGCTCGGTTTAACTATTGATAGTTTTAAGACAGTGAAGATAGGTAAACGCCTGATAGTTTTCAAACAGTGAAGATAGGCTTGACAATATATCATTTGCTGCTTGGGTAACTCTTGATAGTTTTCAGACAGTGAAGATAGGCTTGACAATATGTCATTTGCTGCTTGGGTAACTCTTGATAGCTTACAAACAGTGAAGATAGGCTTGACAATATGTCATTTGCTGCTTGTGTAAACATTTGATAGTTTTCAGAAAGTGAGATATGCTTGACAATAGTTTCAAGACATCAGAAAAAGTTTCAAAACGTTTAGACGGCAAGGATGAGGTCTCAATGACTGAAACTAGCTAGTCTGGCCCGAAACATTGCCACACTCTAACCTTTTCAGTTCTTTGGTGCAATCTTTGCTTCCGAAGGATTACCTTTTTAGGAACGTATTTGGCTTCACTACAGCTGATGACAGAGACTGTGTGGCGGCGGTAGAACTTCTCTCTGCCCTTTACTTTAGATTTCTTTATATATTTTCCTTTGGAATCACGGATTCCATTGTTGAACTTCGAAACCTAAAGAGGGTCACTGATGAGGCCTAAATGACCGAAACTAGCTTGAAAATGAGCCCAGAAAATTAGAACACTTTAACACTTTCAGTTCTTTGGTGCAATCTTTTCTTCCGAAGGATGTTTGAAGAGCATATTTGACAAGATTTGAGCCGCGACAAGTGTTTTCCAACAATGTGGCATTTTGACATGTGCACTCAGATGAGCCCGTGCAGCCTCCTTTTAAGCTTAGATACTTCAAATTATGTTCCCTCAGTAGCTTAATACTCAGCGAATATTAAGTGACCAGCAAAGGCTCTGATCAGACTGCGCGGATGCGCAGGCTGGTCTGAGCCTTTGCTGGTCGAACATACCATATTGTTGGAAATCTCACTGTCATTTGCGACTTTAGTAATATTCTTGATAGTTTTCAGACAGTGTAGAAAGGCTTGACAATATTTGCATGTTGTTTTTTGATAGTTCTGGTCGGTGATACAAAGTTCGAAATATTTGTAATTTGCTAATTGGCGTATGGCTGGTGAGGTTGGTGTACCGTTAAGCCAGATTAAGCCCTCCAGTAAAATATTTTACTAACCGTTCCAAGGTGGTGTTTCTTTTGTTGATCATTTATATTATTTCTGTCTTGTTTTGTTATGCTTTCATGCATGTCTGTTTATTAATGCCTTCTGGTCACCTGCTGGGAAAGGGCTGACCTCTTCGTTCTCGTTTGAGATGTTTAAATTGTGACGTTGTCACTTTCCCATTGGTATCCTGTGTCAGGTGTGGTGCTTGGTTATATCGATTCCTGATCTTTGCCCTCTTTCCTACTTTGAATTTTTCTAGACAGTGAGGAAAGGTCATTTGCTGATTTGGTTTAACTCTTAAAAAGGATTCTAACGTTTACAATAAATGTCCAGTGATCGACATGTGATATGGAATCAGCTCAGATAGCCCAAATAGCCAGATAACCAGTCAGCATTAATGCAATTACTGTTCAGACTGTGTATACATGCAGGCTGTTGTGTCCTCTTGTCGCTCGCAAACGCCAGTAAACATATAACGCATTCTTCGGCTTAAACAATAGCCTGTCATAAGCTGTCCACATTCAAACCCGTATATGACAAAACTAGCACAATGTTTCATGCGTTCAGCGAAGACTTGGACCAATGTAGATATCAATCTAGTCAGTTTCGATTCATTTCTCTGCCAAGCCCTGAAGGGGTTTCTATGCACACAGCAAAGACGCTGATCAGAATGGGGTCAGAGTCTTTGCTTTTCATATATTTTGTCATGTACTCGCTAATTGTTCTATCTAAAACAGTAGCGTAGAATTTAGAATATCTTTGCTAAGTTGGTATTGGTACCGAAAGGTTGCTTGTTCTAGACTCGCCCAAAGCACTGTGTCGTGTCCTTAAGCAAAACACTTTATCAAGACTCTGCTTAGTACTGGATCGACCCACGAAGACAGAAAACTGTCCTGGCATGACGGAAAAAAATATTGGCATGCACGTAAATATCAACAAAAACAAACTAATCTGTCAGTTATAACATTTGTTTTGGATGCTTCAAATAACGCATTACATGTGCTCTTTTGAGTACACACACCATATCTTTAGATTATTACATTCAAACATTATTAGCTCACCTGAGCCGAAGGCTCATGGGTGAGCTAATAGTTTACCAGTCACTCCGGCGTCCGTCCGTCGTCCGTCCGTCAGTCTGTCACCATTTTCAAACATCTTCTCCTCTGCAACCACTGGGTCAATTAAACTCAAATTTCATATGGAGACTTCTTGGGACGCGGGAACAATAGTTTGTTCGAATGGTCCTGGTCACATGACCAAAATGGCCGCCAAGCCCATATATGGTAAAAACCCTTTAAAATTTTTTAATCCAAAACCAGAAGGCCGATGACCTTGGGACTTGGTATGTAGCATTGGGGATGTAGGGCCTACCAAGTTTGTTCAAATGATGATCCTAGGTTGGCCTTGACCTACTTAACGTCAAGGTCAAATTTGCTTCCTAATGCATTAAAATGGGTATTTTTTTGAAAAGTTGATTTTTGGAATACTGTTGAAGCCAAAGTCATAATTCTCACTTGATATGTTAAACCTAATGAGACAATTGATATAAATAAGTTTCAAAGGTCAAGGTTGACATTTCAGCCAAAGTCGGTCATATTGGAGTCCCATCAACATATTAAAACAGAGTTTTCTCAGAAACCACTTGGCCAATTGAATTCAAATTTCATGTGAAGACTACTTATGACAAGTTAACCAAACTTTATACGAAATATTATGGTCACATGACCAAAATGGCCGCCACGCCCATATATGGTTCAAATTCTTTAAAAGTCTTTTTCTCAAGAACCGGAAGGCTGATGACCATGGGACTTGGTATGTAGCATTGGGGATGTAGGGCCTACCAAGTTTGTTCAAATGATAGTCCTAGGTTGACTTGACCTACTTAACTTCAAGGTCAAATTTACTTCCTTATGCATTTAAATGGGTAATTTTTTGAAAAGGTGATTTTTTAATACTGTTGAAGCCAAAGTCATTATTCTCACTTGATAAGTTAAACCTAATGAAACAATTGCTATAAATAAATTTCAAAGGTCAAGGTTGACCTTTGACAGTTCAGCCAAAGTCTCTCATATTGGAGTCTCATCAACATATTAAAACATAGTTTTTTCAGAAACCACTGGGTCAGTTGAACTCAAATTTCATGTGAAGACTACTTATGATAAGTTAGCCAAAATTTTTACCAAATATTTTGGTCACATGACCAAGATGGCCAACTTGCCCATATATGGTGAAAAACCCTTTAAAAGTCTTCTTCTCAGAACCAAAAGGCCAATGACCTTGGAACTTGGTATGTAGCATTGGGGATGTGGGGCATATCAAGTTTGTTCAAATGATGATTCTAAGTTGACCTTGACCTACTTAAGATCAAGGTCAAATTTGCTCCCTAGTGCATTTAGATGGGAAATTTTTTGAAAAGTTGATTTTTTGAATACTGTTGAAGCCAAAGTCATTATTCTCACTTGATATGTTAAACCTAATGAGACAATGGCTATAAATAAGTTTCAAAGGTCAAGGTTGACCTTTATTCTACAATTATTTAAGTCGAAATCATAATACTTGGGAGAAATATTTAACCTAACCCTGGTTTTATATAAGTACCAAATGTCAAGCTGACCTGTGACCTTTTATCCAAGGCCACTCATTTGGACTGCTCATACCTATCTAAACATCTTTGTCACAGAAATTACTGATGGATTATTCATTAGATTGCTTAGGTCACTTGACAAAATGGCTGGTAAAACAAAATATACTTCATTATAAGCTGTTGTTGACCTTGACCTGTTCTAACATTATTAAAGAGATCAGGTGAGCGCCTCAGGACCTTCAGGTCCTCTAGTTTTAACTACGCACTCTTAGGCTTGTAAATCTCTTCAACTGCTGTTTTAGGTTGTGTGGAGGAAGGCCTCTGACGAGCATCCACTGACTATTGGAACAACTACCTTCACTCCTGCTGGAGACATCAGTGTAGACTATGACGAACTTTCTGATTCTAGGACACAGTGGAATCTTATGATAAAGAACGTTAGACCAAGACATGCGGGCGTTTACGAGTGTCAGATTAGTTCAAAAGGAACCTATACACATTATGTTGCTTTAAATGTTTTGAGTAAGTATACAACACTCACTAAACCCATACCATATTATACATGTACAAGCCTTGATAAATAATAACCTGCAAATTATTTTATGAATTTAATATTTTAAATACGTTGTCAGCAAATGTTAGAAACTGTTTTGCCCTTTTTGATAGCAAGTCTACCTTACCTTGTAGAGGAGTTGACAACCATAAGGTGAACAGCTTAGATGTTATAAATTTTAGCCCTTTTGTAGAAATTTTCATATCAATGCCTAGAGGTCAATCAACATGTAATGCAAGCCTAGCATCCTTTTTATGCGACATAGGTAAACAGTTCAGATCCTGACCAGACACCGCACCATGCGGTGTCTGGTCAGGATCTGAACTGATTGCTTGCAGAATGTTCTTATAAAATTTGGTAAAAAATATTAAAAATAACACCAACACCCATAAAATAGGTAATGGGCTCGTCCTAATGATAAGGGGAGGTAGGCCTATTCAGCCTACTGTAAATGGGTTCAGATCCTTAAGGCATGATACATTTGAAGTTTGTATCAATCCAAAATGTCTATAATTCACGTTGTTGCTTTCTAAATTTGGACTGGACCCAGACGATTCTGTCAGTACTTAATGTAGCATTTATAAACGAAGAGGACAAAATCCGTCTGAAGTGACCTCTTGGGCTTTAGTGTTTGACAGAATTAATGAGCATAATAAACTGTAAGTAATATTGCTACACCGTCTCTGCTTCTTTGGTATACGTCATCCTCCGGCTAGCTATGCAGTTATGCTGCATTTGTATATTAAATTGTCTCATAGTTAACCTGTTGATGTTGATCTATAAGTACAGTAAAACCTGCCTTAAGCCGTCACTCACAAAGAGGCCAAATATTGATTTTCAAGACCGATTATCGCTTAATACAGGTCAAAAGTACTGCAGAATGCTCCAAGAGAGCATTCAACAATACTTTCGACCTTCATTAAGCTACCATTTGTCTTTAAGACCTTTGTTTTGTCTATTTATGGGTGGCCGCTTAAGACAGGTTTTACTGTACTTATGTACATTCAACCTGGACAATGCAACGTCAATATTAGTGGGTTGTAAGCCACTATTTATACATTTAAGCTATCGCCCTTGCTTACCGTGTTTCATCGTGGCAAACGGCACACCGCGGGCCACTATTGACCTGCTTCAAAACGCCTTTCGAAATGCGTTTTGCTAGCGGGCCAAACGTGGCCCGTGACTGCCATCTGGCTGGGCCTAAGCCTGATGAGATACCGCGAATAGCACTGTACACGTAACTTTATTACATCGCTTTTTCAGTCAGCGTTACTCAGAGAGTATCTCTTTTACACCATAATTGTACGATTGAGCCATTTAATGCTTTTCTTTTAGTTTGACATTAAAGTTTTATTAATATTATTTTCTATGTTTTCAGATGAACCATTAAAAAGGAAACCTGGTAAGTTGTTTTATTCTTTCTTCCTTACGATCATAAAGTTTGCTTCATTTCCACCACATGGCCATTGTGAAGGGATGCAATAGAATTAATATCCTGATTTGCATTGTTTCGTCTGTTGATCCATTTCAGTGAAAACTGATCGTAGTACATGTTCTAACACATAGAAAACGAAACAGTTAGCATGACAAGGGGCTACTCTACTGTTCCGTACATGTATATCTATAGGTTACATGTATGTCTATTTATTGGGTTCAGAATTTCAATTTTATTCAAGTTTTATGTATAACTTTTTTCAATAATTTTAATCTTTGTTTGTGTTTCATTTATATATATATTTTTTTTTTTCGGGGGCGAGAATAAAAAAAATGACTACTTTAGGGGTGTCGATATTTTGTGTATATTTGGTGTGTTACTTGTAAACTGGACTATTATGGGGTCCTTTCTGAAACGGTGGTCTCAGATAGGGCTAATACAAGACTATTAATGGTCCTCGGCGTGATAAAACCTGTCTTCGGTGTTTGCGAACAACAAAGGCGCAAACCAGCCTGCGCGTCCGCGCTGTCTGATCAGCGCATTTGTTATTCGCTTATTGAAAGGTATCTTATCTAAACTTGTTATAAGCGGATTTCTAGTTTTCTAGCTAGTCTCTGTAGCGGAGGAGACGGGTTTGAGTCTGGCTTTGTTGGAAACCCCAAAGACAGGTTTTGTCGCGACGAGGCCCTTTAAGAAGCAAACAACAAACAACTGTATTGCTGATCAGACTACTTTGGAAGCGTCTAATTGTTTTGCTGGAATTTCCTGGTTAAAATTTCTAAAATATTATTCTTAAGATATTTCTATGACAGCAAATAGTGCAGACCCTGATGAGATGCAGAACTCTCATCTGGGCCTCCACGGTTTGCAGACGTCATGGTTTTAGACGCTAAGCGTCTTGTAAATGGACTAACTTATATTGTCAATTTGTCATCTACAGTTGCAAATTCATTCCTTCCTATTTTTGCGAATATCTTGCTGAAAAAAGAGCCTGTTGCTTTCTTTTACGTAATTGTGTTGTTGCTGCAGTGTGACTGTCTGTGGTCTGTGTATCATCCTCGCGGTGCCGTGGGTTGGCCTGCTTAATGTGTTTGTGGCATTTCCAGGTGATACTCACTTGTCGATAGGGAGCGCAGTGGCTCAGTGGTAGAGTGCATGACTCGAGACCGAGGGGCCGCGGGTTCGAGCCTCACCGGCGTCATTGCGTTGTGGTCCTTGAGCAAGACACATTTATCCTAGCTTAGTACTGGTTCAACCCAGGAAGACCCGTCCCTGTCTAATTGAAAGATTGTTGATGGGACGTAAAGAATAATATCAAACTAACAAAACTCACTTGTCGATGTGTGTGTGGGGGGTGTTTTTTTTTTTTTTTTTTTTTTTTTTTTTTTGTTCTTTGTTTTTCATATTCGTCAAAGCCTTGTTTTTTCATATTCGTTTAAACAGTATGACAGCTCCAACCGCCACCAATCTTCAAGACATTTTTCATACATTTTCTAAGCTCGTGCACCATTTCGCTGGAATTGCTATTTAATCTCAGTAGGAAACATTATAATTGCTTTTATAATCTTCCATCTACATAAAATTAATCTTTACCGGATAAATACGGAAGGTTTTTATCACTTAAGCTGCATAATCGGGCTTATCATATCGAAATGCAACAAAAAACTATTCTGTTTTGTTTCGTGGCAATAAAATGGTGGTTATTGCAGGCAATAAAAACGTAATATCGTAATAAAAATCGTAAATATCTAGAGAAGATTCCTCACTGGTGGTTCTAGGGTCGGGAGTGGTTAGGACCAACATGCGAGGGTCATACCGGCCTTTAGAGAGGCCCTGGAAGGAGGGTCCCAGTATCACATACCCCTTTAATTGTTTTGAAAAGTATCCCATATCCCTAAAATAAATATGGCAAATATCCCCAAAATTCAGAGAGCATTGTATCCCCATATCCCTAAAATAGACCCAAGTATTACGTATCTCTTTAAATATTTACACAAATATTTCGTATCCCTTTAATTTAACGGCCAATATCCATGTATCCCTAAAAACCCTTCAAGGACCTCCTTAGACAATGACACGTGATTAAAAAATATAACTTTCTCATTTTGCAACCAAAAACATAGGTTTAGGGTACATAAAATGAGCAATGAGCACCCAACACAAATGTTAAAACTGATGGAATTGACAATTGAGATGGCGGATTAGGCAACATAAAGCTAAATAACTAAATGCGTATCCACGAACACACGTTTAAAATACTTACAATATGCAACAATAACGTTTGTTTATTTCGATGTAACAAAGTTGAACGTGTGTTTCTTTCGATGCAACAAAACTTTAACGTTTGTTTCTTTCAATTCAACAAAACTTGAACGTTTGTTTCTTTCGATTCGACAATACTTGAACGTTTGTTTCTTTCGATGCAACAATACCTGAACGTTTGTTTCTTTCGATGCAACAATACCTGAACGTTTGTTTCTTTCGATGCAACAATACCTGAACGTTTGTTTCTTTCGATGCAACAATACCTGAACGTTTGTTTCTTTCGATTCGACAATACCTGAACGTTTGTTTCTTTCGATTCGACAATACCTGAACGTTTGTTTCTTTCGATGCAACAATACCTGAACGTTTGTTTCTTTCGATTCGACAATACTTGAACGTTTGTTTCCTTCGATGCAACAATACCTGAACGTGTGTTTCTTTCGATGCAACAATACCTGAACGTTTGTTTCTTTCGATTCGACAATACCTGAACGTTTGTTTCTTTCGATGCAACAATACCTGAACGTTTGTTTCTTTCGATTCGACAATACCTGAACGTTTGTTTCTTTCGATTCGACAATACCTGAACGTTTGTTTCTTTCGATTCAACAATACCTGAACGTTTGTTTCTTTCAGTTCAACAATACCTGAACGTTTGTTTCTTTCGATGCAACAATACCTGAACGTTTGTTTCTTTCGATGCAACAATACCTGAACGTTTGTTTCTTTCGATGCAACAATACCTGAACGTTTGTTTCTTTCGATGCAACAATACTTGAACGTTTGTTTCTTTCGATGCAACAATACCTGAACGTTTGTTTCTTTCGATTCGACAATACCTGAACGTTTGTTTCTTTCGATTCAACAATACCTGAACGTTTGTTTCTTTCGATTCGACAATACCTGAACGTTTGTTTCTTTCGATGCAACAATACCTGAACGTTTGTTTCTTTCGATTCGACAATACCTGAACGTTTGTTTCTTTCGATTCGACAATACCTGAACGTTTGTTTCTTTCGATTCAACAATACCTGAACGTTTGTTTCTTTCGATGCAACAATACCTGAACGTGTGTTTCTTTCGATGCAACAATACCTGAACGTGTGTTTCTTTCGATGCAACAATACCTGAACGTTTGTTTCTTTCGATGCAACAATACCTGAACGTGTGTTTCTTTCGATGCAACAATACCTGAACGTTTGTTTCTTTCGATTCAACAATACCTGAACGTTTGTTTCTTTCGATTCGACAATACCTGAACGTTTGTTTCTTTCGATGCAACAATACCTGAACGTTTGTTTCTTTCGATTCGACAATACCTGAACGTTTGTTTCTTTCGATTCGACAATACCTGAACGTTTGTTTCTTTCAGTTCAACAATACCTGAACGTTTGTTTCTTTCGATTCGACAATACCTGAACGTTTGTTTCTTTCGATCCAACAATACCTGAACGTTTGTTTCTTTCGATTCGACAATACCTGAACGTTTGTTTCTTTCGATTCGACAATACCTGAACGTTTGTTTCTTTCGATTCGACAATACCTGAACGTTTGTTTCTTTCAGTTCAACAATACCTGAACGTTTGTTTCTTTCGATTCGACAATACCTGAACGTTTGTTTCTTTCGATTCGACAATACCTGAACGTTTGTTTCTTTCAGTTCAACAATACCTGAACGTTTGTTTCTTTCGATGCAACAATACCTGAACGTTTGTTTCTTTCGATGCAACAATACCTGAACGTTTGTTTCTTTCGATGCAACAATACCTGAACGTTTGTTTCTTTCGATGCAACAATACCTGAACGTTTGTTTCTTTCGATGCAACAATACTTGAACGTTTGTTTCTTTCGATTCAACAATACTTGAACGTTCATGAGCCGATGCAGAAGGTTTTGTCGTGAGGGGGGGGGGGTGCAACCGTGACGTTTTTTTTTTTTGTTTTTTTTTAGTTGAAGAGGGGAGGGAGAATCCGAATACCTCTATAAGCGGGCCATCATCGGCCCGCCAGCGAAACGCCATTTAAATAGCGTTTCGCTGGTGTGCTGGTGATGACCCAACATTGAATGCTGGCTTGGTAGCTTTGAGATTTTTAGGGGATCCAGACCAATATTGCTTAGAAACCCTATATTTTTGTGATTTTTCAGGGGGGGGGGGGAATCTCCCCTCTGGATCCGCACATGACGTTTGTTTCTTTCAATTTCAGGATTATCAATATCCGGTACAGAATATGTGACCCAGTATAGTGACATTCATTTAAAATGCAATGCAACGGGAGTAGAACGTGCACCAGACGATATAGACTGGTTTTTCAATGGTAATAAAATACATACGACACACCCGCGATGGTATGGTCGAATAGAAATACTGAAACAGAAACCCATTCCTGGGCGGTCATATATCAGTGAACTCTTTATTCATCTCAGCACAATGGAGGATCAGGGAAATTATGTGTGTAGAAGTTCAGATCTCAGTGCAAATAATATGAAAGTCCACGTATTGAATGGTAAGTAGATAGCTTAATGTCTGTACAATGTAGTGTCCTCTATTTCATGACAAATGTGTACAGTAAAACCTGTCTAATACGGCCACTCTCAAATATACAAAAATGGTTTCAAGACCAATTATCGCTTAATGTAGGTCAAAAGTATTGCAGAATGTTCCAAGGTGAGCATTCTGCAATACTTTCGACCTTCATTAAGCTATCATTTGTCATTAAGATATTTGTTTTGTCTATTTTAAGTGGCCGCTTAAGACAGGTTTTACTGTATTACTCGCATATGCGTAGATCCCATTACGCAGTTACGCAATTGCGTAATGAAAATTGTACACATTCAAAGGAAATCACATTATGTGGAAACAGTTCTTTTCCATACATACCATAAGGGACTGCTCTTAAAGGAAAGAATTCGCTCCCAGAGGGAGCAAATTCTTTCCTTTCAGAGAAGTCCCCATTTTTAAAAGGGAGTCACAGTATACTCGTTTCAGCAGTCTCCGTTAGATTTGCGTAACGAATGCGCAATCGGTAGTCATATATGCGCAGCTCTCTAGTTTATTTTGGACATGAGCCTCAAACTACGTTAATACATTTTTGCACGAGCAGTTAAGGCTCTGACTAGACTGCGGCTGCGTAAGCTTGTCTTTAAGTTTGCTGCTCGTATATACGTAGTTATTTTAAACATGTAGGCGCATCTATCTTGTCAGGCTAGAGGCATAATGCTAGGCATGAGCCTCAGTCTACGTTCCTTGATTGTGTGCACGAGCATCACAAGCTCTGGCGAGTATTGTGATACACTTATTGTTATTTGTGATCATTCAACTAGGAAATGCTCGTCATCGTCATATCATTATATATATTTGCATTTATCAGTTACCTCTTATATAACTGCATTGTTGCCTGATAAACGTTGTCTACCTTTATTAGGTCATGATGACGTTGCACTTTTTGAATGATGTCGCCAATGACGCTGAATAAACACAAAAATCGAAAATTACGTCATAATCGCTGGTTTGAAGAGTGAATCAGTGGGTAAACTGATAAATAGAATGCCAGGTTCGCGTCTTTTGATATCAAGTTTACCAGGTTCGGCTTTGAGAACGCATGTTGAATCGCTCAGCAAGCCTCGCGATGTCACAAGCGTTCTCAAAGCCTTGTAAACTTGATATCAAAAGACACTCACCTAGTATTTGCTAAACCCTGGGTGTGGAAAGCGTAGGCACCTGTCCTTATAGAGAAATTTAACAGTATTTAAAGCAATAGCATTTTGGTACAGGATCAATTGACGCAGAGCTCGTGAGCCTATAACAGACTGTCTTTAGTGATTGAAAAAGGAGCAACTTTTCAAACGTTATTTCTAAACATTTGAATTAATATTCCATTATCTGAGAATTTGCATGAAATGGTTAACAAATCCACGAATTTATGAGAAACGTGAATTTGTATAATCAGATGGATAAAGAACTTCAATTTCCCTGATAATAAATGCTTCAAATGAACTTAATAGCATAAAATGACATACTGTTATTCAGTGGATAACGTCATAGCATAAACAGTGTTATGACCACACGTTACATAACACTTTTGGCGGGAACAAGTAACGTCATGACGATGTCCGTTACAACAATGCAAATTCTCATTGAAATAAACAAACTTTGAAGGCGATAAAATTGCATTTAAAAGGTCTTATGATTAACTCGTGATTATTTCATATAAAAGGCTCGTTTAATAAATTTCATATGAAATGATCACTCGTGTTCTTAAGATCCTCTATGTTTGAGATAGTATTATTATTTTAACCCATATTAGTCTAGGGTCCTTTTTATGGGACATAGGCAAACAGTGCAGACATGATCAGACACCGCATGTTGCGGTGTCTGATCAGGATCTTTACTGTATGCTTTAAGAATGTTCTATTGTAAAATAGGGAAAAAATGCCACCCAACACCCTTTAAATTGGAAATGGGCTCGTCCTACTGAAAAGGTTAGGCAAGTTCATTTGGCTTAAATGTGTTAAAGCGCATGTTCAGCTCATAACAAAATAAAAGAGTTCCTTAAATAAAACAAATGACAATTTTTTCCTTATTTTTTCAGCTGACAAAGACAATCCAATTGTAGCTAGAGGTAAGTATTGAGTTAGACCTCAAGATAAACAAACTTGGGCGTAAAATTGTCAATATCTTCTTATCCACCAGTTAAAACATTTGTGTTCTTTTGAGTGCACATAACATATGTTTTAGTTGAAAAATAAGAAAAAAGTTTTGGTTCTCATATCACATGCAGCTAATTCATGATAGATGCAAGAAAATGCTCTTTTTACCCATCAAGTGATCGTACATGCATAGCCTGAGCATTGTAAGTATATATCGTTAGGGTGAGATAGAGAGAAATCAGTTCTGAGGATCGCCGTTTGGAATCACGTAGCATGTAGAGAACATTGAGGGATGAATTTTTCTAACCTGTCCCCTTACCAATTATGCATTTTCCGTCGTGACTACCTTTAACTTTCGCATTTTTATTTTCGAAAAAGGCCTCCTGAACTTTCTGGATACGCTGATTGCAACATACAGGTAATAGTATGCTGACGTTACTTTACCAAAACAATAACGTAACTTCACTTCGGATATGGTTACATGCCAGTCACGTTCTTATCCGTCCCATTTGTATATCATCTTATCTCGTACTGGTAATCGTAATAAGCTTTGTTGACACAGGTAAAATAAACAAAAATATGCATGAATAATCGAGTACGGGTATTCGCTCTGCAAACATGATTGGCTTAACGAGACTAAGTGGGAGTGCTTTTTGTGTTGTCTTGTTTTTTTTTGTTTACCGCTAGATCTTTTTGTTGTTTATTTTTCATGTTTACTTTTTGTCAACTGCTGGGAAAGGGCTGACCTCTTGGCTCTTTTGTGTGCTGTGTTTTCCTGTGTTTTTTGTTACACTGCCATATTGTGTTCCGGGTAAGGTATGGTACTTGCTTGTATCGATTCCTGATCTTTGCCTTCCTCTCTATCCTGTTGACACAGTACAAATTCAGAAATGCTTTAAGTCGAGTAAGAGCGAAGTCTTTGATATGCACGCAGTGGTTGGCTAAACATGATTTCTTCACATGGACAGCGGAGACTTGATCAGATTGGGTAGATGTTTGGTTGTCATGCACATGTTTCTCATGCACTGGTTAGATCATGCACTGGCTCACATGTGCACATTTTGTTTTGGTCTACTCCCTTACCAACTGATATGACGTGACGATTTATCATCTATCATAATGGTTGCACATTCGTATTTTGAATACTAGACCTACATATTCATCAATTAAATTGCCTTTCATGGGTGTGTTAGATGTTAGGCAATTGAGTCTTAACTGGTTCACCATCATTATCCCTTTTGACAAGACGGAACATTTTTACAGTTGTAGTTTAGCGCTTTGTATACTGGAAACCCCTAGCCTGCTACTATAAATTAGCAAAACAGTGAATATGCGGCATTTCATCAGGATACACAATGCTAGCTAAGAATTGCTTGTTATCAGTATAGAAAGGGTTTGAACAAAATCTGTATGATTTGGATAATTGGTCATACTTGCTTGTTTCTGAGGGGATTCCATGGTGAAAAGATGTTTTGATGACTGGTGCGGTTTTTATTTCATTTGTTTGAAAGATATTTTTGTTAGAAACAATTACCAATTAGTATCTACATTATAAACATTACTTTCATTTGATACCAATCTCAGTCAGGCAATATCGTAATTTCAATTCATTTTAATTAAACCATGTTTTATTTCAATATCCGATTCTTCAATAGTTTCCAACTATATCACATCACAATTAACGTACACCTGATCAAAGGTTCAGTGCCACGCTTGATTTTTTTTGCTCCAACCCACACATATAACATTATTTCCAGCTAGGAAAAATAACTTAAATTATATCACCTGAGCACGTCTTCTGGTCATAATTTTGGCTGGCCATGTGCAGATCACTTGCGGTTGGGTATATTCATTAGCCCATGACCCGCCCACTTCCTTTTGTTTTCAGACAATCAGTTAAATGGAAAGGACCATATTCAGTGTGGTATATTTTCCATAACCCAACCAACACTTTTTGAGACTCATTCCCATAACATGATGAGGGAATTTGCAGTCTGAAATGTTAATTTCACCATATTTCGTTTTATTTTCAGAACCCCCTAAAATGTATAAAGAATATTGACACAAAATGATGATAAGATCAAAATTTAGCTGTTTCACTGAAAAGTTGCTACTGCAGAAAAAAACTGACCAGGCTGAACATGCACATTGCAGCCTGGTCAGAAATTACACTGGTTGTCCCAAAATGCTATTTGATAAAGACAGCACGATCAGACAGCACATACGCTGATCTGAGTGTGTCTCTACTGCTTGTCCATCAGGGTAGAATGCACAAACAGTGGGGACTGATCAGCATATACATCTGTAGCATGTGATCAGTAAAATATGGAAGGGATTTTCCGACGAAACTCCTTGTGTCCATTTTAGTTTTTGTTTTTTTAAGATTGCAATTTTATTTCGTAAATTATGTCATTGTATCATGTGAATTGCCTTATTATAACAGCTTTGGTCAACGGATGTTGCTTAAGAATTAAAAAATAGTACAAAGTAAACTATAAATAGCATCAACAACATTATAAAGTGACATGAAACAAGCATTTGAACCATTGAATATTGTCGGTAAAACCGCGCTTCTTTCTATGCTATATATTTTGACGCCAGAGGGCGCGCTTTCATTTATAATTTATAGGATATCCCTTTTTCGGAACTCATCGATTAATTTGGGAAAACGGTGCCAGGAGTCATTTTGACTGAATGATTTATCCGAAAATTGTATCGATTTCTGATCTTTGCCCTCTTTCTTACTTTTTGCTTATTTTCACATAAATATATCGAAAAATTCAAGACTTGTTGGTTTCAATTTTTGTCCTCTTTTAAAACGTTTGTTATAGGATGCAAGATGAATTTCTTGCTAAAACATCCATGTAGAATGTCATAAATGTAAACTCATTTAAATAAACCTTAACAAAAATGAATATCGACGAAAACATTACAAAAATGAAAATGTCTTAACTTAAAAGGGAAGCAACCTAGTGGAAATACAAGTTAAACTTTTAAGAAAAGATTAGAAATTAGCCCATTATACCAACTTTTAATAGCACAATATCTCATTATGTACAAGATCAGTGACCTATATAAGAAAGGAGACTATTCCAGCAGCCATGATCAACCCGCCAGCGAAAGGACATAACGCCATTTAAATGGCGTTTCGCTGGAGGACCGATGATGGCCCACTGAAAAAAGGTATTTGGATTCTCTCTCTCCCCTCATCAACTGAAAAAAGTTGCCAGAGTTGGAACCGTTTGACCCCCTTACTGGATGCGTGCATGGAGGAGGTACCCACAACATATTTAGAAGATGGCTTGTGTGCCATATGATCTGTCTTCAAACAATGAAGCCAAACCTTTCTACATGTATAAAAATAGGGAACACCCTCTTAGCATTTATTTACATCCCAACACCAGGATCTGATATCATGAAATTTCGAACTTACACAATAGCGAGCGAAGAAGGCTGAGATGAGTCTGTGCACATGTGGAATCTCAATAGAGCCTTCTCACCGAATGGACGTCGATGAAAGCTCAGAATTTTGGCATCTAGACTGTAGATGGTTCATCCCTAAGGTGATTTGTTTGTTTGTTTGTTTGCTTTACGTCCCAAGTCAACAGCTATGGTCATTGCGGGACGGTCAGTTCACCTAACCACACTTTTCTCCTGGGCAAGCTTGAACAAGCAGTTAACCAGTAATCGTGCACATACTTTCGCTTGTAACTGACAACAACCCTTCATGAATGATTCAGCGGAAGGGAGGAGAATGACCGTAGAAATCATTTCATGATAAATCTCCACGAAAGTATGGGACCGGGCCGGGATCGAACTCGCTACCCCTGGATCTGCAGTCAGCTTCGCATCTGTAACCAGACACGTTATCCCTAAGGTGAATATGGTCATATACTATAAACAGTTATGACTTTAATTCAAACTGTTATGTCTTTAATTCAAACTATTGACTATTTGAAGAAAAAATTCCGCATGCGCAGATCAAGCTTTTTTTCAGAGGGGTCCAACTCTGACAACTTTGTTTTTATAGTTGATGAGGAGAGAGAGGATCCAAATACCATAAAAAGTGAGTCATCATTGGCCCGCCAGCGAAGCGCCATTTAAATTACCAGCAAAACGCCATTTAGGTGAACCAATGATGGCCGAACATCAAGAATGCTGGCTTGGAAGTTTTGTGATATCCAAAGGTGACCAGTATCGCTTAGGAGCCCTATAACTGTTTGATCTTCCAGGGGGTTCAGATCCCTGTCCCCTTTCCAATATCCCCCTACGGATCCACCCATGCCTCGAACTATCGAGAATTGACCTGTTTCTGGAGCCTAATGAGCCAGCACAAGGGGTTTTGGAGGGTCTTAATGGGGTACCTCTTAAATCGCTAAGCAGTAAAATTTAGGCCCACCGATCGCTAATCAGTACAATTTAGGTCCAAAAATCAGCAATCAGTAAAAATTTGACAAAATCTGTAAAATATCTTAGAAGACATGACATTTGGGCGATAAAAACAAATTTTTAAGACTACTTGATGCAAATGACAGTCTGATCTGGGTCCACAGGATCTGCCTGTATGCTTATATGCAGCAGATAACTTTAGCAGATAATTTAGCTCCATGGTCACTAATAAATGACTAGCCGGCCACTTCTTACCTCCAACAGTTTACTGTGTATACAAATTGATCTTTCCTTCTTGTTTGATGCAATAAACTTTGGATAGGCCACTGTACATACCTTGGGGTGTCAGGTTATAGTTTTTAAAAGAAGTGTTTGTTTTTTTGTCTAAAGATCTTTTTTACCTAACAAACAGTATAGACCTTGATGAAATGCTGCATAATGTGGCATTTCATCTGGGTCTTCACTGATTATAAAAGTATCCATTTAGGGGTTTCTCGTATATAAAGGGTTAAATGCATTGCCAAGTTATTAAAAGCATGTTACTGTCACATGAACGTGCTTGAACGGTAGTTTGACTTATTATTTTCAGCACTAACGGCGAACTAAGCCACGAACTGACAAATCAATCAATGGCTTCAGGGTTTAGTGATCTGTGAATCAGAGAGACTTTCACCCAGTAGATCAGCCTGAATCTGTACCAACCAAGTCTGACCAGTTTTCGCTGTGTGCTCAATGGTACATGTATCTATGTCTATAAAGTTTCCATACTTCATACTAATTGATGGACCTTGAAGGGCAATCGGACAACTGCGGATAGATCATTTGGACTGGTTACTCTAGAGCAACATGGAATAACTTTTTTCCATCAAATTCGCTAACCGTTGAAACGCCCCATTCCACTATTAATTTTAGGGCCATTATTTGCTAATCAATAAACCCTATTAACACTCTCATTTTGTACTTGTCGCATTTACGACCACCAAAGACACAGTCTCACCAGGCACAAATCTGTTCATTTGGTGTTGTTATTTCTTTTATTAATTATGTCTAACTTACTTTACATGGATGGGGGTGGGGCGGGGTCCAATTTGTCTATTTTAAAGGAAGCTAAAAAAATTATATGGGCCGGTTCATTTTTTCCTGGGGGTAGGGGTCCATTTGCTTATTCCTATGGAAACCTATACATCTTATGATTTTCCATGTCAGGAGTCTCTGTTGAGCCCACCCCTCTGGATGATACTGTTTTTGTGGCCATTCCTTGGCTATTGGCCATTCCTTGGCTGTAACCAGTATTAGTCTGGGTTGGTTTATGTTTTTCATTTAATATCCCAGGAGCACCCGACCAACTGGCATTCGTTCTGGGTTTAAAGCCTCTTGGAACTCGCGGCCTTGGCTTAAAGTATGATCCGACAGACAAGGAAAACAATTCACTATACCGCGGCGGCTACATTAAAAACATTTAACCGACATATGGTATATTATATTATTTATAACTATGATTTTTCAAATATATATGAGTTGACTGAAATGACGCCTTTTATTCTCATTTCGTTGAAATTTCTTTTTTTTTTCATTAAATAAAAAGTCAATTTAGTTGTAGAAAAATATACTTTATAAATGCATCAGCTCTACAACATGAAAAAATAGATATACAATATATATGTCAGCTTGAAAAATAAAGAGAGGTAAAGTAAGTCAAGACAAGTATGGATATATATTGTGGTATCCTGACCCAGTAAATACATAAAATGAGCTATGACATGATTTTTGTTTGTTTGATTTGATTCTTTACGTCCCATCAACAATCTTTCAGTTATAAAGGGACCGATCTGTTTGGGTTGAACCAGTACTAAGCTAGGATTAATGTGTCTTGCTCAAGTCAACGCAGTGACTCCGCTGAGGCTCTAACCCGTGGCCCCTTGGTCTCGAGTCAAGCACTCTTCCATTGAGCCACTGCGCTCCCAGCTGTGACATGAGATTTCCAACAATGTGATATGTGCGATCAGAGAGGCTCAGACCAGCCTGCGCAGTCTGATCAGAGCCTTTGACAGCTGCTTGAATATTCACATGAACTGCCTAAGCTTAAAATGAGGCTACACAGGCTCATCTGAGTCTATTCATGTCAAAATGCCACATTGTTGGAAATCACGTGTTGCAGCTCATATATTGATGTGTCCAAGCTTATCCGCATGATCCGGATGTGAGGCGGGAATGAATGAATGACCCAGTAATAGATCTACATATGTTGTTTGTGTCCGAGCTTGGCGGGACGGTACGAAGTTTTCTCAAGCCTCACCGGTGTCACAGAGTTGTGTCCTTGAGAAAGACACATTTATCCTTCGACCCAGGAAGACAATGTGGTATGTGCGACCAACAAAGTCTCAGATCAGCCTGCGCATAAGGGCAGTGTGATCAGAGCCTTTGCTAGTCCCTTTAAGATTCTATGAGTGTTAAGCTACTGAGTGAACATCATTTGGAGGTTTTTAGCTTAAAAGGAGGCCGCACAGGCACGTCTGAGTCTACACTTGTCAAAATGCCACATTATTGGAAATCACATGTCACGGTTCATATATAGATGTCGAAATATATTATATGTATGCTACATATAATTTCACTATGTGCGCAAATTTCACAAAATGAGAAATATTGGTATGAAAAATGTGACGTATTGGTACCAATTTTTCACGCGCTGTAAAGAACTGGTACCAATTTTTCACAGTGTGAAATTTGCGAAATGTGAAATTTGCGGTTCAACAGGGCTTCAATGCCATTTAAGCCCACTAAAGGACATCGTCTGCAAGTTAACATATCGTCGCTAATGTTTTATGGAGAAACGACCAAACTTTTCAATTACCATAAAATAGGCTCCTTTATCACACCGGATAGGCGGCAATCGAAAACGCTCTGAGCAAGTGATGAACGCGGATCACAAGTCACTAGAAACAGTGTTTTCGATTGCCATTGTCTGTTAAAAAATAATTTTGTTTCACACCGGATAGGCGGCAATCGAAAACGCTTTTAACAATCGACGAACGCGGATCAAAAATCGCTAGAAACAGTGTAATTCAAATTTCGCTAGTAGCAAACTTAGATATGATCAGGGGCGTACCAACGTGTATGCAAATACGCATGTGTGTATAACTTGACACAGCCAGTATAGGCCACTCAAAAATGGACAACAACCCGGTCTTAATGACGAATGGTATCTTAGTGAAGCTCGAAAGTATTGCAGAATGCTCCCCTTGGAGCGTTCTTTAATACTTTTAACCTGCATTCAAGTGATAATCGGTCTTGAAAACCAAGTTTTGGTCTTTTTGAGTGTTTTCACTGTATTTAATTAGATTTTTTTGAACAAAAATGCAGCAAATAGTGAGGCCCTGAAAGGGGTTTTAGGGATACAGGGATATGGGCCAAAAGCATAAAGGGGTACAGGATATTTTTGTAAATATTTAAAGGGATACAGGATATTTTGATCAATTCTAGGGATATGGGGATACAATGCTTTCTGGATTTGGGGATATTTGCCATTTTTCTTTTAGGGATGTGGGATATTTTTCAAAATACTTGAAGGGATATGGGATACTGGGACCCCCCTAATAGTGTTTAGCTGCGTGTCTTAGCATGCTTAAGGGCTTCTTTTAGCCCTTTGGATTGCACAAAAACCATTTACTGCCACATGGCTTCACCCATGGACACATATAGGGGAGAGCCCCCCTGACCCCCTCAAGAGTGCATACTCTATAAAATGCCTCAGGTAAGCGACCGATGATATAATAGCAAAGGCGCTAACCAGTCTGCGCGGATGCACAGGCTGGTCTGCGCCTTTGTCGTTTTCAAACTCCGACGACAGAGTTTCTCGAGTCGAGGCCCAAGTGTTTTATTGCTATCCTTAAATATACTTGATGCGTTATGACAATTGTCGCAGACAGGAAGCACTCTTGAGGGGGTCGGGGGGGGGGGGGGGGGCTCTCGGGTAAGAATTTGATCGTTTGGTAGAAGGGTCAAGGCTCAGGCCCCCCAAAAAACACTTCTAGCCCCCGGAGATAGCTTTTATACTTGGGCACTATATAATTCTGAATTCGCCCAAACGCCCGGATCTTAAAAGCTGTATTTATCTATCCTGAATCCTAAACCGGCAACGGTTCATCTAAGAAGACAGGACGATGGCTTTAAGTCATGTCAGACAGACTGGAAGAGCTGGGGATGGAACTCAGGAGCCCTGGGTACAACGCGCGCGAGTGACTATTCCACTATACCACTTTTAGTGACTTTCCCTGGGTAGAAACCAGCATCAGGTTGGAAGGGTTTATGACTTGTGTGTGTATTTTAGGACGGGGAACCCCAAAGGCTTAACCAAAAGTGGTTCTGGAGAACTAGGAATTATTGTTTGTGGCCGTGGCAGACAGACTGGAAGAGCTTGGGATGGAACTCAAGATCCCTGGGTACAACGCCGTGAGTGACTATTCCACTATACCACTTTTAGTGACTTTCCCTGGGTAGTAACCAGCATCAGGCTGGAAGGGTTTATGACTTGTGTGTGTATTTTAGGATGGGGAACCCCAAAGGCTTAACCAAAAGTGGTTCTGGAGAACTAGGAATTATTGTTTGTGGCCGTGTTCCTTGGCTGTACCAGTACTGGCCGGGTGGGTTTATGCTTTTTGTGGTTCTTTGTCCAGGAACTCCTGGAGACTGAACCGGCAGTGGTTCTGGTTTTAAAGCGTCTCAGAAGACGGGGCAAATGGCTTGAAGTCTCATCCGACAGACTGGGAGAACTAGTAATTCTATATTTGTGACGCTTCCTACCCCAAGAGATGATATGGATTTCGATTTTAATGCACATTTTAACTATTAAATACTTAGAAATTTACAAATATTATGATGTGATTCTTTTTGATGAAAAAGAAAAAAGCACCTCTATTTTACTAAAATTTCTTTTATTTATAATCTGCAAATAAAATCTTATACTTTATAAATACATCAGCTTTCATGACAGCATGAAAAATAAATAAGATGCAGTTGTAATATTAAAGGGAGGCGATTTGAGGATAAATGGTTCAAAGTAAGAAACAGGGCAAATACATGGCCGTATTTAATGCGGTATAATGTGTCCTCTGCATCTGCATATGCGGATCCAGGAATTTTCACCAAATGGGGGGGGGGGGGGGGGTAGAGGGTCCAGGCCCACCTGACAGTAAAAAGCTCGGACAGCGTTGTTTTGTTATTTTTGCTGTTTTTTAGTCCTCACCTTCAACTTATTTAACAGTTTTACAGAGGGGACCCATCCCAGGGTCCGATGGTTTATTTTTTGGAAAACACTAATTTCCCAAGGTTCCAGAGGGGGTCCAACATTTTTCGGGGTGGGGGGAGGGGTCCAACTTTTTTCCAGGGGGGGGGGGGGGCGTCCAAATGCTAATATCTGTAGAAACCTATCGAAATTGTGATTTTCCCAGACCCCCTATCCCCTCTCTGTATCCGCGCATGTTCTGCCTTCACTTGCAGCTCGGACCCAGTAATAGATCTACATTTGTTAGTTGTCTGCAAGCTTTGCGGGACGGGACGAAGTTTTCTCTTATATATACGTGTAAGGGGAGGGCAGTGGCTCAGTGGTAGAGTGCTTGACTGGAGACCGAGAGGCCGCGGGTTCGAGCCTCACAGGCGTCACTGAGATGTGTCCTTGAGCAAGACACATTGATCCTAGCTTAGTGCTGGTTCAACCCAGGAAGACCCGTCCCTACGTAACTGAAAAATTGTTGAACGTAAACGTTGGACGTAAAGAATCAAATCACACGTATAGGGGGAACTTCTTGGTAAAAAATCATCCTTAACACCGTTTGCAGCGAGTTCTACTTGCATGGGAGAAATTATTTATTCCCAGTAAAATTGGTGCGCCCTCTGGCGTTAAAATACTAAAGCATATTCACTTTCGTATTATGACAACCCAGTTCTGCCTTTTTACAACATACAAATGTAGTTCTGACATTTTACAACCTAGTTCTGCCTTTTTAAAACCGAGAAATGACATGATCGGAATCTGATTACGAGTGAAACGACTATTAAATGACAATTTGCATGATATAATGACACAATTTACAAAATAGAATGAAATTGCCAACATACAAAAACAAAGATGTATGCATTGAATAATGTCGGTTTTCACCTCCCATAGTAAAATGCTTCCCAGATAATTTTGAAAAATCTAACAAAAATGCTGCTAATAAAACCCATTTGTCCCATGTGAACGCATCCATGGCTTAAACGAAATGACGGACACATAAATGAAATGCAGCAAAATGCTACTTTATGTGTATATTTCATGATGTGAAACCTGCTTGTCAGCAACACAGGAAACAGCTGGATTAGGGCTAAATAGATTTAACTTTGTTTTGTGTTGGTTATGAAATATACACTCAGGAGCTCCGTTCCCTCGTATATATTCAATAACCAGCACAAAACACTGAATAACTAATCCTAAAACTGAGTAATATCATCGTAAAATCTATTTTTATATTTGAACCTTAACCCAAATAAGCCTAGCGTCCTTTTGTGAGACAAAGGCAAACAGTGCGGATCACGGCATCTGATTAGGGTCTAGGCTATGTTTTACAGAATGTTCTATACAAGTTTGAATAAAAGTGAAAAATACCACCCAAGAGCCCTCAAAACTTAAATGGATTTAAATTAGTGGGAAGCTCGATTCAGCTTAAATGGGTTAAGGAATTTTCACATAGATATTTTTTTCAATATGGATGGAATTGTCAACTATATATTTAATCATTGTCGCACAAAACCCGGTTATTCATGTATCATCCGAAGAAAGCTGAGGATCCATATCAGCTTGCTTCAGGATCTGCACTATTTTCATGAAGCCTCAGAACGCACTGCCTTTTTGAAACCACGCCAAGGAATGGTCTGGAAAACAGTAGTGATCGTGTCATATTAATTTATACAGCAGTACAAGAAGGATTCAGAAATTAATCATAGCAGGCATTTTATCTAAATTTAATTTGTCAACAAAGGAATCAAATTCACAAACTTACCAAGTATATTCATGGATAAATCTGTTATCTCTTTTATTTCTACTTATTTTGAACATAAGGCATCATCCAGTATTTGTTATAAGCACAGTAAGTGCAACGTTGAATATAAATCAAATCAGCCAATTTATACGTGTCGATATTAAAGAAATAAACTGAACTATTCAGGTAATACGACATTAGAGAAAACCCACATAGTTAATTAAATGCTTAATTCATAATCAAACATGAAAACCTTATCTTTACCTCATATATCAGATAAATGATCTAAAATTTCTGCAAGTTGAACGGTTAACAAGTTTTATTTGCTGTCAGACATATTATTGCATATATTGTCAAGATAAGAAACAATATTGCCAATAAAATAAGGCTAATGAGGAGCTATTACATCTCAGAAAAAGGAAGAAACGTTGATACATTTTTGTGTCATTTAAAGTATTGCAATTATCATGATGGCTGAGTGAAATTGTATTGCTATCATAGATGTACGTGTCTTTGTTTGTCTGTGGTCTACACCTCCACATCCTCAACCCTGCACTATATTAGTATTTTTCAAACACATGAGCAGATAACTTTTTTTTAAAATTAAACTGCTTAAAATGCATGCGATATAATCGTCTATTTAGCTTGCGTATTAATGTACATTTAAAGACAGAAGCCCATCGCCACATTAATTCGGTTGTGCCAACAGCTCACCCCTTTTCAGATCCTTGGAAATTTCCATAACGCTACGTACAACAAAGTCAGGATGATACATTGTAATTACATTGAGGGGTTACCAGTTATAATTTCCAAATTGATATTTTTATTCTCTGAAGATCGATTGTGCTCAGCAAACAATGCAGTCGCTGGTGAAATCTTGCAACGTTCGACATTTAGTTTGGATCATCACTGTTTTGGTCAAAGTACTGACTTAGAGTTATCCGGACTACACATGGTTAAATAGTTTGTAGTTGATGTCTAAGCGATTTTACGCGTTGGCTAGTTTGGGCCTTGACGCGAGAAAAACTTCTTTGGGGGTTTGCGAACAACAAAGGCGCAGACCAGCCTGCGCATCCCCGCAGTCTGATCAGCGCTTTTGTTATTCACTTATTGAAAAGTACCATATCTAGACTGGCTTCACGCGAATTTTCAATTGTCTATCTAGTCTCTGTAGCTGAGGAGACGGGTTTGAGTCAACTAGTGATTACACGTCATGTGTCTGGTATGCAGATAAAGCTTTCCAAATGCTACCAAACTGTTTTATGTCTTCATCTGGATCAACTTTATGGCCCATCTTCGCGAAATTATTGGAATATGTTAATGCTTCTTCGAAAGTAGTAAAATAAATGCAAAGCATAATAACATACGGAGTTAACGTCACAGGGAAGGAGGAAGCTCGGGCTTTATATTTTAGCTGTTCCACATTTAAAACGGACTTTTCTACTGCTATTGGTTTAGTTGGTGCTACCAGTATGAGTGTGCGTGGGGAGTGGGTGTTTGGTCATAGTTTTGTTGCGTGTGATGCATGGTCCTTGTTGTAACTACACTTTGTTTTGTTGCGTAATTCTTGGTGTCAGTATATTCCACACACTCGATAGTGGTGTGATATTATCTTATACTTTTTGATGTCTGTCCATCAATATGTCTGTCTGTCTGTCCGTGATCACCATTTCCAATCTGCAGTACTTTCGACCTTCATTAAACTATCATTTGTCATTATGATATTTGTTTTGTCTATATTTGAGTGGCCGATTGTCATAGGTTCTACCGTACAGTTGTAATATGTTTTGGCATGGATGTCGCCAGTACAGAATATAACATCTATTTCTGTAGACCATCTCTAGAGACATTTCCCAGACAATTTATATAAATCTTAAGATATTTAGAACATCGATGTACGACTTTCTAGACAGACAGTATAATTCTGGAGTAATACCAATTAAGGATATACTATGCTACTAAATCGGAACAAACAGAGAAGAAAATAAATAAAACTAGAACACATTCGATGGCGCGCCATCGCAAATCCCCACGCTCTCGAAGATATCTAATGGTATTTGATCATTTGACCCCATCCAAAGGTCACCAGTTTGATCCTAGGGTAAAAAATTCCAGTGTATCATGGTCTACTGCTCATCCCCTTTAATTTGATATGCCACATGACCATGGTCAGAAAATTAAATTTTTGACCCCCAGCACCCCCAAGTCCCAAACACTGGGGCATGTATGACCCAGGGGACTGAATGAAAATCCCATCTTATATGTTTTACATCTTTTATTTGTGAGAAGACACACAAAGTTTAGTTTAAAAATCTTTGAAATTGACTTTGTAATTGAGATTTAATGATATTTGACCTTTTGGCCCCTCCCCAGGGCCCCAGGGGGTGGGGACAAAGAAAAATTGTGCCGTTGCATGTGCCATTGATGTTAGTAACTCGCACACAAAATCTGGTTGAATTTTGGAAAAAAAAAATTTTTTTGGACAACTCAACCCCCCACAGTACCCCCAAGTCCGACCCCTGGGGCATGACCCAGGCGACCGAATGAAAATCCCGTCTGATATGTTTTATAGATTTCATTTCTGAGAAGACACAAAAAGTTTGGTTTAAAAATCTTTGAAATTGACTTTGTAATTGAATTTTAATGATATTTAATTATATGTGACCTTTTTGCCCCTCCCCAGGGCCCCAGGGGGCGGGGCCCAAAATAAATTGTGCCGTTGCACACCCTATTCATGTGAGCAACTCACACACCAAATTTGGTTGAATTTCGTCCAATGGTTTAGGAGGAGATAGCGTGACGGACGGACGGACGGAGGCGATTGCAATATCCCCGACGCTTTTTTAAAAAAGCGTGGGGATAACAAACAATTTACTAAATATTCATATACTACTTAATTTGTTTGCACCATTTTCATACCCGAAAAAAACACACTTTAGCTCAGAATAAATGTCAATCAAATGAGTATAAAGTTAAATTTTTCATTTTTATTTTACGTTTTATGTTCCAAGAAAAGGACTTTGAAAAAAGGGTGAAAACAATCCATCATGTGCCTATCCATGTAGGATAGAGAAATCTGGCCCTCATGGTCAGAATTTAACCTGGAAATTGGCAAGCCTCATAGCTGTTTACTGTTCCAACCCCTTCCACCTGCCATTAATGAGGAATTAGTTTTATTAGTATTAGTAGTAGTTTAAAACACTGTTTGATTAAAATGTACGTGTTTCTCACTATTCATGTTGCATTGGAACTAGTATTGTAAGCATTTTGTAAAAAAAAGATCTAGTACTGGTCAGTGTTTTCTACTGCACATTGCATAGTACTTGGACCTACCCCTGTCGTTGAAAATATATCGACCCTCGTGCAATTTTTATACATAGACAATTTGTTTTGTGTCGATATAATAAATAACATAAAACATAAGCTTTGTATGGATTTTATTTTGACATGTTATTTAAGAAACAAATAACACAATTTAAGAAACAATTAACACAAAATGCAATTTAAAAGTAAAGTTAAGCATGCAAACTGGACAACTTATTTTTTCCCTTTGTACAGTGTGACAGCACCTTCATATTGGAGTATTTGATGAAAAATGTAAATTGGATAGCATCAATGAATAGTTGATAAATGAGTCTCATGATTAATGATAACACATCGGGACTCAAGCTCTTCTCCAATTATAGATTGCCTTGAGTCACAAAGGAATTTGGCCATGGTCATTATATTGGCTAGTGCAAGAGATTTTGATACTGCATCGATGCGGAGGCTCAGGCGTATGCGTAGACTAGGCAGAGCCATCGTTGCACGTATACCACGAGTATAGATTTAGATGAAGGCATAATCAAATATAAGACCTGTAGTTTCGCTGGTTACCTCAGCAATGGCGTTTGCGTTAAATACTGAAATATTGTGTGCTGGCCGATACTTATGTAGGGTCTTAAGATAATGTATGAGCCGTGACATGTGATTTCCAACAATGTTACGTTTTGACAAGTTAGACTTAGACGAGCCTGTGCAGCCTCCTTTTGAGCTTAGAAACTCCAAAGGACCTCTGACACTTTGATAGGGTATCTGCCTATTTTTCAGATGCTTCCCAAAACTTCCCTATGTATAAGATATGACTAATATCCTTTTGAATAGGACGATTGATGTATTAGGACCGAATTAAGGTTATAATTAGACAGGTCGACCCCTTCGACAAAACAGGAGACGCTACCAAAGGGGGTAGGGGTTGCAAAATTTGACCTCACCAAAAGATTTAGAAATCAATTATTTTCACGTTTGAGGGTATTATATCATCAATACTCGATTAAAAATCACAGTGAAAGTATTTTAAAATCCAAAAGCATAAGCATTTTAATGATTATTTTTTGTTGTTGTTTTTTCTATCTGATCTCTTAAGAAATATTTTGAAGCGCAACTGTAGTCCATATTCAACCTTGATGACAATGGATTTACCTGGTGCAATATTATGCAGCAATGTGCTATAACCATTCATCCATGCGTAAAGTACACTAAGCCAAGAGCCACGTAGTTTATGTGTTTATTGGAGAGTAACAGTTTATGTGCAAAATAATCTACCAAGCTAATTTAGTAAAAGGACAATTTTCATAATCTAAAGAAAAATATGCCAAAAGCGTTGTAATATTTCATGAGTAATGGACTATGAAAAGGAAGCTTACTTGTACTAATTATTTCATTATACTGGAAAAACGACATTCAAGAGAGCACTCCAAAATCCAAATGCTTATATTTGGGCTCGCCCAGACGTCACAATTTGAGCTGTGTGATATTTTACCCCCAGAGTTCCAGCCAGCTTTTCACATATATTATATAAAATATGAGAACACACTAACGTGCAAAAGGATTAGTTGGAACTCGGGGGGATGATGTTTTGAAAATATTTTTCTATTTCCTATATGTATAATACAAAAAGTGACCATTTTAGCCCCAAAATAAAGCCGTACATTCATGAAACTAGGAAATCAAATGCAAAATCATAAAATAGAGACCAACAGCGAGCTTATATGATTGTTGTTTTTTTGTTGCTTTACGTCCCAAGTCAACAGCTATGGTCATGGCGGGACGGTCAGTTTACCTAACCACACTTTTTCCTGGGCAAGCTTGAACAAGCAGTTAACCAGTACTTCGTGCACATACTGTCGCTTGTAACTGACGACAACCCTTCTTGAATTCAACCAAAGGGAGGAGAATGACCGTAGAAATGATTTCATGATCAATCTCCACGAAAGTATGGGACCGAGCCAGGTTCGAACTCGCGACCCCTGGATTATGAAGATGGAATCATTTGATCGACTTAATTTTTATCAAAATTATAGGCAGCGATTCACTGTGATTCTCATTACCACCGTCAGAGGTCCTTATATTCAGTAAGTAGCTCAACACTCATAGAATACTCAAGCGACTAGCAAAGGCTCTGACCAGACTGCGCGGTTGCGCAGGCTGGTCTGAGCCTTTGCTGGTCGCACATACCAGATTGGACGAAATGAAATTGTCGTCTGCTGCAAATTATAGGTGGTGCTTTATGGGTTAAACAAAGAGTTGAAGTAGGCGCGGTTATTAGAAAGGTGAATTTATTACAATATAATGGTTTCTTGTTCACCAGTAAAGCACTGTTCAATATTTCTCCATGTTCAAAATAAGTATCGTTTGGGACTTTAAATGAATTGTCATGGATTATCAAAACCCTATTTGCTTTCTAAAAAGAGACATTGTTCACTCGCCAAATGCAAATTATAAGTTAATATAATATATAAACTTCCGTTCTAGACACATTTATTCTTTGAAAATATTTGTCTTGCTTATAAATGACCCATATTTTGGACAATAAGTGTATATAGTTTATTTTTGTTTAAAATAATTTCTGGGTAATCCAATCGATTAACAAAGACAACCATTCACAATATTCAATAAACAGCGAGGCTTATATTGGTCAGTAAAATCGTATGCAGTAATTTTGACGGTCTAACATACGCATTGTTTCAAACACCGGCACAAGAAAAAGTCAAAGGAAAGGGACAGGAGGTGTTAATTATCACTGATCAGGAAATACACAAAAACATCTCTATAAGTTTACTTTATGAACCTTTTCATTGCTAACATTGACTACTTCCACTAACAATCATATGGGGAATACATTTAAAATAAATAAAGTCAAGGAATGTGTTGTCAGATGGTCGAAAACGTCTTCAAAGTTTATATTAACGTCACTTTCACAATACAAAAGAAACGTGAAACAGGCGTAATTTATCGAGCAAAACCTAGCGAAAAAATATTTGAAACTTTGAAAGAGTTGAGATGTTATCTATAATCATCAGAGTAGATGGGTAATGTTGGCATCTTTGAATGGGTATTTATTTCCACATGCCGTACTTGTCAACTGATTTGAATGATGCAGTGATAAATGTGCAAGTGTCTAAGAAGCCCAGGACACACATCTCTTGAGTCAGGAATCAACACTTAAGTGGATTAACTTACAGTTGGATTGATGACCTTAAAGTCAACAACCCCTGTCTTTAAACTACTATTCTTTCAGTACCTTAAATTAGCTTTACAACCATTAATTTTCTACAGCACACTAAAAGCTAGTCCAACTTTGATATGCAGCTAAATTTATCTTGTTTTCATTTTCATTGGTTGAATAATAAAGGGTTTATTTTGGGTGATGCGTTTTCAAAGACCTCTAGTATATTTCACACACGCTTGTTTTTAATTATGCATTAGCAAATTGGGAAGCTATGAGCACATTTCCTCTTCATCTTCAGCACATTATGCAGAATGATTCATGTTGTTCCTTTTGAAATCCCAACCATATCAGCAATCTGCTAAGCGACAATAGCTTCCAATTTCTATTAAGATTTTGGAGCAGTCAGTCTTCTTTCGTTTTGACTTAGGGGTGTTTAACTGATTCTATCTTAGAGCCAATTCGGTCACACACATGCAAACTGTTGAAAATCAGTCTTCTTTAGGTCCATAAATAGCGCAACAATCGTCATAAATATCCTTTGGTTTACCAACATTTATCTTTTGGTTTTACTGAGTAGTACACGAGCTTTGATGTCAGATTTAATTACAGTCATATTTTGTGACACGTTTTTCGATAGAACATCAGGAATTTTAGGAGCCTCCTTATAGTATTATCATATCGATCTAGGGCCATTTTACACCAGCATATGCTAGTCTGGCAGTCTTTATATCTAGGACCATTTGGACGATTTAAGAGTGACCATTCTTGTTTTCAACAGCACCTGGACGAAATTATGAAAACCTATCTGGAAAAAATGTTCTCATATTATTGAATGTCTTAGCACATTACTATTTTTGCAGGGTGTACTTTGAAGAACTATTTTAAAAGGAAAATATGTAGCAAATTAAATCTCTCAATAATGACCCCTGTGTCAATAGAAAACTACCTTACAGGTTCTAAAATTAAGAAAAATCCAAACTTAATTTTTGCCAATTTGTCAATTGTTAAAAAATTGCCTCAGCATTGTAAAGATTGGTGGCTTAACTTTAGCTCTGACTATCTGTGAGTAGTGAGTTTTTTCTTTGTTTCATTATAATGTGTTAATTTAATTAGATTGTTTCTCTGTAATGATACATTGCATATTAAGTTAGGAGGCATCCATGATAGCTAAACATTGTTTATGTTTTGACAATAACATAATGTAGAGTTAAGATTGGGTACCAGTAAATGTGCTTATGTCCCTGGTTGCTTTGACTGCTGTCCGTTCTAAGGCCGTGGTTCTGTTGGTGTAGATTCAACGTTTATTGCTGTTCCCATTGTTTGTAAGGGTTCTGTGTTTGGTCTTTATTTTCTTATGTAGTACTTAGGGTCCTTTTTAGTTTTGCAGTCATCTTGATAGGGAAGAGAGAGCTGTTACTTTAATTGTCTTCCTGATGTCTTGTGACTGTTACACATGTAGTTTCCGGTGACCCTTCCTCGCGGTACCATGGTCTGCAGTATGTGATTGTGGTATTTTCTGATTATATTTACTTATTTCTCGTTGTAACATTACATGCAAACCCTTTTGACATATTTTCTCACGAAGAGACCTTTCTACCATAAGGTCTTGCAGTTGTAGCATAACATGCATTTTAAACGATTATGCAAGTGCTGTTTCTGCGATTGTTAGGTTCAAGTTAATTACTGCTGCTGTGGAAATATTTCAAGCATTATTTGTCAACACGTCATTTACAAATATGTGTGAATGTATTTAACAGCTCTCACAGGAGAAGCAATCAATAACACATTTCTTTGTTGTTTTTTATAAAAATAATGAAAGAGCCCGTGAATAAGGTGGCACGCTGGTACACATACTTTACAACGTAAAACAATAAAATAAACAGTGGGCGAAGCATTTAAGTACCTGTTAACAGATTTTGACAAAAGGTCTCTAAACCACTAATGTACTGTGCACAAACAAAAAATACAGTCTTTATATAAATGTAAGTATTAAATATATATGTACTTCGCGTAGGTTGATATAACATTAGTACTATGTCAATAAAAATATTTTCGTTGATCCCAACCCTATGCATTATTTGCTCCTATCTGACGCCAAACCTAGCTAATTAAGCATGAATTTGGAAAATAATTAAACATTTGCCTGTAAAATATATCATTTCTGCAGTATGAGATTAAGGTACTTACCACATGCAAAAACGACTATCCTCCTCTTTCATAGTTTTCTTTAATCGGAAAATTTTGGCTCAATTCGAGAATCAACCCTCTGCTGTACGTACATGTGAGACGTAGTACTATGTATGAAAAAGCTGCATTTTTAATGGTTGGAACTGGCGTAAGGAATACAAGTACTGAATCATGTGGGTCCAGTCCTATTAAAACCCATTGTTCTGGTTACCCGAAGTGAATAAAAGAAATGTGTTTGTTTTTTTACAATATTATTGAAAACACCTAAACTTCATTAATGGAAACGTTTATTGTTGAACGTTGTAGCTGTTAGTTTCGTGGCATCAAACTTGTTATTGTGTTAAGATGATTTCGGTGACGTCAGCGTCACTATATCAAAGAAGACCCTCAATTGTACATCTGAGGTCTGTTTCCACGGAATTGACCGAGTCAGTTCCCATTTAGTTTTTTGTCTGATATGTCCTTTAACCAGTAAAAATCGCAGAATCAAGGCGATTCCTCTTTGTGAAATTTTAGCTAGCGGTATTTTCCTTCAAGCTGCGGAAATAAAAATGTTACACGGGGCCTGATCTGTAAGTAAGGGGGTGTTTGATCACATAGCTCATTTTTTACCTCAACTACGACGTCACAGTACTAGGTTCATGAGTAGAGGCATTGCCATGCAAGAAAAATGCATGGAAATATTATTAGATATGATCCTACACTAGTGGGCCTGGCAAATAATTTCTTTGTTCTATGTACAAACGCCAACGTTATTTTATATAATTATTCATAGTGAGAGGAGCTGTGTTTAGATATTTATGTAGGAGAGGGCAAACTAGTCCTGATTTTGTGGCGCAGTCCCAGTTTGGCGGTCATCTTGCTAAGGAAGAGATATGGGCCTAGTCGCGACAAAACCTGTCTTCGGGGCTTCTGACAAAGCAAGTTTCAAATCAGTCTCCTCAGCTACAGAGACTAGCTAGAAAGTTGAAATTTCACCTGTAGCAAGTCTAGATATGATACATTCCAAAAAGCGAATAACAAAGGAACTGATCAGACTGCAGGCTGGTCTGCGCCTGTGTTGTTCGCAAACCCCCGAAGACAGGGTTTCCCACATCAAGGCCCATATCATGATGCTTGAATTTTGCGCTGCCTTGTACAGGTCTGTGAATTGGAATTTTCTGGTCATGTACGCTAGTTTTTAAAAATAATTTGTTGTAGTTACCCTTCGAGCTTGACGAAAATCTAAAGCAAATTTGAAAGAATCGACTATGTATTATGACATGCTGATTACAATACTCTGAACAAGACAATATACCAATACAAAATAGAAGTTAGTTGATTTAATCATTTCGTTTTTGCACCGAGAATCATACATGTCTGTCCATGTTTTCTGGAATCGATTGAACTTATTGCAAAAACTTAGCATAGTACCTTTTTATCGCAATGAGCTAAATAAATTTATTATTATGGGAGCAAAAGGCTTTTATTTGGCGCTAAGTCTACTCCAAAAACATTTTTTGGCTAAAAACGTCAGAAATATGCCATAAATTTGCGATATACATGTATATGTTTTGGGTCTCATTGCATTATGTTACTTATTTATAGAACATGTTATGCACTAGTAAAGGATCCATCATGATACAGACGTTATAACGCATCCAGACATTACGTCATATGAGAATGAAACATATCAGACCTTTTATTTTATTTTACAGACCAGCTATTAATATGGAATCAGGGTATGTTGCTTTAACATTTCCATTCTCTAACTGAAATTCTGCATTATCATGTCTGTAGTCTAAACTTCCCTCTGTTTTCTAGTGTAGTCTGGCTGTTTAAGACATTACTTAATCATATTGATGCATTAATATACTAGAGGACCAGGGTTACACTGTTGGGTTTCTTTAGCGCCAGTATTCAGTTGAATGCACTAGTGAGCGCTTATTTTTGTTTGTGCCTCCTTTTATATCTTGATGTGTATGTTATTGGAGATGATGCATGGACAATTTAGGGATCTTTCATATGAACAAATTATCTAAGCTAAGTATGTGTCTTGATCCGAATCAGAATTAAGGATGAGGTTGGTACTGTTAAACATGTTGAAACACTCCAGTGATATTTAGATCGACCGTTTTAATGCGGGGCTTCTTTTGTGTATCGTTTTTGTTCTTTATATTTAACGTGTTGTCACTTTCCCATGTGGTGTCCTGGGTCAGGTGTAGTGCTTGATTGTATCGATTCATGATATTTGCCTTCTTTCTTACTTATTTTACTGTTTTGTCTGTTTCTTGCAGTCACCTGCTGGGAAAGCGCTTCCCTTTTGGCTTTCCTGTGTGTGATGTTTTGTTGTGCTTTTGTCACATTTCCATATGGTGTCACGGACAGAAGTACACTTGATTGTATCGATTCCTGATATTTGCCTTCTTCTTTACTTTTTTAAACGCCTCCTCCAGACCAACACCTCTATTGCTAAAACATTGAAGATGAAAGTCGGAAAGATTGTATTGCATACCAATGTCTGGTCAGCTTTTTGTGTGCCCTTGGAAACTCTCAACTGTTAAATTAATTAAAGGTATTGAAAAAATGTGATTAAGAACAGGGGTGGTTAATTCCGAAGGACCTCAATTCAGCTGCAAATTAATCCTCTTTAGTTTTGTCTCCTGCCTCAATAGATATGTTTCTTGGGTTTCTTTGACGACTGTGCATTCCACGTCGAACGGTTTGGATTTGAAATGCATTGTTAGGTAGGGTATGCTTAAATTAATGCCAATTTAAGAAAACCAATCTGATCACTATAGTGTAGAAAATGAAAATCAATATTGTATTTTGAGTCTCTCAATTGTTTTGTTTTTTTTTTTTGCTTGCAGATGCAAAAGGGATGTACAAAACGACATTTTTTGAAGGAATTAAGCTTGTATAACGATTCGTTTGTATTGTGCAAGTAACGTTAGCTTGGACTTTGAAAATGTTCTCGTTCAACTTAAAGGATATCACTTGATATGGTTTACATTAAAACGTATTCCCCATATGATTGCCAGTGTAAGATGTCTATGTCAGTAATGAAAGTGAACATAAAGATAACTTATGGACATGTTTCTGCAAAATATGACGTATTTTTTCGAAATAGTGAATTTATCAATTACTTATTAGAAAAAGGTCAATTATCTGCGTTACTGCTCAGCCACAATGTAAACACATAATAGCTCAAAAGCATAGACTGACTTTGCAGAAGACACTGGATACAAGTTGTACTGTGGTCTGTTATACTCACTTGATTTTCGCAAAGTGTATGCTCTGAGCATTTGTTAATTATTTGAATGGAAGAGTTCAATCAATAAAAATGGTGTCATTAAATGTTCTTAACGCCATGTAACCACCATTCTGAATGTATGTTTAAAAATTGTAGAATACAAAGTTTATTGACCGACACGCCACGGGGTTGTACCATGTAAATGGCGTATTAATAATGTCATAATTGAGATCATGGAACTTAATAGAATTTTGTTGGATTGTATCTTTAAGGGGATATATCTTTCAAAAGCTCTTACTTGCATGAAAATTTTCCTGTATAAACAAGAATTGCTATTTTGTCAAGGAGACGGATACCTTTGGCCACATTGTTGTATGAACAACTTATACATGTTACATAGATCACTTTACGCCCCAACATATAGCTTTTGAGCAATCGTCAGCATGCTTATCAGTCTTTTTAGAGTTACTTCCTGGTTTGATACCGTTAACAATGCTGTGACATGCTTATGTACTTTAAAGAAAACCATTTGCATGAACATGACCTACAATTATTCGACTACAGTATTTAGAAGTGTTTTGACCCAAATATTATGTATTTCTGGTATTATTTACAATTTTTCAATTTGACCTTGAAAAATTCCTAAGCAAATATTAAAAATTTATATTTTTCTACCAGATTTTTGTACATTTTGGGTGAAAAGCTTCTAAATATTGTAGTCGACTAATTGTAGGTCATGTTCATGCAAATGGTTTTCTCTAAAGTTCATCCAGCATGTCTCAGCATTGTTAACGGTATCAAACCAGGAAGTAACTCTAAAAAGACTGATAAGCATGCTGGGGATTGCTCAAAAGCTGTATGTTGGGGCGTAAAGTGATATATGTGAGATGTATAAGTTATTCATACAACAATGGGGCCAAAAGTATCCGTCTTCTTGACAAAAAAGCAATTCTTGTTTATACAGGAAAATTTTCAGGCAAGTAAGAGCTTTTGAAAGATATATCCCCTTAACCCATTCAACCCTAGCGCTTTTTTATGGGATACAGGCAAACAGTGCTGTCCAAGACCAGACGCTGCAAAATGCGGCGTCTGATCAGGTTTTGCACTGTTGCTTACAGAATGTACCTTTTAAAATTTGAATGAACCCATTAACCCTTTAATTCAAAAGGGATTCGTCCATTTGATGTAGGTGGGAAATTCCATTAGATAAAGGGTGTTAAGAAAGTTCGTTCTACAATAAAATTGTATTCCTACTATTTTAGTTATAATGTGTCTATTGACATAAATGTCACTGGAATTCTTTAAAGTGGACCCACTTGATAATAAATAAACAACGGGATGATTAATCATTTATTTTGTTATGGAATAAATGATCTTCAAAATCAAGTACCCCTCGGAATTTTTTGGGCTTGAGGAGAAAAATGGGGGTGTATGACAAAGGACCATTGCCATGTAATGGCCATAGTGATAAGAATAATTTTGAATTGGTTAAGAGACCCTAAATGGAGTTGTTATCCATCTTATATAAGTCTTTAATACGTTTACTAAGCAGCAAGGCTGTAAAGAATCATGCAAAATAAAAAATGTCACACTTTTTGGTAAGATTTTTCTAGAACGATTGAAAGACAGTACCCAAAGTAAACATAATTGTGTGAAGAAATTCGATGTCAGACATGATTCCAAACGCTATAGAGTTTCATAAGGAATAATAGGCTCATGGAAAATGTATTTTTAGCATCATTTCCTTTTTAAATGATTCGAAATTCTATGATGAAGAGCGGAACAAACTTTCTTAACACCCTTTATAATTAATTTTAATTTTATCACATAGGGTTTGACCAAGTCTTGCTTCACAAGTATGTGTAGAAATAAACTAGATACATCTTCCCATACACGACAGATTTGTATGCATGCTATAGAGTACCAAAGTTTCCTACAATGAAATTGCAGATTGGCCCTCATTGCGAGAAAATCTATCTTCGGGATTTGTGTACATTTAAGACTGAGTATCAAGTTCAGCTAGCTAAAATATTGAGATTTTACATACAAGTAACATAGTAATGAAGAGAACAAAGATCAGTAAAAGATAAAATCAAGTAACACACCTGGCCCACACCTGACCCGAGACACCATATGGGCAAGTGAAAAAAGAAAAACATCACACACAAGAGAGCCAAGAGGTCAGCACTTTCCCAGCAGGTTATCACAAAGCTGCAAAAACAGACAATAAAGCACAACAACGACACACATGAAACATAAATAACACAAAGGAGCCGCTTGGAACGGTCAGTAAAAATACAATTAACGGTACCATCCCCCCCCCCCTTATTTCTGATGTGGATCAAGACACATAGCTATTTGGTTTCCTGAAACGATTCCGTACTTATCGATGCATCATCTCCTAGCACATACAAATCAAGATATAAAAAGATGAAATAAAGATAAGGTCTCAATAGTACATACAACTGAATACAGGAGCAAAATAAATTAGGTGAACTGACTGTCCCGACATGACCATAGCTGTTGAGTGGTACGTAAAGCATCAAACTAAAAATAATGAGAAATTATTTTTATTTATTAATAAACTGCGCTGAAAAATTACAAGTGCCAGCTATTTTCTTTAATTTATTCACTGAGTCGCAATAAAACTTTAGCCACGAAAGTCCCTTGTGCAAGAGGGGTTTAAGTTCAACATGGAATTTACATGACGACATATGATAAACTTTATCAGTTACTGCTCATTTTATTGCATTGTTACATGTTGGCCTGATAAACGTTGTCTATCTCACAGCATGTGCCTTTATCAGGTCATCATGACGTTCCACATTTTGAATGACGTCGTCAATGACATTTGATCAACACGAAAATCGATAATTACATCATAGTCGCTAGTTTTAACAGTGGATCAGCTTGTAAACTGATAAGGCCTAAATGAAATGTATGTGTGGTTCCTGTTGACCTAACTACCCTATTTTTTTAACCCTACCCTAAACATTAAAATGGTCTTTGGAGAAAAAATACCTAAAACAGGCACTTTTTCAGATTTTGTCACGATTTTCTTTGTTAAATGTTATAACAAAATTTAATAATTTCCCTACCTACCTACCCTAAATTTTGTTGGCATGCAACAGGAACCACACATATATTTCATTTAGGCCTAAATTGAATACAAGGTTCGCGTCTTTTGTTATTTGGCTTTGAGAACGCATGTTGAATCGCCTTGCAAGCCTCGCGATGTCAACAAGCGTTCTTAAAGCCCTGTCTTGTAAGCTTGATATCAAAAGACAATCATCTGGTATTTCTATATATTTTACACGTCGTATTATTTTTAATGTAGCCTTTGCTTTGTATAATTGTAGATGGCGGAACAGCAGAGGAAACACAATCTATCATCAGCAAAAAGGCTAATGGGTCTTTGAGATTAGAACCATCTAGTGTTATAACATTTCTTTTGATACTACTGCTTAAATACAGATGATAGTCAGATTCTAATGAGAGACGTGCCTTAGTGAAAATCTGGAGCGCCTAACACGTGTGTGTTAATGTATGTTTTAGATATCAACCAGTGGGCACAGTAGTTCATAATGACGTCGTATAAACCGATGCCCATACGACGTCATCGTGACGTTATGCGCCTGTTTGTTATTTATCTAAGTAGGCAAATGGACGGTATGCATGAAATAGTGGTTGAATAATAAACATGGAAATACTAATCAGTTGCGATATTCGAAACCTGAATAATAACTATAGAAGTTCTGAAGTATAGAATTAACAAGTTGGTTGAATGTCTTGGATATCAATGTTTTGTATTGGACAGTGGCAAATGTTCACATATACTCATTACGCCTAATTGTCTTATTGTGGAGCAAAAAAGCGTGTAGTGTATCACTACGTCTGTCCAACAAATAGTGTAAGTACCAATTCTGGAATTAAACAAAACGTTTATATTGTGTGTTACGTTAAAATGGGATCATAATCAACTGTGAAGATGGAATGTAATGCAAGTGCCAATTCAACCAATGTGCTGATATTGGTGTGGTGACACAGCACCGTGCAAGTACTAGTGCTGCATGAAAGGAAATTGCAAGGGTTAGTGCTAATTGCATCAATGTTTTGTGGGCCATTCGGTGTACCAAATATTTAGTTATTATAGGCATCACTGTGCCCATATTACATTTCAGCGCTGGCACTGAAGGGCTCTCATAAGATTTTGCGTATGCAAAGACCCATAAACATGTAAAAGTGCACCCTGCCTAAGGATTGGAGACAATTCTGAAAATATCTTGGGCAGGTTGGATTACAGACACTGTGTACACAGCTTTGGTGTGATCCATTCAAGACATCATTGGCGGTGGATGACGTTCAGTGATGCAAATATATGATCCGCCTATTGTCAAAACCAACAAAGTCACATGTGTGTCTATTGTCTTAAGCTTATCAGTCTAGTTTGTGTGCTAATGGGTAGCTCATTACGAATGATATCTTCAGGCGGACAGCAAAGACTGATCAGCCTGAGCCCAGACTGATGAGTCTTCCTGGGCGCACATGCCACAATGTTGTTATTGTCATAAGGCGGATAAATTATTATGAGACTTAAACTCTGAAAATGGTTGTGATAATCAGTAAACATGGTTTAATCAAGTACGCTTAAGAAGGATTTATAGGTGATGTTGTCTTATAACCCTGTTGTACTAATAGCACACTGGTAAATGTATTCGTCGATTTGGTGGTATTTACGCGTATTGCCGGTACTTCATAGACTGGAAGTGGTAGATATTGGTGTTAATACTATATAGAAAAACATGCCATATGCCTAAAGGACTATAAAATTAGATCATTTTTAAGTATTCAGCATGCACATGGCGATTTATGTAAGCATTTAGGAATAGATTCGAGGACCGATCTGGATGATCGATACTCGAATCTATTCCTAAATGCTTACATAAATCGCCATGCACATACTGAATACTTAAAAATGATTGAAGTCTATAGTCCTTAAAGCATATGGCATGTTTTTTTTATATAGTATTAACACCAATATCTACCACTTCCGGTCTATGATGTACCGGCAATACGCGTAAATACCACCAAATCGACGTATACATTTACCAGTTTGTAATAGAGACCTCAATTCTACAGTGAAATGGCATCCATGACTTCAAAATAGTTCCTGTAAATGGTGGTATCTCTATTCAATGTGACTGCCCAGAATACCCTATGGAACATCAAAATTAAAGCATATTCAGCTGGCAGTTTAAAGCTATGGCCTGAGGTAATAGATGTTTCTTCATGCCAAAGGGTGATTTTTTTAATCTTCATATATATATATATATATATATATATATATATATATATATATATATATATATATATATATATATATATATATATATATATATATATATATATATATATATATATATATGAGCCGTAACATGAGTTTTCCAACAATGTGGTATGTGCGACCAGCAAAGCCTCAGATCAGCTTGCGCATAAGCGCAGTCTTATCAGAGCCTTTGTAGTCGCTTGAATATTATATGAGTGTTATAATTAACCTACTGACTGAATATCATTTGGAGTTTCTAAGCTTAAAAGGAGGCTGCATAGGCTCGTCTGAGTCTACACTTCTCAAAATGCAACATTGTTGGAAATCACATGTCCCGGCTATATCAAGTTACCTACTAATCAAATGAGGCATCTGACTTTTCTTAGAACTGCAGACAATTTCATTTTTATGGCCATAATTCTCTATCTCATGTGAGTTGAGCATGGAAAATGTTTTATAACCTCTGAGTCTGTAGTCAATGTATCTGATTTTCATCAGTACCAACACGTCCCTTTTATATGATGTGGTACATGTACTCTGAAACATTTCTACTAAAGCGACCAAGTCTCCAACCCATAGGTTATACGTGATCAACCCCGAGTTTAATTTGGATTTTTTCTGTTGAATCATAGTACTAGTAAAATGCAAGCTGATCGCGGTGTCTGACAATATTGGTATGCTTTAAGTAAGGAAGAAGGCAAAGAACAGGAGTCGATACAATCAAGTTCCACACCTGAGTCAAGTGACTATTCAAAAGAACATCCAAGTTGGACAAGTAAAAGTGAATGAATAGCGCTGATTTAGAGCAATTGTGTAAACCTTTATTTAACCTCAGTATACATTGTATACGATGTGATGTCTGGTCCTGGTAAAGACTATTAGTAATGAGCCATGACACGTGATTTCCAACAATGTGTCATTTTGACATGTGTAGACTCATCAAGCCTGTGATGCCCCCTTTTAATCTTAGAAACTCCAAATTATGTTCAGTCAGTAGCTTAACACTAATATAATATTCAAGCGTCTAGCAAAGGCTCTGATCAGACTGCGCATATGCGCAGGCTGATCTGAGGCTTTGCTGGTCGCACATGCCTCATTGTTGGAAATCTCATGCACTGGCTCAGTTAATATCTGACATTTGAAGAGCCCTGCAACTACTATATCAGCAAACTGTTTAAAATATACATGTGCAACCTGTACATTTCTCATATAACAACAAATGCATTTGTGAATAAGAAGTGGTAAAGAAATTCGTGCTCGGCCCGGAATTACAACGCCTCCTTAAATTTAAGGAAGACTTAAGTATTGATATTTCAACATGCTATATTAAATACCAAATAAATTGCCTGGATCGATGTGTTACTTGTGGTCAACGATATTATTGTTATCTTCAGAAAAAAATGAAACTATTTTTATTTTAATCTGTTTTAAACGTTATTTTTTGCATCCTGAAAAATCAATACTTAACTTAAGTCTCCCTTAACTTTAAGGAGGCATTGTAATTCCGGGCCCTGGTGTTCTCTTTCAGGGTAAAGCTTGAAATTACGCTGTTAAATTTCAAACCATGAGCCGCCATTCTTGAACAGTCAAAACTGGAATTGTTCAACAATGTGTAAAATTGCATTATCTCTGGCATCCGTTAAAAGAAGATGTGCCATTCGTTATCGAAATACAGAAGCCCTTTCCCACTACTTCAGGATTTAGGTGATAACACGTTTAAAGTATAAACTTTGTCTTCTTAAATGCATTTGATGTTTCAATTTCTCTGCTACAGCAGCGGAAAATGCCAAAATATGAAACCCGTGCAAATATGCCACAGGTTTCATATTTTGTGCATTTTCAGCGGTTTGCGCCATTGGGGCTTCTATATCATCTGCAAAAGTTATGTATCTGACAAAAAATCAGTGTACATCTTCACAATGATATTTTTTCGAAAAAGGTTGATCAAATCTGTCCGCTGTGATATTCTAATTGATGTACATTTAGCTCTGAAGTTATTTCTCTGTTGGGTAGAGACAACTCTTCTTTAGCGTTTACTAAAATGCAGATTGATTCTCACATTGTTTATGTATCTGTATTCATTAATGTTGTATTAGGATCACACATAATATGAGAAATGGCTGGGCCACGGAATGAGAAACTGTTTTACATGTACCATATGGGTCAACATCATGGTATTTTGGTACTTATAGCATAGGCGCAAGTGCCTCTAAATTTGGTCTCAGTCAATCATTATCCAATCTTTCAGTGTGCGAACAGCGAAGGCTTTGGTGATTCTGCGCATATACGCAGGCTTCCATGAGCCTTCATTTCCCGATGATGCGATAAGTACCTACTGTAAATTCGAAAATTTTGGCAAGTTTTGTTTTAAATCCTCGTAAAATGACGAAATCACTCTGTCGTTTACTGAGATGTGCCAACAGCTTGCGCACCCACGTAGTCTGACCAGCGCCATTGCACAATGGTTAGACTTCAAGGTGACGGGATATTTTGGGTAGATACAGAAATTGTCGAAGTTTTACCTGGCGTCGCTCATGCATTAGTACATTTAAACTCAACGACAGCTCATTGTGTATATAGTATCGCATTGGTCCAGTACACGCGATTTCGGTACTTATCGCAGCAGCGAAGCCTCAGGCGAGTATCCGCACTCTCATCTGAGCCTTCGCTGCACGCATACACGAAGCATGAATGTAGACGAAGAGAATATTAGTGTGCAGGAGATGTACAACACGTAACTTCTGTTACATGTAGGAGGCAATTCAGATGCATAAAAGCGTACAGCCGCTGAAAATGTACAAACTAAGTAGCCTTCTAAAGCGAAGGCTGCGCAATTGCGCACAGTAACGCTTGAACCTTCGCTGCTAGCATTCACGTTGCATATTTTTAGATGAGGCTACGATCAAACTGTAGACCTCTAGCTTTATTGGATACGTCAGCATGTGCGTTATTGGACATATTTTGGGCATATGCGATAAGTAACAACACCTCGTGTGCTGACCTATATCATGAGTATCACATCAATGACAAACCAGGCCTCGAGGTTATAAAACTTCAGTGGTCTGAAACTCAAAATAAAGCGCATTGATTGGCTGCATGCGGACACGTGTCCGCAAGCAGCCAATCATTGCGCTTTATTTTGAGTTTGAGAATGGACTCAAGTTTTATAACCTCAAGGCCAGGTCTTCTTCATCAGTAATCACTTTTTCTGTCAATGCGAACATTACAATGTTTTTGTCACTTTATCATCATGCCATGGAGACTGGGAGCCGATCAACACATAATACTTGTGCTATGAACTCATCCTGTTAAACTTGAAATTAATACACCTTGAAAGTATCCAACATTTAAACAATGAATGTATTTAATTGGTCAGACATTTTGGCTATTTTAATGGACAAGACATCTCATCAGTGTTTTAAGGATAACCTTATCATTTGAGTGGATACTTTACGTCCCAGTCCACATTATTTCAGTACTGGTTCAACCCAGGAAAACGTACCGTCATTGAAAATATCTTGATTTGTACGTAAAGCATCAACTTGAACGAACTAGTCTATTGTTGCAACGACATTGGCATACAAATTTATATTGAATGCTTGTACTGTACAAAAAAACTTGTGTATCGCTTAATGCAGGTTCAAAGTATTTCAGAATGCTCTAAAGCTGCAATACTTTTGACCTTCATTAGGCTACCATTTGTCATTTAATTTTTTGTTTTGTCTATTTTTGATTGGCCGTTGTATACAGGTTGTACTGCCGTATAATAAGTTTGATTCTGATCGAATAAGCGAGCAGTGGGCACCAGAGCCTTCGTTGTAAGAATGGATATAGAAGTAGACTCAGACCAAAATTTGAAGATCTAGCCCCGCTGAAGGAGGCTTTCTTGCATATGCAATAAGAACATGTACCAAAAGCTCACGTGCTAGCGCATACATGTACACATAGTAACACCTATTGAAAACGGCCACTCAAAAATAGACTAAACAAAGGTCTTAACGACAAATGGTAGCTTAATGAAGGTCGAAAGTAATGCAGAATGCTCTCTAGGAGCATTGTTGAATACTTTGGACCTGCATTAAGCGATAATTGGTCTTGAAACCAGTTTTTGGTCGATTTGAGAGTGGCCGTTTTATACAGGTTTTACTGTACATGCCTCTAAAGGAACAGACTCGTAGTGTTAGAAAACAGCTGAAAGTCGGACAGGTGTTTCTTTATTCTGCACGAGTTGTTTGTTTGTTTACTAATACATATAACATCATCAGGTGTTTCACAGATATCCTTGTCAGTGACACAGACCCCTAGATAAGAGTGCGTATTTAAAAATTAATTTTCTTATCCCTCAACCAAAACAAATGATTTGGGTAGTCAACAGAAGCATTTCAGTGAGACGATTTTTTTTTCTGCACCCAAAAAAAGTGATAAAACTTATGAATGAGAAAAAAACGTCAATTTAACGTTCGTTTTGTATAGTTTATTTGGACTTATAGTCTATTACAAAGGAAATGTAAAAGTCAAAAGATTCATTAGTTTATCATTGTTCTTGTGCTCTCTGCCAGTCACTGATTAATGGTTTGTTTTCTTTTGGATTAGCTGAAATCACATTTCTCTCAGGAATCCTTTTCAAACAAATGAATAGAACTTACAGATGTTACATGTTAGGATAAAGTCGGGTATATTCGGACAGACAGCTAAATTCGGACAGCCACTTTGTTTCATAGTTCAATTATTGGAATAAAAAATAAATTAACAAAGCAAACAGTGAAAATCCTGATGAGACGGCTCAAAAGGAACCGTCTCATCTGGATTTCCACTTTTTGCAAACGTGTGTCCGAATTAACCTGATGTCCGAATTAACCCGACTTTATGTGTTCCAATTTTCTTTTTTCTTTGGAGAAAAATGTTAATTTCATAAAATATTTATAAAATTCAAGAACACAATGACGCTCTGTTACATGCAGCTCCTGATGTTCTGTACTAGATCAACTAACAGTACGCTTGATAATTTTGCATGATTTTTGTTGTCTTTTTATTATTTCCAAAGTATCTTTTCAATCAAATCTTTAAAGAGACTAAGTCTGCAACTATGAACATTTTTCGATTTTTTTTATTCTCTTTTTAAATCGTTTGTAAAGGTAGAATTCAGTTATTTTTACAATAAATCTGTTCACTATAGCTAAAAACTGCACGGAAACGTGAACTATCTTATAAAATCAGGTGTGTTGGTATTTATCTGCGTCCTTCCATTAATTATAGACAGTTAATTTTAACAAAAATGATGTTGGTGTGATACTGATAATTTGTTAAGATTTACGAAATTGGTAAAATATATACCCGAATTTTAGTTTTTTTACTGTGTTATTGAAAAATAGAAACATTGGTTCGAAAATTGAAAGATCAAACGTTACAGACTATGCCGCTTTAAGGAATACCATTAATTTATCAAATAGTCTTGGTAAGGCCGCATACAGCGTTTAGCTTATGGTTACATGTAACTGAATACGTTTCTAACCTTGAAATGACGTAGCGTTTGTTTCTGTTTGCGGAAAGACTCGCAGTGTCATATGTTCATCCGCTTGTACAATTTCATAAATAATTTGATTATTCTTGTTTTATGTTAAAACAACGTTAATTCTTAAAATGGGACAAAAATATTATGGTCATGAGCTTTTGGAACTTATCAAATCGGCAATTGCAAGCAGCAAAATTACAGACGAGCCTGCGCCATCGCGCAGTCTCGCAAGAGCCTTCGCAACTTGCACACACAGAGTTCTGACTAAGATGAAGGCTCAGAATAAAGTTTAAGCATCTAGCCTTACTAGACAGCGTCAATGCATGTTTAACCTTTTTAGCACCAGAAACCCCTTAACAGGTATTTTCGTTGGTTGGTTGGTTTTATTCTTTACGTCCCAGTCTACAGCTATGGCCATGTTTAAACGGCCAGTTCACACAACCACACCTTTTTCCTGGGCAAGCCTGACGAAGCGGTTAACCAGGTACTTCATGCACAAACTTTCGCTTGTATCTGAGGGAGGAGAATGGTTGTAGAAATTATTTCATGATCAATCTCCACGAAAGTATGGGACCGGGAAGGGATAGGTTTTTCTGGCAAACAGTGAAGACCCAGGTGAAATGCCGCACCATTTGGGTACTTCTTCATCAAGGTCTACACTGTTTGCTAACACATAATCAATCTTTAGAGAAAAAACACAAAGTATAACCTGTTACCCCTCAATTTATACAATGGTACATCCTGATTAACTGTATCAACCTTTGTGGGAAATTCCATTGGTCTTAAACAGGTTAAAAGAACGAATTTGCAATAAGTACCAAATTCGGATTAGGCTGACCTAAATGGTACATATACTCGCATATGGGTAATACAATATAATTAGTTTGTGTTTGAACCATCATCTACATGTACTTCCAAAGTTTTTGTATGTCAACAGGAAATGCTCAGCATCTGATGTGACTGCAGTTGTTCGAACCTTTATCTGAGCCTTCGCTGCTCGCATTTGCTAAAATGACAGGGTTACTTATTGTTTACCTTTTCAGCTACACAAGTTTCTATACATCTGTTCGCATTCTGTATCTGTTTCATCTTTCATTTAAGGGAGCGCAGTGGCGCAGTGGTAGAGTGCTGGACTCGAGACCGAAGGGCCGCGGGTTCGAGCCTCACCGGCGTCATTGCGTTGTGTCCTTGAGCAAAATTAATCCTAGCTTAGTACTGGTTCAACCCAGGAAGACCCGTCCCTTTATAACTGAAATATTGTTGATGGGACGTAAAGAATCAAATCAAACAAATCATCTTTCGTTTTGGCTTTTTGTATTTTTGTCTATAGACGACCAGGGCAGGCTGAGGAGGGCCTTCGCCGTCCGTAGAAAGCTGACAGTATAGACAAAGATTTGTGTACACGACTAGGCATCAAGACTGACTTAATATCTGGCTCAAAATGGATCGTTGTTAATATAGCACGGCCTCCATACCGAGGGCAGACTTACTGAAAACCTGCACTTATCAGATAAGTTTGAAAAAATTAAACACATTCTATTTCAAAGAATGATATAACCCGTTTTACTACATGTAAGAGCCTATGCATGTTCCCTAGTGTTGGGAGGAACATCGTCGGATATACGGTCGGAATTCACGTTTTACGACTCTGCTAGAGTGTCGCCGTAAACCGTGATTTCCGACCGTATATCCGACGATATGCCTCACCAAATTAAAATTTTGAATGCATTCTAAAGCAGGTTCAAAGTGGGGCGATGCATGCCGCATAAAGCCGCACGCCATAAAACGAAATGTGACGTATTTTTTGACGTTATTCAATCAGACATCGCGTTATATTTGCAAGTGCATTAGAATCATTTTTATTAACCCTATTTCACTTCTCAGGCAGAATAAGTCTCTGGAATTGCAAGTTTAACTACAACACCCAGAGTGCAAGTAGAGTTCAGTAGCAACACGAAAATGGGTCTTTACATGTAGCCATGTGTTTACAAATTCCTGGGGTTGTCAAAATTAACTGACAATGTTTGGCTTGGTAAGCTGATTTAAGTTTGACATTGACTTTATCATTGACATACATAATTGGGCCGCGACATGAGATTTCTAACAATGTGGTATTTGCGACGAGCAAAGACTTGGGTCTGACTGGTTGGAGCCTTTGCTAGTCACTCAAGTATTATATGACTGTTAAGCTACTGATTGAACATAATTTGGAATTGTCTAAGCTTTGAAGGAGACTGTATCTATTAATGCCAAAATGCCACATTATTGGAAATTACATGTCGTGGCTCGAGCTGCTCATGCGAATAAGTAACAAATTGGCACGTTCTGGCCCATATACCAAGAGGATATTTCAAGTTATAGCATATGAGAGGCTAATCAAACAATCAACGTGTGGACCTTTATGTCCAATAGAGGTTGCTAGTCCGAGACAACCTGTTGTAACCACTGTCAAATGATGTATATTTTGAGCCGTGACGTGTGATTTCCAACAACGTGGCATTTTCACAAGAGTAGATTCAGACGAGCCTATACAGTCTCCTTTTAAGCTTAGACACGTCAAATGATGTTCGGTCAGTAGATTAGCTTTCATAAAACATTCAAGCGACTCGGAAAGGCTCTGATCAGATCTGAGGCTTTGCTGGTCACACATACCACATTGTTGAATATCCCATGACGAGGCTCATTTCACTGTAATTTAAATGACCAGTATATAAATACGCAAACTATGATTATATTACAAACATGGGCAATCATACTTGTAAATGTTACATAATACATATTAAAATGGTATGTCTCATTTTATGTTCATTTCGTTTTACAGCTGTTGATTATTAAAGTTTCAAAAATGTCAGAGTTGTTTGTTGTTTTTGTTATTCCTAAAACGAGCATGTGCAGCCATCGAGTGTGACTAGAGAACTGATATGAGCCACAACATGAGCTTTCCAACAATGTGGTATGTGCGACCATACGCGCAGTCTGATCAGAGCCTTTGCTAGTTACTTGAATTTTCTATGAGTGTTAAGCTACTGACTGAACATTATTTGGAGTTTCCAAGCTGAAAAGGAGGCTGCACAGGCTCATTTGAGTTTACACTTGTCAAATACCACATTGTTGGAAATCTCATATCGAGGCTAAATCGTTTTGTCCGAGGCTTTGTCAACTGCTCTACTTTGTGCGAGTAGTGAAGGCACTGACGAGATAGCGGGGACCAATGGTCTAGATAAGGATTTGGACCAATGGGTATTTCACCCCTTACTTTTTAATTTAATGAGTATTTTACTCCATATCAAATTGCAGAAATAATGCAATGCCTTGTAAAAAGACCCAATATTTGCTTAACATGTTTTTAAGAAAAGTTGCTTGTATAAAATACATATTGCATTTAAGGAAATCTTCCAAGATTTATTCAATTGGTGTATAATAATTAGTTTTTTCTTACTAAGAATAAAAGATTTTACCACATAAATTGAATACCAGCACTGAAACCTCAAACTGCAAAGGGTATTTTCACCCTTCAATTATTTTTCAATGCTGAATTCCAAAAATCAATGCTGAAATACCCTTTACCGCCTCTTATCTGGAGCCCTGGGGGACGCGGAGTTTCACCAGAGCATTTGCTGTTCGTATATGCAACTGTCTAACCGCCATTTGTTTTCTTTAAAAAGCAAACGCTCACTGCCGATTCTGTCCTACAATGTCAGTATACATGTAGATCACAAGCAAGGTGTCGCTCAGCTGGATCCACGCTGTATGAAATGACATTTACAAGAATGTGTTCAGTTTAATATGGTTATGCGCATAAAAAATCGCTGAGATTTCACTGTCACAGCTTAAAAAAGTCCAATGTGTCGTAGCAATGTTTAAAATTCTAGGGAAGGAAAGACAACGCATAATGGTGTGTGATTTTAGGAAAGTGCGAGATATATGATAAGCCGAGCCCACTGGGGGCCATGTTTTTCGACATGGATAAAAAGTATGTATTTAGCTATTCTTGAAGACACCTCTATCGTTAAAATTAATTTCTGCCAAATCTTTCCAATTCTGACCATTGGTTTCAGAGGAGAAGATATTTAAGGTTTCTTATATAGGGTACATAAGGAAAACTGGCCACTCCCCATGTTTAGAATGATTAAATTTGGTGCAGCTGATTTTATAGTATTTTTTTCCGCCAATTTGTTTTGAATTCTGACGAGTCTTTTCAGAGAAGATTTTAAAAGTATTCCGGAGTCACAATAAGCCCATTTTATTTGTTTAGCTATTTTGATCACCTAGTGACAGGGCTCCAGACAAGAGTGCGTATTGGAAAACTATTTTCTCTATTTCTTATCCAAAACAAATGTTGTGGGTACTCAAAAGAACCGTCTCAATGAGACGGTTCTTTTGAGCACGCATTACACATGTCAAAATTGATTGGTAAGAAAATAATTACAATTTTACGCTCATAAAATTTCCTTATCTGACTATTTCTGCCAAAGTGTTATTAATTCTGAGTCAGAACGAGAGAAATATGCCCTGTGCCCAAATGCTGCATATTTTAAATAGCTGTTGTCATACATGTCTGGAGCAAAAAATCTAAAACAGTAGAAGTTAGTTGACCGTAACCTACAAATATTAGTTTAGGTGGATTCAGGAGGAGAAAAAAAACACAATAAACAACCAACAACGGACTGGATTACCAGAGGTGTTTAATCGTTGACAGGTTTCAGTCATCTAAGAACTTTTTCAAGACAAAATAATATTATGCATAGCTTACTGAAGGACAAAAAACAGATAGGTTTGGTCCAGTGATCTCTATTGTTCTTAAAATAGTGATTGAAAATGAGAGTAGGAAATGATGGATGATAACCATGATAACTGCACTTAAAGAAAGTTTATACTGTTATAGTAGTGCTAGAATCTCTGTTTAGTCCTTGTATGCACTAAAAATCCCATATACTGCTGTTACGGTTACACTGTCTGTATTCTCTGTCTCGTCCTGTGTTATGGTGCTGCAGGATTATATTAGTTTAGTTGACCGTACCTAAAAATATCGGCAAATCTTCCCTACGGAAGACGTATCGTGCCATACATTTTTTTCAACCATCGACGCAGATATTTCTCGCGTTTTAACTATCATCCTTTCAGCGTCAATGTGAAAATTATATTTAGAACTAATTAAAAAGTGCAAAAAACAACAACAGAACGTACTACTAAATCTCGGCGATAGATGAATAACCGCATTTAATGGCATGTACTTTCTTCCATACAGAGATCAAGTCAGCTTTTTAGGTCAACACTGAAACTATAAGACTTCGTCTAATAATGTGTACATGTATATACAATGACTAGACGCCACTATAACTAGCACAAACAGGTTGATAAAAACAAAATAGGATGCCTGCCGAACCAACAAGCCGCACATGTAAGCACGAAGAGAACAAATATACTTCATGGGCTCGTTTTCAGCAAGATAACCGCCAGGACCAAACTATGAAACCAAGTAACTAACCAGTACCATCGAAGAGCAGACCCCAGGCACAGATACTGGTTGAAAATGCCATAACAAGTGAGTGTGAATGCAATTGAATGTATATACGTCGCGAATAATTCATTTTTGACTGTCAAGAGCATACTTAATTTGCATTAAAAGGGGGTCTTGAATCTGTGCCCACGCATGGATTTTCTTTAAACTTTGCATAATAATGACTCGTTATATACAAACTATGAAAATGTATGTATTGAATTAGATTGTTAAGAATAAGGCTTAGGAAGCAACCCTGACGTACTCCACCTGTAAGGTGGCACCTGTCTCTAAATTTCCATGTCCTAAATCTATAGTTTTGTTTATTTCTATGATTTATCATCCAGATTAAATCAAAAATACCTTAGGCATTATATTAATACCAAAAAACCATTTGGATGTATTATGATTTACGTTTTCTGAAGAAGTGATTATAAAATTTCAATATTTTTTTTCAAAAAATTACAAAACATTCAACATTAAATTCCAAAGATCGATATGTTCTAGTCTTTGTCAAGATATCATATTATCACAAAAACATGCCATATATATCCTACTGATCTGAGCCAAATTTCATGAAAATCCAAAGCCGGTAACTTTGTCATTTCCTACCTCTTATGGGTATAGGTCAGTTTTAACAAAATTAATTATTTAGTTGAAATGAATCAATAACTCAACAGAAGGGGGTTGTTTTTAAATCTACTTCCACTTTTCTTAAAGAAAGACATGTTTAGACAATTTCAAATGATTCAATGGCCGGAAATGCCAAAGGTCATGGCCCCATGTCATGGCACTAAGGGGCCAAGACAATGTGTATCACTTTCTCAAGTCCTGCATGATATTGTTTAAGAAACATAATATCCTATCAATAAACGTGTGAAAACAAGAAGACCAAATATTTCTATACATCCCAACTGAGCTCGAGTAACCACATTTTGGTGCCGTGACCAGGATAAAGTGTAACAGAGTCATATCAAAGGTATCACAGAACAGTGTTCTACATGAATAAGTGAGGTCCAGAAACGAAACTGTATGCCTGGAATATACATCCAGCCAAAGAATAAATGTTGCCATTTGATGGAAATCAGCATCAGTTTTACAAAACAGAATAAACAGAGAAGATTTAAGCATTAATTTAGCAATACCTTTGAAGCCAAGAGTTCTCTGTGACCAAAATGGTTAATTTTAACCAATAGGTTTGACAGGGGCTTATTCTTGTGAACCAGGTTTATTAATGAGGCCTACAATTATAAAACCATCGATATAAGGTTCTTCTCCTGTATGAACTGACTTGTCATAAGGTTTCTCTTCTGTATGAATTAAAATTCTTAATAATGTTACATATTAAGTGTAACATTGGTTAGATGTAGTTTTAACGTTCTAAACTAGATGTGGTAAGTCCAGTGTCACCATATTGTATGGTTTTGGGTAATATTATTGTTAAAGCACTTCATTAAATAAGAATCATGACACTTAATATGAAAGAATATTGTTTTTTGTCTTTTTCCAATCAGTAATAGGAAAAAACACTGAACATATCAACTTTTACCAATAAACGTACTAGCATGGTGATTCAAACTAAGCAAGTATTCAAGTATGTTTTACACAGAAACATAATTATTGTATTTTTTACATTTTGATTAATTAGGGCCATGTGTTTATATCAAGTTGAAAAAATATGTTACCGGTCCTTGAATTTCATGAAATTTGGTCTACATATTCTTAACATATATGGAAAGTTTATAGGTTGAAATGGTATCTTGACAAAGACCGCAACATGTGAAAATTTTAGTTCCAAATTTCACTGAATACAAAATATACAGTTGAAAATTGGTGTACCATCTCAGAAAAATGATTGCCCACACTCTATCCTAATACATACAAAGCCATTTAAAGTATCAACGAACTTATTAATGATATAGTTATTTAATAAAGCATTTCTGCGCCCGTTACATGATATGTCAATTACTTTAGAAATGATTATAACTGGATACCCTAAGGTATTGTAGTGATATTATACATGACGTCATAAATTAGCATTGGAATTGCATAAAAACTCAAATGCACCATAAATATAAAAGTCATGCCCCAGACAATTAATAAACATAATATTATCAAATTCCAAGCGTGGGCAGACTCCCATGTTAATTTCCCATACCATGAAAGAGCCCCTTTCTTGAGATAAGAGAAAAGGTCGCAAATTGATTTGGGGAGGGGAGGAAAAACGTACATTTATACGCAATAAGCAATTTTTAGCCCCTTGAAATATAACATACATGCAAGTAGAATGGAATGGGCATCTCGTTTTAAATCACGGACAATCATTGATGCCCGTGTTTTAAAACGAGGCACTATTTTTATTCCTTTCTATTCTGTTTTCTAGTATTGATTGATGAATATGATTCCAGAAGAATGAAAAGAACGCAATAAACCGTTTCATGATATTATAAAACTGAAACGGTCTTAAAAGCAGCATGCCGTACGTCAATTGTATTCAGAAACCCCATTACTTTTCCATAACACCATTTCTGTTAAGTTGACCCTTGTCCGTGTGATCAATGATATATCTGATTTTCGGCCACCTGTGTAGATCCAGACAAACCAATCAAGCTTAAATCATTCATAGCTTTCCTTTCAGGCTCTGAATCTTTCATAGTAAATGGAATCGTACAACGGGACTTGGTTAAGATTAAACAATGGATACAGCAAAATGGTTCACTCCGCAGGAATATGGTTAAACAGATGAATGATTGAAGAGGCATTTCCATGGTTTTCTATTATATAGAATTTATATTTGAGCCGTGGCATGAGATTTCCAACAATGTGGTATGTGCGACCTGCAAAGGCTCAGACCAGCCTGCGCATACGCGCAGACTGATCAGAGCCTTTGCTGGTCGCTTAAATATTCAATGACTGTTAAACTACTGAACGAACCTCATTTGAGGTTTCTAAGCTTAAAAGGAGGCTGCACAGGCTCGTCTGAATCTACACTTGTCAAAATGCCACATTGTTGGAAATCATGTGTCACGGCTCATTTGAGCCTGATCGTGAGATTTCGGTACTTATCGCACGTGCGTCAAGCCTTCCTTAATATACAACCGTAAAGCTATTTACTGTAGCTAGGTGTCCGTATATTTGCCTGGGCCTATCAATCATACGTCCCTGCTTTGTATGGGCGAGCAGCGAAGGTTCTGGCGAGCCTGCGCAAGTGCGCACGCTCGCCAAGACCTTCGCTGCTCGCGTATACGGTAAGTAGCAAAATCTCAATAGCTGGCTCAAATATTAGTTTATGAGATTTGGTGACATTACACCATCTGTCATACGAAACAATTTTCTACCATTCCACGCTAGTTTGGCACGTGGGATTCTAACCTAATTTATACGTCTGAGCGATCCGAAATGCTTTCAGAAATAAATTGAATTTCGCCATGCTGAAAGAAAATTACTTGGGGACGAGACAGCTACGCGTAATCGGTTCATCATCACAGTTTTGCCTCATAAAGCTAGTTTACCAGTAGACAATACAATCCTTACGTGTACATGTATGTGCGTTTGTACAGACAGATTAGGACCTTCATTGAGTCACCACTTGTGACCAATGTACACTGCCACGTGCAAAATTGTTTATTGGAAAATTTTTGCTTTGGATCAGCCTGCGCTTCGACATAAAAATCCCTTATTTTTATATGTAGATACATTTGTACTGTCAGTTAAAGCGCATTCAGTTAATTTCTCTTTGTTCAACGTAGCCGCATTAGTCGTACTAAATTTGATATCAGATTGTAGGGCATAGTCCCAAAGTGGTTTCTAGACTATCACAAAAACATTTTGAGTACTCAAAGAACCGCCTCACTTCCGTTTTGGTATCTAGAACGAATATTTCGGTAGGAAGTACCATAAATATACACAATGTTAGGGGGCGTAGCTTGCCTAAACTTCAATGTACGCATGACCTAATGTGGGGATATGGTTAATGAGTCAAATAATTCCAAACAGGGAGCATTTGTAAATAGCGTAGCCCCAGATGAGACGTTGCAAAACGCGGATCAATACAATCGAATAGAACATAACTTTTAGAGAACCAAAACCGGTGGCAGTTCAGCTGCCACCAAATGTTGTGAAAAGTTGCACTTATCTCGTATTACAATGTACCTGCTCGCAAACCACGAATCGTGATTTGAGCCACGACATGTGATTTCCAACAATGTGACATTTTGACATGTGTAGACTCAGATGGGCCTGTGCAGCCTCCTTTTAAGCTTAGAAACTCCAAATGGTGTTCAGGCAGTAGCTCAACACTCATAGAATATTCAAGCGACTAGCAAAAGTTCTGCGTATGCGCAGACTGATCTGAGGCTTTGCTGGTCGCACATACCACATTTTTGGAAATCTCATGCGGCGGCTCATTTTCTAGTGCAATGGCAAACATGACTTTATGACAAGATGTTACAAATCTGAGGAATGGCCATGATTTTCATTTCTTCAGATGTGGCGAGCTACCGCTGGTTTTCATATTCATATTTTGATCCTTTTTATCAGCATTTTGATGAGTGTCTGAATTTTCTCAGTTTTCTTTTCAAATAAATCATGCATGATTGTATATTGATGAATGGGCTTATAATAACTTTGGTTTGTGAGAAATCAAAATTACTTTACCTAACAAGACGTTTGTTTTTCAGAAGTAAGCCAGAGTCCAGCTAAGGGTATAAGTTGGCATGTGCGCTCAACGAAGACTCAGATCAGCCTGCGCATCCGCGCAGTCTGATCAGAGTCTTCAATAAGCGCTCTATGGGTTGCAAAGGGTTCAACATTTCTTCAAGCGAAAAACTCAGCCTCTGATCAGTTTGTACTCTTGCGCAAACTGATTTGAATCTTCCCTGCACGCACAGGACAACTGGATACATGTACCGGATCATTATACGTGTGACAGTCACGTACGGCATAAAAATGAGTCGTAAATGCAACGAACTTATGTACTAGAAGTCTATGATGAACCTATCGTTAATGTCAATGGCTTTGTGAAAACCCGGAACTCGACGCGAGAAACTTGACTTTGTTTCATACAATTCGAATAATAAAGCAGTTCTGTACTTTATAAACTGGTCAAAATAAGTTAAGCCCCACGTCAGTTTCTTCCCAGAGGCAGTCGCATAACGTTAAATTCTCAATGTTCAGTCGTTTATTTAACAGTATCTAAAACAAGAGAAAACTCTACAAGTATGATATTTCTCTCTGTAGCAGCGACACTTGTCTTTTTCGACCACAGTGGAGGCATAATCCATGAAACATTTTGACTTCTGTGGTGGTTGAACCATATAAATAATTCGACTTCTTCCCATAGAAGTCTCTACAAAATAGCTTGTTTCAATTGGCAATACCGATAGCCTTTCGCTAACATGTACAAAAATTTTCAAGAGTGCCCATATTTTTGCCAGTTTTACTATAAGAATGATATGAAACGAAACGGGATAGGACAATTACTGAAAATGTGTGAAGCTCAATGGAAAACTTATCAATATAGGTGATATAGCACATGCTGCGAATAAACTTTGCCGCCATTTCGCTGAATATTTATGTAAAAACCTTTATTTAGTAAAATGTTATAAAACAAACATGAAAGTTTTTACATTAAGTCTATTGGAAATTTTTAGCTGGGACTCAACTGATTTTGTTTAGTTTATAATAATCTATGCACCTTGAATACACCACTTCTCAAAGAAAAGCAACAAAAACGCAGTATTAACTACAGCTAAATCCCCCGCCGCATGGCAGTCAGAGTTTGGATCACTGAGTCTTGTGTTCGATCTAAGAATACAATTTACATGGAGGGGATACAAAATTAAAGCTAAACCCAACGAGCTTCAATTGTGACATTGACCTTGATTCTGCATAGCGAAGTCCCAGGTTCTGCACACTATCACACTGAGACAACATTTGAGTCTATAAAACATAAATCCTTCCAGGGTTAAAGGCGATATGGAGCGGGCACGAAATCATGAGTAAATCCCCTAACATTAGCCTGTTACACTGTACTTTGCGTATGTGTAGCTGAGTCAAATTTTTTTGCGGATGATCATCTGAACACCGTTTAATACAAATCCTTGAACGGACATGAAATTCAAAGGTTGATCTCATGACCTCCAAGTGTAACCGTTGCCTTGAGAGATGAACATTTGAATATTTTATAGGGGTTAGGAGATATGGCGCAGACACGAAATTCAAGCTTGAACGGTGACCTTGACCTCGAGTCTACATATATCCATGCAATGGCGTAGCCAGAACGCTGAAGAAGTTACGCACATCAAAGGGTGACAACTGGAACAAGCAGTGATTCTCTTCAATTGCGTCCCTTTTCAAAAGTGGAACTTCCCTTTATGGAAAGAATTTGCTCACAAAGGGGGTGAATTCTTTCCTTTAAGAGCAGTTCCTTATGGTTTGGAAAATCACTTACCACATTCGGTGATCTCCCATGAATGTGTACACTTTTCGTTACGCACGTGGGTAATTGAGTCATGGGAGCTACGCCAATTCCATGGATTCTGCACACCGTCTCATTGAGGTAGTTATCATTTTACATCTCGTATCCGGACCGCCTTTTACCGCCATAATAAGATCCGCTGTCCAGCATAAGGTATAAGTTGGCTGTGCGTACAGAAAAGATTAGAATCAGTCTGTTTATCCGCGCGGTCTGATAAGAAACGAATTTTTTTACCGCCTGAAGAAACGTTTGACTCTTGGCTACCCATAGGGCATCCATCTAAGACTCTGATCAGGCTGCGCGGATGTGCAGGCTGGTCTGAGTCATCGATGGACGTATATACCAGCTTATACCTTTTGCTGGATTTTCTGTAGTTAAAACACAACGTACGAAAATACTGTACATGCACATAGCTTTCGTTTCAAATATTTCAGTGTGCTGCGAAAACAGCTGCATGTAAATAAAAAAAAAATAATTGGTCGACATCATTTCTACATGTACATTTTGTAATCAACGTCTTTGATACAATAGTAGCCCAACTGTTTTCGGTAAATCCGTGTTTGTTAAAATGAGCAGTGTAATTTCATATGTAGTAAAAAAGAAATACAACGTACGAAATTGCCGTACATGCACAGAGCTTTTCGCTTCTAAATACGAAAACAGCTGCATTTAATTAAAAAAAAATGATTGGTCGACAATATTTCTACATTTTTTTTTCAAATGGGTCTTTAGAAGTTGCCTAGCAGCTTGGTACGACCTCGGTAATGGTGAGTTACATGTACATTTTGCAAACAATGTCGTTGATACAATAACTGCCCAACTTTTTTCGGAAGGTTCTAGTTTGCTAAAATGAGCAGTGTAATTTCACATTTAGTAAAAAATACAACGTACGAAATTGCCGTATTTTCGTTTGCGAAAATAGCTGTATTTAAATAAAAAAAATGATTGGTCGACAACATTTCTACATGTACATTTTGTAAACAATGTCTTTGATACAATAATAGCCCACCTGTTTTCGGTAGATCCTAGTTTGTTGCAATGAGCAGTGTAATTTCACGCAAATTTCATAAAATTGAATGCTTGTGATTATACACCTTTGAAAAATCAATATATTAATATGAACGGTAGTCTCTTAGTACATGGGAGATCTGATCAGGTACTATTTCGCCAATAATGTGTAATACATTAAAAGAACAAATCCATCGTATGAATATGAAATTAAGCAGAGGCTTTATCTTGACACTTCTAAATGATCGGAAAATAACCACAGTAACTGAAATTCATCGCTGGGGTTTTCAATTTGGCGTTGTGTGCGACCGCGAAAAGAGATAGTGTCGTGTGGCTGTTAGTGTTCTGTGTCTCTTCCTCACGGTACCGTGGGTTCAGGGCTGGACCCAGAGGGGGTGTTTACGGGGGGGGGGCACTTCAAGCCAAAGAGTTGAGCCGAGAGGGGCAAGCCGTGAGCGGGGAAGAATATGAGAGGGGAGGAGGGGGAGGCTCATTGGAGGGGGGTCCGGGGGAGCCCCCCTCCCCCCGGAATATTTTTAAAATCTTTGTCTCTGAGAATGCATTTCAAGCCATTTTGAAGCCCTCTTTTCCATATACTATAACCTCAATTTTAAGTAAGGTTAGACACTCAAACCCCAGGGGGGTGGTTGGGGGGGGGGGGGGGTACTCTGATATTTTCATACATACGTAGGCTCAGGCTATTTTTGGGGAGGGGGTAAAAATTTTGAATTTCGATATTTTTGGGGGTTTTCAGAAAAATGATATTCTTTTGGGTATGAAGATTTTGTGGATATTTTTTGGGGGTCATCACAAAATTGGGCTATATTTAGGGGTCATTTCTATGCATTTTAGGGTCTATTCTTAAGGTCAACGTACAGAATGGGGGATATTATTTGGGTTGCTAAAATTTCGAATATTTTTTGGGGTGCTTGAAATTCCTGATATTTATTTTGGGGTGAACGGTAGATGCTGGGCCCGAGCCTACGTATAAAGAAAAAATGAGAGTACCCCTCCCCTGGGACTCAAACGCCTTGTTCCTAACTATTATTTTGCATTTTCTTATCGTCCTCTTGGATCTTTGGTAAGGTTCCCATGTGGGGAGGGGGGTCACAGCAGTTGCAATGCAAGTCTGAGTCAGCCCAATGTTCAGAAAAACAGCAGAGCCCTTGTGAGGGGGATGGGGGCTTAAAATTTGAAAAAAAATGCTAGAAAACAATTAAGCCCACACCTAAGAAACAATTGGGCATAGGTCCCCCTGTATTTTGTACTTTTTCATTCACCCCAACCCAATAAGATAGGCCCCAGCGCGACAGCATTCTAGGGACTGGGGCTCTCTTTTTAATTTCTCTGAGTCTGGTAGGGAAAGGGGGTACAACTATTACTCATTAGCTTTTGGTTGGCAGTGTCTGATTGTGGCATTTCCTGGTCATACTCACTTATTTTTATATACGTAAAACGTAAAGAAGAACATCTAGAAAAATATAAGTAAAAAATAACTTCACATCTTTAAGGGCATCAATACAATATTAGCAACGCTAACAACCAATTTATCAATAGTTTGGACCCTTCAGAAGATAGACCTTGCTTTTGCTCTCCTCTGGATGACCTTTAAATGTGATTAAAATGGATGTTATTTTTTAAAGTGTAGTGAGGTTTCTCTCCGGTATGTAACAATATGAAAAGTTACATGTAGTCGTGCAACGAGGATGCCCTCGCAATCGGTTACGATGTGCGATCAAAGATTACGCTTAATGAACGACGCTTTCGATACTTCAGTCACAATAGGTGATTCGCTAAGGTTTTTTTATTAAAACATATGAGCCAGTGCATGAGATTTCCAACAATGTGGTATGTCCGACCAGCAAAGCCTCAGATCAGCCTGCGCATACGCACATACTGATCAGAGCCTTTGCTAGTCTATTGAGTATTCTATGATTGTTAAGCTACTGACTGAACACCATTTGGAGTTTCTAAGCTTAAAAGGAGGATGCAAAAGGCTCGTCCGAGTCTACACATGTCAAATTGCCTCATTGTTGTAAATCCCATGCACCGGCTCAATATTATTTAAAATACCAATGACCCATCTAGTATAAATCCATTTGTCTTCAAGACATGTCTTTATTCTATACATAAGCGATATAGCGTCCAGGAGGCGGACACATGTCTTCAAAATTGCAATAATGCACAGAAAATACATACGAGATTTACTGTATGTGTTCTATTGTGTAAAGGCCCTTGTTTAAGAGACTAGGTCTGTAACTATGAACAATTTTCGAAAAAAAAAGAATTTCTTTTTAAATCATTTGTAAAAGTAGAATTAAGTTATGTTTTTAGCTCACCTGAGCCGAAGGCTCCGAGGTGAGCTATTAGTATACCAGTGACTCCGGCGTCCGTCGTCCGTCCGTCCGTCCGTCCGTCCGTCAACATTTTCAAACATCTTCTCCTCTGAAACCACTGGGCCAATTGAACTCAAATTTCATATGGAAACTCCTTAGGATGGGGGAACGAAAGTTTGTTCAAATGTTCCTGGTCACATGACCAAGATGGCCGCCATGCCCATATATGGTAAAAACCCTTTAAAAATCTTCTTCTCCAGAACCAGAAGGCCGATGACCTTGGGACTTGGTATGTAGCATCAGGGATGTGGGGCCTACCAAGTTTGTTCAAACAATGATCATAGGTTGACCTTGACCTACTTAACGTCAAGGTCAAATTTGCTTCCTAATAGATTTAAATGGGATTTTTTTTGAAAAGTTGATGTTTTGAATACTGTTAAAGCCAAAGTGATTATTCTTACTTGATATGTTGAAACTAATGAGACAATGGCTATAAATAAGTTTCAAAGGTCAAGGATGACCTTTGCCCTTTCAGCCAAGGTCGCTCATATTGTGGTCCCATCAATATATTAAAACATAGTTTCCTCACAAACCATTGGCCCAATTGAGCTCAAATTTCATATGAAGACTCCTTATGATAAGTCAGCCAAAATTTATACAAACTATTTTGGTCACATGACATAGATGGCCGCCACGCCCATATATGGTAAAAACCTTTTAAAAATCTTCTTCTCCAGAACCAGAAGGCCAGTGACCTTGAGACTTGGTATGTAGTATTGGGGATGTGGGGCCTACCAAGTTTGTTCAAATGATGATCCTAGGATGACCTTGACCTACTTAGCGTCAAGGTCAAGTTTGCTTCCTAATGCATTTGAAAGGAAAATTGAATTGAAAAGTTGATTTTTTGAATACTGTGGAAGCCAAAGTCATTATTCTCACTAGATATGTTCAATCTAGTGGCTATAAATAAGTTTCAAAGGTCAAGGTTGATCTTTGACCTTTCAGCAAAGGTGGCTTATATTGGAGTCCCATCAACATATTAAAACATAGTTTTCTCAGACAATTCTTGGCCAATTGAAACCAAATTTCATATGACAACTCCTTATGATTGGTTAGCCAAAACTTATACAAATGGTTATGGTCACATGACTAACATGGCCACCATGCCCATATATGGTAAAAACTCTTTAAATCTCTTCTTCTCTGGAACCAAAAGGCCATTGGCTTTGGGACTTGGTATGTAGGATTGGGGATGTGGGCCCTACCAGGTTAGCACAAATGATGAATCTAGGTTGACCTTGACTTACTTGATGGCAAGGTCAAATTTGATTCCTTATGCATTTATATGGAGAAAATCTTAAAATGTTCATTTTCTATATCTGAGCCAAATTCATTAAAGTTAAACCTATTGAGACAATGGTTAATTAAGTACCAAATGTCAAGCTGACCTGTGACCTTTTATCCAAGGCCACTCATTTGGACTGCTACGTACCTATCTAAACATCTTTTTCTCAGAAATCACTGGGCTGTTTGATGGATTATTCATTAGATTGTTTAGGTCACTTGACCAAAACGTACGTATATGGTAAAAACAAAATTTGTTCCATTATAAGCTGTAGTTAACCTTGACCTATTTTAACATTATTAAGAAGATCAGGTGAGCGCCTCAGGACCTTCAGGTCCTCTAGTTACAATAAATATGTTCAGTACAGCTGAAAACTGCATGGAAAAAGTGAATTATCTTATCTTTTTCTCTTATTGGTAATTGTTTACGTCCCTCCAATAATTATAGACAGTTGATTTTAACATAAATGCTGTTGTTTTGATAGTGGTCATTTGTTAACATTTACGAAAATGGTAAAACTTACCTGAATTTGAGGATTTTTACTGTATTCTTGAAAAATAGAAACTTTGTTTCTAAAATTAAAAGATCAAAAATTACAGATTATGCAGCTTTAAATGTAGTCATGAATAACAATAAAAGTAACTTAATGTGTTTGCCATCTGTATATTGTAAAAAGCAGAAAAGGCTATCAAATCCTCTCCCAGACCCATCAAAACTGCCGAATATTAGTTAATAAATGATGCAATCTGTTCAAGTCATGTTTTTCCATTAATACTTTTATTGCCGAAATCGCTTGTGGATGACTATATAATAAATTATTTCCATATAGAATCACATAAAACATCGCAATTAAGTATAAAAAATAGTGAGTATGATTCGCTAGTCTTCCTCCCAAATTTTGCTAAACATTTAAATGCGTTGTACGTCGTGTCAAAATCTGATTTAGTTGCATGCAAACAGCAAGGACACACACCAGCTGCGTATACATGTACGCACACAGTATGTACGACTTCCTTGCGATTCGCTTTCTGGAACGCACAACCGCTAATTTAAAACTTGTTTCATTCAAAATGTGTCGATATTCTAGTCAGTCTATTACGCAGATCTATCAGGCTACAAAAACCCTGTCATAAGCGGCCATTCAAAAATAGACAAGACAATGATGTTAATGTCATGAAGGTCGGAAGTATTGCACCATCCTTATTGACAAGCAACTGGCTGTGGGCACAGTGTTTCATAAACACAATTTCTAGCTCATTTATTTAGCTCCTCTTTCAAAATTTTAGCACACAGTACGCTTATCAGCTAAATTACGATTTGCCTTTTTTTAATAAACTGGGTACATTTACACCAAATCAGAGACTTTCTCAAATGAATGACGTTTTAATAATCCCGTGACATTTACAATCCTCATGGGATCTCTATGCAAAGTTCGCTAAAAAGTAGCAGCCATTTTAGGACACTAATACAAATTACATCATTACTCCCAGCGGCAAGCAATTGTCAAGCTAAACGACATGTGCTCCCTAGTGACAGTTCCTTCATTTCTATGTAACTTCAATTATGTTAGATTTAGCACCGTCTTTATTGGAATTCTGCCTCTTCTGGCGTGATATTTATGATAACATTTTGTGCAGATAGACAATGTGTAATACAGATAAGGTATGGACCTAACGAAGGCGCCAATTTGACGTCCACAGTGCAAAAGAAGCATTGGCACCAATTGTCACCATATCATCTAAAGATATATTTTTAAGCAAAGTGGTGTCGATTAAAGGCGTAAACTGCGGTAATGTACATTATATGAAACCTGTGTATTTTCAGGTTATAGTTGCAGATTTTGTACATTTCCTGCGACGGTGACAGCAAAAGAAGAGCTATAGCAATCATTTAAAGACGTTTGTATTCTTAACGTATAAGCCATTTTGAGAATATTTTATAAAGCTGTAAACCGTTAGGAGACATGAAACCCCTAAACGGGTACTTTGACAAACAGTGAATACCTAGATTAGATGTGGCATAATGCTGCATTTCATCAAGGCCACCACTGTTCGCTAAAACAAAATCTATCTTCAGAGAAATGGATACAATATTATTTTTTATCATTTTATCCTGTGACCCTTCAATACATATAATGGACCATCGCTAGTACATTGTATAGAACCAGAGGGAATAATTCATTGGAACACAATGGGTTAAATATCTGAGGTTAAGCGATTCCTCTCTATCAGGGATATCATTGTGTTTTTCAGTAAAGTGTTTTAAAACTTCTATTAATTTTAGCAAAATATTTTATATTTCTACAATTTCTTTAAAGTTTCTAAGAACCACTCAAAACCCAAACCTATTCTGACTTGATATCAACCCATATTGAACTGAATTTTCATATGACGACAAGTTAGCCGAAATTTATACAAATTGTTTTGGTCACATGACCAAAATGGCTGACATGCCCATATATGGTTAAAAAAAACTTTAAAATCTTCTCTGACATGCCCATATATGGTTAAAAAAACTTTAAAATCTTCTCGAGAACCAGAAGGCCCATGCCCTTGGAACTTGGTATGTAGCATTGGGGATGTGAGGCCTACTAAGTTTGTTCAAACTATGATCCTAGGTTGACCTTGTCAAATGTGCTTCCTAATGCATTAAAATGGGGAAAATTTTGAAAAGTTGATTTTTTGAAAACTGTTGAAGCCAAAGCCATTAATCTCAATTGATATGTATAACCTAATGTGACAATGTCTTTAAAAAAGTTCGAAATGGTAAAGCTGACTTTTAAGCCAAGATCGCTCATTGAAGAACCATCAAAACATTAAAACATTTTTCTCAGAAACCGTTAGTCCAATTGAACTGAATTTTCACATGACGACTCCTTACGTCGAGTTAGCCAAAATTTATACAAAATGTTCTGGTCACCTAACCAAGATGGCCGACATTCCCATATATGGCAAAATCACTTAAAGACGTTTTTGTCTCCAGAAGCAGAAAGCCCATGAGCTTGGTACGTAGCGCTAGGGATGTGGGGCCTACTAAGTTTGTTAAAATGATTATCCTAGGTTGACCTTGACCTACTTAACATTTAAGTCATATTTGCTTCCTAATGCATTTACATTCGGAAAAAAATGAGAAGTTGATTTTTTGAATACTGCTGATGCCAGTCATGGTTGACCGTTGATCTTTCAGTCAATGGCACACATATTGGAAACCCATCAATATATTAAAACAGTTTAAAACCCCTTTAAGCCAATTGAACTCAAATGGAGACTCCATAAGTTGAGATGAGTAAATTAATAATAATAATGGTAAAATGACCAAGATGGCCGCTATGCCCATATATGGTAAAACCCCTTTAAAATATCATCTGGAACCAATGAATGTGGTGTGTGGCATTGTTAATATGGAAAAAAATGTTCATGTTTCTATAACTGTTTAAGTGGAAATCATTTTCTTGCAAGAAATGTCAAACCTAATGAGACAGCACCAAAGGTCAAGCTGACCTTTCATCCAATACCACTCATATTGGACTGCCACATACGTTTCTCAGAAATCACTGGGCTTTTTTAACTTAAATTTCATATGAAGTATAATACTATTAAAACAATATGAATATGATATTTTAGGTCACTTGACGAAAATGGCCACTATGCCCATATATGGTAAAACAAAATATGTTTAAAGAATAAGCCTAGTGTGACCTCGACCTATTTAAACATTATTAAGGAGTCCGGTGAGCGTTTCAGGACCTTCAGGTTCTCTTGTCTTTGAAACGTTTGTCTTTTCATATTATTTGATTTGATCACTACAATAGGCTTTTCGACGTATCTTTTTCAATGTATAAACTAAATCAACATACTGAAAAAATCGTTCGGTTATATTTTGCTTAATTACTAACTCCATATGATAATTAATATGAAGTATAAACTTCGACATAACGAGGTTGTATTGTACAGGTATATGAGGTTCGGAGATTATTGCTGTACACGCATGCTCAAAAATGGTTTTACACATATCCGATAAGTAACCTTTTTGCAGTGGCTCAATGGTGGAATGCTTGACATGAGAATAATGGGTCCCTAGTTCGAGCTTCACTGGAAACATATTACTGCGCCTTTGCGTAAACACTGCTTAGTACTTTTTCACCCCAGGAAATATGTCCCAAGGAAAAATGTCCAAACTTGACTGAAAAGTGTTTTTGGACGTTAAGCATCAACTCGAACGTATAATTGAGCCGCGGCATGAGATTTCCAACAATTTGACATTTTGACAAGTGTAGACTTAGACGAGTCTGTGCCTCCTCCTTTAAACTTAGAAACTCCAAATGGTGTTCAGTCAGTAGCTTAACAATCATAGAATACTCAAGCGACTAGCAAAGGCTCTGATCAGACTGCGCGTATGCGCAGGCTGGTCTGAGCCTTTGCTGGTCGCACATACCAAATTGTTGGAAATCTCATGCACTGGCTCGTATTACATTGGTAGGGTTCTTTTCAAAGGATGCGAATCATTTAAAGCATTACTGGAAAACCGACAGAGTGGCGAGATCAATTGCGCATAGTTTCCGTTCCAAACGCCTGCTTAACATTTGAGTTACAATTTATAGCATATTCTCGTGTTGGTCTTTGATGTATTTTCACAATGAATTTCAAAATGGCGTGCACTAATATGTTAACGTAGGGAATAACTCAAGATAGCAATGCATAACATTGATAGAGAGATAAGTGCGTTGAATTGTTGGGGATGTGTCATACAGGTAATGGTGAGGAACGCGTTGGCTCAGATGGTAGAGCGCTAGACTCGGAGTCGAAAGGTGGGGAGTTCATGAATAACTAAAGGCACTGCGTTGTGTGCTTGAGCAAACACTTTATCATCTGCTTAGTCTTGGTTAGACCCAAGAAGACTGGTTATCGTCTCAGCATGACTGATAAAACTGTTGACTGGGATGTAAAGCCTGAACACGAACGAACACATATACATTACTGCTCTTTATCATCACTCAACACATACTTCATATTTTTAAGCTACTAGATGGAATAACGTCTCAATTTATGCATACACATTTGGTTATCTGACCTGTGATGATTGTACGGTTTGGGAAAAATCCCTAATTTATCAACAGAAACATCACACTGGTAAATGTATACGTCGATTTGGTGGTATTTACGCGTATTGACCGGAAGTGGTAGATATTGGTGTGAATACTATATAAAAAAACATGCCATATGCCTAAAGGACTATAGAATTAAATCATTTTAAGTATTCGGCATGCACATGGCGATTTATGTAAGCATTTAGGAATAGATTCGAGTACCGATCTGGATGATCGGTACTCGAATCTATTCCTAAATGCTTACATAAATCGCCATGCAAATACTGAATACTTAAAAATGATTGAAGTCCTTTAGGCATATGGCATGTTTTTCTTTATAGTATTAACACCAATATCTTCCACTTCCGGTCTGTGAAGTACCGGCCATACGCGTAAATACCACCAAATCGACGTATACATTTACCAGTGTGAACATGTTTTGGGGTTTAAAAGTACTGTCTCGATGAAACTGCTCTTTCCTCCGACACTCAATACACATGTTTGAATTAAAGGACATGATGAGATCTCATTTATTTAGCTGGGCCTGTGTTTAATGGCCAAACTGTCAAAAAATGCATCGATTTCTGCATAGAAACACAAGTTCTGTGTGTTCAATTGAGCCATCTCGACGAGACTGCCCATTCCAAAACTCAATACACATGTTTCAACCTACCCGTTAAAGACATAGATCACTGTCCAATAGAGATCATGAAAGGATTAACTGATAAGGGACAGTTTCAGTATCTCACAACATTGATGGGGCCTATAGAGGGGACTTACCTGCATACAACTCAATTTCATTCACTAAGATAAATATCAATATTTTATCATAAATTACCTAATCCCTTTATGGGACCACTTTATTGCCCCAGTAAGGAAGTCATAATCACCTCATTACTGTTCTTTTGATCTGACCAGAATGACCCCTTGAGAGAGTCATAATGAGTGGTACCAGTATTATTGCTCAAATATTTATCCCTTTAAGATAAGATCTCATTTTATGCATGCTGATCGTTTGTTGATCAAGACCAGTGACTTTTCAGGATACAAGAGACTTTTCCAACTGAAACATAGGTTTTGGGTGCTCAAAAGAACCGTCTCAATGGAGACGGTTCTTTCAGCACCCAACTAACATGTGACATTAAATGTTATTAAGATACTCACACAACAGTTCGTAATCCAAAATAACAACGATAAACGAACAGCCTTGCACTACTGAACCCGGATATCAAATGACCCACATTGTAAATATACTCATGTTTTACTCGTGCAGAGGGTGACATAATCATTCGATCTGTGCGTCGAGAAAAGGTATACGGATATAAGACATAGAAAGGCACAGCAATCAAGCTGACCGATGTTTGCGTGCGATCTTTCGCCTGTTTGTCTTGCTTGCGCCTGGGTTGTTGTGCAGGTGGGGCGAGCAGATGTCAAGATTGTTTCCCCGGATATTATCTCGAACATAATCACGCTGCGGGGTTGGCAAAGGTTCATTTACAGACATGAATTTGACCCACTGCTGTCCCCCGGTCTTCTGACAGAAATCAAATCTCATAACAAATTTCCTTGTAATACATGAACATGAAACGTTGCTGAGAGGATAACATTGAGTAAATGGTGGTTAACCCCCCCCCCCTCCCCCTCCCGTCAATGATTAACACTACGCTGACTAATGAATGAGAGCAACTCAAAGTGCCTATCTGTATAACAACTTTGTATTTAGAAGGAAAAGAAAAACCACTATACCAAGTCTTATGTAAATTACATTTTGCTATCTACATTGTATCTCTTTGTCATGTATGTGGCCTGTTAATAAAGTTCATTATAATCGTACAACCTGGCATACCGATGTTTCAAGTCTCTTCATCGTTTGAAATCACAGCTCGGGTAAATAATTTAAAACATGCATTGAAAATAGAAAATATACATATACAGCTTTCTTTTGTTACACCAAGCTAGAATTTTAACAAGACTTTTAACAACAAATACGTTATCTCGAAATACATGAATTTGCTCATTATGTTAAACATTGTTAGATATCAAAAACTATACCTAAAACAATTCTGAAATATATAAGTATACTGTTCATTTGATCTCTCTGTTAAAGGATTTATATACATGGCGTTGTTTCACTCCCAAGCGTGACACCATATGATAACATAATTATGCCCCCGCCATGACAATGGCCGGGGCATTAAGTGTTACCCCTGTCCTTACGTACGTACGTCTGTCTAACAACGTCCGCTTTCTAAGCCGAACACTTTTGATCAGAATTTTATGAAACTTGATCACATTGTTTAGTACAGTAATATCTTCCTCAAGTTCGATAATGGTCTATATCGCACCATGCTTTCATTAGTTATGGTTCTTTGCTTATGAAAATTCACCATTTGAAACGATGTCCGCTCTCTAAGTCGAATATTTTTTGCCAGAAATTTATGAAACTTGGTCACATTGTTATGTATTATGATGTCTTCTTCAAGTTCGATAATGGCCCATATCGCACTATGCTTTCAGAAGTTATGGCCCTTTGTTTATGAAAATTCCAATTTGTAACGATGTCTGCTCTCAAAGTCAAATACTGTTTATCAGAATTTTATGAAGCTTAGTCACATTGTTTAGTAACGTGCTGTCTTCTTGAAGTTCAATAATGGTCCATATCGCACCAAACTTTCAGTAGTTATGGCCCTTTGTTTATGGAAAATCACCATTAGAAACAATGTCCGCTCTCTAAGTCGAATAATTTTTATCAGAATTTTACGAAAGTTGGTCACATTGTTTAGTACCATGATGTCTTCAAGTTCGATAATGGTCCATATCGCACCATGTTTTCAGGAGTTATGGCTCTTTGTACATTTAAATTCATCAATATTGACGATGTCCGGTATTAATATAAATCCAGTTAAGTTGATCACAACTTAATAAACTTGATCACGATCTTATTTCTCAAGTTTGAAAATGGTTTAGAGGTCTCTAAATCCAGTATTTTTACCAGAACTTTATCAAACTTACTTAATCACAATGCTTAACACCACATTTGTCAGTTTTGACTATTTGTGAGAATATGCAAATTTTACATCAGCGGGGGCATCCGTGTCCCCTGGACACATTTCTAGTTTTAAAAGTGATTCTAAACATTTTAGGAATAGAAGTTGAACTTGTAGTCTCCGGTAATCTGTATGCAGAGCACAGAGCCACTGTTTGGGTTCTTGGTAAAGCGCTTAATACCTAAACACCAATGCTTGACGTTAACGTTCTTGCTTCGTGAGATACATCCAAGAATTTATATTATCATATGACGTCGCGTCTGGGAGTGAAATAACGCCATGTAATAAAATTGATAAATAACTAGTGGTTTATAGATTTACGGGAAACGTTATTACGTCCATAAAAACGTTGCGTACATAATGGCAAAATTATAACGTTTTTACGCCAGAAATCAGATTTCAAAGTATTTGTCATATAATAAATAGAATCTAACATCCATGCTCTTGTATTATTGAATTTATTAAACTCGTTGCAAAAAGAGATAAATTCTCGGCGAGCCTCGCATTTTATCTCTTTTCCCCAACTCGTTTAATAAATTCAATAAAACATGAGCACTCATGTAAGATCCTCTATGTATTTTTTGTTGGACAAAAATTGCATCAGATTCTCTTATGATGAGGCACAGATAGATGTAGAATCGTTCCTTGCGTTGAAGTAGATTCGGACAGTTTCATCTGCTTCGTACGATGTATCAGAGATTTTACAATGTGAGAGATAGAGGATCTTACATGAGTGCTCATGTTTTATTGAATTCATTAAACGAGTTGGGGAAAAGAGATAAAATGCGAGGCTCGCCGAGCATTTTATCTCTTTTTTTTCGCAACGAGTTTAATAATTTCAATAATACAAGAGCATGAATGTTAGATTCTATTTATCATATGACATTAAGAATACTTTGAAATATCATTTCTGTCGTAAAACGTTATACTTTTGTCATTATGTACGCAACGGTGTTATGGACGTCATAACGTTTCCCGTAAATCTATAAACCAATAGTGGTTTATCGCTTTTATTGCATGGTGTTATTTCACTCTCAGACGCGACGTCATATGATAAAGAGAATTAAACTAGCTAGCATGACAAAGCCAACATATTATCTGCGCCCAGTCAGTATTCAGGCTAGCCAGAGTAAGAAAGAGGGCAAAGATCAGGATTCGATACAACCAAGCACCACACCTGACCCAGGATACCAATGGAAAGGTGACAACGTCACAATTAGACATCACAAACGAGAGCCAAGAGGTCAGCCCGTTCCCAACAGGTGACCACAAGGTATCAACAAACAGACGTGCATGAAAGCATAACAAAACAAGACAGATATAACATAAATGAATCACAAAAGAAGCACCGCCTAGGAACGGTTAGTAAACAATATTTTACTGGAGGGCCAAAACCGGTTTAACGGTGCACCAACCCCACCCTTAGTTCAGATGTGGATCAAGACTAACAGATGCCCAGTTTCAAACCCAACATAGCTCCCCTCCCCAACCCACCACACCCCAGAACACACAAACCAAGACACAAAATGGAGACAAAGCAAAGACAAGGACTCAACAGTAAATAAAACAGAACACCAGAGCAAAAGAAACCCTACAGGCAAACCCGGGTGGGCCCGACAACAGCCAAAGCATCAGGCCCCTACCATCTCATCAATAGACAAGCCTCCAAGTCGGAACCGTCAGAGAGACTGAAGTCCTACCCAGCGGCGTTCAATTTAAGAGGAAAGCAGAGTGCCAACCGTGATTGGGTTGACCACCAAGCATGCAGTCTGCAGCAATATATTAATGTTATAGTCAATCTTTTTATAAAGGGAAATTATTTTAATGAACCGCGCTAAAAAATTATAAGGGCCAACAATCCCCCTCTAAAGGTTTTGCGAAGTTTATGATACCGAGAGCCTTGTTTAGGAAGTTTCTGAGTTACCAATTTATTGTGAGTGTTGAACGCAGCAACAAGGCTAGATGCTCTAGCAAAACAAATGAGTTGAGAGATATAGACTCCATAGGATGAAGAGCAAGGAACATCACCATCTAAAAATGGGAAATTGACAATTCCAAAATCAAAGTCAAAAACATCAACATATGATCGAAACCTCCATTTTGCATTCACTGGGCGTAGCTATTGGAAGAATAGTTTATTCAGTCTGACGGCCAAAAGATGCCCAGGTTGATCTGAGTCTTTGTTGTTCACAAAGATGATTCTATTTGTTTTGTTGCGCACTGGCTAAACTAACGTAGTAGAAAACGATTCAAATCATCTAAAAATGGGAAATTGACAATTCCAAAATTAAAGTCAAAAACATCAACATATGATCGAAACCTCCATTTTGCATTCACTGGGCGTAGCTATTGGAAGAATAGTTTATTCAGTCTGACGGCCAAAAGATGCCCAGGTTGATCTGAGTCTTTGTTGTTCACAAAGATGATTCTATTTGTTTTGTTGCTCACTGGCTAAACTAACGTAGTAGAAAACGATTCAAATCATCTAAAAATGGGAAATTGACAATTCCAAAATCAAAGTCAAAAACATCAACATATGATCGAAACCTCCATTTTGCATTCACTGGGCGTAGCTATTGGAAGAATAGTTTATTCAGTCTGACGGCCAAAAGATGCCCAGGTTGATCTGAGTCTTTGTTGTTCACAAAGATGATTCTATTTGTTTTGTTGCGCACTGGCTAAACTAACGTAGTAGAAAACGATTCAAATCATCTAGGCTGCATGCAAATGTGTAATATTATTTGCATTTAATTTACATTTCAATTCCTTGAAATCGTCCTTGAAATTAATGAATTGCGCGGATGATACACTGAGGGCTTCAAGTCACGGTGAACTACATGTATTTCAATATCAACAATTGTTCCGGCCGTTCAGACTATGGTGCTGATCACATTGTCTTATAGCACCTATAACCCTTAGTTGCACTAATGAATTCTTCCTTCTGGTTTGACAATAAATTTGGGATAGCCCATTGTACATATCAAGGGGTGTCAGGTTATAATTTTCCAAAAAATATTTGGTTATTTTGTCTGAAGATCTTTTTTACATTAAAAACAGTATAGACCCTGATGACACTGACTTCACTGTAAAAATGTCCGTTTAGGGGTTTCCAGCTTGCAAAGGGTTAAACATGCATGTATACCTATTTTGTCGAGCTAGATACTGTCACGCCAACCAACAGTGACAGTGACGTAAAATGTTTACAATTGCCAAGTAAAACATTAACTATTACACTCCCCTTGAGCTTAAAACCTGGGGTCATTGTCACTCTTGGCTTGCAGGAAGTATATGTACCTTAGTATTTGCATGGGTTATCTACGCCTTTTCTTCGAGTGGGCAAGCAGCAAAGGGTCTGGAAAGGCTGTGTGTATGGACCTGCTTCTCCAACTGTTGGGTGCTTGCAGATACGAGTCAAATCTCATGTACTTACCAAACAAATCAACTGCAACTAGTTGTTAATACGAATTGCTTAATCTGAAACAAGACATCTAAATATAGAAGTACCATGTGGTTCACTGAATTATCTGTTAGTTTCTCTTTAGACAATTGTCTTCCAGGCAATGAACTCGTTAAAGATGTATTGCAGCTCAGAGATATATCCATCAGCAAGTCGGGAAATTCAAGAGATCTCGTTTTAATTTGTCAAATTAAATGGATGTTATCTTTCCACACTCTTGACATTTGATTAAAGAAGCAATTTACAAAAGAAATATTTAGACAATTGGAGATGCGCAAACAAAACTATGCTTGAGTCCAAGCTTGAAAAAATAATGGCATACATTGAATCATGCTATGACGATCGACAACGTTCTGTGCACCTTTACGAATCAGTGTCTGTGTTCAGATCATACATTAAAATACTACTATCTTGGTCATTTGACGTTGCGTCTGTGGGTGAAATAACGCCATGCAATAAAATCGATAAACCACTAGTGGTTTACATATTTTCTGGAAACGTTGCATACATAATTACAAAGTTATCACGTTTTTTGGGCAGAAATTAGATTTCAAAGTAACTTAAATAGACTCTAACATTCTTGTTCTTTTTTTATTGAATTTATTAAACTCGTTGCCAAAAAAGATATAAATGCTCGACAAGCCTCGCATTTTATCTTTTTTCCCCAACTCGTTTAATGAATTCAATAAAACACGAGCGCTCATAAGATCCTCTATGTGTTGGTCATCGGTTTTGTCGTAATATGCATCGTCATAATCAGACGTGTCCACGTCACTGTTTACATCAATAACGATCTTTTCGATATCATTTTCGACAGTAATATCATTTTGCCAGTAATTTGTCTCAACAGGTTAGGGACGCTCATTTATCATCAGTAACCTGTTTAAACATCACTTCAATAAGTTCTTTCGTGTCCTTAAACTTACACATTAAATATATGTTGGCTAAACTATAGCTATACATCTATACTTCTTTTAGGTTACTGAGACATTTAAAAAAAGTATACAAGGCATCGATGTTACAAATCCATTTTCATGCACAACTCAAACTCAGCATGAAATTTCAATTGTTCACAAAAATGCTGGAAAAATAAAGAATGTTTTTGCTTTAAATCGCTCAGTAGTTGTGTTTATTCTGCTAAAATGCCAACAATTTAAACATTTGAGAGCTGGATAGAGAGGCCTGGTCCTCTATGCACGTTTATGAAGCGAATAAACGACAACACATAAACGTTTGCGTTGTGTGCTGGTATGCATATTTTGATCAAGATATTAAATATGGTGATAAACGGTAGTTGTAAAGCTCTGCAGACTCTTAGAATCCAGGAACATCATTCAATCATGTCTATTGTAAAAGCTTAAGTGTTCATTAATCTTCTTGCTGGAAGCAATTGAAAATGAGAAGAACCTTTAAGCATATCCTCAGAACCTTGATCTGGAAAATGTTCTTTATCGATCTAAAATTTGAAGCTGATAACAGACAAATCGGTGATAGAGTTAAATGTAAAGGCGAAGGATTTTAAAAGCACTGGTAATATCAGCATGTATTTGTCCGACACACGTGATATGTCAGGTTGATTGTTTATGTGTCATGTGTACAGACATTTCGTAGAAAGAAATAGGCCCGTTTATCTTAGTAGCAAATGCTCATTGATTATCAGTGCGAATTGTCTGACAACCAATGATTCAAATGTTTTGCACCGTATTATATATCAAGAAAATAAATAAAAAAAATATATATACAAACTGTAGTCTACTGTAATTCATGTACCTTAAATTATGGTAATTTTAAAACTATCACATGACGTCGCGTCTTGGAGAGATATAAAGCCATGCAATAAAATCGATAAACCACTTGTGGTTTACAGATACAATAACGTTAGGTCCATTATAACGTTGCGTAAAAGGTGGCAAAATCTTGACGTTTTAACGCCAAAAATACGGTTTTAAGTAATTTAATGTCTCACGATAAATCATGCTCCTGTATTATTGAATTTATTAAACGGGTTGCCTAAATGATCTGCAAGCCACACATTTTATCTCTTTTACCCAACTCGTTTATTAAATTCAATTACGAATTATTTAGGATCCTCTATACAACCTGACTTCAAATAGCTAAAATGTTAACAAATTAGAAGTTAGTGGCAATATGGAGACCAGTCCTTGTTTGTAATGCTAAAAAGTAATATGTGTAACAGAAGGGCAGTAACATTATACACAAGATGACCTGAGTCTTCACTGTATCTGCCCTTGATATCTCTGCAAATATAGCCTATGACCTATAGTTCCTTTTCGATATGGAATATCTGAATGGCATAACTTCACAGATATGTGTAACGTAAAATGTTTCATACTGTGACTGGACTGGCGTTTCCATTCATGCGTTTATCTGTCCTTGATAGATCTGAAATGTTTTAACCTATTGTTCCTTACACATATGTAAGATCTTAATGAAACTCAATTTATCATATGACGTCGCGTCTGGGAGTGAAATAACGCCATGCAATAAAATCTGTAAACCACTAGTGGTTTATCGATTTTCGGGAAACGTTATTACGTCCATAACAACGTTGCGTACATAATGACAAAACTTTAACGTTTTTACGTCAGAAATTAGATTTCAAGGTATTCTTAATGTCATATGATAAATAGAATCTAACATTCGTGCTCTTGTATTATTGAATTTATTAAACTCGTTGCGAAAAAGAGATAAAATGCTCGGCAAGCCTCGCATTTTATCTCTTTTCCCCAACTCGTTTAATAAATTCAATAAAACATGAGCACTCATGTAAGATCCTCTATATATGGACTACTTAAATTCGTATCATAGACGAAGACATCCTATTCTGGAATAAACTTCCCTTGTTGTCTTTAAAAAGGGTTTATGTTAATTATGTACATGTAGTTAGTTAACTACATGTACAGTTCTATTGAAACTACACAGGTATATAGACCACTGCATGTTCCATATTGTGACCAATGATCAGAAATGCCCACATTGAAAGAAACCTCACATGACGCCTCATTTACGAAGGGGTAATAATTAAAATATATTTACAGTAAGGACATCCTATATCTATCTATCCACGTTCTGTGGCTATTTATCTACTAAATATCTCCAAATATACGTTAAGAAGCCCAGCAGTGTCGGGTATTATACAGTGCTTGTGCTACTTTTATTCTGTTGCTTGGTATGTCATTAAAACGGTATGGTAGATGATCATCGCAATCTCAAGGAGTTTCTATGGAGAATGAAGAATCTTCTAAGCATATGTTTACAATGGTACAGTTAAATCTTTCTATAAAGCCGTCTGAGTTAGGCATATAGGGCACTGTTCTCGTTTGATTGATCTCGAACCTTTGGCTCACTAAGCCAATCAACAGATTAAAATTCGCTGCCTTGGTCAGTATGAAATCGACCTGAACAACCAAATTTAGCGAAAAATCCAGCAACAACTTTATTAGCTACCGTATGAGCAGTGTAATCGGATTCTATCCATACAACTTCCTATTTTGTATAGTAATCTCTGAGTACAATGACGTATCTATTTCCATTTACTAGGGCCCAAAAATGTCTACTGCAACACATTGCATAATTTTATTTAAGCAAAATTGTCGAAGTTCAGCTTTAAGGATTAAAGAAATATTGCCTGTATCTTTCATCAAAAAGTATGCTAAACAAAACTTAAATGTCGAAAGTATATCTTATAAAAGAGTAGTACAAGAAGGTTTGAGACTTTAAAACTTTTATTTGTAGCAATACGCTTTATTTTTCTAAAACAACAAAGCTCCTGATAAATAATCGGCCATTTCCGATACCAGTTCCATGTTTAGAATGGCATCGGAGCAAAGATAAGTGCAGTCAAACTATCTCTGATCAATTCCAGTTCAATTGGAATCTAAATATTTATGTTGCCAAATGACAACCCTCAGAAATAGTTGTTTTCTCTGAAAGAGAGGTGTAACGATAAGAATATATCCGTAAAATTAACATTTTTTCAAGAATTTTCTGTTTCATCCGAACACTTGCGAAGTGTATATAAGATACAGTCATACACGTTTGAAGTAGGCGCCTACGGGGGATTCATATAGATTAAATTTATGAAACCCGTATGAACAGTTGAACGCTGAACTTCTTCAGCCAAAAAGCATTTATTAATAATAAAATTTGGTGTTTAATAATTTATGGAATACAGACACCGAGAATTTCTTGAAATAAGTTAGAATCAAATATCACGCATACTGCGCAAGACCATTAAGTCCCCTTATCGAGCCTCTAGTATTCCTAGCTGCGATAGATAGATGCACATCCGCGCGGCTGGAAATAGTAACTGACCATTGTTACAGGTTGCATATTTACAGCACTTATCAATTGTTTCTGCGTTTATATATAAGTTTTCGCAAGGTGTTTTGTGCTAGTTTATAAGGAAATGAGAGATGGATAATAATATTTGCAGTGGTCCAGAAATAAACAGGAAAACGCTAATTGATCAGCTGTTTATATTGGTCATACACATCAAGCAAAACTTTTCATGTCGGACTTCAGACAGTTATTTGTTTTGAGGGTATTCAATCAATCTATTTCTCGGCCGATACTAATCCTCCATTTATTACACTTCGAATTCATAACCACTTTCTCCCTGATTTTAGCAGAGTCTGTCAAAATCTGCGTTCCTCGAGGTCGCCCTGTGTGTTTTTTGTTTCCCGACATCAACAAGGTTACTGCGGCTGCGCCGATTTTGGGGTCAAAGAAAAGGTCAAATGAATATTACGGAGAGTTTTGTGCGGGACGTTAAAAATTATTTTCCAGATTCTTTCTCGAATTTTCTCCCCTTTCCTTTATATTTTTATGTTAAAAAGATATCAACGTGCACTGGTCGGTTTAGGAACATTCCATTCCACCTGTCAAAACTAAGGATTCCAAAATTCACATAGAACGGCAAAATACGTAGGGCATATTTCTTTAAGCCAAGTGCAATTGTTGCATTCTTTAACCCTTCTTTTTTGACTGTTACTCAAACCCCATCTGTTCGTTCCTTTTTGTCGTCTTCGTTTCTTTGATTTTTGGGTAGGAATTTTCTTTGGAGAAGAGGAGAAAACATTTTAGGATTCCTAGCTGTTGTTCCCCTTTTGTTCTTACCCTCCTTTGCTGTCTCTGGTTCTTCACCACCTTGTCTTTCCTTTTAATTCACCTTTGTTGTGTGCTTTGTTTTCTTAACCAAGCGGTGCTTCCAAAGTCTACCTTTCAAGTTTCTATGGATAAAACCAACGAGCGTGCCCACGCGCATATTTAGATTTCTTTTTTTTTTCTGTATTATACTGTCTTTAACACTATGAACCCATGTTTCCACTGGAGCATTATTATCTCTATTTCTTAACATCGCTTTCACCTTCGAACATGAACCCAGTCCATAATGGTTTAAAAGGCATGCATTTCTTCAAAACTGCATCTATCACTTGTGGCAAATAATATTTAATTTCTTCTCAATGTCCATTTTCGTCTCTGTAACATCTGTGTCAAATCGCTTGAAGTATGCATTGAATGGTGACTGGGCTTTGGTTGGCCCTACAACAGATATGAGCTCTTTGTGTGCATTACATTCTGTAAAAACATAATTTAAAGTTTATACTTAAAATAAAGGTGATCGGTATGCCCAGATCACTCTTAAGGATATACATTATGAAGAAATAATTTCTTACAAAGTACCAATTTAATTTGTTTATCGGCTACCTCTCATATTATTAACTGCATTGTTGCAAGCTGACCTGATAAACGTTGGTTATATAACGGCATTTGTCTTTACTAGGTCATGATGCACTTTTTTAAATGACGTCGCCAAAGCCGCTGCCTGGTAAATTTGATATTAGATATACTCACTTAGTATTTTCTATTAATAAGAAGATTGCAAACACATCATGAGTCTTTACCAATATGGAGTCGTGTCCTCGGTAAAACTGAACAAGGTGAAATTTAACGAGTAGCCTAAAGGGTAACAATCCCTCACCTGTAACAAACATACCAGAAGTCCTAGTTAATATTATACTAAATCCATCTCACCGTCACACTACATAAGATTATGCCAACAAAGATGTTAGGTCATCGGTTAACCTTGCATATATCAAGCTAATTTACTACACCGTGAAATATTGGTGATCATGAACGTTAGGTTACACTGTCGTTCATATCGAGCTCTTGGAGATTTAGAGCAAAATAAATGAGTCGTGTAATTTTTCAAACTGTGAGAGACCTACATATATGATATGGGTCATACCTTAGGTCATTTTATTGCACAATGATTCCAATATTAATGTTCATGCATCAAGAGTCAGTAAGACATAAACTAAAAATGACTTAACATTGAAATACAAGTCACATTGATGTACTTCATTTTATAGCCAGATACTCTGTCATACTATACCATTATCCCAAAATGTCTTGACCAAAAACACCTACCAATCTTGAACATATAAAGCAAAATCACCTTTTATGTTAAAGCCAAGCGTCTAATTCATGTAATATTGAGCAATTATCCCAGTGTGCTCATACATTAAATGTTTTTCAATTTATCACATGACGTCGCTTCTGAGACTGATCAGAGTCTTCGGTAGGCGCTCTATCGACAGTCAAGATTCCAATGATTCTCGTATGGACAGCGAAGACTTAAACATTTACCTCATGGAGACGCCTTTTGACACTTTTGCCAACAATGCATATGGAAAACTGATATATCTGATCCTACACAAAGGACCTGACCAGTAATTGCTTTGTGTCATGTTACAGTACAAACGTAAAGTTTATTTTTATAAGTATTCTTTATTCAGCTGAAATGATGCTCAGCAAACCATCGTCCATCACAAAAGCGCTGTTACACATGCCAGTTGTTAGATAATGTTGACATGCTTTACCATGCAAATAGTGATTAAAATATGTCATGGCGTTCAAGAATTGTGAACATTTTCAGTTAGTGTATCAAAGTGGATGGTCCAGATCATCATGCTGTCAATAAAATGTAAAGCACATACTGCCGTGTATACAACATGCTATTCCTTAGGTCGCCTGAGCATGACATCTGAATTTCCTGCAGTCTAACTTCCCGCAATTGCATGATTGCATTACCTCGCCTTATTTAGAGATTTCTGTGCTTTTAAAGCAATTTATTGGCATTTCAGTCTCTTTGTTCCATTCCATTAAATGGCGGATCTGTTTTTGCAAGCTTTTATCTGCATTTTAATTAAACTAGGATTGTGCATTTTAATTTGCTTGAAGCATCAAGTGCATCAGCTTTCTTCCGAAAGTCTGACAAAAGAGATAACATCGAATGTTTGTAAATTAATATACATGTAAAGGAAATTCTAGTTTTTGGAAGCGCGTGTGCTTCAGAGATTAATACATAGCCGTCACGAGACAAATATAGAGTGCTGGGTCGATAATGCCTGGTAACGCTCGACGGCGGCCACAGTACATGATATGGATTTACGTGCGGACCGTTACGCAACATAAATGATGTCATTAAAAACTAATGGTGCACGCTAGGGCCCATATGGCTTCACGTTAGCTTGGGTTTAGAATCACAAGCAGTATCACCCCGGGTAACAAAACATATTGTTGCAATATTTAGTAAAACATGTAACAGCAATAATTGAAGGTAACTGCTAGAAAAGAATATGAAGAACTTTCAACTGCTCAAAAAAAATACTGAAAAAATGATAAAAATTGTGCTTTCAAACCCTCAAAAGTTGTGTTTATCATGCTAATAAATGTTAAAATGTTACAATTTATGAGCATGATAAATGTCAAGAAAACAGTTTTATAACCTCGGTGCCTGCGCACTTTTGCATAAGGTCTCATATTTTGTTCGTTTCCGGCGACAGAAATAGCAAAATGGAGCTATAAAATACAGTTTAAGCAGTGACATTTATATCATGTCTTTACATTCTTAAAAGTCATGGGCGGATCCAGAGGGGGGATAAGGGGTCCGGCCTGAAAAATAACAAATATATAGGGTTTCTAAGCAATGCTTGTCCAACTCCCCTGAAAATTCAGAAAGCTACCAAGCCAGCATTCAATGTTGGGCCATCATCTGCAAGCCAGTGAACCGCCATTTAAATGGCGTTTCTACCATTTATAGTGAACTGCCATTTAAATCGCGTTTCCGCCATTTAATTGGCGTTTCGATGGCGGGCTGATGATGGCCCGCTTATAGTGATAATTGGATCGTCTCTCCACTCATTAACTAAAAAACAAATTGTCCAAGTCGTACTTCCTCAGACTAAACTTTATAGAGCCGCACATGACAGTAGTTGCAATCATGCAGCAAGCACCATGACGGTGAATTTGTGTTTCCACTGAACACAGTCTCATAGAAATTGTTCGAGAGTCCGCAATAGGATTAATCAAGTGGTTGAGGCCAAATGTGTTAGTGAAATGCAATTCATGCAATAACTTTGTTATTTGACTGTTTAATCTGCCCCCCATTTGCTGCAAAATATTGCTTGGTGATGTGAGAAGAATTGTTATGGCATTTCCAGATGATAAGATCCTGGAAACAGGATTCCGTGCCATTATCCTAAATGCAACCTAGTCTCAACGGCAAAAATTCGTCATTATCTAAACCATGTGAAATTGCCAGAGCCATACAGCTATGCCGGTGTGATTAAGCACAGTTATTTATCTGCAAACTTTGACAGACAGTCAGCAAAATAATTCCCAAATTTTGGAGAGAATCAATATTTTGTTTTCGGAAGTGTTTTAGTAGGTACAGTTCTCATGTTCCTATGACGTCATCAGGATTTGTAGAGTTTAATATTACTCAAATAACAGTACATTTTAATGAGCAATAGATAATTTTGTAAATAATGATACACTGGTAAAAATTAGCAACACAATCAAAATATGCTTTAATTTATGTAATTATTATATTTTGTGCACATTTCATGAATATTTTTGAGGGGTATTGAACTTAAGACATGTTTCATGCCAAAATGCTTGGATGGTGTCTGGTGTGTGTTATCTGTAACTCCAACAGTTTTCATAACTTTGCATACTGATTGTTCACACATTGAATATGTGCACCTACCTTTTTAATGATTTTAAATGATTACATGCAAGATGTTTCGTATACCCAGGTTTAAAATAATGGTACTGTTTTCTTTCTGTGTACATCCTTTTTGGCAAATATAAACTGTCTTTGATACTCGTGTATTCTGAATGTTGGTCGCATGCGATAGCAAGAGGCTCATTACAATCATAATCTATGTTAACTGAGCATGGATGATGCTATATGTGAGAAACAGGTGTGTGACGCATGTGCATTGTCTTTCCGTCACATTCCCTGTTCCCGGTATACAGCACAGGCAAGAGAACATATTAATTGTTTCATACTTTAGACACTAGCGATAACTTAAACAGTGTGCACTGTTTGTTTTTACTATTTGTATATATGTATATATTTTGTTTTCTATATGTTTTATGTTCAGATGGCCGCATGGTAGAATGGCTTTTATGCCAAATGTATCACCCTCTTGAAATATAGTATATAAAATAAATAAATAAATTTTGCGCACATTTGATAAATATTTCCTTGTTTTTGAGGGGTGTTGAACTTAGACATTTAATACATCCGAAATGCTTAGGGGTGTCTGGTTTGTGTAAGTTGTAGCTCCAGTAGTTTTCATTCCTTTAAATTCAACCTTTGCATAATGATTGTTCACATATTGAAGATGCACCCCTCATATTCTGTGCACATTTCATGAATAGTTTTTTTTTCATTTTTGAAGGTCTTGAACAGATGATGTCTGGTTTGTGAAACCAGTACATGTAACTCAAACAATGTTCATTCCGTTATTTTCAAACTTGCATACTTGCATAATGATTGTTCATACATTTAACATTGTGCACTTCCTATTGTGAAAACATGTTTCCATCATGGAATGCTTAGGGGTAATTGGTTTGTGTAATCTGTAACTCCAGCAGTTTTCATTCCTTTATATTCAAACTTTGCAGTATGATTGGTCACACCTTGAAGATGTGCACCGCTATATCCAAACTTTGCATAAAGATTGTTCACACATTAAGATGTGCACCAGCGACGCAGGTCCGGAGCAGAGTTTAGTCTTGTTTTACTGACCGTTCCGAGGTGGTGCTTCTTTTGTCAATCCTTTTTTGTGTTTAACGCGTGCAATATACTGGCTTGTCTGTTCCTGTCAATCTTGTGATCACTTGCTGGGAAACGGCTGACCACTTGACTCTCTTGTGTTTGGTGTTTCCTTGTGTTTTTGTCATTTTTCTTTATGGTGTCTCGGATCAGGTGTGGTACTTGATTTTATCTATTCCTGATTTTTGCCTTCTTTACTTTAATTCATCAGTCAGTATCGCATTTGTTAGAGCACTGGACTCGTGACCAAGATGTTTGCGGTTTGGAATCCCAACGCCAGTGCCAGGTCGTGTGTTTGTTTCCGTAATGCCACGGGTTGAGCTGACTGACAGAGCGTACGCCATCATTCTTATGTACATTGTAATTTGAAGCATCTTTGATAATACTTCATTAATAAAAACAAAACTGAATGGAAAACCTTAAGACCTTTAAATGCACAAAATGCATTAGCTACATTAGAATGTCATAGATCTATGTCTAGCAGATCCATCTCGTTGGAATCTATATGAGCCGTAACATGATTTGGGTACTAAACATTGGCGAGCAGCCAAGGTTCAGGCAAGCCTGCGCATTCGCGCAGCCTTGCCAGAACCTTCACTACTTGCATACACAACGTATGGATATAGATGACGCCTCAGGTCAAACCTTCAACCTCTTTCAGGGCTGGGTGTGTCAGCATATGGCTTTAAAGGAGGCTTTTGCGCATATGCGATAAGTACCAAAATCGCATGCGCTGGCTCCTAAGAGATTTCCACTTATGACATTTCTTCTGTTTGCTATGGTTCAATATATATTCATTAAGGATAATTTTGTTCAAATACGTCCGGTGTTGAAAAACAGATACAACTGTACCTGCTCTCTCCTGTCAACAATCGTATTGTAACTAATTATCATTATACAAACTCATCATCGTTGTTAAGCATCAAACAAACAAATCATTCCTTTTATTTTATCATATAAATTTTTACTTTTTCCATCCTCATCATGTTTAGTTTAATACTGTCTGACGCTAATGACCCACAAGGGTTGATGCGTCGTTAAGCACCAAACAAACAAACAAACTGTAAATTATGTTAACAAGATGATTATTTCAAATTTCGGTCACCATCGAAACATATATCAAGGCATATATTATTTAGACAAAACAAAACATACAGAAAGGGAGACCTCCTGAATGACAGAGCATGGAAAACTCAAAAATATTGTCAAAATATATACCGATATATTATAAAATCAACAATATTCAGAACAGAAATGCATTCCAACCTGCGACAACTTAAAATATATAATGGTCGCCGTCGATCTCGATCTTTATATCGTAAGAGAAACCCTGTCAGTACAAAAATGGTTTAACCCTATGAGTACATGTACTAGTGACTTCTTAATGCATATATCTCTAATCATTAACAAAATTCAAGCTAGAAAAACGTCTTAAGTTTTCATCGTTGAATAATGAACATGAATTAGTTTTAGTGATAAAGGTCAATTTTAAAGGCATGCACCTTTTCAGACCATTCCTTTAAGAGCATGTCCTTTTGGTGTTGAAACTCCCTTTTGCCACATTAGGTGACCTCCCTTTAATGTTAGTATCTTTATGACGCACGTGCGTAATGGGAGATACGCCGATGCAAAAGCACCAAGTTCGGTCAGAGGAGGAGCGCGGAGAACTTCTAACGGGGACGGAAGAAGTAAAAAGCAATGCCTTCACATTGACATTCATTTAAGGTGGACAAACGCTGACATTCATTTAAAGTGAACAATCGCTGAAAATGTGCAAAATAAGAAAAAAATGCAGAGTGTTAAAGTTTTGTACTTTTCCACGATTGTAAAAGCAAAATCAAACTGTACAACAATTACAGGCGTTTTAATAAGTTTATTGTATACCATATTATCAGCTGTTATCATATGACGTCGCGTCTGGGAGTGAAATAACGCCATGCACTAAAATCGATAAACTACTAGTGGTTTACAGTTTTCGGGTACATGTACAGGGTAACGTTATAAAATGATGCCTCTACATGTAACAACTTTGCGTATTTATGGTAAAATCTAGATATTTTCACACCAAAAACGCGATTACAAAAGTATTTTAAAGTCATATGATAAATAGAATCTAACATTCGTTCTCCTGTATTTTTGAATTTATTTAACTCGGCAAGCCTCGCATTTTATCTCGTCCTCAACTTGTTTAATAAATCCTATAAAATATGAGCAATCATATAAGACCATCTATTTGGCACATGAAGACCCGTCTGGGAGTGATATAACGCCATGTAACGAACAGAGGATCTTACATGAGTGCTCATGTTCTATTGAATTTATTAAACGAGTTGGGGAAAACAGATAAATTGCGAGGCTTGCCGAGCATTTTATCTCTTTTTCGCAAGGAGTTTAATAAATTCAATAATACAAGAGCACGAATGTTAGATTCTATTTATCATATGACAAATACTTTGAAATCTCATTTCTGGCGTAAAAACGTTATGATTTTGTCATCATGTACGCAACGTTGTAATGGACGTCATAACGTTTCCCGTAAATCGATAAACCACTAGTGGTTTACAGATTTTATATTGCATGGCGTTATTTCACTCCCAGACGCGACGTCGTATGATAAAATCGATAAACCACAAGTGGTTTACAGATTTAGTAACGTTACGTAATGACGTCCATTTTAACGTTGCGTAAAATATGGCAAAATATTATGCGTTTTCACCATTGATTTTTAAGTCATTTTAATTGCATGTGATATATATAATCTAACATTCGTGCTCATGTATTATTGAATTTCTTAAACCCGTTGTGAAAAACGATAAAATGCTCGGCAAGCCTCGCATTTTATCTTATTTCCTCAACTCGTTAAATAAATCCAATAAATCAGGAGCACTCATGTAACATCCTCTATATATATAATTCTGATATTGGTATGGTATAGCTGTATTCCCTCTGCAATATCTGAAGTAAGATAGCGAAATCCGCACCAGGATCACCGTTTGGGGATGACGTTACTAAATACGTCAGTTTGAAAAGAGTAAAAATCAGCTTCTGCCATTGGATGAATATGGGTGCTGTGCATGCTTTAATTCTTTTTTCTGAGATAATAGGGTTTGATCATTCAACTATTTGTCTCAATTTCTTTTTATACTGAAAAAATATTTTACATTAGTTTTTTATGCACACGCAGAGTTTTGCAGATTTTCGTAGGAAAAAGCTACCCCACAGATGGTTGGTTTGTTTGTGATACCGCAAGTTTCCTAAATGCCACACAAGGTGTTGTTTTAATTTGAATTTTAAAACATTGAGTCTATGTGCATGCATGAGCTACTTATGAAAGTTGTCGGAATGCGCTTAAAAGTGATTTTTTTTGGCCAAAGTCGTTGTATTGAGGTTTATGTGGAATGCCCTTTGGCTTGCCGAGTGATGACAAACGGTGATCCCGAGGGACGGATTGTTCTAACCAATCCTCACACAAATGATGGAAATCTTGTTTCTTTCGCACCATTCAATTCTGTATTTTTATTCTAAAACACCTTCAAAAGTTGATTTTTGACGATACGGATACCAACATACTAAGGATGCGTGTCCATTTATTGCTTATTGCGTAAACTGAATTCGAAACTGTATTTATGCCATTACATGTGTTTTCCAACAAGGTGGCATTTTGACAAGTGTAGACTCAGATGAGCCCGTACAGCCCCCTTTTAAGCTTAGAAACTCCAAATGATGTTCAGTTAATAGCTTAACAGTCACAGAATATTCAAGCGACAAGCAAAGGCTCTGATCAGACTGCGCGTATGTGCAGGCTGATCTGAGGCTTTGCTGGTCGTACAAACCACATTGTTGGAAATCTCATGTTACGGCTCATTTTTCTTGGTCTCATAGTTTGGCGATGTTTGCTTTTACCCTCATAGCACCAAATATAAGTACTTTACAGTAGATACAGAGACGGGTCATTTGGCACGTTTGTCTTAATGTAAAGATCGATTTGCATTTATGCATGAAAAAACGAAATAAAGATAGATACGATGTCTCACTACTACATTACTTCGGTCTCTCTGTTTCCTTTGCAAATTAAATTTATCACTTTGGATGGATGAGGGATGCACCTGATTAGAATAATATTGTCTTTTCAGCACCTAATACATCGATCTATGTCGTGTAAGGCCACAGAAGCTAAAGGAAGTCGTAAGAGCCAATATCTCAACTGACACCATCAAGATAGGTTAATTTTATAGAAAAAAAGCCAAGTGAGTATGACAAGAATATACCAGTCACAGACTGCAGGCCTATCTGCGGCACCGTGCGAAATAATCCGAGCCTTCTCTGTTGTTTAAGTGGCTTTTCCGTTTTTTGATATTTGCCACTGGTAGTGGAAAATATCAAAATAATGAAAAGCCACTATACTATCACGTCAGAGAAAACTCGGCGGCACCGCGCGAAAAAGTCACAGAGCTGTAAAAGTCACACGGCAGCAAAACACATTTAAAAGAAAAACTAGCAAGTCTCTCTTCCTCGATGAGAAATTGCAAACTAGAAAGGACACAAACACTACATTACAATATTTGGGCTTCGTCGCGAGAAAACCTATCTTTTCGGGGTTTCCGACAAAGCCAGATTAAAACCAGAGCCCTCAGCTACAGAGACTAGCTAGTAAATTGAAATATCCCTTGAAGCAAGTTTATATATGATACTTTCCGTATAGCGAATAACAAAGGCGCTGATCAGTCTGCGCGGATGCGCATGCTGGTCTGCGCCTTTGTTGTTCGCAAACCCCCGAAGACAGTTTTTTTCGCGACAAGGCCAATTTCATATTACATATTCCACTCGACGGCATTATCCCATCCATGTAGAAAAGAACCTTCTATCCTTGTTGCTTTGTTGCATTGGAATTGCCTGTTATTCACTATATTAGATGTTGACGCGTATATAGTATACATGTTCTTAACACCACAACGTTAACAGGTACTCAGAAGAACATCATTTGCAAATTTTAGAATGGAGGGTCGCTTATTTGTGGATTTTGTTTTGGTTGTCTTTGACATCGCGTCTGGTATTGATCTGACACCATGCATTTTGGTGGTCTGGCCCAGTAGTCGGGGATCAAAATAAAATCAATATGTTGCAGTCGAAGACCCGATCACTGGGCCAGAACATCCCAAAATAAAAATTAGAATACAGTATTCCCCTAAATAGTTATCAACTACATTTTTGGTAACGGTATGAAACTAAACCCATAAAAATGTTGCCTTTATCTCTGATTATGGTATTTGCCTGGCTTACCAACTTGTATTTTACCTGGTTGGGCCGGTGCCCAAGCTTATCTGAGCCTTTGGTGTGTGTCCAAAGTTAATTATGTAGGATTTTTCGCTGGCTCAAAGGACACTGTCAGGCATTTGTGAGAATAATACTAGATCTCCGGGAAAGCGCAGCAAGAAAGTGATTATTCCGACCAAGTGCGTTCATCGGGGCAGGTTGTTTATGGAACTGGAGTAAACCTGTGAGCACCCAAACATAAGATCTGAACATATATTCTACAGATGTACCACGACCTCTGACCAATGTACTTTCTTTTTCAAACGATTGATGCAGAATGCGTAAAATGAGCCAATCCGGCTGGAATATATATGTATGTCAAAGCTTTTATAGTAAATGTAAATAAATGCATGAAACCCCTTTTTCTAGAACAACATATCAATATTGTAAATAGAGTCACGCTTCAAAGCGTTTGGTTTATCTTTAAACACTGAATACGTGTCATCATTCAGGCATAAATAAAAGTCGCACTTTCGAAGTTCATTTCCAAGAAATCATATATTGAAGACGCACGTTCAGTTTCCTCTAATGAAAACAGCTTTAATACAATTTTGCCACAATTACAGTGACACGATGGTCCTTCCCTCTAAAAATCTAAAAGCGAACCACAATCGGCACGACACTACATCCTGGCTAGCTCTTAGTGTTTGCAGTCAACATTGCCCACGATCACTTAGCGCCGATGGAAAATGAATAGTTTAGCTGTTTTGGGCAAAACAAAGCTGAAAATGCAGCCATTTGAAGCCGTTTATATCTTCTCAATAGAGATCTGATATGGTTTAGGCAAACAGTGATGAGCCAGCTTGCTTACTCATTTTGCTTTTTTTTTCTCTATCGCGGTTGATGCAGTTTTTTTCCAGAATTTGTCTAACACCACTTTTCAACACAATGGAATCTACTACAATTTTAAGTGGAAGATTTTACCTCAGATACTTAGGGATTAAAGGGTTAACAGAATATTTTAAGTTGAGTGCAAAAGGTAAGTGGATGTAAAACTGCTCCATGGTTTGGAGGTAAGACTGCTCCATGGAGTGGGGTGAGATAATACTGATCCATTGAGTGTAGGTAAGATTGATCAATGGAATGGAGGTAAGACTGCAGTCTAATCAGGTTAGAGACAGTTGCTAAAAAGGGGAACATTAAACAAATCAAGCTCTTTAGTTTACCATATTTTTTTTTTAAAAAATGCAAGTTAAAACCAAAAGCTGCGCCACCCCTTTTTTGTGTAAAAGAACACTTACTTTCCCTCAAGAACGAAGTGAGACAAATATTTCTCCAGTGATAAATGTTAAAATGGTGAACATACACAGCAGAAAAAGCGGCCGATTGATGCCGTTTTTATCTTCACGTAACAGATGTAATATGATTTAGGCAAACAGTGATGAGCCATCTCATCTGGATCTGCACTCAATTTGTTTTTTTTTCGCGATCTCAATTGTTGCAGGGTTCTATCTATCTGTTCTTGTAAATATTCTCAGGACCAATGCCATCCAGCAGAATATATTCTTAAAAAGCAATAGAAAGGTTACACCAATATCAGTGGCAGTTCGGCTGTCACCAATTTATTTATAAATTGTAGCGTTAGCAGTGTAAATTGTAAATAATCACAAGTAGAAAGAGTTCCGACTTAAGGTAGTACCGGACTCACCGGCATATGTCCAAAAGTGTTTTATCTTTTGATATATTATAATATAGACTTATACTTATAATCTAAGACAAAAAACAATACCTCACCGTTCTTTTTAAAAAGTTATTTGATGTAAAAAACTGCAAAATCGAAGGTTTTTTGAAATAAACAAACACAGATTTTGTTAAGAAATTAACAAGAAACGCATTACAGTTTTTTTCAGAACAAATACTACTCACACCAGAGATATAAATAAAAATAGTGAAATAACATGTATTTACACAATTTATTAAGCAAAATCCTAATTATGTCTAACGAATAAATGCAAAAAAAACATTAATATTCAAAATAAACATATCAGAGAATGTAACTGGAACAACAAAAAACATATTTTTACAAAGATATTTTCATGAAGAATCTAATGATTGAATAAAAAAATATGTGTCACCGTGCTCGTTTTTTTTTGTTTTGGTGACTTTTCTGAAAAATCCTGAAAAAAATAAAGTCTATAATAAGTGTTGTCTCCCCTTTCAACCAATTTTTTTTATTTGTCTACGCCCTATGTATATCACTGGGCGGAGACATAGCTATTATTGATTAAGCACTGACAAATGGGCGTAGAAAATGACAATAAAGATTTTTACCTAGCATATGTGACCCAGCACATTACATTTTGATTCTCATTAAAGCATGGCTATAGCATGTCTTGATACTTTGATGATTTCTTACACGTAGGATTTATGTAGATAAAAGCTAAAAATTATAGCTTTATTCCTGATGCATAGATCTAAATATCATTTAAAGAATAAACTTAAAAATATGCAATAAGAGGATAAAACATTCTTTTCCTTGTATTAATGTTTGGCAAGCCTGAATGTGATGTGTTGCAACCAGAACCACACAGCGGTGAGGCCTGCAACACATTATCGCACAAGGGCTTGACAAACGTTAATATACAGAAAGGAATGTTATATTGTCATTTATATATATTATAGGACTTTTTGGGTACTGTAAAGGTGGCAACTTTAATTTTCATATCTGGGCGTGGTTCGGTTATTTTAACTGCTCAAGAATGGAAATCAGGTTCTATCCATTTGTTAAGCGTTTAAAAGTTGCTTGAGCCGTGCAGGTCTGCGTGCATTTCATGAAAGTCCTGTCCGTTAATGCACTGATCCCACATTTATTAACCCTTTAAGCGTATATTACAACACAATCGTATGTTTTTATCGTCTATTGAAATATTATGAAGCCTCTTAAACAAACAGTGTAGGTCTAGAGCAGACTGCTCAACTAGAGCAGTCTGATCTGGGTCCACACTGTTTGCCTCTACACTAATGTTAAACATAAACAAACACTTTCGAATGTAGTTAAAACGCCTGATTTTCAGATTTTACCTATGTCTAAAGTAGACTAATAAGGCAGTCATGAGGTGCCGCCTTTACAGTATCCAAAAAGTTCTAGAATACTTTCCTTTCAAGCAAAAGCATTTCCAAAAAAAATGTCCACTGTAACATCGTGAAGCATACAACAAAACCACACCTTATAGGCGCAATCGAAAACATCAATACTATCGACGATTATAGACCAAAAATAGTTAGAATCATATTTTTTTTTATTACCATCACTCATCGAACAGGCGACACTTTGCAATCAAAACACTGTTTCTAGCGAGTTTTGATCCGCGTTCGTCAATGGTTAAGAGTGTTTTCGATTGCTCACTATCCAGTGTGGAAACAAACTTTTTTTTTTCAACAGAAACATGACTGAAAAATGTAGATAACTCCTAGCTCTTGTTTCAGATTGTTTTAGTTACGTATTCATTGTATCAATACACACACGGGATAGGTGGCAATCGAAAACGTTGATGCTATCAACGAACGTAGATCAAATACCGTCAGAAACAAACTTTTTGGATTGCAGTTTGTTTGCCTGACTGGCGACAAATGGAAAATTCTAGGGATTTTTGATCCACGTTCATCGATAGTTCAGAGCCTTCTCGAATGTCGCCTATCCGATGTAATAAAGTAGCGTATCTTATGATAATTGAATATTTTGGTCATTTCTCAATAAAGCATAATCGACGATATCTTAACTCGCAGAGGATATCCGTGAGCAGGTTGAAATGGCAATTAAGCCCTCTGCAGGCATGTTTTATCGGAAATAAAGCCCGCGGTCAGTGATTGGTCAACTATCAACCAAAATATGACACATTATTAAATAAAATGTACAATTGTCAGCGATTGAAACACCTTAAGTTTCTATAGTAAACACTTATTTTAAGGTATATAACAATAAAAGGATGTGATACATTCTTCTGTCTATTACCGTTTGTCAAGCCCTAATGAGATAATGTATAGTAGCCTTAACCATGAAGCTGTGAGGGCTGCACCAAGTGCGGATCCAGAGGGGGGGGCAGGGGGTCCGGACCCCCTCTGGAAAATCACAAATTAAATGGGTTTCTATAGGGAATAAGCAATTGGACACCCCCTGGAAAAAGTTGGACCCCCTGGAAAAAATTGGACCCCATCTGGAGCCTTGACAAACGATAGATTTCTTTGAAATTGACCATTTGACTTCTGTAAAATAAGCTGAGGACTAAAAAAATCGTTGTCAGAGCTTTTTTGTCAGACTGACCTGGACCCTCCCCCCCCCCCCCCCTGATGAAAATTCCTGGATCCGCGCATCTGTACCATGCTTGCCAACCGTTAATATACAGAAAAGAATGTTATATTGTCATATATCTTTCTTTCAGGCACATGCAGTTCCAATTAATTTTATTAAAATGTATGCAGAAATGTCCATTTTATCGTCATGAAACATGCAACGAAACAAACAAATTTTTTCAACAGAAACATGAAATAACTCCTAGCCCTTGTATCAGATTGTTTTGGCTACGTCTTCAGTATATCAAAAACACACTAGATAGGCGGCAATCGAAAACGTTAATGCTATCGACGAACGTAGTTAAATATTGTAAGTAACAGAATTTTAGATTGTTGTTTGTAGCCCGATAGGCAACAAATGGCAATCACAAACACTGTTTCTAGCAATTTGTTATCAGCATTCATCGATTGTTTAGACTGTTTTTATTGCTGCCTATCCGGTGTGATAAGGTAATGGAAATAGTTACGTCATTTCTCCATAAAACATTGGTGACCATGTACCTCCATGGGACCTAAAACATGAGAATGTCACATACAAGGCATGCGCACGTCTACAACCCCCCCTTTTTGGGGTGGGGGAGGGTCTTAGGTTAGTGGCAGCATGCAGAAATAGCAACCGAGACATGTATATAGTATGTATATTTATACGGTCCGCAACTTTTAACCATCAAAATACTGAATGACTTCATACTCTGGGTGATGTTTTTAAAAGCTAATACTTGCATTCCTTCTTTTTGTGAAAGCAAAATACTTACAGAATTACGTTTCAAGCATCAAAGAGTTGTCAGGGGAGAATAACATCTACCGTCTTTACAAATAAGTATTCTCTTTTAAAAACAAGATTCAGGAACGATAACTCTTACACTCTTACTTTTAAGTAAAAGTAAGGTTATCTTTTGACATGGGTCCCGTATTACCTTAAAGACTTATTTATTGATAAGATGGTGGGGGCCTGATGATTTGGCTGTTGTCAAGCCTACCGGGGTTTACCTGTTGGATATCTTTTGCTCTGGTATTCCATTTTATTTACTGTTGAGTCCTTATCTTTGCTTTATCTCCTTTTTATATCTTGATTAATATGTTCTAGGGGATGATGCATTGATAAGTTATGGGTCTTTCATGCAAACCAAACATCTATGTGTCTTGATCCACATCTGAACTAAGGGTGAGGTTGGCGCACCTTGAAACCTGTTTAAGCCCTCCAGTAAAATATTTTACTGACCGTTCCAAGGCGGTGCTTCTTTTGTGGATCATTTATGTCATTTCTGTCTTGTTTTTGTTATGCCTTCGTGTGCGTCTGTTTATTGATGCCTTGTGGTCACCTGCTGGGAAAGGGCTGACCTCTTGGCTCACGTTTGTGATGTCTAATTTTCGATTGTATCGATTCCTGATCTGTGCCCTTTTTTCTTACTTTAATGCGGTGCCCGTATGCTCAAAATGCCATCTTTGCACCTTGTGACATACTTGCTCCTCACATAAGCTATAACAATTACCTCGGATCAAACCTAGACACGATTAGGCTGCTTTTCCTGTTAAACGTACCCTATTGTTTAATTATTTTGATTCGGTATAGGCCTTCATTACTACAGGAATACCATTGTTACTGGTTTAGTTTATTGTTTGGACATACTTTACCAGAACGTGTCAAGTACAAACTCTGATTGTTAAATCCAAGCATATTCGCACCAGTGGTATGTTTATTTTTCTGAATATTACAAAATTCGTACTTTAGAAGGAAGGTCAAGCTGATATAGGTTTCCTTGTTCCTAACGAAAAAATACAATTGTTCTTAGTACAATCGGTCCAGAGAGTAGTAAAATTGTATTTGCACTGATGGACCTTTCACACTTAAATTCACCATAGGTAAAATCCTTTCTAGAAAGCCCTCTGTATGTATGTTAATTGGCCAAAATTTAGATTATCGCATGACGTCGCGTCTGGAAGTGATATAACGCCATGCAATAAAATCGATAAACCACTAGGTAGCATACCACTAAATATTCATGAGGTGTGGCCACGCCCTTTTTGGGGAGAAGCTTATCGTCGGAAGAAAATTCCAGAGGATCATTTCATTGGTCATATACCTTTGCTTTATAAGAAGTTGATTAAAGACCAGTTATACTAAATCAAAATCGAGAGTGTTTAAACATTTTATGCCCAAAGCTGAAGAAAACTGTATTGAATTTTAGGTCACCCCAATGATAAATATCATCTCTTTATTTGGTTCGAGACTTCTGGGTTTCCCCAGCTATTAATAGACCATTCGTTTGGGAGGTGGGAAACCCGACCTTTTACAACATAATTCTAAAAAGTTAGGCAGTTCTTTGAGATCTAAAAACTTTTGGATAAATTCTATATGTGAATATTTAGGAAGGACTGGATATTTATCTCCTATTTTGCATTGTCGGCAATGGGGAAATATTTAGTGGAAAGACTCCACTAGTGGTTTACAGATTTTGTAACGTTACTTGATTACGCCCACTTTAAAGGGAAAATTCAAACTTTTTTCAAATGCATTTATTATAAAGCTTACAGTATGACAGGAATAATCCCTCATTAAATGTTTGTGAATGCTCTTCAATTACTGAATTAGCCTGTAATTAATTACTTTTGCTTGTTCAGGCGAGTCTGGCTATTTTCAGGTCAATGAGCTCTACACAAGACAACTGGAAGCACTTCCATCTGCTTACACACAACACAAGCAAAGTCATATATCCTTGATAATGTCAAAAATAACAATGTTTCAGAGTAATATTTTAGCAGTGTGTGCATTGATAAGTATATTTTGATTTCTGGTCGATATTTAATATTTATTTCAAAAGTTTAATCCTTAAAGCACTAATTATAACTATATACTTTGTAACACTTTTCCTCATTTTGGGTACAAAAAGATAGATTAAAATCAAATGAAACTTATTGAAAAATAAAATACTTTTCTTTTGACAGTTGTAACATTCTAATTTGCATTGATCTGACCGTTGATTGTAATTAAAACAGAATATCCATTATTCAATATTGAAATGAAGAAATAGACTGAAGGTGCTGCTTCAATCATTTATTTGACCTTCATAAAGAGGTTAATTCAGGTTAATGTGTGTGTGTTGCTGTAAGATGGCTGCTCCCAGATGTTTGCATAAAGCTGATAAATAGTCCTGTAACTAACCTAGCAGATGAATAAATGCTCTGAATCTGTGAAAATTAAATCAGTACATAATGAAATATTTTTTTTAGATTCAAGTAAAATGTTAAAAGTCACGAATAAACACTTTAACGTTTTGTAAAAAATGAAAAAATCTTGCGTTTTCACGCCAAAAATGCGTTTTTAGAGTAATTGTAATGTCACGTGATAAATAGAATTTAACATTCGTGCTCCTGTATTATCTCGTTTAATAAATCCAATAAACATGGGCACTCATGTAAGATCCTCTACATATTCCATAAAGTTTGATATTGTTAAGCCAGGTAGGTCCATTATATAGACAGCTTGATGTCAAAAGTCTGTTGGCATCAGATTTTCTCTAAAGTCTGTTTACATTTTTTTTTTGAATTTTACACAATAAATTACGAGTAAAACCAAACACTTGATTTTACTTAAAACATTAAAAAAAACTACCGGTAAATATGCATAAATATATTTCTCAAACAGGTTTGGTTTATCAGCTATAAACAATGACAGTTAAATGCTTCACTACATAACAGCAAATATTTAGTAGACCCCACCTTTAGTTTTTTAAAACAGCCGCAATTCGTCTAAATATGGATCCATACAAATTTGCAATTACTGTTGGGGACAGATTGCGTACCAAGCGATAGATATACGTTTCCAAATATATCTAACCTTAGAGGGCATCTAGTTAGAAAAATATTTTATTACCAATTTGATAAAGCAATGGGGTTGGGTCACACGTTTTCACAACTTTAGTACCGACCTTTCCCCCTACAATTAATACAAGCTTATAAACATGGCTAAACATGTACAAATACATATGAATAATAAACACGTTGGGAAAAGAATAAATAAATAAAAGAGTAAATAAATAAAAAGATAATTTAAAAAAAAAGCAAGAAATGAAAGAAATGAACAATGAAAATAAATAAAGCATGTTGTTACCTATTCTTTTTTCATCGCTCTCCAATTTTCAATGGGGTTTAAATCTGCACTTTTTCCATGCCAGTCCAGTAAAAGAACAATTTTGTTCTCCAGAACTGTCCTGGTACTTTTAGAACAATGGCAGCGTTTTATCCTGCATAAATATGTATCTTTTTTTCGAAATACGAGACATTCACATGTAACGTTAATATCGTTAATAATGTTACATGTACATAAGTACTTGTGACTGTCCATATTACCAACGACTTTCCTCAGCTTCGCCACACCTTCGCTCCAACTGGAGATTTTACAGTAGTTTGTTTACAACAGTAGTGTGTTACTGGTATGTATTACAACTTATGCTCAAATATAGTTACAAGCACTGATGATTTTAGCTAACCTGAGCCGAAGGCTCCTAGTTGAGCTAATAGTATACCATTGACTCCGGCGTCCGTCGTCCATCAACATTTTCAAACATCTTTTCCTCTGAAACTACTGGGCCAATTGAACTCAAATTTCATATAGAGACTTCTTTGGATAGGGGAGCGAAAGTTTGTTCAAATGGTCATGGTCACATGACCAAGATGGCCGCCACGCCTATATATGGTAAAAACCATTTAAAAATAGTCTCCAGAACCAGAAGGCCGATGACCTTGGGACTTGGTATGTAGCATTAGGGATGTAGGGCCTACCAAGTTTGTTCAAATGATGATCCTAGGTTGACCTTGACCTTCTTAACGTCAAGGTCAAATTTGCTTTCTAATGCATTTAAATGGGATTTTTTTTTTGAAAAGTTGATTTTTTGAAAACTGTTTAAGCCAAAGTCATTATAATCACTAGATATGTTTAACCTAATGAGACAATGGCTATAAATAAGTCCCAAAGATCAAGGTTGGCCTTTGACCTTTCACTTGAGGTCACTCATATTGGATTCTCATCAATATATTAAAACACAGTTTTCTCAGAAACCATTAAGCCAATCTAACTCAAATTTCATATGAAGACTTCTTCTGATAATGTAGCCAAAATATCTACAAATTGTTGTGGTCACATGGCCAAGATGGCCGACATGCCTATTTATGGTAAAAACCCTTTAAAATCTTTTTCTCCAGAACCAGATAGTTGATGACCTTAGGAATTGTTATGTAACATTTGGGATGTTGGGCCTACCAAGTTTGTTCAAATGATGTTCCTATGTTGAACTTGACCTACTTAACATCAAGGTCAAATTTGCTTCCTAATGCATTTATTTTTTTTTTTTTGAAAAGTGATTTTTTGAATACTGTTGAAGCCAAAGTCATTATTCTCACTTGTTACATTAAACCTAATGAGACAATGGCTATAAATAAGTTCCAAAGGTCAAGGTTGACCTTTCGGCCAAGGTCACTCATATTGGAGTCCCATCAACATATTAAAACGAAGTTTTCTCAGAAACCACTAGGCCAATTGAACTCAAATTTTATATGGCGACTCCTTAAGTAGAGGGGAGTAAATTTGTAATAAACCTTTATGGTCACACGACCAAGATGGCCGCCATGCCCATATAACCTCTTTAATAATCTTCTCCTCTGGAATCAAAAGGCCAATGGCCTTGGGACTTGGTATGTAGCATTTGGGATTTGGGCCCTACCAGGTTGGCACAAATGATGAATCTGGGTTGACCTTGACCATTTTTACGGCAAGACCAAGTTTGATTCGTAATGCATAATTATTTTTTTCTATAACTGTTTAAGCGGAAATCATAATACTTGAGAGAAATGTTAAACCGAATGGGACACTGGTTTTATATAAGCACCAAAGGTCAAGCTGACCTATGACCTTTCATCCAAGGCCACTCATTTTGGACTGCCACATACATATCTAAACATCATTTTTCCCCGAAATCACTGGGCTGTTTGAACTCAAATTTCATATGGAGTATTCAGTAGATATAAATAATGTACTTGACAAAAATGGCCACCATGCCCATATAGTGTATAACAAGATTTGTTTGAAAAATAAGCCTTAGTTGACCGTGACCTATTTTAACATTATTAAGGAGATCAGGTTAGCGCTTCAGGTCCTCTTGTTATTGATGTGCATTATCCTGGGTACATCATAATATTGTGAATAAACAGTTTTATTCGTGTCGTGAACCCTTTTCTTTGTTTCATCATGGTGTGTTGATTTGATTAGAGAGCTTCTCCATGATGATACATTGCAAAAGTTAGAAGGCTTCCATGCGAGCTGAACTCTTTTTGTACTTCAATAGCAGAATCAAGGGCGAAGATTTGGTGCCAGTAAAATGCATTTAAGCCCCCCCCCCCCACACACACACACACATACACACACGGTGGCTTAGGCTGCTGTCTGTTCTTAGGCGGTGGTTCTATCGCTGTTTATTTGTTGTTTACTATTACTCTCGTTGTGGGTGTGTTAATTGTTGTATGTTTTTGTTGTATGTCACTTTATGTCCATTCTAGTTTTGCAATCACCTGTTTGGAAGAGAGAGCTGGTTGCTTTGCTTGGTTTGTCTTCCTGGTGTCTCGTGATGGTTGTGTGACTCTCTCTCTCGCGGTGTCATGGGTTTGTCTGCAGTTTGTGGTATTTCCTGATCTTACTCACTATTTTATAGTATGAAATGGTATACATTCGAAATTTTAACAGAAAATATGCTACTATTTTTTTATAGTACATGAAAATGTAATAGACACAACTCATGTGTTAATAGGGCTTATCCGGCAGTGCTGTTTACACAGGTATCAGCTACTACACACAGCTGCAAGGGGTACAAGATTTCAGGGAACCTCATAGTTTTTCTATGGAATTAATCTGAATTCCTGTGTTTATTTCAATATTTACACATCTTTAACCTTTATACACTAATGGACTCTTCCTTCTGGCATGATACAATAAACTTAGGATGGTCCAGAGTATATATTGAGGGGTTACAGGTTATAATTTCGAAGAAAAAAAAAGTATTTATTTCTCTGAAATGCGTTTGATCTTAGCAAACAGTCATGACCCTGATGAAATGCCGCATCATACAGCATTTCATCTGAGTCTTCACTGTTTGCTAAAGTACGCATTTACATGTAGCATTCATTAATAGGGTAAAATGTAATAATCTCGGCAATAATTACCGTAATGGTTCATACATATGTGCATCGTACTCCCTGCCATCGTAACAATTTTTGGAAGATAGAACTTCGGAGGGGTCATTTTCAGTGACCAAAAGAAAGTTTATCTTGCTAACTGTGTGGAAATTGTATAAAGTTAAGTAAAAAGGTAATATTAGAAGACCGAGATGAATTAATTTCTGAAGGATAAATTACATCTTCCAAACTAGGCACTTATGTGACTTTATATTTTGTCGTGCAAATATAAAAGCGAAAACATTATATTCTAAAATTTGAAATCCTATAGTTTCAACTCTTTGCCTACTGAACAAATTTGCATGTTTTTTGTTGTCTTTTGATTTTTTTCTTTTCAAATTCGAGTTTTTCGAAAATTTCTTTCAGATATACCATCAGAGTGTCAACATTTTGAATCCAGATCAGGCCCGAAGTTTTGTTGGGCCTGATCTGGATCCAAACTGTTTGCTAAGGTTATTAGCAAGCAACGAGTTAATAATAATAATAATAATAATAATAATAATAATAATAATAACCCTTTGCACACTAGTGAATCCTAAATGTGTACTTTGGCAAACAGTAAAAACCCTGATGAAATGCCGCATTATTTACGGTATTTCACCAGGGTCTACACTATTTGCTAAGACAAAAACAATCTTCAGAGAAATAATACAAATATATTTGGAAATTATAGCCTGTTACCCCTCCAATATACAATGGATCATCCCAAGTTTGTTGTATCAAACCAAATTTTTGCATAATTTTCGGGGTAATTTTTTAAATTTAACAAAATAAAGATAGAGTGATTTAATTGTTGAACATACACAATTAGGACGGCCTTTCTTGACAATGAGGTCTTGCAGAGGCTTTAATCCAGGATCTATACTGCTCAATATTCATCCAAGCCTTTGAAAAGGGGGAAAAGTAATCTCCACCGTGTGCGGTATTGACCAAAGCAACTGTCACTATTACATTATATCACTCCAAGAGCACCTTTTTGTTTGAATTGTATTTTTTATATTATTTAACAATTATGCCCACAATAAACTCTCCTAATTAATTTAAATGAGATAATAGTAAAAGAACTTGACCTATTCTCCCTATGTAAAGCAATAGAAATGCAGCAGCAGCTGGGAGATCTTGAACCCTACAGGTAATCTCTACACACAGCATACAGACTGCCGGAATAGCCCTATTCACAAAGTCTTACTTTGGAATAAAGTTATGAGATAGAAAATGTTGTATAGAGTGTGCTGGTGACAGGAAAGAAGATTTATACAAATTTGTTCTATTCAACCACGCTTCTATGAGAATTCTATTCAGATTATAAACCTGTATCTCCCAGCATATAAAAAAGACAACCAAAAAGCAAATTAAAATTAACACCACTTGCTATTTTTAGCAAGTAAATACAAGTCGTTCTCACATCAACTAATTTCCAAATTATGCATAAACTGCTTGATAAACAGTGTAGATCCAGATCAGAAGCTGGCTAATCTGGATCTACACTGTTTGCAAGATAACCCAAATGTGATTTCAGGAAGGCGATATTTTCAATAACTTTTTGCCACACATCTTGTCAAACATATGCTATACATTTTGTCATTGAATTTTTTTCCAGTGAATATGCAAGTTGAACATCAATTTTAGCAAGAAAGAAAAATGATCAGCAAGCGGTTAAAGGTCTAAAGTTTGATCCCTGCTGCACTCAGTTGTGTTGGCTGGAAACTGACCAATATCAGGCTGGTGATGTGACCAGAATGTACTCTTCTGTAAACTCTTTCTGTAAAGATTGAGGTGTTAAAAAACGTAGACGCTGCAATGATTTCCACCTTAGTTGCCCATAATCTTGCTTTTCTCATACTTTGCACATGCGTTGTAAAACAAGCTGCACCACATTCTGTCCAGTTCTGGCCTGTATTCAAATGATCCAAAATTAAGTATCAAAGCTGCTTCCTTACTTTTGAATGGCACTTTTCTGTTCTTAATATTTCTTTGCTGATTGATCGACATAAACATTTACCACCAGGCTTAATCATATCAATGTGATATCCTGGTGTTTGTAAACAAAGATGTCTGCTGAGTCTATAAATGGCCATATAATTCTGGGTATACGTCTGCATCTTGCTGGCCTGGAACTTAACAAATAATTAGCAACACTCTGTCTCTCCTCCAAAGTGGGTGGTTCTAAACTGTTTTCTTGCAATGTGAGTGGCTGTACTAGTACTTAAAGTAATGCAGAATTTTCTTCTCTTCTCTTTTCACGTTTTGATTGATAGTACTTTGGGGCTTCTCCCACTTTTTGTTGCAGGGCTTGATTTGTGTTTCGGTTCTTTTGGAGATTGACAAAGCAGAAATTTAGTCTTGTGGTTTGAGTTGTGTTCTGATAATTTTAATGCAATAAAACAGCACTATGATCTGATTCGTTAAACAGGGATGACTCATGAAATAGCACCTTGTACATACAGATTAGTTCAAATGTGATCAAGCAGGGTACCATTTATATGGGTAGCATCTGTAATTATTTGATGTGGTCCAAGAGCAATTAAACTACAACGCCCACTTGTGGATGTCTTGAAAAGATCACCAATAAAGTCACCAATGACAACAACTGGATACCCAGCAACCAATTTGGCAGAAACTTGGTTCAATTGACGGTACAGATCATGAAGACTCCAATGCTGTGGATGATATTGGTGAATAAGAATGATTATTCCCAGGTTGTCATTCTTCATTGCTGTCTTCAGCATTCAATATTGCTTGTACTTGGGTACACTTCATCTGGCAACATGGCAACTTTATCTTTCCTTATATAAACTGCAGCGCCATCCTTTAAATTGCACATATGACATGTCTGGGATTCTACTGGTGGACATGAATGGTTCTTGTAGGAGTCCAGTATATCGCTTCTGTACATCTGAGGGCCAAGCATTTTGAAAGGTTTTCAAACCTTTCATACCGTACGCATAGTTCTGTATATCAGGTGTTCTGACCCAGTGGTCGGTTCGTTGACTACAATATATTTGTTATATTTAGACGCTCGACTACTGGCTCAGTGTCATTGACAACTCAAATTTTGCGTACAGCTACAAAAGTGGTTGCATGTCCGCAAATAATAAACAAAGCTATGCAAAACTTTCTGTTCTTGTTCGTATTCTTTGTTATGTGATGCCCTTTAATCATAACTTATAACTTACATAGCGTACTCGTTAGTATGTGAAGACATCTCAGGCACATAAATTTCCACTCTCTAGGCAGAAAATAGCTGGTACTTAGCTTGTTTTTGAATTTAAAGGCTCCAATTGAGCCAGAATGGACTACAATGCCTAAGTGATAATAACGAATGAAAAAGACATCGTTGAAATTAATACTATTAAATAACTTCCTCATAGAATGGATCACAGTAGACAAAATAGTGTATTTTGTGCCCTCGTCGACTGCAACTAACCCGCGATGATTGCGCTGTTCTAGTACAGTGGTTCTCTTGCGTGTGGTTGATCACCTTATATTAAGGTCATCTGCATTTTACTGACTAAGTGTCAGTTGAGCGCTTTATGACCTTATGGTCATGTGGTATTGGTATTGCTACGCTTTTTTGCATTTTAGCGCCTCTACTATGCGTTGCTGAGCCTTCTTTGGCGTGACTACGCATTTCCACATATTTTTTGTCTATCATAAGAAGAAAGAGGGCAAAGATTAGGAATTGATACAATCAAGCACCACGCCTGACCTAGGATATCAATGGGAAAGTGACAACGTCACAATTAGACATCACAAACGAGAGCCAAGAGGTAAGACCTTTCCAAGCAGGTGACCACAAGGCAATGTCCACCTATGGATGTTTTGAAAGATCACCATTGAAGTCACCAATGACAACAACTGGATACCCAGCAACCAATTTGGCAGAAACCTCTTGGTTCAATTGACTGTACAGATCATGATGACCCCAATAATCTGGAAAAACGGATGTGATGACGATATAGGTGAATAAGAATAATTGTTCCCAGGTTGTCATCCTTCATTGTCGTCTTCAGCATTCAATATTGCTTGTACTTGGGTACACTCCATCTGGCAACATGGCAACTTTATCTTTCCATATATAAACTGCAATGCCATCAAACAGACGTGCATGAAAGCATAACAAAATAAGACAGAAATAACATAAATGATCCACAAAAGAAGCACCGCCTTGGAACGGTCAGTAAAATGTTTTACTGGAGGGCTTAAACCGGTTTAACGGCGCACCAACCTCAGATGTGGATCAAGACACATAGATGTTTGGTTTGCATTAAAGACCCCTAACTTATCGATGCATCATCTCCTACTAGGCTTTCGTGTTTTTACTTCTTTTGGTTATAAAGTGCCAGTATTGACAAGTTCTGATCACAATTTCCGTTCATCAATCTATGGCAAGCGTCCTCAAATTAAGGAAAATATACCACGCTGAATATTCTTCTGTTCTAGTATCTGGTTTCTGAAAACATAATGAAGTGGGAGGGTCATGGGCTAAACAATGATTACCACTGATTATTTTACATGTTAATGCTTTTATGTATTTATGCGCAAAAAGTTGTAAAAAATGAATTTTGACAGTCATTGATTTTATTTGCAGTTCGTTAACGCTTTTAAATATGTTCTTAAAAAGGCTATCCGTTGAAATCAAGAATGCACCAAAGAACTGAAACTAGAGTGTGCAAATTTTCTGGGCCAGACTAGCTAGTTTCGGCTATTTAGGCCTCATCAGTGACCCTCTAATAGTTTCAAAGTTCCACAAGGAAACCCATGATGCCATAGGAAACTCAAATCAAATCTATATTATAGTGAAGGACAGGGAGACGTTCCACCGCCGCCACACAGTCACAATCACCAGCTGTAGTGAAGTCGAATATTTTCTATTAAAGGTTATCAGTTGCAATCAAAGAATGCACCAAAGAACTGAAACTAGAGTGTGCAAATTTGTGGCCAGACTAGCTAGTTCCGGCCATTTAGGCCTCATCAGTGAGTGACAGTGACCCTCTAATAGTTTCAAAATTCCATAATGAAACCCATGATAAGCACTGTAGTCGTGTAGATAATTGCAATTGTGGCAAAAAACATGCAAAATAAAAACTGAAACGCGTGAGAACCTACATACCCATCGAGAACAGCGTGAAGAAGCTGAGTGATGCTAAGGCCGATCTGAGTGTTAACTGGTCTTTCTTTTTTCCCCCTATATATACTGCCAGTCCCTCTTTCGAGTATTATCGGCAGGTGTACTTTGTATACTCAGGGTTGCAGGATGCAATCCTACAAGTAAACATATCTAAATTAGCGTATGGTTCTTTAACCTGCACAGGGGCTGACTTTCCCTGCACAGGGAACATCCAGTTAACGTCCCGATCAGGAGGACGATGCACTTATCTAATGTCATCCCCGCAAATGACTCTAGAGAAAGTGTGTTCGGACACCGAAATTTTACTCGCCGTGGGCGGGGATCGAACCTGGGACCTCTAGCACCAGATGCAAGTGCCTAACCACTGAGCCACCACGCTTTCACTTTACTGGTTTGGTCATGAGGCGGCTCAAATGTTGACGGAGATGTTCCTAGTTCTAGATTGAAACTTGACCTGGTTTACTAAACTCATATAAACGAATAATTCGCAATTGATACTAGTCGCCTTCTATTAAAACCGCTCATCCGTACCTATGAAGTGGGACTAGCGCTTATTACTTTTGCCAGAAACTTCATCTACAAGCACGTCAATACTATGCGATCAGCGAAGGCTCTGGCGAGCCTGTGCACTGCACAGGCTCGTCTGAGCCTTTACTGTTCGCCTATACGATAAGTTAGTATAAGGTGGTGTAGATGTTTTCATCCAAGCTTCTAAAATAAAACAATTTAACACGTTGGGCACGCTTAGGGATGTCTGTTACAACGCAAGGTGGTTCTGGACGACATTTTGTTACGGGCCCATGACGACTGCTTACCTGTGCTGGACGACAGGTAACGGGTTTTGGATGACATATTTGGGGTTTCGGACGACAGTGGAAAGGGGTAACACAGAGAAGTCGCAGCAGAAAATGGTAATATAGTGGGTTTGGCTATTTTGAATCATTACTGTCATATTAGTGTTTGTAAATTCCGCATTAGAAGTACAAACACCATAGATATTTGTAGTTAAATTGTAAAACTCTGGTCTGGAATAGAAACTTCAGAAATATGTAATTTGTGATTAATCACCTGCTTTCCCATCATGAAATAAGCATAAATGGTCAGACAATAGATCTCACATGATTGTTCAGTCAATTCTAACATATCCTTCTTAAAAGAAAACTGAAAACTTCTAAATTTATTTTTTTAAATGTTACTGGCTAGAGACGACTGTGTAACAGGCAATTGACGACGTCAGTTTTTCTGTAACAGATGTGAGACGACATTTTTTTTTCTTTCAGGAACACTTGAGTAGATGTAAATACTGCTCTGAAGTGGAGTAACGTAGTTTTCTTTATATTTGGGAGGGTATATTACTGAATATACGGGGGAAATCTTGTTTTAGGGGGATAAAAAAACAACAGACGACCACTGGCTCTGTAAATGTTCACCTGATATATGGGTTTGATATACGCACAAACTATACAAAACCAGAGGCGAGTTCAACAATGAGAGCGCTGTTGAGCGCTCTTTGTATTGGTGCCAGGTTTTCCATGATGATACATTGCATTAGTTAGATGGCCTCCATGCGAGCTGAACATTTCTTGTACTTCAACAACAGAAGAATTTAGGGCGAAGATTTGGTACCAGTGAAATGCATTTAAGCCCCCCAGTGGCTTGGGCTGCTGTCCGTTCTAAGGCGGTGGTTCTGTTGTTGTTGACTTTTTGTTTATTGTTACTCCCATTGTGGGAGTCTGTAATTGTTCTATGTTTTGTTGTAGGTTACTTTATGTCCATTCTAGTATTGCAATCATCTTGATGGGGAAGAGAGAGCTGATTGCTTTGCTTAATTTGTCTTCCTGGTGTCTTGTGATGGTTGAGCGGCTCTTCCTCGTGGTGCCACGGGGTTGTCTGCAGTTTGTGATTGTGGTATTTCCTGATCATACTCACTTACTATTTTAGACATTACAATTAAAGAGCGGAACAAGAAGTGCAAGGGAACGCTTGCATTGTTGAACTCGCATCTGGTTAACATGGCTGAGCAACCCTTGATCTTGTTCACGCATTATCCTTCTATTATCATTTAGTTGATTATATAGCGCTAAGTTCAATAAATGCCATAAAATTCGTCATCGTCACATTTTCACATATTAAAGTAAGACAGACAGCAAAGATCAGGAAAGTTGTAAAGTTTAACCTAGATGTAAAATAGGTTAAGGTCAACACATGGTTATCATTTGATTGAAATATGATGCTTTGACCTTGACCTGTTTTACAGCAAGGTCAAGTTTTGTAACTTAAAAACTATAGCAGCCAGCGATCTGAAAGTTGGTAGACACACGCACTGCTTGATGTTGCGCAGGTATATTTTTTTGAAGATCAAGCATTTGAACCAACTATGATAGACTGGACTCCTAGATGCTACATGCCAAGTTTCATGGAAATCAAGTATTTGGATCCAGAGAAGAAGATTTTTGAAGGGTGTTTATATATGGGCGTAGCGGCTGGCCATTTGACCCAGATTACATGAACAAACGTTCATTTCCCCTATCTATTTAGGCTCAACACAAAATTTGGCTTTTTTTAGCCAAGCTGTTTAGGAGATGTTTGAGCATTGTGAACAGCAGGTGGACGCAAGAGCATCAGGACAGACGCTGGAGCATGGATATACAATAAGCTCATTCACCTAAGCCTTCGACTCAGGTATCTGAATTAATTGTAATATATGGGCCAGGAACACTTTTTTCAATGTATGAACATGTACTTAGGAGTTCGCACATGTTCAAATCCATGTTCTCTCTCTCTCTCATTACATTCTAAAACTTCTTCTGAGGGCCCCTCTTCAACGACATAACTGAATGTCATTTCACCCTTGGCCAAAACAGAAGATTCTTGAGTGCAAGATATATTTAATAAATCCATTACTGTCGTCTCCACCTGCGACGCTGTCGACAATAACCTGTAACAAAATATTTGCAGTCGTTACACATCTGTAACATGGAAAAATGACTGCAGTGCATTCGTTTTGGTTTTAAAAACGTGCTTGTCTAAAGTAAGCAGATTTATAAGAAAACATTTTCTTGGTCTATGTGATGAACAATGCAATGTCTAAACATATCAAGTCATTAAATGTTCAAAGAAAACAAAAGTGAAAGTACTAAATAAGGATATGCCGGCATGTGTAGTAGTAAATACAGTTTCAAGAATAATAATGTATCATATACGGGTTTACTGGATACAGTCGCCAAGCTCTACAGGATTAATTAACTTTATACAAGTGTCTTGTATAAATATACAAATACAGAATAAGATACTTGCGGTTTATTGTATCTAAAGTCTCCCGAAAGCGATATACATTCAATAAAACAAGCCTTATTTAGAAATGTTTCGTCCGGGACCCGTAACGTACTGTCGTCCAGAACCACCTTGCGTTGTAACAGACATCCCTAAGCGTGTTGGGGTTCCAAGAGAGTAATTTCTTCATGGATGGTAGCAATTTATCTTAATAAAAGAATGCCGATTGAATGATTACCACGGTGTAGAAGTTGTAAATTAGAGAGAAAATAGACAAATTTGTATTTTATGTTCAGGGGAGGGTAGTTAGGAAGTAACCAATTCATCTGCCATAAATATAATCGGAAACTAAGCACTCTATGATGAACTAATTTTCAACATGAAGATAAAGCAATAATTGTGTTTTAAATAAAGTGAACAATAAAATGTATGAGCCAGAGAAGGCGTGCCTTAAAGAGACTAGGTCTGCAACTATGAACATTTTTCGAAAATTTTTATTTTCTTTTTAAATCATTTGTAAAAGTAGAATTAAGGTATGTTTTCACAATAAATCTGTTCACTATAGCTGAAAACTGCACGGAAAAGTGAATTATCTTATAAAACAGGTGTGTTTTTCTCTTGTTGGTAATTATTTGCGTCCCTCCAATAATTATAGACAGCTACTTTTAACATAAATACCGTTGTTTTAATACTGATAAGTTGCTATGATTAACGAAATTGGTAAAATGTATACCTGACTTTTAGTTTTTTTACTGTGTTCTTGAAAAATAGAAACATTATTTCTAAAATTAAATGATCAAAAGTTACAGAATATGCAGCTTTAACAGTACAGTAGCATTTTAGATATTTTAGTATTCACTCGATAATATATCCTTGTTGTTTTGGTTTCTTTTTCGACTTTTTTAGATTCAACATATTGTATTGCATAAACACACAAAGGGATTGGACACAAGTTATAACAACACTAGATAGTCCTTTACCAAAACATAACAACAGATATTGTTATACGACTCCTATAAAAGACCTCCTCTGACTGACTGAAACTAGCTTTCACTGGTTGTGACAGATCTTGATGTCTACCAGTGATGAGCTAAATTTAGCGCGGGACAGGTCGACATCAGGATTTGTCAGCTCTGACAGACAGCTAAAAATAGACTGAACTAAATTTAGCCCAGGACAGGGAGACGTCAAGTTTTTTCACTGCTGCATGATAGCCAAAAATAGATATTGGAAAAATTGTCTCAAGAGGTGAAGAAATTATGTATATCACAGTCAAATATTTTGAATTAAGAATTTGTTCAATTTATGAGAACGTAATTTAAAAATGCAATTCTTTTGCACATCTCATAAGGGTTTCTGAATGTTGAAATAATCTTGTTTTCAGTGCACTAGGAACATGTGATTTGAGTAAATTTATAAATATGAAAATACTTTATTTAAAACTAGGAAAAGAGAGACATGCAGTGTTATATAACAAAACAATGTATATCAATTGTATAATGATTGCTATTATATGACGTCGCGTCTGGGAGTGAATTAACGCCATGCAATGAAATCGATAAACCACTAGTGGGTTACAGATTTTCGGGAAACGTTATGGCGTCCAAAACAACTTTGCCTACATAATGACAATATCGAACGCTTTTACGGCAGAAGTGAAATTTCAAAGTAATCTTAATGTCATATGACAAATGGAATCTAACATTTGTGCTCTTGTATTATTGAATTTATTAAACTCGTTGCGAAAAAGAGAAAAAATGCTCGGAAAGCCTCACATTTTATCTCTTTTCCCCAACTCGTTTAATAAATTAAATAAAACATGAGCATTCATGTAAGATCCTCTATATAGTTAATACTGCTTACGAGCACTCACAAAAACATTTTTTCTCTCATACTGTCGCATCGCTGCTGTTGAAACAATTCCAAAGAAAGCGTGTGGACAGGCGCAATTTAACGTGCTCAAATATGCTCGTATAGTTCATCAAACCTGTGTGTATATTTAATAAATTTCATAGCAAACTGATGTTTTCGTTTTCTTAAAGGTTTACAACCATGTGAATGTACAACATAAAAAATTATGAAACTTAATTTTGCCATTTTTCAAAGGGCTGGATACATGTTGTCCGACTTTGACGTGTAAAACGGCCACTCTCAAAAATACCAAAATTTGGTTTCTAAGACCAATCATCGCTTAATGCAGATCAAAAGTATTGCAGAATGCTCGAATGGGAGCATTCTACAATACTTCCGAATTTCATTAAGCTACCATTCGCCATTAAGATCTTTGTTTTGTCTGTTTTTGAGTCACCGTTTTACACAGGTTTTACTGTTCGCTTATTTTCTATGACTAGACGTCGTAAATCGCAGATGGTCCAGGAGTTTGAATGATGCCAATACTTGCCCAATTTATCTGAAGAAAAAATCTTTTACATGATTTACATGGTATCTAAGTATTAATAGGTTTCAAAGTGAAAAGCAATTCAACATTTTACCTGTGGCTTAATAGTAACCCGTAGAGATACACCGTGTGTAATCAGGGGAATATCTAGCGTGCTGAGAACACGAAACGAATTAAAACTTGATTTAATGGAAAACTTATCTATACTTGGAATGCACCAAAGTCACGATTAGGAATGCTGTGTTCTTGAACGGTTACTCCTGCTTCGTTTGTTGGTTTTGTTTGTTTGTTTGTTTTTTGCTTTACGTCCAAAGTCAACAGCTATGGTCATGGCGGGACGGTCAGTTCACCTAACCACACGTTTTCCTGGACAAGCTTGAACAAGCAGTTAAGCAGTACTTCATGCACATACTCTCGCTTGTATGTAACTGACAACATTCCCTCTTGAATGATTCAGCGGAGGGAGCAGAATGACCGTATAAATTATTTCATGATCAATCTCCACGAAAGTATCGGACCGGCTCGGGATCGAACCATTGGATCTGCAGTCAGACTCGCATCTGTTGCCAGACACATCACCGACTGTGCTACGCGGCATTAACTTGGATAATGTTTTTTTTTCATATTTTGATGCATACCAAGCTGACATACCGAATAGGTGAAATTTTGCAGTTTACATGAACCTCCATGGTTATATTTATTGGCTGACGTAACACAGGCTTTCATGACGAACTACTCAAAGTCACCTGATAGTGCATAACTGACCAATGCCGAGACAGCTTACATGCTCCCATTACGCAGTTACGCGCATGCGTAATAAAAATAGTAACATTCAAGGGAGGTCACCTAATGTGGTAAAAGTGATTCCATACGATAAGGAACTGAATTCGCTCCCATTTGAAAAAAGGGGCAATCGAAGAGAATCACTGCTTGATTCAGTAGTCTCCCTTTGACGTGCCTTACTTTTTCAGCGGTCTGGACACGTCATCGTGTAGCACATGGCATAGTCCCACAAACAAACTCGCGCGTGTTTAATCTCCCACAAATCAACCGAGGTTTATCTTATAATTAGTTGATTTAAATCTTATCCTGAGGTTAGGACCTTGATTAGGCCAAAAAACATTAGGTCTGATCTGGATCTGAACTGGTTGATACGATGATGCTATTCCTGAAATATATTTTCGAAAAAAAAACTGATTTTTTAAAGAAAATCAGCAGAGAACAACACATTATAATGAAAAGGACGCCTAGGTGATGCTACATACCAAATATCAAAGCTCTATGCCTAGTGTTTTTAGAGAAGAAGATTTTCTTGTTTTTACTAAACAAGTCAATGTAAATCGTGTGATACTAGGGTTGGTCGCTTTTGGCCACTAGACCATTATTTGAAGTACCAAGGCGCTAGGCCATGTGATTTCAAAGAAGAAGATTATTAATGTTTTCTTCAGTGATAAAAAGTGGTATTGTTGTAAAGTCTCTGGATCAAAAATACAATTGAATAGAACACGGCTTTCAAAAGCAGTTGAAATGTAACACCAAGACCAGTGTACACATCAGTTCCGCTGTTACCAACTTTGGCGTAAAGTTACTCTTGATATTTACAGTGTTCATAAATATGGGCCTCGTCTCGATAAAGTCTGTCTTCGGGGTTTCCGCCAAAGCGAGACTCAAACCAGTCTCACCAGCTTCAGAGAGTAGCTAGAATATTGAAATTTCGGTTCATGCAAGTTTAGATATGAAATTTTCCTGAGTAAGCGAATAACAAAGGCCCTTATCAGACTGCGCGGAGCCTGCGCCTTTGTTGTTCGCAAACCTCCGAAGACAGGTTTATTTCAACAACAAAAAAGAGTTTGATGCTTAAGCTTTAGTGAAACAGTTTAAAATGTAGAACAGTCGCATTTTAATTTAAAATAACACAAACACTGTTAACCCAGATGGAATGCTGAAAAAAGTGGCGTGTCGTCAGGCCCAGCATTGTTTGCTAGGATCAAAAGATTTTCCAAGAGCATGCGATAATTTGAAATTTATAAATTTGGCCTTTTAAAATCAACAAGGAAGGCATCTACTATTTATGCGCTTCAAACTGAATGAACGATTCCATAAGAGCAAACTGGTAAATTTGGACGTTTTGTCAGACTGATAAACTTATGACATTTACTGATGCCACAGACAGAATACAGTTGTATTACTTGTTTAATCAGGTTGATTTGTTGTCAAACCTGCAGCCAGGAGTCTTGAGGCTGATGATGTTTGAGAAGATGCAGCGTGTGATGCCGGGGCATCCTGATGTGCGTTATAAGGTGCTCGTCTATAACATTCAATATTATTTAGCGTCAATCAGAATAAGCCAAAGGACTTTCAAAACGAAAGGAATTTTAAGGGATATGCTTCATGTACATGGTAAATATTTAGCAGTGCATGCTGATCAATTTATTCGCAGAGTAAATTTCATGTGGAATCCTCTGCTCTATAATGTCCACGCTCCAATTGCAATTGACATGACACAGCTTTCATATTCGCACAAGTCAGACGAGAAATCTTATTCTTGTGGTACGGCGTATTCTGATCATCCCTCAACCTTGTTAGAGGGGGCCTTAACTTAATATTCCCAGTCTGGTTTGTAATTATGAATCACGAACCTGGGGAGTAAACGATTCCATTGACTGAGATTCAGATAGAAATTCTATTGAGAAATCTTGCCTGCTAAGATATTAATTGTACAACTTCCGCTCAAGAGCCACACACATATACTTGTTTAAAACTTATTAGAATTTATTTGACAGGTGTTGTACTGTTACACTAGGTAACCATCATGATACCAGCGGGTGACCGACCATTATATAAATGCGTAGATTTGCGACTCATCAATTTAAACACATGTTTTAGGTTCTCGAACCGTCCCAAATGTGATATGTTTTGGTTGAGATATAAGAGGGCCCAGGCCTGTAGCTGTTTTTCCATAGACCTCCATTATAGCTATTAAGTAAGCTGTGGTCCTCACAACTCTTAAATCACAATGAGACTGCCATAGAATTATAGATTAGACCGGGTTCAACCAATAAACAAGAATGAGATACCCTGTTGACCCCCATGTTTTACCACTTTTTGGCCCCTGAAGGTGGGCACCCTACATTAGAGGAAGATTTCATTGAAAAAATACCAAAATGCAAGGTTATTTATCTAAGCCGCACCAGTAAAATTAATCAACAAAAGCAGATATTTTGTTTCCAAAAGTGCAGCAAATATATACCCGTCTTATAAATATGATTTCTTTCCCATACTTTTATTATTGACCAATCACGAAACACTTTACAGCTTAAATATTGTGCTGGGCTTCCGCCCACCTTTTCAGCCACCTTTTCAGCCAATCACTGCCCATTTTACAATTACAGGTCTTTGGCAAATAAAATGATGTTCAATTACGCGCACTTATCTGGAGGCCTGCCAACTAAACAAAAGGTAAGCCAGTCCATTAGATGTTGGCACCCCGGGGGCCAATATAAGTGTGGGTAGGGACGTGCGAGATCAAAGGGTGTTATTTTCAGAATTGAGATAAATGTGTTTTATACTGTCAGGTTCCAAAACTTTACAAGAAATTCTTGGTTACTATGAAGGCATGGTATCAACGTTTGACCGGGGCTTATTCTAAACCTAGGACTTGACCATCGGTTTCTTTTGGTGGACAAGGTAAAATAAAAACAAACGGGGGGAAATAAAAGTTACGATTCCTTCAAAGTCATCGGCTCTCCTTTCGATAGCGAAAGGATTGCCAACCTGAAGAGGGCATATTAGGGGGGGGATCACACACTAGGGGCAACAACAAAGAACTTGCAACATTTCATCTCTTTACTTTTGTCGTTGGCTGCTAACCTTTGCAAGCAAGGACCTTTGACGGTGGTAATGGGAATCACAGTGTATCGCTGCCGAAAATTTTGCTAAAAGATAAAATCGATCAAATGCTTCCATCTTCATATATAAGCTCGCTTTTGGTCTCTATTTTATGATTTTGCATTTGATTTCCTAATTCCATGAATGTACGGCTTTATTCAGGGCTAAAATGGTCACTTTTTGTATTATACATATAGGAAATAGAAAACTATTTTTAAAACATCACCCCCCCCCCCCCGAGTTCCAACTAATCCTTTTGCACGTAAGTGCGTTCTCATATTTTACATACTATATGTGAAAAGCTAGTTGGAACTTGGGGGGAATGATATCCCACAGCCCAAGATGTGACGTCTGGGCGAGCCCGAACATTAGCATTTGGATTTTTGGTGTGCTCTCTTGAAAATCTTTATTTCCAATATGATGAAATAATTAGTACAAGTAAGCTTCCCTTTCATAACCCATTAGCCATGAATATTACAAAGTTTTTAGCATATTTTTTTATATTATGAAAATTGTCCTTTTACTAAATTCAGTTGGTAGATTATTTTGCACATATACTGTATCTACCCAATACACATAAACCACATGGCCCTTGACTAGGGGCAGACTTGATTTAGCTGGGGCAGACTTGATTTAGCTGTTCTCTTTACTCCTTCCACTCCGAACAGGCAGAACAGAAATCAAGTGCGCTGGAACACCTGTGCTGGCGTACGCCGGAGTACTCCATCTTCCAAGGTGGTGCAGACAGAACAGTCACGTGACCTGTTCCAAAATAAAATGGCGGAGCACTGCCTTCACAGTACTGAGATATTGTTTCAGTCTTTCCCGATAGGTTCTGATAATTATTCATATTGAAAAAATATGGTCATTAGTAACAGGGATTGAAAGCATTCTTTTTTCTTCTTCTTGGCAATCGGATTGTGTTATTTTTTCACAATTCAAACAGTAATCGCTTGATTTACTCCAGAGTACTCCAGGGTGCCCAGTTTTGCTTGTTTTAGATGGCTGTTCTGGCGTACTCCACGTACTCTAAAATTGCTAAATCAAGTCCGCCCCTGTTCTCTTTACTCCTTCCACTCTGAACAGGCAGAACAGAAATCAAGTGCGCTGGAACACCTGTGCTGGCGTACGCCGGAGTACTCCGTATTCCGAGGTGGTGTAGACAGAACAGTCACGTGACCTGTTCCAAAACAAGATGGCGGAGCACTGCCAGCATGTGTGGGAATATTTGCATCGCTTGATTTATTCTGGAGTACTCCAAAGTGCCCAGTTTTACTTGTTATGTGGCTGTTCTGGTGTACGCCGAGTACTCTAAAAATTGCTAAATCAAGTCCGCCCTAGGTGTACTTTACGCACGGGTGAATGGTTATAGTGCATTGCTGCATAATATTGCACCAGGTAAATACATTGTCATCAAGGTTGAATATGAACTACAGTTGCACTTCAAAATATTTCTTAACAAATCAGATAGAAGAAAAACAACAACAAAAATAATCATTAAAATTCTCATGATTTTGGACTTTAAAATACTTTCACTGTGTTTGATGATATAATACCCTTACACTGGAAAATAATTGATTTCTAAATGCTTAGTGAAGCTCTTCCCTCTTTGGTAGCGTCTCCTGTTTTGTTGTAGAGGTCTGCCTGTCTAATTATAACCTGAATTCGTTCCTAATACATCAAGCGTCCTATTCAAAAGGATACCAGTGATCTCTTGTGCATAGGAAAGTTTTGGGAAGCATCTGAAAAATAGGAAGATACCCTATCAAAGTGTCAGAGGTCCTTTGTATCTCTGATAGTGATCCTGAAAGATTTTTCCAAAAGTTTATTTTGAAAAAAGGCAGCAGCATACGACATCTAAATCATGAAACAGTGCCCAGTATGCAAAGACTTAATCGCCGCATTAGAAACATGTACGCCAACAGCCTCTCATCGTCTCTGCTCTCTGAAAAATGCTAAAATTCATTCGCAACACTTTCCTTTGAGTATCTATAAATCTTCAAAAGTTGGGCAAAAATCTCTGCAAGACTGTCAGTTTTATATACCCCCTAGTGTTTTGTCTGAGAAAAATAAATTATTGAAATTCTGGGTCGTTGCCCTTTATCTCTTTGCTTTCTGAGTATTTGTTCATGATTTTTTTTATCGTCTGCTGTTGTTTTTTTAACCTTTTTCGAAAATAATTTCAGGAATATAATCAGAGTGTCAAACACTTTGGATCTAGATCAAGCCCAACATTTTGTCGGGCCTGATCTGGGTCCACACTATTTGCAAATATTATCAGCAGACGACACTAGCAGGCAAAGAGTTTATAAATCGTGCAGCTTTTCATATTTGACAAATTGAAGATTAAGAGGATCTTAACCCTTAAAAGCGCCTGCACAATTGCATCTGAAAATATCCATTGCTTATGTCGTCTGCTGCATATATATTATTATGTTCTGCAAGTATTAACTAATGTGCGTGTATACGCAAACAGCGTGGACCCAGGTTAGACTGCTCCTAGGTCTAAACGGGTTGTTGAAGTGGCTTCCTAAATATTTCAACAGATGGCAAACAAACGACTTGTGTTGTTATTTGGAGCCTATCAAAGAAATGCCAAATCGCTTTTAAACCCTTTCGCCGCCAGAAAAAAAAACGCCTGCCGCTATTGTCTGCTGAATATTTTTGCAAGAAATGATGTAGACATATAGTGCGGGTCTAATCAAACTGCTCCACAACGATTGCGATGAAATTGTAAAAGTAGCTATAATATATTAAATCGCTTTTTGCGCATGTTCGTCTTAGTCCCATTACGCAGTTACGCACGTGCGTATTAAAATAGTAATATTCAAGGAAGGTCGCCTAATATGGTGAAAGTGATTTTCGATACTATAATGAACTGAGCTTAAAGGAAAGATTTCGCTCCCTCTGGGAGCAAATTCTTTCCCTTAAGAGAAGTTCACATTTTGTAAAGGGGTGCAATTGAAGAGAACCACTGCTTGATCAAGTAGTCTCCCTTTGGTGTGCGTATCCTTTTCTGCGTTCTGGATACGCCAGTGACCAAAATATAGGATGGTAGACATGAATTCATTTAAATAGAAGCATATGATTTGGTCCTTAAGCCATCTTATTGCTGTGTGCTGACCTTTTAAGTAATACATGTGTATATTGAATTCTTCATCCTACGTTTTATTCATATATGTCAGAATCAATTGAAATAAAGATAACTTATATTCAAGTGCCTTGTTATAGTCAGAAGACGGATCATATATGTCATAAAAGTATAACAGAGCATGTCAAAGTGGCATACATGTAAATGAAGAAACAAAATCTTTAAAACCATGACTACGTAATGATTTCCATTTCCCGCTTTGGCAAAATAATTGATATCACGAGAAATAGTGAAGGCCGCTGTGTCGAAATTTGGGCTCCCGTGGGAAATTTTGGGTAAAAGTGATTCATGTCGATTTTCAACTAGAAAAATATATGCAGTTTAAGGAAAACGATGTTTCCAATTTTTTCTTGCAGTATTAACGTCACAGTGACGTCACCAAATGACGTACCGTATTTTCACACGAATCAAACAGTTTATATCTGCTAGTGCTGTATACACCTAAATTAATTGCATTGTAATGCTGTTTATTGCGTTGAAGTGGTTGAAAACGTCGATAGGAGGACCAAAATGAAAATCGATTCAATGTGGACTTCATTTTTACGTCAAATTGACGTCGATTTGATGTCAGTATGCAACAAAAATATTGTGTACAGAAATTTAATTCTGGAAAATTTGTGTGTGCCTTGCGATTAAAATCAAATGTTAACATAAATTAATGTTTCTAGCTAAGCTTTTTGAAACATGTTAGCTCTCTGTCAGTTGGGGCGTTTGGCTGTTACAGCCTGTTAACTACGTTACCCCTCAATTGTTTAAAACACAAATAATGTAAATAAGGTTGTAAAGGTAGTATAGGAATGATCAAATTGGCCAAACATTCATTTATTGTACAAGAACATTTCATTTCCTACAAATATTTATGTTTAAGTTATTAGGGTCCATCGTTATGCAATTTACATTACATTTAAACTACCCCTCCCCCTGTAAAACCATTGAAATGTTGTTAAATAGTTTCATTGAATAAGCTTCTTATTTAACATTCATGTTAAACTACATGTTCCAAAAGACAATTAATGGGCCATTTTATAACTGCAAGCAGCTTATTTTTGTCAAAAAAACTTTAAGAGTTATATGCATTTTAATATGAAACCACCAAAAAGCCTGTTAAATAAGGTAAGAATATTTTCATTCTAAAATTGTATGTAATGCTATATGAAAACTTTTAAACACCATGTATGAGCATTATATTGAAATTCAATAGTAAAATGCTGTAACCAACATCGTTTCTGGTGTTAATTATATTTTTGTTATGAGTGTGGCAATATGTAACGTACATTACAGCTTTCAAGACTGTATATGACTTGATTAATTCCTTATATTATACGTTATATGGTATTTGGTATCATTTCAAAAAGCAAGTAAGTATGAATAGGAAATACCACAATCACACACTGCAGACCAACATATGGTACCGTGAGGAAGAGCGACAGAACACTAACAGCCACAAGACCTCAGGAACACAATTAAAGTAAAGCAACCAACTCTCATTTCCCATACAGGTGATTGCAGCACTAGAAGGACAAAGTACTGAATAAAAAAAACAAGGACCAAACACAAACCCCCACAAACAATGGGAGAAACAATAAGCAATGTATCATCAACAACATAACCACTGGCCTAGAACGGACAGCTGCCTAAGCCACTGCAGGGGGAGGGGGGCTTAAATGCACTTACTTGTAACAAAGCTTAGTCCTAGATTATGTTGTTGTTAAAGCACAGCAATTATTTGGTTCGCATGGAAAAATGAATTGTTTTGTTATAGATATCCAGGTTCCTGCTTGTCTGGAAAAAGTATCAACTCACCCATGCAACATTTGCAAAATATTATATCTTTTAACTTTTTATATCTTCAAAAATGATTTGCCCAAAATTATAGATTTTAAAACTCATAAGCAAATAAAATGATAGCTCTCAAGACCAGTACTTAGATAGATACATTCCCATTTTCTGTCGACTTTGTTAAAATAACATATAGAGCTGTATAAGTATATCATAAGGCCTCATGTCTATCAAAAATGGTGTCAAAGAAGATATATAATTGAGCCTGAAAAGCTAATTTATCATGGTGAGTTTAGAGATTTGTTTTGTAGTATTTATTGGGAGAAATCTAAGTTAAATTGAAATAATTATAATCAGTAAAATCAATCACTCTATGTAACTGTTTACAGTTGTTCAAATTATGGGTACACGTATTCAGTTACCCTGCATGATAAGGCTAGATTCCATGTATCCATGTTTATTTAGGTTCAATTACCATAAAATAGTAACCCTTCTAATTACTAAATGTTTTGAGGGAGGTATGCATTATAACTGCCTGTAATCAGTTATTGTTTAAAACAACTATCACCAAATTAATTTGTATCTTGCATCTAGTTGCTTATGCAGATGGTGAGGCATTCCTGAAGTTTTTTTTTAATTAATTCAAGTTTATATTCAACATAGCTTTCGTTGTTTAATTAACCAAACTGTCAATCACATCAACTTAGTACTTCTGGTCGCTTGCTCAACCAATAATGGGAAAATAGTGGTGAGTTTTACCCTAAGGCAATGATCACATTAGATATGACAATATTCAAGGAAACTCGTTAAAGGTCAATTGTTACTTCAATACCAATTTGAATACAATTTTTTCAGCCCAAATGATGTCCGGCCAAATTTGATCAGGTGACATTAAAGTTATTGTAAAATAGATTTTACAATGTTCTTTTGGAATGCTGGATAGAAAAGTGAAATATTTAATAAGAAAGTGCAAGTATAAGCTCTCACGTAGTTTTAGCAATACATGCCTACATACCTGAACTGACTGTGACTTTTGACAAAATATTACAGGAAGACTGTAAACATGGCAAATAGAATAATAAAGAGTTATATGTGTATTAAACATTTGAATAAGTTGTAAACTCACCAGGATATAGATTTAAAAGAAGCACGCAAAAATGTTATCTGTTCTAGCTAATATCAGGATTAAGAGGACACTCTACTCAGTCACCAATGATAGACTCATGTGCAAAGTACAAAAATCAAATGGGCTAAATCCTATTAATTATTCTTTCCATTACTATTGTTAATCTATTTTGTTTGATTTGAAATATGCAAAGAAGTAATTGGATGTATTTTTGTATCTATCGTAATGTTCACATTTGATTGGCTAAATATCAAAATGTTATTATCTGAAACAAAATTCAACTTCAAGACTAGATCTAATTGATAGAATTATGCAAAACAAATTAACCAAGACTTTATTTGGGTCCATTAATATAGCAATGGGTATAGTATATATGATATAATAACAATGTCAGGGAGCTTTTCTAGGTGATAAACCATTTTCTTTCAAATGTATGACTATCATGAACCACTAGAACAAATGCTGTCTGTTCAATGCTTCACAGAATTTTATAACCAGACAGAATGGAAGATAAGTGTAATATCTTAGACTTCTCTTATTATGCATTTTACCAACATAAATAGTATTCTTACATCACCAAACTAGACATCCTTCTTCAGATATAAAGCGATTATAACCATAGGAATAGGCTTAATGTGTGTCATACTCGCATGTTGGGAAATAGTCGCTAAGTTTCCAAAACACTTCAGTTTATTGTCTCAAAAGACAAGGATAAAGGTCACGATTTAGACCTAAGTCTGAAATAACTTACTTTTAACGAATTCTGAGTAAGTTTTTGTCTTTTATCAATACAGTTTGTGTAATCAATAGTAGGGTTACACAATGTGTGATAGATCTTACTAACTTAAAGCTTCATGCATAATATTATTGTGTAATCTAAAATGAGGTGTAGTCAGTGAAGAAAAGCGTCTTTTTTATATATATCATTTCATGTGTAAACTGAAGCAAAAACACGAGTGTCAGTGAGATAAAAGATATCATTTTTGCATTAAAGAAACATTAATTGATCATATAAATAAGCAGCATCTAAAATGCTGTTTATAAATTTGATAAAATACACGGACTTGAAATGACGTTTTATTTGATTTAGGCTAACATTCCTTCCCTTATTATCAATGCTTTGTTGATATTTCAGTTAATGTCAATTACTGGCAGTTAAATGACAGTAAATAAACCACTAGCAGTATAAACTCAAAAATTACTGTTTTTACTTTAACATAATGCATTTAAAAGAAAGTTAAGTGCATAACAGTAATAACAGGTCTTTTTATTTGATAGAATCATACTGCTAGTCATTTGAATACAATTAAAAGTCTAAGCTTATATGGTCACGTAGGAATAAGGTACAATTTGATAGGAATTCCTAATATTTCAGGGTAAGGAAGTAACTCTGTAACCGCTATAGAGTTAATAAACAACATTCTGAGGCTTATATATTTTGGTTTTAGAAAGATGTAGTGTGCATATCTCTCCCTCAGGGGTATTTTGGCAGCCTATCGTCCAGTGATAGTACTACATTAAGTAATAATACGTTTGAAGTAAGTAACATATATAACTGTCACTTCATAGAGGTGTATTGTTTAATCGCATACTTGCTGTTTGCTGCTTTTTGATAAATGCTTTTAAGGCAATCAGCATGTCGATAAATAAGAATTAGATATAACTTGGTATTTGCACAATAGGAATTGAAATTACAATAGAGTAACGTAGTTAACATGGCTGTTACAGGTCGTGTCATTTTGTATCTTATATCATGTAGTTTCAGTAAAGCATAGTGTACAATATTCCAGCAGTGGGAGAGGATTGTCTATTAGCAAACTGTGATCTAATGTCATTTTCGTTTTCACTATAACATACTTTTCATTTTGATACAGACGTCACTTTTTCTTCTCTTGACATCATTTTGACGTTAAATTAATCTCTTTAAAATTCTGAGTCAGAGTCTATGCTCCAAATACAACATATCGCCACTAATATTACTATAGCTGGTCAAACAGTACATGTTTGCGCCAGCTGGAATTCATAGTGTTCAATTTTCAAGCCCTAAATAAGCCAAAAAAGGGTACATAACTTTGTGACGTCACCATGACGTTAAAACGGCAAGAAAAAATTGGAAACATCTTTTTTCTTAAGCAGGATACATTTTTCTACACGAAAATGTATGTTTGACACTTTTACCAAAAAATTCCCACGGGATTACACAGCGGCCTACACTAAAAGGTACTTGCGACGGGATAAGATTACAATAAGCCTGATCAGCTACAGAGTCCATCTAGAAAGTTGAAGATATGTACCCATAGGCATTATAAACGCGCATTTTACGTATTGGGTGTATTGTATAAATCGGGTTTAAATGATGATTTTACAATATGAAGGGCAACAATAATGTTTGGAAATGTGTTCAAGCAAACATATAAAGTGGATTCTTACGCACCGGATAAGGGCATCTGAGATGTTACCCTGGGATAGAAAATCTCATTATCATATCTTACCCATGCTATCTTACCCAAGGACGTCAAGTAAGGTCATCATGTGAAATTGCACCTTAGCGTATTCAGGGACTTCTGGAAGCTTATTTTTTTAAAAAATAAATAAATACAGTGGTGAGCATGAAAAGAATCCATTATTCCAGTGAAACAATCGGAACTGCCTCGGCAAATTCCGTGGAATCAGACCACGGATGAACATCGAAGATCCATTTTGATAACGCGGGTGATAACCTGACGCTGACGTTATAAAACGTGACGCTGACGTCACAGAAACCATGTTAACACAATAACAAGTGTGATTACAGCAAAACAAACGGCTGAAATGAAGTTTATGTTTTATTGAAAAACATAAACTCATTTATTCTGCTGATTGAACTTTTTCGGATAATCAGAATAATCGATTTTAATAGAGCTGAACCCACATGCTACAGAACGAATTTTCCATACGCCAGCTCTAGCGAACAAAAAGGAGATTTTGGTACATAATTCTACGCGTAATGCTCCTTACATACACCCGAACCATGATTCGATTCTCGATTTGTGGCGGACTTTCCCGAATGAGATAAGAATATGAGTGCAAATAAAGAGAGCAGTTCAAGTACAGCAGTGCCTCGAAAATTCGGACTTCAATTTCTCGAAATACTCGCTTATTCGGAACAAATTTGGCACACACTGGCTTCAGAAAATAGGACCATTTATGATCTATACCCGACAAAAAAAATAGAAACGCACCACTACGTTTTGCTTTAATACGAAAATGTTAATTGTCATAAAATATTCATTTCTAATCAAATCTTACTAAAACTTAAGTGTGGCGTAGATGAGTATCTGTACCTTCCATGTGTAGGACGAACTTCAGCAAGGCAAATGGTAAATGAGTTTTGCAAGCGTTAATTCAATGCTACTGTCTACAAGAAGTTCTGAGTATGTTTTACATTTGCGAAGTATGAAAAAAATATAGGTTGTCGTTTTGTGAGACAGCAAATGTGTTTATAGATGCTATTTTCTATTCCAATAACCAATTTACGTCAGTTAGAACCGTTTAAATTGATTAAAACAGTGTTGAAATCTTTACATGTTTTGTAAGGTTAATCTTCAGTATGGAATCGTTATCAAAGGGTGGTCACAATAAAGGGGCTACCTAGCTTTAAATAATCGCGTATGATGAAATTAATGATACACTTTGCTGAGTACATTTTAGTCTACTGACTCTATTCCCATTGTTTGAACTTATCCAGCAAGTGAGCCTTATAAAAACGCTTATTTTCTGTGACTTTACAATTTGACCCCACTTTGTTCATGACCAATTTTCTTTAACGCATATTTGACGACTGGTTACAAAACATGTGTAACGCAGCAGTATCTGACATACCTTTGCACCAATATAAGCTAAACTGGCCCATCAGTTGTGATCTTCTTGATATTTGAACAGTTCTACCTGGTGCGTTTCTTTTTTTGTCGGGTATATTTTAATAACCGTCTTCAGTAATATATGTTTTGGGTTCTTAAAAGAAACGCACACACAACTTATGTTTGATAGAAAAAATGATAATACTCATATTTTTGGGGTGGTATACTTTAATGTCTACCTCCTTATAATTCTAACTACTGATAAGTCGAAGTAAAATCTCTATTCCCGAGGACTTCATAGCTGTCGAAATTAAGTATTGTTGCATGTTGTCTTCAGTCAATCATTCACAAGATAAAATAATTGAGGCAGTACCTGCGTGTGGTTTGCATATGCATAAAACAGACTTTGCCAAGACACGACATGGGGTAATATTTACATTTTTAAAGCAAGCCTTCAATGAATCTTTAAATTTTGCAACCGTCCATAGCCTCATGAATGACACAAATTTGATTGACAGCTGCCAGGCTCATTTGCCAGTGCTTTATGCTTCGAACATTGAATTCCTTCGCCAGAAGTGACACTGGCGTTGTGATTGACGGCGAGCCACATCTGAGTCGCACGTGCAAAACAACCTCTTGTTTGCTCCATTGGCTGTCGTGTTCACACCGGCTCAATCTGATTAAAACCTGATCTAGCCACTGGCGGACATAGTAAGCGTAGATCGGGTTTTAATCAGATTGCACACCGGCTGTTCCGCTTTTCCGTTTTACACTCATACAAATCTTCAATACAATTACATATTAAATACAAAACTGTTTTGTTTCCAAAATTTTAAATAATTTCTAAATTTTAGACATTTATAATAAAATGTAAATATAAGCAATAAATTCGATTTTTGGAATGTTAATGATATCATGTATACTTCTGGTCTCTTGCAAAGCTAGCGTGAAGCCCTTCGGGCCTCACTTACTTTGCATTAATGATTCCATGAACATTCCAAAAATCGATTTCATTTCTTAATTAAGCCCTAGATATCTGAAATACAGGTACTTAACATGCTCAAATCAGGCTACCTAGAACCAGGTATGCCAGTTTTATAAATGGGACGCAGACCACTGACCCAACCAATCATTTAGGAAGCCTCATGAGATGCCATCTGTGATATGAAGCCTCCATGGAGATTGGGTAAATATGCTCGCTTTGTAAACTAGATGTCATGACCCCCCCCCCCACCCCCCCACCCAACGAGGCTTAGACAATCGTGTGACCATCTTAGATTCAAAAAGCGGGGCTCCTCACGTTTTTAAAGCTATTTCCATTGTAAAATAGCAGTAGAGCAATATCAAAATGGGATTTAAATAGGTATATTTAACAGCATTTACCTGTATTTTACTAAACCACAACATTAAAATATATTTGGTAATATGAGGGTAAGTTTACATGTACTTGTGTGGCTACCATATTCTTTTCTTTCTATTTTATTTTGTTTGTACTTTTATACAACATGTGTTCTGAAACTATAAACCGTAATTTCCCGGTTTGTTTGGCAGGTGTTTCCATGGCACTGTCGGGACACCTGTTACGTTAAAAAGAACACTTAAGTCCCGTAATGCCCCGCTATCTCAGGCCCCAGACCAGGGCAGAGCTAAAATAACTGGTGCATAAGTACAAAAATCTAATGAACTGGTAGTTATGTCTGACGTAGATGCAGCAAATGTTTTCCACAGCGAACGATATCGTCACCAAGGCCGTCTGATTATGGAACAACTCTGGAAATAGACAGACCGATAATTGATAAACATGATGTTTTGTTTAACAGAAATCATACTCAGCTGTTGATTACATATTGTCACCTACCTAAACATATATTTACGCAGTCTATTATAGCGTATGCCTCACATGATTTGCGAACTGCGACACCCAGAAGAGAATTCTTATTGATCACTGGGATTGTTTTGTTCAAAACAAGATGTAGACTATTAATGGGCTTCAAGGGTAGTCAAGTAGGTTAAGATCCCGTAAAAAGAGATTGTTATTTCTGTCTTGTTTTTGTTATGCTTTCGTGTGCGTCTGTTTATTGATGCCTTGTGGTCACCTGCTGGGAAAGGGCTGACCTCTTGGCTCTCGTTTGTGATGCCTAATTGTGAAGTTGTCACTTTCCCATTGGTATCCTGGGTTAGGTGTGGTGCTTGGTTGTATCGACTCTTGATCTTTGCCCTTTTTCTTACTATTTACGATTTTATTTACATTCGATCAGTTTAGAAAAAAATGTCAATGGTACACTCTATTAGAGAAGCGTGTAAGAGTCACAATTAGCGTGGATGACAGTACCGAAAGTGGTACAGATTTTTATTACAAGGTACATGTATATAACTCACCGCCCCTATACTGTGCTGCTATTGTCAATTCAGCTTATTTTCCATGCTGGCAGCTGAAAATCTGTCACACACTCTGCTACATAGGGCCAGTTAAGCAAAAAAATAGCGTAAAATTGTGATTATTTTCTTACCTATCAGTTTAAACATATATGTTTTGGGTGCTCAAAAGAACCGTCTCATCGAGATGGTTCTTTTGAGTACCCACAACATATGTTTTGGTTGAGAAATAAGAAAAATAATTTTCTGGTACGCACTCTTATTTGGAGGCCTGAATAGTCTGTTTGATGCTCTAAACTAGCATTTTAACCCCATAAGTCAGACAAAAATGTTCTGCTCTCAATGTATATTATTGGCAGCATGTTTCATGGTACTGTTCACACAAAAAGTGCCATTGAGATTGAATATTTTCATAAAATGGTAAAATGGTAACATTTAATCATGGCGACACCTGCTTTGTATTTCTTGAATCCGCCCCACGCCCACCCCCCACACACACAAGGAAGAAAAATGATAGAAACCAAGAGAGTAACAGACACTGCTTTTCCAATGGATATACTATATAGGCGCAAGCACATGCGATTTCGGTACTTATCGCATATGCGCAAAAGCCAGATGTGTCACCTAGCCCTGCAAGTGGTTGAAGGTTTGACCTGAGGTGTCACCTATATCCAAACGCTGTGTATGCGAGTAGCGAAGGTTCTGGCGAGGCTGCGCAGGCTCGCCTGAACCTTGGCTGCTCGCCAATGTTTACTGCCCAAGTCATGTTCCGGCTTATAAATATTCCAACGAGATGGATCTGCTAGACATAGATCTATGACATTCTAATGTAGCTAATGCATTTCGTGCATTTAAAGGTCTTAATGTTTTTTTCCATTCATTTTTGCATTTACTAAACGAACTATTTTATCAAATTAACATGTACATAAGAATGATGGCATACGCTCTGTCAGTCAGCGCAACCCGTGGCATTATGGAAACAAACAAACGATACAGCACTGGCGTTGGGATTCCAAACCGCAACATCTTGGTCAAGAGTCCAGTGCTCTAACAATTGCGCTCCTGAATGAAACCTGTCATATTTTCTATACCTAGCCTACACCACCCATTTTGATTAGAAGACATAAACAAAAATACACTTCTGCATACATGTATCTGGCTAAATTTGGAATGAATCTTACTTATTTTACTTCAGAACGATCACATATTGCAGCATATATTTTTGAAAGTTCGTTTGGGCCCTTCATCGTGTAACATAAGAATCTATTATGAGTGTGAGGGTAGGATAGAAAAATCCGTCCCGAGGATCGCCGTTTGGCATCACGAGGCTTGCCTACCCTCACACGAATAATGGATTATTTTTCTTGCTGACCATTGTTTTTGTTTATTTATCTATTTATTTATTTTAAGATATGCTTCCAGAAGTCCCTGAATACGCTAAGGTGCATTTTCACATGATAGTCAGGGGCGCTCGGGACTCCCGTGCGACTTTGATGCCGATTTATGGTGACCTATACCAAATCAAACTTTAGGGGATAACTAATGAAAATCACCTGGTCACCCATCTGGGTTTCACGTCTGGACGTCATTATGACGTCATCAAATCACTGCAATTAAAACGGTATGTCCATTGTAGTATATTGGAATCAGGGCGTTCTTGCATTTTGTGTGCCAAATTCAGTCGAAATGCACCAAATTTAATCTTAGGGGGTAAAAAATTAAAATTAACATGTCGCCCATATTGTCTTCGCATCAGAAGAAAAAGATGACGTCATTGAAATGACGCCTTATATGGAAATACCACATATATATGCATTTTGTCCATTTCCAACGCTTGGAAATATTCCTTTAATGAACTGGTAACCTTAGCATGACTGAATGCAAACTCTTTTTAATCGTAACATACAAAATATATTCAGATTTGGTGAAGTCAGTTCGAGGGTGGGACGTAAATGCCGTCACGATTTACGAATAAAAAGACAGTGGAGTGAATGAAAAACAAACAGCGTTTTTGATGTTAAACGGAGTAAATATAATCTCTTATGCTTATATATATATATATATATATATATATATATATATATATATATATATATATATATATATATATATATATATATATATATATATATATATATATATATATATATAGATGTACTACGACCTTTGACCAATGACCTTTGGGTCTTTCTATTTCAAACGATTGATGCAAAATACGTAAAATGAGCCAGTCCGGCTAGAACATATGTGCATGTCAAAGCTTTTATAGTAAATGTAAATAAACGCCTGAAACCTTTTTTTCTAGAACAACATATCAATATTGTAAATAGAGGCACGCTTCAAAGCTTTTGGTTTAATTGTAGCTGCTTATCCTACACCCAAATAAAAGATTGTAGTAATAATCATTTGCATACACTATCAACCAAACTCATTATAGTGCGATTTTGACCACTGAAGGATCAAAAGTTAGAAGAGACTACTTAGTAGTTCATGATATGGAAATAAGGATAAACCCATCTACAAGTTACCCATTGTACTGCGATAGCACGGGCAATAGAAAACTGTTACAATCTGATTTATCTTTCGCATGCTACTACTTGTCTTCAAAGGTCAAAATCGGACAATAAGGCATTCTTGTTGATACGGCTAAAGAAATATCTGAATCCACATGAAAATAGTTGTTCAAAAGTCATAAGCATATTGATCACTGGCAATAGTTTACATAAGTCCTCTTCTGCTTCACAACAATACAAATCAGTACAATATAAATGGTTTACTTTGTACTTACACTGAGATGTTTCGCATACAGACATGCTGCAACCACATTTTATCAGCTGCAGAGGGGTTTCGGGGGGCAGGAGGCAACATGCGCGGATCCAGGAATTTTTGTCAGTTTTATTTAGTCCTCAGCTTATTTTAAAGTTTAAAGAGGGGTTCCAATGGTTTTATTGCTGAGAAAACTATACTTATACTTTACAAAGGATCCAGAGGCCGTCCATTATTTTCCGGGGGGGGGGGGGTGTCCAACTTTTTCCAGGGGGGGGGGGGTCAAAATGCTAATTTTTATAGAAACACATATATGTACTTGTTATTTTCCAGGGGGAGTGTCCGGACCCCCTATCCCCCTCTGGATCCACACGTGGACAATGTCATCATAACGGGACAATATTTATCACAGTCCGGCCTCTAACCATAATTGTCAGGCCTTGATTTGTCAGGATTAATGACAGGTGAGGTTTTCCAAATGATTCACTGATACTGCGCACGTTTGACACCTTCGAGAAACACTACTCTTGGAAGTGGTAGTTCTTGCAATTCAGCTTTTTTTTTCTCCAAAACATCCACCACCTCAACGCAGTGAGTCAAACAATATCAGTGACTGGCTAATGCAAAGTAAGAAAGACGGCAAAGATCAGGAATCGATACAATCAAGTACCATACCTGGCCCAGGATACCAATGGGAAAGTAACAAACTCACAGTTAGACATCACAAACGGGAGCCAAGAGGTCAGGACAATTTACAAATTGTTACTCTGGTGCATCCGCCACAGTGCTTTCTAAGGGCACTGAGCCGAGGTGAAAGAATGCTTCGTGGATAGAATCTCCAGCATAGCTAAATGCCTGCCAATATGATCTCTTGCTCTGTCCTGACATTGAACTAGTTAATACCAGCACCTGAAAGTTTATGGAATTCGATCAGAGCCCTTGTTATGGCATCATGGCACATTGACATCTTTGATAAGTGTCCTGATCTTAGAAACTCGATGATATAAGCGCAAGACTGATTAAGAAAATGAAAAATATCAACACTCTGCAATTGTTTTTATATTTTTTTAAGCGGCGAAAACAAAATTTGCTCCTCTGCAAAACTGGGGGTAGGGTTGTGCATTAGCTCATATAAGACAAAATATTTAAGATAGAAAAGCAAACTTTGGGTTTGTACTCGTCAATTGAGTATATGTTTGATAAACCTAATCTAAATCAGTTTGAAACCAATTCAGAGCAGTCGTCAAACTAAATGACGATAGCCAAAATTACCACTTTTAAATTATGATTAAGCTCATGTAACGCACATAATACAACATGTAGCCGTATTAATGTTAAACAGCTGTCATATGTAGCAGAGACATCCAGTAATATGCAGACTATTAGAATGATCATTGATTAGCTAGTTTTAATGTCTGCTTTCTGTACCTCAAACTTTCAATTTTCTTTTTCTCAAATTGATAAAATAACATATGTAACAAGCTGATACAGGCTAACACCCATGCTTACAGTGTGCAAACATCTCCTATTCGATGCGCCTTAAATCGGTACATACGATAGAATATGTCTTGAAGGGTTTGGGATGGAGCAGGTCATTACTCATCTTGCAGTCAAAATCTTGTTTGATGATTATTCTGGTTTTTATGATATGAGGAGGACAATTATTTTACCAGAGAAACAGAAATAATAAACGATATTGTACATGTTTATGACTTGGATAAGGATTGGTTTAGAATATTTACATTAGAAAGGGAAATTTACTAAATTGTACTGTTTAAATGTGAAAAGATTATTTCCTATGTTCCTTTAGGGTGTATCTTTATTTTAGATTTATTCCTATTAAGAAATATTGAAAACAAATATTCATAACATCTGTAACAAAGGTACAGGGGCTTAATAATCATCAATACCTAAGATTTAGGCACCAGAGGCTAGAGATTTTAGCTAGGAAAACATGCGAAATATATTCATTTTTTCCTGAAACATCATTTCTTACATCAAGTCAATGTCCTTGCTCATTTATTATGTCATGTAACATATGTTACAGCCTTTAACAAGTGCTTCAATGTTGTTGTTTAACCTTCCAAATCTATAATTCTTTATGATATGAGCAAGACAATTCCAAAAAATGCAAGATATTCAACAGCAGCAAATGTTTTCATATATTTTTACTTAAATGATGCCTACCAAATTCGGCTCCTTAAAATTGAGTGTAACATTGGGTTGTTTTTAAAATTGCTCGTATAAGGCACTTTATTTAAAGTATAAAAGCAGACTTTGGATTTTCTCTAACCCAAATGAGTTTGTTAGTATAAAATAATCAAAATAATCAAAACATTTTGGAAAATGCACATATCAGCTAAAAAGTAAATGATATTGGTCACACTTTTCAGGTTTAAAGGGTAATCTAATTAAAGTAACGCACATAACACCACAGGAAGCTGTAATTTTGCTCCAAAAGAATTTATATGTAGTTGAAGTAGTCAATATGCAGACCATATGAGTAATTTAGATAATTAGCCTTCTTTCTGTAGCTCAAACTTTTAATTTTCTTTTTTTTTCTAAATTTAATATGGTAACATATGTAACAGGCTGTTAGAGACTTACGCCCCGGCGAACATAGTGCAAACATCTATTAAAAGACGCAGCTGGAAATCTTCTTTTAGATAGGATAAGTTTGCGAAATTCCGGAGGGGTAGCAATAATATTCTCAGCCATCAGTCTAAAGATGGCCCGATAAGCTGGGTATTTATAGGAAATCTACGGTATTTTGGATGCAAAATATTGTTATCGAGAAATAATTCATTGTCAAAGTCAGGTAAAGCATTGATGTAACTATCATGTGACTAAAATAATTGACATTATGTTAAAAAAGCGTTCGTGTATGACCATACCAACACAAACCATAGCTTTTATTAACGAGCAGTTTCTCATTATGGTCGCCATATTTATGACGTCATAACTAGCCTCAGACGCGGATTTGAGATGGGTAACCACCTTTAAATCAAAGGTAAGACTCCATTGAAGGTTTTGATATAGGTCACCATAAATCGGCACACAAATCGCACGGGACCTATTTTTTGTCCCTAAGGGCCCTGACTATGATGACGTTAGTTGACATATTGGGAAAGATAGCATGGGTAAGACAATCTTTTCCATCCCAGGGTTAAATCTCAGATATCCTTATCCGGTGTGCAAGAATGTAAGATATACTTTCACAACACAACATAGGTACAAAAATAGCTCCTCTAGATTCTGAAGATCTATTAATTCCAAGTAGGTCTGTACTTTATGTAAATATAAATAGAAATTAATTTGTCTTTGACGTATAGAAAACGTTTATTTTCTATACTATATTGAATTCTAAATGCGGTAGCACAATGTAAAAAATACATACCAGAAAGACCAGTTTAACATACTAAAACATAAAATTCTGCCGTAAAATGTAACAAAAATTACAAATGTCTGCATCCTATTCATGCTTATGAGATTCCTAATACTAAAAGCGTAATTTTAATTCAGTAGCTTGTGTTACCAGTATGGGGTTCTCATTCAATCTTTAGCGTTTTTATATCATTCGTTTCTATAAACATTATAAAACACGCAGAATTACACATTATCCTTATCAAAGGACCTCTGACGGTGGTAATGGGAATCGCAGTGTATCGCTGCCTATAATTTTGATAAAATTAAAGTTGGTCATATGCTTCCATCTTCATATATAAGCTCGCTGTTAGTCTCTATTTTTTGATATTGCATTTAATTTCCTATTTCAATGGGAATATGACTTTATTTTTGGTTATTGTTTAAATTAAACATATAGGAAAATAGAAAAATATTTTTTGATCATTATTACTCAGCCCCCCTCCCCCGAGTCCCAACTAATCCTCTTGCAAGTAATTGTGTTCTAATATTTTACATAATATATGTGAATAGCTAGTTGGGACTCGGGGGGAACGATACCTCACAGCCAAAAATGTGAAGTCTGGACGAGCCCGAACAATAGTATTTGGAGTTTTTGTATTTTCTATTGAAAATCTTTGTTTCCAATATACATGTAATGCTATGATTAGTACAAGTAAGTTTTCTTTTCATAACCCCTTAGTCATGAAAAATTACAACTTTTTTTTATCGTATTTTCTTTAGATTATGAAAATTGTTCTTTTATTTAATTCTGTTGATAGATTATTGTGTACATATACTGTATCTATCCAATACACATCAACTACATGGAGGAATGGTTATAGTACTGGCCAATTTTGACCTCAGACGGATCAAAGATCAGATGATTCGAAATGACAGCACGCGAATGGAGAAACATGTAGAAACATGTATACCATTGACATAAAGTTTAGCATATTGTACTTCCAATGACCAAAAATAGTAAATTCTGATGGTCTAACATAAAATGTTTTTTACGTTAGTCTACCATGCATATTTTGAGTCTAAAACCGAAATTTTGGTATTCCGAAACATATTTATTGACTCAAAAGAACGGGTTTTCTGGGTCAACTCTCAGTATGCAAAATCCCAAACTTCGATGCTGTGCACAAACAACGGTTAGGAAAGGACTCGGTATTTCAGATTTTTTTGACCAATGTTCCCTCTAAGTTGTTACAGCAAAGTTTGACATGTCAAATGATCTGGTAACAAGCATTTTTAAAGCAAAAATTTTAACATCACACACAAGAGAGCCGAGAGGTTAGCCCTTTCCAAGCAGGTGACCACAAGGCTGCAATGAACAGACAAGAAAGCATGACAAACACGAAACATAAATAACAAAAAGTATCCATAAAAGAATTTGGAAAGGTGGGTTGGTGCCTGATGCTTATCTGTAGCTGGACCCACTGTGGCTCTACTTGGGGTTTCTTAAGCTCTGACTATCTGTGAGTCTTGAGCCCTTTTCTTTGTTTCGTCATAGTGTGTTCAAGGAGGCCGATCTTGTGGTCAGCATAATTGGGTTCACGGATTTCCTGAACCAGTAAAATCGTTCATAACTTTCGTAATACGAAGTCAAATTTCATGTGGTAAAGTGCAAACCTCCCTCATATTTTTCTGCACAAGACTGTATCAAAGTTTCTCCTAGGTTTGCTGTAGTTTCCCAGATTACCTCGAACAACTGAAGAAAAAATTGAAAATTCTCCGCGATGGGGTACACACCTCAGTTGTTCGAGGTAATCTGGAAAACTGCAACGAACCCAGGAGAACCCTTTACACAGTATTGTGCAGATAATATGAGGGTTTTTTTTGCACTTTACCTCATGAAATTTGACTTAGTATAACGAAAGTTATGAACTATTTTCCTTACCTGTGATGTCCGATTACTGGTTCGTAAAGTCCGTGAACCCAATCAGGCAGACCACGTGATTGGCCACGTTGGTGTTAATTTGATTAGAGTGTTTCTCCATGATGATGCAAAAGTTAGAAGGCTTACATGCGAGCTGATCATTTCTTGTACTTCAACAACAGCAGAATCTAGGGCGAACACTTGGTACAAATAAAATGCATTTAAGCTCCCCAGTGGCTTAGGCTGCTGTCCGTGCTAAGGCGGTGGTTCTGTTGTTGTTGACTTGTTGTTTAATGTTACTCCCATTGTGGGAGTCTGTAATTGTTCTATGTTTTGTTGTTCGTTTCTTTATGTCCATTCAAGTTTTGCAATCATCTTGATGGGGAAGAGAGAGCTGGTTGCTATACTTAATTTGTCTTCCTGGTGTCTCGTGATTGTTGTGTGGCTCTTCCTCGCGGTGCAATGGGTTTGTCTGAAGTTTGTGATTATGGTATTTCCTGATCATACTCACTTACTATTTTCGCAACCGTGATTGGGTTGACCACCAAGCATGCCGTCTGTTGCAATGCATTAATGTTATAAACAATCTTCAGAATATTATAATGAGAATTCTTTTTAAGAAACTACGCTGAAAAATTATTAGAGCCAACATTTTTTTTTTAATTTATACACTAAGTCGCCATAAAATTCTGGTTTCGAAAGCCCCTGGCGCAAGCGAGATATAACTCCAATAAAATTCATAGTATTGGCGGTAAAATTTAGAAAAGAATTGCGAAGTTTATGATGGCGCTAGCCTTGTTTGAGAAGTTTCTGAGTTTACAGCTTATTGCGAGTGTTGAAGTCAGCAACATGGCTAGATGCTCCAGCAAATCGGAAGGAAGAGTAATATAAATTCCATAAGATGTAGAGCGAGGAACATGTTATATGAATCTAGACAAATGCGAATCTATCCATCCGTTCTATCCATGAAGATCCCTGATCAGGCAAAGCTATCCATATGTTCAAGAATACGAGACGGTCCCTTTTGAGAAAAGCAAGCTAATTTGCTTTCAATTACGCTTCAAAAGACAAACTGTATCTGAGAATTCATCTGTCAAAGGTTTTCAAAGAGTGTACGTGAATTTATACCACCCACACATCACACCTTTTGTTACAGAAATTAAATGGGAGCTGGAAGTGAGAAAATTGGATCCTAGCATTAGATCAGATTTTTCTGTTTCTTTGAAAAAATGCATATTAGATTTCGAGAAAAGTACACCTGATTAAATAATCTTCATATGATCCGTCATTGGTATTCCAGGAAATATCAGGCTCCATCTTCAGATAAAAATTAAAACAAGTTACCGCAAAGCAGGGCATTGTTAATATGCTGTTGACAAAAAAGTAAACGGCAAACTGGATATGTTGAATGGTGACGTTGACTATTTTTTGCAAACATTGACATCGATATGGCGTTGCAGTAAGCATTTGGGCAAACCTACTATGGCGTTATTATTACAAAATTACAGGCGTTTTACCCTACAAAATTGCGTTTTGAGCTCTCCTTTAATTGTTTTGGAAAATCAAAACTACAAAATTTAATTGTTTTGATAAATCAAAACTAAGTCAATACAATACCTAAATTTGTAAGAAGGCACACCTAAACCTAAGGTTTCAGGACTAGTATGGTAAAAAATATGAAAAATTGGCTCCTGTAAATGCTTTAATAACCGTTTTAAATTCCAATACCATGTTCAACGTCTACGTATAGCGGCGAGGGCTCCACTGCTTAGTACTGGTTAAAACCAATAAATACAGGAAAACGTCTCGACATAACTGATAAATCGTTGACTGGGACGTAAAGTATCAACACAAACAAACAAATACAGGTGCAGGACAATATCTACAAAATGAAGTGTTCACCCAGTGGAGATACAAGTCACCCTGGACATTAAAGGGGGCATCAGCATTGACAGCAAATGAACTGAAATGCGAGCCCTCATTAAACCATGAAATCTACCGTAAACCTGTAAAAATTAAGAAAATTATAGCAATCCAAAAATCTGACTTGGAATAAGCCAACAGAGGCCGCCATTTTGAATATTTGATTAGTCACAGTCAAACTAGGCAATTCTGCTTCTTAGACGTGACTGGTGGGAGAAAGCCAGGACACTTCTCGTGAACATGGGAGACAATCCATAAGTGATCTGATTTTAGAGGTGTTCCTGCTTTTAATTTCTTTTTACGTCAAAATGAGCAGCATGGCGCATACTTTTGAAATGATTATAAGTTTCTTTTGAAAAATTTATAATTTTTTTGTTGTGTGTTTTTTTTTGTTGTTGTTGTTGTTTTTTTTCATTTATTAGCAAAAAAAGTTTGCTGTTTAAACATGGGCAATTGGTTGTTTGGGATTTTTTTTCTTTTCCTTTTTTTTTGGGGGGGGGGTTGATTCGATTCCTGATCTTCCTGATCTTTGCAACCTTACTTACTTTGAACTTTTTAAAAAGGTCCGTAAGGCTATGTTTTTTGGCCCTAAAATATTAGTTTTTAGCTATATTTTAACATTTTATGAGAAGTTGACTTCTTAGAGGTTCTACCCTACAGCGAGAAACATCTCTATAATACATGTATTTCAGCACTTTAGTTTTCGTTTATATGAGCAGAAATTACATGCTCAGTTGAGTTGATCATGAACAAAGTTACATAACCTCGGGACTAGGCCCTCGTTCAATGCATATGTGATAAGTGCCAATACTTTTTTCTGTATTTTTTTCCGCTTTACTCTTCGAAACAATGGAATATTGTAGCAGATTTTTAAATAAATCACTCAACTAAATAGCAAGAATGGAATCCTAACGGATGCACCTACGCTAATTTAACCATGTTGCTCAGACATTTCAGGAATTTCGTAGAATGTATGATCCGAATTGTGATGTCAGAACCACAACACTACATATTATTTTTCAACAATTGAGGCATTTTCGCTTGCTCACCTAACGTTATGCCTACTGTTGTCTTCTGCTGATAACGTTTGCAAACAGTATAGACAAGATCTGATCCGATTTGGATCCAAACTCTTTGGAACTCTAATGGGATTTCTGAAAGAATATTTCGCAAAGATGTGAGGTTCAATTTTGAACGTAGGGCGTTACATGCTGGCATGAAACGCTGTAGGGTTTTATCTCGATATTGGTGAATAGTGTCTCGAAATGGATACATAGATTATATAGCCAAATGCGCGCTTTGCATTAACTGGTGATGTAATCTATTGCAACGCCATACAAAAGAAACTTGTATCATATGATCATGGTCTAGATTTTTTTCTTTGATCTTGTGATACAATTTTTCAATAAACAATGGCTTTCAAGTAGCCTAGATGTCTTAGTGGAGTAGGCGAAGCTTAGATATCCATTCAGAAAGTGTATTGGGTCTAAATCTAGGCCATTCTCTAACTGAATGTGGTTTTTGTTAGCGCACGGTACGTGCTGGATTTCATTTTTGACCAAGATTCTTCCTGTTTATAGCAGAGGTTTTCTAGTGATCAATATTAACCCTTTAAATGCTGTCAAAATGCATCTATATATCACTTCGCTGGTTAAATGGAAATCACATTTCCAACAATGCGTTCAATCCTATTGGGTGTGAGGTACCAGACATACTGATCCAGACGCACTAAAATTGAACCATTTGTTTATCAATAAGTCAGATTAAAATATATTTTTAGGGTGTTCAAAACAGCGTCTCAGTGAGACAATTCTTTTGACTTCCCACAACATTGTTTTTAGTCTAGTAGAGAAAAATGCAAATTGATACAAACTTATACATGTGCAGATCCAGAAAGTTTAGTCAGAGGGGGTTTGACTGACGATTTTTGATTTTGTTAGTTTTATTTGTTTTCTTTTCTTTTTATTAGTAGATAAATATATTATTAGCAGTCAAAATACCATTAAAAAGCTGGCCATCATCGGCCCGCCAGCAAAATGCTATTTAAATGGTGTTTTGCTGGTGGGCCGATCATGACCCAACATTGAATACTGGCTTGGTAGCTTTGTGGTTTTCCAGGGGATCTGGACCAATATTACTAAGGAACCCTATCACTGTGATTTTCCAGGGTTGAAGGCTTTAGGACCCCGTCCCCCTGCTGGATCCGCGCATGCTTATCCCTGCTTATCCGGAGGCGTGACCAGAGTAATAGCATCAAGTGCTAAATTGTTTTTATGCTTATGGTTACGAAATACATTAAACTAACAATAAATAACATCAGAGGAAACTAGGGTAACATTAACCTTTGATTCTAATTAGCATGATTTATTTAACAAATACCACAAAGATAACAAGAAAATGGGATAACCGGCTATATAAACTTCAACGTGCTTTTGCACTTGGCAAAGTTCTTAACATCATTGGCATTGTTCGAGGCAAACGGTAACATAAATGGCAAGTACTAACACGGTATCACATACAAATAACTTATTACAAGTATACAAAAAGCTTGCCATCTTTCAGCTCTACACTATTTAAAGTGGGTTGTCGTCTATTGACTGAAAGTACAGAAGACATTTGAATAATCTGGAAAAACAGATCCTTCAGAAATAGAGAGAACCTACAATATTAGAAAACAGCAGACTCGGTTATATTTAGTCTGTTCATGAGAACTAATGGAAAGTGCACGGGAAGAAGTTTTACCAACTCCACACATAAACAACGACAGCCGTTGCGACCTCTAAATAATCTGGAAAAAAACAGAACCTTCAGAAATAGTGAGATACTACAATAGAAAACAGCAGACTCGGTTATATTGAGTCTGTTCATGATAACCTATGGAAAGTGCAAACAATTCTTACATGTACACCCCTAGCACCGGCTTAAGCGGTATTCTGTTTTCAGACAGAACCCAATATTCCTGAAGGACCAGAATATGAAAAATCATCAACACTATATCAATGCACGGGGGTACGTTTTACCAACTCCACACAGAAACAACGACAGCCGTTGCCACCTCTAGATAATCTGGAGGGAAACAGATCCTTCAGAAATAGAGAGAACTCACAATATTAGAAAACTGCAGATTCGGTTCCATTGAGTCTGTTCATGAGAACTAATGGAAACTGCAACAATTCTCACAATTCTTGAAAGCTGTTTGATCTATTAAATGACATACCCATATCATCGTCATCTCCGCTTGCGGAGATGGCGATGAGCTGGATGGGTCATTTTAGTGTACTTTAAAGTTGTGACACCATGAGACAATACATACAGGTAATCGAAGCTTTGTCGAAAAATTCGATTACGCCCCCACCTCCCCCATAAATAATTCTGGAACAGCCCTTACCGATACAGAGTGTTCAAGTACATAATGTATATCTACCCGGTATATGTGAGGTTACCAAGAAGTTGTTGTTAAAATCTGTAGCTTACCATTAGTTGGTGCATATTTTTGCAGAATGACCGATACCCTATACCTCTATTCAATTTTAGCAAAGGGTCATTACTCCTTTTAAAAATCATACGACCATTATATGCTGGTAATGTGATAATGTAACCACTTAATATTCGCGGTATCAACATTTAGCGATTTAAAAGGCTGACATATTGGTGTAGTTTAATTTTGGCGGTTTCTCAATTTTATGTCCTTTAAAGTGATTTTCGATTCTCATAGGGGTCACTCTAAAAGGGAAAAATATCCTCACTAAATCCTTTAAAAATGGCACTTTTAAGACAAAGTGTCCTCTTTGACAGTGACTGTAATTCGCGGTCTCATATTTTTGCGATTTATGCTCTTACCGCCTAAAAGCTCCAAGTCAAAATTAATATACCCGCCAAATATAAGTGTTTTCCCAATGAAGTTCCATTCCAAGAAGTTATTGAGATTTCACGAGGACACAACGACTAGCCTTTTATTTCAATTCGATATTTATTAACGATTCATAACTCATGGAAGCTAATCTGACCATGACATGTGGAGATGATGTGCACATCTTATCATATATTGATACTCAAGGTTCCTATGAAGTTCTCTGTATATAAATGGAAGATTAATCAAAGAGGCATAACTACAGAAAAAATGATCTAACAATCAGATGCAGATGATCAGTACTGATATGTTTGATATGAGCCACGACATGAGATTTCCAACAATGTGGTATGTGCGACCAGCAAAGGCTCAGACCAGCCTGCGCATACGCCGCTGTGATGTTGGGGATAAACCTTTGTCTTGTAAACCAGGGATCGCAGGATCGATTCCCGGCTTCTCCTAGTCTGTCGGATGAGACTTTAAGCGTTTTCCCCGTCTTCTGAGACGCTTTAAAACCAGAACCACTGCCAGTTGAGCCTTCGGGTGCTCCTGGACATAGAACCACAAAACCATAAACCCACCCGGCTAGTACGGGTACATCCAAGGAACACGGCCACAAACAATTAATCTATTTTAGGTATCACGTCTTTTAAAGCCTCGACGATGAGGTACTAAAATGAAAACGATTAAAGAAGGACATATTAATGGGTCATTTTCAAAAAATAAATAAATTTCCGGTTAGAATTTAAAAAAAAATCGACTTTAATTGGGACAATTACTTTGTTTGATTTGTTGTTTTACGTCCCAGTTAACTGCTATGGTCATATCGGTAGGTTAGTTCACCTAACCACAAGTTTTTCCTGGGCTAGCTTGAACGAGAGGTTAACCAGTACTTCTTGCACATACTTTCGCTTGTAACTGACAACATCCTTCTTGAATGATTCAGCAGAAGGGAGGAGAATGTCCGTAGAAATTATTTCATGATCAATCTCCACTAAAGAATGGGACCGTCCCCAGGATAGAACTAGTGACCCTTGGCTCTGCAGTCAGACATGCATCAGTAGTAAGTGTCGACCCGCACCATGCGCACGGGAGAGTAGAAGGTTGCAGGTATGGTCACGCGTGACTGCACATGAACAATTGGTGCACTTCAGAACAATGGGGTATCGTATAACAATGGGGTATCATATATCATACCATGGAGTATCATATATCATACCAATAACTATGGGGGTATCGTGTCACGTGGAAATTTCCATGACGTCACCGCATTGTGGGCCAATGTCACGGAGACTCACCTAGACACGTTCGGACACGAAAAGTGCTATTTAACAAAGGTGTCTGTTTCACTGTGTGTGTCAACCATAAAATATATTTCTCAACCCATACCGTGCAACGACTTGTACCTGACAAAATGTATCCATACCAACTCCAGAACTCGAGAAAGCCCAATAATTTCGAACTAATACAGTTACTTTAGCACACGTTTGTAGATGTAACTGTGGTCTGTTGATATTCTATTATTTAACTCTTAGCCTGCTAATGCAGATATTGTCGTCTGCCTTGCAAACAGTTTGGATCCAGATATGACCCAACAAAATGTTGGGGCGGTATGTTACGAATGCTGTAATTTGAAGACAGTTACAGATTTAGCAGGCGCCTTTCTTTCTTTTTTCTTTCTTTCTCTTTGTACTGCCATACGCCCTCACGGACATTCTAGGCAGGTTGGCGCAGCGTCTGTTAGTACAAGACAGTAAAAAAGGGAGAATTATAGTACAGAGGTTTAAAAGCATAAAAGTGAAGGATAAAAACAGATGATAGGTTATGATAGAAAAGAGTTAGCTAAAATCAGTTAAACAGTTCGTTTAGAGAATAGGTTTTATTACAGGTAAGAAATATCTTGTTGTCTATAAGGGGTCATATATGTTTGTTAGTAAAGGGACACAATTACCCAAATTTAACCAAAAATAGAATGGGTAAGCAATATATGGCTCTTACTTACGGTGTCGTGAGTTGGTTTGCAGTGTGTGATTGTGGTATTTCCTGATCATGCTCACTTGCTTCTTTTTTCAAGAAATTTTAAAACTCGAACTGTTTGTTGCTCTTGTTTGTGGTGTCTAACTGTGAGTTTGTCACTTTCCCATTGGTATCCTGGGTCAGGTGTGGTACTTGATTGTATCGATTCCTGATCGTTGCACCCTTACTTACTTTCTTTGGCTTTTTGGTAGTAATGGGTTCATCAACTATATCCCAATTCTTTGGCGGTTTAGCCGGTGCCTTCTGTTGAGGTTCATCAATTATATTCCAATTCATTGGCCATTTAGAGCACTTTTCATGTCCAAACTTGTCTGGGTAAGTCACCATGACCTTAACCCACAATGCGGTGATGTCATAGAAATTTCCACATAACAAGATACCCCCATTGTTATTGGTATGATATATGATATCCCCTTGTAATACGGTACCCCAGTGTTCTTAAGTGCACCCATTGTTCGTGTGCAGTCACACGTGACCGTACCTGCAACCTTCTACTCTCGCGTGCGGGCCGACAATTACAACTCGTATCTGAAGTCAGACACGCTACCGACTGCGCTACGCGGCCTGGTAATTGTGACTATTACAATTGTGATCCATATCATTTATTAAAAAAGAATATGATATCAGACTAGTGGCTAGTCTGGACCTACAATACAATACAAAATTATTTATTTAGTCGGAAATACAAACAGTATAACATAAACTGCTAAAATACTTACTGCTAAAATGTCTTCTTAGGGATGGATTAACTCTACCGCTATTTAGTGTGTTCATTTCTTACCATTTCTTACCATCCTAGTGACCTTCTTTAAGCCGTTAAACCACTTCTAATGGATGTTTCGATATCTTCTTGTGACTGATATATTTATTTCTCCGGGGGTGTAACAATTTGGCGTGAATTTTAATGGGTGTCCGTACCAGAATTTGTTCAGTCTTGATTTAAATGTGTTAAGGGAGGGTGCCAGTACAACTTCACATGGTAATAAGTTCCAGGCATTCACAACTCTATTTGAAAACACGTTTGCCCGAACATTTAGTCTTGACCGTTTTTTGAATAGCTTAAGACCGTTGCTACGTGTTGATATTTCGTCGTTGATCGTAAAGAATTTATCAATTGGTATACGGTCGATCTGGTTCACTATCTTGTAAACCTCAATAACATCTGCCCTAAGCCTCCTGTACTCTAATGATGGAATACCCAGTTTTTTCAGCCTTTCGTTGTACGGTAGGTGTTTTAAGCAATTTACCATCCTGGTAGCTCGCCTTTGTATATTTTCTAGTACCACTGCATCTTTTTTGTACATTGGAGACCAAACTGTTGTAGCATACTCGACATGTGGTCGTACCAAAGATTTGTAAAGGCATAGGAACATTTCTTTGTCAAGATAGGTAAAGCTTTTGAAAATAATCCCTAGATTTCTGTTGGCTATTGCTGATTTTTTAGATACATGTTCCCTGAAGAGCAGCTTGTTATCAACGGTCACACCTGAATCTTTTTCCGAGGTAACTTGTTCCAGGTTGACTCTCTCTACGCCTGATTTCAAGGTATACTGCTGTAGTGGGGTTCTGGCACCAAGCCTCATGTGTTTACATTTTTTTGTATTGAAGTCCATATCCGATATTTCTGCCCATTTGTCCGAATTGTCTAAATTCTGCTGTAGGATTTCTTCATCATGACAGTTAATGATTGGCATATATAGTTTTGCATCATCCGCAAAAAGTTTCATGCAACAGTTTAATACATCTGGCAGGTCATTTATGAAAATTAAGAACAAGATTGGACCAAGAACACTACCTTGAGGAATCCCACTTGTTACACGGATCCAGTGTGAAAATTTTCCATTGATTACCACCCGCTGTTTTCTATTAGACAAGAAGTCCTTTATCCAATCATAGATTTTACCTTTAATGCCATATCCCTTTAGCTTGCTAAGTAGCCTTTTGTGTGGCACCTTGTCAAATGCTTTAGCAAAATCTAAGTATATGACATCTACTTCCTCACCTCTGTCAATGGCTTCTGTAACCTCTTCCATAAACTCTAATAGCTGGGTAGTACATGATCTTCCTGCTCTGAACCCGTGTTGTTGTTTTGCAAACAGATTGTTTGATTCCATGTGGTCTACGATCTTATTCCTTATAATCCTTTCCATGAGTTTAAACACCACTGAGGTCAAACTGATTGGTCTGTAATTTTCAGGTAATTTTCTTTCTTCTGATTTGAAAAGTGCAGTTACATTTGCTTTTTTCCAATCTTCTGGTAATTTAGCTTCGTCCAAAGACTGCCTGAATAGTTTTGTAAGTGGTTCAATAATTTGGCTGCTGGTTTCCTTTAATATACGTGGGTGTATCATATCTGGTCCTTGTGATTTCCCTGCCTTCATGCTACTCAAGGATTTCTCTACTGTTTCGCTGGTGATTTCTAACTCAGCTAGTGGGTGTGTGATGTATCTTTCTTCAAAATGTGGGAGATTTTCATCCTTTTCTTTTGTGAACACTGATGCAAAGTAATTATTTAGGATATTAGCTCTTTCTTTATCCACTACAGTCAATAAATTAATTTTCATTCATTAATGCACCAATAGTAGACTTAGTTTTTGTTCTGGATCGGACATGGCTCCAGAAAAGTTTACTATCACTTTTAATTCTAGTTGCCAAGTCTGTTTCATATCTATATTTAGATTTTCTGAGTTCCTTGACTACACAGTTCCTTGCTCGTTTGTATTTATTAAAATTACTTACATTTTTACAATATTTATATCTTTTCCATTTCCTGTGCTTCTCTCTGATAGCATCCTTACACTCATGTGATATGGTAGGATAATGCTTACCTGAATCACTTCTGGCCTTGCTCACCGGTATGAAATTTCTTGTAGCATCAACAATTACTTCTGCAAAGCCTGCCCATGATTCAGAAATGCCTGATCCGTCCATACGAATGTTCCAGTCCACTGCTCCCAGTAAATCTCTACATGCACTGTAATCACCTTTGTTAAAATTGTACTTTTCAGATATATTGCTATTGTTTTCTATACAACAATTATACTGAAACATTAAAACCAAATGGTCACTTTTCCCCAAGCTTGGAAGATAGTTAACTTTTTCAATCATGTTTTCCTCATTTGTAAAAATTAAATCTAATAATGATGGCTCCTGATTTTGACGATATCTTGTTGGTTCTTTGCAATGTTGGAAGAAAAAAGTGTCTTTAATGCATTCTAGGAATAAACTTGAAATGTGATTTTCGCTCTCGGTTGTTTCCAGTTTGTTCCAATCTATTTCTTTGAAATTGAAGTCGCCCATGATTACCAAGTGAGAGAATCTTCTTGAACTGATTTCGCGTAGTAAATTGACCAAATGAGTAGTATTTTCACGCTGACCATTTGGACTTCTATACATGGCCCCAACAACTATATTGGTACTCTCTGATATCCTTAAATTACACCAAACATGTTCCTTGAACTCTGAGTCGATTTTCAAATTGGTTGCCAGGAATGACTTTTTTTGCATATATAACTACTCCTCGGCCTTCTGAAGTGCTAGAAAAGAAAGCGTCATACTCAGCTAGATTATATAATTCTGTTTGGATTCCAAAATGAGAGTGTTTGGGAAATATCTCAGTTAGTGCCATTATATCTGGTGATTCGATAACAATATATTGCTCAAGTTCACTAATCTTAGACTGCGTTAAACAATCACAGTTACTGTATAAAAACTTGAGTGGCGAATTTTCATTCATACAGTCTGAGTTTTCACTTCTGCTTTGATGTACAGTTAAAAGATCTTTCTTATTTACATGATTAAAACACATTCCCTAATATTGATGTTTGGGGGACTCTGTTTCCTCATGGTCACTAACCTGAGTTCCGCCAATAACAGTATCTTGGTCCTCCAAATCCACTTTTGTTGTATTTTCAAATTCTTGCTGTTCAGGAATAACAGAATTGTTAAGAGATGAAACATTTAGCAAGTTCAAGTGGGTTAGCCTATTTGGTGGAGATATTGGACTGATCTGACTGTCTACTTCCATAACCGGTGGAGATTTGTTCATTGCTGGCCTTACAAGTAGTGTACTATGCAAAGAAGCAGATGATGTGGATCCTGGATGCTCATTGTTATTTGACACTGCTTTCTCCCTCATGGCGAATTGTAATCCAGTTACTTTTGGACCTGGCCTATAGTTATTGGAAGTTTTTTCTTTGTATATGTGTGGTTTAGTAGTTATAACTCCATCTGTTGAAGGTATTCTTTGCTCCTTTTTGGTGGCAATTTGTTTGCGGCGTTCTTCTCTCTGTTGTGGTGTAAGGTCTTTGGAAAAAATTACATTCCTGAATTCAAAACGTACTTTTGAAGGTATGTATTTAGCATTGTCAAGAATAAATTTTCTGTGCGCCCTTTCCGTCAATATTATTTTCAATGGACGAATTTTTCCTTCTGTCTTCTTACCAAGTCTAATTGATTGTGATATTTGGACGTTAACAAGCCCTAAGTCTGTACATATACCAGAAATGTCACGCTCATCATGGATTCGGTTTTCTTGACCATTTCCTTTATAAAGCTCTGGCAAGTTGAAAACTGTTAAGTTCAATTCTCTTCTCTTCTTATCATCTAGCTCTCTGCACCGGCTGTCAACTAGTAAGCTTAACTCTCCTTTCAGGCTATCTACAATATCATTTTTCATTTCTCTGACATTTTCTGTGATGACCTGTTCAGTTTTTTCTTCAAAATGGTCCATTCGCGATTCAATATTTGCCATGCGTCCATCATATGTTGCTTTGATTTCTTGTAACACTCCAGTAATGTTCTCTAGGGAAGGAAAGGATGAAATGCAACTTTTACAGTTCCAGCGAAAACTATCCATTTCACATGTCATCATACAATTGTACAATGATGGACCTATTTTTGCACAGCTTATACAAAACAAGAGTTTACATCCTGTACATGTTGCACCATCATCTACCTTTTTATCACATTTTTGGCATATGTATAAACTTAATTCTACCTCACTTGAGTCTTGCCTGGGATACTTTGCATCTTGTTTACCTTGTGCCGAGACAACAGACCTTTGTGGCCCAAAACTTGAATTGTACGAAGCCATTTGTAAAGTTACTCTTAACAATGGATATGTAGTCAAAAAGTCATTCATTATATACTGAAAAGGCTTAGTATGTGGTGAGGACAATCCTCGCACACATTTTAGATAATAAATGACATCTACAAAGTTAAGCTTAGACTTTGAATTATTTGTTGTTGTTTTTTGTTGTTTTTTTCCCTTCAAATTATAACCAATAATTGTGGTGAGGACAATCCTCGCACACAAAGTTTGTATGGTTTAATAACATTCTGCACGAACTTATTCTACAATTCTTCTTAACCAGTAACAGGAGAGCAGTGGATTAGGATGAATACCTTCCGTGAATTGAGAAAAGTTAAAGTAACTTATATTTGGGGTGATTCTATTTCTTTTTAATTTCAGATCCACGTTAAACATTGGTGACACTTTTCCTGAATCTAGGTTCAATCTCTGGATTTCTTCGGAGTTTGTTCCATTCTTTTGTACAAAAAACTGGTATCTCAAGGAGAATCACCTGAAATTTATGTTCTTGGCCCAGTCGGATAATCTTACCTAAATCTAAAATTATTTTGGCTGATACTCGGGCGATATTGTCTTTTAAGAATAACTGATTATTTGCATTTTTTTTCACAATAATTACAGGTCCCTAACCACACAAATAAGATGAAGCCGTTGCTGTATTTTACATCAATTTTTTTTACATTTCTTTTGACCCAGTCTAATCCTGCTTTTGTGGTTCGGCCACTTTCGTGCCACTGATCTGCCCAGACAATATCGTGTTCCAGTGGGGTCGCCGCTTGCTGCCTTAGATACCGCCCTTTGCTATCACTGAGGATCACTGGAACCAGTTTGTTCTCTGGGATATCTACCAGTAGGGGGTTCTCCTTCTCTAAATATTTTCCTATCTTATTAGCGTTCATAATAAATCGTCAAGATGAGATGATTCATATCTATAAAATACTGTATGGGGGAACTATTAATTATGTAATGTGGTGAGGACAATCCTCGCACACAAATCAATTTAAAAATTGATTAATCCATGATAGATTTAGAGAATATGACAATATGACATGGCTGTTGTAAAGCATTATCTACATGGTATGTCGGGATGACGTTTGTGGTGAGGACAATCCTCGCACACAGTCTTTTTGCATAGAGAGTGTATATCTGATTACATTATTACAGTTTCTTCGCTGATTTAACAGTATGCATAAAATCTGTGTATAAATGTTCTCTAATGCAATAATCAACAGAGTTTTAGTTTATTTAAGAAGCACCCTCCCGATTTTCTGTTTGCGTCGGCCATGTTTTTCACAAGCAATTTCACTTCAAATTTTCTGTGATCTCATATGGTCTCAAAAGTCTACCATCAACCAAAAATCTTTATAGCATCATGATTATGGATAGTTCAACAACAATTTAAACAATATTTCAACATATTTTCGATAGTGATTACACCGCAGAAAACTGATATTTTCAAAAAATTCTTCCTTGCTAGATTTTTCCCATCTTTCTCCTAAGATGAGCAGAGTCTTGTTGGAATATGCTTATTTTCTTTCAATGGATCATATATTCAGAATTTAGTACAAACAAACGCAATAGGGATAAGGTTATGTGGCACTGATCCTGAATTAACTCGTTAACTACTAGTGATGTCTGCTGGTGCAAAAAGTTTGGACCCAGATCAGGCTGGCCCGACAAAATGTTGACATACAAATAGTCAACTAAATCCAAAAATACTTACAGCTTGTAATGTATGAAACAGTGTAAAACGGTGATTTCAGCAAATGCAATATTTTCGATCATTTTCGCGGTGTGTCTTCTTTTCGATATCCAGGCTAACCCCCGGGTAATATCACCGAGTGGTTGTTGTTACCTACACCGGACATAAGGCGGCGCGCAAGTCTGAACAAAACTGAAGGTTCAAATTTTAAAGAAAATGACTGTATAATTCTTCAAACGTTTTATTACATTCCTAGATGACACTTTTCAATTAGAGACAGGTACAATTTCCAGTAGATTTAATGCAAGCCTTGCAATCTTAACGTGTTTCGCTTTCTCAACAAAAAGTTGCTACATTTTTAGTGAAAGCAAGTATTGGCTTTCATTAAAAACTGATTAATTGTGCAAATGATGGGTAGTCTTTGTCTCAAGCCTCCTATCTCTTCCAGCAGAGAGGCTCTAGAAGTTGCTTCCCGAATCCCACCAATCAATCTGCGTCTTACTTAGGACAAAAGGCCTCTATCGATACAGACTGCCGATTCGCGTATCGATACGCTTAGTGCTGTAGCGCATACTTTCAGAAATCATACCAGCAAAAATATTGTTTTTTTCTAGGGCTGTCACGATATGCCATAAGCTTATCGCGATGTATTGCGATATGTGGCAAGCATATTGCAATAATATCACAATATATTGTCCCAAAATGTCAAGATCTATGCATTTTGGGTTAAAATGCAAAGAATATTGACTTGAGATTGAATTTTTAAATCCAGAGTCTTTACCATATGCCCTCAACAAGACTCAGAGGCCCAATATCCCTACAATATAGCTTGCAATTGTCAGATCTTGTGATCGTACTGGCCTGGGCTAAATGAAATAATTACAGCCGGCTCTAACAGCCAGCATTCAAATGAAATTACCTTGCACCTTTTTTGGTAGAACAACTTGGAGGCACTTGTGAAAGGGGTCATGGTTGGGCTGACCTGAGCATCCACAGCTTTTGTTTTGATTGCATTAGTTACCATTTGGCTAGTGGGTGCTTCTGATTGAAAGGCAAACTCAAATTTGTTGTTCTGCCAAATTTATTTTTAGTGCCAATAAGTTTTACTGCCTTGTCGCAGCAAGGTTGGGCGGTCGAAACCACCCCCGGTTTTAACCAGCGGTTTTAACCGGTTAAAACCGCCCCGGTCAATATGCCAAAAAGTGGTCAATACTGGTCAATACGAATCTGAGTGGTCGATTGAAAATTCTAAGCGACGTTTTTGTGGTGGATTCAGATATTTGTACAGGTTTTATGTTCTATCTATTGAAAAAGTAAAGAAAATACTGTTTCGTCCCTGGCAAGGGCACTTTTCATGGTGAGATTTCCATCTCAAGACCTTAGCACTGAGTTCTGCATTACAGTCCATGCACCTAACACTACTTTTTCTTGCATCATCAAAGGCAGAATAGAATATTAAACCATACAGGGTTTTTTTTGCTCAATTTCGAGACAATAACTTTTATTAAATTATGACACTTGGTTAATTATTTAAACTGATAACAGTAGATTATAAACTGAATGACCACACTTTCACACCTCTATATACACACAGATGCCACTGAATTAGCCAATACATTTTAAGCTCAGTGATTGGATAGGTGTTATAAACTGGACACACCTTCTTCAGTCTGAGAGACATGCCCAGTAATTGACAGTTTTGTTTGTTCTAGTTTGTTAAAATAACTCCTTGATATATCTGATATATTGTTCAACATTAAGTGTTTTCTTTATAATTTTCACACCTTTGTCTTTTTAGGTAAGAAGCCAAACCAATCTGAATTTTAACTCATACAGCATCTTTTATTTGTACATGATGACCTCTTTGATGATCAATTTGAAGTATTTTTGTTGTTTTTTACTTTCTCTCATTTTCAAATATATATGTCCTTGATTTAAATATTTTTTTTATTTCTATGAAAAAAGCTAGTTTTAAAATACTTATTTTCATTATTTGAATTTTCCTTTTTAAATAATGGTTAATAGAAAAATAAGTTCAAGACTGTTAGTCTGAACTGAAAATTGTGGTAATGATTTGGACTGAACATTCTAAACCTATTGACATTTCATTTTTGTTTATTTAACAGCTTCTTAATTATTAACACTTTTTTTTAAAGCAAAAACAACTAAAAACAATAACACATTTTCAGTTAAACCTCAGTGTATTATCTTTTATTAAACTACTTTTAGCCTTTATAGAGTTCAGTAAAACTGGGGATAAATAATGCCAAGTATCTTCATATCAACCAAGTTTTTTCAATCGACCAATTGACCACCAATTGACCAGTAATGACCGATTAAAACCAGTAATGACCACTGGTCTGGTCAATATGCATATTGACCGGTCGATTGCCAACCTTGTGTCGCAGTGCCTACAGATATATATCGTGTCCCTGATGCAAGCCAGCAAATTTTAAACTTAAATATGCACCTCTTTGTACCACAACTAAATTTCTTTCCAATAAACTTTATTTGCATGAGTTTTGACGACTTTCCTCTGACCTTTCAATGGTAAACTCAATAAAAAAGCAAACCCTTCACTTTCTTGTGTTTCTATTTATAGTAACAACGATATATCACGATGCGCCTTTCGTACCGATATATTGTACCTTCCTTTTCAGACTAATATCGCAATATACCAATAAACCGATATATCGTGACAGCCCTATTTTTTTCTGACCTCAAAATATGTACTGGTACATTCCATTCTTACAATGTAAATGTTTGCTACTTAAACCAAGATCAAAGATAACATTTTATCATGCCCTCATAGGACAACTGACAACCACATGCCAATTATTTGCTGTCATTCCAGTTGCGGATCCAAAGGGGATTCAGAGGGTTCGCTCCAACCCCCCTCTGAGGCCATAACATTTCATTTACTTTGGGAAATTTTAGAAAAATTGGATAGAATTACCAGAATGAACCTCCCCATAAAAATCCCGGAGCATATCATTGAAGTGACAGCAGCATCATTCTCCCCAACACCAACTTGGACTTTCAACCATGGTCTGCCTTGCTGCCATTCCGGATTGAACTCCACTTTATGGCTGCTGTTGTGCCGCTTTCGAGGCTGGTCACAAGTCTGATCCACTATCGTAGACTAGTCACAAGTTGTGTCAGCTCCTTTAGATGAAGCCTCTTCACTAGTGCTGGTCTTTGATGCAGGCTCCTCGACCCCGCTGGAAAATCTGAAAATATAAAAGAGAAAGTTTGCTTGCTTTTCGTCCTGTTAGGCCTAAATGAAATATATGTGTGATTCCTGTTGCATACCAACAAAATTTAGGGTAGGTAGGTAGGGAAATTATAAAATTTTGTAATAACATTTAACAAAGAAAATAGTGAGTAAGTGACAAAATCTGAAAAAGTGCCCATTTTAGGTATTTTTTCTCCATAGACCATTTTAATGTTTAGGGGAGGGTTACAATAATTAGGGTAGGTAGGCAACAGCAACCACACATACATTTCATTTAAGCCTTATCATAAAAGCATTAATCATCAACCCAAATAATTTGAAGATGTCCACCAATGCCCCCTATTGTAAATAATAGATCATTTCAGGTCCAGGAGCAGGCTGATCCAGAACTATCATGTTTGCATCTGCATTTTCATGTCTAAATTTGATATATAGAATTCAAGCACCACAAAAATATCTTTCATCACTTGGGGATATTGAACAGCATCCCCTGATGGCGAGTAATGGATCATTCCAAAGGGAAAAGGCTTAACTTTTGAAGGTTCCATTTAACATAAATATTTGCTTTGAGTTTATATATCTTCTTTGACAGAGCATTCAATTACTAAGTTTCATATTGTCCTTTCATTTCAGTCTGCATATTTTCCCTTCGAAACTTACCTGAAAAAATCAGTGAGCTTCCTCTTATTTGCATTACCAATTTGAATAAGAGAACGCTGCGCTCGATCTCTAGAAGGCATGTTACAAATTTTGTAAGTCAGAAAAATATTAATGTTAGCAGAATGAAATCTATTAAATAAGTGTTGAAAACATTTGGTTCTTCCGTTTATAAATGCTCTTAGAAAATAGGGAGAAAACAAAAGAATGATTACAGAGACCTGTGATAAAAAATGCAGAAATTTGCAAAGAACTTATCTCTTCATGTGTCCACTCGAGATTAAAGAAATCGGCATCATAATTTATCTGCAAAGAAGGTCTAATTATGCAGGTTTCCATGCCAAACGCCTGTCCGTAATCTTTTCTGGGCAATAAACTATCCGATGATCGCTTCCCACAGCGCCAATTTTAGCCCACCAAGCGAAAATGTTTATTATCGCAAAGGGAAACAGCTCGCCGTACTGCTCTAAGTGCATTCACTTGCTGTTTTCGAAAAAAAAGTCTCTGAACATCCTGCGCATGATTTGTCTTGCCTTTCATGTTAGCGTAAATGAAACACAAAGCGAGATATCGACCTGTACATCGGAAACGTGCCGAACATCGTCATACGGTCACGTCCGAGTTCATGACCTCTTGTAGTTTGAATGTACATGTGTTTGTTGAGGTCTGAATCGGAGATTAAAGTTTGCAAAAAAGCGGAACATTTAGAATTTTAGGTTAGACTAAGCTGCTATTTAAGTACACTGTAGGAATGTAAGAGCGTTTTTTGTATAACTGAATGTTTCTTCTTCATTTTAGAACTGTAAGTAAGAGGCGAGTCCAATGAGTTTCACATATTTAATAAGTTTATTTTACAGCAAATCATTGTTAGCAAATTAACTGTACATGTCCATCCTCAACCTTATAGCTAGGCAAGGGGCCAGGCCCCTTGCAATCTGTTGATTAAATATAAAGTCACATTTTGGTTTTCTTGGGTTTCTTCACTTCAAAATATGTCCTACTCTTCCAAAATTTATCTTAAAACTGACTATCTGCAGAGAGAGTACAACTTTCTGCACAAAGACAAATCTAAAGACATATTGTCCTAATTACAACTTCTGAATAATTTAGTGTTTTAGTTCTATTTCCTGACCATAACAATGAAGTTGTATTTGTAAAATTATAGATAGAATATTTAGTAATTATAGTACATCTGTCTTGGACATACATACAGGATTTGACTCAACTACCTGGTACCGTATTTAACATAAAAAGACCAAGATTTATGAAATTTCAATGTAATGCAGTGAGGCCTATTTTTCCCCTGTCACAAATTCTCGCCCTTTGGAAAATGTTTTGTCCCCAAAACAGCAAGGTATAATGCTTTATTTATTTTTTATTTGATTTTATTTTTTCATCGCAAGAGATACATCCATGTAAAAGTTCAACACTCCCTTTGCCTGTTGCTAGTGAGTGTATATTGTTGCAAGACATTTAAGTTAACTTGTGGTCTTTTATGTTTTATGTATGTGTTTTTTATCTATAAGGCAATTTCAGCAGTGCCACCTTATGATTTATATTATCATTCCCCACGCATGCTCACCCTCTGCATTACAAACCATTACTTGTGTACCTCTTAAGTAATATATTGGTCTAATGCATTAATGGCATCATGTATTTTGACCAACAAGTTAGCTTATTTTTAATGTCTTGAACTCTCACTTTTATCATAACAGATATTCATAAAATGTACTCTTGTGATTAATCTGTGAATGCCACATTAGATGTGAAAGTGGACCGAAATTCAGTTCATAGGAAGAGGGGGATCAGTCCTCTGTATAAACCTTACTTCAGATAACAGCATAATTCTTTTGGCTAGTACAAAAAAAATTAAGCTGAAATCACTTTTTACCATCTCTGTCTATAATGTCTATAAAAATATTCAGTTTTACTGGTATCCATAATCATTGATGTTCAAGTATTTAGGGTAAATACGGTACTATATTTTTGCTTGATTTTTATTTTATTTTATTTTTTTACTACTGACATGGTCATATTTTCAATTGAAAATCAAAATCAACTTCGTTCTGATAAATACTTATCATTATTGTTATAAATCAGGAATAAAAATTGTTTCTTATGAAGAAGATTCCAAATATTTCAAAAATGTTATAAAGGAGGACATGTACAATTAAACATGAAATATAGACATGAAAATATGCATATACATACAAAATATGAACATAATAGAAGTATGAAATTATTATAGCAAAAATGTTCCTTATAAGTTCCAATGAATCGTAATTTTTTGGTAAAGTTCCATAGGTTTTCATTGAGTCCAGAAAAGGAAATCCAAAGAGAAGCACTTGTCTCATCCCAAATTTTGAAGCATCCATTTATGAAAGTCCAAATAAATGGAACAATTCCTCCACCATAGAACATAGCATCCAAATTTTGAAGCACCCATTTATGAAAGTTCAAATAAATGGTGCAATTCTTTCATCATAGAGCATCATCAAATTAGAGAAATTCACATTAATAATGATTTATTAGTGAACTAAATCTTCATAAAACATTGTCCATAATCTTCAAGTCCTGGGGAATTTCAAGTCCTGGGGAATTTCTTCTTCTATTATCCATATAGCAATTGGAATGTACTGGAATCGTAGGAAAAGCTAAAAAGTTTTCCTGCCCGAATTCATCCACCAATATTTATAAGAAGGTTTTTCGTATATCTGAATAGTTTTCCATCTTTTTAGAATCGTAAGTGAGAGGCAAGTCTAATGAGTAACATTTTCACATTTTATTTTTACAGCAGCATTATTATATAATCTGTACATGTCCATCCACATTTTATAGCAAGGCAAGGGGCCAGGCCCCTTGCAATTTCTTGATTAAATATAAGGTCACATTTTGATTTTCTTGGGTTTCTTCACTTTAAAATATGTCCTACTCTTCCAAAATCTATCTTAGAACTGACAAGTTCTTTGTGCTCAAATCTACAGGTTGTCACTTGAATTATTTATTATTTAGGGTGTTAAAGCCAATAGATAGTATTAGACATCTTTAAAAGAAAGTTAATTGTTTTGTGTAACATTGCCTATATAAGCTTATAGATTTAATTAAACCATTATTGGAGAGAACACCTGTTTCATCTGGCCATTGCTTGTGTACCGTATTTAACATAAAAACGCCAAGCTTTATGAAATTTAATGTAATGCGATGAGACCTATTTTTCCCCTGTCACAGGAATGAAAAATTCTCATTTCTACCACTTTACCTCCAGTAGTTTGCTAACTCACTCATGACTGGTCACCTCTCGTGAGATCACAGAGGGTATTTCCCAAAATGTCGTCGCACATGCTGAACAGATTAGCACTTATTACATTTTGAGTAAAATAATTTCTGAGCTCTACACGGGAAGATAAAAAAGTGACATGGTTGAATTTAGGGCAGGTTGGGATTAAAAAGGGCGGGGCGTCAAATTGCCTAGGCAGAGCGGAGCGCCCTCCGAAAATGGCCTAGCTGTAGCACTGCCGCCTTTGTAAATTTGAACCCCCTTACCAGAAATGCTGGATCCCCCCCTGAATTCAAATGCCTTGATAGAGTTAGTTTAATTTTGGTTATATGTTTCAACAAAAAAAAGGGATATCTGTTACTCTGTAAGGTTTAGCAGAAGCTGCATGGTACACAGAACCTGTTGAGATCTCATTGAAACTGTGTTCTCTTCATGTTTGCTGTGTGTATTACATTCAAAGACATGCAGTACATATGGCCAAAAGAAAAATATGCCTTGTTTCCGGTTACATTTCCAAAATTTTTAGGGTCGGTAGGTAGGCAAACCTTTTTTTATAATATCTTTTTGTATGGAAAAGGTATGAAATTCTTAAAAACAGTCTAAAAATAGACTTTAATATCCAGAAAGGCTTCAAAAAGTTTGAGTAGGCCCCAAAATATTAGGGTTGTTAGGGTAACCGGAAACAAGACATTTTCTTTTTTTGGCCTAATATAAATGCTAACTTTATGGTCCATTTTCCAAGAATATGACAAAAAACTTTGTCATATAATAAATTATTTTTCAAATGGAATAAAAAAAAAAGGTGCAAATTTTGAATTAATATACTACAATGACTGTGCTTCTAAATGTTGCTGTTACCCCTGCGAAAAACTAAGTCCGAACCTAAGAAAAATTTGGGCATATGTTCCCCTAGCCTATGGGTGTTAGCCCGGTTTCATTCACCCCAACCACAATAATAACAGGACTTAGTGGTAGAGTCCTTGACTGGAGACTGAGGGGCCAATGGTTCCAGCCTCACCGCCATCACTGTGTTGTGTCCTTGAGCAAGACACGTTTATCCTTGCTTAGTACTGGTTCAACCTAGGAAGACCTCCCCAACATAACTGAAAGATTGTTGATTGGGACATAATCAAATTAAACAAAAACATCTTTCAAATTTTTCATGAGATTCTCGCACAACAATCACTGGCTATGCATGCACAAAATTACTGTACGTTTTTGCAGGTAGGCAACAAAATGATATGTACATGCATGGCTGTTTCTGTGCTTGAATTACATACTATAGCAGTATGTGAAAGGACATGCTGATTGGATTTAGAAATTTTGCACCAATACTTGTAAAATAGGTACGCTACTTTGATCAAGGGGGCTCAGTGGTAGAGTGCTTGACTAGACACCGAAGGGTTTCACGTCCGCACTGCGTTGTGTCCTTGAGCAAGACACATTAATCACTGCTTAGAACTGGTTCAACTCAAGAAGACCTGTCCCGAAATAACAGAAAAAATCTGACTGGGACATAAATATAGTGTTTCCCCCAGTCCCCAAAAAGGACATGGTAAAGTTTCCAGGAAAGGGGCACTTTAAGGGCGTGACAACAGGCTAAGAGGGCACTTTTGAATGCGCTGTGACATGCTAAGGGGGCATTTTTAACGCATAGGGACAGGCTAAGAGGGCACTTTTAAGCCCAAGTTGGAAATTGAATATGATATTGCCAAATAAAAATGTATGTCCCTTAGCATGATGCAGCTGTTATCTGTCCTTTTTAAATGCAAGCTACACTTCTTATTTTTTAGACTAAATTTTAGTATTTTCAAACTGACAGTTGAATTACAGTTTCTGGACACCTATTTATGAGCACACACCAGGCCTCGAAATATCTGAAAATAGGCACTTGCCCTGCATCACAAAATGTATTGGCATACATGGGGAAAATTTAATTTTCACTACAAATATCAAAATATTCACTTGCCCTGCAGCCTGAGGCACTGGTAAATGCGAGCGGACGTGTACTATTTTCGAGCCCTGCACACTTATTTTGTTTTTAATTCTTAAAATTTATCAGAATCACATTATTATGGGAATCATTTTTTTTATAATAGCCAAGATCACTCGAATCCCAAAGTTTTTAACCAGGCTGCCTTTCTTTACAGTATTTGTTTTGACAGTTTTACTTGTACCTTAAAATTGTTCAGTGGTTCAAATTCACACTTCATTTTTAATAATTGCTTATTGAGGTATTGTCATCAAAGTGATGTGTCAAAATTGCCCCAGGTAATAAATTAGTAACCATTGTAAAAGGATTAACACTGAGTAAAATATTGTAACAGAAGGTGTCTTCCTTGCTACATCAGGCTTCAAACTGAAAAAACTGTAACTTCCTTAGTTTTTGTCAGATTCTCCTGATTTTTTTTTACCAAAATGTAGGCCATTTTATGTAGTTTTAGAAAAGGGGCTTGGCGCTGGAGAAAAGAGCATGGTGCTAGAGAAAAGGGGCATGGCGTGGCGCCATGCTAAAACTGGCTAGGGGAACACTAAAATAATCAAATCAAACCAAAAAAACTATCATGATCAAAATACAGTAAAAACGCAAACTTCGATTTTTCGAAATACTCGCTAATTCGCAATAAATTTGCTAATTCGCAATAAATTTGGAACACACTGGATTGAAGGAATATGACCTATTTGTGATCTACTGTCAACCCTCTTTACAACGACACGTTTGTCCTCAAATAATTTGACGTTAAACTAAATTTCTGTTGTAATGAATTCAAGCTAAACTGGTACATTTGTGCAAATTCAATTGACGTTGTAAAGAATTTTGCTATTACACATATAAAGAATGTCGCTATAAGAGTTTTCACTTTATTTTAATAACTGTCTACAATAACATGTTTTGGGTGTTTAAAAGAAAGGTCTCCTCGAGACCTTTCTTTTAAGCGCCCAAAACTTATGTTTGATAGAAAAAATGATAAGAATCATTTTTAGGGATAACAGTTGTATGTCAGAAAAATATGTCTACCTCTATATACATATAATTCAAACTACTGATAATTCAAAGCTAAATCTCTAGTCCCAAGGACTTCAAAATTTACGAGATTCGACTCTGTATCTTATTTTTAGCCTAACGTGTATGTATTTGCATCTTTCAGATAAGCTATTTTAAGGATGGAGTTACAGCAGGGTACCAGCATCCCTCTGGACATGAAGCAACTCATGTTCAATAACCTTCAGTTCCTGGGCCTTGATGCTCCGGCTATGGAGGCTAGTAACCATATACCATTTAATTTGTAAGTTCTTATTCTACTTTTGAACCGAATCTAGCAGTTGTCAGCTACTGGTGAAAGTGTATACACTGAGCCGAAGTAGCCACCAAACAAATTTTGCTTCCGTTCAGAAAGTAAAAATCGCTCTAACAAAATTAAAATTCTATAAAAAGGTCCAAGGCTTTGTCGAGCCTCTGCAAATTATGTCATTTCAAAATAGCTGGAAGACCTTGCTAAGACGAGGTCCCAATAAAGGAACCATCATTTCAAAAAGTCACACTTTTTAGTGTGATATAAACTATTCATCAGATACGTTATCCATTTATATTTTAATTAGTTTGAAGATGTTTATAACAGCTTTAACAGCTTTAGATGAAAAGAATCAAAAAAAAATTTGACAATTAAATGCTCCATTTCTCTTCTACGTTAACATGAAGACAGCCAAGGTCAACAACTTTATCAAAGGATTTTTAGCTTAACCATGCAGTTTGCATACTTACTTTGCATTGCTCTGTATGCTTTATTATCTGCAACACAGCAGTGCAATTTTCAGTGGTTCTTCATTAAAAATTGGTGTCACTGCTCTGCTTAAATGTCAAAAGAGATCTTTAACAAATGCCATTTAAATAACCTTTAAAGTTTCACGTTAAAATCGGTAGTGGATACCAAATTAGTAAAAAATATCGTTAGAAAATGGGCTAATCAAGTTGCAAGGTGTTTTGTCGAACATATTAACATAAAATAAAACACATACAATGATTTTAGTATGTGCAGCTGATGATTTCAAAAAAATTCGGAAAATTCAGAAAATTATCAATTTTTAAAAAATCATTAAAAAAACTGTCATAAGAAAAATGTCAATTGTTTGGTGTTTTTTCAAGTCGATTGGGCAGGTTTGCAATCACCTGTACTTGAATTCGATAAAAACTGCACTCAAAATGCTTATTTTCTTCAAAAAGCTGATTTTTGTATTTTTGAACCCAAAAATCATGAAATGATAGAAAACTCTTCCAAAACACCGCTTAACTTTAGTCCATAACAATGCACATACTTGGGCAAAAATTCATTTCAATATCACTAGGGCTTAGTCAGAAAAAAGAAATTGAAAAGTGGCTACTTAGAACTTCGGTTCAGTGTATACATGTACTATGGACTAATTAACAGCTGAAAAGCTTTGTAAGTTGCATCTTTCGGATGATTGACTGTGATTTGACTGAAAAGAAGTTAAAAGCTCCAATATACTCCATAACAACAACTACAAAACTTTAGTGTTGAATATTGACTCCATTCTTAATGATTTTTTCCCAACCTAAGAACATGAAAAATAGGGATCTCAGTGGTAGAGTGCTTGACTCGAGATCGAGGGGCTGCGGGTTTGAGCCTCACTGGCCTCACTGTGTTGTGTCCTTGAGCAAGACCCATTATTCCTTGCTTAGAACTGGTTCAACCCAGGAAAACCCGTGCAGCATAAATGAAAAATTGTTGACTGGGGCGTAAAGGATCAAATCAAACAAAAAAAACAACTACCTAAGAATCCTTGTCCTCAAAGTCTAAAGGATCGAAAAATCCCTGCTTTGGAAGAATCTATTGATGTTTGACTCGTTTCTAAAAGTTGATCCAGGTCACACCGATCCGAATACTTCGGCCAATTCCGTGGAATTAGACCTCGGATGTACATCAAGGATGATAAGATGAAGCTGACGTTACACAATGTGAAGCTGACATCAGAGCAACTATGCAAACACAATAACAAGTGTGATGCAGCAAAACAAACAGTAATAAATGAAGTTCATGTTTTTTTTTCAATAAAATATCCCTATATCGATATTTTATTGAAAAATACATAAACAATTTAAACTTCAGTTATTCTGCTGATTAAACTTTTCAGGTAATCAGAAAAAAGATTTAAATAGGGTTGAACCCACATGCTACATAACTACTTTTCCTTATGTTTTATATCATTAAAGTTTTGCTGTAGTTAGTGCATGTACTGCACATTCATCAAAATGAAGTTTTTTTTTCTTTACATCTAGCTTTCAGATAATGAAAATAAATTAAAAAAGATTAATGCAATTCTAAACCATACTAGTATTAAATTTTAGTACAAATGATAAACAGGTTAAATATTGACCCTTATAATTTGATTTTTATATATGTATTTTTTGTAGGACCATGTTTGATCTGCCTAATAGAAGGGGAGCTGAGATTGTTTTACACTTTCTGTTTCAACGACTCAACCCGATTATGTGCAAGGAAGCATTTAGGTAGGTTGATGATTAGTTTCCTATTAAATGAATAATCACAATTTTAACAAAATAAAATGTGTTTATGTAGATCTGGACCTTCAAATGTATGTTAACTTCTAACTGTTAACAGTTGGAAAACAATGTGAAATTTACAAAAAACATCTTTACTCTTAAAGTGGTACTACACACTCATTTGTTTATGACTCTCCCTAGGCGACATGCTAGGCAGATTAAAGACCTATCATAATGAGGTGATTATGAACTTGCATGGGGTAATAAAGAGGACTCTTGAAGGGTTTAGGTATTTTTTGATAAAATATTGATATCTATCTGATGAATGAAACGTTTTGTATACAGGTACAATGTAAGTCACCTCTTGGTGCCCCCTTAGTCCTGTGAGATATTGAAATGCACTTAGACCTGCTGCAATTTGTCCCATATCAGTTAATCAGCTATTGACCCCTCATAGACCTAAATATAGGCCTTTAACCTAACTTTATCATTAACTATTGGAAATGAAGACTGAACACCAAGAAAAAGGTAAATCTATGTTTACAGACCACTAGATAAGAGTGCGTAGGGAGTGCAGTGTTAGAGTGCTTGACTCGAGACCGAACGGCTACGGGTTTGAGCCTAACTGGCGTCACTGTGTTGTGGTCCTTGAGCAAGACCGATTTATCCTAGCTTAGTACAGTAACTGTACTGGTTCAACCCAGGAAGACCCGTCCCTGTTTAACTGAAAGATTGTTGATGGGACATAAAGAAATCAAGTCAAGCAAAAGATAAGAGTCCTTAACTGAAAATTATTTTCTTATTTCTTTACCAAAACATATGTTGTGGGTATTCAAAAGAACCTTTTCAATGTCAGTCTCAGAGATGGTTATTTTGAGCACCCAAAACACATGTTTAAATCGATGGATAATAAAATAATCACAATTTTACACTGAAAATTTTTGCTTAACTGGCCCTATGTGTTTATTAGACTTATATATATCTTGCAACCTAAAACTCATAAAAGTAGTAGGCTATGCTTGCTGAGTACACATGGAGGCAGTTTTAAAGCAATTTTGCCTCCGGAGAAGACTGGTCAGTGGTCAACCTATATTATTTGGAGTGTTAAACTTTTTTCAGGGACTGTTGGCCGATACATGACAAGAAGAGGGAGCAAACATTTAGAAAAACATGTTCCAACTGGCTGACTAATATTGCCAAGGTAGGAAGTTTTCCTTTGTTAGGTGGTTAAAAATATCTATGTTTCTAACTTGCTGTTTTCTTTCACCCTGTACCTTGGCCATGCACCATGAGTCATTTTTTTTTTTATCAGAGAGTAAGTAAGTATGACCAGGAAATACCACAATCTCACACTGCAGACCGACCCAGGGCACCATGAGGAAGAGACACAGAAGTTGAACACTATCAGTCACATGACATAGGATTCGCACAGGCTTGAAAAGTACTTGAATTTAGAGGGCTTTCTTGAAAAGTCCTTAAAAATTAAATCTGCCTTGAAAAGTACTGTAAAATCACTAAAAGGCCTTGAAAAGTCTTTGAACTCTATTTTCTGTAGGACTTACATTGTAGCACTGTTTATAGAGACCTAAATCAGTATAAAATTGTTGAGCCTTTATTTGGCTGCACCAAATATAGGCACAACAGTTTTATACTAATTTTCCAGTACTAATGTCTCCATTATCTCAGTATAGCATTTCTGAAGTAGAATTTTAACACTTAGATCAGTATTTTTCATTAGTTTTAAGTCCTTGAAAACTGTTGGAGAGGTTTTAAAAGTCCTTGAAAAGTCTGAATTTTACTCATTCTTGCCTTTATAAATCCTGTGATAACAGGAAAACAATTAATGTAAAGCAACCAGTTCTCTCTTCCTCTGTGACTAGAACTAGAACATGGTATTATAATACATTAAACATGTGATTTAGTCTGTCAAAAGTTAAATGAACTTGAAGGAGATAATTAAAGTCGCAGTATTCACAATATGAATTTTGATATTAAGTACTGTTCACATTGTGAAAATATATTATCTTCAGCAGTGAATTGTATAATAGTGTTTCTTGCAGGATGATCCCGACTCACGTCTTCCCAGAATCAATGCCTCACTGTTCATGTCTCCAGGAGGAGAAAAATTCTACCAGCTTCTCTTCCATTTCTCGGGCTACGTGTTACGCAAAGCGCTGGACAAGGAATTAGGTAAGCTGTTCATTAGGGTTCTATTTGAGCCTAAAATAAAAAGAAATGTTCAGGCCTTCAGATTTATAGTGGGCCCGGTTCATAGTCTCATGATTTCAAAATATGGCCCATCACTTTCCAAGGCAGTGGGCCCAGTGGACCCATCCTTTTTGGTTGTTAAAATATCTGGCTTTAATAAAAAATATTCATCTTATAACAAGTCTACCAGCTCCAAAAAACAGAAAGTACATGTAGGTTGTCACTACAGTAGAACATGTCTTAAGCAGCCACTCAAAAAAAGACAAAACAGAGATCTTAATAAAAAATGGCAGCTTAATGAAGGTCCAAAGGATTGCAGAAAGCTCCCCTTGGAGCATTCTGCAATACTTTTGACCTGCATTAAGGGATAATTGGTCTTTCTTTTGAGTGGCCACTTAAGACCGAGTTTGCGGTATAATCAGCAGTAAATATGCATACAAGTGTCTGTGTCAGTGTGTAGGTAAAGTGTACTACTCATATGTCAATCATGGTTAGTTTGATATGCTTGGGCCTATCATTTCAGAATATGACCCACCATTTTTGCTACATGCGTCACTTCTGCCCACCAATCTTGAACAAAATCTGAAGCCCTGATGTTGAGAGTGACAGGTGTTCCTACACTGTCAACTTAATGTTATATTACAGGGTTCATGCAGGCTTGAAAAGTTCTTGAATATAGAGGGTTTCGTTGAAAATTAAATCTGCCTTGAAAAGTTCTTGGAAATCTCTCTAAGGCCTTGAAACCTTTTTGAATTTTACTATTTTCTTAAGGACTTAACACTGTTGATGGAGACCTCAATTAGAACAGGGCTCTCACACCCCTATTTGGGAATGGGGCTGGGGCCCATGGAATTGGGAAAATTAGCGGTGTTTTGACTAAAATTGGGAAATTTGACATGGTCTTTATAAATGTATGTTGTTTCCATTGCTAGATTGATTCCAATAATTAAACTGCTATAGTGAATGTTAATTAGTGTGGAGAGAAAGAAGCCATTGTGATTGTACTCTATTATTCTGTGAAATTGTAAATATGTAACAATATGTTCTGTATTTGTATTATATGAAATAAAGATGGAGAACCAAAAAAAAAAATTTTTTTTTTGTCAAATTGGGAATTTTTTTTGTTGAATTGGGAAAAACCCCATACTTTTTGGCATTGGGGGGTTCTGTTGAGCACCCAAAACACATGTTAATATTGATGGGTAAGGAAATAGTTACAATTTTACGCTAAAATCTTTTCTTATCTGGACCTATGGTGAATAATATAGATTGTGTTGTTTACAGGCTCCAACTGCAGTGAGATTTTGAGCTACCCTGCTCTGACATCTCAGAACATACAACTGGGAGAGGTGATGAAGAAGAACCTGATCTGTTCCTCATTCAGACATAGGGATGGATATTTCACCACGCCACAAATAACCCTGAAGGCTAACAGGAAGTGGAGAGAAGTTACAGAGTAAGTAACATATGTGAGGTTATCAAAAAATTTTTGTGAATAAATTCTGTACAGTCAAACCTGTCTTAAGCGGCCACTCAAAAAGACAATCAAAACTTGGTTTTCAAGACTGGTTTTTCCTTAATGTAGGTCAAAAGTATTGCAGAATGTTTTAAAGGGAGCATTCTGCAATACTTTTGACCTACATCAAGCACCATTTGTCATTAAGATCTTGTTTTGTCTATTTTTGAGTGACCACTTCAGACAAGTTTAACTGTATCTAGATAAATGATTAAACTAAGCCTATGGAACTTTGCACGTGCATTTATGAACCCATTAGAAGATGATTGGCTCATACGTCATGTCATGATGTCACATACATAACATGTGTCAACACATCAATGACATCACTTACAGGTCAACCTCGCTATCTCAAAGTCAAAGGGAATGGCAAAAATACTTCGAGTTATCCGAAGTTCGACATAAGCAAAATGTGACGTCACCTCAATATTATGTACATGTTCAATTTCTACAAGACGTACTTTTGCAGCGCATGTGTAGTGACACTATTCCTACTGAAAACCGGATAGAAATGAAGCATAAAGAAATTCATTTTAGTTTTTTTTTTCCCACTTTAATTACGTTGTGGACCGCCATAACGCCACAGCCTTAGCGAGGGATAAACAATATTGCGGTAATGGTGACTTTTTAAATTACTGGTAATGAATGGGGAAATGGTGAAAACAGGCTTTACTTATTGAAATTTCCAATTCTTTTTGTCAAGAGAATAAACAAACATAAAAACCAAACCAAGTTGTATAAGTAAAGACTGTCGAAAATATACTATCAAAGGACACCAATATTTGAATGGCACCGCTAATTTTCAGATGTTCAAATCAAGTACACCTGGGTTGTTATGCATTGTCAAGGTCGATCGGTGCAATTATTTATACACAAACAGCTGATCAATGAACAATGGCCGCCTCTATGCTATAACTAATTGGTGATTGCCCGCAACAATGGATTATTCTGGACTGAATTAAAGGCTATTGTTTGATGTCTGAAGGTCAATTACTTTGTTTGACATTCATATTGTTTAATTTTTTGGCCAACACAAAATTTACTTCGACACAAGTAGTGGTAAAGAAGCGTAAAACTAATTTTGGGGAATGAAAAAACACTTTGATATAGCAGAGATTTCTTGATAACCAAGTTCAACATAAACAGGTTTGAAATAAAAAGCAATATCAGGGAAATGCTCGGGAATTGATGGTCACTTCGACATATGCCGTGTATTTGAGATAAGCAAGTTTGACATAGCGAGGTTGACCTGTATTTGGTTTCTTGTTCAAAATGGTGGACAAAATTTTTCTTGAGCAACATGTCATTCACTGAAGTATGTAAGGATTTGCAGAAAATTTATATGGACAATTTTCTTTCCAAAGGAGCACTTTCTAAATTGATGAACCATTTTGTGTCTGATCTTGTTTGGTTTGATGCTTAACGTCCCAGTCAACAACTATGGACATGTCCGGATGGTCAGTTCACCTAACCACAATTTTTTCCTGGGCAAGCTTGACCAAGGGGTTAACCAGTAGTTTGTGTACATACTTTCGCTGGTAGCTGACAACAACCCTTCTTGAATCAGCCGAAGGGAGGAGAATGGCTGTTGAAAATTTTGTGGCGGGATTAGAGTCGAGCCTTGATGCAGGGGTCATGAGTTTGATCCCAGCCTGGTCACATACTTCAGTGGAGATTGATTGTGAAATATATGTACAATCATTATCCTCCTTAGAACTGCTGATTCAAGAAGGGTTGGTGCCAGCTACACATGGAAGTATGTGCGCAAAGTCCCTTAATCACGCTTGCCCAGGAAGAAGAGTGGTTAGGCCAACTGACCATCTTGGCATGACCATAGCTGTTGACTGGGGCGTAAAACCATAAACCAAACAAACAAATCAAGTGTGGATGACCATAGAAATTGCCATAAAAGCGTGTGTTTTTCTGACAAAGTTATGTGCATAACATTTTGAAATTATATGGGGAATTATCTTGAATCAGATGGTTTAACAGAAAATTACTGTCACTAGCCAATACTATGCAACAGTGCTTAGGTCTGATTTATACACAGCCGTTAAGACAAAACACCCAGAGTTGACATAGTCAGGTTTCATTTCACACCATGACAACGCTCCAAGTCATTTGCAGTTATATTGTAGAGGAAACAGTTGAAAACCTGGGTATTGAACTGTTGCAGAACCCACCATAAAATAGCTTATAACTGTTTCCCATATTAAGACCATATTAGGGGGACAGAAATATGAGCCTCTGGAGGAGCTAGGGGTCAGTGTGAATAAAGTATTGTGGGAGATGTCACGTGACTGCCTACATTACCTGTTCGAGGCATGGGTGGAAAAATGACACAAGTCCAAAGTTATGAAGGGATGATACTTTGAGAATGAGTAAATGTTTAAGATATATGTAGTGTTTGTCATTTATGAAATCCAGAATTTGTTCACAAACTTTTTGACCTCGTATGTCCAGTTAAACAAAAAAATTGAGTGTAAAATTGAGGATATTTTCCAATCCATCAGTTTAAACAATTTGTTTAAGATGCTCAAAAGAACCATCTCAATGAGATGGTTCTTATGAGTATTCACAACATATTAGGGGTGCAACTATATACTGGTATACCGGTAAATGGGCCTGGTTCTTCAGGAATATTGGGTTCTTACTGAACACAGAATACCAATAATTTGGGGTAGGGTGTGAAAGTTGTCACATTATTTCTTATGAACTGAATCACTGAAACCAGGACTGGCATTATTAAATTCACTGTTATTTTCCATATGGGCCTCATCGCAAGAAAAGATGTCTTCATGGTTTGCAAACAATAAAGATGCAGACCAGCCAGCGCATCCCAGAGTCTGATTCTGAACAGCGTCTTTATTATTTGCCAATTGGAAAGTATCATAACTATACTTGCAACAAGCAAAATTTCAATTTTTATAGCTATTCTCTGTAGCTGAGGTGACTAGTTTGGTCATGACCTTGTCTGAAAAACCTAAAAGCAGGTTTTATTGCAACACAGCCCATATTATGTTGTCACTATTTTGGTTGTGTTGCAGAGTATTTAAGAAAGATAATAGAAACCTACACAAAGATATACGAGAACTAGAGTATAAGAAGAGAGAGGAAGAGCAATCAGCAATACAGTCAGGTCTTGTTAGAGGAAGGTAGGTTCTTCTGTGTTCGCGTTTACGCCGTAATAATATCTAAATACGCAACGAAATGTTGGTATGCAAAAAAGACAAGTGGCTTGCGACCATGGAACGCAAGATCAAAAGTAGTCGACTTTCAACACATTTAAGCCAGCTCAATAGTGAAGAGAGTTAAAACCCTTGAATATCGGTCTTTTGTACTTTGCAACGCTTCAAAATCACAAAGAGACTGCTATAAATAGTATTCAGTTGTGGTTTTCCGACATCCGTTGTTCATAGCAACGGTTGTAATCAGAACGAGGCTCAGCTATAATGATTTACGGTTTTTCCACAATAGATTTGCTGGGTAAATATGGCGTTTGTCTCAAGGAATCACACTAAAAACATTTAAATAACTTAATAAAGTGTATTCTGAAGCCAATACTATCACAATTCGATGTTTTATCTGTTAAAAAATGCGTTCACGGACAGGTTCAGCGATTTTCAACAGCACAAGTAAAATAATCTTGGTCTAGAGCGTCAAGTAAAGACTTTTTAAAAGCGAAAAAGTTTAATAGTCAAAGACTCTATCACCGCTAAGTCTTCTTCTTTCTTGCTTTTTTAATTGATCGTCAATCACTTAGTGTAAACTGAAAATGTTTGAGATTAAAGTTAATTGATAGTTTTAGCTAACTTCTCTGTGTTTAATATTGCAAAAAAAAAAGGTTTGGAAACTTTCTGGGACTCAGTAAAATTTACATGGGACTCAACTTTCGTTGATGCCCTAGGTCCCAGGGACGCAATAGAAAGCAAGCCTAAATCTAACACTGTTCTTAAAATATACAGGAATGTTCTTGACACAAATAAGTGGCTCTATATCCAGGCCTATTCTTAGTTGAAAAATAGGTATGTTTTTTGGTCTTATCCAAATTCAGGTTGCGCTGCATCTCAGATGACCTAAAATTACATTAGCATCTAGGTTTAGATAAAAAGAAAACTGGAGCATAATATTGTAAATACTTTCTTACCCATCAGTTTAAACATGTTTTTGGTGCTTAAAAGAACCATTCTTTTGAGTACCCACAACATATGTTTTGGTTGAGAAATAAAAAACATATTTTTTGGTACTCTTATCTAAAGGCCTGTTCATTAGCAAGCGAAACTAGGGTAAAAACAAAATGTTTTCTCTGCCTTGAGGCTTTTTGTATAAGTATTTTCATTGATAAATTCTTTTGAGGGTAGGAATCACAAGTGTGTCCAGAAGTAACTAGTTTCCACAAACTTAGAGGCACCTTGTATCATGTTGATAGGGCGTAAAATATCTGATTAAAAATGGAAAATATGTTGCATTTTTTTCGGAGACAATAGCCATGAATCATATTAGTGCTCACTACTGCAGATACTCTTCAAAATAAGAACACTGTTTCCAAATATTCAAACAATGTTCATCTTTAACTAACCAAAAACAAGCACTTTTGGAAGACAGTGTTTTATTCAAAACCCGTACTTTTTACCATCATACAGTGTTCGCACAGGCTTGAAAAGTACTTGAATATACAGGACTGTCTTGAAAAGTACTTGAAAAACACTCAAAGGGCTTGAAAAGTCCTTAAATTTTACCATTTACAGGAGGAATCAACAGTGTTTTTGGAGTCATAAATCAGTTTTAAATTGTGGTGCCTTTATTTTGTGCAGCATATGCTGCACCAAATAAAGCACAACTATCTTAAACTAATATCTTTAGTAATGGACTCTAGCATTTCCGAAGTAGAATTTTAACATTTAAATCAGTATCATTTTTCTTATGTTTTTAGTCCTTGAAAGCTGTAGGAAAATCTTTGAGAAGTCCTTGAAAAGTCCTTGAATTTTACACAAATTTGTATGATTTGTTATGGTTTTCTGAGTTTGTGCTACGCATGATAGTACTGTGTTTAATGTTAGACTTTGTCAGTGTTTATATAAGATAGTTTACTGAATACTTTATTTTGTCTCTTTGTGAAATCCAGAGGCATATAGTTTACTGAATAATAAAGTATTTTTGTCTCTTTTTGACAGTCCAGTGAAGTCCAGAGGGCATAATGATCCATTTGACCCTAACTTCGACCCAAGAACAATTAAGCGTGCCCAGAGGTTACAGCAGGTAAACATAGGTCCAGATAAGGAAGTTTTATGAGCGTAAAATTGTTATTATTTTCTTACCCATCAATTTAAACATGTGTTTTGGGTGCTCAAAAGAACCGTCTCATTGAGACGGTTCTTTTGAGTACCCACAACATATGTTTTGGATGAGAAATAAAGAAAAGCACTCTTATCTGGAGCCCTGGTAAACCCAGCCATTTCTATCTCTGTCAGATAACATGAGAAAACCTGTCTTCGAGGTTTCTGACCAGTAAGACCAAAACCTCCCTATTCAGCTACATAGACGAGCTAGAATATTAAAAATTTGCATGGAGCTAGGTGGGCTTTTGTACTTTCCTAATGGTGACGACAGAGGCGCTGATCAGATCACGCAGATGCGCTTACTGGTCTCCGCCTTTGTTGTTCGCATGTAACAAAGTCAGGTTTTCTCATGCGATGCCCATATAATAGAACTCTTGGAGAATAGAATGTATTACTGTATGATTTTCTTACATCTTTATAGATCTTTCAGGAAGGTCAATCAACTTTGAGTACCCTTTTTAAAGGATATGACTGCCGAAATTTACAAAATATGAAACCTGTGCAATTTTACACAGGTTCAATTATTATTTTGACCATTTTCTGCATTTTGAAATTTTCAAAATCAACAATCGCAAATATTCTTAGCTGTTATTTTGTAAACAAAATTTGTTAGCTCATTTTGTCCTAATTTTCCGCTCTACAATTATACACAGCTGTTCTGCGTAGGGCAAGGGATAGCATGAATGGTAGATGTTCTCAAATTTAGAACGCTTAGTCTAGTTACCTGCCAAAAGGCCAAGACAAACAGTGCAGACCCAGATCAGACTGCTTCTGAAGAAGCAGTCTGATCAGGGTCTTCCCTGTTTGCTATTCTGACAAGCATTTTGCAAATTCCAGCCTTAATATTAACCAACATTTTATTTGAGAGAAGAATGAGAAAAGTGTTCAAAGTTTTAGAACATGTACCATTTTCTTACTTCAATGAATTCCAATAGATGAGTCATATTAAAGTACGACTACAGGCCTGGCTATTTACTTGCATAGTAATTATTCTTTTCATAACACAGATTCAAGTATGGCAGTTGTCAGTTACTGATAAAAGTATGCATACACTACTAGGCAGGCTATTTAAGAGATTGACCAGTACTTAGACAAAAGTACTGGTAATTTTCTTAAATAGCCAGCCCAGGAACAGTGTATATGTATGATAAACTTGTAAAAGTGATGTTATTAAAGCCAAAACACAGTAACAGCAATTATATAAATTTAAATATGAAATATGGTAACTGGGAAATGTAAAATAATTTCACAGAAATGCTCCTCATAATGCCCTCTACCAAAATTGCTCAAATGATTTGCTCTGCTGAAATATTTTGGTCACCAGAGATATAATAGAAAATTCTTAAATTATCTTTTGAACTACTGGCCAAAACTATTATAATTAAATACACATACATATTTTCCTTAGAGCCCTCTACCAAAATTGCACAAACAGTGAATAATATTGCTGCTAGAGCTAAAATAGATTTTGTTTTTTAAACATCATCTCATGAGTCAGGACTTAGGTGAGCAATCCAGGACTCCAGGGCCCTCTTGTTGAGGACTATGTATCTGTTTTTCCAGGTTCGTGAATTGTGGAAACAGCTGGATGACTTTGAGCACTCTGAGGCTGCAGAACGAGAAGTGATAGCATCGATTGTCGAACGAACCATCAATAAACACAGAATAGATGCTTCTGATATCACTGTCAAAGTGCCAGATATGCTCTTGAGAGAATGTGCTGATGAAATACGCAGGGTAAGTCCAAGCTTTATAAATTACAAAAACCCAGATTTGCACATTTATGTTTCTTTCTTAAAGCTGCATAGTCTGTAACTTTTGATCTTCTTATTTTAGAAATAAAGTTTCTATTTTTCAAGAATACAGTAAAAAAATACTCAAATTCATGTAAACATTTTACCATTTTTCGTAAATCATAACAAATTATCACTATCAAAACAACAGCATTTATGTTAAAAATCAACTGTCTAGAATTATTGGAGGGACGTAAATAATTACAAACAAGAGAAAAACACCTGTTTTTATCAGATAATTCACTTTTCCATGCAGTTTTCAGCTGTATGAAAACATAACTTAATTCTATTTTTACAAATGATTTAGAAAAAAAGAAAATTTTTCGAAAAATGTTCATAATTACAGACCTAGTCTCTTGAAATAAAACTTGTCTGAATATTTTAGCAAATTAACATCAGAAGCCAGCTGATCAGGATCTACAGTGTTTTCTACACTGCTTGTAAATGAGCCAGTGCATGAGATTTCCAACAATGTGGTATGTGCGACCAGCAAAGCCACAGATCAGCCTGCGCATATGTGCAGTCTGATCAGAGCCTTGCTTGTCCTTTGAATATTCTATGGATAAAAAGCTACTGACTGAACATCATTTGGAGTTTCTGAGCTTCAAAGGAGGCTGCACTGGCTCATCTGAGTCTACACTTGTGAAAATGCCACATTGTTGGAAATCACATGTTGCGGCTCATTTAATATGTATTGATAACAGCTGGAATTTTGAAAGTTGATTATAAATGGCAGAGGAATGTAGTTCTTAAAATATCCAGTTTACAATTTTATTTATTTTCTGAATTTCTTGTATTGCTCAAAAGTGTATTTTATCTACAATGGAAATGAGCCATATCGCAAGCTTTTAAGAGCAATTCTCTGTAACCACCAAAATATTTTGGCCACGCATAGTCAGGGATTTTGATAAAAACGTTATATTCAAGTAGAGATGCATCAACTTTAATAATAAACTTTGTTTAGTTTTTCAAAAAATGCAACCGTTTCCATGGTAACAGACGGAGAAGTTCCGAAAAATGGCACTTTCATGAAATTGCATACCCTCATTATCTTTTCCTTATTCATTAAATTAAGCTAAATGTTATCAGTAATTTTATGTTTTTATTTCAAAGTAGATGGATTAAGCTTTGTGATTTTAAAAAAAGTTTTGAGATGGGAGCATCTTAGATAGATTTTATTTCCAAAAATATTTGGATTTTTGATGAAAAAAACGAGTTTGGGGATCAAATTTGATAACAAACTATTCAAAATCGCAGCAGTTCTGTGTATTACTGCATATATTATTAGAAAAAGGACACTTTGAAAAGTTAAACTGTGAAATAAAATTCATGGGAACTTTTAATTCTGCAAAGAAATCAGAATTTTAATTTTGTCCTTAATTATTGCCCTCAGAGGTATGCATTTTATGCCTTAACTTTATAAATTGTAGATAAATTAAGCTATTTTATGCATGCTTACGGTTAATCAGCAGTAAAGACAGGTGTAAAAGCATAAAAACGGCATTGAATGACACCGGAGACACCCTGGAGACCTTAAAGGGAGGGACAGCCTAGCAACAACACAACAGTCAAAATTACTTCCCCTTTGTAGCTCTTCAAATAAAGGGGCATTTAGCCATGTAAATTACAAACACGTTGAGAAAGAAACAAGACTTTTACAGGTTGATATCTCTTCTCATATGTGTTTTTTGTTCCGATGATGGCCATGAGTTGAAATATTTGATTGTCAAATCAAAGTTTCTACTTGCTGAGGATCAGTTTTAAACGGACAATATCCGTCAAACCGATTTTTACATTTTACAAGTTTTGATTTTTAGAAAAGCGTCTACATTTGATCGGTTTTCTTATGGAAATACCAGTTTACTGCCAATTGTGAGTTAACTCTTTTTTCTTTTTAAAACAAAATGCTTTCAAATTAAATAATCTGCAATGTGAAAAAGGGCTGTTTGTGTGTTTCTGCTCCGGGTAATGGCTCTGGGAACCTTGCCTGACTGCTAGAAATATGGTGCATGCAATAATGACCAGAAAGGACTGGAATAGCTGGTGAGTAAGCCCCTGTGTTTTAGTTTAATTAAAGGCTTAGTTGCTCTGATCAGTCTCATTTACAGAAGGATACTCTTTCAAAACAAAATAAGCCCCACCCCCACCATATGTAACAACCATTCACCTGTGTGATTGAATCCCCATCCCTTCTGACAATTGAAAATACATTGTATTTTTTAGACCTGGTGAATGAAAAAGATCAGGCTTCTGCTACAAGGCAGTTGCGGATCCAGAGGGGGTTTGGCCAAACATGGAGAATTCTCAGAAAAATCAGGAAAAATTAATTATCAGGAAAATTTAACAAATTAAAACCCCTTTGTAAATTTGAACCCTCTCTCAAGAAATCCTGGATCCATCCCTGTACAAAGTAATAAAAGCAGGCTATTTATGCATTTACTAGATGCAACTTCTTAAAATACATGTACTCTACACATTCTCTTTCAAGTTTACACATTCCCTTTCAAGTTTTTAGATCCATCTCTCAAACCTCACTTTAGGTTCAGAGTTGACAGGATGGCTCATTTGCATTAACCTCAATAAAAGGTGATTTAAACGCAATCACCTTAACTCCCAGCTTGTTGGATAATTAATGCAGTCAGTAATGGGTCTGATTGGTAGACTGCTATAGTCCGGTTGTTTGAACTCCTAGCCGGTGGCATACATTCCCAAAGATTATTCTCTATACTTCTTACTCATGTATAGCAGTTGTCAGTAACTGCCAGAACTTCACAGAAGTATGATTCAGCATGTGCCGTGTAAATGAATGATACTCTTAGTACTGATACACTATGTAAATTATATATATATATGAGAATAAAGATAACTGAATTTATTGATCATCTTGTTGAGGTGGAAGAACATTTGTTTAAAGCAATTCAGAGCCCCAAGCAAATCAAATAACTTTTGTTTTACCTGGCATAAAGAAAAAAACACCTCAGCAGAGGTCAAGATAAGGATAGTTTTTGCGCCTAAAAATGAAATGATTTTCTTTCCCATGAATTTAAGTTTTGGATGTGCAAAAGAACCGTCTCATTGAGATGGTTCTTTTGAGTACCCACTACATATATTGTGGATGAGAAGTAAAAAAATATTATTCCAGTACACGCTCATCTGGAGGCCTGCCTCTATGGTCAAATTGTCGAATAGAGTAAGAGCATATTTTTTTGATGGAGTTTGGAAAAATAGTTCTTAAAATGGATGTATATCAAGGGAAGTACATGTACATGAAGGTTTGGGGCAACAAAAAAAAAATACATAAAATTTTAGCCATTTTTATATATCCTTTCTTGATAGATAAGATCTCCAATCAAGTTTGAGCCAAAATAGACTAAATGGATGCATCATTTAATTTTTTTGGGATCATAGGGTAGAAATACCTCTATATACTCATGTATATGAAATGCTATATTTAATGAATTTTTCTCATATTGTTTTATCACCGACAGATGAGATGCTGTATTTCTATGGCATCTCATCTGTATCTTTATTTTTTATCTATGTTTCCATTCTGGCATTCATACTCACAGTTCAACAGTCCCATAAAGCCTGACCAGTAGACAAAAAAAAGTAAATTGGTGAATTTGGACCTCTAACATTTAAGCTTTTTAAAAAAAAAAAGACTAATCCATCAAAAATATCTAGAAATTACATGTACATGAATTAAACAAGACTTGAGAAGCTATTTACCACACATACATGTACATGTATCATTCTAGCATAGACTCAATATACTGACTTAGATGCAATTCTGTGGACTATAAAGTAAGAATGAAGGCAAAGAACAGGAATAAATACAATCAAGCCCAGGACACCATTAGGGAAAGAGATCAAAACACAAGAAAATACCACATACAAGAGAGTAAAGAGCTAAGGTACATGTATTTCCTTCCTTAACTCACCCTCAACCCTGTCAAAAAGGTCAAAACATTTTTTTCTGATCATCATGTGGCATAAAGGGAAAAGTGTAGAACAAACTGCCAAAATTTGTTCGGACTATTTCTCACCAATTGCAACCATTCAAGGGGTTGTTTTTGTTTTTTTATAAATATGATAAATTTTGATATGTAGATTTTTTTTAAAGAAAGTTTGAAATATGAAAACCTGGGCTCAAGGGCTGACCAGAAGGCATGCCCAGGTCCAACTAATTTTAAAAGTCCTAATATCTCAGAAACCATTCAGATTTTCACCCCTAAACCATATATACTCATGTATCTTATGACACAAAGTATCCAGTAATATCGATCAGGAAGTCCCCCAGGTGTGCCCACTGTTGAGGCATTCAAAGGCACTTTCTGAGAAGTCCCTCCAGAGCATGCCATGATTATTCATATTTCTTATGATACCAAGCATTCAGTTATAATGACCCGTGAGACCTGGGTGAGACCCCCGGATGTGCCATCACATGGTCCACTTCATTTACTTCATAAAATGCTTACTATCTTTGAACTGCTCAGATCACTACCCATAAACTGGTTGGTTAACTGCTTGTTCAAGCTTGCCCAGGAAAAAAGTGTGGTTAGGTGAACTGACCGTCCCGCAATGACCATAGCTGTTGACTTGGGATGTAAAGCAACAAAACAAACAAAACAAAACTACCCATAAACCATAAATTTTCATGTTTCTTATGAGAAGAGAGTATTCATAAGCACTTACAGAGAAGTCCCTCCAGGGCATACTCAGCAATTCCCCACCCCATTTACTTCATTAAAGGCTTAATATCTGGGAAATTGTTCAGATTTTCATCCCTAAATTTATATATAAGAGGGTCTGGATGGGGTATAATGATTAGTGAATAATGGCCTTTTTTTATAATGAATAATGAATAATGAGCCAAAAAATACTGAATAGTGAATAATGAGGGCCTAAAAAATAATGAATAATCCTATATTTTTAATGAATTGAAGAAGAAATTAATGAATAGTGAATAATCAGATTTCTTTGCCACCTTTCTTACTTTTAATGAATAATTGGTCTTATTTTAATGAATAGCCCAAAATTTTAATGAGATAAATAATGGGCTAAATTTTAATGAATAGTGAATACCATACCACCCCCCCCCCCCCCCCCTCCATCCAGACCCTCATATAATGATGTTTCTAATGATAAGATACATTCAGTAACACTGACAGTGATGTCCCACAGGCATTGGGATGGTTTGGGAGACTTTATAATCAGTAGATTACAATCATATATCCCGTTCCTCATGAAAATGCTTAAAATGTCAACATTTGGAAAACTGGTTCTAATTGATTATTGGAACAATATTATCTATATTTTCTGGACATTTGCTGGCAAGGATTATTTAATGGCTGGCTTTTGTTTAAAAAATATGAATAATTTTCTTGCAAATAAAAGTGAATGAAATCACTTTTTCCTCCTGAAATTGCTCAAAAGGCCAATATTCCGAAAACTAGTACCGCTTGATTATTAGAGCTTTAATGGCAATTTTTGATTTTACACAGATAACAATTGTATTATGATGAGATCTGATAGAATAAATCATTTTTACACAAACTTATTTTTTCTAAATAACTTCATTCCGCATAAAGCTGCTTTAAAATTTAATTTTCCGTTATTTGGTACCGTCTGATTATTTGTACAATTATTGCTATTTTCTTAAAATTTTACAGCAATTTCTATTTTACTGATGAATTTTGACATAAAAAAGTAAATTCCTACTGAAACCAATGGTTATCTTATCTTAATTTGGCCTAAAAATGCACATTATCCAAGATTCCAAAAACTGGTACTGTATGATCATTAGGACAAAAAGACATGTTTCGCATATTTCCAGGCAGTAACTGATGATTAATGATAGAATTAATAACTTCTAATGAAATAGAATAGTTTTGTAACACTTAACATAATTTTCATTGTCTTATATTGCCAAAATCATCTCAGTTAAGTCACCTGTACATAACAGCTTTATTTAGAGAAATCAATTTTTTGGTCCAATTTAACCAGAATTACCAAAAAAAATTCAAATAGTCCCACAGATTTTATTGCAAATATTTTATGACCTAAGGTTGGGTTGTCAGAATCTATTGAAGTTGAATACCAGTATTGCTGTGTTTTTTTGAAAAATATCCCTAAAAATTGCCAAAAAGCCATTTTTTCACATTTTGGAATTTTGCCAATTTTGGTATATTTTAGGACCCTACTGCAACCAGCACGTGCATGATAGAACCAAACTACATATATCAAGAGTTAGAGTTGATACAATATTGTAGTTTGGCCGAAACCATTTGGTTATAGAATGTTTTTTGAATAACTGCAAATACTTTCAAATTAGTGTTTTTTCATAATTTCAAAATACAGAATCTACGAAATTTGCCCAAAATGAACAATCATGGTTTCCATAGCAACCAAGGGTAACAAATAAAAAAATACTTTATTTTTGGTGGTTTTGGGTTATATGCACAACATACAAAAAAATATCAAGTTAATCTGAGACTATGCGTGCCGGACCCCTATTTAGATTTTTTGGTGGTTACAGAGAATTGCTCTTAAATTATCAATTACTTAATTGGCTGAGACAGGTGACTGAAGTAGGTACAGCCTATTCTTTAGATTGACTGTCCTGTAAATTGGCTTTGTAAGGCCAAAACAAATAATATACAATCTTCATGTGTTTACAGTCTTGTCCAAAAATAGGGTAGATAGGTGGGATTTAACATTTTAATTTCTGAACATTTAGTAGATAGAGGAAAACAGAAAGTAAAGGGTTTCGTGTCTTGTTTTGATTTTATTAGAAACAGAATTGAACTATTCTTTTGCTGTTGACATGGTCGCCGTTCATTTGACATGGTGGCCATGCAAGGAATCTTGGTTGAGGGACATCTAAGTTGGCAAGGCATTAAAAACAAAATTTTCAGGATATGCATTATAATCTTAAGGGTCAGTAAAAATAGAAGGTTTGTCGTTAGACCAGAAACATACATATGAGCCGAGACATGAGATTTCCAACAATGTGGCATGGGCGACCAGCAAAGCCTCAGATCAGCCTGCGCATATGCGCAGTCTGATCAGAGCCTTTGGGGAGGGCAGTGGCTCAGTGGTAGAGTACTTGACTCGAAACCGAGGGGCCGCTGTTTCGAGCCTCACAGGTGTCACTGCGTTGTGGTCCTTGAGCAAGACACATTTATTCTAGCTTAGTACTGGTTTAACCCAGGAAGACCCATCCCTGTTTAACTAAAAGATTGTTGATGGGACGTAAAGAATCAAATCAAACAAAATGATCAGAGCCTTTGCTAGTCGCTTGAATATTCTATGACTGTTAAACTACTAACTGAACATCATTTGGAGTTTCGAAGCTTAAAAGGAGGCTGCACAGGCTCCGCTGAGTCTACTCTTGACACAATGCCACATTGTTGGAAATAGCATGCACTGGCTCATATTCATTTTTGCCTAATTCTTGTAATCTTTCTGATGTATCATTTCCAGAGAAATGTTGACAACACCTACCATGGTGGCAAATTAAACCTTGTCAGTGTGATACAACTCTGGAATCTCTGTCTACAACTCTACCGTGAGAAACTGAAAGAAGGTAGGTGCTATCAACCAGATCTCGAGAACTTTTTCATGCTCAACTCAACTGAGCCTGAAATTTATCAGGCTCACAAATGTTAAAATGCAAACAATTGTGGGCATTTTGGCAATTATTAGCATGATAAATACAACACCTGAAAATTTGAAAGCAAGAAAACATTCTCAATTTTTCAGCATTGAAATTTCATGCTCAGTTGAGTTGGGCATGAAAAAAGTTTAATAAATTCAGGACTAGACCTCTAGATAAGATAGTAATTTTAGAACCTAAAAAGCTCTATCGATGCATTTGTGGACAGCCATCTATGCAGCATGTAAACTGTCTTCATTTGCTAAAATATCCATGGATATTTGCCAACCAAACCTAGTATTTTGTCTCTTAAAATGCGAAAAAAAAGACTGCAGTAGATGACATTTTTTTTAAAAAAAATCCTCATTTAAAATAAAATGTCATTTTTTCTCTGCAGACAATTCTGGTGAAATATCAAGCCTTAGTGGTATCTTGAGCAAGAAAATTTGGAGAGAAGCATAGCTCAGTTGGTAGGGAGAGTGCCAGACTTGTTTGCAAGATGTCACAGATTTGCATCCACAGGGCTGGAATTTTTTTTCCAAAGTCCACTTGTCCCATAGGACGTCAAGGGCGAGTGCCATAAAAAATTTACTCGTCCTTACATGATTCTGCTCGTCCTACATCAAATTGGCGCAGAATATTTTTAAACCAAAAATCTGACCAAATGTGGTCAGTTTTTACCGTTCATTTCATACTGTAGGGAGAGTAATAGAAAGTGTTGAAGTAAATACTGTAATACTGTATTTAAACAGTGATGAATATTTGTTTAGGGAATTTATGACAAATTAGGCAAAATAATTTGCTGTCTCACAGAATTCCATCTAGCTCCTCTGTCATCAAAACCTTTCAAAACTCACTGCCTTTTAGTCCTGCCAAAGTTTTTTTACTCTTGCTTGTTCGCAGCTTGCATTAACGTTTTTTTTACTATCCCCACCACCTTGTTTTGGCCCAAAGTTGCTGTCATAGGCTCCTGTAGAACCCTCACTCTGCTTGAAAAACAAGCACATGTCTGGGTTTTTCTAATAATTTTTACTACGGGGGAATAACCGGACTGGTTTTAAAATTTTCTATATAAAATTCACTACAGATATTGATTATTGAGTGTGATACACTGTCTGCCTCATTTTGGCAGAAAGTGTTGCTATTGACAATCGTAGTTTACGCATTTGGTTTACTGACTTTAACGAATCAATTATGATGTTTCCAGATAAAATAAATCAAATTCCTTTGTGTATTTGACTCTTTCCGGTTTCTGCTGCACAGACCACGGATTCTTTATTTTCTGAAAGCAATTTTCACTCGCTCTTAAGGAAGAGCAGATTAAAAAGTTTACACATCAACGAGAATTTCCACTCGCCATGGCGAGCGTAGAGCAGACAAGTAGAATTTTCTAGCCCTGATCCATCAAGTGGTTCAGTGATGTGTTTTGGAGCAAAATACTTTCTGGTTTAATACTGGTCCAACCCAGGATATTGTCACATAGTGATTGAAATATTTTTGACTGGGATATGAAGCATCAAATCCAAAAGAAACAAAATTAAAACATACTGTCTGCTGCAATATTCAGATAGCAATTTTTAAAACCTTTTCCTGTCGATAATTTTGAGTCCTAAAAATGTGGTCTGCTAATTAAATATGTTGCATTCATTCATATGTAAAACTGTTCTTTAAAGAGATTATTGACATATTACAATGGAAGCAAACCCTTTGAACCTAGATCACACTGCTCCTACATGAGCAATCTAATATAGGTCCTTATTTTTTTCAACATAGGCTACTAAAGTACACAAGCAGATAAAAAAGCAGACTATGTAAAGACATGTGTTTGCATATTTTCCAGTTGGTGTGCCAAAGTTTGATAATGAGGTAGAGAAGTTGACATCACAAGTTCATACACAGCAGAGCTACTTGAAAAATGCACAGACATTGAGGTACAGTAACCTTTTTACCCTTTAATATCAGTGGAAAAGGAGCGCAGTGGCTCAGTGGTAGAGTGCTTGACTCGAGACCGAGTGGTCGTAGGTTTGAGCCTCACCGGCGTCACTGCATTGTGGTCCTTTAGCAAGACACATTTATCCTAGCTTAGTACTGGTTCAACCAGGAAGACCCGTTCCTGTTTAACTGAAAGATTGTTGATGGGACGTAAATAATCAAATCAAACGAACAAAGTATCAGTGGAATCCTCCATCCAATATGATTTGAGCCAGGTCATAAGAAATCAGTTTTCGAGTTTGAATTATAATAGGCAGGCTGATCTGAGCCTTTTTTGTCTACCTACAATGAAACAGGTTGTCTAAATATATGTTTAAAATTTCCTGGAATATCAATGGAAGTTAAACTTGCTAAGTTTTTCAGAGTGACAAATGTCAACAATGTGACAAAATTTTACTTATTTTGATGCTCTAAAAAGGCAGACAGTGAGAGTGAATAAATGCACAGCCAAACTCTGATGGCTTCATTCTCTAAGAAAACATTGAGGGCATTTTATGTAATCACAAAAAAAATGTGGGGTAAAAAAAAAAAAGCTATTGTTTTTGCAAATACGCAATTGAGGATAGTCAGGCTGCGTAAATACCTAATTGAACTGAAAGCTTATCTGGAACTCTGAAAAATATCAGAATTAGCAAGAGAACGTTGTTGTTGTTTTTTCAAGGTTAATTTTATATCATTTTAACTCTGCATGCTTGGAAATAATCATGATTTTTTGTGGTCTTCTGTTGTTTTTTTTAAAATAAACTGTTTCAAAAATTTGTCTTAGGAATTCCATCCAAGTATCAAACAGTTTGGATCCAGATCAGGCCTGGCATTTTTTTGGGCTTGACTTGTGTTCAAACTGTTTGCAAAGGTTATCAGCATAAGACATAAGCAGGAAAAGAGTTAACAGTTTGATCCTTTAAATACTAATGACTCCTAAATGCATACTTTGGCAAACAGTGAAGACATTTCATCTGCAGCTGGGTCTTCACTGTTTGCCGAAGTATGCATTTAGGAATCACTTTTTGTGTTAGCAAACAGTGTTGACCTTTATGAACTAACACAAAAACGATCTTAAGAGAAAGAAATACAATTTTATACGAAAATTATAACCTGTGGGTCACAATATTTATAATGGATTATCCCAAGTTTAATGTATTACCAGAAGGAAGAACCCATTAGTGCATTATTATTGGCATAAAGGGGTATTTTAATATAATTGTCTATTTTGTGTTAGAGAGCAGATGCAGACTAGGATCCCTGAGATGAAGACATCAATAGAACGTCTACAAGAGAGGTTGGATGACATGTTCTTCAAGGACGCAACACCCACATCAATCCGATCTACAGTAAGTGGTGAGAGCTGTGCTGTGCATAGTAAAACTAGGGATAAAGGACCTAGATCACATACAAGTAATGGAATAAGAAAAAATAAGGATAAGATAAAGACGGTTACAAATTACAGAGATAATCTGTCTCAGAAAAGAGAAAAGAAGCATATTAGATTTCAGACCAATGCACCCTCACTTAATAGCTCGGCAGGCAGTGAAATTAATGCTGCCAGTCACAGTAAAGCAGATGCTGGTAAGGAAAGGTCATCAGGTGCTAGGAACAAAATGGGGTTTGTGAAACAATCAAATACAGGGTTGACAAATTTGCATACAATTACCAACTCAAAAATCACAAGTACTAGACTAAGTTCAGAAATTGATGAAACCACCGCTGTTGAGGCTAGTGGTTTTGACCATTTAGAGCTTAATAAGAATCATAAAGATAGTAGAATTGAGGTAATTAGGCATTCACATATAGGTTCCATGTCAAAAATCAGGTATGCCCATTCAGAAGTTGAAGAGAGTATCCTTGTTGAACCCAGAATTAGGAATATGGAGCTAGTAGATAAATCAGAACTGCATTCTCCATTATGCAAGACACTTAGAGCAAATAAAAGAATTTCAAAGGAGTCTTATCTCAGTGAATCTTCAGTTTCCAAGGAAACTGAAGATTTACTGAGATTTGACTCCAGGAAAACTGAAGAGCGTTCTCATTTCTCAAATTCAGATCTTCCACATCATAATACACATGCTACATACAATACTATTACACCAGTTGTTAGAACAGACACTATTGAAAAACAAATGCATTCCTCAAACTACCCACACTTTACAAAGGAGACCTATAGTCTCTTTACACCAGTCATTAGGTCAGACACTTTAAAGTCGGTATCTTCCAGTAGCAAGTCACCAAGCCATAGGAGGAGCAGGCACAGTCCGAAACTGCTAGGCAATATAGTATATAATCCTGACATTCCCAAACTCAGCCAGAACCTTAGTGAATCAGGTTCTGTAAAGGCAAGTCCTGAATTGAACCGTTCAAAAGTTACATTGGAAGGCAGGGATATAGATGATTGCAATAAACTTCAGTCTTTCAGCAGATCTGAACTTGTATTAAACCATTCAAAAATTAAATTCGGAGACAGGGATATTGCTAATGGCAAGAATGTTCAGTCTTACAGCAGATCTGAACTTGAATTAAACCATTCAAAAGTTAAATTCGGAGACAGGGATATTGCTAATGGCAAGAATGCTCAGTCTTACAGCAGATCTGAACTTGAATTAAACCATTCAAAAGTTAAATTAGGAGACAGGGATATCCCTTATGGCAAGAATGCTCAGCCTTTCAGCAGATCTGATCTTGAATTAAACCATTCAAAAGTTAAATTCGGAGACAGGGATATAGTTGATTGCAAGAAACCTCAGTCCTTCTGCAGGTCTGAACTTGATCTTGATACTGAAGAACTATATGACGATGGATCTGAACATGTAAACAGGGGTAATGCTGGTTCAGGTAGGCAGGAGAAATCTCATATTGTTAACACAGATAAGAGTGGATCTGATAAACATATTTGTTTTGAATGTGGTCCTGTATGTGTGTGTGGTGAGACTGTCATCTGTGATAACCCTATTGCACTCAAAGTGGTCAAAACACCACGGAGCTTTGGCCACGCTGAGTGCAATACGGTTAAGGATACTGGTTTTTTAGAGCCAGAAAATTCAATCCATTCCAATAAAACAAGTTTAGGTGACAATCATAAAACACTCAGAATGACCAACACTTTACAGAGGTTTGGCTACTCTGAGTGCAATACATTTAAGGATACCAGTGTATTAGAAACAGACAATTCAATTCATTCCGATAAAACTTGTTTAGGCGACAGGAATTCTTGGGGAGACGCTGGTGAAGCACAGGTGCCAGAAATGGTCCCAAAACCAAGTAAACATTCTGTTACATCTTTATCCTTCTGTTCTAGCAGATTGAAAGAAATGTCAGATAAATCTTCCAGCCAATTAAATACTTCTGCCCCAGCTAATTTGCATATTGGGTTACGTGGGTACATAGAAACTCCTCGAGGAACTTCAAGTTCTCAATGTGAAAACGATGCAGTTCTTGATTCTGGTATAAGCAATGATACCCTAGATCAAAGTCGTTCTTCTGAATTTAGCGGCAGTTCATTAATGGACTGGTTAACTCTTACAAAAGCAAAGGCTAAGGATGAGGTTTCTCCGAGGAAATTTGAAGGTCTGTTAAGATCAGAAGAACTGCTGCCAGAAAAGTTTAACTATGAGATGATAGGTGAATGCGATGATATTGATAGTGTCATCACAATATCTTCCATTAAGACTGATGGAACTTGTGATGTTGTCAGTCTCAGTGATTCTCAACTGGGTTGCTCTTATGAGGATAAAGCTCCCAAAGTTACCAGACATACACCTTATGTACATGTTAGGGAAAAGCAGCAAGCTATCGCTGCTAGTCCAAAGAGGGTTAGATTCAATTTAACATCATGATAGACCGCTAACTAGCACATTTTAATGTCATAATAAATAATTTAATTGACTGTCCATCTTTCAGGAGCATTCTGGACTGGGTTAACGAGGATTCATCTCAGCTTAAATTACTCTTGACATTTTGTCCAAGCATCTCCAATCTTGTTAGAACTTTTGAAAATTCACTAGGAGCTTAGGACATATTTTGATATGCCCTGATGTATCCTGCTTTGAAAACTGTCCTACCTATCCAGTAAGTTAATATTTTTGGACACCAAACTGAATCCCAAGGTTTCACGATTTGCTAGGGCTTATCTGCTAATTACTTTTCAGAATTACTTTTTCCATTAAAGTTCTTTCAGGAAAACCATTAGAGTGTTTGGATAAAGATCAGTGTCAATATATTTATTGGCACGCTCTTCATCCAAACTTGGCAACAGCTATCAGCCATACTATATACTATACTAGTACTTAGGCAAAGAGTTGAGCAGTCACCTGCCTGACATTAAATCAATGAATTGAGGAGCGCAGTGGCTCAGTGGTAGAGTGCTTGACTTGAGATCGAGAGTTGCAAGTTAGAGCCTCAACAGAGATGGTGCATTGTGTCCTTGAGCAAGACACTTTATCCTTTGCTTAGTACTGGTTTAACCAGAAAGACCCATCCCGATGTGACTGAAAAAGTGTTGTCTGTGATGTAAAGAATCAAAACAAACAAATGCCTGGATTAATTTTCAAAAGCATACTTAACCTAAGTGTTTTATTAAAGTGAACATTTTACAAAGGAATTACAGGAAAATGACCAAGAACTGGTCATTTTCCTATAATTCCTTTGTAAAATTGCATGGTAAAAAAAAATTTGGTGCTTCAACATGAATGTGTTATATCCAAATCCATGTTATAATGAGTATTACTGAATTCTAAAGGGACTGCACTGTATATCATGGCTCAGGAATACTTATCACTACCTTTTACACACCTTAGGGAGCGCAGTGGTAGAGTGCTTGACTCGAGACCGAAGGGCCGCGGGTTCGAGCCTCACCGGCATCACAGTGTTGTGTCCTTGAGCAAGAACATTTATCCTAGATTAGTACTGGTTCAACCCAGGAAGACCCGTCCTTTATAACTGAAAGATTGTTGATGGGATATAAAGAATCAAATCAAACAAACAAATTTTACACACCTTATCAAAGTGGTTTGTTTTTGACATAAGTATTAAGTCAACTCTTTGCCTACTGGGTAATTTTGCATGCATTTTTGTTGTCTGCTTATTTAAGATTTTCAAACAGTTTAGATCCAGATCGGTCTGTTTGGCCTGATCTGGTACAAATTGTTTGCAAAGGTTATCAGCAGATGACACTAGTATGCTAATAGTTGATGTTGAGTCTAAATACAACTGAGGCTTCATTGTGCTTTCGTATAGAAATTATGAATTTAGTTCAAATTAGGGAGTCAGCATTGCCACGGTCAGGGAAAAAATTCTGAAAAATGAAAAAAACTCCTGGTCAGGGAAAAGTCAGGGAGTTTCAAAATTTTCCAAAAAGTTGCTAGTGAACAGGCTTCTGGAAATTTTAGTTTCCATAAATTGCAAGTAATATTAGAAAAGGAATATTATTGAACATAAATTGCAAGCAATTATTGTTAAGAAACATTCCTTTTCTAATATTTATGGTTTGAGATTTTTCTTTAAAGATTAAATCAGCAAGCATTAATATTTGTACAAAAGTTTGGAATTGTCGAGGGATGAAAATGGCTAAAATTGGCCTTTCAAAAGGGTCTGGAAAATGGTTGAAAGTCAAGGAAAAGTCAGTGAAAAGTCAGGGAATTTTTAAAAGGATTTTTAGTGGCAATTCTGGTGGTTATTATTTACTCTTTCTGTACAGTGTAATCAGGTTCATTGACAGAGTAGAATGCAGAGTCTGATGATTGTCTGCCCAGTTTTCTATGAAAACACAACTATGAGTTTAAATTCAAGCATGTCACCTGAAAGTCTTACCATTGTCTGCCCAGTTTCTATGAAAAACACAACCATGAGTATGAAATTCCAGCACGTCACCCCTAAAATGTAGAGGGTAGATTTAGTAGTTTAATGGATAAATGATCAACCAATCTTTTTGCTTTAGAAAATGAGGGTAGCTTGTCTCTGCAACTACAAACTTTTTGTAGCGAAACTGTACTAACACTGTATCTGAAATTGTGTATGAAAAAATATTTATGCAATATGGTAAATGTTCTAAAGTTTCGAACTCTTTTTTTTCTTTTCTCCAATAAAATGTTGGTTATTAAGGCTGGAACTCACAAAATCTTGTCAGAATAGCAAACAGGGAAAATCCTGATCAGACTCCTTAAGAAGCAGTCTGATCTGGGTCTGCCCAGCTCATTTATGGGTTTGTGACATGCTACTACTGTACACAATTTTAGAACATTTACCGTTGTTCAGCTGTATTGTTGAAATGGGCCTTGTCTCCAGGGTTGGCAACCAGGTAAGGCATCAATCAGCCTACAGAGCTACAGTGACTAGCTAAAATTTCGAAATTTTGCTTGTAGCTAGCTAAGCTTTCATACTTTCCAGGTCTGACAACTAATAGAAAAGGTGCTGATCAGACTGCAGATATGCTGGCTGGTCTGGTTTTCTTGTGACAAGGCTCATATAATCATATGACTTTCATATTTATTTTTAAAAATATGAAAATGGATGTATATGTATTTGTGGATAAATTTCTGAATTTATTTCTACCATCAAGTTGTGTTCAAAATGAATTTCGCTTAAAATGTGTTCATTATTATATTTTTACTTGTTAAGATTTTTATAAAAGTTCAATAAAATTTATTTCAAAAATAATTCTTTGTTTTTTGTTCAAACCTGAAGATACATAGATACATATACATTCATATTTAATGCTTCTATTGTTATTACATTTTCAAGCTTAAGTTTTCTGGCTAACAGGGCTCAGGCAAACAGACTGAGTGCAGTCCCAGATCAGACTGCTCCTGAAGAAGCAGTCTGATTTTGGTCTGCACTGTTTGCCATTCCAAGATCTGATACACAGAATTTTAAACACACTTCATATGAAATGAGCATTTTTCATCCAACACATATAATCCAGTCTCAATGTGGGGATGTGTAGAGAGAATGGATCAGAAGCCTGCTTGAAAGTCAAGGTTTTAGCATGCACTTATACCCCTTTGTATTCTGAAGACTCCAAAATTAGTACTTTGACAAACAGTAAAGACTCAGATAAAATGCCACACAATGCGTCATTTCATAAGGGTCTACTCTGTTTGCTAAGACCAAAACAATCTTCAGAGAAAGAAACACAATTTTATCTGGAAATAATGACCTGTGAACACACGATATACATAATGGATCAGGACAAACCAGAAGGAAAAATCCATTAGTACAGTAAAACCTGTCTAATGGGGAGCGCAGGAAGACCCGTCCCTGTTTAACTGAAAGATTGTTGATGGGACGTAAAGAATCAAATCAAACAGCCTGTCTAAAACGACCACTCAAAAATAGACAAAACATAGGTCTTTACGACAAATGGAAGTTAAATGAAAGTCAAAAGTATTGCAGAATGCTCTCTTGGAGCATTCTGTAATACTTTTGACCTGCATTAAGGGATAATTGGTCTTGAAAACCATTTTTGGTATTCTTTTTTAGTGGCCGTTTAAGACAGGTTTTACTGTACATAAAGGATGAAGGTCACATTGTTGTGTAGAGTTCAAGTCTGTTCCATTTCTCTTCAACATCTGGTCTGATTCTTAAAATATTCCACTTGTTTGTACACCTCAATAACAGGGCTTGCACAGGCTTGAAATGTACTTGAATATAGAGGGCTTTCTTGAAAAGTCCTTGAAAATTAAATATGCCTTGAAAAGTATGGAAAATTTCACTGAAATGCCTTGAAAAGTCCTTGAAGTCTTCTATTTTCTGTAGGACATTACACTGTTGATAGAGAACTAAATCAGTAAAAAATTGTTTTGCTTTTACTTGGTACACCAAATAAAGGCACTACAATTTAATACTAATTTCTAGTACTAATTTCTCCATTATCTCAGTCTAGCATTTCTGAAGTAGAATTTTAACACTTAGATCAGTATTTTTCATTAACTTTAAGTCCTCAAAAACTGTTGGAGAGGCTTTGAAAAGTCCTTGAGTTTTACTCATACTTGCCTGTATGAACCCTGTTCAAGTCTGCTCCGTTTCTCTTCAACATCTGGTCTGATTCTTAAAATATTTCACTTATTTGTACATCCCTGTAAGGCAAAGTCCAGAGTGAAGGTTCCATGCAACCTTCTGCAAATTTAAGGTCATTGAGAGGTCAAAGGTCGCATGACTGTATAGAATTTGTGTCCACTCCATTTCTTTGTGGGTGGAAAGGTTATTGTAAACATCTAACCAGTACTGAAAATAAAACCCTTATACTGTCCTGCCAGCCAAGAGTGACAGTGACGTCATATTTTGTTTACAAAGTTATCAGGGACTTTTCATCGATGGATCACTTGTGTATTAATCCTGTCTTCAGGATAGGATTAATATACAATTGATCTATCGATTGACATTAGCACAAATGGGGTGTAAAAGTTAATGTTTACTTAACAAATGTAAAGAAAAGATTACATCACTGTCACTCTGTTGGCACGACAATAGCCAAGATTGTACAAACAGAATTTTTCAATGACTTGGTATTATCGAGACTCAAACCCTTTAGCTGCAGAAGGGGCCCTATCCAGATCTAAGCTGTTTGTTAATGTTTGCACAGTAACAGTCAGGAAAGTGTTAATTTGTCACTAATTGCATGTACTGCGTGCTGGGATTCAGAAAGTTCCCACAGTCGGATGTCCGGACAATTTTTTTAGTCATCAATGTATTTCACAAAGGGTCGTACGGACCTCCCTTGAAATGGGGTCCATACTAGTATTTTAAGGAAACCTATGGCCACTGGTGATTTTCCAGGAGGGTCTTGAACCCCCCCTGGATCCACCCATGGACTGTGATCTAATAAGAACAAATGCTCTTATAAAACACACTTTAATTCTTAATGGGTCATTACAATATGAGCCATTGCATGAGATTTCCAACAATGTGGTATATACGACCAACAAAGCCTCAGATCAGCCTGCGTATATGTGCATGCTGATCAGAACCTTTGCTAGTTGCTTGAGTATTCTATGATAGTTAAGCTACTGACAGAACACCATTTGGAGTTTCTAAGCTTAAAAGGAGGCTGCAGAAGATGTCTGAATCTACACATGTCAAAATGCCACATTGTTGGAAATAACATGCCACGGCTCAAATATAATTTTCACACTTCAGTCAATCCAGTGGTATTATTTAAGAAATGAATTTCAAATTTTGGATGTTCATGAAAGGATCAATACCATGGGTTCAGTCTCAAAGTGAGTTACACTCAAACCCTTTGGGTGTCATGTTAACTTTGAACTGAACTCCTGGCGTTCATACTTTGATGAGCCTCCCAGATAGCTCTATAATCATTTCACATATTTATTATTCTGACAGTCTTTAGGCTATGGACTTGTTGAGCCATCTCCCCAAATGTCATTTTCACCAGAACACGGAAAAACACCAGCTGGTGGTATAGGAATACCTCGAGACATGCAACCAGGTAATTATGTCATCATCATCAGATTTTTAACTCACCAGAGCCAAAGGCTCAAGGTAAGCTATTATGATTGGTCTTCGTCTCTCTTCTGTACATAAAGCTTTTCTTTAAATGAAATGTCCTCCTGAACCACTGGTCCAGAATTAAAATAATTTCACAGGAATGTTCCCAATAATGCCCTCTACCAAATTTGCACAAACCGTTCTGCTATGCGGAACAAAATGGCCCACAGAACTTAAAATACAATAATCTAAGAAAAACCTTAAAATGACATCTCTTTAACCCCTGATTCAAATTCAAAATAATTTCACATGAATGTTCCCTATAATGCCCTCTACCAAATTTGCACAAAGGGTTGAACAAAATGGCCGCCAGAGCTAAAAATATGATTTTCTAAGAAAAATCTTTAAACAACACCTCCTGAATTACTGATCCAAATTCAAAATAATTTCACATTAATGTTCTTCATAATGCCCTTAATTTCCCTATGGTACCCTCTACCAAAATTACACAAAGAGTTCTGCTTTGATGAATATAATGCCCAAAGTCAGAATAATTTCACAGAAATTTTCTTCAAAAAGCCCTCTACTAAATCGCACAAACCGTTCTGCTCCGCCGAACAAAATGTCTGCTACAGCTAAAAATAGAAATATCTTAAAATGCCATCTAATTAACCACTGGCCCAAATTCAAAATAGTTTCACAGAAATATTTCTCATAAGCCCTCTACTAAATCGCAGAAACCGTTCTGCTCCGCCGAACAAATCGTCTGCTACAGCTAAAAATAGAAATATCTTAAAATGCCATCTAATTAACCACTGGCCCAAATTCAAAATAATTTCACAGAAATATTTCTCATGATGCCCTCTACCAAATTTGCACAAACTGTCCTATGCACCGACCAAAATGGCCACCAGACTAGAAAGCCAGGACTTCCAGATACCTGGGTAGCTACACACATAGCTGATCTCACACCTGATTTCAACGTGTTTCTTTGGGGTTGACTCATGAGCTTCCCCTCAAAGCAGTCCTTACCCATCAGTTTCTTTCACATCACCATGGCCCTCACCTGCCATCAACCTGTATATTACATACTGTTCTGACCAGCTCCGTAGCTCAGTCAGTAGCGAGACAGACTGCAGATCCAGGGCTCGCAAGTGTGATTCAGACCCGGCTCCATTTCGTGGAGATTGATAATGAAATAATTCAACAGTCATTCTCCTCTTTCTGCTGATTCAAGAAGGGTTGTTGTCAGTAACAAGCAAAAGTATATGCATGAAGTACTGGCTGACAGTTTTGTCAAAAAATGTGGTTAGGTGAACTGACCGTCTTGACATGACCATAGCTTTTGACTGGGATGTAAAACCTCAAACCAAACCAACAAAAACATGCTGTTCTGACTGCAAAATTAGAATGCTTCACATGTCCAGATCAGCAAAGCCTTCTCTCTCAAAATGAATTCAAGGTCCTCTAGTTCAAGCTTTGCCAGTAGCTCTGGCTTGATATTGCCCATTGGTCATATGTCATTGGTGTACAAATTTAGCCATTATGTCAGATACCAGCAATATTTCCATTTTGTACATTGTATTTCTAATTGTAGAAAAATACTTGTTCTGGCTGAAAGGTGGCCCACAGTTTAAATCTTTTACTCTTTGTCTCCTTGTGCCGTCTGCTGATAACTTTTGCAAACAGTTTGGACCCAGATCATGCCCGACAAAATGTCTGGCCTGATCTGGATCCAAACTATTTTGCACTCTGATGGTATTCCTGAATATTTTTGGGAAAAGTTTATTTTTTAAAAAATCAGCAGGCGACAAAAAAGCATGAAAAATTACCCATGATGCAAAGAGTTTTCTTCCCAAAATCCAGCTTTACTTAGAAGGTCAGGTCTATGTACTGGCACAAACTCTTAATTTGCTTACCCCCTTCAAATCAAATTTATTTGCTATTCTGTGAAAAGCCATATTTTGAACTGTAAATGTTTAATAACTTAAAGCTTTTGACGAAAATTATGAAAGTCAGCTACTTATGAAATATTCAGGAGATTCTCTCTTATTACAGTCAAGGTAGACCTTGAAATATCTTTTAAACAGACATATGGCCTGCCTCACAAGTATGCAAAAATAGTTAATTTAAATTGGAAAGCACTTGCCTTGCAGCCTGAAATACTGGTAAGCAGATGAATTGATTTTTTCAATGACTGCAAAGTCATTGCTCCAAACTTGTTGAAACTAGTGACATGACTAAAAGGCCAAAGTGTACAATGTACTCAGTATCCTTTAAATGCTTTTAATATGAGAAATAGAATCTAATACTCGTGTTCCTGTATTATTAAATTTATCAAACTGATTGTGAGAAAAGTGATAAAATACTTTGCATTACCTTGCATTTTATCTCTTTTCCTCAACTCATTTAATGAATTCAATAATACATGAGCACTCATGAAAAATCCTCTACTAATTTTACTTGTATTTAAAAGTGGAGACTCCTGAGGCTGTGGCTATGATCGCTGAGGAGATTGAAACAACAGTACGACGAGGACCAGAACAACTGTTTAATGACCTTGACATTCAGTTAAAGCCTGTAGGGGAAAATAACAGGTAAGTTTTGGGCAAGGCACAATATCAAGTATCTGACTATATATTAAGTAAATTTGAGTAAATGTATAGAGGATATCAAAATTTTGGAATGAATATGCCATTTATTTCATCGAGTGAAGCGAAAAATGCATATTTCATATTCATGACAAAGTTTGAATTTTCTTTTTATTATATACAATTTTAAGCGTGACAGATTCTTTGTACTAAATGATGCCATATAGGCTCGCAGTTTATGTCATTTTTATGATGATGTTGCATAATGTGCAATGTAGACCAAAACTGAAACCACAGGAGCAGGAGTAGAGAAAGTGAAAATTTCAGCAAATCCTGACAATTTTAAACTACTAAAATTATCCTTGCGATCTAACTAAGAATATGAACACCCAAACTTTCATGCTTTTTTCGACTAAAAAGAAAGTTATAGGCGTTTGAAAATCTGAAGTGGGCTCAAGGAAGTCAACGGACAAAGCAGAGGACATCCAATATCACCCTTGAAATACAACTCTTTATAAAATACAATTTTTTATATTTTCACAGCCGTGAAATATAACTTTTTCAAATAAACATTAAATTCAATCAATATTTTCCCACATTTCATTTTTTTGTATATAATAAAAATATCTACCAGTCTCAGTGATTTTCCTACCTTTCATTATTGAGACTCAGAGGTCATTGATTTTGGTAAAAATGTAATTGAATCAACAATGATAAAAGATAATACAAGAGGTGTGGTCAGTTTAAAAAGATGCTACCTTTATATACCTGCACATGGTTGGGTGTATTGTGTTCATAAACATGATTTATAGCTAATCCAATTAACTTGCAGCATTCCATTGAGGAGCGTATAGTTTAAACAAGCAGAGTGGTAAACAGTGTAGATCCTGATCAGCTGGCTTCTGAGAAGCCAGCTGATCTGGATCTACATTGTTGTCAAAATCCATTATTTCCAGGTTAAGCATGATTAAGCTTACTAACCTGTAGTGGTAATTGGTACCATCAGCACTACTATGGTGTCGGAAGTGTTTGACGAGCTCATGTAGGGACAACTCTGACTCCTAAAAGAAAAAAGGAGGGAGTGGTGTAGTGGTAATGGGTACCACACATATAAAAGACAGGCATACATCCTCACTGTATGAGCTAGCTTTTACAGCGATGTGTAGTGTGTCAGGCCAAAGTTGCGAAGTTAAGCAATGCAGAGCTCAGTAAGTAGCTGGATGGGTGACCCAGGCATTGGAGCAGGGGTGACTGGGTAGTTGCACTCATGCTGGGTACCATCAGTACTACAAACTGAATGTTTTTTTTTTCAGAAATAATAGTGCTCTCCCTCAACCAACAACTGTTAAGAAGAGCCGATCTGTAAAGTCCTCCTCTCAAGCCAGTTCCCGGCAGTCATCAAGGCCAACATCAGCAGGAAGTGGAACCAGTTCTAAAGGTATCATGATAAAAGTTATAATTTTCAAGCTCTCAAGACCTTACAAAGACAGAGGCAAACAATGCAGACACATATCAGATTGTATTTGACTGCTTCAGAATGTGCAGTTTGATCAGGTCTTCTCTGTTTGTTATTCTGACAAGCATTAAATGTTAATAAATCCAACTCAATGTTTTTATCGTTTTTTCGACGATTTTGATTTTGTCTGTGGCAAAATCGAATCCATTTTTACACTGATAATAAACCCTTTGTTTGCCTGACAATTTCAATGAATTTTTTTGTCCTCAGCCAATGGATTGAATTTCATGAAACTTTTACTAAGTATATATTACGATAGGGTGATTAGGCACATGGAATTTCGTCAGGATGTCCTCAGAAATAGAGGAGGTATTGCCTATTGATTACCTGTATGTCAATGTATTTTTCCGTCCTCAGCCATAACTTAGTAAGCGAGGAATGAAATTTCATGAAACTTTTACTGAGTAAATATGACCATTATGTGATGATGCATGTGTAGTTTTATGAGGTTGTCATTAGTAGTGGAAGAGTTATTGCCCATTGTTTGCCTAATTAAATTTCAATAATTTTTCTGTCCTCAGCCATAACTTGTGATGGATGGAATTTCATGAAACTTATACTGAGTATATTATATATGACCATTGTGTAATGATGCATGTAAAATCTCATGAGGAGTTGCCCTTTGATATCCTTAATATAAATGAAAGTGTCTATTCAGAGCCATAACCTAGTAATCAAAGTGGCTCAGTGGTAGAGTGCTGGACTCGAGACAAAGTGGTTGTGTGTTTGAGCCTCACCGGCATCACAGTGTTGTGTCCTTGAGCTAGACACATTACTCCTTGCTTGATACTGGTTCAACCCAGGAAACTCTGAAATATTGTTGACTGGGACGTAAAGAATCAAATCAAAGTAATAGTAACCAATGGATGGAATTTCACGAAACATTTTGAGTTTTGACCATTTTTAGTGCAGCTGGTTTAATCTATCTCTCTTATTATGCAGGAAGTAAAAGGTCTGAAAAAAGCACTCCTAAAGCAAGTCCAAAGGGAGAGAAGGAATTCCCTACTGTTCAAAGCCCACACACATTGATGGATAGTCTTCAAGCAAGTGAACAAAGTCCAAGGGGAAGTCCTTTCTCAAGCCCAAGGTCACAGAAGTCAGTGAAGTCAGTGAAATCTGAACTCTCTCAAAAATCAGATTTAGCAAATTCTCACTCGGCAATGATGGATGGACCTAGAAGTGACAGATTAACAAATGAAATGGGAGATAACCAGGGAAGATTGACTCCTACAGATTATTTGGTTGAAGAAATAATGGGAGAATCTGCAGTACTGCCAAGCTGCCCTTCAGGTACAGTAAAACCTGTCTTAAGCAGCCACTCAAAAAGAGACAAAACAAAGGGCTTAAAGGGATCGCAGTGGCTCAGTGGTAGAGTGCTTGACTCGAGACCTAAGGGCTGCGGGTTCGAGTCTCACCAGCGTCACTGCGTTGTGTCCTTGAGCAAGAACATTAATCCTAGCTTAGTACTGGTTCAACCCAGGAAGACCCGTCCCTTTATAACTGAAAGATTGTTGATGGGACATAAAGAATCAAATCAAACAAACAAACAAAGGTCTTAAAGACAAATGGTAGCTTAATAAAGGCCGGAAGTATTGCAGAATGCAATACTTTTGACCTGCATTAAGCGATAATCGGTCTTGAAAACCATTTTGGTCTTCTTTTTGAGTGGTCTCTTAAGACAGGTTTTACTGTATTGTAACAGTGAGATCTATAGTACATATGAGCTAGTGCATGAGATATTGTTACTTATCACAAATGTGAGCAGCAGAGACTCAGATGGCTGTGCGTATCCATGCAGTCTCACCAGAGCCTTAGCTGCTTGTACACACAAAGAAGGAACATAGATAAAGGCTCAGGCCAAAATTTAGGCCTCTTGCTCTGCTAGATAGCTCTGCATGCTTTTGTGAAGAATGACTTTAATGTATGCCTGCAGATAAGAGTGTGTAATTTAAATAATTATTCTCCTAATCAACCAAAACATATGTTGTGTGTACTCAAAAGAAGTGTCTCAATGAGACTGAATATGAAATGTAAATATAAAGAGATCTACATGTTTTTCACGCATTACATTTGCCGGGTCCCGAGGTAGCTGTTTGAACACGAGGCCACAAGGTCGAGTGTTCAAGCTTCGTCAGAGGGCCCCTGCATGTGTTAATGCAATGAAACAAACATGTGTCATATTTTTCTTGCATTTTATACCTTATACCAACTGAAATGTCTACTGCATTGAAATAGACTCTCCAAATAAAGAAAATGGCATCCACTTGCACACTTTGGAACATCACTTCAGGCAAACAAAGGCAAAGCCTAAATTACCATTTTTGGCCACAGTGCTTTCCAGGGTAGCATCATGCAAGTAAACCAGGGGCAGTTTTATGGATTTTTAAGTCAAAACCAATGTTCAGACAGCATGCTAACTTCATGATTTGAACATGGATTTGTACTCATTTTGCATTGCTTTCAAACAGCTATGTGCATAGGTACAGTCATGGACCAAAGGTAAATGCACAACATCAGGAATTTCATAGACTTCAATACATTTTCTTGTTTATAAGAAAATGTACTTTGCTTCTTCTGGGTAACATATTCCTCTTCTTTGGTACAATTTGAAAGTAAAATGAATAAAGGCAATACTCTTTTTAAATAGAGGATCTTACATGAGTGCTCATGTTTTATTGAATTTATTAAACGAGTGAAGGAAAAGAGATAAAATGTGAGGCTTGCCGAGCATTTTATCTCTTTTTCTCAACGAGTTTAATAAATTCAATAATACAAGAGCATGAGTGTTAGATTCTTTTTATCATATGACAAATACTTTAAAAGCTGATTTCTGGCATAAAAACGTTATAATTTTGTCATTATGTACGCAACGTTGTTATGGACGTCATAATGTTTCCCGTAAATCTATAAACCACTAGCGGTTTATCGATTTTATTGCATGGCGTTATTTCACTCCCAGACGCGACGTCATATGATAACATTTTTTTATTAGATTAAATCCAATGCATTCTATAGCTACAGAGCTTAAAACATTTTTGCACGTTTTCAGGACAATTTTTGGGCAATTGTCACCATGAGGTCAATGGAAAAGTGGTATTTAAACATTTCAGTAAAAGTTTATTATTGTGCATCGATTGTATACCCAAGTCGCAAAGTCAAGACATCTAAATTGCATAAGTTGTACACCAATTATTCAGATTTGCAACAAGTGAAAATAAAATCTTGATGTCACACAGTATGCATTCTTTTGTAAACATGAAATTGCATTTAATAGAGTCTATAGGAAATTAATTCTGTGGAATTATTTTGGTCCTTGAGTTTATGTAAGAATACCATTGAAATGTTAAAACAGATCAGTTAACCCTTAATGCGCCAATCGCAACAAAAGTCATCTGCTTTTCTCGTTTGCTGAAATGTTTAAGAAGCCTCTATGGCAAACAGTGTGGACCCAGATCAGACTGCTCCTATAGGAGCAGTCTGTTCTGGGTCCATGCTGTTTGCTAGTATACTTAATTTGTCAGTAATGTTAAGCTATTATTTTCAGCAGACGACTACAGCAGACGACTACAGCAGACGACATTTTCAGATGCATTTTTTTCTTGGCTCTTTAAGGCTTAAGTCAGTCAGTTTGGATTTTTGATTTTTCAAACCTACTCTCTTCATACATTTTTAGGTCTAGAAGCATTTGTGAGCAGAGGCCAAGTTCAGAGAACACCAGAGTTGACAGATGATGAAGTGAATAAAGAAAACATAACTCCTACCAACAGCTTGGAAGATAAATCACAGATATTGAATGAAGAACAACCAGAAAATATATACAGTAACTACTTATATGAAAATAATCAGGATTATAGGAGGCTGAGAGACGACTTACCCAATGCTGATGGAGACACAAAACAGAGTTCTCTGATGGAGCAGAGAAGTGGATATAGCGGTTTATTTGAAGACATCCTGGGCCCCGAGCTGGAGGAGGAGTATGACAATGAAGGATCTGATAGATCACAGGAGGAGCTTGTTGTCATTGATAGAAGTCACAATATTATAAAGGGTGAGATTAGAAAGATATCATATTTCATTGCAATGAAAGACAAGGGCAAAGTCTGAATGCTTAACTATTTACACAGTTCAAAGGGAGACAACTAAAATGAGCAGTTATTTTCTTCATCTGCCTCCCTTTTCAAAATGATGACTTCACTTAAAGGAAAGAATTCGCTCCTACAGGGAGCGAATTCTTTCCTTTAAGTGAAGTCCCTATGATATTGGAAAACAATATCTCCATACTCGGTGATCTCTCTTGCATGTGTTCATTTTTCATAATGCACATGCTTACTGTGCGTAATGGCAGCTACACCAATGAAAGAAGAAATGAAAAAAGGTTTTCTTATTTTGCCATTAGCCTTTGTTCTGCTGAATCATGAGATTTTGTTTTTGTTTGTTTTGTTGCTTTACGTCCCCAAGTCAACAGCTATGGTCATGGCGGGATGGTCAGTTCACTTAACCACACTTTTTCCTGTGCAAGCTTGAACAAGCAGTTAACTAGTACTTTGTGCACATACTTTCTGGCTTGTAGCTGACAACAACCAATCATGAGATGAGATGGCTCTTGAGATTTTGTTTATATCGCAATTTGAGAAGGGAAGGCTCAGAGGAGCCAGTGCAAGGATGCAGTGTTGTCAGAACTTGTGCTGCTCGCACACATAAAGTACAGATGTAGACAAAGGCACGGGCTAACATTTCTAGCCCTACTAGATAGCTGCACTTGCAAGTTTACCTCTTTACTTGCTAGCAGCGACTTTTGTCATCCTCTGATAGATAACCTTTGAACACAGTTTGGACACAGATCAGGACAGACAAAATGTCTGTCCTGATCTTGATCCAAACTGTTTTACATTCTGATATTGTTCCAAAAAATAGTTTTGAAACAGTTAAGCTTGAAAAAAAAGGCAGCAGAGGACATAAAAAGTATGAAAAATTTCACAGCATTCAAAATGTTAAGGAATGAAAACATCCTGGGTCCTGAGCTAGATGATGATAATGAAGGGTCAGATAGGTCCCAGGAGGATCTTGTTGTCATTGATAGAAGTCACAATAATTTAAAAGGTATTACATCCAGGCAACCACCAAGTTAGCATTTCATTCCAATGAAACATCTAAAGATACACTGTCAATAATATAAAATTGGCTATCTACTATTGTAATCCAGGTGCATGCCTAACTACACAAAAGCTTGTTCATTTCTACATGCTCATTACACTGAAACATAAAAAGTAGTTGAGAAGTTTGTGAAAAACCTGTTTTATGGTGAAAAACACTCATTTATTGAATGGACATATGTTGTAGGTGCACATTGGAATTGCCTCTATGAGGCAATTCCAATGTGTACCAGCAACATATGTTACTGAAATTAAGGAAACCTATTTTGAAATATACACAAAACAAGCATCATGTCCATAGGCTTTCCTCTTTTAAACATCTCAAACTACCAATCAGTATTAAAAGACCTGTCATTATATGGCAAATTGCTTATATTTATATGACAGCTATTGGCTCGAGCCTCACTGGCGTCACTGCGCTGTGGTCCTTGAGCAAGACACATTTATCCTAGCTTAGTACTGGTTCAACCCAGGAAGACCTGTCCCTGTTTAACTGAAAGATTGTTGATGGGACGTAAAGAATCAAATCTAACAAACAAAGCATGGTAGTATTACTGGGAAATAATATGTTTTTGTGATCATAATCAAGATAAAACAAGGTTTTCTTGTTTTCCATTATCCTTTATTCAGCTGCACCCAAATTTATCCTCTGTATAAATCCGGTACAATCAACCTAAGATACATTGTAAGACTGGCCAGGGATAGTCGCCCTAGTGACCGAAATTTTGCCCTAAATAGGACCCCCCCCCCCCCCCCCCCCCCAAAAAAAAAAAACACAAACGCAAGCTGTGGTGACAATCTACTACCACTGCATCGTGTTTCTCCTTCCATTAAATGGCAATAGTATGTGTAATGGCTAATTTGCTTCTAAATTGACAGAAAATGCTGTAATTTTAGGCTATAAATTCTCCGTAACGGACTGTCACTTCTCCCTAATTTTCCTGCAGGGAGAATTGACTTCTCCCTACTATCAGAGCCCAGCTTGAAAACTGCTTGCTAGAAAATGAACGTTTCAAATCCATTGTTGAACAGATGGACTCTAGAAGCACCCTTGATTATCTCCATGGTGTGGTTTAAAACATCTTATATTGAGCTTTAGTGACAATGCGCATTTCAAATATTTTTGTCAGTGTTATTTTTTTTATTAATGATTGCGGCCCTTTTTTGCCATGTCGGGTCAATATTTTTTCTGTGGATCTGTCTGCTTTTTTCCTCTGCTGCCTATATTCAAGTGCATTTCAGGCTAGACTTTATCTTGGATGCAAATGCTATGAACCCTGATCAAACTGTTCCCTTGAGAGGAGTGAGCAATAAGATCTGGATCCATATTGTTCGCAATATAGGCTACCTAAGATCATAAGTATGTCAGAGAGCAAATGACTGGCCGAAAAAGGGGTAATATTAATATTGATCCATTCTGTACATGAAAGTCTGATTAGCCGGCTTCTTCAAAATCCAGCTGATCTTGATCTTCACTGTTTTCAGAAGAGTGTACATACATTTAGAATAGGTTATGTACACACTAATTACATTTTCGAAGCAATCCTTTAATGAAACTTTAGATTTTTATACCCCCCGCAAACTTTGTTTGTAGGGGGTATACTGTTTTCACGTTGTCCGTGCGTCCGTCCGTCCGTCCGTAACGCTTTGTTTCCTTAATAACTCGAAGAGTCATTGCTGGATTTTCATCAAACCTTGCAAACATGTTCATATATGCAAGACAAATACTTTAGACAAAAAAGTAAGGGCTAGGGACCAATTCTATTAGAGTTATTTCCCTTTGTAGTTCTAAATGGCTTTTAATATAGTGCTTTAAGCTTATGCTATTATAGGCCATACATGGGCCGATCAACTCCTACCACAGCTTTTGATGGAACAATTTGATACTTTTCCTATACAATGTAGACACATTGAACATATGCATGAAGGAGTTTGGTTCAGAAAAAATAATTTTCTACAAAATGACAGCTGTGAGAACTTAGACAATTTTTCCTTAATAAGGTGTTTGTATATGCATAGACGGTGCCCTTATGGGCCGATCAACTCCTACCACAGCTTTTTATGGAGCAATTTGATACTTTGCCTATACAATGTAGACACATTTAACATATGCATGAAGGAGTTTGGTTTAGAAATAATATTTTTTGACAAAATGACAGCTGTGAGAACTTAAACAATTTTTCCCTAATAAGGCTTTTGTATATGCATAGATTGTGCCTTCATGGGCCGATCAACTCCTACCACAGCTTTTGATGGAACAATTTGATACTTTGCCTATACAATGTAAACACATTGAACATATGCATGAAGGAGATTTGTTCAGAAAAAATAATTTTTGACGAAATGACAGCTGTGAGAACTTAGACAATTTTTCCCTTATTAGGCTTTTGTATATGCATAGATGGTGCCTTCATGGGCCGATCAACTCCTACTTTAGCTTTTGATGGAACAATTTGATACTCTGTCGATACAATGTAGACACATTGAACATATTCATGAAGGAGTTTGGTTCACAAAAAATAATTTTGACAAAATGACAGCTGTGAGAACTTAGACAATTATTCCCTTATATGGCTTTTGTATATGCATGGATAGTGCCTTTATGGGCAGATCAAGTCCTACTACAGCTTTTGATGGAGCAATTTGATACTTTGCCTACACAATGTAGACACATTGAACATATGCACGAAGGAGTTTATAATTTTTGTTTGCACAGATTCTACTGAAATCTTCTTATCAAAACTAAGGTCTTCTTGTTTGAACTATAACTTGCCAAGTTTTTCCACTGACTCTTACTGTGTGGGGGGTATCTAATAAGCATTGCTTATTGACTTTTTTCATTGCAACCGTTCATAGCCTCATGAATTACATGAATTAGATCAACAGATGCCAAGCTCACTTGCAGGTGCAATACGCTTCAAACATGGAACTCATTCGCCAGAAGAGATACTGGTTTTGTGATTGACAGCAAGCTTCACCTGAGTCGCAGATGCAAAACACGCCTCTTGTTTGCTCCATTGGCTGTCCGTGTTCAAGCTGGCTGTTACGCTTTTTCCACTTTACACTCCGACTAAACCGTTAATATGATTATATTTTAAATATAAAGCTGTTTTAATTCCCAAATCAAAAATATTTTTCATATTTTAGATATTTATAATAAAATGTAAATACAAACAATAAATTCATTTTTTTGAATGTTCATGGAATCATGAATACTTCGGGTCTCTTGCAAAGTTAATGCAAAGCCTCACTTACTTTGCAAGAGACCTGAAGTATTCATGATTCCATGAACATTCCAAAAATTGAATTCATTTCTTAAATGTGCTTATTAGTTCGTATAGGGACCGAATAAGGGTAGTAATTCATTGTTTAAAAGTTTCTTGTATCTATTTGTAGACATACAAGAACCACCTGACTTTCAGTTATGTGAGAGTCCTGAAGTTGGCATTGAGCAACAAGAGATGTTAGATCTAGATGGTTCTCCTGTGATGACCCCCAGGGCTATTGTCATTGATAGGAGCTTTCACCAGTCTCCTGGACAACAAGGTATGCATGGGTGAAAGTTTTCAGGATTATTCCTGAATTCAGGATTTTGAGGCTGACTTTCCAGAATTCAGGATTTTGAGGCTGACTTTCCATAGAAAGTCAGCCTCAAAATCCTGAATTAAGCAGATTCTAATAGCTCCTTTGATTTATTTTCAGTTTATCTAAAGACAATTGACCATTTAAACTTGAAATTGTTGATATTTGTAGGCATACTGAAAGTTTTAAGATTTGATTTTAAAAAGTTCAGGATTTTTTGAAATTTTGAACTTTCACCCAGGGTTCATAGGTCCAGTTATGCAAAAAAAATAACGAAAATGTGTCATTATTTTCTTATACATCAATTTAAACATTTGTTTAAGGTGCTCAAGAGAATTGTCTCATTGAGAGTGTTCTTTTAAGACTTTTGACTACCGACAACATATGTTTTGGTTCAGAAATAAGAAAATTGTTATTGATAGCCTTTACCAGTCTCCTAGATAATCACATTGTCTTAGAAGCTGACATGATGTAGTGGATAAACTACTCATTTTGTAGCCATGGGTCCAAGGTTCAATTTATAGCTCTCCAGTCTGTCAGATGAAGCTTGCTGTGGCCCTGTCCCCGTTTGACTTTAGTGACAGATCTACTTGTTGCTCTGTGAGACATATGTTCACTTTGTTTTAAATGCTTTTATATCATTTTTCAATCATTGATTGTCATTGGCTTTTATGCTTACGATTCATCAACTTTGATGGAAAAGTCTTTTTCAACAAGATACAAGAAACTTTATTTTCCGTCAGTTATAGTACAACAGATAGCATTAGCTACAAGAGCTATTTTCCAACACAACAGAAGTAAAATAACGTAAAAGCAGCTGTAAAAAGAGATTGGTTATCACATATGTGAGTAGATTACCTACTTATAGAATAGTATAAAACTTTGGAAAAGGATTTTGATTGTGCATTGTCTGCATAAAACTCAATAAAAAGCTAAGAGCACATACATATTTACAGATTCAGTTATATATACATCATGCATTGTATAAGTTTAGATTTGAAATGGTACGATGTACTGCTAAATAGTGATAAAAGTCTCGCTTCAATGTCAACAGGTTGACAGGTTGTTTATACACTTGTATGTCTATGCAGCAATGCAGAGACATACACTATTGCACTCAGGCCGATCATGCATTATGGAGTCTTGGTCGGTCTGTTTGCAATAGTGTTAAGGGCTATGAATTACCTTCAGTGACGCTACATGAAACTGTTTGGTATATCTGTTTTCAGGCAGAGGAGGGAGTTTAAACAGTAGTCATCACAGTACCAGTCCAAAGGTGTCCCCAAGGTACCAGCCAGCCTCTCCAGAGAGAGCTGAAGGCTCACCACATTCTAAATTGATGTTTGAAACAGGTATGAGATTTACCAATCAAGGGAGCGCAGTGGCTCAGTTGTAGTGCTTGACTGGAGATCAAAGGGTTGCGGTGGCACTGTGATGAGCGCTGTGGCTCAGTGGTAGAGTGCTTGACTCAAGATCAAGGGGTTGTGGGTTCAAGCCTCAAATGAGGCATTGCCTTTTGTCCATGAGCAAGACATTTATCCTCTGCTTAGTACTGGTTCAACTCAGGAAGACCTGACCCAGCATAACTGAAAAATTGTTGACTCGGACATAGAGAATCAAATCAAATAAATAAAACCGGCAGCACAGAGTTGTGTCCTTGAGCAAGACACGTTAATCCAGGAAGACCCATCCTGACATGACTGAAAAAGTGTTGACTGGGACATAAAGAATCAAATCAAACAGAAAATTTACCAATTAAGCTAACCGTCCAACATATCCCCTCATAACTCTTTAAAATAGGCTCTACCCAGAAACTTTTATTCAGTGTGAAAAATATTCTTTTTCTTTCTCTATATACAGCCAGACCCTCTTTCCAGTATTATCGGCAGGTGTACTTTGTACACTCCAGGTTTGAGGATGACAAGTAACCATATCTAAATTACCGTAGGGTTCTTAAACCTGCACAGGGGGTGACTCCCTGCACATGGGACATCCAGTTAACGTCCCAGTCCGAAGGACGATGCACTTATCTAGTGTCACCCCCCTGCAAATGACACTAGAACACATTTGATGGCGCGCCATCGCAAATCCCCACACTCTCGAAACAATCTAATGGTAATTGACCCTTTGACCCCATCCCAAGGTCACCAGTTTGATCGTAGGTTAAGATTTTTCAGTGTATCCTGGTCTACTGCTCATCCCCTTTAATCTGATATGCCACACGACCATGTTCAGAAAATTAAATTTTCGACCTCATAGAGATGCCTTTTAACACCTTTGCAGACAGAGACTCAGATTAGGCAGCTCTTACAGAGTCTACTATTTTTGCTTATGGAAATATGATATATCTAACCCTACACTAGTGGACCTGACAAGTAATTTCTTTGTTTTATTCACCAACATAAAAGTTTATTTATATAATTATTCATAGTGGGTAGAGTCTAGCATGAATATTCATGAAGGAAAGGGTTAAATGTATAATCAACCATCCAAACTGCAGTACTGTAAATTCGGAAATTTTTGTTCAAACTTTATTTTCACGAATAGCCTTAAACATCATATATGGGATGTTAAAAAAAAATGCGAATAGGGCATGATTTACCTGTATCAGTAAAGGACAGAGTGATTTCGCGAGGGTTTTATTTTCACAAAACTTCGCTCATGCGAAGTTTCGCGAAAATTTCCAAGTTTACAGTAAATGCTACCATCAGTGAAAGCAATATCTGCTAAAACAAAGTGAATCCAATTTCCATTTCTATTTGACAGACAGTCCATCAGGGAAACTGCAGATGGTACGACCAAAGCTGCCAGAGAACTTGAGAAGTCCTCTGTCTGATGAAATCCGGAAGATGTTTCAAGAAGCTATTGCTGATACCACACCAAAGAAAATATCATCACCTGGAGGCTTGAACAGATCTAGACTCGCTGATGGTATAGAAAATGTAATGGATAATAGACGCATATCGGGTAAGAACCTGGGCCCGAGGTTATAACACTTTTTTCATGCTCAACTCAACTGAGCACAAAATTTCAACTGCTCATAAAAACTAAAATACCGATAAATAAAGAAATTTCTTGCTTGAAGTCTCTCAGAGGTTGTATTTATCATGCTAATAAATGTTAAAATGCCAACAATTAACATTTATGAGCATGATAAATGTATGCTCAGTTGAGTTGAGCACGAAAAAAGTTTTATAAAAGTTTTAAAAATCTTGAAACACATCTCCTGAACCACTGGTCTTAATTTAAAATAAATGAATGTTCCCCATATTGCCCTCTTCTAAAATTGCACAATGTGTTCCGCTTAGTTTAGCAAACTAGCTGCTAGAGCTAAAACTAGAAAAAATCTTTTAAACAACATCTTGTGGACCACTGGTCAAAATAATTTCAGGGAAATGTTGCTCGTAATGCCCTATACCAAAATTGCACAAATGATTTTGCTCAGCTGAATGAAATGGCTGCTAGAGAAAAAATAGAAGTCTCTTTAAACAGCATCTCCTCCTTAACCACTTGCCCATTCAAAATAATTTCACAGAAATATTGCTCTGGTGTTGTTTTTTTTGTTGCTCTTACAGTCAGTCTTCCTTCCCATATAAACTGATTTACAGCTGTTAGTTTAAACATATTTTATTTCCAACAGATAACAAGTAATACAGTACTTCACAGCTGTAGATACATTTACCCTTTGTGTACCAATGACATTTTTCGGTTATGACGTCGTTGTGCCGCGGTCCCCTCGCACTAGGCATATACAATTGTTTATCAGTCACCTCTAATATTAACTGAATTGTTTCAACATAACCTAATAACCGTTTCCTATCTCACGGCATGTTACCTTTATCAGGTCATGATGACGTTGCACTTTTTGAATGACGTCGCTAATGATGCTGAATCAACACAAAAATCAAAAATTACGTCATAATCGCTAGTTTGAAGAGTGTTCAACAATGGGCAAACTGATAAATAGAATACCAGGTTCGCGTCTTTTGATATCAAGTTTACCAGGCTCGGCTTTGAGAACGCATGTTGAATCGCTCGGCAAGCCTCGCGATGTCAACATGCGTTCTCAAAGCCTTGCCTGGTAAACTTGATATCAAAAAACACTCACCTAGTATTCTCTATGTACCAATGAATTCTTCTGGTTTTATACAATTGCAATACACTTGGGATTGTCCATTGTGTATATTGTAGGGTCACAGGTTATAGTTTCTAAAACAGTACTGTTTTCATTTCTCTGAAGATCAATTTTATATTAGCAAACAGTGCAGACCCTGATGAAATGCCGCAGTATGCGGCATTTTATCGGGATCTTCACTGTTTGCCAAAGTTCCTATTATGGGAATTCTGGTACATAAAGGGTTAATACAGATTACCAGCCTAGGCCCATTTTATGAGACAACTGCATTTCTTCCGTCTCTGTTTAAAATCAACTCCAAAATTTTGCAAATAATCTGGGCTGTTACCCTGACACCCACACAACATTATTATATAAATATAACATTCTTGAGAGGGTGCTAGTCGAAAATATCATCACGAGAAATGTGACTATCAACCGAGGCGCAGCCGAGGTTGATAGTCATATTTCGAGGGATGATTTTTCGACTAGCACCCTCTCAAGAATGTTATATTTATTTTATTATACCGAACATCTTCTAACAATGGTGCGAGAAGTTCCAAAGACAACGCAATGCATACTTGCTACGAATGGATGAAATAATATTTTTCTCAAAAGGATTGTGTTTGTAAACAGTTCGAGTTCTCAAACTGTTCGTGATCGTCGTTTAAACAAATCGTAATATAATACTGACGACGTCAAACTTTTCAGGCTACTTAGCTGCAGTATCGCTTAAATCAACATTGTAAATGGAGTTGCTGTACAAATGATGCGGTTTTGTTGCAAAACAGAAAATTTCGTCTTATCTGCTCAATTTGGGTTTCAAAATGTTCCACTCGTTCTAACTAAGAAAATGAGTACCCACACTTTATGTTTCTGACCACAAATAACAAAGTTATTGGGAGTTTAAAGTGACCAGGCCATGGATCACACATGTATCCGCCATTGTAAGTTAGCGTCTCCTCGTGTTAACCAAACAAACCGTACGCGCATCGGCGGCGCGCATGTGATAGTCGAAATTATCGCAGGGTGATAGTCGAAATTAGCACCTACCGGCCTATGGAGGTTTTACATGGGAATTCAATGTGAGGTATAATAAAAATAATTATTTCATGCTCATCTACAAAAAGAGTATACAAACATATTTAGACACAAACTTACCCATGAAACTTCCTAAACTTAGCAAAAGTCAGTAATGTTTAGTAAATTATAATCTACAGTCAAACCTGTGTAAAACGGCCGCTCAGAAATAGTCAAATCAAAGACCTTAATGACAACTGGTAGCTTAATGAAGGTCGAAAGTAATTCTGCAATACTTTTGACCTGCAGTAAGCAATAATCGGTCTTGAAAACCATTTTTGGTCGTTTTGAGAGTGGCCGTTTTACACAGGTTTTACTGTAGCTAATTTTCTTTACATTTTCTAGCTTCAAGTAAAGGCAGTTTTGCTGACCAAGTTCAGCTTGAAGACCTAGTTGTTGGCGACAACATTGTGAGAAAAGACTCAGATTATTTCTCCAAGAGTGGCTATCTCTCCCAACAGCTCAAACAACTTCATGAGGATGTAGATCAACAAGACTCTGACTACAGAGGCACTCCAAAGGTACAGTAATAATTATTCGCCATTTAAATTAATGAATTCCTAAAAATTCTTGCTGCAAAACTGTAGAAGCTAAAATCATGAAAGAATGAATGAAAACAAATCGATTTAAGCAATAAACATAGTTATTGCAGTTTTTTAGCTCACCAGAGCCGAAGGCTCCGGGGGAGCTTATAGGATGGGACTTGAGCCAGCGTCATGTGTGTCCGTCCACACTTTCAAACATGAATATCATTGAAACCAGCTGGCCGAATTGAATCAAATTTCATCTGGAGCATCATTGGGGCAACTTATTGCATTTGCAACCATCAACACTTCATAGGGATTAGGCCATTCTGAATACAATAGGGTTATTCAAATCAAATTAACTCTTTCCTTGCTAGCACTGACTTGTTGTCTGCTGATCATCTTTGCAAAGTGTTGGGACCCAGATCGGTACTAGCATTATACCGAAGCTGGATCCTAACTGTTTGATTCTCTGATAGTGTTCCTGAAAGAATTTTTTGAAAAAAAATCAGTAGACAGCAACAAAAGCATGAACGATTGCTGAGCATGCCATGAGTTAGGGCCATGTAGGCATAGTTTATAATAATATTATGATAGATTGAATTTTTGCGGCAAATATGTGATTTGCTCTTGGATCTTAGAAACTTCAATGAATGTGTTGTTTGTAGATCCATAACACTAATACTCATTTCAGCAGGAGATACTAATTTGTAGACAAATTTGCTTGTTTATTCACAACTCCAGACAGAGTGGGTAATTAACTTTTAAAAAATTCAACGAAGATTTGTTGTGAGTACTCAAAAGAACTGTCTCAGCAATTGTTTCGAAAATGTTGCACGCAAAATACAGTCGAATCTCATTAATTCGAAGTTCTAGGGACTAGAGATTTTATTTTGAAGGAATGAAAGTTCAAATTATAGGGAGGTAGACATAAGTATATACAGTAGAACTTAAATGGCTCGAACAGGCTTGGGACCATGAAAAATGGTTCTAGCCAAGGGTAGTTCCAGCCATCCAGGGTGGCTTATGCATAAAATGACCTGAAGGGACCATAATAATAGTTCTAGCCAGCCCAGGTATATGAGCTATCAGAGTTCGAGCCATCTACTGTATAACTCCTTAAAGTGATTATTATCAGTTTGTTTCCTGTCAAACATTATGTTTTGTGTGCGTAAAAGAAATGTCTCAGAGTGATATTTCTTTTACAAACACAAAACATATGTTTTATCTCGGACCCAATAAACACGGACTGGTCTCTTATATACAGGTAAATTTATATATTGGAAACACATTGTCGTGGCTCAATGGTGGCTGAGCTTTCAAAACTGACGTTTGTTGAAAATTAAATAATCATATCTCCGTTATTTCTCTGCATATCTTTGAATTTTCTTCAAAAAACAATGGTTCAATATACTATCTTTAAGACTGTATTGTTATATTTATTGAAAGTTTATCCGTTTTTATGAACAGCAGCAAGAAACCTAGGTACCCTGTTTAGCTATTTTCGGCACTTTTAGCCGAAAATCGTCAGAAATCAACATAAAAAGATGAGAAAGCTTCAATATTTTTTACTGTAACCCATAATATTTCAGCCTCGCATACCGGGAGTAACCTCTTACAATCTCGTGTATGTTCAGAATTAATTTTATTGGATGTAGTTCTTTGAAATAACGCTAAAATAAAGCCTCGACAACATAACTTTGTATTTCCGTCAGTGACCAGTCCGTTTATACTGGGTCCGAGGTTTTATAGACAATATTTAATATAATTCATAAATAGTCTCTATTCTCTGAATCCATTGTGTCCGAAATTTATTTCTAATTAGCAAGTATTTCGAAAAATCAGAGTTTTTAGGTTTGACTGTATTTGCTTATCTGGACATGCCATTTCAGGTTGATGATGTTTTGAGGCGTGTAAAGCTAATGGAAGAGAGAATGCTGGGCAAAGGAACTCCTCTGGGTTCGAGCAGCGACTTAGAGCTACCAGTAATGGACCCCAACAGCAGGATATCAGACAGTGATGACGGTGATGATGATAAGCCTCGTCTAGATGCAGGTGACGTCTCTTGGGAGTTAGCGGAAAATTTGGACGATATTGAAATGCCAGATCTGGGTATTGACCAGGATCTTGACAATGAGAATGCAGTTTTTCGAGCAATAGACAAAGAAAAGGGGACGGAAACTGAGGTAGATTTAGACCTTAAGCCTGTGAATCTGGATGATTTTTTCAAGTCAAAGACTCCAGAGTTGCCCAAAAGGGTGTACTCAGCTGGGATACAAAGTGAAAGTTTGCAAAGTGAAAGTAGCCTACAGATGCCAAAGTTTCCGCAAGTTTCTGGCGATGAGAAACCACTGATTTCCTTTGATACACCATAGGCCTGGATAGACCATATTTTTGAGCGTAAACTTGTTAATATTTTCTTACCGGTCTGTTTTAACATCTGTTTTGGGTGCTCAAAAGAATCGTCTCATTGAGTATCCACAACATCTGTTTTGGTTGATAAATTAGAAAATAAATTTTTAATTACGCACTCTAGATCTAGAGGCTTGATACACTATAAGAATTGTGATTTCATGTAAATCTAGTTGTATTTAATATATTTATTCGGGGAAATGACAATAGAAAGTGTAGACCCAGATCATCTGTTTTTGTGGTTTTATACATTTATGTACTGTTTGAACAGGAGATAGTAACTGAAATTTTAAAATAAATCTAGTTTATTGTTCAGTATTAATGGAAAAGAGAGATATTGTTTCACACTTCATCATTATTCTGCTGAAGATTACCATTTAGTACAGACATAGACATTTGTGCTAGAAATTCCCACTTTACAATTACCTTAAGATCAGGTGGCCTTGAGATATTGCCCCCCCCCCCCCCCCCCCCCCCAATGTTGACACTGGTGAAAAATTCCAGGATTATTCCTGAATTAAGGTTTTTGAGGCTGATTTTCCACAGAAAGTCAGCCTCAAAATCCTGAATTAAGCAGATTCTAATAGCTTCTTTGATTTATTTTCAGTTTAACTAAATGACAATTGACCATTAAATCTTGAAATTGTTGATATTTGTAGGCATACTGCAAGTTTTAAGATTTGATTTTAAAAAGTTCAGGATTTTGAACTTTCACCCATGTGTTGAACAGACTTGGATCAGATGTTAATATACTGATTGTCCACCTTGATTTATGCTTTATACACATTTGCGTCATCAGAGAAACTTGTCTTCTGTGTTTGCATACATGACAACCAGTTTTCTTTTGGTGAAGTTCACTTATTTTTTTTTCATGCTCGTTCTACAAGTGCATGGAATTTGTACTGAACCAGGGTGCGCACAGGCTTGAAAAGTACGTGAATTTTTAAGGCTTCCTTGAAAAGTCCTGCCTTGAAAAGTACTGGAAAACAACTCAAAAGCCTTGAATTCTACTATTTCCTGTAGGGCTTAGCACAGTTTATAGAGACCTTAATCATTATAAAATTGTTGTGCATTTATTTGGTGCAGCATGTGCTGCACCAAATAAAGGCACAACAATTTTATACTTATTTTCTAATACTTATTTCTCCATTATCTCAGTAAAGCATTTCTGAAGTAGAATTTTAACACTTAAATCAGTATTTTTCATTAACTTTTAGTCCTTGAAAACTGTAGGAAAGTATTTTAGAAGTCCTTGAAAAGTCCTTGAATTTACACATCCCTACCTGTATGAACCCTGTGATCATCAATTTTTAAATGCCAACAATTGGGGTTATTTTAAAATTTGACAAACATGTCATTGGCTGCTGTTCTGAGAAAGAAAAATGCCTCATTTGTTTACCCTTAGTTATTTATGATTATCACATATTCGGGACACTATTTGCAACAATAACCCAGAGTCTGCATATGCAATAAGCTCTTTCTTGCCAACTGGTTATATGCCTGCCATGATGATAACTGGACGTCATGCTATAATGGATCAAATTTAGTATTCTTACTTTCAGTCATGTTCATTTTGCAAGTTTTGTACGCTTGGCTTTTGATCATACATGTACAGCTTCATTAAATGACATCATCACATCTAAAAATAAAATTCTGATCAATATCTTTGAGCAGGACTAAGCTCTCCCTTAATTTTGAAAATAATTCTTGGTAATTTATCATGCACCTCAGAAAATGAAAGCAAAATGTAGGTCACTGAATTCAGTTTTGACTGCGGTCATTTTCTTTGAAAACATCCAACTGAACATGGATTTTACCTGAATTTTACCACCTCCACTGCAGAATTTTTTGTCAGTGTGAGTGATTCTCTTTGCTGATGTCACGAGAACAAATTGCTTTTTGATGCTCAGTTATTCAAAAACTTAGAGATGGATGAGAACTGTCGACAATATGAGAACAAGGGATATAGAGAAATTCCAAAGGTTAAGCCGAAACACAACAACCAAGACACACACAGAACCTGGTTCCGAGGTTATAAAACTTTTTCATGCTCAACTCAGCTGAGCACGAAACTTATCCTGCTCATAAATGTTAAATGTCAACAATTGTTGGCATTTTAACATTTTTTTAGCATGATAAATACAACATCTGAGAGACTTAAAGCCATTTGTCAGTATTTTATTTTTTATGAGCAGTTGAAAATTCTTGCTCAATTGAGTTGAGCATGAAAAAAGTTTTTTATAACCTCAAGGCCAGATAACTGTTGAGACAAGAAAAACTAGACATCTAGCTGCACTTGAAAGCTGAATAATATTTTGCTATATGGTAGATGTACCAGTATTGGTGGTAGCTCCAGAAATCTTTGTAATACAGAAAAAAAGCCACCATTTATCAACTGGAAATTGAGCAATGAAATTTCATCAGTTACCGAACAATTGAATTTGCTTGTCGTGTAATAAATATTCAGTGATGTGATGTCACCAATGACGTCATTATGACTTTATATCTTTGAACGTGACAGCCGCCATTTTACGAATGTCAGAAAGCTAACAATAGCAACAGGCAGCTTAAATTTATGGTCAAATGAACAAATTGAAAGAATGTTTCGGTAAAAATTGACCAACAACTCATTAGATTAGAATAAAACTATAATTCAGTGGCATTTTAATGACAAAAAATTCGGCAACTGATTATATAAACCTAGATTTGCGATGATTACCACCAAAACCGGCGCTTGTTTGTAAAGTGACCCAGCCCAGAATCAATCTGGATTTAACCTATCAGCACATCAATGGTGAGTAATGATTATCAAGTATAGCGAAGATATGTATGTCCAAATATTTTATTCAAAAATTAATTATATGTCATAACTAGATTTATACTTTGATTCCTTGATACATTAATACCACATATGTCTGTTTAACCCTTTCCTTCATGAAAATTCTTGCTAGACTCCACCCACTATGAGTAATTATATAAATAAACTTTCATGTTGGTACATAGAACAAAGAAATTACTTGTCAGGTCCACTAGTGTAGGATCAGATATCATATTTCCATAAGCAAACAGATTAGACCCTGATCAGGCAGCTCTTGCAAGAGCTGCCTGATCTGGGTCTGCTCTGTTTGCAAAAATTTTGAAAAGCGTCTTTATGAGGTAAAGGGTTTAATGATGGCCCATACGATACAACAACGCAACTACCAGGTTAGCAAAGACTGAGATAGTTCATGAGCTCAAATTTGGAGATATAGCTGTCATGCAAATATAAACAACTTGCAGTAGCGCGACAGGTATTTTAATACTGATTGGCAGATTTGGAAAGTATAAAAGAGGCAAGGACAATGGACATGATACTTTCCAAATAGTTTTCCTTATTTTCAGTAAAATATGTTGTAAGTACACATGGTGAAAACTCATTTATTGAAAAGACATATGTTGTAGGTACACATTGGAATTGCCTCAGAGGCAATTCCAATGTATATCTACAACATATTTGAGGCAATTCCAATGTATACCTACAACATATGTCTTTTCACCATAAGCTTATTTTTTTAAACGGACATTGTTCCAGTGAAATGAGCAAGTAGGAATGAACAAGTTTTCATGAAGTTTGTCACGCACATGGATGACAATAATAGATGACAGACAGCCTATTTTATGCTTCTGACAGCTTATCGTGAGATGTTTCATTGGAGTATATTGCTAAATTGGTAGTTGCCTGGTTGTAAATGTCATTTCAATATGGACTAATTGAACAGGCTCATTTTGGTTTTATGATAATTGAGCAGCAACATGAGATTACCAATAATGTTGCTATGTGTCATGAGAAGACTCAAGGTCAGCCTAGGCATCATCTCAGTCCCAGGGTTCATACAGGCAAGATTGTGTAAAATTCAAGGACTTTCCTACTATTTTCAAAGACTGAAAACTTTTTAAGAAAACTACTGATTTACACGTTAACATTCTACTTCTGAAATGCTAGTCCATTACTTAAGATATTAGTTTAAGATATTAGTATAAAATTGTAGTGCCTTTATTTGGTGTAGCATATGCTGCACCAAATACAGGCACCACAATTTTATTTTATACTGATTTAGGTCTCCAAAAATACAGTTGAATCCTCCTGTAAATGGTACAATTCAAGGACTGCCTTTGAGTGCTTTTCAAATAGTTTTCAAAGCAAATTTTATTTTCAAGGACTTTTCAAGACAGTCCTGTATATTCAAGTACTTTTCAAGCCAGTGCGAACCCGAGTCCGATTAGTCTTCACTTTCCGCATGAAGAAAGTTTGGATCCTTAGTTACCTACCAAGTGCACAGAAAAGATTCTGATCAGACTGGGCATATGCCTAGGTTGATCTGATCTTAGCTTTGCATACACTCATTTTGTAGGGTTTTGTCATGTCAGGTCATGGCTTATAGGGTCTCCAACATTTGTTTTTTGTAGGGTACATCTCAAGACTTAGAGATTATCTTTGTTTAAAGTATTGTTGGCAGCCATGTTTTTTGACAGATCAAATTGGCTTTAGCAATTTTTGTATAGGGTCATCTAGGGTATATTCCTGTAAAGTTTATTTAAAATTGGCACAGTGGTATATAGGAGTTGTCATTTAAAACAAATTGTTGACGACGAATGACGCACGACAGACATTGATCCCAAGAGCTCGCTTGGCCAGCTAAAAAGAATAACCAATAAGCTATAATAATTATAATTTACATTAATAATTGACATTAATAAATAATATTTTCAAAATGGCTCCTCAGATAATGGTACGAATCCTATATCTAAGTAACACTCCGAGGAGACTGAGCATTATGTCAGAGTTCTTACAGTTTGATAAATCTACCCCAGAAAAAAAGTCATCTAGCCCCACAGGAGAGCTGTATAAAATTATGCACCTATAAAGAGGGATATTTCCTGACATTATACATGGGTGAAAGTTTTTAGGATTATTCCTGAATTCAGGATTTGAGGCTGACTTTCCGTGGAAAGTCAGCCTCAAAATGCTGAATTTAGCAATTATAATCGCATCTCTTATTTTCAGTTTCTATTTAGACAATTGACCATTTAAACCGAAAATTGTTGGTATTTTGTAGGCATAATGCTAGTTTTGAGATAGGAATTTCTAAAGTACAGGATTTTTGAAATTTTGAACTTTCACCCATGGATACAGGAGCTCTATGGCTCAGTGGTAGAGTGCTTGACTCGAGACAGAGGCCGCGGGTTCGAGCCTCACCAGCGTCACTGCGTTGTGGTCCTTAGGCAAGACATATTTATTCTAGCTTAGTACTGGTTCAACCCAGGAAGACCCGTCCCTGTTTAACTGAAAGATTGTTGATGGGATGAAAAGAATCAAATCAAACAAACAAATCAGCCATGGGTATATGGTCCAGCAAGCAAGATTTTGATACTAATCCCATAATGTACAAAAACCTCCTATATAGGCCTATGCTGGCATGTCCAGAAAGGCTAGAAGTCTATTTTTGTCCGAGTCTTCCTCTACTTCCATACTTTGTGTAAGTGAGAAGCGAAGCCTATGGTGAGACTGTGTGTATCCACAGGCTCATCACAGCCTTCCCTGCTTTCAGCTGCGATAAGTACCAAAATCTAGTGTGCTGATCTATATACAGTCTACTCTCGATACCTCGAATTTCAAGGGACTGGGCAAAATATGTCGAGTTAACAGTAGTTCGAGGTAACCAAATCATGACGTATACCTACCATTTTGGGGCGAAATAATTCACGTTTAACTTGTCCATTAATATATCGTTATATACGGAGCTATTTCATTAATAAACTACGGGATGAATTGACCCAAAAAATCAATTGACATTTGAAATTGAAACATTAAAATTTCTCAGGTACCGCTACAGACCTGACATTATGACTATTTTTTTCACTTTCTAAGACAAAATAAAATAAACATAGCGTTTTCAGTCAGCAACTGGTCCCGCGGTCGCAAGTTTTGCCCTTCCATAAGTCGTCATATTTTAAGCCCCAACAGTGTACATGCACGTTTTAATTTTCGTCGGCTTGATGTGCATATGCCTTCCTAATGACATGACCAATGTCCGAAAATAGCCTTAAATGCACAAGTCTGTTTTCAAAATAAAAAAATGGCCGAGAAACAATTAAATTATACTTTGGCCTTATTTAAAACAAGCAGTCATCGGACAGAGATTGCTCAAATATGACACATTAGTTCATGTAGCCGCTTTGAAGTTGTACCACAATAGATCAATAGAATTCGGCGACCGCGGTCAATTATGTAATTATACATATACAACACACTCATTTACAACTGCATGTGTCACACACGTGGACCAAGTGATCAAACAATTGGTGATTTTAATGAGGATAATTAACCTTGAAAGCGGTGGATTAATTGGAGACACATTCATATAAAAAGGTAATTTCTTATGAAATGAAATCGAGTTAGGCGTTGTAAAATACACTAAAATTGATCAGCGGGACCAGTTTTTCGTAACGAGTTATCAGTTTTATTGACTTAGCCATGGTCGAGATAAACGTTGTGGAATTGCAATAATATATAGGGGAAAATACCGGGACCGGGCCGTCAGGTCGAGATAAGTGATAGTATTGAGTTATGCATAGTTGAGTTAACGAGTCGACAGTATATGATAAACAGAGATTATTGTAAACATTTTTCATACTACTCCTTTCATCATATACTTGTACTAGTATTGCCCTTGATACTAGACTTTTAGCCCAAGCGTATCAACCAAGTCAAATAGAGCTGTCCAGCCCTTGGATCCAAAAGCCATGTTGAGGGCTGATACCAGGGCTAATATTTTCTGTCCCCCCTCCCCAGCAGTTGATCTCGCCCGGGAGAAAAAAACAGAGAATATCTGCAAACCAATTGTAAAAAAAATAAAGAAAGTGGACGTATTCTTGCACATTTTTACCTGATTCCAACCAAAATTGCACTGAAAAGACCGTTAAAACATTGAATTATCTATTTTCTTACACCGAGTATCTCCGTACAAAATGGCGTCAGCGTCAAACTTTCGAACGCCATAAAGTCACGACATCATATCGGCAAGCAACGTTTCCGCGAACAAAAGGATAGACGAAATGCCTTTGAGCCGTTGAGGATGATAAAGTCACTTAATTTAGTGGCTGTCAAAATAAAGAAATTGATAGATTATCTCATTAGCTCGTTTTCACACATAAGTATATGATAAAAATATTATTACACCTTGTTTTTGATCCCAGCCCTGATCTCAGCCCTCGGACCAAATCAGCCCTCGCTCTTCGGGCTCAGGCTGATACAGTCTACTCGGGTTGAGTTCAGTGCTGGGATCAAAAACACCGTGTAATAATCTATATGTATCAACCTACCTTGTATCAACCTGAGAGGCCTATTTCAGCAGGAGGGGTTCTACGGGATACGATTAGAATTTTTTTAAACATAATCATAGGTTTAGATCAACAATAAATGCATAAACTTGTAAATATTTTCTTACCCATAAATTTTATCATATGTTTTGGGTGCTTCGGGCTCAGGCTGATACAGTCTACTCGGGTTGAGTTCAGTGCTGGGATCAAAAACACCGTGTAATAATCTATATTTGTCAACCTACCTTGTATCAACCTGAGAGGCCTATATCAGCAGGAGGGGTTCTACGGGGTATGATTAGAAATTTTTTAAACATAATCATAGGTTTAGATCAACAATAAATGCATAAACTTGTAAATAGTTTCTTACCCATAAATTTTATCATATGTTTTGGGTGCTCAAAAGCTTTGTCTCGTTGAGACGATTCTTTTGAGTACCCACGACGTATGTTTTGGTTGAGAAATATGCCAATTATCTTTCTGTAACACACTCTTAACTAAAGGCCTGATTCAAGTAGGGAGGTCATCCATTTCTGATGAAGGTATGAAAACACAGGCCTTTAGTTAAGAGTTAAAAAAAATGTTATCAGTCAAACAAGACATAGATGGTTCTTTTGAATAAGACGGTTCTTATGAGCACCCAAAACATATGCTTAAATTTATGGGTAAGAAAAATTTACAATTTTACGCTCAAATTTTTGCTTATCTAAACCAATGGAACTCTAACACAAAAAGCATGCACAGGAACAGTCAGCCTGATAGGATAACTAAATGTCTTGATATGACTGAAAAATTGTTCGAAAGCCAAAAACAAAGCATACAGATTAAAAACATTATTATGTATATATATATATATATGGAATGTTTGTGTTTTGACTAGCAGGAATTTATAGTGAAATATCCCCCCCCCCCCCCCCCCCCTCCAAGACCATATCATACACATGACCCATTATCACACAGGGCGAAATGCCCATTGTGACTATGTGATTTCAATTATGCACTCGGCAACAATGATAAGTGCTTGAAAGTCCTGTCAGTATCACATATGCAAATTGAACAGATTTTCTAGTTAATGTATATTATTGCCAAGAGTATAACAAAACCCAATTGAAATATTACAATACTCACTTGAATGTAAGGACTGTCAGTATTATGTTCAAAACGATGCAATATCCAATTAAAGCGGAGGAGTGTGCATTGCATTTTAATCTTTTAAATGTCAATCATTCAAACTTCTTAAATAATGTGAAGATCAAGCCTGTACACAGCTTTATGGTAAGATCTAGAATCATTTTATTTCTAGATTTTCCAGAATGCCAAATTTATTTCAGCATTTAATAGTGGGTAACAAAATATAGAATACCCAATTTTTTATAGTACCCAATTAATCCTTGTCCTGCTGAACAAAGATTTAACCTTTTTTAAAAAAAAAAACATTGTTGATCCAGATCTGCTGGTTTTATGACGAAGCCAGACTCCACACTGTTTTCGTCTCCGATTGAAAACACATGCTAAGCTTTACAACTGGAATGCTGCAGGTTAACAAGATTAAAATTGGGGAGGAGGGTAGTACATAGAAAAATTCAGCATGACCAGTGGTGGGATCTGCTAAAATATATGCAAAAGTCTATCTGCTCCTCTGAGGCTATTGTTTTGGTTGAGAAATCAGGCCTTTAGTTTAAGAGTGCGTACCAAAAAATCTTTAAAAAAAAAACAATAATATATTTTCTTATTTCTCAACCAAAAACATATGTTGTGGGTACTCAAAAGAACCGTCTCAATGAGATGGTTCTTTTGAGCACCCAAAACATATGTTAAAACTGATGGGTAAGAAAATATTTACAATTTTACACTCAAAAATTTTGTTTATCTAAATCTATGGAAATGCAATTTATGTTCATATCTTGTTTTGTGAATTGCTGATTTCCATTCTATGTCATGATGTGATATGCCAAACTTTACGTCCCAGTCAATCATTTTTCAGTCCTGTACGGATGTTTCCTTGGTTGACATGCCCAAGTGCCAAGAGGCTTGAACCAGCGGCCCCTTGATATCATGCCTAGCACTCTATCAGTACACTACTGTGCTCGTCTGACCAAAATCTAGACATCTAGTGACACTGGATAGCTGTTGTTGCATTTTATAGAATGTCCTAACCACAAAGTGGTATTAAAATCCCCATTGTCACATTGGCTTTGCACATGATTACACCAGCAATTTGACTGCGTCCAGTAAAGACTAAGATCTGCCTAGGCATCTGCCCAATCTGATTAGATTCTTTGCAATGCACTTGAAAGATAGCTAAGGAATGATGCTTTCTTCATGGACTGAGCCAAAACTCTGATCAGGATGTACAGGCTGTTCTGAATCATCACTGCACTCAAAGTAAATTGTTTGTTTTGTAACAAACTGGCTCCTATTTTTTAACCCACAAAGCCCACCTACAATTTGCAGCAGACGACGATTTCAAATTTTGCCCCTTTTTCAAAAATATCAAGACAAATTCGACAAATTTATATCCCCCAAGGAAGTGTTATTTGAGAGAAACATGTAAATCACAAAACATAAATCCAATTTATCTAACCCTTAGTTCACCTTCAGTATTATTCAGATTATAACAAACACCTGTCAAGTATATTTTAGTGCTTAGTTTAATAAAAAATATACTTACATCAATTCTGCACAATTTCAATATATGCCCTTTAAACCAAACCCCAGAGGTCAAGGGCGTATGTAAATTCAAAGTGTTACCTTGCATGTAGGTCTACACTTCTTCCACTTTAATTTGATATGCAAGAAAAGAAAAAGACCTTTTGACCCTGTCCCATGGGTCGTTGGTGTGTGTAATGACAGCATGTTTGCTTTCATGGTGCTCTGTGCTCAATTCCCTTTAATTTGATATGCAACATGACTACTTTCAGAAAAAAATATAGTTTGATCTTTTGACCCCACCCCCTGGGCCGAGGGTGTGTCTGTGGGTAAAATATTTGCTATCATGTTGCTGCCAGCGTCGTCAGCTTTAATTTGATATGCAACATGACTACTTTCAGAAAAATATATAGTTTGACCTTTTGACCCCACCCCCTGGGTCAAGGGTGTGTCTGAGGGCAAAATATTTACTACCATGTTGCTGCCAGCGTCGTCAGCTTTAATTTGATATGCAACATGACCATATTCTGAAAAAGATAAATTTTGACCTCAACCCCACCCCCTAAGTCCACCCAACAGGCTCTGACCCAGGCCTTCAAACGGAAATCCTGTTTGATATGTTTCATATCTATTGCTGCTCTGCCTGTATGCAAAATTTCAGCAAAAAATATTAGGTGACGTCTATTGACAGCCAGCTACTGGAATATAGATAAAAGGGATAATATCAAGTAAAAAGTTATAAGATACAGGTATCATTCATATTTAAGTGTATTAACAATGGTATAAGGTAGCAAAGAAAGGACCTCTGACACTTTGATAGGGTATCTGCCTATTTTTCAGATGCTTCCCAAAACTTCCCTATGCATAAGATATCACTGGTACCCTTTTGAATAGGACGCTTGATGTATTAGGAACGAATTAAGGTTATAATTAGACATGCTGACCCCTACGACAAAACAGGAGACGCTACCAAAGGGGGTGGAGGTTGCAAATTTTGACCTTACCAAAACGTTTGGAAATCAATTATTTTCATGTGTAAGGGTATTATATCATCAATACTCGATTACAAATCACAGTGAAAGTATTTCAAAGTCCAAAAGCATGAGCATTTAGCTGATTATTTTTGTTGTTGCTGTTTTCTATCTGATTTGTTAAGAAATATTTTGAAGTGCAACTGTAGTCCATATTCAACCTTGATGACAATGTATTTACCTGGTGCAATATTATGCAGGTGCAATATTATGCAGCAATGTACTATAACCATTCATCCATGCATAAAGTACACCTAGTCAAGGGCCATGTAGTTTATGTGTATTGGATAGATACAGTATATGTGGTAAATAATCTACAAACTGAATTTATTAAAAGGACAATTTTCACAATCTAAAGAAAAATATGCTAAAAACGTTGTAATATTTCATGGCTAATGGGTTATGAAAAGGAAGCTTACAGTCAAACCTGTCTTAAGCAAGCGGCCAAGGGATAATCCAAAATCGCTTGCTTAAGACAGGTGGCTGCTTAATAGAGGTTCAGGTAAGATGGCCATATGATTGAGGATATTCCCATATGAGTTAAAATTATGAAGAATTAGGTCTACACCACCAGTGTAGGGTTCAGTTATTGCATCATAGAAATAAAAAAAAAGATAAATAAAAAACAAAATATGTTATTTTAAAACAAAAGCAATTCCATATTTTTTTTAAATCAATGTATGTCAAAATAGTTAGCCTTTGGACTTAGAGACTTCTTGTCACTGGTATACCCATTTTTTCTAAAGCTAAACCTTGATTTTTGATAAGCAAAGGCATGTTTAATGGACATCGTGCTACTGAACATGAAGAGAAAGTTGTTTGATTTGTAGATTTATTCAGGTGTATGAGACTTGGAAAAAATGATTCTGTTACTCAATTTTTTTTCTCAAAAGCTATTGCTTGTTTTCTTTTCCCCCAGCAAACATTTCATCTTTGTGTAGTAAGTATGCCTCCAGCAAAGAGTGTTGCTACTTGCATTTAGTATTTCACACATTTACCGTTAAACATCTGCCACGGTATGGATGAATGAACTTTGGCAGCGGTAAACGCTTTGATGTTGACAATTTTTCGGTTGACTAGCTTTGCACTGGTACCCGCATACACAAAAACTACAAGTCGTGTTCGTTTAGTGTATTCAGGTTTTAGGTTACGGACGGCGCTTTTTTCTAATCCACATGAGGAGGTTTCTTGAAGCATGTCGTAGCGTTCGATTAGCTTAAACACTCGAACTTTTAAAATTTCAGTTCCATTGTGTCTCGAGTGGCACACAAACACCCCACCTGTTGCGTTCCATAGCCTCAACATAGGGTGGCGGCCGTTAAAGAATTTCTTTTAGGAGACACTACTGCTGGGGAGTTTAATTGCTCCAAGCATTTGACCGGTGCAAAAAAAGTTTCTCGATAAAATTCAATCAAACGGCCGCAGCGAACCATGGAAAGTGGCTGTTACGGATACAATTTCAGCGTTTTGGGGCAAATTTCGCCGACCGCTGGCCGCGTTGGACAGGTGCACGCTTAATAGAGGTGCATTTGCATTCAAAATCGTTCGGGGGACCCTGAAGTGGCCGCTTAAGGGAGGGTCACGCTTAATACAGGTGACCGCAACAGCAGGTTTGACTGTACTTATACTAACTATTTCATTAAAACTAAAAAAAAATTCAAGAGAGCACACCAAAAATCCAAATGCTAATGTTGGGGCTCGCCCAGACGTCACATTTTGGGCTGTGGCATATGATTTTTTATCATTCACCCCGAGTCCCAACTAGCTTTTCACATGTATTATGTAAAATATGAGAACGCACTTACGTGCAAAAGGATTAGTTGGGACTGGGGGGGTGATATTTTAAAAAAAGTTTTCTATTTCCTATATTTTAATACAAAATGTGACCATTTTAGCCCCAAAATAAAGCCAAACATTCATGGAAATAGAAAATCAAATGCAAAATCATAAAATAGAGACCAAAAGCGAGCTTATATAGGAAGATTGAAGCATTTGGTCGATTTTATTTTCTATCAAAATTATAGGCAGCGATACACTGTGTGATTCCTATTACCACCGTCAGAGGTCCTTCATGATATAATTCATGCTTAAGTTATTGTCAAATTTGTTTGTTTGTTTGATTTGATTCTTTATGTACCATCAACAATCTTTCAGTTAAATGGGGCTGGTCTTCCTGGGTTGGACCAGTACTAAGCTAGGATAAATGTGTCTTGCTCAAGGACCATTACGCAGTGACGCTGGTGAGGCTCGAACTCACGGCCTCTCGGTCTCAAGTCAAGCACTCAACCACTGAGCCACTGCCCTCCGGCTCCCCTAGTTATTTCAAATAACAACTAAAAAGATAGCATTAGCTATTCAAATAATCCTACTGCTAATGGCAACTTTTGCTTTCTACTTTTGTACTTTACTAACAGTGTGGACCAAGGTCAGCCTGGACCTGATCTGGATCCAAACTATTTGGCACTATGATGGTATTTCTGAAAGAATTATTTTAAGATTGTTCATTTTGAAAAATGCCACACACAAAAGGCGGTGGTTCTGTTGTTGTTGACTTTTTGTTTATTGTTACTCCCATTGTGGAAGTCTGTAATTGTTCTATGTTTTGTTGTGTGTTTTTTTATGTCCATTCTAGTTTTGCAAGAGAGAGCTGATTGCTTTGCTTAATTTGTCTTCCTGGTGTCTCGTGATGGTTGAGTGGCTCTTCCTCGCGGTGCTACGGGGTTGTCTGCAGTTTGTGATTGTGGTATTTCCTGATCATACTCATTTACTATTTTTGCATAATAACCAAGGAGTTAATTTGAGTGCCAGCACCATACTATCCTGGCTAGAGGGGCAGTCTGATCAGGACTATCAGACTGAGTATTCTGGATCAGCTACATGTAGACGATTAATACTCCTTTTAGTTAATTTGGGGACAAACAATACTCTTGTAGGACTTTAACCTTGTCATGCTTAACCGATTGGATCCTTTTTGGTAACACTGTGGATCCAGAGCAGCTTGCTTCTATTGAAGATGTCTTATCAGGATCCACATTGTTTTCAACTACAATTGATTTTGAAAACACATGCTTATAACTAGAGTGCTGCAGGTTAACCCTTTTCATTTTTAACATGTTTTACTCCATACATATTTATACATTATGCATGTAAATGTCCAGTTTATATCCAATTAAACAAAAGCTCAGAATGAGTTTAACATCTACTGTCTTCTGATCCCTCCCATCATCATCAAATTCTGTCATGCAAAATTCACAAAAAAACTCAGATGGTATATGCCCACCAACAACACATAAGCAACTTGGATGAAACCACTCACTGCAGTTCACACATTTTATCATTTTGGTGCCATCATGCGGATGCCTACATGTGCAGTGCACCCTGATTTTTTGTGTTTTGTTTCTTTTACGTCTTGTGTTTACATCAAAGGGGAACATAGAAAACTGCCATGCTTCTAAGCATAAAATCAGGTGATTTCACATTCTGTCTTGATGAAACAGTATCTTGTTAGGCTCATACCCAAAACAAAGTGTAACAATGTTTGCTATTGCAAAAAGTCCACAGTCCACGGACCCATGTTGTTGTTGGACAGGCACTTTATTTAGAGTGACAATGGTACCTTCATATTTCAATATAGCACACACAAATTTGACACTTTAACTGAGAGTCAGGCTCTAAATTTAAACTATCATAAATGTTCAAATATCCTGGCTTCAAATTTAATGTTGATATAGTAAACCAATGCCCAGTGCCCACATTTATTATCACCCTTAAAAAGTATCTGAAACATATCTTAAGCAATGGGCATGAAAGATATGTCACCTTGTCCTAAAACAGTTGCTTGAAACCCATTAATTCCTGGAAATTGGGAGTTTAATATGGTCTGACATGCTTCTATGGTCCTATAGTCTAACATTTCTCCACCTTCTATCTGAACTTTTGAGTTTACATCTAAGCTTGCAGTGTCAAATTTAATCCATGAAGTGTTGGTAATTGTCTTAGCTTCAAATTAATTATCATTATAGTTATGAATCCACTTTGACAACAGTCCATGATTACATCATTGGTTCTCTGAATTTTCTCACTAGTCTCATTGTCTTCACATTTTCTCTGAATCTTTTTCAAAGAAAGTGGACGTTGGCTTTTGGAAAATTCCCAAAATGGCTTATTTGATCCCTTAGGTCTACCTATTATAGATTTTACATATGGAATGTTTATTGGATAAAATGGAGGGTCACTTTTGTTGTCTGAGTTACATGTATCATTCACAGAACCCTCATCAATTGAGTCGCCATGAGTCTCTTTGCATAGATAATAAAGTTTCACAGTCTCTGCTTGTTTCAAAAGTTTAGTTAACTGTTTTCAGATCTTCATTTTGTTCATTCATTACTCTGATTGTTTTGGTATATCTGGACGAGTCTCCACAACTACTGTGTGCACAAACCCATTTTCTACATCTGTTTTATTTTCCGAGTTACTTGGTAAAGGCACATTTTCATTTAACATCCAATGATTGTTTGATGTTTATAAAAAAACAAGGCCAAAAACCAAGAATAAAGCCTATAAATTATTGCAATATAAACTTATTTTAAAATACATGTATTGAAATAAAAAAATGGCTGTTTTTTAGATATGCATTTTTCCATATCTTTCTTTTGCTGTTGAAATATATTATTTTACTTGCAAAATTATTAAAGATAATTGAATTTTAAAGCTGCATAGTCTGTAACTTTTGATCTTGTAATTTTAGAACTAATGTTTCTAATTTTCAAGAACACAGTAAAATAACTTAAATTCAGGTAAACTTTTTACCGATTTCGTAAATCTTAACAAATTATCAGTAGCAAAACAACAGCATTTATGTTAAAATTAACTGTCTATAATTATTGGAGGGATGCAAATAATTACCAACAAGAGAAAAACAGACCTGTTTTATAAGATAATTCACTTTTCCGTGCAGTTTTCAGCTATAGTGAACAGATTTATTGTGAAAACATAACTTCATTCTACTTTTACAAATGATTTAAAAAGAAAATTAAAAATTTCGAAAAATGTTCATAGTTGCAGACTTAGTCTCTTTAATATAAATCATTCTAAAATGATAAAGTAGGATAAATTCTAGCTGGCTGTCAATAGCTTTTTAGGTCTATTGCCAGCCGGCTGGCACTAGACCAAAATGTCTATTGCCAACCGGCTGGCACTAGACCTAAAACGCTATTGACAGCCGGCTGTCAATAGACACTTCCAAAATATTAACAGTTAATACTTAGTTATTGTGAAATTTAAATATTTCACCTTTGACCCCTTAGGTGGGGTCAAAGGGGATGGGGTAAAACTTTGACACTGCCATGCTTATCTACAGGCACTTGGCAATCATGGTCTAATAGTGAGAAGTTGTTAAATATATTGGCTTTGATGAAATGTGAAGAGCATCATGCAAAAAAGCTAATATAGATTTTGCCTTATAATTGCCTATACTAAAACAAGGGCAATAACTCAAGTGTTAAGGGGTTGATTTTGACCAAACTTATAGGATATCGAGAGTCCATGGTACTTATCATTTGAACCAAGAATGAATCAAATCTGACCAATAGGTACTGAGATATGGTTCCGGACAGACAAAAAGTGTGGACGGACGGAAGGACCGACTGATGGAATGGACGGACGCACAGACAACGCCAAAACTATATCCCTCCAACTTCGTCAGGGGATAACAAATAAGGCATGGTATTTCATGAGAATCGTCTGCTGGCAGGCGATTCTCATGAAATATCATACCTTATTTTTTTTCGAAAATTAAGAAAGATGTCGCAAAAATTGTTGTCTGCTGCAGTCGTGATTGGCGCTTAAGGGTTTATTATGCTAGCTTTTATCGGACTTTGTGTGTTCTTGTGTCACTCCTGAGGCAGAAGCCTCCAATTTTTCACTGCCTTGTTGAACACTGTCTTGTTGAACACTGTCTTTTGTACTGTAGTCTGAGGCAGCCCGTACAGAATGAACAGATGTAATGGATTCTGGGATGGATGAAGGGGAAGATAACTCTTCGTCTGTGTCAAAAACTGTGTAGATATCATTGCAGGCTGGAATAAAATAGATATGAGCCATGACATGAGATTTCCAACAGTGAGGTATGTGCGACCAGCAAAGCCTCAGATCAGCCTGCGCATACGCGCAGTCTGATCAGAGCCTTTGCTAGTCGCTTGATTATTCTATTAAACTTTAGTGTTAAGCTACTGAATGATCATCATTTGGAGTTTCTAAGTTTAACACTTTTACAGGATGCTGCACAGGCTCGTCTGAGTCTACACTTGTCAGAATGCCACAATGTTGGAAATCACATGTCGCGGCTCAATTATTATCTAAGAGATCAAACTGATCTTGTATACAGTGTAATGCTAAAGGGGTACGTGCATTAAGAGGCTATTTTGGCCCCCCTATGAGGCCAAAAAATGAAATTCGCTTTTCACTAAATTCTTCTTATTGGGTTTATTAGGACAATGACCCAAGTGTATAAGTCTGATATTAGTTTGACTTTTACCGTTGCTATGGTAACAAAAATGGCTGCCAAAATAGGCTGAAAATAGGAAATTGACCATTTTGGAGCAAATTTGAGACGTTTGACAGAGCAATTAGCATAGAGCACAAGCAAATACCAAAAATATATTTTAACAGATGATGAGAATTTACACGACACACGACATATTAAAAGGATTTTTTGGTATTCAGCTGTGCTGATATCTAATTTTTGAAAATTCGGTCTCTAAAAGCCTTAAATTTGGTCAAAAATGGCAATTTCTCTATTTTATGCCGATTTTGTCGGCCATTTTTGTTACCATAGCAACGGTAAAATCTAAATAAATGCCGAAAATTTACATTTCAGCCATTCTTCTAATAAACGAATTCAAAGAAATTTGTGAAAAGCAAATTTCAGTTTTTTGCTCCAAAGGGGGCCATTTTAGCCCCTTAATGCACGTACCCCTTTTCCACTGAGCTAAAATAGTGACATTTATATATCAACAATTACATGTTTTGTGAACTGAGCTTTTACTGTAATAGGACATCTAATTTAACAGAACTAGAAAAGAGTACAGTGTAGCCTCTTTATAACACTATGTTTGGAGACAATAGGACTGGACTGTGCATTACGTGAATCACTCTTTTAAGGAACAATTTTACAAAGGACTTATAGGAAAATGAACACTAAAGATTTGGGAGCCACAAAAATACCTGGTTATATCCAAATTTGTGTTGCAATGAGACATGTTATATAGGACTATACTATATCAATATTGCACAAATAATTACAGTCCATCTCATGAATTCTACTTATTTAATCCTATTTTTACAGAGGGTGACTTTTTTCTGAATTGGACTTGGAAGACTAAAAATTGCCCCTGTCAGGTTCCTGTTTAAATAACTGTATCGTGAAATTTGCATTAAAAATTGCTGAATTAATTATTTTCTTTCAATTTAAATACAGTTAAAGAAAATTATGAAGATTAAAGATGTTTGTCACTTTTTTAATGATACATGTACAAGGCTACGCTGTGTGGGGTATTATTCAGTTATAAGGTCACTAGCCACTCCCCAGATTGGTTCCTATCTCTGTAAGCTTTAAACGAGACAGAGATATTGCATACCACATGATGATACAGTGATTGAATACTCTATAATAGTTGATTAATAGTTGGGGTGAGTTTTTCGTACCAAATTGGTTTAAAGAATTCTTCTATCCCTGCTGGACATACACATTGGAGGTGTCTCAAGATATTTTCATGTCTTCAGATAAATAATTCCATTTTGGGGAGAAAACATAGTTCATCTGAGGCAAAATGCATGTATATTAACCCTGGTCCTGCTGAACCCTGATATATCCTCTTTATAAAACCATGCAGATCCAGATCAGCAGCTTCTGACGAAACCATCTGATAAAGATTTACACTTTTTTTTTCAAAGCAACCTCAAAATACACTGTATGAATTGAAATCATGCGACTGAACTGGTTTTAAAACAGAAAGGATGCAAGGATCAAATTTAGCACTTGCTGACTTGCTAAATGCTAGTGGTTTTTCCAAAAAAGCAAGTTGTAATTACTATCATTTGCTATTTTTAACAAATGAATAAATTGCAAGTCGCTCTTTCCAAATTATGCAAAATAGCATAAACTGCTTGAAAAACAGTGTAGATCCAGATCAGCCAGCTTCTGAAGAAGCTGGCTGATCTGGATCTACACTGATTTCAAGATAACCAAAATCTGCTTTCAGAAAGGAGTTATTATTTGAAATAATCTTTTGGCACACAATCTTGTCAGCACATGGGCTTAATGAATTGGTTCAGATTTCTAATTAGTGATATATGGAGTGACTTAGCAAGATGATCATCACCTTTAGCAAGTAAGAATAATTATCACTTGCTCTATTTAGCAAGTGGTTAAAAATCTTAAATTTGATCCCTGTGCCTAATTAATTTATTCAGCAGATCAAGGATTATCTCTTACCTTTAAATGCATCTGGATACATTCTACCAAGTCTCTGTTTCAACAATCTGGAAGAAGATTTCAAAGAATGTCATTCTTATAACCCTTTGAATACTACGGATTCTTCCTTCTGGTTTGATACAATAAACTTGTGCTAAGTTGGGATGGTCCATTGTATATATTAGGGGTGTCCGGTTATAATTTTTTAAAAATATTGTATTTTTGGGGCTGAAGATTTGTTATACATGTACCTTAAATGGTTGAGTCCCTTCTTCATTGTTTGTACAAGTACCTGTTTAGAGGTTGCAAGTATACAAAGGGTTAAGTCCAGATAAGCAATTTTTTATGTAATATTGTGTTCCCACACGCTAACCACTTACCCACCAGGTCTATTTCTTCTGGCTTGCATTAACCATACATACACAGGGGTAATTCTGGTTCAGAATACCATGAGAGAAAATCTAATTCAGCCAAAACCGACAAGTTATGAATTTTAGCGACACATTTTTGGAAACATATTGTAAAGATAAATAACATCTTGCTATGCGTATGAGATTTTTCTCCCATTCAGCTGATTTCAATGAGATTTTGGGCAGAAAAATTAGCAAATCTCTCAATATCTCGCCCGAAATAATCCCTGCATGTAGGAGAAAATCCCACTTTTATATCTGTAACAATATATAGTATTAAAAAAAAATAGAACCATCTAGTGTACATCCCTTGATTTCACCTTTAAGTTATCTATCTAGCCGTCTTCTAGTTCTGAATAAAAGACCAATAAATATTTCGGACACATTTTATTTTTTACTACAAATGTTTAGTCAAGAAAATGTCTGAGTGTCTATCTTACTTAAGTATCTGAAAAACTGTATTGATCTGAAATGGTCAAAAGACAGTACATGTAGTAATCATTCTCAATATGCTCAAGGGATTTCCTGTTTCCTGTTGCAGAAATGAGAGTGTGCATGGGATTTTAGCTGTATATGTCTTGAAGTGAATTAAGGCCATCCTTAAAAAAATCTTTCTTTGCCTGCACTCGAATGTCTCAAAAAGTCACCTACCCAAAATATTTTACGGCTGTTTCAGAGAAATATTTTTCTAATTTTAGACATTTTTTCAAATGTCTTTTTAACAAATCAGTGAAAAAAAAACAATTAAATACCTACCTACCTGCCCACTTGGAAAATTATGAGTAGGGTGACAGACAGCAAACAAATTTCTTTAAAGAATGGCCTAAGCTGAAAATGCTAAGCATATTAAGTAAACTCAGAAATCGGATCTTTGATAGGTCAACGCCAATAATTTTTGTAAAACCAGAATCAAATCAAATGAAATTTTCCTTACTGATTAACAAAATGTATATGCATAAAAATGAAATTTAAAAAAATAATTCATATGTTTAAGCCTTTAGCAGATTTCAATTGTTATCAACGGGGGCATTTTTATTTGGACTCAGTACATTTAAACCTGTCTTAAGCGGCCACTCAAAAACAAGACCAAAATTGGTTTTCAAGACCGATTATTGCTTAATGCAGGTCAAAAGTATTGCAGAATGCTCCAAGGGGAGCATTCTGCAATACTTTGACCTTCATTAAGCTACCATTTGTCATCAAGATGTTTGTTTTGTCTATTTTGAGTGGCCGCTTAAGACAGGTTTTACTCTATACAAGTGCTACCTTATTCTCTTAAAGACAGTATCAAGGTCTTTCTTCATCTCCAAGGGGAGCATTCTACAATACATTTGACCTTCATTAAGCTACCACTTGTCATTAAGATCTTTGTTTTGGCTATTTTTGAGTGGCCGCTTAAGACAGGTTTTACTGTATACAAGTGCTACCTTATTCTCTTAAAGACAGTATCAAGGTCTTTCTTCATCTCGTATATCACTGTGGTATGTTTCTTGAACTCCTGACTCGTGTTAGCGAATCTGTTGCCCGACAATATATTGAAGTTTATCAGCATCTCATTTGTCTTCTCAAATCTTGATAGCCTGAAATCAAAATCATGTTTATTCTCTCCTTACTTTTGTTTGGTCTGTTGATTATTTGCAAACAGTTTGGACCCAAAATGTCGGTCCCAATCTGGATCCAAACCGTTTGACACTGTGATTATAATTTCTTAAAAGATTTCTTTGAAAATGTTAATTTTTAATAAAGTCAGCAGACGACAACAAAAGCACTGAAAATTACCCTGCATGTAAAGAGTTAAACGCACTATGTCTGTTAAAAATTAGCTGTTTTCAGATGGCTCAAATAATGAATGGGAACAAGATTTTGGTTAATAAATTGTTATAGTTATATACTATGCACAATAAATTAAGCAATTGTTTTGTATGGGTGAGCCCATCCACATCAGATCTCAAGTTTCATTTGCTGTCTGGAAGATACAAGCGCCGATCATCTGACAAGATTTTCCATTAAAAAAAAATACAGAATTACCATTTCAGCGGCCATGCTAAAGTGACGCTTACTTTTAAGACTAGTGGATAACGTGGGTATTTCTGATCATTGGGGGAAGCCGAAACCATTTTCAAACAATTGTTTGGTCACTGAAAACCAAAAAAGCATAGCAAATGCTGCAATTTTTGAACTTTACCAGAGAAATAAAGGACCAAGTTTTCACAATTTGACGTTTTTACTAATGCTTTTACGTTATCGCCTTCAAACGGTGTTTCTAGTCGGGTTTTCTTGAAATACATTAACAAGTAAAACTGCTTGATGCCTTCCAACACATTCAGACAAATACTGTTGAATTAAACATCTACACTACTACAATGCACGAGCTGAAAGATAAAAATCTAATGTCACCTTTATCTCGCAAATGCGTCGCACCATTTTTCAGTAACTTAAAGTGATTATTCGGATCTTTTGAAAGTTTTTTTTGATCAAAAATACATTCCTCAGTAATTACTAATTTGTTTTCACTGCTCTGATTCTTGTTTTCACTGCTCTGATTCTTCATTAGCTAAGGTGATTAAAGCCCTGTTTATTGCTCTGAAAACCAATAACTGTCTGCAGACATCTTTTTCATCTGGTACATTTAACAGCTTAAGATCAGGCGTCTGTTTACCTCAGCTGTGACTAAATGGAGTCAGCTCCCAGAAGAGGGGCCTATAATTCGCTATGATTCCATTGAATTATTTTATTGAGTAATAATGGCTTCAATGAGAATTGGTTTAGACACGGCCCATGTTACATTTTTGCACTGCATAATTAAGCAGTCTGGTTAAGAGCCCCTAAGTAAGTAATAGTTTATTGCATTAATTGAAATTGTAACATTTAGCTCTGTTCGTGATATCTTCTGCTTTGCAAACATTTTGGACCCAGACCAGGTCCGACAAAATAAGGGACCTGATCAGGATCCAAACTGTTTGGTGCTGTGATTGCATTCCTGAAAAGTTTTTTTAAAACGTGATTTCTTAAAGAAATAGGCAGACAATTAAAACATTCAAAATAATCCTGTATTCGCAAAGAGCATTATTTAATGTCATAATTTTTATCATTCCTATTATTATTTCCATAATTCTGAGCAAATTCTTGAAAATTCAAACCAACAAAATGGCTTGCAAGCCTAACAGACTCAGATCAGCCTGCGCATTGGTCCATGCAGACAGCAAAGACTCTGACCAAACAATGTCAATATTCAGGCTGATCAGAGTCTCGGCTGTTCTTTCATGCATCTGCCAATTCTAGCCAGTCCTCAAAGTTTGGATACTTACCTACCCATTATGTTACTGTTCTGTTCTGTTCTGTGAAAACACTGATCAGACTATAATCAAATGCAGATGCGATGCTGGATGCTCATTCCATTTAACTTTAAACCTGTTTGTGTCGTCTGCTTATAAGCTTTACAAAATTTTTTGATCAAGAGAATGGTCTGACATTTTACCAGGCCTGATCTGGATCCACACTGGTTGATACTCTTTGATAAACCTTCCAAACAGTTTAGAAATAGATCAGACCGACACTAAACACTGACTGTAATTAACCTATTTGACCTGGTAACTGCCACTTCTGTAGTGATGCCTGAGGAATACTACTTGGAGTATTCAAGTGATTAATGGCCATCCCATGTGGCATGTGAGATGCAATTAAAGTATGGCCTAATTGGAGCCGTTTTAACAAAATTAATGGTCATATGGTTCCCAGTATACTGTTAGCTCTCTAATAAATGCATATGAAAAAAAGTCTGAATTATCCTTTTAAGGTTTTAATCAATCATAATATGAGCTACATTGTAAGCCTATGATATCTTTGTAAACTGATACTCTGTTGAATTGAAATGGCAATTAACATTAGAAGTTTAATCAAATGATGACTACGTTTTGACGTCATTGATGGTAGCTGATTTTTTTCAGCATGAAATCTCGATCACATCTGTCACATAATCAATAGTTTTTATAGGCGTATGATGCATGAGGAAGATGAAAGATTACCAAACAAAAAATCAAATGCTTATAATTCAAGCATTACTTACAACGGGTGTGATTTTTGCTTACTGACCTCTTCTGCAATTCAGGCTCTCCACAAATGCCTATTTAAAGGATGGTGTCTGAAATTTTGTAGTTTCATTTGCCTAAGACCCTGTTCTGGTCATTGCAATTGAAATGGATCAGCACAGCACAAAGATGAGCACAATAAAGATGTGAAACATAAGAAATTGCTGAACTTAATGTGCATAGTATATATCCAAAAGTCATTATTCAAAAACACATGCATCTATCTAGTGGAAGCCATTTAGACTTCATCTACATCCCTACTTTGTGTGTGGGAGCAGAATGTTCTATTACAATTTGTACAAAAACTATTTAAACGGAAATGAACTGGTCCAATTGATATGAGTGCTGACTATATCCTGCTGATGGCGGAGTTGCTTATGATGCTGGCCATTGCCAACTCAAATTCAGGGGGGAAAAGATATACCATCCTCCCTCAAAAGACCAATAATTTTTTTGTTTGTAACTGTTATGCTTCAAAAAACACAGGAGAAAAAAAACACACCGTAGAAGATGGGGTCATTGAACCAGTATCAGAAACTACTCATCTGGGACTCCTGAGGTCGGAGATAGAGAATGTTCGTAACATTGAGGATAGACTATCGCTTGCAAGACGGACAGGGTATAGCCTAATGAAATCTGGGTTTCAAGGGACAAACATTCCACAGCGTTTGTCCAAATGTTGACTATCTATTTACCAATCATACATCATACCCAGACTCCTCTACACTATGGAGGTATTAAACCTCCCCTGCACATAATCCCCGTGAAGTGGTGTTGCAGTATTAGTACAGTTAGATAGATTTCCCAAAAACAGGACCCCTTGGTATTTGTGCGCTCATGACGAACGATGCACAAACAGTCGGCTGGTCCTCCTATATTAAGGTCACATACATATATGACCGCTTCTGACTACCTGATCCGGAACACCCGCCCTTCTTCAAGAATTCAGCCAATGGCGTACCGACAGATAACAACTATAAAAGACTTCTATAAAGTACATGTTTTTCCCACGGACAATATACACTGGAACGCACTAGTACCACACCACATTCCCACCCTGCCTACCTTGGCACATTTCAGTACGGCTATTTGCCAGGTCGCCCACTCCATCCCTTAGATACCAGCATCTGTTTTTATCTTTTAACATACTAGTCTTAACAGTCTAACACTCTCCATCGCACTGTACAAACTAATCTCACCGACTTTTTTCTTGCTTTTAATTTGGACTAACCCCCTCCAGCTGCTGGTATATACCGGAATACCACCTTACGTCCACCTTTGAGGTTTGGCACTGTCTCCGAGTCCGGTACCGGACCCCTGGGCTACGGGTCCGGTACCGGACCCCTAGACACTGATTCTAGGGGTCCGGTACCGAACCCCGAGCCACGCCTATGAGGACTGTCTCGGGGTCCGGTAGTTTGTGAAACGACTTCTGACAAGTCTAGGGATACGGGTCCGTACCTGGACGTATATGTAGTAAGTTATTTTACCAACAAAATCTCATGTTGAAGTTTCACTTTGCTTCGTCCGCCATCTTTGATCCTCAAAGGGAAACCAATCTGTATTTACTGTCATGTACAATTAAGCTTATACAAAAGTATTAAAAAAACGGTAAAGTAAAAACAAGAACGTAACTCACCTGTAACAAATCAATTATCTTCTCATCTTCAATTAAAGGAACCAATTAAACTACTCGTTGGCAGCTGATTAGTGAGATGAGTGAGCAGTGTCAAATAAGCTTACATAGTCTGTAGTATAGCTTCATTATTCAACTATGGCTTTCAAAGAGACTCACTAATGGGACAACGGCAGTGGATCTAACTGGTATCTTTTGACATTCGGACATAGCTTTATAAGAAGACTCTGAGTCTCTTTTTTTGTCTTTTTAAACAACTGATATGGACCCAAAAGGAAATGACTTTTTAGCATAAAGTCAAACAGTGTTGAACAAGATAAGACTGCTCATACGATAACAGTCTGATCTGGATCCACACTGTTTGTTAGAGAGACGTTACAAATGGATATCCTAAGGTTGAAGACTCGATCGCGGAAATGCATCTAAAATAATGACAAACAGTGATGAACAAGATCAGACTGCTCCTATGATAACAGCCGCATCTCGGTCGACTATATTTGCTACAGAGACCGTTCATAGGTTGAACGACTCAATCGCGGAAATGCATCTAAAATTTACGTCTGCTGGAGGTATCTGCCACATGTAAATACTTACGCCAACGGCTAATTTTGCCGTGGACCCTGATCAGACTGTTCCTAGGAGAGCAGTCAGATTTGGGTCCACACTGTTTGCTCCAAAGACGTCTTACGGACAGACAAACATTGCGAATCCAGTTCAGGCTGCTCCTAGGATAGTAGTTTGATACGGGTCCACACTGTTTGCTACAAAGACAGCTTAAGGGTCGTTATGTCAGGGAAATGCAACTTATGCTTACATCAATGGCCAATATCCCCGTACAGACAAACATTTGGGACCAGGATCAGACTGCTCCTATGAGATCTGGGTCAATATTGATTGCTTCAAAGATGTCTTTCAATAACGAACAAGTAGACGACATATGGGTCGTTATGTAAGGAAAATGCAACTTATGCTTACGTCAATGGCTAATTTCTCCGTACAGACAAACATTGTAGAACTGGATCAGACTGCTCTTATGAGAGCAGATTAATCCAGATCCACACTGTTTGCTACAAAGACTGGACTGGAGTTATCTAGCAGAACATAAAAGGCGTTTCCCTGGCGTGCTAATGATGGCCCAACATTGCTGGCTTAATAGCTTTTTATTTTTTAAGGGGATCCTGATCAGTATTGCTAAGAAACCCTATATTTCTTATGATTTTTCAGGGGGAGGGGGTCCGGAGCCCCTGCCCCCCGCCCCCTCTGGATCTGCGCATTAATACGCCCAACTGATGTTAGATCCCCATCATAAATTTCTGAGCACCACATTTCCTGCCAGCATGTTATTGCCGAGCCACCCTCGGTCCATGCGTTTGGCTGGTGTTCGACAGTGGTCTGATTTTGTGTGCTTATTTGGTCTTCAGCTTTTGGGTGCTCAAAAAAACCGTCTCACCGCTGCGAATAACTTCCCGTGCTAGCATGTTATATCAGGCCAAAATCGGCCCATTTTTTTAGCTGTTTTATTTTGAATATCGGCCCATGTGTTTCACTGGTGTTGGTGGTGGATGGACGGGCAGACAGACAGACAGATATGTGACCAATTAGCCGGTATGAAAGCAATTAAACAATGCACCTGCAATCACCACTTGCTAACTTCAATGAAAGTGCAAATTGGTATTAACCTTTAGGTTAATAATCAAGTAGACAGATAACAACAATAAATTAATAAGAACATTGAGACAAACATTAATTAAAGAACATCTAACCCTGCGCCAATTCACTGATGCAATAGTAAGTTCCCCCTGACATTAATTACCTTTATCCATGACCTTATTGAAAAAATAAGAATAAGAAAAATAAAAAGAATAAAGTAAGACAAATTATATCTAGATATGTTTTTTTCACTCTTGTCAGTTATAAATCTTATACCTTTTGTATAAGCTTATACTTGTTTGAATAGTGTAACAGTAAATACAGATGATCAAAGATGGCGGACGAAGCAAATTGAAACTTCAACACAAGTTTTTGTTGGTAAAATAACTGTTACTACATATACGTGCAGGTACTGACACGCACCCCGTATCCCTAGACTCGTCGAGCAGTTGTTTCACAAACTACCGGACAGTCCTCATAGGCGTGGCTCGGGGTCCGGTACCTGACCCGTAGCCCCGTAGTCTAGGGGTCCGGTACCGCACCCGGAGACAATGCCTTGAGGTTTAGGTATATAATTTCAGGAAGATAGATGCAGAGATGACACTAGATGAGTGCGCCCTCTTCGGATTGGGACGTTAACTGGATGTCCCTGTGTAGGGAAGGTTACCCCTTGTGCAGGCTAAAGAACATACGGTATTTAGATATGGTTATTTGTAGGCTTTCATCCTGCAACACAGAGTGTAAATAGTACACCTGCCGACAATACTCACTGTAGTTATACCACTACGGCAATTTGGGTCTCGTCACTTGATCCGGTGTTACGGTAACTTTTCCTTCATACTCAATTTCTTCATTTAATCACAGAAAAATGCCCCAAAATGCTTGGGTTCCAACTGAGTTTTGTTCATCAACTTCACATTGTATCTTTGGTAGCGGGTCAACTCGGCCTGAGGTCAAGTCGGCCCCTGAGTCAATTCGGCCCTGGGTCAACTCGGCCTGAGTCAACTCGGCCCGTTGTATTTTCAGAACGTTCAGTTACGTATATGGTATATGGTTTGTTTTGTACATTTATAATCTTTCAGACTAAATCAAAGATAAATTTTAAACAGTTATGGACAAACATTGCAATTAAGCTCTTAATTGATCGAATTGGGGGTGAACTTGTCATTTGAATAAAGTTAATTAATGGCTGTCTTGAACCGGTACCTAGACTTACCGAAACGACATCGAAATACCTAATGATATTTTTCACACTTTTTCAAGCACTGCCTTCCCATATCTTACAAGCAAGGCAATTATCATTTTCTGACCATTGAATTAGTGAAAACGGCAATTGGTCAAAGCAATATGGCCTTACATTTCTTGTCCGCCTCCCTTACCGCTACAGTATCTCAGACCCTGTGGTTGGGTGAAACAAGATTGACAGACCAACAATAGGCCTATAGATAGAACCAAACATTATTCCCTCAAACTTTTGTTGAACATTTTTATATATAAGACACACCTCATACTGGCATCCCTTATGAAAATAGTAGGCAATATAGGACCAGACCGATATAACCGGGCCTAGTTGACCCGGGCCGACTTGACTCAGGCCGACTTGACCCAGGGCCGACTTGACCCGCATTCGTATCTTTTAGCTTTAGAATTATAGAAAAACTTTAACGTTTGATGTCTAGGCATAAAATAACTAATTACGGTTTCGTCATCGTGGACAATTAATCAATGACAAAACCGTATTATTATGACGAAACCGTAATTGACATCTTTTTAATATAACTGTGAAAAAATACATTTAAAATCTGATTTTATCTCCGTTTTGACAAAACAACACAGAGGTTGTTATCTAGACGATGCAATCTCGAAGCAAACATATTCGAAAGTTCTCATTTTTGTCAGCCTTTATTTGAAGGTAATTTTACTATAACACCGGAGTGGGTGACGAGACCCAAATTGCCGTAGTGGAATGACTACAGTGCTCGTGCGGGCGTCAGGCAGAATATTGAGTGTGACAGAACGAAATGGCAAGTGGGCGAATCCAACCACAAACATTTCTCTGTGATACGCACATTTCCCTTTGTACAGAAACCATGTTCTTTATATCTCCAACATTTATCTGTTCAACTAACGAAGTTGCCACAGTTTCTGCATGGCATGGCTCTGAATTATCAGAACTAGGTGAATTCATAATTTTATTACTGACTGAACAGTGCACGTGCTCCAATCAGCTGTACGAAATTGTGACAGGAATATTTGTATGGAGTGGACCACTGCATTTCTTCGTGAAGCCTCGTTTAGGAACCGGGTAGACTTGCCCAGCCGACTATTAGTCGGAACAGACGTATGTTTTTTGCTTTCTTTCTCTATATACTGCCAGACCCTCTTTCGAGTATTATCGGCATGTGTACTTTGTACACTCCGCGTTGCAGGATGAAAGCCTACAAGTAACTAAATCTAAATTGCCATAGGGTTCTTTAACCTGTACAGGGGGTGACTAGTCCTGCACAGGGGACATCCAGTTAACGTCCCGATGCGAAGGACGATGTACTTATCTAGGGTCATCCCTGCAAATAACACTAGAAGCCGCGAGCGGGAATCGAACCTGGGACCTCTAGCACCAGAGGCAAGTGCCTAACCACTGAGCTACCACGCTTTCAAGAAAAAAATAGGAAAAAAATCCTAAGCTGGCCATTGGTTGAATTATATTATGTGAGAGAATTTTTCTGTACATATATTACAAATGTGCCCTTCTCAGAAAAATGGCAAAAGATTCACGGCAACGTAATTCACATAGCCAATTCGCTCACTTCAATTGAAGATAAAAAGTTATAAATTCAAGTTAACTATTTTATCTGTCATATAAACCATAGAAGTTGTCGGCAATTGAACACTACTGGTAACGGTCAGATAATGATAAAATACATGGTGTCATACTGTGCATGAAATAAACACAATAATCTGTCAAGTAGGGCACATGTATGGCACACTTAACTCCATGACGTCTTTGCGTAAATTGTAGACATTAGCTTTCTGAACATTTTGCAAGACCGCTACATCGCCGTCCGCAAGGAAGAAAAAATACAAGTCTCACTTTCAAGCAGACTTTCCGTCAAGCGTAGTAAGAAAGGGGACAGATTTGCATTGTGTTCACAGTGCAATTAGTCCTTCAGCATCACTCACAAGACATTACAGGCATGTGAAAGGAGGATCCGTGCATGAGACGCAAAACAAAGCGGAAAATTGCTTCTCTCTTCAAGGCGACATCACCAGACAGAGTGAGGCATGCTGAAGTGCTTTCTCTGCATTCTCAGATATCTAAATCTATCATTTTTAAACAGAAACCTTTTATTTATAAGGTATTTTTATGATGTGATGGCTCACTGAAAAATATTAAGTGAGTATGATCAGGAAATACCACAAGCACAAACCGCAGACAACCCCGTGGCACCGCGAGGAAGAGCTGCTCAACCATCACGAGACACCAGGAAGACAAATTAAGCAAAGCAATCAGCTCTCTCTTCCCCATCAAGATTATTGCAATACTAGAATGGACATAAAGTAACGTACAACAAAACATAGAACAATTACAGACTCCCACAATTGGAGTAACAATAAACAAAAAGTCAACAACAACAAAACCACCGCCTTAGAACGGACAGTAGCCCAAGCTACCGGGGGGCTTAAATGCATTTTACTGGTACCAAATCTTCGCCCTAGATTCTGCTGTTGTTGAAATACAAGAAATGTTCAGCTCGCATGGAGGCCATCTAACTAATGCAATGTATCATCATGGAGAAACACTCTAATCAAATTACTACACCATGATGAAACAAAGAAAAGGGCTCATGACTCACAGATAGTCAGAGCAAAAGAAAACCTCAAGTTGAGCCACGGTGGGTCCAGCTACAGATAAGCATCAGGCACCAATCTGACGTTTGTTTTGTCAGAAAAAATATATCGATAAAAACTTATTATACATGTGTGTAATAAAATTGCATTTATTTTATTTCGAATAAAATAAAAAGTTGAAAAATGCGAACGCAAAATTCAAGTTTATGGTAAAATTCGAAGTTCACATTTTTCCAATAATTTAGAAGAGACCAAATTTGATCGAATGTATCACAAAACAAAGTAAATATCACAATATTCTTAAGTCAAATCCTGCAGCGGTGTCCATGTCCATGTAAACTTAATAGCTGGTATGTCCCAACACACTGTTAACTATGGCAAGACAACGGCGTCTCATTGACGTCACATAACGCTGAACGTAATTCTGTTGTAGAGAATTTTTGCTCTCAGTTGATTCAGTGTGGTCGGAATAGCCCCTGTTCTCCTACACGGCGGTTTAGTTCATCCCAAAACAATGAACACGTTTTATCAGTATGATCTTGTTTGTTTGTTTGATCTGATTTTTACGTCCCATCAACAATCTTTCAGTTAAAATGGGACAGCTTCATGGGTTGAACCAGTACTAAGCTAGGATAAATGTGTCTTGCTCAAGGACCACAACGCAATGACGCCGGTGAGGCTCGAACCCACAGCCTCTCGGTCTCGAGTTAAGCACTCTACCACTGAGCCACTGCGCTCCCAAAATGGCAGGCTGATGTTATTGATGCGTTTAACACTACTTCCAGATATTTGGACGATATTTTAAATCTTAATAATGTTTATTTTGAAAATATGGTTAGTCAAATATACCCTTCAGAGCTCCAACTTAATAAAGCCAATGCCTCTGATACCGAAGCCGCATTTTTAGACTTGCATTTGTCAATTTCTAATGGTATTGTTTCTACCAAAATTTATGATAAACGTGACGACTTTGATTTTGAAATTGTCAATTTCCCATTTTTAGATGGTGATGTTCCTCGTTCTACATCCTATGGAGTCTATATCTCTCAACTCATTCGTTTTGCTAGAGCATCTAGCTATGTTACTGACTTCAACACTCGCAATAAATTATTTACTCAGAAACTTCTTAAACAGGGCTATCGGTATCATAAACTTCGCAAAACATTTTCAAAATTTTATAGACGATACTTTGATTTGATTTCTAAATTCCAAGTTGGACTTAAATCTCTCTTGCGCCAAGGACTTTCGGAACCTGATTTCTATGGTGACTTGGTGTATAAGTTGAAGAAGATTGTTGGCTCTAATAATTTTTCAGCGCAGTTCATTAAAGTAATTTCCCATTATAAAAAGATTGGCTATAACATTAATGTATTGCAACAGACTGCATGCTTGGTAGTCAACCCAATCACAGTTGGCAACTTTGCTTTCCTCTTTAATTGCACGCGGGTGGGTCGGACTTCAGACTCTATGATGGTTCCGACTTAAAGACTTATCTATTGATGAGATGGTAGGGGCCTGATGCTTTGGCTGTTTGTCGGGCCCACCGGGGTTTACCTGTTGGATTTCTTTTGCTCCGGTTTTCAGTTTAATTTACTGTTGAGTCCTTATCCTTGCTTTATCTCCTTGTTATATCTTGATTTATATGTTTTAGGAGATGATGCATTGATAAGTTAGGGGTCTTTCATGCAAACCAAATATCTATGTGTCTTGATCCACATCTGAATTAAGGGTGAGGTTGTCGCCATTAAACCGGTTTAAGCCCTCCAGTAAAATATTTTACTGACCGTTCCAAGGCGGTACTTCTTTTGTGGATCTTTTATGTTTTTGTTCTGTCTTGTGTTTACTATGTTTTGTGCGCGTCTGTTTATATGTGCTTCGTGGTCACCTGCTGGGAAGGGGCTGACCTCTTGGCTCTCGTTTGTGGTGTCTTCTGTGAGTTTGTCACTTTCCCATTGGTATCCTGGGTCAGGTGTGGTACTTGATTGTATCGATTCCTGATCTTTGCAACCTTACTTACTTTGAAAAAGAGAAATAACAATTTAACAACAAGTCAGAAACTTATACTCACCATCTATTTGTTGCCTTTGCCCCTTTGATTGGACTGATCTGGGTTTTGTAGAATGTGAATTACGTTACCTACTTGTGAATTACGTTACCTGTGGTTAATCCAGCTCATTTCAGTTACCATAGCGGTTCATACAAGGCTCGGCAGAGGATTCGTCCTTTCTGCTATCCTGGAGGTCACCCAGATCCTGTAACGTAATGTCAAAGGGAACCTGACTGTCGAATGGAAGAACGTCAAACTGATTGTCATCCTAGATCACAAGGATGTGCTACCAGAATTTGCTGATACCCTTGGCTGTGAGCCTCTAGAAAACAGAAGACGCATCCAGTGACACACTATGGCAGATTGACAGGTATACTAGAGGCAGTCAACGACTCTAATAGTCTTACACGGAAAGCCCGTTGTATAGGGTCCTTATATTCATACACAGTCCAAGAATGGAATAAATTCCCAGTAGCAGTCACTGGAAGCCTTCCAATTCTTGCTGAGAAGTCAATCTTAGATACACAACTTAGACGCCTCCGCCAAAAGTTACTGTATATAGTTTTAACTTGTAAATATATGATTTAATGCTATCTGTGCTTGTGATCATCTCATCTGCCCTCACGGGGCAAATACTGTATTTCAGTACAGTACGGAATCCTGTACTAAGAAACCACCAATATATTAAGACATTGACGGAGATCATGATGTAGTAGTAGTAGTAGTAGTAGTAGTAGTAGTAGTAGTAGTAGTAGTAGTAGTAGTAGTAGTAGTAACAGAGACGTCTGGTGTGCATATCTACTAAGTCTCTATATGATGTTGATGGAGGGTGGCCTCACAACCATTGAAGACGATGCAACTATATCCAGAATTAGCTGGATTAAAGATAAGATACATGTAAGAGTCAGCAAGTATCAAACAGTACAACATAAGCTATGATGAGCTTTTAAACCCATTATAAATCTGAGTAGCTGATCAAGCTCCATAGCTAATTTCATACCGAGTTTTCCCGACATGTTCCGATTTGCTCCGAGCTCTCCCTATTAGAAAATTATCTGGCCAATCAAAAAAACTTCCCAAACAACGTGACGTATATATTAAATAAGCATTGCAGATACCCACTGTCAACAGGTGAAAATGTGCGAATTTATGTAGTTTTTGGTTATATTAGGAATTTCTATCGCTAGATTGACTTGCTAGCTTGATGCCACATTACCAATGATGTTTTTGACGATATTTGGAGTCATTCTTCAAATGGTGAAATGTTTACATAAACACCGACTCAGTCAGTAACACCGGTGCTGTGACATACTAAATACTGACGTCATCAGCCTGTAAACAACCACGGGTGCTATTCGAAAAACATAAAATTGGTTTTCGAGGTAACAATAAACATACGAAGCGGCTCTAGGTGGCCCCTTACAACTAATCCTCACTTTGTATGCAATATATACAAGCCTGTGTGCTTACAAAGCAGATTTTTTTTGGTGTTTTGATGCTGGCCTCGAGCACATGGCTGCTCGGTCTCATGGTAATGGAACAAATTTCGAATGGCTGAGAAAGACATGTGATATAAGTACATGTGACTTGAGTCCCGATGGAAATCCGGAAAAGTATGGAAGGTCTATGAAATCAGCTATAGGGAAAACTCAAACGTGTATGTGTGTATCTATCTTCTTATACTCAGGCGATCATATTTGATCATTATCTGAGGTGAATGTAAAAAGAAATGAATTAAAAAAAACTCTATGGCTGAGTCATTTAAATGAGTGTCCTGATCTCCTCTGTGATCTCAGCTGCGACCACAGTTGGAGCCAGACTATCCCAATGAGGAATAGTCCTTGGGAAAAGGAACACTTCAGGCCATCACTATAAGTCTGGGGCCTGCAATACTGCGATTTGTGTGATGAACTTATAGATCTTGTTCCCTGAGATGGGTTCAAGTACTTGTCTTCATCAGTAGCCATTAGTCCCACAATGAATCTTGTGGAAGAAAAGTAGAGACGCCTGATCTCTCCCAGCCTCCAGAGTTAGCCATTGCAGCTCATTTAGCATCTCACCAACACTACTAGAATTGCGCCACTTCCTGCATGTCCAGTCAGCTGCCATCCTCTATACCTTCTCCACCTGTTGAATCTGAGTTTTAAAATATGGGCTCCAAACAGGTGCTGCACACTCCAGTTTAGGGCCCCGGTTTAGGGCGTACCAAAGTTTTGTGTGCAATCTCCTTGGTACTCCTAGGTGCAAAAAGCCAAGTAACTGCGAAGGAAACCTAAAGTCTTCATTGCTTCAGATAAAATATCAGAGATATGTTGACCCCAACCCATGTTCTCTGTAATTGTTATGCCAAGATGTTTTGCGGACTGAATGTTTTCCAAAGTTTGCTAGTGCAGTGTGTAGTCGTGAAGGATTTGTTTGTGTGAATAATGCCAAGTCACTCTCATAGTGCGGGCGCATGCGTGTGGATCCCTGTCGATAATGCCCATAGGCTGTTAGGCAGTATATAGATCCCATATGAAATCTCCACCGTTGATTTGTCGCCGTGACCCTTCAAGCCACACAAGCCATGAAGGATAGCTTCACAGCATGTCTGGCAATTAAAATAAATTAAAGCAAACCACCAAAAAATGAAAATGCGCTAAAATACAGTCATAAAAAGGTGGACGATCAACCCTCAGCTACTGGGGAGTTTGGATCCGGGTTACCCGGGGTATAGGCCCTATTCTAATAATTCTAAAAACGAGAAATCAAAGCTATCAGAAATTGTTTCCGGTTAACCGAAAGAACACTAACCGAAAGAACACCGTTGCAACTAAAATTTGGTGTAGATGCCGATTGTATGGCATAACAACAACAAGTATGCCATTGCCATTGGCAAACTGACCGCAACATGAATATATTGTAGATCTACTTAAAATGTTCAAACACGTTATTGCGTGAGATGCACTGAAATGGTAAGGCGTCCTGCAGCTCTCATATTCCTATCTATCTACTAATACTGCAACACCCCCTCGCGGGGATTATGTGCTGAATAATTTCCACCAAACTTCAATTAGCTCAGCCGCAGCTGACAGGCAAAGGTTTTTGAGAGGAAAACTATATTATCCTAGATCTAGTCTTTAGGAAAAAATTCCAATGGCCTGCACAACACTCATGCCCGTATCTAGGAATTTTCGTCAGGCGGCCCAGCCAGGCTCAACTGACCGAAAAATAAAAGTTTCTATGTTTTTTCCTTAACTGTATTAGACCTCAACTTATTTACAGAGGAAAATTTTCCAAAGTTCCAGGGGGGACAAAATGCTAAATTCTATAGAGTCTGAATTCGTTATTTTCAAGGGGGGGATTCAGGTGGCAACTGACAGGAAAAAAGTTCTCACTGACATCTTGTTGTTTTAGTCCTCAACTTATTTACAGAGGGGGTCCAATGGGCTATATTTTTCCAAGGTTCCAGGGAATGCTAATCACCAAACTTGTGATTTTCCAGGGGGAAGGGCTCCAGACCTCGTACCCCCCTCTGGATCCTGCTTGGCACTGTGACATTATATTGAGCCAACATAAGATAAAACAAGTGCCATTTCAATTTGCGCCCAATCAAGGCTCAGATCAGTTGAGGATACCGTCCTTAAATACCCAAAAAGTGCCCAATACAACCGGCCATATCAGAACGAACCCCATTGCTGCCGACACTGGGGATCGAACCTTCGACCTCCCGCTCCCGAAGCTGATGCCTTATCCACTATGCTATAGGGACCGGTATAAGAAATAAGGGTGATGTTGGTACCGTCAAACATGTTTAAGCCCTCCAGTAAAAGTTTTTACTGACCCTTCCAGAGCAATGCTTCTTTTGTGGATCTTTTTTGTTATTTATGTCAGTGATTTTTTTACCTGTACATCCTGCATTTTTTACTCATACTTTTGTCACTGGGATGCAAAGTTTTTATTTCAGCGAGTTCCAGGATGCAATAGTATTGCAGACTTGTCATTAAAAAAAGTGTTCTGGACTCTTAAGTTTACAGTTGGACTTGTTGATATGGGAAACAACGAGTCCCAGGACTCATAAGCCCAAAATTGTAACTAAATCACTGTTTATGTTTCGTGTCTGTCATGCTGTCTTGTCTGATTGGAAGGGCTAAACTCTTGGCTCTCTTGTATATGATGTTTCTTGTTAGTGTTCCCCATAAAGAGGAATAGCAGGGGGGGAGCACCCTGCTGCCCTAAAGTTCCCCCTCCTGCCCTTAAGCTCCCCCCTCCTGCCCTTATTTTCATTTTAATATAAAAAATAGTCATATTTTAATTTTTACTGTATAAAATAACTTTCTGTTACCCCAATGAATCCTATACTCTACTAGAAGCTATTGTAACCTTTTAACAGATATGAAATCCTTTATCTAACTCACATTTGAAAAGTCATTTCTTACAAAAGTGCCCTTTTGGGTGATTTTGACGCTTCAAAAGTGCCCTTTTTCTGGCTAGCACCCTGCCCTTTTTTCAGGCTGTGGGAAACACTACTTGTGCTTTTGTCACTTTTCTATGTATTGTCCTGGGTCAGGTGTGGTACTTGATTGTATAGATTCCTGATCCTTGCCTTCTTCCTTACTTTCATGTGTATACTCAGAGAAAATAAAAGGCTTGATTTTATAATCTGTATGCAGGATTTAAGTTTAACAGAAAAATATTTTTTTATTTGTCAACCAAAACATATGTTGTGGGTATTCAAAAGAACCGTCTCAATGAGACGGTTCTTTTGAGCACCCAAAACAAATGCTAGAACTTATTGGTAAGAAAGAATTAACAATTTTACTCAGAAAATTTTTGCATCTAAACCTGTGTGTCTGTCACTATTATCTGGGTTCGTTGGATGAATGTGCTTGAATATACAATACATGGAATCAGTTCGGAAGTAATGCACAATGCCACACGATTTAAATTCTATTATGATGGTTAAGGCTATGTAACATATCTATATAATACATGTACTAGCTACGGTAAGATATCTACATGTATATTTATACATGTACTAGCTACAGAGTATCGGCCATCGGGACACATAAAGTGGTAGACAGATTCTAAAATTGCTCCCGTAATAATTCTTTTTGTTGCCATTTTACCAAAAATGACTTTCCTTTTTAACACAATGACTATTAAGGCTCTTTATGAAAAAGAAAATGAATAGTGTCCACCCTTGTTAACTTGAGTCAAGTTTTGTGTCGATGTACTGCCAGTTAACCCTTTATAACTCAAAGCATGACTAGTGCAGGGTCATATGCATACATTGTAGTACCTTGGGTTAAATGAAATATCTCTCTCACATACCTTCTTGAGGCTGTACACCAGGGGTACAGAAAACAGTGAAAATTTGGTTCATATATCATAATCGGATTTTTGGTTCTGGACAAGTTTTTATAAGCTTAGACTGTATAAGAGCTGTGACACGTGATTTCCAACAATGTGGCATTTTGACAAGTGTAGACTCAGATGAGCCTGTGCAGTCTCCTTGGAAGCTTAGAAACTCCAAATTATTTCCAGTCAGTAGCTTAACAGTCATAGAATATACAAGCGAAAAGCAAAGGCTCTGATCAGACTGCGCGTATGCGCAGGCTGGTCTGAGCCTTTGCTGGTCGCACTGTTACCACTTTGTTGGAAATCTTATGCCGTTGCTCATAAGTTTTCCAAGTCCCTTTTTTCCCTGGTCCGAAAATTTTGACCATGTTCCGTCCCATTACCATCTTTATGCTTATCCAATACACATACCTGTGACTGCAATACGCATGTGTCATAAGGATGATTTTTTAGCCTGGGGAACTGTTCTTATCGTCTGAAACAGCTAGCCACTTTACGACAGACAAAATAATTGGACAGCATATAGAGAAATCGGTCTTCCAGTACAACTTTAATCGACCTGTATAAAATCTGCATAGAACATCTGGAGACTTGAAAATTTGGATGTTACAGCTTGAAGGAGTGAATATGATAAAAATGTTGATAAGATTTATTTAAAGTTGATAAAGTTGATTTTCTTTTGACTACATGAAGGCAAGACACACATGATTTCTGTTCCCCCATAAAAGTCTGTTTTCTAATCTTACACAGTGATTTTATTTTGCCTAATTTACAGCCTAATACATGCTGCTTCCCAATCCAAAAAAAGCCTGTATGTTCCAAATTGTGGAGATTTTTTCCCAATTGGATTTATTCAATAATTCAAAACTTTAATGCAGGCTGTATCCCAAAATACACAATAAAATCACTGGTTTTACATCCTCTTGACTTATAAATGTGAATGTGTCAAAATATGTGAGGCAACAATTAGGACCAGTTCATTATTGAATCATCGGATAGTGCAGGCTCAGTCAAGACTGCGCATATGTCCAGTCTGTCACAGCCCATCACTGCTTGTATACATAAATGGGAGCTGTGACATCTGGTGCAAAAGCTGCAAATACATGCCTAGCGCAGTCTGTCTATGTTGCATAATGGACTAACCTGACTCAGATTGTAAACAGCATGCACTTCTGATTTTCAGTCAAACCAGTGGTGTAACTTCATTTAAGAAATGGTCTCAATTTTTGGAATGTTCATGGAATCCTGAATACCTTAGGTCTCTTGCAAAGTAAGTGAAGCCAAAGGGCTTCACATTAACTTTGCTTGCTTGCAAGAGACCCGAAGTATTCATGATTCCATGAACATTCCAAAAATTGAATTTATTGCTTATATTTACATTTTTTTTATCTTAATATCTAAAATAGAAATTATTTATAATTTAGGAAAAAACAACAGTTGTAATCGTATTAACGGTTTTGTTTGAGTGTAAAGTGGAAAAGCGGAACAGCCAGTGTGAACACAGACAGCCAATGGAGAAAACAAGAGGCACATTTTGCACGTGCCACTCAGGTGTCGTTTGCTGTCAATCACGACACTAGTGTCACTTCTGGCGAATGAATTTGATGTTCGAAGTGTATTGCACGGGCAAATGAGCTTGGCAGCTGTCAATCAACTGTATGGGTTTCATGAGGCTATGAACGGTTGCAAAAATCTAAATATTCATTAAAAGGCTTAAATTGCTTTGAAAATGTAAATATTATAAACATATACTTCATCATGTGGTTGAAAAACAGTATGTAGCATGATCAGCTGGCTTCATAAGACAGCTGATCTTGATGTACATGCACTGTTTTCAAAAGAAGATAATTATAGCATTTTGAAAAAGTTACGTGCTCAGAGTGCTAATTAGATCTTATTAGTCTTATTAAAACATTTATCAATTGAGAATGGGGCTGGTATTTGGCCCCATATATGGTCTACTGAAATCCATGGTAAGTTTTTATCAGGCCTCCAGATAAGAGTGTGTATTGGAAAATTATTTTCTTTATTTCTCATCCAATACATATGTTGTGGGTACTCAAAAGAACCGTCTCAATGAGACTGTTCTTTTGAGCATCCAAAAACACATGTTCAAACTTATGGGTAAGAAAATAATTAAAATTTTACACAAATAAAATTTCCTTATCTGGATCCATGTTTTTGTCATTATTTTTTAATTTCAGGATTTCCTTGATCTAATTGATTCTACCGACAGCATCTTGAAATCACGACGCATAAAAAATCAGAACATAGTGTACAGACTGCAACAAAGGCAGACCCACTTACCGAGACCTGGAACTAATTTTCATCAAGCTAGAATTTTCTACACCAATATATTTCCCAACTTTACTGTCGTAAATGTTGAGAAGCCTCCTTGCTTCCTTCGAAAGTTCTCTCCGGATGGGAAGTATTTCATTGCGTTTTCTGCCGATCAAACAGCTATTGAAATATATTCCTTTGGTGGATCATCAGCTGCTGAAGATCTTTTGAAAAACCTTACTGGTGATGTTGCAGCTTCAGCTACTGATCCGACAACCAATGACATTAGAGCAAAATTATTTGAGAGGTTCTTTAAATTGAGGTACACAACCATCGTTGCTACAAATGGCGGACATTTAAACAGAGAGTGTAGTCTTTTCACTGATGATGGTAAATATGTGATAGTAGGTTCGGCTCAATATGTGCCAGAAGACCCGCATCCGCTGTTCTTTGATACACACAGAAACAATGAGTCGTTGGACCCAAACCCTCGCTCCCCGTTAGAGGACTATTCCTTACATATAGTTGAGCTGGAGGCGGGGCATCTATGTGACACGAGACATTTCAAGTATGACAAGATATTTCTGTCTCATAATCAAGGCTTATATCTCTACAAAGATACATTAGCAGTACTATCTGTCCTACAGCAGACTATCCATATATTTCATATTACACCAGATGGGGAGTTCATTGATGTTCGCAGTATTGGCAGGTTTTGTTACGAGGATGACGGCCTATATTACCATCAATTCTTAGAACCAGCTCCAGGTGAGCTAGGCTTTAACGCCTTCTGGATCAATGGAATTTCCAATAAAGTTTGGTACAGTTAACCCTTTGTATTCTAATGGAGTTTCCCATGCATTATTGATACAATAAGTAGTGGTTACCCATTATGTACTATAGGAGGTCGGAGGTAGAATATTATAAGTTATGATGTATTTCTGTCACTGAATATTGTTTTAAACTAAAAGCAACCAGTGCAGACCCAAATGAAATGCAGCATTATGCTGCATTTCATCTGGGTCTTCGCTGTTTGCAAAAGTACTCATTTAAGGGTTTCCGAATACAAAGGGTTAAGTCAGGATGGTTCATTGTATATATCGAGGGTCATAGGTTATAATTTCCCCCCAAAAAAATTATATCTATTTTGCAACATATCATAAAATTCCCTGACAAACTTCCAACTTAAGAAATTTTAAGACTACATTTTAATTACTGAAATGTATTTACTGAAACAAAGTTATAAGTGGCCACCTACAATTTTTTTGCACCTGTTCAGAAAGTAAACATCGCTCTTACAAAATTTTAATTCCATAAAAAATTTCGAGACTCTGAAAATTATGCCATTTCGAAACGACTGGTAGATCTTGTACAGACAAAGTCTGAGTAAAGGTACCTTCAATTCAAAAAGTCACACTTTTTACTGTGATATAGAATATTCCTCAGATTTGTTATCCGTTTATATCCGTTTATATTCTAATTAGTTTGAAGCTGTTAATAACAGTTGTGATATAGGATGAAAATGAATCAAAAGTTTTGTGACAATTAAACTCTCGGTTTCTCTTCTACATTAACATGTAGGCAGCCACTATCAGCAGCTTAATCGAAGAGTTTTAGCTTTAACCATGCAATTTGCATATCAAATATGCATTGCTCTGTACCCTTTATTATCTGTGGCATGGCATTGAAATTTTCAGCGATTATTCATTATGAATAGGCTTCACAGTTTAATTTAAAAAATCAAAAATATCTTAGGCATATGCCATTTAAATTACCTTTAAAGTTTCACGTTACCATTTTGAGAATGGCTAGATGAATGTACAGTGCATTCCCTTTATAATGCTATGTTTGAGGTCCATAGGAATGGACTGTATTATAAGTGTATCATGTGTAATAAAGGGATAATTTTACAAAGGAGTTTTAGGAAATATATCATTTTCCTACAATTCCTATGTAAAATTCCATGGTAAAAAATAATTGGGAGCCATAACATGGCATGTTATATCCAAATCTGTGTTATAACCAGGTGTGTTAATAGGACTGCATTCTATATACAATGTATATGACTTCATGTATGCATACATGTACACAAGCCTTTGTATAACAAAACCTATAAATTTGCCCAGCTAAGACTCCGATTTGCATCCACCCAGTCTGATCAGTATTTTTTAGCATTTATTGAATTTTGGTACATAAGAACCCGAGCTTCCTTTGTGCACCCAGCAGATAACTTTATCAGACAGACTTTGTTTGTTTGGTTTGATTCTTTACATCTCTGTCAACAGCTATGGTCAGTTCACCTACCCACACTTTTTCCTGGGCAAGCATCACTAAGCAATTAACCAGTAGTTTTTGCAAATACTTTCACTTGTAACTGACAACAACCCTTCTTGAATCAGCGGAAGGAGGAGAATGACCATAGAAATTATTTCACAATCAATCTCCACTAAATAATGGGACTGTGCCGGGATCAAACTCACGACCCCCAGCATCTGATGTCTTAGACTAAGGTTGCTCTTATTCATTGCTGGATGCAGTCAAATTGATGTTTTTTTGTTACACACTGGCTCATGCACTAAGTACCTTTTCTCATGTGCTTGCTCATTTAAACTGTTTCAGGGGCAGCTACAAGTCATTCACAAAGCTTTTGGGGAGAAAAACTCATCAACTCATTGAAACATCGTCTCCTAGTCTTCCTTTTCAACAGAGCTACACAAATGGACACGGCCTATGAACTAAGAAAATTTTATCAATATTTCGATCAATTTTTAGCGTTACGAATGTGGAAAATGCAACTGCTTGATGAAAACCACCTACTAATCAAATACGCGAGTGAAGACGTTGTGACTTTAAAAATATCCGAACCAAATTCACAGCCTTCCTTCTTTGTTGTTTATAACATGCTCAGTACAGAAGTTGTTGCAGTGTATGAGAACACATCTGAAGAGTTGCTAGAATTATTCGAGAATTTCTGTGATATGTTTAGAAACGCTACGCTTCATACAGAGGCTCAGTTCACATGTTCAGCCTCCAGTAACATGTTCGCCAGACAGATACAGCAAAGATTTAAGCAGACAATCACTAATGCCAAGTTTGGTGGAAATATGGAGGCTGTTAAAAGACTTCTGGCACAGTTACCCATCAGTGCGCAGTCATTCAGTGGTAGTCCGTACTTGGATCTGGCCCTCTTTAGTTATGACGATAAATGGGTGTCTGTTCTGGAAAGACCCAAAGCTTGCGGAGACCATCCTATCAGGTATGTATTATATATAACTAGGGGTATCAGTAAGGATTGGTGTGGTGTTTATCCCTTGTCATGCTGAATATTTTTTATTCATCAGTTACCTCTCATATTAAATGCATTGATGCACGTTAATAAGATAAACTTTGCCTATCTCACAGCATGTGCCTTTATCTGGTCATAATGACGTTGCTCTTTTTGAATGACGTCGCCAATGACGCAGAATCATCACAAAAATCGAAAATTACGTCTTAATCGCTTGTTTGAAGAGTGAAGCAATGGGTAAACTGATAAATAGAATACCAGGCTCGAGTCTTAATATCAAGTTTACCAGACTCTGCTTCGAGATCGCATGTTGAATTGCACGGCAAGCCTCGCGATGTCAACAAGCATTTTCAAAGCCTTGCCTGGTAAACTTGATATCAAAAGACACTCACCTAGTATTCTCTATGTACTACACTCCACCCCAATGCTTATCCTGTTAGCCTACAACATTCCAATTGTAAAACTGTATCTTCAATCAGAGTGGTAAACAGTGTGGCTCCTGATCAGATGTCTCATTAGAAGGAACCATGCTTGACCTAATAAGTCAGCATGCTCAATAACATGTGCTGATCCAGGAATAAACATCGGGGAGGGGCTGACAACCTCAACTTATTCTAAAGTTTTACAGAGGGGAGGTGGTCCAATTGTTTATTACAAAGAAAAGTATAATTTTCCAGGGGGGTGGGGTGGGGGGATTTGTTATTCCTAAGGTTGTGACCCCCCACACACACACTATTTGAACTTCTGATTTGTATAAAAAATCATGTGGATCCTGATACACTGATCTGGATCTAAGCTGTCTAAAAACATTTATTTTTGAAAAAGTTATGACCACAGTGCCCTTACTAATAATTCGTTCCATTATGGTACCAATATGGTGTATTTATTTGCTTTAAAAACAATTCTTCAACTCAGTTTTCTGACATATTGCAGGTTTTATGCAAGAGACTCTGGTTTACTCAAGTTCAAGATCCATGCAGGTGTACTGGGAAGGAATCCCCCACCCACAGCAAGACGTCTAGTCGCCTTCACCTTTCATCCCAGTGAACCGTTTGCCATTAGTGTCAAAAGAACAAATTCAGACTATGTTGTTAATTTTCATATAAGACATGCTGTTGTATGATAAAAGTTGATATTTCAAATAATAATATTTACATTGCCAATGCATGCCTTTAAAGGCAGATTTTTTTATTAGTTGATTTACGAACCCTCCTACTATAATTTTCCAGAAAGTAGAAAAAAAAAAAGATTTTTAAAATGATTTTTTATTTTATCCGCCGACTCTAAATATTATTTGTTTTGTTGAAAAAAATGATATATTTTTGAGGTTCTGTTTGTGTAATTTTGAGAGTGACACTGTTAAAAGTAATTGTCCTATACTAGATTTTATGATTTAATACAGACTGTTGGTTTACTTTACTAGCTTAACTGTTTGTTCTGGAGATATTAAAAAAAAAAGCTCTGAAAATGAAAAAAAAAAGCTCTGAAAATGACCTGTGAGCTTTTTTTCTTTTTTTTCTGTCCCCCCGACCCTAAACCTGAAAAAAAATTCCCGTGAATCAACTAATAAAAACATTCTGGTCTAATGAATCTTTAGATTTTTGCAATCATTCATAACCGCATGAACAACAGTAATATATTGACAGCTAAGCTCACTGACACATGCAATACACTTCGTACAGAAAATGCATTCACCAGTGGTGGGTGACAATACAACTGGGTTTCATTTTCAAAACAAACCTTGTGTTGACTTCATTGGCTCTCCAAATTCATGTTGGCTGTCTGTTTCACAAACCACGGAAATCATTACTTATATAACTTCTATATTAAGATATAAAAAATATTGAGGATCTTACACAAGTGATAATTTAATATCAAATTTATTAAACGAGCCTTTGCCGAGTTTAATTAATTTGATATGAAATGATCACTTGTGTAAGATTCTGTTTATCATATGACATTTTAGATGCGTTTTTATAGCCTTCAAAGTCTGTTATTTTCAATGAAGAATTGCATTGTTGTCAGTTGTCACGGACATTGTCATGACGTCAGTTGTTCCCGCCGAAAGTGTTATGTTACTTGTGGTCATTACATTATTTATTACATGACGTTATTCACTGAATAACAGTAACCTCATTATGATATTTAAGTTATTAAGTTTCCTTTTTCATCAACATCCGAAAAATGAAATCTCTTATATTTACATTTCTACTGCGAGTCTTTAAATGAACCTTTACTTTTGAGATGTCCTTCATGAACAACAGATTGATTAAAGCCACGCCATTTGGGTGGACCAACGTCAACACCATCCAATAACATTGTTTACTGGTGTTTGCATGACGTTGAACATGTATTGCCAGATCAGTATTTTGGCAATAAATGAAATCTTTAGGCCGCATTTGTTATTATAAATTACTTTATTATTTCTCAACCATAACATATGTAACAGTTGTGGGTAGTCCATGCTCGATAAGAGTAGAGTTATGTAGTTGGTCACGTTATGGTACTTTATTCACCTGATTGGACAAATATAGGGCTTTCTTTCATACATCTAACTGTAAATCTGTTTCGTCACTCTACTCTTATCTAGCACGGACTATACTCAAAAGAACTGTGTCAATGAGTACCCAAAACAAATATTTAAACTAATGGGTAAGAAAATATTCACAATTTTACGCCCAACATTTTTGTATATGAGTGAAACTATCTTGTGTGGCTAGAAATTTAGATTTTGGTCAGGCTCTTCATTTTCTTCCATGATATTATATGAATATAAGCAGGTGAGGCTCTGGTGAGACTACATGTGTAGTTCTGCTTGCCTATGACATTATCTTTTGTAATCACTCATTTTTAATTTGGAGATTTTTCTTAAAATGTCTAATCTATAAAATCATCATTTTGTCTTGTTAATGGAGGTTCAGCTAGAAGTAGGATTTTGATTGGCCATGCAGTTTTAGAGACAATGTTTGAAAATATTGACCGACATAGGCCAAATGCTGGAGTCATTGGTATACTATTATCTTACAGAGAAGAAAACTCTTTGAGCATTAAATCGTAATTTTCTTGCCCATCAATTTAAACATGTGCATTGGGTGCTACCAAAGACCCATCACATTGAGACTGTTCTCTTGAGTACCTAGTGCATATATTTTGGTTGAGATATAAGAAAAATAATTTTAATCGCCTGCATATGAACCTTCAGCTCTAGTGAGCTAAGCACAAAATGATTTGAAAGTTCTTTTTGATATATTTGGGTGTATGTCCTGGTTCTCTAGGGTCCCAATAGATGGAAAACAAAAGAAAAAAAAAGAAAGGCAAAGCATGTAGATTTTTCAGCGTAAAATTGTCAATATTTTCTAACCATAATCTCAAGCATATGTTTTGGGTGCTCAAAAGAACCAGCTCATTGAGATGGTTCTTTTGAGTGCCCACAACATATATGTTTTTGTTGAGAAATTAGAAAATTATTTAATCTGTTACGCACCCTTAAATAAAGGCCTGGCAAAGTAAAAAAGAAAGAGCACAACAAATTAAAGTTGATATATTAAAACTAGATTTCTACAAGTTAAGCTCATAATTTTACATACACAAATCAAGAACTATAAGGGCGAATAAAACATGAATCTAGCAAGGCAGGGCCCGAGGTTATAAAACTTATTTGAGCGCGACATGAGATTTCTAACAAAGTGGTATGTGCGACCAGCAACGGCTCGGACCAGCCTGCGCCTGCACATATGCGCAGTCTGATCAGAGCCTTTGCTGGTCGATTGAATATTCTATGAATATTAAGCTACTGATCGAACACCATTTGAAGTTTCTATGCTTAAAAGGAGGCTGCACAGGCTCATCTGAGTCTACACATGTCAAAATGCCACATTGTTGGAAATCACATGTCGCAGCTCATTTCATGGTCAACCCACATCAGCGAGAGAATTGTCCAGTTCATAAATTTTGAAATGCCAACAAATTTATTACCGGAACAAATGACATTGTTAAATGTGAAAGAAATTTTGCTATTTTTTTCAGATTTATGACGATTTTTGTTGAGCTCAAGTGAGTCTAGCATGAAAAAAAAATAACCTCTGGGCCATGACAGAGTTATAACAGTAAATTTGAATTGATAAAAATGCATATAAAAGATATTAAGTTCTCAATATATTTTTCATTAGGTTTCTCTCTAAAAATATAGTGCATTTACTGAAGTAGTCAACTGACCCAGCTCCTGGGTTTTAGTGCTTATCCCAAAGACACATGGGTGAAATTTCAAATTGCAAGTTCCAAAATCCAGAGTTTTAGAGATTCAAATCTAAAACTTGCAATATGCAAACAAAGTACTAACAATTTCAAAGTCAATTGTCTTTAGATAATCTGAAGCTAAATCAGAGAAGCTATCATAATCTGCTTAATGCAGCATTTTGAGGCTGACTTTTTAGCCTAAAAATCCTGAATTCAGAAATAATCCTGAAAACTTCCACCCATGAAGATAACAGGAGATGGCTCAGGTGTGCCTGCTATCCTCACGCAGAAAATGTGGAAGTAGATGAAGACACAATATATAAATGAGCCGTGACATGAGATTTCCAACAATGTGGCATTTTGACAAGTGTAGACTCAGACGAGCCTGTGCAGCCTCCTTTTAAGCTTAGAAACTCCAAATGCTGTTCGATCAGTAGCTAAAAAGCCATAGAATATTCAAGCGCCTAGCAAAGGCTCTGATCAGTCTGGGCGTATGCGCAGGCTGGTCTGAGCCTTTGCTGGTCGCACATACCACATTGTTGAAAATATCATGTCATGGCTCAAGTATGACCTTTAGCCCACATGCTCGAGTACCCGTATTTAACTCTTTGTCTTCTAGGGGTGACAGGGTTCCCACACTTTTTCAATTTCAAATTCAAGGACTTTTCCAGGACTTTTCCAGGTTAAACAGGTGATTTTCAAGGTCTCATCAATGCAAAATTCCAGGACTTTTCCAGGTTAAACTGATGTTTTTCGTGGCTCGAAAGCCTAAACTTATCAGAATAATGCATCTACATATAGCTACATGTAAATTGCTTTGAAGTGCTCTTAATATTTCTGCATGTTTTTTCCTATTTTTAAATCCTCTTCAGTCTTCACCCATGTCTGAAACTATGGACGTAAACATGTACCAGCGTAGTCTGCTCTTCAAACAGTTTGGACCCAGATCAGGCAGGATAAAATGTTGGGCCTGATCTGGATCCAAATTGTTTGACACTGGTTGCACATGTCATTAAAATGTGAGACATATAATCATACTTTAATCTCCTTCTTCCCTCCAAAGCCCTTGCTAGCCAACCTACTTGTCCTGGCACCCCTTTACACCTTTTCCACAAAGAGGAGTAATAGAATGTTTTCAAGTGGGGACAGGTTTTTATTATGTCCAACACATGCAGGGCTTATTTTCACCATTTCGGGACGGTGACCCATACCCCTGGGCATTTTTAGTCAATTGTGGTTTTAACTTTATTGACAAATCATGAAATACATCAATATATTTATCTGTACATGCATTTAGCTGTACTTTTAACTTACAATCACCACTGGGCATGATGTATTATATGAGACTCAATGTTGAATATTCCCAAGGTTCCCACTCATATTATTTGAGGGTGTACACATTTTTAGAGGGTACATGGAGCCACTAAAAATCCTACAGCTACACATTTTGGAAGTGCAGAGTAGGCCTAGATTTCAAACTGCTAAAAATAACTATGCAAACCCACTCCTAAACAGATTTGAGTAACGCTACTCTTTAACAGAATTCGCTTGTAAACGACTAGCTTGAAAATGACTAATGACTAAGTTAACACACTGAAAAAAAAAAAAAATGGGCAGGGGTTCCCCTACACATAATGATTTTTCGTTCACCCCCAGCCCTTTCCCCGGCCAACATAAAGTGGGGATAAGATAGAAAAAATGAAGGAGTGGGATGGGGTACTTGGGACTACAGAAACTTACACCAAAGTACCAACTCCTTCAGGTCTGATAGAAGAGAGACAGTTAAGATAGTCAAAATAATATCTTACCTTTTTAATTTTCCATCTCATTTGAGTCCAATTCTTACACACAGATGCAGCTTTTTATCAACAGATCCTTCGACAGATGCAAACTTTGTTTCAGCAGAAATGGGTATTTTGAAGCTGTCAACATTCAGATCATGCACTCTGTAAGTCGCTCAGGTAGTTTATAGCAGACGACGAAATCATAAGATTTTGACCAAGCCTCGGTCTTTCTTTCTTTTTATCAATTTGTTACAGAAAGAATTGGGATTAAATAAATAATATTCGGTGAGAACGCTAGATAATTTCATGATATGTAATATACAAACCTTCAATGTGGACAAAATAATCTAAAACATGTGGGAAGAAATGCTCAAGAGAGTTTTGGTGTGTAGTCTATTCCACTCAGAGTTACTTCCCTTGTCTATCGTATGAAGTAAATACTCCCCAGTACTTATCTCATCGTTCATTTGCCTTATCACAAATGCCGTAGATGAGCTACATTTGAGCCATTTTCTCGCGAAAAAAAAGTTGGTAGACTAAGTTCAACATCCAAGCATAGCTATGGCGTTGTGGATAGGCGAGACTGCAAATTTTCCCGGACAATTCACGGCTCAAGTCCCCAAATGTACTAATTCCCGGACTTTTCATGGCCGTGAACGACCAGTATCTAATTCCCGGACTTTTCCCGTTTTCCCGGTTGTGTGGGAACCCTGGGGTGATAACCTTTGCAAACAGTTTAGAACCAGATCAGGACCGACATAATGTCTGTCCTGATCTTGATGCAAATTGTTTGACACTCTGATAGCGTTCCTGTAATAATTTTTTGAATAAGTTTATTCCCAGTTTGTAATGAGTAACAGAAAAACTTCACAAAAATGTACATGTGATGTGTGTCATTTTCATGTATGCTGACACAATTGTATATTTACATTATTTCCTGTTCAACTCTTTGCATGCTGGTTATCTTTTCATGCACCGTAAGGTTGTTCTAATTATTTAATTAACTTTTGCGAAAATATATATGGAATATCATCAGTGTCACCCAGTTTGGATTCAGATTATAATTTAGGGCCTAATCTGGGTCGGAACTGTTTGCAAAAGTGATGAACAGGGAAGTTGTGTCATTTGAGTGGGGAAGAGATAAGTCTAGCAGGGTTCATACAGGCAAGTTTGAGTAAAATTCAAGGACCTTACAAGGACTTCTAAAAGCCTCTCCAACAGTTTTCAAGGACTTTAAAGTTAATGAAAATACTAATCTAAGTGTTAAAGTTCTACTTAGACAATGGAGATATTAGTAGACTGAGATAATGGAGACATTAGTACTGGAAAACTAGATTAAAATTGTTGTGCCTATATTTGGTGCAGCATATGCTGCACCAAATAAAGGCATGACAATTTTATACTGATTTAGGTCTATCGACAGTGCTAAGTCCTTCAGAAAATAGAATTCAAGGAGTTTTCAAGGCTTTTGAGTGCTTTTCCAGTACCTTTCAAAGCAGATTTAATTTTCAAGGACTGTTCAAGAAAGCCCTCTAAATTTAAGTGCTTTTCAAGCCTGTGTGAATCCTGTCTAGGCCTCAGGACTTTTTACAGCATTGTTAGCACTATGTGTAATACTGTAAACAAATATGGACCCAGACCAGACTATTCCCTTGATTTTTATTTTGCTTCCATGATAAAAAGTAGCCTGAAATGCATTTGAATATATGCAGCAGACCTACATTTTCACAACAAAAAAGAGCGGGGTAAGGGTAGAGCACAAAATTTCCCAGCAGGTAAAAGGTAATGCATTAACCCATAAAGCGCCACCTATAATTTGCAGCAGACAACAATTTCAAATTTTGCCGCCTTTTTGAAAATAACAAAATAAGGTATATTTCATGAGAATCGTCTGCGGGCAGACGGTTCTCATGAAATATCATACCTTATTTTTTTCGAAAATTAAGAAAGACGTTGCAAAATTTGTCATCTGCTGCAGTCGTGATTTAAGGGTTAACTCAAACAAATCCTGGTAAAATGTCTCACACTCTGTTTCCAAGCTAGGGAAGCTCACACAAGCAAAGGAGGGATGTACTGTGAAATCGGAAATTTTCGCGAGGGTTTTATTTTCTCGTAACTTTGCATATGTGAAGCTTCAAGAAAATAATACCCTCGAGAAATGTGAAAACTCTTTGCCCTTTATTGATGTAGGCAATTCATGCCAAAGTCACAATTTTTAAATGTTGCAAATATGTCTTTTAACGCTATTCGCAAAAAAAATTCTCACAAAAATTCAGAATTAACAATAAATCAATCAAGGCTCATGCCGAAATGTAGTCTTCTAGCCCTACTAGATAATTGTGTGTGCATATTAAAAATTCTTTGGCCCCCTGGGAAATTTTTCAGGCTTTTAGGAAAATTTTCAGGCTTTTTTGTCGTCTGCTGATTTTTTTTTCAAAATCAAACTTTTCGAAAAATTCTTTCAGGAATACCATCTGAGTGTCAAACAGATTGGATTCAGATCAGGCCTAGCATTCTGTCAGCCCTGATCTGGGTCCAAACTGATGGCAAAGGTAATCAGCAGATGCCACTTTGTAGGCAATGAGTTAAAGAATGGCTTTAGTTTACTTACCCACACACAATAGGTACCAAAATGTCATTAACCAAACTAAATGCCCTTTCTTAAAATACACAAAAAATAAATAGAAATTCTAAAATATGCCATTTTAAAATAGAATAAGGTTTAAATACATTGGAGAAAGTTTAAAATTTTCAAAATCCTAAAGTTAAAAAAAACAACAACAAAAAACACATTAGACAGGGCCAATTTTGAGCCTTTCTGAATCATGCGCTTGAGTTGTATTGTGATTTGGGCTTGAAGTGTTTTTTTTTTTTTTTTTTGCTTTACGTCCCAAGTCAACAGCTATGGTCATGGTGGGACGGTCAGTTCACCTAACCACACTTTTTCCTGGGCAAGCTTGAACAAGCAGTTAACCAGTACTTCATGCACATACTTGTAACTGACAATAGCCCTTCTTGATAGATTCAACAGAAGGGAGGCGAATGATAGAAGAAATTATTTCATGATCAATCTCCAAGAAAGTATGGGACAGGGCCGGGATCAAACTCGCGACCCCTGGATCTGCAGTCAGACTCCCATCTGTTGCCAGACGTGTTACCAACTGCACTACAAAGCCTGGTAGGGCTTGAAGGGCTTTTCCCTCCAGTCACAACTTTTGTCATTTGCACTCTCCTCTGCTTATTTTCTTAGGTAGCATATATTGCCAACAATATGGACCTAGATTAGATTGCTCAAGAGTAGCAGTCTGATCAGGCTCAATTGCTTCCGTGACAAAATCTAGTCTGAAGTGCAGTTGAATTATGCAGCAGACATAAAAAGCAGATATTTTCAGGACAAAAAATATTGGCCGGATGAGGGTTAAATATGAAAAAAAATATTGTGTCAATAATAGAAATACTATAAAATGCTCTTCAGATGGAGCTATCACATACCAGGACAAAGGTCAAGGTCACTTAAATGCCTAAACTATAAGTATACATGATCTGAATAATATATAAATATATACAAAAAATGTACATATATTTAACAGAAGGTGGTGCCACACCTGCCATGTCATTGGAGATAGAAATGTAAGTCAAAGTACACTGCCTGTTTGAAGACTGCGGGATTCATACAGGCAAGTTTGTGTAAAATTCAAGGACTTCTAAAAGACTTTCCTACTCTTTTCAAGGACTGAAAACTTATGAAAAATACTGGCTTACATGTTAAAATTCTAATTCTGAAATGCTAAAGTCCATTACAAAAGATATTAGTTTAAGAAAGTTATTGTAAAATTATGGTGCCTTTATTTGGTGCAGCATATGCTGCACCAAATAAAGGCACCACAATTTTATACTGACTCAGGCCTAAAACAACTGTTGAATCCTCTGGCAAATGGTAAAATTCCAGGACTTTTGAAGGCCTTTGAGTGTTTTTCAAGTACTTTTCATGGCAAATTTTATGTTCAAGGTCTTTCACGACAGTCCTGTATATTCAAGTACTTTTCAAGCCTGTGCAAACCCTGAAGAGTATTGACGAACAATTACTATGCACGGTTTGGTTGTCCCAGTTATCACTGCTGCACAGAAACACACCTTGTAGACAGATGGACTGATGAACATTTCAAAGTCACTGCAGCAAGAAATGCAGGTCAAGGTCACTGGGTCCCAGTACATGCTTGAAGAGTAGGCTGAGGATAATTGCTATATTGTTTTTAGTCAGACAACTGGAAATAAGCACTAAAATTGTGCACATCACTGGTCAGAATAGCAAACTGGTCAGAATAGCAAACCAGGAAGACCCTAATCAAACTGCTTCTCTAGAAGCAGTCTGTTTTGGGTCTGCACAGATTGTCTAGGCCTTTTTAGCAGGCAAATAGTGTTCAAAATTTTAGAATATTTATCATATTAAGAACATGTAGAAATTAAAATCGACTTGTAGTATTGTCATGGGTGAAAGTTCAAAATTTCCAAAATCCTGAACTTTTGAAACTCCAATCTTAAAACTTGCAGTATGCTCACTAAATATTCATAATTTCAATGGTCAATTGTCTTTACACAGACTGTATATAAATAAGAAAACATATTATAATCTCCCTAATTCATCATTTTGAGGCTGACTTTCTATGGAAAGCCAGCCTCAAAATCCTGAATTCAGGAATAATCCTGAAAACTTTCACCCATGTATTGTGCATTCTTACCCAGTAGCAATAAATATAATGCAATATTAGGTTAAAAAAGAATGTAAACATGAAAACAAATATGTAACATCACAGCATTAAAGAAATATATTGCACAGAACATTATAAATATCAATCATTTTTAAAAACATTTGTCAAGATTGACTCCTCAATCTCAGCAGCAACTAAAAACTGGTATTGTAAAAGAACAAGAAAAAATCTGTTCACAGAAAAAATGGAGTATGCATAGACACCGGCCATTCATAGTTCAGTCAGATATTAAAAAACAGATTATTCAGAGAAATTCAGGTAGAATGTAGCATAGTGGGTGCTGACATATTCCAGCCAAGGAATGCCATAGTATGCAATTGACACTGACCATTGTTAAATCAAATATTGTAAAACCTGGATGGGCAAAATTCCAGTCAAGGGATGCTGGAATATTCAACCGGTAACAGCCTTTGTAACCATATGTAAAATGTCATAAAATAGTGGCACTGAGAAATTCCAGGAGTACTATGCATTTGACATTGGCCATTGCAAAGTCAAGGTGGGTAGTCACGTGGTTTCTGTTAGGATACACTGTACGGAAAAATGGCGGACTTCTTTCCACACCGATGTTTTAAGCAAAAGTAAGTAGATATTTCTGCATGTTTTTTCATCTTTACACAGAAAGTTATACACCATTTTCCAGCCCCCATTTTTCCCGATCTAACGATGCCAGGATATCCTCATAAAGCTTCTTACTTTGAGTACAGACTCTTTCACAAATTTTTTAGCGGCGAAGATTGGGCCTGAATTTGGAAATAAGCTGTACGGACAACATTTGTGACAGAGTTGGTACTCAAAGTAAGAAGCTTAAAGATGCTATCCTGGTAGCGTTTGATAGGGGAAAATGTGGGCTGGAAAATGGTGTATAACTTTCTAGGTATAGATGAGAAAACATAGAGAAATCTTCCTACATTCGATCAGAATGTCCGTACAGTGTATTCGAACATCCTTACAGTGTATCCAAGCAAAAACCACGTGACTACCCACCCTGAAAGTCCAATGATGTAAACAATGGGCTAAGAGAAATTCCAGTCAAGGGATGCTGGAATGCTAGAGTAAGTCTGTATTCAATCAGCAACCACCAAGTCATCAGTTTTTGAGCCATTGAAGATGCACTGTATTGTTTGTTTGATTCTTTACGTCCAATCAAAAATCTTTAAGTTAAACAGGGACTGGTCTTCCTGGGTTGAACTAGTACTTAGCTAGGATAAATGTCTTCCTCAAGGACCACAACGCAGTGGCGACAGTGAGGCTTGAACCCGCGGCCCCTCGGTCTCGATTCAAGCACTCTACCACTAAGCCACTGCGCTCCCCATGCACTATTATATTATGCCTAAATTCAGGATAAAAGGGCTTACGAGGGTTAGTCAAAAATAACTTAGCCCTACCTCATAACATTTGAATCAAGTAAAATGGACATATAATTAGATAATATTTCATTGTAGTTATATGTAATCTATTTAATCACCTAATTTATTTCTGTTGGTAGGCTTTTTGTAACGGTTGCTAGGCAACAAGTTATGACCTGTCAAAGGGGTGCGTTCACGCTGTGAAACATCTAAGTCTAAGCGTTGCTATGGAAACAGTTATTTTAAAGCAAGGCTTTATTCACTGTCATCTGATATCTTTAACATGTACCTATTCAGTGTCACATAATAGAAACCAACTGAACCCAAATTATAGCTGCTGTGGCAGTTTGATTGCAGAATTTATCAAATTTTAACATGCCTGACGTCCTATAATTTACCCCACCCATATTCAAATTTACACAATTATAATAGAACACATAAAATATTAGCCTAATAATGCTTTAACAGTACTGCATACACAAACCAACCCTCAGACATATTAAGTTCCTTGATTTAAATTCACAATTTTGTTTCCATGGCAACACAATTCTCGTGAATTTGAAAATTTGTGGAATTTTGGTGGTTTTTGTTGCTAAGCAACGCATATAATCAATTTTCACCTAAACATTTAAGAACTTAGTTAAATGAAAAGACAATAGATATATGTTATTCAAATAAATGTCAAATATGTCTTTCAAAAAAAACTATCAAGCCCGTAATCTTTTAACAGACATACTGTATATTCATGGTGGCTGAGATCGTGAACGCATAGATCTGACTGACGATCTTCAGTTGCCTAGCAACCATAATAGAAGCTTCACTAGGATAATTCTTAAGGGTCAAAACATGGATAACATATGATTCTTATAGAAAATAATCACATTTGTTGTCTACCATACCAAACTAAAATGTTATGAGGTAGGGCTCAGTTATTTTTGACTAACCCTCGTATTATTCCTTTGATATTTATTCCTGAAACAATGAAACCAATAGTTGATGCTTTATTCAGGATTTTGGGGCTGGCATGATTACAGTAAAACTTGTCTTAAGTGGCCACTCAAAAGGAAGACCAGAAAATTGTTTTTCAAGACTGATTATCACTCAATGCAGGTCAAAAGTATTGCAGATTGCTCCAAGAGAGCATTCTGCAATACTTTAGACCATCATTAAGCTACCATTTGTCTTCAAAGACCTTTGTTTTGTGTATTCTTGAGTGGCCACTTTAGACAGGCTTTACTGAATGGGGAAAGCCAGCCCCAAAGTCCTGAAAACTTACACTTAATATGATTCATAATATAAAGAAGGTTGTTGGTGGAAGGTTTTCAAATAATTTCTGATGCTGAATAAAGGTTTAATAAATAATTGCTAATTGTGCAGACCGATGAGATGCCAGACTCTGAGGCATCTTACCTTGGTCTACACTGATAGGGTCCAATTTTTGTGATGCAAGTCGTAAATGGTTAAAATATAACAAGAAGGCAGTAGGGTGCTGGGTTGCTCACCTGAGGCTGAGTCCTGGCACATGAGTGGATGATATATTGGCCTGTGTCTATTGAGATATGAATTTAAGATATTTCTAGTTTTAGCTATGGTAACAAAGCTGAACCTTCTGATCAATTATGGTAGAGGGCACCATGAGGACCATTTCTGTGAAATTATTTTGATTTTGGACCAGTGGTTCAGAAGATTTCATTTAAGATATTTCTTGACAAGAGCTCTGGCAGCCCTTTTTCGGCAGGGCAAAACCATTTGTGCAATTTTTGTAGAGGGCATCATGAGGAACATTTCTGCGAAATTATTTTAAATTTGGACCAGGAGAAGATGTTTAAAGACATTTCTTATCTAGAGCCCTTTTGTTCAGCAGAGTGGAACAATTTGTGTAATTTTGGTGGAGGGTATCATGAGGAGCAATTCTGTGAAATCATTTTGAATTTCGAGCAGTGGTTCAGGAGATGTCATTTATAAGATTTCTTATCTGGAGCTCTGGCCGCCCTTATGTTCGGCGGAGCGGAACCATTTATGCAATTTATAGAGGTAATTATGGCAAACATCCATGTGAAATCATTTTTAATTTAAACCCATGGTTCAGGAGATGTCATTTAAAGAAGACGAAGAACGGACAAAGATCGATCACAATAGCTCACCTTGACCTTGAGCCTTTGGCTCAGGTGAGCTAAAAATAACATACAGTAATTATCTTCTATAACCGTCACTAAAATATCTACAATACATTATTTCATCTACATGTTATAAAAACTTTGGTGTATTAACTTCCAATAAAGCAAATAGCCAATTACACAGTCCTTGATAATATGATTTATCACCGAAAAATGATCAGAAAAGTGACAAAATGCTGGAGCACCCGAAAAATGATTTGATGCTTGATCAAGCGAAATAAATAAGATGCTTTATCTTCCTAAAAGCAATGGAATGCTTTATCACTTCATCCCCCAAAAAGTGATGAAATGCTTTATCACCTGAAAAGTGATAAAATGCTTTATCACCCAAAAAGTGATCAGTTGCTTTATCACCGGAAAAGTGATGAAATGTTTTATCACCCCAAAAATGAAAAGATGTCTTATCACCCTAAAGTGATAAGATGCTTTATCACCCGAAAAGTGAAGATGCTTAATCACCCGAAAAGTGATAAGATGCTTTATCACCACAAAAGTGAAGATGCTTCATCACAGACACTTAAAAGTGACAAGATGATCCCAAAAAGAGATAAAGTGCTTGATAATCAAGTGATAAAATACATGATTAACTGAACACTGATAAGTTGCTTGATCACATGTATAGTAATAAAATACTTGACCAACCAAATTGATAAAAAAAACATTTGATCAACTGAAAATAAGATGCTTGATCAACCAAAAACAGAGTAGACCCTGATGAAATGCTGTATTCTATGACATCTTGTCTTGGTCTTCACTGTTTGCCAAAGTAATCGTTTACAGGTTTCAAGTATACAAAAGCTTCATCTAATAACACAGCAGGAAGAGGGTAATTATCCTTATTTCTGTAATGTCAATTGATCGTTTTAACATATGACGTAGCGTCTGGGAGTGAAATAAGAAATAACGCCATGCAATAAAATCGATAAACCTAGTGGTTTACAGATTTAGTAACATTACATATTAACCTTCATTTTAAAGCTGCATACTCTGTAACTATGAACATTTTTCGAAAAATTTTATTTTCTTTTTAAATCATTTGTAAAAGTAGAATTAAGCTATGTTTTCACAATAAAGATGGTCAGTACAGCTGAAAACTGCATGGAAAAGTGAATTATCTCATCAATTAGGTGTGTTTTTCTCTTGTTGGTAATTATTTGCGTCCCTCCAATAATTCTAGACCGTTGAATTTAACATAAATGCAGTTGTTTTGATAGTGATACCTTGTTAAGATTTACGAAAATGGTAAAATATTTACCTGAATTTGAGTATTTTTACTGTGTTCTTGAAAAATAAAAACATTATTTTTAATATTAGAAGATCAAAAGTTACAGACTATGCAGCTTTAACGTTGCGTAAAAGTTGCCAAAATCTTGATGTTTTCACGCCCAAAATGTGATTTTTAAGTAATTTTACTCAATGTCATGTGATAAATAGAATCTAACATTCATGCTCTTATATTATTGAATAAACTTGTTGCAAAAAAGCGATAAATGCTTGGCATGCCTGGCATTTTATCTCTTTTCCCCGACTTGTGTACATATTCAATAAAACATGAGCACTATTACATCAGGGTCTGCACTGATTTAAAAGATTTAAACAACCTTCAGGGACACAAATACATTGTAATTTATATAATTATACCTATGCTACCTTAAACTACACTATGGGCAGTCCCATACATTGTTTTGACATGTATGGGAAAATCCATCAAGATACAAATAAAGGGTTAAATGCTTTTGCAACCCAAAAATGGTGATATTTGTTTTTAAATTCTCTATGAAAATACATGTTATGGTTGTTCATTCCAAGTTTCCCATTGGAATTTCCAAAATGCTTCTCACAACAATACCTTTACTCCTTCCCACCATTCATGGCAATAGTAATTGCTGTCTGCTTTCCCATCTGCTTGTGTACTTTGGTAGCCTATGAAACAGACAATATGGACCCAAACCAGACTGCTCCCTTAGGAGCAGTCTGATCAGGGTTCATAGTGTTTGCTTCCATGGCAAAAGTTTTTGAAGAGCACTTGTTTTGTGTGCTTATTTTACATCCCAGTCAACAATTTTTCAGTCATGTTGGAAGAATTTCCTGTCTTTCAGACTCTTTCTGGGTTGACCCGTACTGCACTAAGCAGTGGATAAAGTGTCTTGCTCAAGGACACAATACAGTGACTCCACAGGTGATGTGAAGAGCATTGAAATTAATGTAGCAGATGTAAAAAGCAGACAACATTTTTATGACAAAAGTGTTGGCAGGATAAAGGTTGATTTAGAAAAGGGAATCATCACAATTCTTGTCAACAGCTAAGACGTGTCTTCTGAATCTGTATTTGATCTCTTTTTGAAAAAGTTGAGACGGTTTAAGAATGTCTGCACACGTTTGCGCCTCTGTTGTTTTCTTTTAAGTTTATCCTCCGCGACAAGTTTCTCGTGTTCTTTTCTCCGTATTTCTCTCACAAGTCCGTGAAAGGACTCATCAACGCATTGGCGTAACACAGCAGACGTCTCAAAGAATGGGGCTCCTAATTGGTCAGCCAACCTTTGGCCTTCTTCTCTGGACACCTATGATGAAAAAATAGATTGTAAATACAGTCAACCCTCTTTATAACAACCATGTTTGTTCTCAGCTATCTTTGACGTTAACCCTTAAAGCGCCAAGAAAAAAATGTGTCTGAAAATGTCATCTGCCGAAATCGTCCGCTGCAAATCATTTCCTAACATTGCTGTTGAATTAAGTATAGAAGCAAAACAGCGTGAACCCAGACAGACATAGGAGCAGTCTGATCTGGGTTCACACTGTTTGCCATTGAGGCTTCTTAAACATTTCAGCAGACAAGAAAAGCAGACGACTTTTGTTGCCATCAGCGCTTTAATGTTTAAAGTGAATTTGCTGTTATAAGGAAATGTGTACCAGTACCAGGTTTCTACATCATAATCATTTGAAAAACAATATTATACAAATGAATTTAAATGCTATTGTTTCAAATGTATATATCATTTCAATTTCATAGTGCATCAAAATGCACAAAGCTTCCCTCATATCAAACGTGACAGAAACCTGTTCATGCAAAAGACCTTGTCCTGATCACCAAATTGACTGACACATGGTAAAAATTCTGTTATAATAAATTAATTTTCAATAGAAAATGTATGGCTGCTCCCAGAACTGACTGTCGGTGTTGTTAAGTGATTATTCTGTTGTAAAGAGGGAATTTTAATGAAAACATCCGTTACCAGCAAAGGGGTATGTGCATTAAGGGGGTATTTTGGCCCCATCTAGAGCCAAAAACTGAAAGTTGCTTTTCACCAATTTCATCTTATTGGTTTATTAGAAGAATAGCCCAAGTGTAAAATTCTGGCATTTTATTTTCATACTACCGGTTGCAATGGTAACCAAAATGGCCGCCAAAAATGGCTTAAAATAGAGAAATTGCCATTTTAGGCCAAATTTGAGGCTTTTGGAGACTGATTTTTAAAGAATTAGACATCAGCACAAGTAAATATCAAAAAAACCTTTTAATATATTGTGTGCCGTAATAATTCTTATCATCTGTTAAAATATTTTTTTGGTATTTGCTTATGCTCTATATTAACTCCTCTGTTACATGTCTGAATTTGCTCCAAAATGGTCATTTTCCTATTTTCAGCCTATTTTGGCGGCCATTTTTGTTACCATAGCAACCCTAAAAGTCGAATCAATGCCAGACTTTTACACTTGGACTATTTTTCTAATAAACTGATAAGAAGAAATTAGTGAAGAGCAACTTTTACTTTTTGATCTCATAGGGGGGCCAAAATAGCCTCTTAATGCACGTACCCCTTTATGTAGGATTTTGAATATTCTGTTGTAAAGAGTGATGTTTTAAAGAGTTTTGACTGTATTGTGCTAATGCTTTAGGTCTCAGTTAACAATTTTTTAGTCACGTTGGGGACGTTCTCCTGTCTTCCAGGATTGAACCATTACTAAGTATAGGATAAAGTGTCTTTCTAAAGGACAAAACATATATTATGCCTCCAGAGATCCTTGAACCAGCGACCTCAATCATAAGTCTAACACCGTCACTGTGCTCTTCATGAATTGTATAATTATCCATTAACTCATTGTCTACTAGTGTCATCTGCTCATAACCTTTATGAACAGATTGGACCCTGATCAGGCCGGACAAACGTCGGTCTGATCTGGATCCACTCTGCTTGGAACTCATATGGTATTCCTGAAATAATTTTTGAAAAATTTGATTTTGAAAAAAAAGAAAGAAAACAACGGCAGACAACAAACTAGAGGACCTGAAGGTCCTGAGGCGCTCACCTGATCTCCTTAATAATGTTAAAATAGGTCAAGGTCAACTACAGCCTATAATGGAACAAAATTTGTTTTACTGAATATGGGGGTTGCAGGCATTTTGGCTAAGTGACCTAAACAATCTAATGAATAATCCATCAAACAGCCCAGTGATTTCTGAGAAAAAGATGTTTAGATAGGTGTATGGCAGTCCAAATTAGTGGCCTTGGATAAAAGGTCACAGGTCAGCTTGACATTTGGTACTTAATATAAAACCATTGTCTCAATAGGTTTAACTATTATGAATTTGGCTTAAACAGTTATAGAAAAATGAACATTTTAAGATTTTCTCCATATAAATGAAATGCATTAGGAATCAAATTTGACCTTGCCATAAAGTAGGTCAGGGTCAACCTAGAATCATTATTTGTGCAAACCTGGTAGGGCCCAGATCCCCAATGCTACATACCAAGTCCCAAAGCCAATGGTTTTTTGGTTCCAGAGAAGAAGAGATTTAAAGAGTTTTGACCATATATGGGCGTGGTGGCCATGTTAGTCATGTGACCATATCAATTTGTTTAAGTTTTGGCTAACCAATCATAGGGAGTTGTCATATGAAATTTGATTTCAATTGGCCAAGTGGTTTCTGAGAAAACTATGTTTTAATATGTTGATGGACTCCAATATGAGCGACCTTGTCTGAAAGGTCAAAGGTCAACCTGACCTTTGAAACTTATTTATAGACACTAGAATGAATATATCAAATGAGAATAATCAATTTGGCTTCCACAGTGTTAAAAAAATCAACTTTTCAAAAAAATTCCCATTCAAATGCATTAGAAAGCAAACTTGACCTTGAAGTTAAGTAGGTCAAGGTCAACCTAGGATCATCATTTGAACAAACTTGGTAGGCCTTACATCCCCATTGCTACATACCAAGTCTCAAGGTCACTGGCCAGCTCGTTCTGGAGAAGAAGGTTTTTAAAAGGTTTTTACCATATATGGGCGTGGCGGCCATCTTTGTCATGTGACCAAAATATTTTGTAAAAATTTTGATAAATTTATCATAAGGAGTCTTCACGTGAAATTTGAGTTCAATTGGGCGAATAGTTTGTGAGAAAACTATGTTTTAATATATTGATGGGACCACAATATGAGCGACCTTGGCTGAAAGGTCAAAGGTCAACCTTGACCTTTGAAACTTATTTGTAGCAATTGTATCATTAGTTTTAATATATTAAGTAAGAATAATCACTTTGGCTTGAACAGTATTCAAAAAATCAACTTTTCAAAAAAAAATCCCATTTAAGGTCACTACCCATAGCAATAACCGTAACTCTAAATCATCAAGGGAGGTAATACTTGGTAGCGTTCGATTAAGACAAAGTGTGATTTTACGTAACTATGATATGTTTTCTACCGACAGTAATGCCGGTTACACTGCACGTTGGTAATCTGAAAGTGATTGACATAACATTAAAAATGCAAACAAAATTTTAAGTATAATGAACAACAAAAGTTGGCATTCTTTACGGATACTAAACGATGGACGCTCAGCTCTGTGAGAAGAAAAAAAGTCAGTCAGTTTAATGGAACACACATTTTACCAGGGAAATGTCAGTCGACTGTTCGCGGTTTTTTGACAGTCCACATCAACAATCATGATATAACTACTTGTATATAGATCTATATATGATTTTCTGGTTTTATTTTACCTGCATTAAAATTTCACCAAGACAGACTATCTCGTCACGTTCTCTAGCGTCTACTTTGAACCTGACGTGCGCTAATGACGTCACTTGCTCTTATGACGTCATTATGCGTAAACGACAAGTATTGAACTTGACGTTGACGTTGAGAGTCCCTCGCTTTAGTTTGCGTCCTAAACAATTTGCCTTATGTCAAATGTGTTCCAATATTTAGCTACAAGGCTATCTTGGGCTAAGGTTGACCCAAGTATAGTCGTGATTCTTAATTATAGTAGGCCTACTCTAAATTATTAAAGGTACACGAGGAATTCTGCTATCGGGGTCTGCAAACAAAAAAGGCGCGGACCAGCTTGCGCATCCGCGCAGTCTGATCAGCGCCTTTGCTATTCACAAATTGAATAGTGACCAATAGTATCGTATCTAAACTTGCTCCAAGCGAGATTTCACTATTCTATCTAGTCTCAGTGGCTGAGGGCTGGTTTTGGTATGATCTTATCGGAAACCCTGAAGACAGGTTTTGTCGCATCGATGCTCATTTATATTCATGTAAATGCGGACCCAATCTTCAAGCCTGGTTCATTTGATATGCGCATAGAAAATGTCTAGCCCCTCTAGACTACTGGTGGCCAATTCCGCCCATGACCAACGCCGACGGGATCCGTACCAAAAATAGTACCCCCTCCCCCTCCGCGCCACTGAATACCCCCTTTAGTAGCGGGAAGGATGTGGGCATAAAAAGAACCCTTTTCATATAAATGCGGGTCAAACCAAATCATAGGCAAGTTATAGGTACTCAGTGAGACGGTTCTTTTGAGCACCCAAAGCAAATATAAAAATAATGAGCAATAAAATATTTACAATTTTACGATAATTTATGCTAATCTCCAAGGTTACTCTACATTTGACATGTTTCAACTGAAAGATGTCCGTCAAGGGATATATAGATCTAATAGAAATAAGCCAACTCTGGTCAAGTGTTAAGGTCTGGCCTTGCTTCGCGATCGGGCATTAGTATGGCGCCCGAGGCCGCAACAAAGATTTAAAAACATTTCAAATTCTTGGATGAGTACATGATGTATATGCATAGATCAATTAAAGCGATGCATATTAAAACAGCACATTTTCACCTAAATTTGACATGCAGAGTTACCCCGTGACCTTGAAAAAGGTAAATGTCCCCAAAACATTACATCTCTATCCTAATGGTGTATCTATGCAAATTTGGTCAAAATATATCGACTAGGTGTTCAGACAAAATGCGGATAAGTTTCTTTTTACCGTGGGTGGGGTATTTTGGTATCGTTTTTGGTATTGAAAAGTCTTCACATATATGCATATATATGTTCCAAGTATTTGGAGTGCATATAATTTCATTTGGAAGTTCAGAGTGAGGTATTTTAATCAACAGTGTTTGGTTCGTAAGGTTTAAACATGCTTAGAAATAAGAAAAGCCTGCTAAGATCATTAATTTTTAGTTTAGGGGGGTAGGGATAATTATTTGGTAATATCTCACGAATTAAACGGTGATTTTTTTTTAAATTTTGTCATAACGCATCTTATATAATGATCACTTTCCTAAAAAAAAATTAGAAAAATTTATTTTTTTAAAGTATGTTTAAATATTGAATTATCAGTCAGTAATTGCCAAAAATTAATGCATAAATATCGGTGAACGCAGGTTTGAAAGCGAAATATGAAGAAAAATAATTGTATAGCTGCAAAAGAATGGTTTGAGAAAAAGTTCTTAATTATTTATGGCTTCGCATGCTTGTTTTAAATAACGATTTTCAAATATAAAATTGAGTTACAGAATATTTTACTTGTCTTAATGAATTTACAAAAAGCTGCGTAAAAAAGCCAACATAGGCCATATAATGAAGAGCTGTAACTTTTGAACTGGACGGTAAATTTTCTTTATTTTGTGTTATTTTGCTTATAATATGATGTACTACAGAATATCCAAAAATGAAAAAAATCTATTTTTTGGAAAAAAAAATCGCCCAGGTGTGGGCAGTGACCTTAAATGCATTAGGAAGAAAATTTGACCTTGACGTTAAGTAGGTCAAGGTAAACCTAGGATCATGATTTGAACAAATTTGGTAGGCCCAACACCCCCAATGCAACATACCAAGTCCCAAGGTCATCAGCCTTCTGGTTCTGGAGAGGAAGATTTTTAAAGGGTTTTTACCATATATGGGCATGGCCGCCATCTTGGTCATTTGACCAGGACCATTTGTACAAACTTTTGTTCTCGCGTCCTAAGGAGTCTCCATATGAAATTTGAGTTTGATTGGCCCAGTGGTTTCAGAGGAGAAGATGTTTGAAAATGTTGACGGATGGACGACGGACGGACTGACTGGTATACTATTAGCTCACCCATGAGCCTTCGGCTCAGATGAGCTAAAAACATGAAATAAATCCAGGGGGCATGGAATTAACTCATAAAGCCCAACTTAGAATTTTCAGCAGACAACGATTTCAAATTTTGCTGCTTTTTCAAAAATAATAATTTAAAATGTGGCATGATATTTCATGAGAATCGTCTGCTGGCAGAAGATTCTCATGAAATATCATACCTTATTTTTTTTTCGAAAATTAGGAAAGATGTCGCAAAATTTGTCACCTGCTGCAGTGGTGATTGGGGCTTTAAGGGTTAAAAGAGTAAAATAGTTTGAAATGTACAAAATATGAAAAATAGCCATTAGAAGGGATGGCAAATCCCCCGATCTCAAAGTTAATGATAACCAATTACAAACTGCCAACCTAGTATATATATTTTATGATATATACTGAGTGAAAATGCAAGCAAATAAGGAATGATGACAATTATTGAGCTCACAAACTTTCACCTATAAAGTTCATAAAAGGGAGATAACTCAAAAGGTAGCAAGGGGGAGCAACCATTTTTGCGCATGACACATCTTCTTCACCTGACATACATGTATACCAAAAATCATCAAAATATCTCAAAGGCAATAAGATTTATCGAGTGCAGAAGCTTTCCACTCTAAAGTTCATTCAAGAGGGATAACTCAAATGAACAGCATGGGAGAGCAACCATTTTTGCATGCGACAAACCGTCAAAATATCCTAAAGGGTATAAGAGTTATGGAGCACACAAAATTTCCCCTGTAAAGTTCATTCATCGGAGATAACTCAAAAGGCCAGCAAGGCAGAACAACTATTCTTGCACGAAACACACCGTCTTGACCTGATATAGATGTATACACAATTTCATAAAATTATCTCCAAGGGTATAAGAGTTATTGAGCGCACAAGCTTTCCCAAATAAAGTTCATTCAAGGGAGATAACTCAAAAGGTCAGCTAGGGAGAGCAACCATTATTGCATGCGACACACCGTTTTGACCTTATATACATGCCTACCAAATATTATCAAAATATCTCCAAGGGTATTAAAGTTATTGAGCGCACAAGCTTTTGTCTATGGACGGACAGATGAAGAAATTTTGGAAATTTAAAGTACCCAACAGGGGTCCATTCGTGAGTACAGATGGATGGACAGAGGGAGGCCAAGCTGATCGCTTTATCCCCTAAACCTTGTTGTTGGGGGGATATAACGAGCTATTTTGAACCCATTTCCTTTTTTCTACATGTTTTAAACACTTTGCTTGCTCAGTTGTGAAAGTATTGGTTTATGTCTATCTGGATTTCTCTTCACAGTTGTTTAGAAGGGCAAAGTTAACCATATATCTGATATCATCACTAGTGATGCAATTTTGAACATTGTATATTGTTAGAAAATTGAAATTGTGACAGGAACCGTGTTGGCTATTCTGACCGGCATTTTATGAATTCCAGCCTTGAAAACTAACATTTTATCTGAGAACAGAAAAAAAAATATGTTCAAAATTTTTGAATATTTTTCATAAATGTAAGAAAAGATCTGAAATGGTCACATTTCAAATCTTAAACAACACAGAGTCTCTCTCTATGAATGTCAGTCTAAAAATCCTGAATTCAGGATTGCTCCTGAAAACTTTCATACATGTATACATGTGTAAGGCCAAATTTTTTTTATCAGTTGATTTACAGGCATTTTTTTTCAGATCTAGGGTCCGGGGGACGAAAAAAAATAAATAAAAAAGCTCTGAAAATGACCAGTCAATTTTTAATTTTTTTTTCAGTCCTTTTTTTTTAATATCTCCAGGAAAACAGTAAAACTATTAAGGTAAATCTTTAAATATTTCATCATTTTCCTAAAAAGCTGGACAGGACAATCACTTTTAACAGTGTCACTCTCAAAAATGCACAGACAGAACCTCAAAAATATATCATTTTTTTCAACGAAACAAATAATATTAAGAGTCGGCGGATAAAATTTAAAAATAATTTTAAAAATTAAATTTTATTTTATTTCTACTTTCCGGAAAATTCCAGTAGGAGGGTTCATAAATCAACTGATAAAAAAGGTCTGGCCTAATCACCTTTCTTAAATGTTCCAGATCACATTTATTTCCCGTGACAACAATGGGTATGTCTTCTTGGCATCTCACTCGGTCTATCATTATCTTGTGATTGAGCACTTCGTCAAAGCTACGTCGATCTGTGATAGAGTAGCAAATCACAAAGCCTTCTCCCTTCCTCATGTATTGTTCTCGCATTGTCGTGAACTCTAGCTGCAAAGTAACACAGGTTTAAATAAACAAACATTTTTCAGCGTAAAATTGTTAATATTTTCTTACCCATAATTTTTAGCATATGGTTTGGGTGCTCAAAAGAACCGTCTCATTGAGACGGTTCTTTTGAGTACCCACAACATATCTTTTGGTTGAGAAATAAGAAAAATAATTTTCCAGTACGCACTCTAGTAGATTTACGAGATTTTTTTTCAGATTTAGGGTTGAGGGTACGAAAAAAAAAATTAAAAAGCTCCAGTTGACTGGTCATTTTCAGAGCTTTTTTTTCAGAGCTTCTGTTTTTAATATCTCCAGAAAAAAAGAGTAAAACCAGTAAGGTATTCATCATTTTCCTAAAAATCTGGACAGGACAATCACTTTTTACAAGTGTCACTCTCAAAAATACACAGACAGAGCCTCAAAATATATAATATTTTTCAACAAAATAAATAATATTTGATAGAGTCGGTGGATAAAATAAAAAAAGTGATTTTAGAAATTACCTTACCTTAAAATGTTTAAAGAATTATAAGGTCCTAAAAAATAACGGTAAATTTATCTATTATGGAGATGACCACAATAAGCCTCACAGCTCAATATCAGATCCTATTCATTAATGTAGTATTCATCCTACCATGTTACATGTTTTTTGTAGTTATCAATAAAATATTGTTTAAACCAATTCTATATTTTTAATAAATAGCACAAAAATGAATAATACTTTTTAAAAATCATATAAATAAATCAAAAAGGAGTCTTAAAATAAAATTATAAGCTATCAATTGTTTTAAGAATAATGGAATTCTTCTTAACGAATTTAAGCAAAAATTTTGATTGAGAGTGTACAATGGGCTAACTGTCTCATGACAGGTGAATACACAGACCGCCACCCCTTCAATCCAGACCCTCATGTACTATCTGAAATAGTTTGCCCTTTGAAGAACAGAAACTTAGGAAAACAGTGAAGACCCAGATTAAATGTGGCATAATGCTGCATTTCATCAGGGTCTGCACTTTTTGCTAAGACAGATCGATCTTCAGAGATGTTTTCCAGTTTATTCCATTTATAATAAGGAGAGGGAATTTCTCCACCATTATAAATTGGACAGGTCCGTTTCCAATTCTAGGGTTGTTGGTTGTCAAATTTTAATAGAACATTGTAATATAATAACCAAGTAGTGAAGACCCTGATCAGATGCCACATGCTTACCTATCGGTAAAAAGCACCTGCCTGTGAGAAGCTGATGTGAAATAAACTGCACATATAAATCTCCGTAAGGGAGTGTTGCAGTATCAGTTGACAGTTACTGTCCTGCCAGCCAAGAGTGACAGTGACATCATGTTTTGTTTACAACATTATTAGGGACTTACAACTGATAGATCACTTGTGTATTAATCCTATCCTTAGGATAGTATTAATACACAAGTGATCTATCCATCAGGGTTAGCTCAAGTGGAGTGTTTAAGTTTATTTTTATTTACGGTAAATCTTGTATTAGTTCGTACACTCGAATAGTTCGTACACCATAAATTATTCCATGGTGGTCGGACCAAATTGTCATGTATTAGTTCGTACAGTGGTCATTTTTCTGTTTGTAATTTTTAATAGTTTGTACACAACGGGATTTTCCTTCATTTTGGTACCTACATGGCTTTTAATCAGTGTGTCTGTCTACAATACTTTCGATTTCCTACCGTCGAGCACGCCAGTTTACAAACATATTAGCAGCCACCGTTAGTGTCGCTAACGTGCATTCCGCATTGATGCATGCCAAACTTTTATTCCCCGATAAATGCTCTAGGTTCAATGAACGTCGGACTGATGCAAATGCACGCCTTTGTCGCCATCATTGAATATATTTTGTCCAGTCATGACAAAAATCAAATACATGTACAATACACAACCAGGCGCGCGTGCACCTTGATTGGAATGTGTCTGTGATCATTAAGCCTTTCTATCAATATTCTCGAAACGGGAATCTAAGCACGTTAGTCCTTATACCAACACCATCAAAACCCACAGCTTATTCTAGCTTTATTTCCTCCTGGCGACTTTTAAATCAAGAGAACGCACCCACACGTGCGACATGGAGAACTTCTACGCAATGCCCGTGTATCTTTTTTAATCACTGGATCCGAGCATGCTGATGTGATCAGCGAAGGCTCAGGAGAACCTGCACTTTTGTGCAATCTTGACAGGGTCACGCTGCTCACTAACTCAAAGTTTTTAAGTGGCCTAAGACTAAGGCCCAAACAATCTAGACATCTACGTACATTGTACTCCCACTAATAAGCTGTGCTTTAAATATGCGAACATCATTTTAAACGCGGATGCAATAAGCGTAATAAAATAAGTATAAACTGGCAAAAGCCTAGCGCGGCGTCCTCGTCATGTGCGGATCCAGAGGGGGGAGGGAGGGGGGGGGGGGGGTTCGGACCTCCCTGGAAAATTACAAAAATATAGGGTTCCTTAGCAATACTGGTCCGGATCCCCTGAAAAATCACAGCTACCAATCCAGCGTTCAATGTTGGGTCACCATTTAAGTGGCGTTTCGCTGGCGGGCCGTTGATGGCCCACTAATAGTGGTATTTGGATCTTTCCTCTCCTTATCACTCATCAAACTAAAAAAAAAAAAAAAACGTTGTCAAAGTTGGACCCCCTCTGGCAAAACTTTCTGGATCTGCGCATGCACATGAAACAGTATTATGGGGCAAAAGATTAAACGCATTAAATGATTCCAGTGGATCATCACACGTACGCACAGACGCACAAACTAAGATTTAAATTAATTTTTGCATGCTTCGGCATCATGCTTTACGAACCGAGTCAGCTCATGAGAAGCTACCTCCCGCACATGTGGCCAGCGATGGCTCAGACGAGCCTGCACATCCGCACAGTCTTGCCAGGGACATAGCTGCTCACATACACAATGAAAGTGCGTATAGTCCTACTAGGTGGCTGTGTATAATACACCAACGAACACAGCAACAGAAAAGAAAAAAATGTTCGAAAAAGCGGCTTGTTTCACGACTAAATTTATACTTAAATTTGCGTTATAATTCCACACAATTTGGCATTAGAACAGAAAAGACCTTTGAGATGATCGTGACATCAGGGTTTGCTTTAATTACCCCATTCCGTATGTACCTTGTTGCGAGAAACTCGACTTTGTTGAACAAAGGCGCAGATCAGCCTGCGCATCTGCGTAGTCAGTTAGCTTTAGAAAGTATGCTACATGCAAAAAATGAAAATTAAAAAATTCTTACGTCAGACATGCGTGTGCGGATCAAGACAACTTCAACGGGGGGGGGGGGGGGGGGGGGGGGGGGGGGGGGGGGGGGGGGGGGGGGGGGGGGGGTTGCTTCTTCCAGTTTTTCTTCTAGGAAATACATGACAACTTGTAATTTTCCAGGGGAGGTCTGGGGCCCCTGCCCCCCCCCCCCCCCTTTCTCTCTATCTCCGCCCATATCAAAGTTTCAAACAGCTTGAATTCACAACAGTACGACATTTCAGGGACTTTCTATACCAAAGAGTCCTTGGACATATGTATTGCCGGGCCTGGTCAATTCACAAACCGTCTGCTAATTATATCAGCTGACGTCAAAGGCAAAGACAGCATGATCCTTTTTACAATGTTAGATCAAAGAGACCGCTCACTTCAATTCCGGCCACGTGTTGTTTTGAGATTTGGGGTCGCACGTGGTGACCTTGACGCAAGAAAATGTACATGACACATTAAGCTAAGCCATGGGTCCTGTTTGTAGGACATGAAAACAGTGACCCAGATTCGAATTCGGCGGCGTATGAACAGGGTCGCCACTGTTTGCTTACAGAATCATGGTCTATCAAAATTTAAATCAAAAAAATGAAAAATACCACCCAACGACGACTAAAACGGAAATAAACTGTCAGATCTCTGCTGTTTACGGCCAGCTACACGAGAGTGCAAAGACTAGCATGTGCACCCAGCACTGTTTTGGGTTGTTAAAAAGTCATTATTATAGATCCCTACGAAATCCAATTTTCACCGTAACTGTCTGCGCCTAGGTTTTCTCGTGTAATGGCTTTTCCTGATTGCCATTATCATAATCTTAAAATGCTAACACGAATGAAGCTGAGCATGTAAGTCGCCGAATATGTATATGAAATGGAATACAGCGATGTCAAGATGAAGACTCGAACCAACCTATACAGAAATATAGGTGTTCATACAAAGCCTTTAAATGGAGTAAGTATTCGCAAAAACGTAAGTTGTGGGTCTTTTTACAAAACATGGGCAGAGAAATTCAGAGAGTTCTGCGTTCCAGTTGTTCATATTTCACATTTAGAAGTCATTTTCATTTTCAGTTTTCATTCGGAACGCGCACTGCACACCAAGAAAAAATCAAACCAATATATGAGTGCATACGTACGTCTAACCTGCCGGACTTAATGTACGCACAGATCATAAAATATTGTCTTGTCTACTTCTGTGATGCATTTTCGAGGGTTCTAAGAATCATGACCCAAAACGAAAGTTGCGATGTACGTTAGCTTCACGTTGTAGAGCTAGCCGTCTTTGTATTATTTTTGTTATGATTCCAAGCAAGACAATTGTCATCTCGGACCAGTACTGGGCCTGAGTTGTCATAGAACGAGTTTAACATAAAGTTTAACCGGGTGATATCGCCGGGTATATCGCAAGTTGTATGTGAGTCTTAGCGCAAAACAAGTTGTTTGAAACGGCACAGTAGGTGATTCTCGCGACTTTTATGTTTGGGTGTTTATTTTCAATATTTCACCATGCTATTAATTGAAAATACTTATCAGAATTTCAATCCGTGATGAGACTAAAAGGGTAAACAGAAATTCCTCCCTCTTTGGTAATTTTCGCATGTTTTGGCCCCGTTTTTTCGATCTTCAGAATTTCATTTTATTAGTTCGTACAGTGCCGTTTTCAAGGAAAATAATTTTTATTAGTTCGTACACAGAGAAAAATAATTATTTTTTGCTGTACAAACTAATACAAGATTTACCGTAGCAATTGTAATCAAAATATTACATCACTGTCACTTTTGGTTGGCGTGACAGTAGATCGATGTTTTCAATATTTACCTGACCAGCGGTGTCCAGAATATCCAGTTGGGCTGGTTCTCCATCAATTCTAGCTTGCTGCTGGTATGCATCTTCTGCAAATGTACAACCATGCCATGTCTTGTTACAAAACATTTTTTTTAAAATAAATTTTATTATTGTTATTGTCATCTCAAGTATTAAGCCTGAACCCCAATTTTTTGTTTGGTTTGATTCTTTACAGCCCAGTTGACAATTTTCCATTTATGTCACTTTTATATCCTTTCAATACATTACATGGAGCAGTGAAGGCTCAAGCGAGACTGGTGTATCAGGGATTAAATTTAGCACTTGCTAAATGCACATAGTTTTTACCAAAAAGCAAGTTGAAATTACTGTCACTTGCTATTTTTAGCAAGTGAATACAAGTCATTCTAACATCAACCAATTTCCAAATTATGCATAAACTGCTTGATAAACAGTGTAGATCCAGAACAGCCAGTGCTTCTGAAACAGTGAAGATCCTGATCAGCCAGCTTCTTCAGAAGCTGGCTGATCTGGACTTACACTGTGAGCAAGGAAGCCAAAATGTGATTTCAGAAAGGCGATAATTGAATTTGTTTGAGTAAATTAAGCAAGTTCAACATCAACTTCAGCAAGTAAGACAAATGATCACTTGTTTTTTTTAGCAAGCAGTTAAAAATCTAAAATTCGATCCCTGTGTGGCATTTGATAATTGTATGAAACCAGTGATGTACTGTACAATACCATTGAATAATATGTAGATCCAGCTGATCAGGATCCACACAGACTTTCTTTGCAATATGCAAGTTCATAATAATAAATCAAAATATGAAAATACAGAATTGTATTAACTTTATACCCTGTCCCAGATCTAATAAATTGACATTTCTACCTTGTTTTGTTTGTTTGATTTGATTCTTTAAGTATGTCCCATTAACAATCTTTCAGTTAAACAGGGACGGGTCTTCCTGGGTTGAGCCAGTACTAAGCTAGGATAAATGTGTCTTGCTCTGTGACCACAACGCAGTGACGCTGGTGAGACTCGAACCTGCGGCCTCTCGGTCTGGAGTCAAGAACTCTACCACTGAGCCACTGCGCTCCCCATTTCTACCATGTCCTACATGAACAAGGACCAGGTAAGATAGTCACAGCGCCCTAGATAAGCTTTTGGGTCAATTGGGTATTTACGCAACCTGGTTATCCTAAATTGCATACTTGCACAAACAATTGCATATTTTCATATTTTAACGCCACGTTTTTTATTTTGTGATTACACGTTTTCATATTGCATGAAGCCATCGGGAATGTGCTTGCATATTTATTCACTCCCATCGTCTGCCTTTCTAAAGTATCAAACTAGCGGATTTTATTTACCTGAAGCAAATCTCATCCCCTTGTTGACATTCGAGCATGTTCACTTTGTAAAGTTTCACTTTCATCATATTGTTTTTCCCCGAAATACTGGACTAGGCACGGATATTTTATTGACAAAAAAGAGTTATATTGCGCGCTCGCTAGTAAAAAAAAAATCAATACCCAACTGGCATTTTATTACCCAAATGGAAACGAAATGGACCAAATGGTACGCAATGACATCACATGTAATTGCAAAGCAATGCTTTTCGGTACGCACACATTTTAATTGCTTTTTTGAGAATTTTAATTGCGTATTTACACAAAAACGCTGCTTATCTAGGGTGCTGCAGTCACATGTTGAGCATAGTATTTCCATATAGCTTTAAAGATGCTTTCAAATGGAGGAAAACTCTCATTCTCAGAGGCTAGCAAAATAGGATAGGGGGTAAAATTATAGCTTGGTGCATGCATAAGAAATGGCAAACTAACATTTTTATGCCTTATATGATTACCTATAGTTGGGTCATGATAATCCAGGAATCTGTGACTCACAAACTGTATAACCAATGCTGAAAATATTAAGAAACATGCAAAAATTAGTGGCTTTTACCGGTAGTTTATAAACATACTTATCAATAAAGTTTTAATTATATATATGTATGGCTTTAAACTTTAAATCAAAATTTTAATCTAGAATGCGCCATCAATGGGACCCCATCGCAAATCCCCACACTCATGCTTTTTACCCCCAGCACCCACAAGTCCCACACATGGGGCATGACCCAGGTCAATGAATGAAAAGTCCTGTCGATTTGTTATGTCTTTTATTTGTGAGAACACAATAAATTTGGTATAAAAATCTTTGAAACTGACTTTGTTATTGAAATATTATGATATTTGACCTTTTGACCCCTCCCCAGGGTACCGGGGGGATAAATCATTTTATGCTGTTGCACGCCACTTTCATGTGAGTAACTAACACAACCAAATTTGGTCCACGTCTTAGGTGATCCGATGGTGACTTCATTGACTGGACATGATACTGTACATCAGATCAAGTTACTATTATAATAATGTGTATATATCATATATAATATGTCATCTTATTACATGTTGTTTGTATCCTCATGGGCTTCATAGCCTTTTGGACTTTGGAAATAAAGCTATCTATGTATCTATATGTCTTTCTTTCTTTCTATAAATACTGGCTCGCTCATACTTGAGCATTACACACATTTGTAAATCACTGAAAGCTCTGAAAAAACAGAGTTGCAGACCTGGGACTTTAAATTTTTTTCATTTTTTACTTTATTTAAAGGCGTAATTTGATAACATTAAATAAAATCCTTCACATCGCCCTGAATTCAGTTGCTATGCTAATTACCACTTATTCAGGGGTGTGGAAATATTAAAATTATCTACTTGTCCCGGGACAATTTAATGGCCTAATTAATGTACTTGTCCAAAGAAAATTCTACTTGTCCGAAAGAACAGATTAGCTTTTACCTTTCTGTGCTTAAGTAATTTACTCTTTCGAAAACAGTTATAATCAATCAGATATCAACTTTCTCGTAAACAGTGTAGATCAGCTGGCTTCTTCAGAAGCAAGCTGATCTGGATTCAACACTGTTTTCAATGGAACATGTGAGCTTGTAATAATTTATCAAAATATGAAATACAATGTACATAATTGTATTAACTTCATGCATTTGTACTTGTCCAAGGACAAGTTAATCCAAATTTTCAACTTGTCCTGAATGAAAATGTACCAGTCGGACAAGTCGGGCATGGCATCTCCACAGCCCTGCACTTATTGACTAAAGGCATGCGTTTTTGCATCATTTCTGTTATTTTTCGGCGTTATCTGTGTTTCCCAGCCAAAATATGATTCTTTCTACTTCTAGTTAACGCTCAACCGGGGACCCTGCTGATCCTCTGGCTGACATGAGCCATCTTGAAAAATTAATTTATTTTAATCCCCTGATGACCTATATTAGTAAAAAGAAGATAAAATTATGTCTACAAACCACTCTTCCCTACTCCTCCTTCGCCAAGAATAACTATTCTGTATACTCGAGGCCCTCCACGAGCCCCTGGGGCAGACAAGGATGATCCTTTAGACGTCTGACTCATTGCTCATCCGATCATGTCTGCAGTTTGATTTTTTTAACTCGCAATTTGCAGCATTTTCTTTGATAGTTCAACTGTAAACTCCGCCTCATTACTTAATTTGGAATGCAAATGACTCATTGATCATATAGTGATCTTATATATTTACCTACACAGGTTAAAAATAGATTATTTATTTTTAAAACTTCACAAAACTCATAAATGTACCGGAAGGAATAAAAACCGGTACTAATTGCGGCCTACACTATTCGGCGGGATCATATCTTAAATTATCCGGGGTCCATCATAGGTGGTGTTAGTTTGTTTGTTTGGTTTGATTCTTTACGTCCCATCAACAATCTTTCAGTGTAACAGGGACGGTTCTTCCTGGGTTGAACCAGTACTAAGCTAGGATAAATGTGTCTTGCTCAAGGACCACAACGCAGTGACGCCGGTGAGCCTGGCTCGAATCCGTGGCCTCTCGGTCTCGAGCCACAAGCACTCTAGCACTGAGCCACTGCGCTTCCTAGGTGGTGTTAGTTCCACATGAGTATCTCAATAGCTACACATCGGATTTTTAATAAATTTAGTATCAATTTAAAAAGGAGTCATATATCTATCAAATAGTGTAAAGAAAATGTGGATATCCGTATTTTTATATGATTTTTTTACTCGCAAAAATTGCGGGATCCTCGAAAATACTGCTTTTACCATTCGGAACGCATGGGGGTGATGTTGGTTATACATAATTATCTCAATATCTTCGCATCACATTTTTATAAACATGTCAGCGGTATGACAAGATGTAAATATGGGACGCATATATTATCAACTTATCATCTTAATTTTTGTTAACTTCGAATACTTTGATAAATTCCTAGTTAATTTCGTATCGTAGGCCTAGGCCTACTATTAAAAATGCAAACTTATTATTATCATTTTTATATATACTTTAAGAGTTTATTTTTTACATGAAATTCCCAAAGCCAACAGTATTTGGGCTATATAATTATTATCAAAGCCCGTTTATATGGGGACATTACGTTTTAGCGAACAAAACGTCTGAGCGAATACGTTTGGGGTAAACTTTGTATGCATAAGTTTGAACGAACTTTTAGCAAGTTTCACTATAGTTATATTACGTTTGACCGAACTTATTTTTACCCAAACGGTACTTTGTGATCGGACTACTATTAAATTCTACGGTCAAAATGCTGTATTATAAGTGAACACTTTTCAATGAAACTATTTTTGGTTAACTGCTCTATGTTCAGTGGTCATATTTTAGTTATGATTTTAAAAGCAAGTTGGCAACAGGGTGTTTTTACATAGACACTATTTCAACTGTCAAAGGGAAGCCATGGGTTTTAATTTAAGATTTAAGATGAAGAACAAAGCCACCAAAACAACGGGTTTACGAAGTTGTGCAAAGAAACGTTGTGACGCCAGGTGCAAAACTGATTTGGAACGTAAAAATCATTCTTGATGAATAATTTGACCATAATAACGAGCCTGATGATGAGATACACTTTAGAGACGCAAATAAAGATCAGACTGCAAGCGAAAGCTTTAACTGACCCATGTGAAAAATCAGGGAAATAATACTTTCCCAGATTGGTCAAAGTAGTTTTCTGCTACCGAAGGATGTCCTTTCCGTTAGACAAGCCCACTTTATCTGACTAACGGCAGAGGGTACCTGTATAGCTATTCAAAGGTCGCTCAAACGTATTTGCTCAAACTTATTGTGATAAAGTTTCCTTTTAAAAGGGCAGTTTGCCCCGTTTTCCTCATGAACTACTGCCCTATAATCCCTAGGAAACCATCCAAAGTGCAATATTAAAGTTTTGAAAATTTTTAACCTCAGACGGGTCAAAAGTGAGATGAGTACATGAGGTAACATAAAATTGAAGATGGGTGAAGTATCAGGTTTCTGTTCAACATCAATAACACATTAAGTAATCATTCGATTTAAAATAACCACTACCATCTGAGTAACTATTCACATGCTACTAATTAGACTCGTCTAACCAATCTTTAAATCTTCTGAGGTCACAATTTACCTTTAGATGCACTAATTAAGCATGTATTCTTATCTGGTTGGAGATATTATGACCCCTACGTGGGATGGGGGGACTTCAGGCCATGCTTACTGAAAGCTCTGTAACTCCCATAGACCATAATACACTTTCGTTGTAAACTGGCACACAGAGGTAGTGTTTGGTTAGGTAAATGTTTTATATTTTACTACTACTCTATTTACTGGTCTGATACCAGTCTAGGAATCCTTATCACAAGATACAAAAATCTGTAAAACACACATGCAGTAATCTATCATATTGAAACTTCACCGTTCAGATCAGAGTAGACATCTGTGTAGTACTTTGGTTGTCATTCAATATTAGATAAGGGGAGTACAGTGGCTCATTGTAAGAATGATCAACTTGAGATCATTGGGTTGGGGGTTCAAGCATCACTAATTTTCCAAAGTAAAATCCTCGTGAATTGGGTTGCTAATGTGTATTATATAGAGTGCGCGTGAGCGCGATAATAACTCAAATAAAGTTTCCTTTTAAAAGGAGAGATAATCCTACTGTGGTGTGTGCTTTATTAATCTCGTCTGCTTGGTACTGATTCAAGTCACGAGACAGTCCGATATGATTGAAAATCTTTGACTACGAAGAGAACGGATTAAAACATTTATATGAATAAATACAAATGATGACTAGCTAGACTGCACAAACCGGGTCATGAATGTGCATCCTAAGAAGTGCTTGAGTTAAGAAATATGAAAATTCAAAATAATTCCAATGAATTTGAAATAATAACATAGAAATGTTCCTAATAATAGGTCCATGACTAAACATCGAAATTATATGTATCAGTATGAGGATTTTCTCTGAGATATCAATATTTCAGGACTGGGGCAAGTGTACATTAAAAAGTTAATAGCTTGTGATAGACCAGTTTCACATCTAGTTACCCATCTATGAATTGTAAAAGGAGTTAAATACCACAATACAAATACCGGCAGCTACAAACAATCCTTTTTTTTTAATTATAATTTACTGTACGGTAAACCTTGTATTAGTTCGTACATTCGAATAGTTAGTACACCATATGTTATTCACGAATGTCATGTATTAGTTCATACAGTGATCATTTTTCTAATATGTATTTTTTAATAGTTCGTACACATCGTTTTTTCCTTCATTGGTGCTTTATTTTTAATCAGCGTAGCTGTCTATGATACTTTAATGCTAACTTCTCGCCTGCCAATCTAACGGCTTACGCCGCTAACGTGAATCCAGCATTGGCGTCGCATGTTTTAAATAACATTAAGATATGTTTTCTGAAAGTACGTCGAGCGGATGCAAATTTAAACGCCGATGCGTCAGAGATATTCTGTACCGTCATTACAAAAATCAAATACCCCATATGAACTGGTACCAGGATCATTCGTAAACAGCCTGCTGGTACTTATGACATATGTGATCAGAGAAGGCTCAGGAGAGCATGTGCATTTACGCAATCTCGTCAGGGTCTCGCTGCTCACTATTATACAGTTTGAAGTGGATGAAGACTCAGACCAAATAAAATTCTAGACATCTACGTACTTTGTGTTTTAAATGCTTGAATACCAATTTCATACGAGTTGAACTTGAACTGTTCGGTGGTTTTCTAGGCGTAAATAACTTAATTCATGTAATAACGGCTCCTACAGAAATATCAAATTCCTCAAAATGGAACATTTTAACAAACTGTTGAGCCGATCGATGCGTGTCTTGCTGTACTCACGAGACTGCATTCGGAAGGTCCTAAGAGTGTATTACCGAGATAGTGTACGCACAAACGCACATATCAAGAAATAATTTGATTGTAGCATGATTCTAGGTCATGATGAATTTAATATTTACATTGGTATTTTCATGAAATAAGCCCATTCATGAGCGCATATGCGAGCAGAGAAGGCTCAGACGAGCCTGCGCATCCGCGGAAAATCGTCAGCGCCTTATTCTGCTAACTTCCCACATACACATGGAAGGAATGTGGATAAAGGTATATTCCTTAATTTAGGGTAATAGCCGCCTCGGACCCTGGGTCCGAGTCGCCGCATTAGGTGGCTGTGAATTTGAAAACAGGAAATACCTTGAGATGATCGATTCGCTTCATTTACCGACTTTCCATAGTTCTCATGAACAGTCAGACAGTTTGTCTTAATTCCAACTTAACAATTTCACTATGGATGGATTTTCCTTCCATGAAAATTGGAAGACTTTGAGATGATCGAGACATATCAGAATTTGCTTTCCTTACCACACGTCTGTAGATCTATGTACCCCGACTTTGTTGTATGAGATCAACGAAGTCGCAGATCGGCCTGCGCACCGCACAGTCTTATCAATAAAAACATTATACATTTGGTTAGATTTATTATGCGCAAAAACTTCTTTATAAAACACACGTTTTGGCGCGTAAAAGAAACGTCTCCCCTGAGACATTTCTTTTACACACCTAAATGTGAGTGTGTTTTCACAGAGTGTGAGGTGTTGGTTTAAAATATATGTGAGATATTGGTGCCAACTTTTCGCGTGATTTGAGGTATTGGCACCAATTCTTCGCAGCGTGGAATTCAGTTTCTGTACTTACCAAATGTTGTAGTTCGAATTGTTTAAGATTTGATCGTACACCCGAATTTTGTTTCTGTATTTCAGCCATTCTGTGGGTGTGTGATTCGTACCTCCTATATCCCACGTTGACTGACGTTCGTCACTATATATCAGCACGGAAACATTCCCATTCAACAGTAATCCATTGAAAAGGAGTTATCTTCCGACTGTTTAGATGAGAGGTATACCGGGGATCTCTCGCCGTCCGTAGCAGGCGATGGGGGAATGGATTCTGCAAATTAATTTAATTTAATGTTTTATTTATTTTACAAGGATTCCAAACAGCCCTGGGGCTACTAGTTGGTCTCCTTACATGTAACAATTTACAGACATTTATGACAATAAAGACAACATACATATATACATAATACATAATGACATACAGACAGACACTCGCACAGACAGACATACAAACACAGAGACACATAGACAGACAGACACATAGATAGACAGACCGACAGACAGACAGGCAGAGAAACAGACAGACAGACACACACACACACAGAGACAAGCAGATGGACTGACAAACAGACAAATACAAACAAGAGAAAGTAAAAGCGTAGGGAAAGGAAAAAAAAGAGCAGTCACCCCATGTTGAAGCAGTAAATAAAAGGACAAGAGTGCGTAATCGTACGTTTCCCCAATAGTGCCAATAACGCGCGCGTTTTTTAAGGTATTTAACAAAGTTAGCAATGCTGACACAACCATACACGCACACAGATAAGAAGATAATGACAAGGGCTCGGAATTACAATGCCTCCATAGAGTCAAGGAAGACCCAAGTTAAGCATCGATCCATCAGGACGCGAAGAACCAAAGTCAAAATAGATTTAACTTTTCTGAATCTTTGACCACAAATACCGCATCGACCCAGGCAATTTATTTTGCATTTAATATACCATGTTGAAATATCAAAACTTAGCCCAAGTCCTGCCCAACTCCAAGGAGGCATTGTAATTCAGGGCCCAGGACAGAGATTCCTCAGCAGCACTCAGAACTCGTATATTTATATGAACGAGGAGTTAATTATCTGATGAGGTGTCAAACATATCTTAAAAAGTACTAAACCGCTGTGTTGAGTCAATATATTTGAACACCTCATCAAAAATCGAAGTATTTTCTTCATATGAAGCATCTTCGGAGCCTTCTAGTAAAATTGTACATATATGATCTGGCATTAATACGATAAATGTGTTGTAATTTACGTTTGGAAATAGCTTACGTGATAAACTTTCGAACAATACGCGTCTTTCGTTGTTGTATCTGAGACAACTAAGAAAATAATGCGCTGCAGACTCTGGGGTTCCTCCACATTCGGGATTTGAACAACTGGGGGAGTCGATAAGATTATAGTGATGCAAATGTGAATTTAAGTGGCTAAGACCTAGACGTATTCTACAATGATTCACTTTACTCAGGCCGTGGCCATAACAATACAATTTGTTTTAAATCAGTGGCTCATATAAGGATTTAACTTTGGTTTTAAAAATAGTCAACGACTGTGATTGCTTTATGTTATTTGCTAAGTTATTCCAATCTCGAATTGTTTTTGGAAAAAAAGATTTAGAAAACGATTCCCTATGTATAGTTGGTACGAGGAAGGAGTTATTTCTTCGGAGCAGATAATTGTTTGTATTATGCGATGTTAATTTACATAAACGTTTTAGGTATTGAGGGGCCAAATTATTTAGTATTTTATAAAATAAAACAAGCCTGTGATTTGTTCTCCTGTTTGCCAACTTTGACCACCCTAATTCTTTTAATATTTTTTCATTACTAGTGATTCTAAAAGCACCAGTGCATAATAAACTGGCTTTCCTTTGTAGTTTGTCAAGTCGTTGGCTTTCATACATGGTACAAGAATCATAAATTACATCACAATAATCAAGTAATGGGCGTATCATGCTTTTATATAGCTTATCAAGACAGCTTCTTGGAAGGATATGTTTTGACCTTCGCATAATTGAGAGTCTTTTTTCGGCTTTAGCCAGTATTTCATTTATATGGTAAGACCAAGACATTGTATTGCTTATTATTAATCCCAAGTGTTTGTGATGGTTTGCTTCAGTGATTTTGGTATCATTTAAAAATAAGTCGGGATGTCTTCCACGTGTTTTTTTCTTGGATACTATGATATATTCAGTCTTTAATGCATTAAATGAAATTAACCATTGCGAACCATAAGAAGAAAGTTTGAGCAGATCTTCGTTTATTACTTTGAAAGCTTCATAGTTGTCTAGGCATTTTTGAATGGATGTGTCGTCAGCAAACAAATTGACGTTGCATTGCAGGCCATTTATAATATCATTTATGTAAATCAAAAATAGTAATGGTCCTAAAATTGAGCCCTGAGGAACGCCAGTTTGGAGGTATTTTAATGACGAGGATATGCCATTTATCACGACTTTTTGAGATCTAGCGGTAAGATAATGCTCTAACCAATCATAAAGAGTACCAGCGATTCCAAGCTGACGTAGTTTGAATAAAAGGCCCTGGTGCCACACTTTATCGAATGCCTTTGATACATCCAAGAAAACGAGACAACTATCTTTGCCGCTATTAATATCCTGATATATTTGATGAACACTTTTTAAAAGTTGGTTTACTGTAGAATCTTTCCTTTTAAAGCCAGAATTTTGTTCGATGAGTAAATTATTATCTATAAGATATTCGTAAAGGCGTTTATAAACAATTTTTTCTAGAATTTTTGATGAGCTGCTAAGCAGTGAGATTGGCCGGTAATTTGTTTTATCAGATCTGTTTTCTTTTTTAAACACTGGGCATACATTTGCTTGCTTCCATTGAGTAGGGAATCTTCCAGTTTGAAGCGATTTGTTAAACAATTTTGAGTAGGGCACACTCAGAGGCTTGGCACAATGTTTAAGGACCCAGTTTCCAACACCATCTGGACCTGAAGATTTGTGTGTATTGACTCTACGTAATAAGGATTCAACTTCTGTTTCATTTGTGGTTACACTATCTAATCTGGTTTCGGTCAGGTAGTTAAAATTTGGAAGGTCTGGAAATTGAATATTTTCTGCAAATTAATCAAGAGTGTTTCACGGTCCAGACATTTAATCGTAATCCATCTTATCTTATTCTACACAAGCGTATATGTTTAATCTTGGTAATTTCTGCAGTACATACAAGCGGTGACAGGAGAAAAGCCAGCCTAAGTATGCTGCTCCTTCTATAAGGTATTGACTGATTTATGTGACAATTAATAGCTCATTCTGTAAAGTATTGACTAATTTTGTGGCGAGCAATCGGGGCCCTGTTGATAGGCTATGAGCTACTAAGGGTTTTGCTCCCCCCCCCCCCCCCCCCCAGGGGGAATTTTGTAGACTATGTTTTTCATAAAGCGTATCATCTAACGAGCTTTTTGAAACATGTTAGCCCTCTGGCGGCTGGTCAGACTGGGTCCAGTCTCTAATGTCAATTATTTTAGTAAAACTGATAATCTCTCTAAGATAGCAATTTATAAACTTTATCAGAGAAGATAGAATTTTTAGAAGATGATTTTTTTTTTCAAATTAAATATAATTATAAACGTAATTACATATATTTAGTGGACTGATGCCCGTCTAGCGGCTGGGGCGTTTGGGTGTTACAGCGTGTTAATTACGTTACCCGTCATTTTATTTTTTTTATGTAATTAAGGCTGTTAAGGTAGTACTTGAACAGTTCAATTGGCTAAATAGTCATGTAATTTACAAGAACAGTTAATTCCCTGCAGATATTGATGTTTGTCAATGTTATTTAGGCCCATTATGGTGTCATTTACGTTACATTTTCAACTACACCCTGTAAAATCATTATAACTTTGTTAAATAGTTTCATTTTATATTTTTTTCAATACATATTTTAGATTTAAATAACATGTCTCTAAAAGACAATTTACTGACCATTTAAAAACTGCAAACAGCTTGCTTCTATCACAAAAACTCCAAGAGTTATAAGCTGTTGAATATGACAACCCTGAAGAAAACGTTATGTAAGGTAAGAATCTTTTCATTTTTTAAACACAGAATGCAATCCTATCTGTATGCTTTTAAACACCATATATAGAGGATATTCAAATTTGTCTCATCTAATTGAGCCCTCAAAAGGCAAATATCAACATCCTCTAGCAGTTTAACCTAATATGATGCTAATATTGCACTAAAATAATGTATTTAATGAAATGTAACAGTAATAAAAGATGCCTTAATGTGTTAACTTATACTGCTAGTCATTTAATTTCAATTACAAGATGATATTGATATGTAAGAATAAGAAACAGCTTGATATATATACTTTAGGATTTCCTATTATTTTAGGGTAATGTATTAAATACTGCTTTTGCAGGATAACGCCCCAACCCATAAAGAGGTAACATGCATTATTTTGTGACTTATGTTATGTGGTTTTAGAAAATCAAAGTGTATAAAACTCGCTCTCAAATATATTTTGGCAGTTCATGGTCTAGTGGAAGCACAACACTAAATATTAGTTTATTTGAAAGTAAGTAACGTATATAACTGCAATATAATGGACTTAAGTTGTATTGATGCATACCAGCTGTTCGCTGCGTTTAATTTAGTAATTTTAAGGCCATTAGCATATTGATAAATAAGATTTAGGTATAGGTTTGTATTTGCACAAGAGGATTGGAAGCTGTAATCGGGTAACGTAGTTAACAAGGCTGTAACACAGTAACACCCAACTGACAGAGGGCTAACATGTGTCATTTTGCTTCATATATAGTGTAGTTTTAGAAAATCATAGTATACAAAATTCCCCCTGAGGGGTCTATAGGCAGCTCACGGTCTATGAACATTATAAGTCTTATCTCTGTTGTGAGGTATATGGGAAATTTATTACAAGATCATAAACATAAAATGCAACATTATCACCTTTTTTGAATAGAAGCGTTTGTATAAACGTTTTAGTGACAGTGTCTAAAAATGTCCAAAATGATTCAGAATTTCGGTTAATTATTTTAGCAAAACTAGGGCCAATAAATAGCATTTCGAAATTATCAATTTGAAATTTTACCCCCTCCCAAGTTCAAGCTTAACTGTCGATTTTATTTGTTTGAAATTTTGTTGTAGTATTGATTCTCAATACCCTGAATACATGTCTGTGACAAATTCAAAATTTAATTTGTGTCCATAGAAAATAAGCATCAAATGTATATGTAATGTTTTCTTTTTTTATCAGCGTATAAGATAGCAGGATATGAGTTTCGTTTTTCGGATGTTCATGATAGTAAGAACACCCTGGGTTCTGTTGAAAGTCAACATCCGGGTATCATATTTACTTTGATCAGGGTGTTGCTACTAACAAGAACCGTCTGAAAAACGAAATTGAGCCACGACATGAGATTCCAAGAATGTGATATGTGCGACCAGCAAAGCCTCAGATCAGCCTGCGCATACGCGTAGTCTGATCAGAGCCTTTGCTAGTCACTTGAATATTCTACGACTGTTAAACTACTGACTAATCGTCATTTGGAGTTTCTATAAGCTTAAAAGGAGTCTGCACAGGCTCATCTGAGTCTATACTTGTCAAAATGTCACATTGTTGGAAAGCACATGTACATGTCACGGCTCAATTCATTTCTTAATGATAGTACCCTGCATTATAAGCGCACATTTCGTTCTTGCTATTATCAACTTCGAACAGATTCACATAATACATATGTACCAGCATACTTATCGAGAATCTATCATGAGTATGAGGCTGGGATAGACAAATCCGTCCAGAGGATCACCGATTGACATCAAGAGACTTGCCAAGTGATACATATGTAAAGGTCGGTGATCGCGAGGTACGGATTTTTCTATCCCATCCTCACACGAATAATGGATTCTTTCCCTGCTCACCACTTAATATCTCATTTATATTGGAAAAACTTGAAAAAGACCTCCGGAAAATCCTGGAAAATCCTGAATACGCTGAGTTGCGACACGGTGACGCCATTTTAATATTACAAAGACGTCACGGATCGACGTGCGGCCAGCGTGCGGCTGTTCGTTTTTATCTATCTCTAGGGCTGGTACGGATGTGTGAGATTATAACAATCCACCATGAGTGTCCATATAGGATAGGGGGATCGGAATTTTAACCAGGGACGAGGCTTGTCGAGTCTATGGTTAAATTCCGACCCAGAGGGTGAGAATTCTCTATCCTACATGGACAGACTCATGAGGGATTGTTTTTCTCCCATTTTTCCAAGGTTTTTGTCAGATTATATATATAAAAAAAAAAAAAAAAAAAAAAACGTTAAAAATAGAACTTTTTACTCGTTGGATTTACATTTTTTATGAGTTCACGAGTGTTTTTATTGGGTATTTAAATGGGTGGAAACGTAATTTTAGTAGGGGAGCCAGAGATTCTAAAATTGGAAAAAAGTGGCCGGAAAGAAGCAGAATTTTAGACTATATCCTCAGTTAGCATGGTGTTTCAGAAGTGTGAAAACAGATATTGCACAATTATAAGTCTTGCAAAAGATGTTTATTTAAGGGGTAACCATAGCTACCCTCATGCAGGCTTCATGTAGAAGGCTATTAGCTACATTACTGAAAAGAACAGTTATTTAGACCAGATAGGTCACATTTCCTACTATCTGCATATTGCTTAACAGTAACTTACTTAAAATCACCAAACTGACAATAAGTTTAAATGACTTACGCTTACATAATTCTTATATACGTTACTTACATTCAAATATATTACTATTGTTTACTTGGCCATGGGCTACCAAAAGACTTGTGGAGGGAGATTTTTGTAAATCAAGATTTTATTAGCTACTTTATGTATTATAAAATGCCTGTTAGCCTTTGATGAACATGTGCATTTACCATGCAATAGCCAAGTCTAATACGTTACCATTAGATAATAAGGAAACTCCTAGTATAGTGTTATTATCATTTGCATCGTTTTCTTACATATCGTTATGATTGATATTTTAATTAAATGCAGCTTAATAGCAGAATAATGATATTAGTTTAGGCACCTGAAAGTTCTGTTATGTACGTTACTGTCTTTTAAAACAATATTTTTGTGCAATGTTATGTGTATATGCGTTCAAACAGCTAGTAGGTGAAAATGAAATTGACTACCATCTTAGTGATCAAAATTAGATTGGAAATATTGTATTTTTAAACATTTAATATGAATGAGATGCAACAACAACAGAATCACATTTGGTTTAAAGGGAAAGACTTGAAAACAAAGCACATAAATGCTACAAGTATACGTTTTAGGAATCATGTAAATAGATAATTGATACATATATATTATTCATAACGTAATTGTTTCAAAAAGCTTAAATGATTCTTTAAAATCTGTTCCACTACCATGTATTTGCTTATTTTTATACATTAAATGGCGTTAAATGACATATACATGTACAAGTCATTTTCTTTCACCGTCAACAGCTCAATGAATGAATAAAAAACACGCAGTAACATAGTCAGATCCATCACACATTGTAAAAGCCATCAAATATATGCATTTATTAACGTTTATTCCTTACAGCAGCTATATTTAAAACAATAAGGCACAAAATATACATTAAAACTCTAAAAATGTAATATATTCCAAGCAGAAGTCCAAATCTAGAAGTGAAACATTAAAGGTACCTTCATCGGTGTCATATGAAACAAAACTGAAGGTTGTGGAAATGGCGATGATTTCTGTCCCTGATTTAGCACCCGCATAAGCTATCCTTGGGGTTATAATATTTTAGTATCTACAGCGTGTCCGCTTTGGGAAAAGAGTATTATTTATGGTGGTAACGTATATAACAAAAATATAAAGATCATTACTTTAATCACTGTGTTGCCTCGTTCTACGTTTTTGAAGCAATGAAACAGGACAGCATTTATTACCATTTTAATACTTTAGAAACAGACACATGTCTGTTAATAATTTGGAAAACCTCCCCTGCATTGTTAGTATTGTAGACATTTCTAAATGATTATACTTCGATAATCAGGACCTTGAGCAAACAGACTTTCTAGAATAGGACTTGATTGATCATATATTCCAGAATGTTTGAAGACGTTTGCTATTTAGCTATATAGCTTATCAGCATACGTGTTAGAATCTGCTTTAATGTTTGTTTTATTCAGCAGGACACTACTTATTTTTTACACTCACAATAAGTAATCATAACAACCGTCATTCAGTCCTTGAAACTAACCAATTAATACGCATAAAATATGTACCAATTTGTTAAACGATTCTATATTTATGGTGTACTGATAGTTCATGTAATAGAAACAAAATCCATACTTATGCTACTTTAAAAGAATACTTTCATATAGTATTCTCAACAAATGCTATGCTGTATCATACTTACATATAGTGCAATTGACAATAGAGACAATGTTACCACTATCTGAGTCGAAAGAAACACAATTTCTTATGCAGACGATTGATAAAAAAGAGCGACAGACAAATTAAACATGCATGCATACTATTTGTTAAATTTATGCATACTTTCTTAGCATGACATGTAAATCTATTTTTTTGTAAGTAATGATACTAACTATTGTGTCTCCTCTATTGTCCATATAATAATTATTTTATTAGCAGGGTAGATAATTTAATGTTTGCCTTTTTGTCTCTATACCCTGATGTGTTTACAACTCATCTATTATTTAACGCACATAAAAGGAATCAACTGACAGGATTCCTGCAACAGTTTAATTCAAATGGGGTCCAATGACTGCTATGGTATTATGATAGAACTTAACATCAGCTATATAAGCACTAATTGCTAAAACTAAGATTGATCTTATGACTGCTATTTTTACTCTAAGATATTGCTTTTCCTATCAACATTCTGATTAACGTACATAATCTTTTAAATGGTCATTTTAATGTGTCGTAGTTAAATTAGGCTAAAACATTTTCTCTCTGTTGAAATTTTATAAAGTATTTTTAACGTAAATTACAACTGAAGAAATCTAGATTTCTTGGATATGATCACTGCCTTGCCATTGAAACCCATCCTTATGGATGATGGTTCCAATCTCAATGACATTAATTTATTTTGAGTAACCCATTCAGTTTTAAAGTTTGCATTGCTTTGACAAATGATTAGTAGTGTTAAGTTAAAAGGACTATCAGTTTCATTAATCAAACAATGAAAGCCATGTTAAAATGAGCTGAAATTAAAGTTCATAATTAAAATAAATTTAAAAGTCACCTTCTGAGTATTGATATATGCATAAATAGATGTGGCTTTAACAATTTGCATAACAGAGCCACTCTCTTAAAGACTAAATGATAACAAACACTTATGTTTCCTTGAATTTGATGTAACGTAAACAACATTTTATTTTATATATTCATAAAGGAGATTGCAAGCAAACGTCTTCTTTCTATAAGTGAACATGACTAGGAAATGTCACAATCACAGACTCCTGACTGACCCACTGCACCGTAAGAAAGGATATTTGCAATATAATTAAAGTGATTCAACCAGCTCTCCTCCTTGTCAAGATGATTGCTGAACTAGAAACAAATTAGAAAACAAAGGCCCGATACAAAACTCCCACAACCACTAGGAGCAACAACAAAGTTTCCAACATCCACACATCATTTCAGATATCCTTAGATATTTTATCATAATTGAATCTGATTTGTTAGAACAGATATGTTATTTACTGTTTTATATATTGTGATGAGTGTGAACAGGTTCTACATAAAGCTTTGGCTGCTTCTGAATAGCTTATTAGATTGTTTTGTTCAATTAAAAGAAAAAAAATGTGCAAATTTATAATTTTGTTTTAGATTTTCAGGCTCAGTTGAAAATGGAAAATGGTTGAGACAAATATATAATCATGATATATTATTCGTTTATTTATAGTTATATATGTTATTTTAGCAAATTTGACTGAACAAGCTTAAGGGAATGTGTCCTAGTTGAGATGTTGCATCAGACATGTCATTTTATAAGTTAATAAATTGCAAAATATAACATAAAATAGAAAATTAGCAAACAATGTGTTTTGTTTTTAAGTCAAGAAGTATACCATTTCTTAAAAGAAAAAAAAAACAACAACCATATACAAAGTCTCCTAATTAGTACTGATAACTTCTTCTTTTGGAACAAATGGTCTTTTTATGCCTATCGAACACAGCCCCCCTTTTTTAATGAAATAAACATTCCAGTGATGTATAATTTAAGCTATTAAGCAATATTTGTTTGTCTTCAACTTTGTTTTATACGTTACATATTGAAAACCGAACAACAAAATGATATTTTATCTAAGAAATGTTATTAAGAGTTACTCTAAAATCGGTGATATATATAATCGGATATATTGCAATTATCGTCACGTCGTGCACGTTCGGTGACGTCATCAACGTTATATGACGTCAGTAAGTAAAGCTTACCCTTGCTTGGTGCATTTCAGTTACTTAGGCGCAATATATTTGTCCTCTGAATATCGTTTTTTTTGGAATAAAGAGATGATTTTACTCTGCCCATGTAAGCAAGCAGTCACGTGGTCATGTAAGAAACTTCTCCCACCTTTGCCCATGTAAGATAGGCTGTCAGCTCATGTACTTACATGACCACGTGACTGCTTTCTTACATGGGCGGAGTAAATATTCTTTTATTCCGAAAAAGGATATTCAAAGGACCAATAAATTGCGCCTAAGTAACTGAAAGGCATTAAGCAAGGTTAAACGTTACTTACTGACGTCATATAACGTTAGTGACGTCACCGAACGTACATCGCGTGACGATAATGACAATGTGACGCTAATGGCATGTAGGATTTTATCTTGCATTTCTCAGCTTAACTAATGCTCCAATCGTGTTTTCCTTTCAATAACGAGGTGCAAACTATGTTTACGCCCATTTTAATACCCGCTAAAAACACTCGTAAACTCAGAAATAATGTAAATCCAAAGAGTAAAAAGTTCAATTTTTACGTTTTTTGGACTGTTTATGTTCCGACAAAAAACCTTAGAAAAGTGGGAGAAAAACAATCCATCATGAGCCTGTTCATGTAGGATAGAGAAATCTCACCCTCGGGGTCGGAATTTAACTAGGGACTCGGCAAGCCTCGTCCCTGGTTAAAATTCCGACCCCTCGGGTGAGATATCTCTATCCTACATTGACACTCATGGTGGATTGTTATACTCTTACATGAGCTTACAGCCTATCTTACATGGACAAAGGTGGGAGAAAGAAAATTCTCACAAGAGCTGACAGCCTATCTTACATGAGCAAAGGGGGGGGGGGGAATAGAATCCATCATTGGGTACAGAAAAATCCCAACCCGAGGGCCCTGGAAACGAGGCTTGCCGAGTTTCCCACTGGACGATGGACCCGAAGCCGCATTTTTAGACTTGCATTTGTCAATTTCTAAAGGTATTGTTTCTACCAAAATTTATGATAAACGTGACGACTTTGATTTGAAATTATCAATTTCCCATTTTTAGATGGTGATGTTCCTCGTTCTACATCCTATGGAGTCTATATCTCTCAACTCATTCGTTTTGCTAGAGCATCTAGCTATGCTGCTGACTTCAACCCTCGCAATAAATTGTTAAACTTCTTAAACAAGGATATCGGTATCATAAACTTCGCAAAACTTTTTCAAAATTTTATAGACGATACTATGATTTGATTTCTAAATTCAAAGTTGGACTTAAATCTCTCTTGCGCCAAGGACTTTCGGAACCTGATTTCTATGGTGACTTGGTGTATAAATTGAAGAAGATTGTTGGTTCTAATAATTTTTCAGCGCAGTTCATTAAAATAATCTATTATAAAAAGATTGGCTATAACATTAATGCATTGCAACAGACTGCATGCTTGGTAGTCAACCCGATCACGGTTGGCAACTTTGCTTTCCTCTTTAATTGCACGCCGGTGGGTCGGACTTCAGACTCTATGATGGTTCCGACTTAAAGACTCATCTATTGATGAGATGGTAGGGGCCTGATGCTTTGGCTGTTTGTTAGGCCCACCGGGGTTTACCTGTTGGATTTCTTTTGCTCCGGTATTCAGTTTTATTTACTGTTGAGTCCTTATCTTTGCTTTATCTCCTTGTTATATCTTGATTTATATGTTTTAGGAGATGATGCATTGATAAGTTAGGGGTCTTTAATGCAAACCAAATATCTATGTGTCCTGATCCAAATCTGAATTAAGGGTAAGGTTGGCGCGTTTAAACCGGTTTAAGCCCTCCAGTAAAATATTTTACTGACCGTTACAAGGCGGTACTTCTTTTGTGGATCTTTTATGTTTTTATTTTGCCTTGTGTTTGCAATGTCTTTGTGCGCGTCTGTTGATATGTGCTTTGTGGTCACCTGCTGGGAAAGGGCTGACCTCTTGGCTCTCGTTGGTGGTGTCTGCTGTGAGTTTGTCTCTTTCCCATTGATATCCTTGGTCAGGTGTGGTACTTGATTGTATCGATTCCTGATCTTTGCACCCTTGTTTACTTTGGGATTTTTATGGAACTACTGAGCAGTAATGATCTGTTCTTTTTCTCATATGCCAATCTTATTTTGCGACGTAATGTATAATATTTCTTGGTGACGTCACTGAGGTTGATGTTTAGAGTCAATGACGCGCGCTGTACAAATCAACTTGAAACAGCGAATAAACGGCTCATTAAACAATGAACAAATGGGTTTTTCATCAAAATGGATTAACAAGAACTAGCTTATTAGCCACAGTAACTTGAGTAAGTGATTTTGTTGAGGAAAATGTGTTTCTTTTTTCACATCGTCAAGGCTCCTCGGTCCTGGTGCATTCAGTCACTCATTGCTCAACACGTCAAATATGCCAGTCGCAATGCACTCAGCATGTTCAAAGCATTGAATATTTTAATGTTTAAGTAAAAATGCGTAGTTTATCTTGAAATACCACGTTGAAGGCCGACTTTAATCGCTAAAATTTCAACATTGACATTTTTCTTTGCTGTAATACAGTCCTGGGCCAAAAATGTCGCGTGTGGGTTGTCTTGTATTAGCAACCGACAGCATGTGGCTTATCTTGCATTAGTTACGCTTATCTGGGTAGCGATGTGGGACAGATATTTCCGACAGCGAGCTAACATAGGGATCACGTTGGTATGTGAGAAAAATATCTCACATGGGTAAAAACAACAGAAATCCTGATCTGGTGTGTGAGAAAAATGTTTCTTAAATGTATAATTACAACCGTCATAACATTTATTGAGATCCGTTAATTTGATTGGTCAAGAACGATCATCTGATCGTATTGACCTGTATTTCATGTTTCAATGACTTTGTTCATATTCATGAGGGGCGGGACATTCAGGCAGAACTTCTTTTGTGATACTGTGCAATGCTTCTATGACCAGAAATGGACAGTCGGCAACCACTTACACTTTACTACAGGTGGAAAAGCAAAGACTAACTTAACGACGCTTAAATTATCAGTAGTCATGCCAATCAGCTGTCTAATGCGATCTCGTCGCCATCTTGTTTTTTTAATGTCGTTACGTCTACATACGCGTCATAGTTCACGTGATAGTCTAAATGCGTGAAACATTATTAACTGGAAACGTAATTTTAAGGAGAACATAATTTAAAAAAAAACTTTGGAGAAAGAATAACGAAAGAAGTTGTAATTATAAGAATTGAAAGTTATTTTTCTACGTTTCACTACGGTATGAAATGTCGTTGAAATAACATCTAATTTTAGCATGAAAACCAGTTTTCATGCAAATTAGATGTAATTTTCCCGACATTTTATACAGTTTATTCCCCATTAAATAAAGAATCACTAAGGATTCTATTCATGACAATTTGTGTTTGTAAATGCCAACTGATTTGAAACAATACACATGAAATACATCCATCATACCTCTTAAAACCCATGTAAGTTTAATATTAAAAAAACTTTTGATATGCAAAATAGTGGCAATTTATAACCCTTATACAGCATCTCCAGTAAAAACCACATTCCTCAGTAAAGAACCACCTGAAAATAGTCCAGTCACAAGGTGAAAATGAATTAAGTATCACATTGAAAAGATAGTGACCTGAAGTTTCACCCAAACAACACGTTACAGTAGTTTAGGTCATTCTTATAGAGTTTTAACACAAATTTTGGTTCAAATTTTATTACTGCTAATTATAAGGTACAATATTTGTATATATTTATAATTTCTTACACCAGAAGTATATTTTTGCACAAGGTTCAATACAATCTGCTCTACTTGCTTTCAGGTAGTAGCAAACTTTTATTTGATGAGTAAATGTATTTTAGGATGCATGCTTTCATTCTCTGTCACCACTTACTCAGTTTAGGTCATCAGAAGACACATCCCAAAATAAGTGATTCTTTACTGGCAACTGTACAGTGCCCAAGATTAAACTGTCATCTGTTAAATTTCCTGGCAAATGGAAGTCTATTTTAAATAGAGTTCTGATATCATATGGCATGTCCATGACAAAGTTTTGGAACCACCTTGTTTCTTTTCAACTGAATGATTATCAATGCTTTGAAATTTTGATTTCAAAACCAGGCTTAAAATTGGTTTAATGATAATATACTACAACACATTTTCACCAAATTTAGTAATAGTTGAAAGGAATTCAGAATAAACTAAGAATATTCTGCATACTTAATGATTACTTTCTAACAACACAGAAGGTTTGACTTTGCTTCATAAAGTGGTAGGAATATATGGGAAAGTTTACACAAGTGTTTCTTAATTGGAGACGGTTCTCTATTGGGGAATAAACTGTACCTCAGTGAAACGCAGAAAAATAACTTTCAATTCTTAAACAAATGCCCATGCTGATGTATCCAGCTAAGCTATTTGTCTGAATATAGGTATGATTCATTTTCTATATCCATTCTTTATGCATACGAACAGCGCTGACTCTGGCGAGTCCGCATATACATGCAATTAGTAGCGATTAGTAGAGACCATCTTGTGTACAGGTCTATAGGTTCCATCGTATGGACGAAAATCAGGGTTGATCTTCATCCGCTTGCTTCAAATGAAGCATCAGATTAACCCTTTCCTTCATTAAGCTCCACTCTCTATTAATAATTAGAAAATGCTTGTCAGGTCCACAAGTGTAGGATCATATCTAATCAAATTACCTTAAACAGAGTAGACCCTGATCAGGCAGCTCTCATGAGAGCTGCCTGATCTGGGTCTGCTCTATTTGCAAACGTGTTCAAAGGCGTCTCTATGAGGTTAAATGTTAATATAAGTCGAAAGACATTTTTCTAAATCCCATTTGAATGCTTATTAATTGTGTTCATACTACATTTATTTAACAACTGTATTGGTGCAATTGTATATTAGCTACATAAATAAAATACATCTGAACAACATTTGGAACAGACGGCTCAGACCAGGTTCTTACCGTTAAAATGTGTAAGAATATTAAGAATGTCACAAATGCATGCATACTTTACCCTTATTTAGGTGAGTATGACAAACTCTGTGAACACTTTATGACCGTGCCCGTTTTCCATTCGTCGTAAAACTGTTATGCCTATAGAAGGACTGCCTTGAAAAAGTGACAAATAAAGTAAAGAATGAAACCAAATACAATTTCCTGGCTCTGGACACTGGCGTTATTAACTACAACGGCCATATAATCGCTGAAACACACAGAAGTTTCACTCTCGTTGCCTTTATCAAATTCATTCTTTTCATCGAAGACAGACATGATAGCATCCATTTGCCGGGTATCGATGATTTTCCTAAGGATAGCTGAGTATTCGCCTCTCGTAAATTTGATCGTGGGACATGCCATTAAGGAGTTGACAGAAACGACACTTGAAACAAAATGAGTATTATAGTTAAATAAGGGTTCATTAATATCATCAAAGGACGCCTGATCGATAAGACCAACTTTGAAATACATGATACCATCGTCTTTAATCTTGACAGGCATAGAATTGCTCACAATACCCGCCATTTTATTAACTATAAGGTGATCCTGACAAGTGTTGTCTGTAAGATAAGCCGATGTAACGATGTAATAGGCTGCTCTTTGGAGTGGCTTCTTTGAGGTTGAGATGGGTTCACCCTCGTCGGTAACAGACACAACAGAATACAACATTCTACATTTCTCATCACGAAGACCAATACTTTTAACGATCTTTTGATGGATTGCTTTACCGACTTTACTTGTGTTGTAGAATGATACGTCATCAGTTGGAGTTGTTGACTCGGTCCACAGCGGCTCAAGTTTGTAGTTTGCTTCTATTGCAAGGTCGTTAGTTTTTAAAATAGTTTTTCTACAAACTCCAAAGTAGGGCACTGTTAGAACTGGGCAGATGAGCTTCTTGCAAATCTCCTGAAACATTCAATGTATATGCTAAATCAGGTGTGTTGCGTAAGGTCCTAAAAAGCTTGTTTCATTAGATAAACTAAGTGCTTGTCCAACAAGTTTTCATGGTAACTTTATAGTGCTGAGAAAAGCACAAAACATATCGAAGAAAATGTCTTTTTGAAAAAAACTTAAAATAAAACAATCATGATTCAAGTTTACAATATAATTTATAAATTTCAATGGATATTTTTTCTTCCCAGAATCAACTTTTTTTTAAGTTTACTGAGCCTAATGTCCGCCATTTTTAAAGACGTTTTACCAACAAGTTTTCGTAGGACATCTCGAAGAAGCGATAGTTACAGTAGTAACACAACATTATAAAGTTATCTTGTAAACGATATCTTCTACAAAGTTACCAAGTAAAACATGAAAGAAAAAAGTAGATAAGATTGTTATATTTTCATACATTGCGTTAGGAAATGTCTGTCATGGAAATTTTGAGATGGCCCCCTAATCACTTGTTCAAACATGTTAGCTACTAAATATTCATTAGGTTGCGTTGCGAAAGTTATTGTTTAGGTGCATGAGCACCTAAACACAATATATAAGGTGGGAATTAGAGCTGTACCATGGAGGAGCATGTGACCAAATGTAACCAATCATGGGACCTCTGTCTAAGATTAAACTGATGTCATTTGTAAATATAGATTTGTCATTTTCTGGTTTCCCAGTCTATCTTGAAATTCTGATTGCATCATGTTCTTCAAAGATTGACCTAGGCCGACCTGGTATGACATTTAGCCACTATTCTGCTGAAGAGAATAATAAGACAGTTGGTCAGTCAGAAATCCAAAGTAAAAAGGGAGCTTATTAAAGCACAGATAACATGAAATTATACAAGTTACACGATGCATGGATTTTGAAGAGGCAAATACGAGGGTTGTCCCAGTAAATCGTGGACTTTTGTTATAACACAAGACTGAGAACAGGTAACTCTATGATATTTAAAGGATGTCTTAATATACACATGGGAAACAGTTTGTACAAATATGGGTTGAATCGCATGCACCTAAACAACAAATTTATGAACCTTTACTTGACGGTATGTCCGCGAGAGCGGCGCACGTCAAAATATTTTCAACGAAACTCATCTAGTCCAAAAGAAAGTGTACAGTTAATCAAACTTCGCTGTTGTATTTCAAACAATGCATTGCCACATCAATCAACTAGTAACTATGCTAGGTAAAGTGATGAAAATTTGAAACGTTTGTGACCATTCACATTGATTTTATAAAATATTTTACATGCCTACTACATTTCTATTTTTCAGAAAAAGCCAATGTTATGAGAACGGTACGGCGCAAAAATTTGACTTTCAGTATTTTTGGCTAATAAAACACATAAAACTACGGTCTTTTAATGTTAAATGATTGGTCGAAGAGTCACTAGTGTCGTAAAATGGATTTCGTGTAAAATTATTATAGTAATATCACAGAGATAAGCTCCTTTTCGTCAATTAAACAGAACAGATGCTATTTTTCTGTTAGTTATTTTAATGGTAAATATGTTATCTCGTATTAAATCTAAAAGATCTCACTTGTTTGTGTGCTTAACATATCTAAACTAGCTATGTACTCATTATTTGAACCAGGAGACTTACTGAACAAATAGATGACAATATTTGTTTCCATTTAAGCTTATATAAAAAGAGTAGAGTCAAATCATTTGACCACCCCTCTTTGAAAAGACAGCAAAATAATTTGCGACGTGCTCTGCATACGCTGAGACACACTCAAGAACAGGTTCATAATTTCGTTATCTAAACTGTGATTTCATCCATATTTGTAGAAAATGTGTCTTAGATGTATATAAACACATCATACAAATTTCAGAGAATTCGTGATACACAGTTTCATTTAATAACAAAAGTCCACGATTTACTGGGACAACCCTCGTAGTCAAGTAGATTCTTTATGTGGTGCCTTACCCAGAGATGATTTGCGAATGCATAAATGCATAAAGTCTGACATCTCTAAGGTCATGTACCAGATGAAATGTATGGACCCTTTGCATGCTAGTCCTACTGTTAACCTTTCAGACCCTAATCAGACTAGCAAAATGTTGGTTGTCATCCAAATCCAAACTGTTCGACATACTTAAGGTATTGGATGGTACTTTTAGTCTAGACTGGCATCAGTCCTGAAAACAAATTGATACACCAGAAAAAATAAGAGTATCTTTTATTTTTAGTTGGAGGTATTAGACTGGCCCCAGTCAAGACAGAAAAATCCCAATTTTCCATTCAAGCAATCTTACTAAATGATTGCAACCTTTTGAGTGTGCTAACAGATACAATTATAATGACTAATTTGTTCAGTGGAATGGAACAGTTTGTATAATTTTGGTAACAGGCATTTTGAGGATCCTAATATATTTCTCTGAAGTTATTTTAAAACAAAAGATAATCCTCTTTTAGCTAACCTAGGTTAGGACTTCTTTTTTATGCGTCTGTTCATTATCAGTGTCATCAATATATACTGACTGACAAAAGAAACGCTATAAGTAAAATTCAAAGCCATGTCACATCAATGTTTATACATTAGGTAATAAATGTAAATTTGGATTATTTTTTACTTTTAAATGCATGTTAATGTTGTACCTCAAAATGTACCGCAGAGGAACAGATAAGCCGCTTTTTGGGGGTATTTAAGCAATTAAATTTGTGAAAAAAGCAATTGTTTTCAAATGAAGGGGTAAAAAAAACGAATTAAATTTTGGAAAAAGCAATGGTTTTATAAATGAAGGGGTAGCGAAAAGCAATTAAATTTTGGAAAAGCAAAAGAAAAAACAAACTGATCTAAATATGAATATATCCCATGTTAGCACACTTAGTGTGGTAGCCAGTTCAAGCCTTTCTTTTGTTGTGATGTTACTAAGTCTCCTTTGAAGTTTGATACATTAAGCAAGTCATTTGTCAGTTACTGGCTAAAGTATTTGCACAATTACTTAAAGTCACTCAATCTGTATGTTTCTTCCATTACGAAAACTAAGATTATTATTTAAATTATAAACTAAGATTATTAGGTACTTTAATTATAACTTATAAATAAGCAATTTCAAAAATCTATGTGGGGTAAAAATATTTTAAGCAATTGTTTTTGGAAAAAAAGTAATTCATAAAAATCGTGTGGGTTAAATACCCAATTGAACTGAAAGCTTATCTGGATCTCTGTACCGTCCGAGAAAATTCAATGGGTAAAATCAAAACATGGAAAATTGATGTGTGGTTTATTGAAAACAAAAACATCAATATTTTTAGGGAGCACACAAAATTTTGGTACTTTATTGTTTGGTAAAACCCTATAAAACCTACCCAACGGCTTAAAGGTCTAGATTTTGGTCAGACATTTTCTACATGTAGTAGCGAAGGTTCATTAGCAAGGGCTCATGCTCGATAATACAATCTGTACAAATAATCTTTTCAAACACCTATTCTATCTCGGACCCAGTATAATTGGGTCCGAGATTCTGCTGACTCTAAGATTTGTTAAACAAGACCTATTATAATAATAATAAAAGTAAAGGAATGCTGTCATTAAAAACAACCTATTTGCCAAACCTAAACTATTGGCGGCTTTTTAAAAGCAGCCAACTTGTTTTAATAAAATACCACATAACTGTTTATAGGAGCTTTTATTGTGACGTACTTCTGGTTCTATAAATAGATTTGGAATATACTGGCTTTTGTAGTATTTCATATACTTACACACCGATTTTAAATTCCTTCGTTAAATTGTGCTATATTTTTACACAAATGCGAGCTGTAAGACATCTAATTATACTTAATCAGATAATAATTAACATTTCTTGAGATAACTTAATTGTCTGTCGTTGTGTTTGAAATGAATAAACTACATGTAGTGCGAAAACCTGTGGACCATCTGTCATTACTCAAATAATTTACTGACATGCATTTGCAGAGTATTAAAAAGGCGAATATTTGATGATGAACACTGTTTTGTCACGACACACTTCATTTATTTTCTTTAACAACTAACAAGGGTGTTATATAATTATTCGTTTATGTAGGGGCGTTTTGACACTTCAACCGAAAAGTCTCAACAGTGAAGGACTTCCAAATGGAATTAATTTTTAAATGAGTTACATCATTTAACCCTAGGGACCGCAAAGTGCGTCTTTTGCAAACAGTGAAGACCCAGATGAAATGGTGTATATATATATATTATGCGGCATTTCATCAAGGTCTGCGCTGTCTGCTCAGACAAAAAAAAAAACAAAAAAAAAAACGATCTTAAGACGAATTTGACATACAATGTTTTCCCGACATTATAATCCGTGACCCCTCGAATTATACAATGAACCATCCAAGGCTCACTGTATCAAATCAGAAGAATCCATTTTTAAAGGGTTAAAATTGTGTTGTATGTTCGAAATTTCACCGGGGGTGGGGGGGGGGTGGGGGGGGGGGGGCTTTTATGCTGATACGTAGGCTCGGGTCATTTTTTTTTTTTTTTTTGGGGGGGGGGGGGGGGGGTTAAAATTTTGAATTTCAATTTTTTGGGGGGTTTTCAGAAAAAAATTGGGGTATGAAGATTTTGTGTATATTTTTGGGGCGATCTCAAAATTGGACTATATTTAGGGGTCATTTCTATGCATTTTATGGTCTTTTCTTAAGGTCAAGGTACCAAATGGGAGATATTTTTGGGTTGCTACAATTTCAAATATTTTTAGGGATGCTTGAAATTATTGATTTTTTGGGGTGTACAGTAGATGCCGGGCCCGAGCCTATGTATGAAGAAAAAATGAGAGTAACCCGCCCCCTACCCCCTGGGATGTCACCATGTCGGCACCGTGTAAGAATTAATCATTTCCGTCCGATTCTTTTTCTCTTTCATTTCGTATCAAATTGTCCTGAGCTAGAAGATTTTTCAGTTCATTGGCATTGATTTCATTGAATTACCGAAAAGACAAAAAATATTTAACTGATAAAGAACAAATATACAACGACGTTCTAATTATGTCAGACTTGTAGGATTGTGTTAAATGACCACAGAGCCGAAACCGTCGGCATCCTTAGATATCTTCTATTTCACCAACACTTAAGTGACATGACACATTCTTAAGACCCACTTGTGAAAACATTGACCAAGATAAGCAATCACTGATTGCTCGCACGTGTGACTGTCAGTGGCCGCTTGGGGTGAACTTATTCAACAGACAGTGATGAAGACAGATCTGTTATAAATCCATGAAAACCAAACAATGAACAAGGATTAAAGTTATTTCTATCGGACAAAATGTACGTAAGTCATCTATTGAAGCTGCCTTTTGGACCGGTTCCGAGATGTTATGGTGTCTGAGAGAGAGAGAGAGAGAGAGAGAGAGATCCTGTGAGACGCAACTTATAATGTTAATCGATGAACTAGCCAAAAATATGCAGATGGGCAAACAGACTGATCTTATTCTTTTGGACTTTAGTAAAGCTTTTGATAAAGTTGCCCATGAAAAACTCCTTCTAAAACTTCACCATTATGGCATCAGAGGAGACACTCTAAAATGGATTAAGGACTTTTTGGATAATCGAAAACAGGCCGTGGTAATCAATGGAATTAACTCAGAAAAAATCCCAGTCTCCTCTGGCGTCCCACAGGGCTCTATTCTCGGTCCAATCCTCTTCCTTGCATACATAAATGACCTGCCTGAGCAGGTCAAATCCAGAGTCAGACTTTTCGCAGACGACACTGCCTTATACCTCGCAATCAGCTCAACCACAGAAAGCGAGGTCCTACAAACAGACCTAGCAAGTCTCGAACTATGGGAAAAGATGTGGGATATGCAATTTAACCCCTCTAAATGTCAGGTCCTTCAAATCACAAAAAAGGCAAAACCCCTCAACACCAAGTACATTCTACATAATGTAGAGCTGGAAAGTGTCCCAGCAGCAAAGTACTAAGGGGTCACCATTGCGGACGACCTCTCATGGTCCAAACATATTGACATCACCACAAAAAAGGCAAACCAAACTCTTGGTTTCATTAAAAGAAATATCCGGGTCCATAATAAGGACCTTAAATCAGTAGCATACAAAACTCTTGTAAGGCCTCAGTTGGAGTATGCTTCAACAGTATGGTATCCCCACACCACATCGGATATAAATAAAGTGGAAGCAGTCCAAAGAAGGGCTGCAAGGTGGGCTACAAGAGATTATAGATACACCTCTAGTGTCACTGCTATGTTGAAGGACCTAAACTGGCGCCCCTTAGACCAACGTCGCATTGATAGCCGACTCGTGATGATGTATAAGTTCACATATGACCTTGTAGCTATCCCTGCATCAGACTACCTTGTTCGAAACACCAGAACATCACGACACATACATCCTTTAGCATATAGACAGATCCAGACTCTCAAAGACTATTACAGGTTCACATTTTTCCCTAGAACAATTATCCACTGGAACGCCCTCCCTATCAACATACCGACCCTTCCCACCCTGGCACAGTTTAGCGGTGCTGTCTGCCAGGTAATTCATGTGTCCCCCTGAATACCAGCTTCTGTTTTATCTTTTACCTATACTAACACTCCTTCTCGCACTGTACAAACTCATCTCACCACCTTTTCTATCACTTTATTTCAACTAACCCCCTCAGCACTTGGTATTCCGGAATACCCGTCTGACGTCCCCCTCGGGGGTTAAGATGTATCGGAAGATAGATAGATAGATAGATAGATAGAGAGAGAACTGACAGACAAGCAAGTGGATTCACTTTGTTAATCCTAAGGTGTGGTAGTGATATCAAACAAACCAAAATTTTAAATGTTTAAATTTTTTTATAGATTTTATTGTGAGAAATTATCAACGTTCTGCTTGACACTTCTGGACTTCCCGCAGCCTCATGTTTTGCCTTTTAAATGAATTAACGTTTGTTTTTCGGAACCTTTATTTATTGGAAAGATGCATTTTGAATGAATATCAAAGAAAACAAACAAGTTTTGAAATGACTGGCTATAAAACCCCATTTTTCTCAAAAAATTAACCCACATTTTACACAGATTCAATGCGGCTGGCCTATGCGTTGACGACCATCGATATGCGCATGCGCGAGGCTGCCGTCACTTTGGGAATTCCTAAAAGCTCCTATACCGCCAAAACATTTTGGTGAATGATAATTGGAACAGCACACGAGATTTCCAGTACTTATCACATACATGCATGTGCAAATGCCTCTAAAACACCTTTTCTGGCGTATCCAGCGGAACAAAAGGTTAAATATGAGATCTTGCCCCGAGGTTGTAAAACCTTTTTTCGTGGTAAACTCAACTGAGCACATATTTTCAACTGCTCATAAATTCTAACATACCAACAAATAAAGACGTTTCTTGATTTAAATATCTCAGATGTTGTATTTATCGTGCTAATAAATGTTAAAAAGCAAAAAAAAAAATGTTGGACAATTGTTGGCATTTTAACATTTATGAGCAGGATAGATTTCGTGCTCAGTTACGTTGATCATGAAAAATGTTTAATAACCCCGAGGCCTGAGTCTTTGACTACTGTAACATCCATACGTCTTGTATGGTAGCTGCCAAGGCTCTGGCGAATCGCATGTACCTTCTACGCTTGGTGATGCCATAAGTACCAAGTTTTCGTGAGTTGGCCAATATAAAGATCGTACACAAGGAGAGTCAGAAAGTGAGGTCATACTATGTTTTGGTACTAAATTTAAGTTATCAATAGATCTCATACAGTTATTGAAAGTTATAACGGTTTTGCGATTTACCTTACGTCAGTGTCATGTTAATTGTTTGTGGAATGGGACTTATTTCATTTCTTAGTAAAGTGTTTGTTATGAGAAAAACACTAAAGTAAGAAAAGCAAGCGCGGATCCAGACATAGGGTCCACGTCAACAGTTTACCAGCGTTTTTATCTCACCCGAGCCATTGGCTCAAGGTGAGCTTTTGTGACCGGTCTTTGTCAGGCGTGCGTCGTGCGTCGTCCCGGTTATCAGTTAACCTTTTCTTTAAATGACATCACCTCTTAAACCAAAACGATAAAAGCGCTATGTGTGATTATGTGTCTTTTGAATGTTTGGATTCGGAGAACGCAGCAACAATAAGTAAGGTGAAATTAAAATGAAAATAATTGTAAAGGGGCTCTTACATGGTATGGGAAATTAACATGGTAGTCTGCCCACGCTTGGAATTTGATGATATTACGCAGTTTAATTGACTGGGGTATGACTTCTATATTTATGGTGCATTTGAATTTTCATGAAATTCCATTGTTAATTTATGACGTCATGTATGATATCACTACCACACCTTAGGGTACCCAGTTATAAACATTTCTACAGTAACTGGCATATCAGGTAACTGACGCATAAATGATTTAATCACCAGACTAATCAATGATATCGCTATTTCATAAATAGAGGATCTTACATGAGTGCTCATGTTTTATTGAATTTATTAAACGAGTTGGGAAAAAGAGATAAAATGCGAGGCTTGCCGAGCATTTTATCTCTTTTTCGCAACGAGTTTAATAAATTCAATAATACAAGAGCACGAATGTTAGATTCTATTTATCATATGACATTAAGATTATTCTCGCGTTAAAACGTTATAATTTTGTCATTATGTACGCAACGTTGTTATGGACGTCATAACGTTTCCCGAAAATCGATAAACCACTAGTGGTTTACAGATTTTATTGCATGGCGTTATTTCACTCCCAGACGCGACGTCATATGATAATATGGTATAGTGATATCATTGATTAGTCTGGTGTTACTATAAATGGCTGTGTTCGTATTAGGATAGTGGGTGGGCATTCATTTTATGCCATGGTACCCCAATATCTAACTGTATATTTTGTATCAGTCAAATTTGGAATACGAATTTTTACACTTTGCGATCTTTGTCAATATACCATTTCAACAAAACAACTGTCCATGTATGTTTAGAATATGTTGACCAAATTTCATGAAAATCAAGGGCTGGTAACCGAATTTTGTGACTTGTTGTAAACACATTTTCCTAATTCATCGAAATGTAAAATATGCAATAATTATGGTTCAGTGTAAAACATACTTTAATACTGACTTATTTTGAATTACTTACTAGTATGTTTATTGACAGAAGTTGATATATTCAGTGCTTTCCCTATTATGGATTTGCAAATAAAATAACACTAAACAAGCTGAGATAGCTATTCAAAAACCAAATGAGGATTCCAGCTTAGTGATTCTACAAGATCAAACTCTGTCTGGACCTGCGTCACCGTTGCACATCTTCAATGTGCGAACAATCATTATGCTAAGCTTGAATGTAAAGAAATGATATCTGTATGAATTACAGATTACACACAATGTGTAGCACTCCAAAGGTGGTGTAGACATACTAATGTTAAAGTTAAACACTCCCAAATATATCATCAAATGTGCACAAAATATAGGGTGGACATGTTCATCAATCACAACATACAAAGTTTGAATATGAGGAAATGAAAACTGCTGGAATTTGGGATTACACAAACCAGACACTCCTAAGCATTGCGAATGGATAAAATGTCAAAGGCCAACACCCCTAAAAGCAAGAAAATATTTAATAAATGTGCGCAAAAAGGGAGATGCACATGTACTTTGTATTAACAATCATTATGCAAAGTTTAAATATTAAGGAATGAAAATTGTTTGAGTTATAGATTACTGAAACCATCACCCTCTAAGCATTTTAAGGAAACATTTTAAGTATAAGACCCTAAAAGTAAAAAAAAAACATTAAATAAGAGGTGGATATCTTCAACGTGTGAACAATCATTATGCAAAGTTTGAATATAAAAGAATGAAAACTGTTGGAGCTACAGATTACACAAACCAGACACCCCTAGGCATTTGGGATGGAAAAAAATGTCCAAGTTCAACACCCGTCAAAAATGAGAAAATACTTATCAAATGTGCACAAAATGGTAGGTGCACATCTTCAAAGTGTGCAGGTAAAAATCTGATGTATCAATTGTCAACGGTGAGGCATTTGTCAATCTTCGGATTCCAAAGTCTGATCAACAGGGTAAATGTGGTATCGTATTTTTTTTTGGCCCAGCATGTCAACAGAAATATGCAAGAAATATTGCTTTTAAAACAATACTTAATGAAACGGCCCATTATTAGTGGCGCATTGTTTTGTCATTTTTAATGGTAATCCAATAACAAGTTTTTAGGTGTCATCTCTTTTGAGCTGTTGTTTAAATTTTATGGTTTACAATCTGCAATCATAAGGCCACATTATTTTAGGATTGGGGCGTGTAGAATGGTCATCTCTCAAGATATTCCTGATGCAGTTGTTTCGGAGATGGGTCAGCATAGCACCGCATTTCAGCGTTACACAAGGTTAGATAAAATCGTTGCTTAATTTTCATTGCTATTTGTATGGAATGTGTATATAGTATATAGAACGCAAACTTGTCTTTTGTTGAGCAAGAATGTTCTTTTCATGTTTATTACTCACTTATGGATATTAAATTGCTAACATGTTAGTTAAGCATTTCAGGCTGTTCCATGATCTGGATTGTTGGGTCATCTCTTATTTTGAATGCCTCACAGCATGTGCAACGTCTGCAAGTTAGTCAACATCTAGATTTACAACGCTATGGTTTTTCAGTATTGTGGGCTGGTAATGGAAGCCTTATCTTGGATCAAGTGAAAGACTTAACAAGAAATTTAGTACAAATGGAATACGCTCCAAGTTACTTTGTTTTGCATATAGGTGGCAATGATGTTGGTCAATTCAGTTGTCCTGATTTGTGCAATCAACTTAATCAGACAGAAGTGCAGAGATTGATGCCACACACAATTATAGTCTGGTCATGCATTTTGCCTCAACTTCGGCGATACGAAAGCAATGGAAAATGTGCGTAAATGATAAATAGGGAGTTGATTTGGTTTATAACGATAAATGGTGGAAAAAACATTCGTTATCAGATTTCAATGATAAAACACTTTCCTTGATTCATAATGATACATATCTGTCTTTCATTGGCAATGTCATTTTTGTAAATACTATTCAAAATGCTTTTGATATGTTTATTTGTAACCCGAACATACAGGTGGTTCCTTTTGATGAAAAAATTGCTATTATGACTTTAGTTTAGAAGTTTGGCTTTGCCATGACGTTGAATAAGTAGGACATTTTGTGGCGGTTAGCGAATCAACAGTTGTACAGTTGGTCTGCTCATTGGCAAGAATGCTTAAATTGATCTTCAATTTTCGAATATTGCTGCATGTTATATGCTAGTTTTAGCATGCAGCCATCTAATTCAAAATTCAAAATGGTTACAACCCCTCCATATTATTAAGTATAGGTAAAGTGATATTGCTTAATAACTTGAAAATTGATGTTCTTCGAGTCAATCGTTGTTGATGATATTGAAGATTGAAATATGTGTGAATGTTGTGAATTGGATACATATTGTGTTGATTAATATATCATCTTTATGATGACATTGGACATTTAAATATCTATGATATCTTCTGAATTGGATAAATGTTATGTAGCTTAATAGAACAGCTTTTTTTAAATAGAAATGACAACATTAGCAATTGTTTTACAATGTCCGTCATGGCCAAATAAAGCCAATATTAGAATAGTAGTTTTTTTTTATTATTATTCTTTTATCTTAGTAATTATTTTTCAAAGAAAAGCCAGCTAATTGAGGCATTAGTACTCGAATTCCTTCAACATATAATGAAGCACATTTGAGCCAATTTTGTCTGTAAATCATTACTCCTTGCGCATATAGTCTTCAAGAACAACGCAATTGAATTCCATCTGGATAAAATTCTTTTATTATTGAGAATCACATTTAAAATTATTTGTTTTCAAAAGTGGTAACTTGTTACAATACTATCATTAGCCCGTCAGCATGGTTTGGACACATATTTAAACTAGTATTTTCGCTTCCTCTATGCATACAACCATACACAGAACATAGAACGTTTTTGTTGTCCAACCTATTCAACCCCCACTAAGTTAATTGGGTTCTGTTTCTGCTGTTTGGCTTTATACTTCAGATGATTTAATGTAAAAACAATGATATCCAATAACCTATCATGATGGGCAATATCAGCTGCTTGGAAGAATGCAACAGTGATGGAATTCTCATAAAAGACATGAATGACTGAAAGACATGAATGACTGTTGAGGCTGGAAGCCCTCCTCAGCTACATGTTGGCGAGAATGCTAAAATTGTCTTCAATTTACGAATATTGCTACATGCTGTATGCTAGGTTTAGCATGCAGCCGTCTCATTAAAAATTCAATATGATTGGAACCCGTCTATATTATCAAGTATAGTATCAAGTGGGATGTATTGATTTAGATGATATTGAACATTGAAATATGTGTGAATGTTGTGATTTGGATACATATTGTGTTGATTAATAGAAGATCTTTATGATGACATTGGACATTGAAATATCTATGAATCTTGTGGATTGGATACATATTGTGTAGCTTAATAGAACATCTTTTTAAATAACAATGACAGCTGAGCAATTGTTTTACCATTTAGTTTAAACATATTTTATTGCCAAAATATTTACAGCAATGGGGTTGGGTCACAAGTTCTCACAACATTAGTTTCGACCCTTCCCCTACATTCTATATATACACAATAGCTTATAAACATGGCTATATATACAAACGCATATGTTAACTTAACAAGTTGTAATCAAAGCAAAACAGATAGTAACATAAACAAGACTATATCAGAATAAATAAATAAGTAAATAAATAAATAAATAAGCAAATAAATATAAAAGAAATAATCAATAAATAATAAATAAATAAATAAATAATTAGTAAATAAAAAAATAAAAAAATAAATAAATAAAATAAATAAATAAATACGGAAATAAATAAATAAATGAAGATTAATATATATGAAAGAAGAAAAAAATCGAACATTAGAATAGTAGATTAATAAATAAGTAAGTAATTAATATTGGATAATTGAAATAAAAACATACAAAAAACAAAAACAAAAACAAAAGACAAATAATAGTACGACTGCCAGGAACCCCTTCAACTTGGGAATAGAACAAATTGGTCATAAGTATACTTATTAATATATAAAATATGTTTCAAAGAAAACTTCAAGCAAAGAGTCAACTGGTTTTAAAACGCTTAGTAGCATGTATATATCTGTGGACAGCTCTGAACAGGACTATATTGTTTTCCATATTCAGATTAAAATTACCACATAGAATCATATCAATACTTAATGGTTGGAAAACTCTAACTGTGTCATTAAAAACCTGCCGTCCCAGTGTAAACTTTCTACAATGAAAGAAGTAGTGGATGGCGTCCTCTATCATGCCACATAAATCACATAAAGGATTATCACGGAGATGATTTCTAAAAAGGTCATTATTAAGGTTACTGCAATTATTTCGAAGTCGTGCATGCAATATAGAAATATATCTATTTCCTATAGTAAAGTGAGAAGGAACACATGAGTTATTGAAACTTGAAGTAATATGTTTTTTAAAGGTTTGTAATGTTGATAGATTTTTTAAGTCATCTTCAAGGGAGTTCCAAAGTCTAATGGAAGAAGGAATACATGATTTTTGTGAGATACTAGTTCTATTAAAGGGCACCGATATATTTCTATTATTTCTCAGCGGGTAATTTGAAATTTCACTAACTAAAGGAGGAATTAAATCTTGTATATATGAAGGTACAATGCCATTATTTACCTTATACATGAAAGAGAGTTTATGTTGTTGCCTTCTTTTTGACAAAGTTGTCCATCCACATTCTTTGAACAAGTTTTCTAATGACACAGATCTAGTTAAACCTGTAACAAGGCGGGTAGCTTCATTTTGGATTTTTTGTAAAGTTTGTGAGTCCTGTTCAGAGCATCCATCCCATACAACTGAGGCATATTCTACAACTGGTAAAAGAAAGGACATATACATTTGGTTGAGAGCATTTCTACTAATGGAGTATTTTAGCTTACACATTATTCCCAAAATTTTAGTCGCCGATAGGACAATATTTTCAATATGAGAATGCCACTGCCCTGTACTACTGAAGGTAACACCAAGATGTTTGTGGCTATCTACGAAATTGATTGGAATATTATCAAAAACAAGTTGTGGTAAGATTGTTTTACTATGTCCGTCATGGCCAAATAAAGCCAATATAAGAATAGTAGTTTCTTAATTCTTTTATCTTAGTAGTTTTTTTCAAAAAAAAGCCAGCAAATTGAGACATTAGTACTTGAATTCCTTCAGCATATATTTAATCACATTCAAGCCAATTTTGTCAGTAAATCATCGCTCCTTGTGCATATAGTCTTAAAGAATAAGTAATAGTTATACCATGGGTTGTCCGCCTGTACGTGGAGATAATCCACGAGCTTTAGCGAGTGGATTATCTTACGTACAGGTGGACAAACATGGTATAACCATTTTATACCACCCATATCAGTGTAGACCTTGCACATCACGAGATATTTCGTGCTAAAGTTGGTAAAGGTGGTATAAATTGTCTTAAATTATGCCCTAAACGTCTATCTAACTGTATGCAGTGTTTAATCGCATACTTTTTAAAATTGATTCATATAATATGTAAAGAATATGCAATGTAGACCACTTCAGTGGGGTGATACAGGTGAATGATTAAGTACGCAATTGTTTTTACGAGATGTGCTTCAAAGCAATGTATAAATAATTATCAAATACATTTAGGGCAATAAATGCAGTTTAAATGACATTTGAAGCAAATAAATCTATAAATTTAATTTCAAAATCGAGATGCCCTAATCTTCATGCTTTAAAAATCAATAAGCAGTATTCTTAGATGACCAACACTGCTTCTGGGATCTACGCCGGTGTCGTTTTATTTTATGTACTCAATATTTTTCAATGACGATCTTTTCTTGATAAAAATAATTATATGACATTTTGAAAAATAAAATTGTGACATGTTCTTGGGCTTCCATAGAAAATTGACTGCTCTGGCGTTCTGCAAGTCGACAGTGGTTTCTAAATAACCATAGAAATAACTCTGCCAACCATACAAAATCCAGTCTTATACCTTTCGGTGCAAATGTTAGCATCTTTCCTACCTTGGTTCCCAGACTATTGAATGCATATTTACGCCGTATATCTTAAATCATGTTCTTCCCAGATCAAACAAGGTTTTTTATGCATTACATGCGCTTGTTGAAAACCGTTGTCAAATCTGGGGATTTAGAAAAATCCCAAGTCTGATCGCTACTTTGGGCTTAAAATCAGAAAAATACTCACACAATTTGTAAAAAATATATGGCACTGTGGGCTATAGTTTAATACATGTACCTGTGTTTTAATAAGAGGATAACACATTCTTTTCCGTATATTAACGTTTGCCAAGCCCAAGTGTGATAATGTGTTGCATGCCAATTAATATATAAGTGTGACAAAGGAATCAGATGTCATAAAATGTTATAGCCCAGAAGTGAGTATATTGACCTGCTCTGTGACAGAAATTGCCTCGAGATTATATTTTCTTGCTAACTTAACTGAGTATGAAAAATGCCATGCTGATAAATGTTAAAATGCCAAACAAATTTCTCAACATCTGAAAGTTTAAAGCAAGAAAAGCCTGTCTGTATTTTTCAACATCACAGTGTTTATGGGCAGTTGGAATTTCATGTCCAGTTGAGTTGAGCATTAAAAACGTTTTATAACCTTGGGACCTGGTCATCAACAACACGTAAATTTATGATAAACGTGACGACTTTGATTTTGAAATTGTCAATTTCCCATTTTTAGATGGTGATGTTCCTCGTTCTACATCCTATGGAGTCTATATCTCTCAACTCATTCGTTTTGCTAGAGCATCTAGCTATGTTACTGACTTCAACACTCGCAATAGATTGTTAACTCAGAAACTTCTTAAACAGGGCTATCGGTATCATAAACTTCGCAAAACATTTTCAAAATTTTATAGACGATACTATGATTTGATTTCTAAATTCCAAGTTGGACTTAAATCTCTCTTGCGCCAAGGACTTTCGGAACCTGATTTCTATGGTGACTTGGTGTATAAGTTGAAGAAGATTGTTGGCTCTAATAATTTTTCAGCGCAGTTCATTAAAATAATTTCCCATTATAAAAAGATTGGCTATAACATTAATGTATTGCAACAGACTGCATGCTTGGTAGTCAACCCAATCACGGTTGGCAACTTTGCTTTCCTCTTTAATTGCACGCCGGTGGGTCGGACTTCAGACTCTATGATGGTTCCGACTTAAAGACTTATCTATTGATGAGATGGTAGGGGCCTGATGCTTTGGCTGTTTGTCGGGCCCACCGGGGTTTACCTGTTGGATTTCTTTTGCTCCGGTATTCAGTTTAATTTACTGTTGAGACCTTATCCTTGCTTTATCTCCTTGTTATATCTTGATTTATATGTTTTAGGAGATGATGCATTGATAAGTTAGGGGTCTTTCATGCAAACCAAATATCTATGTGTCTTGATCCACATCTGAATTAAGGGTGAGGTTGGCGCCGTTAAACCGGTTTAAGCCCTCCAGTAAAATATTTTACTGACCGTTCCAAGGCGGTACTTCTTTTGTGGATCTTTTATGTTTTTGTTATGTCTTGTGTTTGCTATGTTTTGTGTGCGTCTGTTTATATGTGCTTTGTGGTCACCTGCTGGGAAAGGGCTGACCTCTTGGCTTTCGTTTGTGGTGTCTTCTGTGAGTTTGTCACTTTCCCATTGGTATCCTGGGTCAGGTGTGGTACTTGATTGTATCGATTCCTGATCTTTGCAACCTTATTACTTTAGTTAATGCATAGGTTGTGTGTTGCGTTGACGCATGGCTTCTTATTTTAGGCATATGCCAACGATAATTTTACACTAATTAGTATAAATTTACCTGAATCGGTTCGTACACTTCATCCAGATTGCATCTTTCTTCCAATTTCTTATCGGACATTTCCCTGATGGTTTTTTGGTTTGATAAGACAATAAATTCTCCCCACAGAAGTTTCGATGAATAATATGTAGTTAGTGGCTCACAGATATCCTCTTTTTCATCCCATTTTGGTCGATTGCACAGGTAGCAAAACACATTTCTATAGACTACCGAGGACACTAGGTAATTTTTCAGGAAAGGTGACTCAAATGCTGCGCAAGCTTCTTCTATGTAATCATCGTACTTTTCCCACGCCCCTGTCACGTTGCATTGTGATATAGACGGCAATATACATAAATTGGCAGACACGTCTATCATACTATCTGGTGGGTTGACAAAAAGACGACACCCTTTTGGAATAATTCTTCCAGATTTGAAACTATCGGCGTCAATTATGTCATGACAATTAGATACAAGGTCCCAGTTGGTGAAACTGCGTACACCATGGCATTCAGCGCAGAATTTGTTTTTGTAAATTTTGCCGTTCTCTGTGCCTGTTACCCAAGTGATATCGTCCAGTGTCTCTTGAGATTCACCAGAGCATTTCATCAATGTCATCTCATAAGTTTCCAAATCAGGACATCTGTCGATAACGTAATATTGTGGTATACCATTAGTCACCCCATTATCCATTAAATCACGTCTTATAACGATTGTATTCCGGCATTGTTCTAACGGCAGTCTTTTAGGAGGGGGTTCCTTGTCGGGGCAGCACTCGCCCCTCTTCCAACAGTCATCATTACAAGAACATGGTCTACAGCATGGAGCTTCTGTCGGAGAGTTAAGCACCATCGATGCATTGGCATGGCAATAGTTGTTGTAGGGGCAAAGTTCACTTAAAGTTGGGTTGGTTCCCCCTTTACTGACCAGCTGGATACCGGCACCCAGTGAATAAGAAGACGCTAAACAGATAAAGACGAATGCCACCTGTGAAATATAAGACTCTATCATGAGTGTGAGGGCAGGATAGAAAAAATCCGTCCCGAGGATCGCCGTTTGGCATCATGAGACTTGCCGAGTGATGACCTAAAACGGTGATTACGAGGGACGGATTTTCTATCCTACTCTCATTCGAATAATCGATTCTTTTTCTTGCTCATCACTGTTTTTATTATTTTTTTTATATTTTTTTATTTCAAAATAAGCTTCCAGAAAACCCTGAATACGCTAAGATGCAATTTCATATGATGACGTTACTTGACGTCCTGGGTAAGATACTCGTAGCATGGGTAAGATAAGATTTTCTATCACAGGGTAAAATCTCAGATATCCTTATCCGGTGTGCAAGAATGAAATTATATTCAATATTGAGAAGATCCCCACACAATGGTCAGTACCAATGAACAGCCACAAAATGTTTTGTGTCCACGTTGCAGCTGATTCAAGGTAAATAAGGCCAACAACCGCTGAAAATGAACAAAGTATGAAACCTGTGCAATTTTGCACAGGTTTCATATTTTGTTCGTTTTCTGCGAATTTAACACCTATATAGTACTACACTACCGATCGCGTATTTGTCCTTGTCAAATTCGCGTTAAAACGCATTGAAAACGCACGTAATACACATTACATGTAGTTTTCCAATGTGAATTTCGAATGTTCAATCAAATCTCACTATCGATGCGCCTTGAACTGCAGTGCAACGCAGTTGCCTGTTTACCAATCGTTTATATAGTTTCAGAACATCCCTAATGTTGACTGTTTGTTTACACTTTATTTTATTTGTATAATATATGACAAGTGTACAAAGCAATACAGAAAACGACCACTATACAAATGGGATTAAGAAGAAAGTCATTGACAAATGACTTATTTGAATCTGTATCCCAAGAGTTCACATTACTAATATATGTACTATCATTTCGTAATTGTCATTTATGTAGAGAATAATGGTCGCACTTTGTAGCTGTTTGACGATAGGGATAGTAGTTGGCTGTTGAGGGCTCCACGGGAAATGGAATGTAAAGTCATAATTTCATTTGTCTGTTGTTGGACTAAATTCATCCAGAACAATTAGATTTCTGAATAAAATTCTATTGGACATATGCGTACCCGCAAATAATTATCATATCAGTTTTTTTTTAGTTTTGATTAATTGTGTGTGCAACTATTGTAAGAACTTTCAAATGTGTACCTTTGTTCTTTAGCAGAAACGTTTTGTTTTTAATATATAATCTTGCACAGCTGAAAAGATTTCTGCATTTTCAACATCTGTCAGATCAGTATTACCATATAAGAAAACATTGACCGTTGGTTGACGGTAGGTCGAGACTCTATCTAGCAAAGCATGCCTTAATTGTCCATAGAGATTGCAGTGTAAGAAAAAATGTGAAATATTTTCAATCTCACCGCATTCACATACAGGACTTTCAATGATGTTTTTTCTGAAAAGATGATACCTCAGTGAGCAGTTCAATCGTATGCGGGCATGGTATATTTGTCCTAATCGTGAACCTGAAAAGTAGTAAGGTGGTGGTTTGGTAATGTTGTTGTTGAGTTTATGTTTAAAGAATTCAACCGATGGGGATTTCTTAGTATCGTCTGGAAGGCTGTTCCAAATACGCGTGGTTGAAGAGAGAAATGAGTTATAGTATTGTTGGGATCTTGCAGGGATTGTCTGAAGGTTCGTCTCGTTACGCAAGTTATATTGAGTTATGTTACCAACAGTTGGTGGTACAAGTGAGGAGAGGTATTCAGGTGCCAAAGAATTGATCATCTTATAGAAGAGGACGAGTTTGTGCTTTTCTCTTCTCGATGTGAGACTTTCCCACCCTGTGTAAGACAAAAGAGATTGAATTGAAGCAAGTTTGGTTGCTCCCGTAACAATGCAGGCAGCTTCAATTTGAATTTTTTCTTATCGTTAGCCTCTTGTTGGGTACAATTGTCCCATACAACATCGGCATATTCATGAAGAGGCCTTATAAAATATATATATATATGGTTTGGAGAGACTTCCTGTGAAGCTGAAATTTTAGTCTGCGCATAATATTTATACAAAGCCATGCTTTATTTTTCACAAGTTCTAAATGATCGTGCCAGGAGCAGTCCTGTGAGAGTGTTAGTCCTAAATGTTTATGGGAATTTACGTTTTGTACCTATCCTCACGACGACATGTCCAAAATTGACGTTAATCGGCAAACTAACCAGAAATAGCCAACCAAGCAAAGAAACGGAAAGTGTAGAGATTTAAAGAAAACGTTAAAAACACAGGGTCTGTGTATTTATTTTGGTTCATTACTTTTTAGTGCCCCATGTTTTTGAAATTCGAAGTATATCACAAAAATGCGTTTTCAAAAAAGACTTAAACTTTGGATTTATTCGTCATTTTTTCCATATTTAAAGCAAAATTTTGTTATTTTCTATGTCTAGCGAAAATGTCACACTTACGCAAATGGCGTCTTCATAAATATGCAACATTAATTCAATGCTAAATGAAAAGATGTTTCTTAAAGCTTATTTCTCTATAAGTAAGATATGTAAATGCGTTTTCACATACTCTATGTTGTTCTAAAATTAAGAGAAAATGGTAAAATATTGATTAAAATATCGCTAAAATGCTTTGTCTAGTGAGTATGTCCCAAACGCCGTTTTTTATTTAACTAATCGCGGCGTAAAAACGTTACCATTTCAGCGTTATAATATGCGTAAATGCCAAAAACTTAATCCACATTTTCCTAAAACTTATATACTGATGCATCAGTATAGTCTTGTAGAACACTGTCCTATATTAAAATAATATAAAATATGTCACGGGCCAGAATTAATCTGAGAAATCTGAATATTTAGTGACCTTTACCCCTGTTTTCAGGAATCTTCGGGAAATATATCACAGGAGCTTGAAATTCGATCCCTATTCACTCATATAGCCCCTAAACCGAAAGCTCATAATGTCATTACGTAATGACAATGGCGCTTTTGGTTATGAGGCTATACATGTAATGTAAGGACCAAACTTCAAGCTACTGTGAATATATACAGCCACAGGACACACCCAATCGCCACCCAGTGACGTTGCCGCTTAAATCGATGTATTTTCAGATGTTTAGAAAAAATATTGTCCAAAAACTATTTGAGCTACAATTTTGAAAAAAAAGTACCAAATGAAAGCAAATTGATTTACGCAATAAACATTTTTATTGTAGCTTCTTGGTTTCTGTTTTTTTCGTATGGTAGTAATTTAAACGCAAACAAAAATTAAAGTGACAATTTTCGGTGGCGTCTATGGGAATAGTGATATTTTAAAATTTACATTCAGTTTTAAATGCATTCTGCTTGAGAGCCAAAAGTGTAATTATTTTAAGCGTTTATTGTATATTGCTACTTTCTTTTTGCTCTTCATTCCTGTAAGTTTTATAAAATTTAACCCATTAAGTTTGTCATGGAATTTTTTACAAAAATTCTAGAATGGTCCTGTTTCAAGCGGCGACGTCGCAAAGTGAATATTATTCATCAGCTATATCCCGAGATTGGACTTCATACTGCTAGGTATTAGTAATAGTCAACTCATTGGAAGCCTTACGATGAAAAGGGTTTGTCTGAAACTCAAACATGACGTGCTCCAATCTCAAATAAATTAATTTCTTTGATGTTTTCATGCATTTTTGTGACTCTTGGCGATATTTTGGTCATTATCGCAAATACGCAAAAGCCTCATTGAAATGTGGATGCTGGCATATCAAGCGGTGATAGAAGTCTCAATTCTACAGCGATTTATCATCTACATTCATACTCTACTCTGACGAGCCTGTACAACAACACAGACTCGCTGACCAATCGCATTTACTACTGAAAATAATAGTGCTTACCCGGGTATAGCCTACTTTTCGTACTTCTACTCGGGAGCATGTATTAATAAAACCATTTTAAACTTAACCCTTGCTTTTAACATAAATATAAAACAAAACAAACTTTTCATCTAATGATTTTACAACTGCGCATGTATTCTTAGAAATATTAAAGCAAGGGATATCGCCTCCCTTATCTGTGAAAACCCCATTGTTTGACGTGTGTAAAGAACTTCTGACGTCACACAAATTGACACCAACATCTGACGCGACGTCTATACGTTTTCGTACGGGTCTCGTTTGTGTTTGTTTTTTAACTGTGGGTTTGTCACTTTCCCATTGATATCCTGGGTCAGGTTTGGTGCTTATTGTATCGATTCCTGATCTTTGCACCCTTACTTACTTTAAAAATGTTTTGATTTTTTTTAAATCATTTGTAAAAATAGAATTAAGTTGTGCTTTCACGACTAGGTTCTGTTCTATTTATAGAACTCAATAAACCCGATCAGATTTACCCTAGTAGACTTCGAGCTAAAAAAGGTCCTGCTACCCCCCCCCCCCCCCCTCTAGGGAATTTTGCAGACATATACTATCTTGAAGAAAATTTCAAGCCGCATCTTTTAAGAGATGTTTGCACTCTGTGCTCCGGAGCGTTAGTCTCTGACAGCCTGTTACATATGTTACTGTAACAAACTAAGGAAAAAATCAAAATGAAAGTTTGAGCTACAAAAAGAAGACATTAAACCATCTAAAAATTCAAATTTCTTATGTAGTTTGCAAGCTGGATGCCTAAGCTACATAAAAGCAGCATTTTAAACAAAATTACAGCCTTCAATGGTGTTATATGCGTTACATAGATTAAATTTGCCTTTGAAAGTTGAAATCGTGACTAACATCATTCATTTTACAGACGATTTGTGCATTTTTACAAGTGTTCTTAATCTTAGTTTACTAAAATACTCATTTGACTAATAGAAAAAACAAAGTTTGCTTTTCTATCTCAAATACATTGTTTTATATGAGCTATTAAACAACCCTACCCCCAATTTTAAGTAGCCAATTTTGGTATCTATTATTGAAGAAAAATATATGAAAATATTTGACGCTTGCGGATATCTTACATTTTTAGCACTGTCTTGCTAAATCAATAAAGAATCATACATTTGCAAGTTTGACATCAGGATCAGAGCACTTATTAAAGTATGTAACGTATGTTACATGGCATAATGAATGAGCTAGGAAATTTTCTTGGAAGTAAGAGATGATATTTCAGAAAAATAATGTTTTTCACATGTTTTCCTATTAATCTCTAGCCTCTGGTGCCTTAGTCTTAGTAATTACAGTCATTGCTGATAACAAGCCCATGAAATTGTGTTACCTATGTTATATATAATCTTTTTAATCACATATTTCCTAATGCCTATAATATTAAAATATATAGACATATAGATAGAAAATAATAGTTCTCAAGTAAATGACACAATTTAATAAATATTCCTATTAAATAAAATTATTCAAAAACAATCTTTATTCAAGTCACCCTCACAATGTCTATCATTGTGTCTGCTTCTATTGCAAAATAATCACCCATTTCATCACAACCAGTAGAATCATGGCATTGTATTAGGACTGAAAACTGAGTACAATCCTGTTCCTCTCCACACCTTTGGGAATTGTGCAGACATATCCTACCTTAAAGAACAATTCAAGCTGCATCAAATAAGAGATGTTTGCACTCTATTAACTAGGGGGTTAGCCTGTAATGGTTTGATACGTATGTTACCATATCAATTTAAGAATAAATGAATTGAAAGTCTGAGAAACAGAAAGAAGACATAAAACTATCTATTTATTTGAATTATTCATGTAGTTTGCATGCTGAATACCTTTGATACATAAGAAAAGATTTTTTAACAAATATACAGCTTCCGATGGTGTTATATGTGTTACATTAATTAAGATTACTTTTTAAAATTGGTAATTGTGACAAACATCACTTATAAGCATTTCGTGTGATCCTCCTCTTTAGCCATCAAAAGACTTAATTTTCTTTGTATGTATGGCCAGTGCCAGCGTCAAACAACTTAACTCAGCCAAACTTGAATCCTTAGCATTCTTCAAAAGCAGAAACAGCATGACAGTGTCATTGGATCAAACACCAAATTAAATATGGGTTTAATGCCATTTCACATATATGCATACAATGGAGTATTACTCTGGTATATATCTATTCCTGTGAAGTGGCAAGAGCAATCTAACTGCAGCTGCCTCTGCATCCGTGCTAGTCAAATGATAACTTTGCTCTGATTTTGCAAAATCTTTGTCTCTACTGTGTACCTCTAAGAATACTTTAAGATTTCTGACATTGGTCAAACAGAAATTTGATAGGCTGCTTTTTTGCATCATTTGCCATGGAACCTATCCAGTCTTTTGGTGCTTAAGTCCTCAGGTCTTAGATCAATAGTATTTTGCTGCGCCCAAAGAACTTTATAAGTTTTCTTTAGTTACAATGTTGACTCTTGATGGTTTTGGAAGACCGTCTTAAACAATTTCTGTTACACCTTGAAAGTTATCTGGTATAAGAGAAAGAATATGAAGTTGGACATTGCCATCAATGATGTTTGCAGTTGGTTGTTTTTTGACGTCAGTACATTGAAGCATGTCTTAAAATAATGTTAAACGTATGATTTCTCAGTTTTTGCGGCCATATCATTAGCTGTTGCATTCAAAAGAAGGAAAGTGGACTATAGGTAGAATGGGATAACCAGTAGTTCTATATTATGCTCTATAGAAGATTTATACAGAGTAAACACGTTGATAAGGTGCCTCATTTCATGATCCATTGAAACCACTGAAATTGAAAACACTTGCCTCTGACTGTGTAATCAAAAAGGATGTCACGACAATGCCCTTGCTCATTTATTATGACGAGTTATATATGTTACATCCTTTAATAAGTGCTCTTATCTTAGAATCTTAGTGAATCATTGAATTTTGAAAGGGTCTAATTTGCGCTCTGTTCATCCTTCATTCATTGCTTTACCTGCTGTGATACATCTAGTTCGTTTATCTGAAGGGAAAGAGTTACCTCGGTTTCAGCACTTCAGAAGTACTAAGACTTCAAATAAGTTTTTGAATGCTTGGGGAAAGATAATAAGTGCAGAGACATTATTAGATGCAAATATGTGGGTTGCATGTATGGAAAGGCTACATTTATAAAAGTTAACAAGCTAAGATATGATTCTTTATCACAGAAATATCAAGGTACATCAGTCCAGGTACTCATTGCTCTTAACTTGTGATGGCATAGTTTTCCTCCTTTTAAAGCTTTAGTCTTTCTCCTACTTGCAGAGTATCACTTAAACGCATACTCAAAGAGCCAACTATTAGGAATTCATATCAGTTTCCGAATGTTCCAAGCCTTTAATGGCAAAATTGGAAAATTGATAATGGCTCATCAATTTTGAGTGGACTGGTGGTAAAATTGAATAACAGTAAATGATTGAAATATTGTGTGATGATTCTACTAGTTGCAAGGAGGCATGTGATAATAATGATTACCACAGAAGCAGACAATGACAAACGTTTAACATGAGTGTTAAATCGATGAGAAATAGTTTGGACCACTCCATTTATTGTATTTTCTAGTAAAAATGCAAAACTAATTTTTCTATTTGTGGCTCTATATTTAGCATTATATGCACAGTATTAGGAAATGTGTCCAAAAGGTCATTGATAACATCTGTAACACCAGTCCATGGGCTTGATAATCAGAAATGAAAATAATTTCTAGTGTTTTGGCACCAATGACTTATAAGTACACATTAAGTGTCCTGATCTTTATTTAATGACATCTTGTAGATATATGAGCAAGACAGACTAAGAAAATGAAAAATATCCACACGCTGTAATCGCTTTCATGTGTTTTACTTAAACGGTAATAACAAAATTCGCTTCTCTGTAAAACTGGGAGTAGGGCTGTGTATTAGCTCCTATAGGACAATATATTTAAGATAGAAAAGCAAACTTGTTTTTTTCTATTCATCAATTGAGTATATGTTTGTAAAATCTAATAAAACAGTTTAAAACCAAGTCATAGTAGTTGTTTAACTACATGACGATAGCCACAATTATAGCTTTTAAATTAGAATTAGGTTCATGTAACGCACATAAGACCACAGTGAGCCGTATTAATGTTAAACAGCTTCCATGTGTAGTAAAGACATCCAGTATAATGACTATAAGAATGTCAATTTATTAGATAATTTTAATGTCTTCTTTTGGTAGCTCAAACATTCAAATTTCTTATTCTCAAATTGATATAGTAACATATGTATCAAGCTGTTACAGGCTAACGCCCCGACTTACAAAGTGCAAACATTTCTTATGAAATGCATCTTGAATGGTTACAATTAAGATGCAATTTGTCTGCAGAATTCCAAAGAGGATTAGGATGAAGCAGGCCCTTACTCAGCTTGATGTCAAAATACTGTTTGATGATTTTACTAATCACGCTAACATATGTAACACTCTCTGATCTTTTAAACTTGATGACAACTAGCAGATCTATAAGTCTTTATCATAGGAGCCAGTTTAAAATCCCTAAACAATGTAAGATATCCAACAGCTGCGAGTTTTTTCACAATTTTAGCTTAAACTTTCAAACTACATTTCCTTTATTTGATATAGTAACGCATGTAACACGCTGTTTCAGACTAACGCCCCAACATAGAGAGTGCAAACACCCCTTATTCAATGCAGCTTGAGTTATACTATAAGAAGGAATATGTCTGCAAAATTCCCTCGAGGAGATTAAAACATTTTTAGGCATATCTTACGTAAAGACACTGAGCTTGCCCATTTATTACATCAGGTAACATATGTTACAGCCTCTGATATTTAAAATTTTGCAACAAACTTGCAGATTTATGAGTCTTTTCATATAAGCAAATAAATCCCAAACAATGAAACACATTCATCAACTGCAAATATTTTTTAACTATTTTTGCTTTAGTTTTAATACCAAACATTTCACCTTAAAACTGGGTAGGGGTAGGGTTGTTTAATTGCTTATTTCAGAAAAAAATATTTAAGCTAGGGAAACAAATTTTAATTTTTCTGTTAGCCAATTGCATAAGCTAGTCAGACATGGTTAAAAACATTTTGCAAAACACACAGAGAGATTGTGAATGTAAATGATGTTAGCCACACTTGCAAATTTTGATGGGTTATCTGATTTATGTAACGCATATGACACCTTAGAAAGCCGTAATTTTGTTCAAATGGCTGTCATGCGTAGTTAAGATATCCAGTATGCAGACTATATGAATGATTTTTAAAAATAAATATTTTAATGTCTTTAATTTGTAGCCCAAACTTTCAATTTACTTTTTCTTAGTTTGATTAAGTAACGTATGTTACAGGCTCTTACAGACTAACGCCCCGGAGCACAGAGTGCAAACATCTCTTAAAAGACTCGGCTTTCAATTTTCTACAAGATAGGATATGTCTGCAAAATTCCCTAGGGGGGGAGCAAACCCATTCTCAGCCATCCGTCTATAGTCGTAGGAGTGATAAATCTGTTCACTACAACTTGAAACGGCATAAAAAAGTAAATTGTCTTATAAAAACAGGCGTATTTCTTTTGATGGTAATTATTTGCTTCTAGACAGTTAATATTTAACATAAATGTTGTTGTTTTGATAGTGATAATTTGTTAAGCTTTGCGAAGCTGGTAAAATGGTGCCCCGAATTATATCAACATAACTAAAGCCTCGTTCATATGCACAATATACACCCCGGTGCAAATATACACTGGGGTGTAAATTTGCACCCGTGGTGTATTTTGGTCATGTAAACGGTGATTTATGAAAATGCACCCGGGTGCAGATTTGCAACCGGGTGCTAATTTGCTCCACCTTTTTAGGTGGTGCAAATTCGGTGGAGCAAATCAGCACCCTGGTGCACATTTGCCCCTAGGTGCCAATTGCGCACATGAACGCAACTTGTTATCACAAATGTACAATTTGATCTTAGATTTTTTATAAATTACCCATCTTTTCTATATGAACATGTACATGTGTATGAACATAAACTATATAAATAGTCCCGGAGAACAACTGGAATTTCTTGTCCATGGGCTTCGATTTGCACGAATCTATTTCCGAACAATATCTCTTCCTAACCTCAGCAATAGAAATCAGAGTTTGCCAGAACTCTGGCGCCATGCGCGAGTCCAGGCTATCCGATGTACACATCACATCGGTGAAAAGGTTCCCCCTGCATAATAACGGAGTACCACCCTTTACGATTCATGGAATCAACGTGATATTCAGACAGAGCAATAATTGAAATATGTCTACCCTCTATCTTACCCCCAGAATTTGGGAATGCAAACCTCTTGTAGCCATTGATAACCTCGGTTAAGTCATTTCCCTTCAACTTCAAAACTTTACAGAGATTTAGAAGAGTTCGTCAACAATTGAAGACCAAACCCGTTTCACACATTCACGAGACGTTTATTTTGCTATTACGAAGAGGTTCTCAACTGTCCAGCTCTGCGCAGTCCTAAGTCAAACTGTCACCAGCAGTTCAATTGAAAAAACTTAACGCACACGCGAATTCCGTTGCAGCTATTCGCGCAGTTTGTCGCAGAGCCCGTGACATTTGGAAGCCATGGGTCATCAGTACATGTATAAGTCTCAAGCACTACGTTCGCCCACCACTCTTGGCCAGATAGTCATATATTTACTTAGTACTGCTGCAACAGTGCCATTTATGCACCAGTCATTTGTACCATCTGCTCCCCCACCTACGGGGATGGGCGGGAATAATGATTTTCACTTTCCAGAGCCCTGGTGTAAGCCCCGCCCTGTGGGGACAAGCTGATGATAACAACCCTGCTCTTTGCCCAACCCTACACAACAGAAAATCCCAGCAGGGTAAGTGCCCCAATGTTATAGCCCCCACACTTCCCCGGCACTGCGGGGACAACCAAAAAGTAAATGTCCAGCACCTTACCCCAGATACAAATGACTGGTGTATTATCCTCTTTAAATTGTGTATAAATAAATAAAGCAAATAAAACCAAATGGTGTTGCATTTTTCTCACATGGCGGTATCTTGAACTTAACCCATCGAATTTCTCCTTAAAGTAAAACTGAAACATTTGTGACATGTTTAAAGAGCAAATCTAATAACATATGAACACAATTTATTGACATATGAACGCTACATATGGGGGTGCAAATTTACTCCCGGGTGCAATTTTGCCCTAGGGAGTAAATTTGCACCAGGGTACAAATTGAGCATATAAACGAGGCTTAAGTTCTTGAAAATTAGAAACATTATTTCTAAATTTAGAAGATCGATAGTGTTTTGCAGCTTTCACCCTTTGTGAGCCGCAACATGTGATTTCCAACAATTTGACAAGTATGGACTCAGACGAGCCTGTGCAGCCTCCTTTTGAGCTGGTTTGCAGTCCGTAGCTCAACAGTCATAGAATATTCAAGCGACTAGCAAAGGCTCTGATCAGACTGCGCATTTGCTGGTCGCACATACCACATTGTTGGAAATCTCATGTCGCGGCTCATATTTGCGTACCAGAACAAACTGTGGAGACACAGATAAAATGCTGCAAGGTGCCATTCACCTGATTCAAGTTTCATTCTCCTTTAACTATCTTTCACAATTAGTTGCTCGACAAGTGCTCAAACTTACAAACTTTAAGGTTAATCGTTGGGATTCTTAAAAATATCAGCTCTTTGACAGAATATTGCTTTTAAATCAGCTAAAATAAATACTTCTTCCTCCCCGTTTCGTCACAAAACAACCTATATGGATGATGACACCGGAGTATTCTATTTCTTGTTTCATTAGACCTTCTCTGAAACATAGGTTTGAAAGAATTGTCAAATTTTTAGCAATTTTTCATATTTAAAAAAACGAAGTGGCTATTTACAGTCAACTGTAAATAGCCAAAAAACGTTAAATTGGCTATTTACAGTCAACTGTCAATAGCCAAAAAACGTTAAAATGGCTATTTACAGTTGACTGTCAATAGCCATTTGAACGTTTTTTGGCTATTTACAGTTGACTGTATATAGCCATTTTAAGGTTTTTTGGCTAATGACAGTCAGTGTCGTTTTTTATTTGGGATATAGGGGGAAATTATTGGTTATATCAAATTTATTTATTAACCCCTTTATTTAGCTGAAATCCTATTTTGGCTTTTGTTGAAGCATTATTCACGATTGTGCGGCTTCGAATCAACGACTTCCCGCTCGGAAAGCGAAAAAGAACTTTACGATCGCAAAATCAAGAAATTAAACAGACTAATTGCAAAGACGTGGCAAGCAGTTTATCTTATCTTCCCAACATTATTTTGATATGACTTTAAGTGCAGAGTAAGAGGAATTTCTGAGTGACACGAGCAGCCTTGTCTTTGTTGGTGATTTTAAGACTTGGAACTATTTGGTATCACGGATCCAAAATAGGCTTCTTGTTGGCATTTAATAATACTTTACTTTAATAGACATCTCATCTGGGTCTACCATGTACTCAATTATTCGTCAAACTCATGATCGTAACCGTTCTTTTGACTAATTATATAGTTTGCTCTGCAGACTACTGCTAAAATATCAAACAAGAGTGAGTCATGATCTGATTATAACAGATAATTCCTATTGGAGCTGTCTGATTCTGAATATACTGCTTGTGGATGTTGTGTACATGTAAGTTGTCATGAGACAGTTATGTGTTTTGCGATCATTTCCAGTCTGCAAAATTATGTGTATGTGTAAGAGGGCCAGGGATTTCGGTACTTATATTTAACGCATTTTCGAGCATGGAAAGCGAAGGCGTGTCGGCATATACGAAGTCTCGTCAGAACCTTCTCTACTCCCTGATACAAAGTATGGATGTCTCGAAGAGAGGATCCAAGTGACATATTCAACATGCTCTTCATTGAGACAGCCATCGATTTTTTTCTTTTCTTCTTTCATTATTAATTTTCTTTTCGGCCTGTTGAAATTTAATTATACTTTGTAAAAGGTTTACACCCTCGAATTAGGGGAAAAGACCTTTGCTAAACATATTTAGTCTCGAAAAATGTGCAAAATATGTAACCTGTGCAAAAATGTGCAAAATATGTAACCTGTGCAAAATGTGCAAAGTATGAAACCTGTACAATATATACAGGTTTCATATTTTGCACATTTTTCAAAACTATTTTTTTTTAATTTCGAGATAAACGGATATTTTCATATTTTTTTTTTATTTTTATTGGGGGGGGGGGGGGTAGGGGGTGGGGGGTGTTTCGGTGCAGGTGATATTGAAAGATTTTATTAGTGAAATAGTATAAACAGAATAGAATATTTTCATATAATCTATTTTTATTTTGACTTAAGTGTCACCCAAAATCTTAATCTGTCACAATAGACGGGATTAGTGTACTTCACCGGGAGACGCGCTTGACGCGTGCCGGATTAAGAGGTGTGACAACCTTTATTCAGGAGACGAGACTTTAGGTTTAGTAATTACTTTCGGCGGCATCATTGGTCATATGTAAGGTTCTCGAGCAGAATGCGCACCTGCGGGGTCTGTCCGAAAATCATTGTTTTGTATTTTTATGATTTTCGACGACGTATTGTTGCTGCCATAAACAATTGCTATCGAATATTGCTTCCCTATGCCCTCAGAAGATCGCAATGACCATGACCAAATTGAGCATATGCTCGCACTGATCCTGGCCATCGATGTCTGATGACCCTGGCCATTGATTTCTCTCAATATCTCGTTCCCCCCCCCCCCACACAAAAAAATCCTTGGGTTCATGATTGCATTGCACGTTACATGTACTACACTATCCTTTGTCATAAAATATATTATGTTGTTAAAATATCTGAATGAGCCACAAGTTTTTAAGGTGGAAGATAGAAAATAATCTTGAAAGATGGAAAATGCGGACCGAGTTTCCCGACATGGTTTCGCCATGTTCAACAATAAAATTTTCTACCCGGTAGAATATTCGTCCACTTCACCTGTCTCAAACTGGTGAATTTCCTGTGACTTCGGCTGTTTACCGTAAGGACGCGGTGGTTAGGTGTGAAAATAAACCCTGGGGCTTGTTGCATTATCTTAATCCTCATAAAACACTGGTCTTTATGGTTTTAATTGAAAATTCGACTTACTATAAAGAGAGTAGAGTTTTAAAATAAGATTTAATGCAAAGCACACCGGGTAGGCGGCTATCGAAAACGCTCTTAACAATCGGCGAACGGGGATCAACACTCGATAGAAACAGTGTTTTCGATTGTCATTTGTCGCCAGTCAGGCGATAAATGGCAATCGAAAACTGTTTCTAACGAATTTTATCTACCTTCCTCGACAGTATTAGAGTTTTCGATTGACACCTATCCAGTGTGTGATTATGACGCGTGCCACCCGGGTCAGTTGGGGGGAACAGAATGCGGAGTATTTGCAATTGCGTTTGCTGTGGCGTTTTGCTTTGGTCTCAACCCTACTAAACTTATATTTGACCAAAGCAAACTGAGAACCCATTTAATTACCTGCCTTTCTAAAAAAAATTCAAACTTTCCATTTAGTATTAATACAAATTGGAAAAAAAGAAAACAAATAAATATAAAAGAAAAATGTTTTGCAGCTGTAGGGGTCTGTATGACAGCGAAATGATTCAATGCACTGTATGTCTTCAATGGTGGCACATTCGCTGCATAGACAAACCTCTGACCATATCTATTCTGTCGTTCAAGTGCAGATAGTGTAATTAACGATTAAACAGATTAAAGCAGGTATATTGCTAAGTGGTCACGCATGCGCAAACACCATGTATATTAAATAACATGATTAAAGTTCAATTACGCGTATCTAATGATAACGCACAGCATGGAAAATGAAATATGAATTAGTGCATAACGACTGACCAGATTATCCACTGTTTTCTAAAGGTCCCGATGCTATGCACCTTTTTCATGCTCAACTCAACTGATGAAAGATAAATACTTTTCTGGCTTTCAAAGAATCAGATGTTGCATTTATCATGCTAATAAAAGGTAAAATGCTGACATTTTTAGCACTTTAACAATTACGAGCATGAAATTCTTCATGCACAGTTAAGTTGAGCATAAAACAGTTTCATAACCTCGGTGAAATGAATACCACCTATTAACCAGTTAATTATCGCCAATTAAATGTTTTAAATGCTACAAGTAACCGTTAAAATAGTTTCAGTGACGCGTATCTAATGATTGCCCACAACATAGAAGATGAACCACGATATGTTCGAGACATTGAATTTTTACTGTATATGTGTTGTATATGTGTTGTTTGTTTTCGTATTGCATCATGAGCATATTGTGTGCCCATGGACCGACAGGATATGCTGGAGTTACTCAAGGGCACCGTCTCATCGAGACGTTCCTTTATTCAGCCACAGCATAGTTTTATTAGTACAGTTGGTCGTTCTATCACTTTTGCTTACTGAATCGTCGCCTCTCACTAAAGCTTAATGGTTTCGGCGAGAAGACGACAGCAAAAAGCATATGCTGTGGTTACTTAAATGAATCGTATCACTGAGATGTTTCTCTTAAGTAACCACGGCATATGACTAGAATCTGATTAGAGAAACTCTGAGGGCTGTTTTGGTGGCATATTTCCAGGCGTTGAATTAACTGAGCTATATAAATGGGCACAGTGGTTAAAAAGTACATACATGTACTGTTAGTTGATATACATGCATCGCTTTTATTTAGAAAATGTGAATCGGATTTCATTAATAAAAAATAAAATGTTCAAATGCGTTGCCTATTTCAGAAATAATCAGACCTCGTACATGTACGTGTAACTCCGAGGAACAAAACAACTTGTGCGTTAAAAAAGTCAAAGTAGCTATATATATACATCCATGGGATATAGGCAAACAGTCGAGATCCAGATCAGATTTCGCAGAATGTGGTGTCTGATCAGGAAACCTTGCAATATATGCTACACGTAAGAAGACTGAGCTCTATAATCTTGATCAGGAAATGTCACAATCACAGAATGATTTCCTTTCACCTGACTGCAAATCCATACTTGTACATTTTTTGAGATGTTTGGCTCTTATATGAATCATTTTCTACGTATGCGTACGAACAGCGATGACAATGGAGCGTCTGTGTAGATGCACAAGCTTGCGCGTTTCTTAACTTTTTGCATGCGTCAAATACCCAAAACTCACATACCAGGCTCAAATACGATCTACAGCATGCACTTATTATGGAAGAAACACATTTATTTGACTTTAATATTGATCTGTACTTGAAATTGTCCACCAAATGTTCGAATATAAAGTCAACATCAATGAAAATATCTGATTTATCTGTAAATAGCCAAAAGACGTTAAAATGGCTATTTACAGTTGACTGTCAATAGCCATTTCAACGTTTTTTGGCTAATGACAGTTGACTGTAAATAGCCACTTTAACGTTTTTTGGCTATTGACAGTCGGCTATTTACAGTCAACTGTAAATAGCCATTTTAACGTCTTTTGGCTATTTACAGTCAACTGTAAATAGCCATTTTAACGTTTTTTGGCTATTGACAGTCAACTGTAAATAGCCTCTTCCTTAAAAAAAACCCTGTTACATTGGATACGTTGACTCTCGTTTATATACTATAAGACTATAGAGTTGACAAAAGGAAATATGCAGCTGTAAGTCAAACAGTAATTCCTTCGCATGCTCCTTTATAAAATGACATTACTGTATTTTTTTTAAAAAAATCGCGAGGTTTTTATTTTAGTGAGTAATATTAAAGGACATATTTGCGGCGTTTCAAGACTAGAAAATGATTTACCTATACAACAGAGTGAAGTCGCAGAGTGTTTACGCCATTTCGCGAGAATTTTATTTTCGCGAAACTTCGCATCTGTGAAGTTTCGTGAATATAAAGCCCCACGCAAATTATAAATTTTGTGACTTGTACATATGCTAGTATTATTTCCCAACAACAATAAAACTTACCAGCATGGTGACGACCACACAGCTTCATCTATTTCCTGCTTACAAAACGCAGTCGCATAAATAATATCATATAACCCTGTCGCGAGAAAACCTATCTACAGAGACTAGCTAGAAATTTGAAATTTCGCTTGTGGAGAGCCTAGATACGATACTTTCCAATAAGCGAACAACAATGGCGCTGATCAGACTGCGCAGATGCGCAGGCTGGTCTGCGCTTGTGTTGTTCGCATACCCCGAAGACAGGTTTTCTCGCGTCGATGTCCAATTATGGACCCTGTCGCGAGAAAACCTGTCTTCGTTTCGAACTGGTAAGACCCGGGCCAAACCAGCCTAATCAATTACAGCGACTAGCTTGAATTTTGAAATGTTTTATGTTTAATATTCCTTTTATAAAAAATTTCAAAGAGCGAAAAAATAAACTGCGCCGATCAGACTGAGCAGATGCGCATGATGGTATGCACATGTGTTTTTCGCATGCAACATCGTTCGGTTTTTTGCAACGTGGCAAACTTATTATGAGTACCATGACGAACAAATGGCCCCTCGGTAACAACAACAACAACAACAACAACAACAACAACAACAACAACAACAACAACAACAACAACAACAACAACAACAACAACAACAACAACAACAACAACAACAACAACAACAACAACTACAACAACAACAACAACAACAACAACAACAACATTTTGTATCCGAATGAAATACCACAGAACGCATCAAATAAGGGTGAATTAAAACTGTGCATAATGCTGAATATCGCTTTCAAGCTCTCAGATGTTGTATCTACAAATGTATCATGCTAATTATAAATGTTAAAATGACAACAAAAGTTGACATTTTAACATTTATGAGCATGATCAATTTTATGCTCAATTGGGTTGAGAATGAAAATGTTCTATAACCTCGGGACCAGTTTACAAACCATTAAGATTTCATCTTCCTGGATGATCTGACATTCTTTCACAAGAATATTCATTAAAGCACAAAATCATTCTTTAACCCTTTTACCTCCGCCTTTTAACACTGTTGCATATCACTTGACTTTTCACTTACTGTAAAGGCGGCAACTTTAATATTCATATCTGGGCGTGGCTCGGCTATTTCATCTGCTAAGGAGGGGGAATCAGATTTTGTTTATAATTGGCTAAGAGTTAATCAGCTATTTCGGCCGCGCAAACGTGCGTGCATTTAATAAAAATCCTAACCGTATACACACTGAACTCACAATTCTTAACCATTTAAGCGCATAATCACAAAATGTATGTTTTTTGTCGTCCACTAAAATATTTGAAGCCTCATAGACAAATAGTGTGTACCCAGATCACACTGCTCCTGTAAGAGCAGTCTAATTTGGGTCCACAATGTTTGCCTCTATGCTTATGTTAAATAGACATTTCAGATGCAGTTATTTTGTTGGCGTTTTAAGGACTAAATAACGTGTTTTGCGTCTATACTGAGGTTATGGCACAAGATGATACAGCTACTTTCGAATAATTTAGCTTTAACCTATGTCTAAGGTTGACCAGTCTTAATTACGCATTCATGAGGTGCCGCCTTTACAGTAACCAAAAAGTCAAGTAATACAGAGCAGATACCGGCCAAACAGCTCAAGTGCTCTTGTAAGCGCTGCCTGATCAGGGTCTACTCTGGTTGGTTATGGAAATATGATTAAAGGTGAACCTGAAAAGTAATGTCTTTGTTTTATGTTCAACCTTTAAATTCTATTTATATTATTATTCATAGTGGGCTTGGCTTTGCATGCATATTCATGAAGGAAAGGGTTTTTCGTCTGAGACATCGCTACTCGCATACATGTATGCGAAAAGTAGGAAAGGCTAATGAGCTTTATAGTTTACTGGAATTGATATTTTGACGGTTTTCTGCAATTATTTAAGAAATAGATCAGCTCCAGCAGTGAATTGTTGAGAAATAATTCACTGTTTGGAGGTCAGTTGTAAAGAAGATCAAATCACGAGCGCGCAGCGCGAGTGATTTATCTTCGTACAACTGACCGACAAACAGTGAATTATTACTCAACAATTCACGCCCTGGAGCTGATCTATTTCGATTCTAACACAAAATAAACGACGAAAACACAATCGAAGTCTTCAGCTTCCTCCAACTTTCCGCCATTGCACTGAAGAACTCCCGCCAATACTTAGACTACATCGCATACGTTTACATGTAATTGTAACGTCTTTCAAGCGTAAATATGACGTTACACCGTCTAACGCCATGAATGACGTCATTTTCCAGTGACGTCAGCTATCACACACTTTAGCAGTGAATTATTGTCCGATATACCACAGTTCGTTACCATTGGCTCTATAGTCGAGGTGTGTTAGAATTAAACATAATTTGAGAAGAATGAACATTAATATCTTTGAATGCTGGGGGTTTTAACCCTTTGTCGTCTGCTATTTTTCAGATTTTTTTTTGTAAAATTATTTCAGGAATATCACCAGAGAATCAAAAGTTTGGATATTCTCATGAAATATCTTGCCTTATTTGTTATTTTTGAAAAAAAAATCAGTAAAATTGAAATGGTCGTCTGCTGCAAATTATAGGTGGCGCTTTATGGGTTAAGATCAACAGAAGTGTCCGTGCTGGCGCCAAAAACTGTTTGATACAGCTCATACGAGATGATTAAAATTTCACACATTACCATCTAATTACATTTATGTAATTTATTCAGCCATATTCTGTCAAAACAGGACTTATACATGTAGATGTACTGTTGATTCAAAGATAGATGAGATTCGTTGTAAGCAAAAAGTATGAACCAATCCAGGTAATGGGTGATTTATACAAGTATATATCCTAAACTACCTCTAACTGCAGTAATACATTTACCGTTATTTACCTGCTTCAAAGGAAAATAGTACAGTTCTATCATTATGCATCTTTGAAACATCAGAAGCAGAGTATAACCAGTGGAGACAAAACAAAATAGCCGTGAGTTAATAACAGCAAAATCGAATTATCACATACAGTCTCCTGCTTAGCCGGGCCTCAATGCGTTAAAACTGAAAATATCTACAAAAAGGGTAAAATCTATAAGATATTAGATGTACAGCATACATATAGCCTACCCTTTTGTCTCAATTTTCAATTAATTTGATGTAGGTGATTAAAATTTTGCACACTGATCATGTCCCAGGTGTTTAGATATCAACTTCATAAAAGCAAGAACATTCTCACGGTAACTAATTATCTCGGAAGAATATCGCCACATTGTCGCGATTGTCACACCCTATCCTACGCGTAAGTTGAGATTATTTAATTAATGTACTATTTGATAGCAACCAACAAACGAGTTGTTGCCACCAAGGCGGCAATGTTGCCACCAAAGGCGGCAACAACGAGAGTTGGGTGCTGTTACGATTAGAAGCTCCGTTCTGTTCTATTCATCTGCAGTATGAAGAAACTTATTAATGTGTCGGGATCACGATAAACATTGAAAAAAATTACGGAAGCGTTAAAGGGCCACCGTCACCGCAATAATTATCTCCAGTGTCCGCTTAAAATACTTGACAAGATGCGAAACTTCTTGCGACAAATATGTGAAAATGATATAAACTTTTTTATCTTATATCTCAATATGATTAATGATTGCCATTTTAACTACAATCATCTTTTTGAAAAACATAGATAACATCAAAGGTGTAAGATTATATGAAAAAAAAACGGAAAATGTTATCATTCTTGGCGGTTTCGTTTTGTTATAAAGGTGTGCTTTTCTATCTATTAATAAGATTATGTGCATGAACCAGAAGAGTCATCAGTATTTGCGTTTTCTTTTTATAATACAGAATAAAAGCTCTCTTCAAATACTAAAGTAGTTGCAAGAAACTCAAAGAGTAACATTCTTGGCGATTTCCTATATTCTAAACAAGAAATTATGTGTAATTACACGACCCATGGGTCTGCACTATAATCACTATAAGAATCCGTCCATCCGTCCGTCCGTAGTCAGTTAGTGAGGTGACAATGTGTTACAGAGTATCATTTTGGCCCGTCGTGGTCTTTTAGTAAAATTACTCATAACTCTTGAACCGTAGGGTATATTTTTATCAAACTTTGTGTACGTATGCATAAGGTTAAAGGTAAGGAAGAAAGCAAAGATCAAGAATCCATACTGTCAAATACCACACCTGACACAGCACACCATATAGGAAAGTTTCCCATATGGTGTCCTGGGTTGAGAAAGTGACAAAAACAAAAGAAAACGTCACATACAAGAGAGCCAAGAGATCAGACCTTTCTCAGCAGGTGACCATAAAGATGCAACTGGCATGCATTACAGCCTTTTTGATGGACGTGGCTTTGCTGAGCATCAGTCCAGTCGGCCATAATCAGTTAGTGTAAAATGCTCATAGCTCTTGAACCACATGGTATATTTGGATCAAAATGCAAACTTGTTTATTTAAGCATTGTCCAGCCACTGATATGCAAAACGGTGACGAGGCTGCTGGGAAAATTTAAAACGTAACATCTGCTGAAAATCACAATAGCTTTTTTAAATTACAAAATATGCAAATCGAAATCATCAATAACAACAATATTTTAAAGACTTGGAATCGAAATTTTGCACGACCCACAGGTGTGCAATATAAGCAATGTGTGAGTCTGTCTGTCCATTCATTTTCTTTCCACACATTTCTTCTGGCACCGGATACTGATTAATCAACGTTTACCATGGGTCGTGCACATTAGAGTCAGTTGAGTTGTTATCAAATAAACATATTACAATTCTATATTCTCAACATATATTTGTCAAATAGATCGAAAGTTAACAATGTTCTTTTTACTTGGCTAATGATTTTCAAAAAGTTGTCCAACATGGCGCCTCTCAGACCTCAGTGGTACCCGGCCACGATGCCTATTTTGTCTTTCCCGAACAAGAGACGGAACACAACGATCTTACACGAAAATTTTTTCAAAGCTTCGAGAGTGGTTTGTAATTCCTTCATTTCTTATTTTAATTCTTAAAAATAGTTTTCTTAGATCAAAACTTGCAATAAGAAGATAAATGGATGAAAGCTGAATTTCCTTTGCAAGTTGTATCAAAAAAGCAAAATAATTTTTTACCGGAACACAGCCTCCGCCATTACTGTTACATTAGTTCTCAGGTTTGCGAGTGTTTTGAGATCGCTTTAAAATTCTTTTATCCGTTTGCAAATTTCTCCAAAGTATTTCCACAGCGCAACAATCGTTATCCAACATTAAACTAAAAGCAAACAAGCGTTTTTCAGCATTTGGGAAACAAAACAGTTTTAGTGACGTCTTAACATACGTTACTGCCGCTCGTACAACTCCCAAGCAGTGTGTATTTCCCGCCGTTGTTTGGCGCACCCCATTGAAGCCACAAGAAAGGAAGGATAGCTTCACAGTACGCACACAGATATCCAAACACAAAGACCACAGACAGAAAATCAAAAACACAATGTAAAATAATCATCGTTTTCTTCTTTAGGGAGAATAGTGCCGGACTAGAAAGGTACTGACAAAAATCTGCCCCCGTCTTAAAACATATACATGAATACTTTTGTTGGGTTTTAATTTGATTCTTTACGCCCCAGTCAACAATTTTTCAGCTATATCAGGATGGGTCTTCCTGAGTAGAACCAGAACTAAGCAAGGATTAATGTGTCTTGCTCAAGGACACAACGCAGTGACGCCGGTGAGGCTGGAACCTCAATCCCTCTGCCTCGAGTCAAGCATTCTAGCTACCACTGAGCCACTGCGCTCCCTTTAAACATGAATAACAGACCCCAGATAACAAATGCATGCACACATTATAGCAAAATGCAATTGAAGTACAGAAACCAGTTCCACTTTCTAAGTACGATGAAAAACATGGCCAAATACAAAACAAGACCCAGAAGAGTTTTCAATCTAACATTGTATTAACCAACTCCGAATGATTGTGGTACAATTTAGAAAATGCCTTTCCAAGTTTGTGATTATACCCAGCAGAAACACACATTTATTTATATTCGAGATTCAAGTCATTGAAGTCAGAACCAAATCACGCAAAACTGCTTGCTGCGAAACATATACACCTAAGAATGTGAGCGACTCATCAGACACCTGCCCAGACACCGTCAGTGGGCTGCAGTCCTCTGTACGTTCTCCATTGATAAATCTGAGTTTATGAATGTGTGAAGTAAGGATTCCCAATAGTAGTTTACTTACACAGTCTCTTATAAAAACAGGCCACTATTGCCCATAATAAGCAATCGATATGCCAGAGGCAGGGGGCCGCACTTCGTGGACTTTTCAACCATACCAACCAAAACACAATTTCAGTGGTGTTTCACTGGTTGACCATAAGTAAAATTTGGTCACTCTGCCTCCCACTAACAGAAGTTATCAAGTTGGTTTAAACATATTTTATTTGATCAATCACTTTTACATAGGTACAATATCAAAAAAGTAGGATCTGACAGTAAGCCGTAAGATCCTACTTCTTTGATATTGTACCTAAGTTATCAAGTTGAGGCTATTGAGAAAGAGAGAGCTGGTTGCTGCACTTTTATCGTTGTCTGTAGTCGGTAGATGTCATGTTTCTGTTGTCGTTCTTTGGCTCTTCCTCACGGTGCCTTGGTTGGTCTATAGTGCGTGATTGTTGCATTTCCTGGTTAAACTCACATACTTTTTCTTACATGATAAGACAATCCTGTATGAGGTATATGTTGTTACACAGGACACATTTGTATGAGATATAATACAAGGAACTCGGGGTCTAAAATTAAAAAAAGTGTTCCAGGTTGCTTGACCGTGCCTATTTTTGCCCTTTCCCCTAATTTTTAAGCACTTTTAAGGCATTTCCCAGTTTGACCATATTGTTTCCCCATTTTCCCAATGCAAACAACTTTTACCAAAATTAAAGTATTTTCTTACCTTCGGTCCCTATTAAAAAATATGTAACCCGAAACACATATTTATAGGGGGGGGGGGGGGTGCCTAATATAAAAGCAGGCCACTACCAAATCATCTGCTGACACCATTTCAATGGTGTTTCACTGGTGGGTCGATTATGACATTTGGCCAATCAGCCTGCCACTGTCATAAGCTATATTGTCTTCTGTACGAGACCTGTTTCATGTTTATTTGAACAGATTTGAATTTCACTTTTGCGTTTTTGTATATAAAATAAACAAACACATTTTGCTTTTTCATGCATAACGGACGTGTCCCTGGTATTGCCAAATAGACAAGATGGCAATTTAAAGCATATCCATATCACGGTGGCCCTAAATACATCCCCACCCCCTTTTAACTGATTTAAGAGCAAAAACGGGTGTATCTTCTAAGAAAATACGAATTTAAGCATGAAATTTTATTTTAAGTTTAGAGGCACACTCAGTCTATTATTGAAATGAGAAACAGTCTATGTGTGTATGTTTTCACTTGGAAACTGGGCTTAATAAGTTCTTCCACACAAGTGCCCAAATGGGTATCTCATTCATAAAATGTGTCTTGGAAGGAGTTTGAAAAGCAAATTCTCAAAACTCACAGCCGACTCAATTTCTTAGATATTTTAAGTATCTATTACCGATAAAACTGATCACGAAATATTGCATTTGAGTATTTTGCATGCATACAATTTAGTGTTGATATGCTAACTGTAAGCCCTAAAATTTGATGTTCAAGTCGCTTACAAAAAGTAAATATCCAACTGGAATGCTTTATTTTCTAACAGAACAATCCTTTATTATCTATGCACAATATATAAAAGGTTCCCAGAGAAAAAAACTTCATATCTTTTAGAGAAATTGTTCGAGTACGAATAGTACATTTCGTTTCAGACACCCTTTTTAAAGGCTTAAAATTTGACTACTCATCTTCAGAGACTGTTTCAAACCAGGAAATAAAAAATAGAACTATTGTCTTAATGACTGCGTATTCCTGGAGATCAGACTAACCCATGGAAATCAATTATTACCCAACATAACGAGAAGTAAATTAGTAAGGGCATTTTCAACTTTGTTCAAATAATCATGAAACACCTCTTGTATGTCATGTTTCTGTTGTCACTCTTTGTCTCTTCCTTGCGGTGCGATATGGGATGACCTGTTTATATTGTGTAATTGCATTCCTGGCTATACTCACTTTTTCTTGCATTATAAGACTGTTCCCTCACATGATAAAAGTGTTTGAGAAAAGGCAAACAGAATACAAACCATATATTTTATTATCTTTTAATCTTTAGTATAAAAAGTAAATCATATATTAAAATAAGGAAGAGTAACCAACTACGATACCCTACCATAGCTGCTGGTCCAATCTAATTTCGATCGTTATGTCAGGTAGTGCTTATTTTGTAAGTTTGACAAAATCTTTTGGCTATGTTTCTGACTAAATGAGGAGACCCTAAACTCTTCTGTAGTCTTGACATTTAATACTTAAAGAAAAAAGACTGTTCCGACGTGGAATATAGTACAGGGTAAAACACGAACTTCAGGGCACCTCTTTATGTCTGGTATCTACAATGTTGGATACTGTGTGACGACCTGGTGAGTGTGAGCAGCGGTCAACTGCTCTTCTTTCAACAGATACAGCACAACAATAAATCTTGTGAAAGAGAAGCAAAATGGGTCCATCACTAAGGGCCACAAGACAGGAGTTTTTGGCACTCCTCATTTAGTCAAAAACACAGCTAAAAGTTTTTTTCCCTCAAAATTTCAAAATTCGCACTGCTGGCATAATGTTCAAAATTGAGCGAGTCAGTACCAATAGGTCATACTACATAGATAAAGAGATGGTCACTCAAGCTCATCAAGCATGTTGCTGATACTGGTGAAGTCCTACTTGTCTTTCGCCATTTTGCCGTGGGTCCAGCGGACCACCGACCTTTGAATTCTCTCAACCAAGAAAGATAAGACAGTATTGTAAAGAATGTCCTTTACAATCGTCAGTGCCCTATACCACACCGTACAATCGACTGTTTTGACGACAGATTACCGTTTCGACGACAGATAGAGGTAAATTTGGAAGGAAAAGGGTAGGTGAAGATTTTTTGTTTGCTAAATTCAACAAACGAATATGTGGGCCCTTACTGGTAATGGAGAAGATGCTTAGTGTTTGGAGATACTGCAGCAGCAATCGTAGCCTGTTTCACGCACAAATAAACTTTTAATCAGCTCTTCAACACCGGAGTTTCAAGAAAATTGCATATAAAACAGCTTTCTGCTCCAGCCGAACGTCTAGCAAACAAAATAAATTATAATCACTTGGTCACACTAAAACTACAATTATTCACCAGCATTTATGTAAAGTTTGGCCGCGAAGTTCCGTTTAATAACTGAACTACACGCCCACGAAGAGACCAGGTGTCTGAAAAATTGATTTCTCTGCCGACAGATCACTTCTTCAACGGATTGCTGCTGCAGTATCTCCAAACACTTAGCACCTTCTCCATTACCAGTAGGGGCCCACAGATTCGTTTGTTGAATTTAGCAAACAATGCAATTAAACGTTGTGCGTGTCATTAATACACTTAAGGAATCTGCCAACGTGTGACAGTAAACAATTAACTAAAAAACGTTGTACGTGTCATTAATATACTTAAGGAATCTGCCAACGTGTGACAATAAACAATTAACTACAAAAGTATGCATCCTCTAAAGACCCCCCGGGAGTGGTCCTACCCTCAATTTTGAATGCTATTCAAGATGGCCGCCGTTAAAAACACATAATGCCTCCTACCATATGTTTTGTTCACTTTTATGAGCAGAACATCTATATTGAAGACCCTCAACTTCATTCCTGATATTAAAAGCTTAATTATGGTCTAAGGATAGTTCATTAAAGATGGCCGCCACTTTGAAGTACAATTTTTGTATAATTTTGTTAATCTTCAAAAAAAGATTCAATGGTTGTTTTGATAATACTATTTTATAATATAGTAACATTTTTGAGTCATTGTTAATCTTGGAGATAAATTTACTGTCAGCATTATTTATTTGTGTAGTATGACAGCAAAGCAAAAGTCGCTGTTATACATGATAAAGTTTCCTTTTAAAAGGATAGTTTGTCCATTTTTGCTCATGAATTACTGCCTATAATCCCTAGGAAATCACCCAATGTGCAGTATTCAAGTTTTATTAATTTTTAACCTCAGACGGATCAAAATGGAGATGAGTAAATGGTGTAACACATGATGTGTGAAGTATCAGTTTTCTGTTCAACGTCAATATCACATTTAGTAGCCATTCATTGCCATCGAGTAACTGTTCACATGTTACTAATTAGACTCGTCCAATCTTTGAATCCAATCTTTGAATCCTCTGAAGTAAAAAATTACCTTTAGATACACTGATTACGCATCTGTTCTTATCTGATTGGAGAGATCATGACACATACGAGGGCTTCAGGCCATACTTACTGAACACTCTGTAACTCCTATGACAAAAATACACATTCGGTGTAAATTGGTACACAGGTGTAGTGTTTGCTTATAGGTGAATGTTTTATATTTTACCATTACTCTATTTACTGGTCTGATACCAGTCTAGGAATCCCTTATCACAAGCTACAAAAATCTGTAAAGAACTAATGCAATAATCTATCTCATTGAAACTTTTATATGAATATGTACAAATGATATCTAGCTGACTGCGCAAATTGGGTCTTGAATGTGCATGCAATTGAAATAGATTCACAGAATGTTCCTAATAATGTTCCAGATTGTGTTTCCTCAGCAATGGTCGCTGGTTAAAGACTAAAGATTTTTGCAAATGATTCGTTACAATATTTTCATCCACTTTGCAAAGTCATGTCGTTTAAGTTTGACTTAAATGCATGGCGAAAAGGTGGGTTGGGTAAGTTGCTTCATTTAGCAGATGCATACAAACATTGTCTGAACATTGTAAACGCATTTTGGTAATATATAGACTGTTTTACAATGGTAAAACACATTTTTCATGTCAATGGATTGTGTCTGGAAACAAAGTAAACGTGGCTAAAATATTGTGTAGCACGAAACTGGTGACCCCTGTCTCAAACCGAGGTCGTTTTCTCAGCCTCAAATATTCTTTCAGCAATTTTGTTTTCATGAGATACGCTTGACTGATAAGATGTTTAAATGCACTAAAATCCATAACTTAAGTTTGATTGGTCTAAGAGATATTCACGCCTATTTTTAGATGAGTCGTAACGTCAGTATAGCAACAACATCCATTCTAACATGGACCAGTCTGCCTTGCCGATCTTAACTAAAATCCACATACGATCTAGTAGGCTTGACCAGCCAGTGAGCAATAGTATATACCAATATGTCTGCACAAGTACGACTAAGGATTTCTGTTTAGATTTGCTTGCGAATGTTTACTAGGCATACTAACTGTATAAAGAAGGCCACCTTTGTCGTCTGCGGTTTTAGTTGTTTTGCACGATTAAAACGTACCTATGCTGTTTTACCCTATTTACTGTTGATCACTCTAAATTGACAGGGAATGGCAGTGCTCTGTCTGACACACCCAATGTCCGTTACCTGGTCGCACTATATTTCATGTGAACTACGGTAAATCTTGTATTAGTTCGTACAACAATTTTTTTCTTCTGTTTTTTTTGAGAAAATGTCTCTGTACGAACTATTAAAATGAAATACCGATGATCGCCAAAAGCATGCGAAATTCCTAGTTGCATTTTAGCTCACCTTATCTGAAGGCTTATGGGTGAGCTAATAGTATACCAGTCACTCTATCAGCCCTCCGTCCGTCAACATTTTCAAACATCTTCTCGTCTAAAACCACAGGGCCAATTAAACTCAAATTGAATATGAAAACTCCTTAGGACGCGGGAATGAGAGTTTGTTCAAATGGTCCTGGTCACATGACCAAGATGGTCGCCATGCCACTATTAAATAGTCTTCTTCTCCAGAACCAGAAGACCGATGACCTTGGGACTTCATATGTAGCATTGGGGATATGGGGCCTGCCAATTATATTCAAATTATGATCCTAGGTTGACATTGACCTTCTTTACGTCAAGGTATAATTTGCTTCCTAATGTGAAAATTTTTGAAAAGTTGATATTTTGAAAACTGTTGAAGCCAAAGTCATTATTCTTACTTGATATGTTTAACCTAAAGTGACAATGGCTATAAATAAGACTCCAAAGGTTAAGGTTGACTTTTGACATTTCAGCCATGGTCACTCATATTTGGAGTCCCATCAATATATTAAAACATAGTTTTCTCAGCATCTGTTAGGCAAATTGAGCTGAATTTCATATGAAGACTCATTACGACAAGTTAGCCAAAATTTATACAAATTGTTTTGGTCACATAACCAATATAGCCGACATGCTCATATCTGATAAAAACTCTTTAAAAACTTCTTTTCCAGAACCAGAAGGCTCATGACTTTGGGACTTGGTGTGTAGCACTAGGGATGTAGGGCCTACGAAGTTTGTTCAAATGGTGATGCTAGGTTGACCTTGACCTTCTTAACATCAAGGTCGAATTCTCTTCCTAATGCATTTAAAATTGGTAAAAAATGAAAAGTTGATTTTGTGAATACTGTTGAAGCCAAAGTCATAATTTTCACTTGACCTTTTAAATCTAATGAGACAATGGCTATGGATAAGTTCCAAAGGTCAAGTTGACTTCGGATCGTTCAGTCAAGGTCTCTCATATCGGAGTCCCATCAATTTATTAAAACAATTTTCTCAGAAACCACGAGGCCAATTGAACTCAAATTTCATATGAAGACTCCATAAGTTGAGAGGAGTAAATTTATAGCAAATATTAATGGTCACATGACCAAGATGGCCACCATGTTAATATAAGGTAAAAACCCTTTAAAATCTTATTCTCTGGAACCAAAAGACCAATGGTCTTGGGACTTGGTATGTAGCATTGGGGATGTGGGCTCTACCAGTTTTGCACAAATGATGAATCTTTGTTGACCTTAATGTTTTTACACCAATGCCAGTTTGATTCTTAATATATTTATATAAGACAAATCTAAAAATGTTCCTGTTTCTATAACTGTATAAAGTGGAAATCATAAAACTTGCAAGAAATGTTAAACCAATTGAGACCACACCAAAGGTCAAGCTGACCGTTCATCCAAGGCCACTCATTTTGGCTGCCACATACGCTTCTCAGAAATCACTGGGCTGTTTGAAATTAAATTTCATATGGAGTATAATACTGTTCGGTAGAAAAAACAACAACATAAATATAATATCTATTTTAGGTCACTTTACAAAAATGACCACCATGCTCATATATGGTAAAACAAACTATGTTTAAATAATAAGCCTAAGTTGACCTTGACCTATTTTAACATTATTTAGGAGATCAGGTAAGCGCTTCAGGACCTTTAGGTCCTCTAGTTTGTGTGTCTGATACATGATGAAAGGCTGAAACCAAGAATAAAGGTCCCGATAATGCTCGTGTCGTCTCAACGAATTTGTATTCCATAAGGATTATAAAACGTGCGATGCATTGTAGTCACAAACACGTGGAACCTTTCCTTTCATCTGGGGTTGGAGCTCTACGACGTAGAGCTAGCGTATTTATAATGCAGCATTGTCTTTTTATTTCATTTTAGCGTAGATTCTATTCTACTCAGAACAATTCGAAAACCGCAAGTCACAGAATTTGAGAAAATATATATATTCGTATGATGGAGCTCTAAGACGTAGAGCTGGCGTATTTATAATGCAACATTGTCTTTTTATTTCATTTAAGCGTAGATTCTATTCTACTCAGAACCATTGGAAAACCGCAAGTCACAGAATTTGAGAAAAGATATATATTCATATGATGGAGCTATCTACGACGTAGAGCTGGCATATTTATAATGCACCATTGTTTTTTTTTTTTATTTCATTTTAACGTAGATTCTATTGTACTCAAGGCCATTCGAAAACCGCAAGTCACAGAATTTGAGAAGAGATATATATTCGTAAGTTGGAGCTCTACGACGTAGAGCTAGCGTATTTATAATGCAGCATTGTCTTTTTATTTCATTTTTAGCGTAGATTCTATTCTACTCAGAGCCATTTGAAAACCGCAAGTCACATAATTTGAGAAGAAATATATATTCGTATGTTGGAGCTCTATGACGTAGAGCTACACAGAGCCATTCGAAAACCGAAAGTCATAGAATTTGAGAAGAGATTTATATTGGTATGCTGGAGCTCTACGTCTTAGAGCTGGCGTATTTTTAATTTGCAGCATTGTCTTTTTATTTCATTTTTAGCGTAGTTTCTATTCTACTCAGAGCCATTTGAAAACCGCAAATGACAGAATTTGAGAAGATATACATATTCGTATGTATGTTTTCTGCTTCCCAAACCTTACAATTCAGCGCATGCTAATTCCATTTAAAGTCCGGGTATGATCAATGTAGATCAGACCAAATGTCGAAGAATCCTGTACTACTTGACTTTTCGCTTACTGTAAAGTCGGCAACTTTAATAATCACATCTGGGGGTGGTTTGGCTATTTCATCTGCGAAGGAAGGTGCATGGGTTTTTATTATAATTTGGTCAAAAGTTAATCATCTTTTTGGGCCGCGCAAATGTGCGTGCATTTCATGAAAATCCTAACCGTATACACACTGAACTCACATTTCTTAACCCTTACAGCGCATAATCACAAAATGTATGTTTTTGTCGTCCACTAAAATATTTGAAGCCTCACAGACAAACAGTGTGGACCCAGATCAGACTGCTCCTGTAGGAGCAGTCTGATCTTGATCCACAATGTTTGCCTCTATGCTTATATTAAATAGACATTTTCAGATGCAGTTATTTGGCTGGCGTTTTAAGGCTATATAATGTGTTTTGCGTCTATACTGAGATAATGGCGTATAATGATACAGTTCCTTTTGAATAAAACCACGCCTCGTTTTCAGCTTTTACCTATGCCTAAGGTTGACTAGTCCTAATTACGCATTCATGAGGCGTCGCCTTTACAGTAAGCGAAATGTCAAGCAATACCTCATCATGTTTTAAGTGTTACTTTATGTTTTAACTCTAACGGTCGCTCGAGAAAATGCGAACATTTCATTAGAAAACCTGTCTTTGGGGATTTGAATTAGAACAGGGGCTTTAGTTAAGTTTTGAAAATTTGAATTACCTCCTTATGGCAAACAAGGGTGTTGGATGCACATGCTCATCTTTGCGTAATGAGCAAAAATAAGAGGTCAAAGATTTCTTTCGTGCAAACCAATGACAAGGAGACAGACAATAGGGCCATAATGGGTCAATTATGTTTTATGTTCTAACTTGCTAGATCCACTTTCTTGCGCCAAGGCCACTACGTGCTACCCTAACCTTAAAACAACATCATAGCGACGTCTTTGGCCTAAAATTCATGCTGTCCACACGGACCTTATATTAGGATCCGTGCTCGAATCTGCCCTTTTCTCTGCAGCTTATAATAACAGAAGACAGTTTTCCCAGGTCTGGCCCAGCAAAACTTTTTTATAACAAAGTCGTTGATAAGACTATACAGTGCGCAGGCAGGTCTGCGACTTTGTTGGTCGCATGCACCAAAGTCGGTCACACACATATACAGACGTAGGGTTCAGAAACTAAATTTCCTGAGATGTCGCGATGATCTCAAGGTCTTTGCTGCTTTCAAATACAAGACTACCTATTGTGGCTATTACCATGATTTAAGACATGCGCTTTCATTTCATGAAAATGCCAATGTAAATACACTGTACATATAATAAATACACCGTTACGCATCAATTTAGCCAGTGCATGAGATTTCCAACAATGTGCCATTTTGACATGTTTAGACTCGGACGAACCTCTGCAGCCTCCTCTTAAGCTAAGAAACTCCTAATGGTGTTCAGTCAGTAGCTTAACACTCATAGAATATTCAAGCGACTAGCAAAGGCTCCGATTAGACTGCGCGTATGCGCAGGCTGATTTGAGGCTTTGCTGGTCGCACATACCATTGTTGGAAATCTCATGCACTGGCTCATTATTTATTTCTCGGTATATGCGTCTGTGCTTACATTATCTCGGTAATGCGCACTTTAACTGCCAAGCCTTAATCTCCCTGAAATTTAAGAAAGATAACATATTATTTTTTTACAGGCATGGAGCCGCACTCTGAACCAAGATCATTCAGCCCCTGTTCTAAATCCAACTGGCTGACACTCTGTCCTGACAGACACCACACAAATATGCAATTGAAAATAATCTTGTTTTGCTGTCCAATGCAGATAACAGATATAACAAGAATGACTCATACAAACTCATTATCCAGCATGCAAAGAGTAACAGCTACCAGCAGGTGAATGGTCAATCAGTCGGTTGCATCAGGAAAGTGTGAAATATACATGCAACTTTTACTGGCCAGACCAGACGCTTGCGTTGGTCACTTTTGTCCCAAGTTGTGATGGAAAAAGTTTTACGAGTGTGCTTCTGTAAGTTAAGTTTTCAAACACAATTACGGATAAATGGATTAATACATTAATAATTTAATTATAAGTTTAGTTTTCAAACGTAATTTCGGACAGATAATTCAACAAGAAAATTATAACATGTAATAAAAAATGTTATAAGGGGCAGTTTATGATTGATAGAAGATATTAAAGCAGAATGATTTGAGGAAAATGAAATGAACATGATTAAAAATGCCATCGAATTATTAAACATTTGCAAATGGCATTAAGATTCGGTCTAGAACATATTTGGGACATATTTAATTCGCATTAAAGTTAAAACTGCCTATAGTCCGCCTTATTTGCCTTATCGATATGGGCCCGGAATTACAATATCTCCTTAGCGTTAAGGAAGACTTAAGTTAAAGACATATGCGGCTATTTCCCATGCGCACCTTTTCCGCGTCTGGAAACAGCTAAAATTGTCTGGGTCCTGTCTTTCGACCTTTCACGGATTCAGATCAACATAGTTTTTAGCTATTCTTATGTCATATCGGTGTCCCGACATTTTTTTGACAAAATAAAGTAATTAAAGTGTGTCCGAAATATCTATTGATCTTATATCAGAACTAAGCATCTTAGTACCAAAGACTGATAAATGTAGCTCAGACCAAATAAAACGACGTACACGATTATCCTGGTTACAAATACGAAAGTGGCCAAGTCTCTACTATTAGAACGGTTCTTTAAAGCCGCGCATGACCTGACCTCGTTGCCTAGTGGTTAGCGTGTCTGGCTACGAAGCCAAAAGACCTGGGCCGATTCCTGGGTGCGCACCTGCTTTCAGTGTGTTTTTTTTCTTTCTTTTTTAACATTTTAATGCTAAATTACTTCAATTAATAGTAAAATGGCATCACCAAAATGACCGAAATGGGCATTCCTGAACTTTTTATATTGAATAACGCATGAAACCTATGGGGGTGGGGTTAAATTTGGCCCTCCTGAAAGAGAATTAGTTCGGTGACCCCAGATTTTTATTCCTTTTTCTGAAAGGAAGTATAATAGTCCATGAAATAAAAATAAATTCTTAAGATTTTCAACATCAGATTTTTTAATACGAGGGATGATCTTAAAGTTCTGACCCTGGTGTGGTATCTCTGTAATATGCGATGCAACATGCCTGAAAATCGTACCACATAATAATATATTCTTTGTCTATACACTACTCTGACATGCTTTATGTAACTTGAAGGAGCGACCGGAAATCTTTCCCAAAACAGCCATGCCTTCAATACACTGACCTATCAATCAGACTGTGCGTGTTAGAGACAACACAATTTTGACAAGTGCCGTCTCAGCAATTCGTTTTTAAGGCTGCCCAATGATCATCCATTAGCCAATATGTTCTGAAGATATGGCGAACTTTCTATATGATTTTGGGTTTTCTAGGCCCTTGAATGTATGACTATGCAGCTGTCAGATATAATAAAACTTTGGACCACTTGAAGTTTTGACCGTCCCTTAATGCCGTGACAACAGCTGTATTAAAGGTAAAAATTGTTTTGGATAAACGAAGATGAACTGACTTTTGTCTGAAGCAATTATGAATTATCGGTATCGTCGTAGACTGATAGTAACACACATAAGACAATTGAAACGAGTCCACAAACTAGGTCAATATTCGGAGGTACACAAATTTGTATGTGTATATCTAAAAATAAAACCCAATTACTTGTCCAAAGGAGCACTATATCGTAAAATGATGCAATATGGGATTAAATTGAGCACGAAGCATCCATCTGAAACCAATAATATTTTTGATAATTCTTATTTAAAATCAGTCATTTTTTGGTAAAAAGTATATCTTTTTACAATACTCCAATTAAGATTGAGATATTTTGTATTCAAAATAGGATTGGTCTTAAATATTTTGCAGAAATTTGGTTCGGCATGTTTTAGTCCAAGTTGATGGAAAAAATAGAACATTCTCCAAAATTAAAATTCTACAGTGTATTCAAGATGACGTAGCTGTCATATTCAATGACGTCATAAGAATTCCGCATTGAGCATTAAATATTAAATCGACATAACTTGTCACAATTCTAACGTTTGAATGAACATTACAAGTAACAAAAAGTAGAAAGACAATGCAGTTTTACTTTATAGTTTTAAAGATGCTGGGCTTAAACGATTGAGATTCAAATATTATCATTATTCTTTAATATGAAATAAGCCAGTGGTATGGAGTGGGCCATGTATAATGTGCTGTAATTATTAATCGAAACAGTACAGCGAGAAAATATGAGCATTATTATAAAGGTAAAATCTAGTTCTTTTGAATGGTGCATGGTATGCCTCTCAAAAATGTCTCTGGACAAAGCTACAAGGCAACGATCAGAACTTTAAGATCATCCCTCGTATGATTTATTCCGAAAACAAATTCCAATTTTCGACGAATTTCAAAAATATATCATGCAGTATCTAAAGCAAACATGGGATAAAAACTTAACTTGCACATTTTCTAAAAGGTTTGATGTCATGGGCAATAGTTTAAGCTAAAAAAAGAAGCTGGCCAGAGATTACAACAGATTTAGCTTTATATTTAGGACCAGTGTTATTTTTTCATATTTTTAGAAAATTGGTCAAATGCTGAAAACTTCAAATAAGATTGTGAAAAAATAAGCACGGTGACATATCCTTTTTATTTCATAAATGGATAGCACATGCATTAAACAAACTGTATGCAAAAAATTGAACATATTTCAACTTGGGAAGTATTTGGTAGCATATATCCTTAAGTATTGATTTTTCAGGATACGAAAAATAACGTTTAGAACGGATTAAAATCACAATCGTTTTAATTTTTCTGAAGATCACAATGATATCTTTGACCACAAATACCACATCGATCCAGGCAACTTATTTAGCATTTAATATGCATGTTGAAATATCAATTCTTAACTTAAGTCTTGCTTAACTTTAAGGAGGCATTGTAATTACGGGCCCTGGACTTGTTTGACTTTTGATGCATTAAATTACAAAATCAGACTATACCAGTGCTAAGTTTTTACAGCAAAGTATTACAGCACACACAAACACGCACACATACACACAAACACACACACACACACACACACACACACACACACACACACACACACACACACACACACACACACACACACACACACACAAGCTTGGGTACTGTTGTTGCTTGGTCAATATTAAGCAGGAAAGCGTAAAAATAACACAACATTGGCATACTTTTCTCTATTTATTTTACAACGAACGAGCGTAACAACAAACAAACGAACATTTGACAAAAGATTCAATTTAATCTTAATCTAGGTGTGACATTGTCTTCCAGTTTGGACTTTTTGATTTTGCATACATTTTCATCCTCTCATGACTAATTTACGTTTCCGGGAATTATGTGTTACAGTGTAGAACTTTCATGTCCTTGTTTTTCGATGTATTTATTTTATTTGTGATGTCTTCGGGTGCACATACCATTGCTTACATTGCAGTTTATGGCTCTGCCAAGCAATTGGTGATTTAATTCATGGTTTTGAAGGTAAATCCAACACAGTTCTAGAGTTTTGCTGTTACAGGTGCTTTTTTCTAGTGTAACTGCCTAAATTGAGGGAAATCTGAATGTCTAAGCGCAGCTGTTATCATATTCCCATGAAATGACATCCAAATGTGCAGACTCCCCGGAGCCTTCGCTGGCAGCACAAATCTTGCTACTTATCGCATTGTCCAGTGACTATGCTTGCGCATAGTGACTATGCCTGCACCAGAGTCTTCACTGCTGGCGCAAATCGCCGTTTTGTTATTTGTAAACGATCAAATGCACACATATATGTGCGTGAATAAATGATTGCGCGTCCTATAACCAAGGCACATGCCATCACAGCTGTCACTGCACTGTGATGAAAATTTCCTTTGTAACAGAATTTAGCATGGACAAAGTTTTACAACCTCTAGGCAAGGTTGTGCAAATGCAATTATACTGACGTTCAACAAACACCAACTGGCGAGTAAAACGCACATGATGACGTATCCAGTGGGGCTAACGGTCATATAAACTGAGCAAAACAAGAAACATTACATACATTTTAGGTTCTAAACGAAACCTTAAAAGAAAGCTATGTATTTCCATTATTCCACAAACTTAAGGCTACCACGTGCACTAAAGTAATCTTCTTTTCGCCATAATTCATTGCAGCATGATTAAATACCGACTGAAAGTACACCAAGCAGTGGACAATACACCATTTGCATGTGCAATGACACGTACAATCATAATTGGCTGACAGCTATCTGATGGTGTGTCATAAATTCAACACAGTAGGAGATCATGATGGGCCTGGCGTAGGTTTTTAAAAACAAAATTCACGTGCGTCGGTTCTTTGGGACTACATCAAAATTTTCCTCCCCGATTTCACCTGGTGATTTCAGCGTCATCTCATACCATACTGATTTGAAACAGACACTTTTAAGATTTCTAAATGAAATCTGCATGTATGAAACTGTTAAAAAATAACAATCATCACGTTGTTGCATCTTCAAAATCGCTGTAAGACCGCGTTTAAATAGGTCGATTTTTAGTGCTTGACAGTACCGCCAGAAAAACGAAAAATACACCATTTTACGAATAAACTGGAAATTAAGCACATATATCACGACATGCACAAATGATTTTTCTATCTTCTCTCAAATTTATTCCAAAATCTGTGATAGGTGCCAAAAAGTATTCCACAAAAAACTAACCGACTTCCGGTTCAAAATGTGTTCTTTGCCGTGATGAAAATGGCCGATAAACGAATTTGCCAACAGCATAGCAACCAAAAAAATAACAAATTCCTACCGTACTCGGTTCACCTCTCCATTTCTGTTGTGAGTCACTCATGTAATAAATATCCAGAATACAATATTTTCTGCAATAAATGTTCTGTTTTCTACCACACAACACAATAAATACATTTTAAGAATTGTTTATCCACGCTGTGTAAACAAACTAGCATAGGCTAATACTCATCGATGATATCATAAATGACGTGGACAAAATCAATAAGAATCATGACGTCAACGCCTCATTAATAAAGTCAGCTTCAGTGTTTATACATTTAAAACTCACTTAGACAGCCGGAGAAAATGATAGAAACGTATTATTTCACTGAAACTGCTAAATTAAATTCTGCACGTGGTCCCTTGGAATCATTAATTGGTTAGAATATTTTGTTCCATAGACGGTTAAAGTGAAAGCACCTGCCCAAGAGCACCCGCCCCACAATTGGCAAATATGAATAGACAATCAAGCCGGGCATCAAGCATGCGTCGCTAACTGAATGTAGATCTTGCTAAGTGTCGGTCTTGACCAGAGAATGAGCTATGATTCATTTCTTGCACATAGATCTACTCCGGGGTCAACGAACACGGGAGCTTGTCCCTGTCCCCGGTAGACTACAGTTCATTTCTAACACCCCTCTCTCTCTCCCCAACCCCGTAGATAATAATTCATTTCTAGCATGTAGATGTATTGTAACCCTGAACAAACGTCCGTTACATGTGCACACTTAAGAGTAAATTCCCGGGAGTCGATCCCCTATATCCCCACTCAGCCCCAACACAATGTTCAGCAAAATACTAGTACATGTTTTAAAGGGGTGGGGCTACATATGTAGGCCTATACCTCTATTCCTTAGAACTTTGTTTCTAACCGATAACTTACAAAAACAAAACAAAAATAAAACAGCAACAGAAAAAAAAACACAACAAACTTTAAATGTTCTCTGCCCAGCCCAACCCCCTCCCCCCCCCCCCCGGCACCCGCTCTCGTACACAAAATGGTCAGCAAATTGTTCTTAACAAATAAAGACAATAGCACTTTTCTACACCTGCCCAGCCCCCACCCCACTACACTAGCCAACCAGTAAATCAGACAGTTTATGAGCGTTTTGGTACCTAGACGTATGATGCGACAGCCCCAGGGCGGTACTCTGATATTTTCATACATACGTGGGCTCGGGTCATTTTTGGAGGGTTCCAAATTTTGAATTTCAATATTTTTGGGGGTTTTCAGAAAAATGTATATTTTTGGGGGTATGAAGATTTTGTGGATATTTCTTTGGCGTCATCACAAAATTGGACTATATTAAGGGGTCATTACTATGCATTTTAGGGTCTTTTTTAAGGTCAAGGTACAAGATGGGGGACATTTTTTGGGGTTGCTAAAATTTCAAATATTTTTGGGGGACTCGAAATTCCTGGTACTTTTTGTAGTGAGCGGTAGATGCTTGGCTCGAGCCTACGTATGAAGAAAAATACCCCCCCCCCCCCCTGGGGCGACAGCCTGCACCCAATCACAGTTTATAGAGACGGTGGTCAGGACTAAAACTCAATGACGGTGGCTGACGTATTTATAGCTTTTTAGATATAATCGGTTGCTTGGACTACTGTCCGTAATAAGTCAGTGCATGGTTCTGTCTGTTGTTGTTGACTTATTGTTGTCAAATGTTTGTGGGGGTCTCATTTGTGTTAGGCCATTGTTTTGTTAATCAGAACTATGTGTCCTCCTTGTTTTGCAATCCTCTAGAAGGGACTGAGAAAGCGTGGTACCTAGTTAGTTAGTAGTGAGCGCACTAGTTAGTGCGAGGTCCAAGGTTCGATCCCCGCTCGCGGTGAGGAGTTTAAAGTTTGGTGTCCGAACTGTTTTAGCGTTAACGGTAAGCTGCAGTTGTATTAGAAACTGATCTACAAGTCGCCATCTCCAGATCCACTTTCGATTGAGCTTTCGGATGCTCCCGTCATAAAATAAACACACAAGTCATAAACCCTCCCGGCCCGGTACTGGTTACTACCCAGGGAAAGCCACAAAAAGTTAGATTAAGATAACGCAGGCATGCTCTAGCTCTATATATGATAACACGAACACGCTTTCCTAAAAGTGTCATTTGAAGGGAGAGCGCCGTTCTCGGATCGGGACGTTAACTGGTTTGTTTGGTTGATTTGATTCTTTACGTCCCAGTCTACAATTTTCGGTTATGATGGGGCGGGCCTTCCTGAGCGGGTTGCTGGGTTGAACCAGTAATAAGCAAGGATTTATGTGTATGCTAAAGGACATGTGCAGTAAGGCCCGAACCAGCAACCCTTCGGTCTCGAATCGCATTATACCACTGAGTCACTGCGTGCCCATGTATTCGTTATGCACCAGGCATTTGTATGTCCCCCCTTGAGGCTATGTAAACCGGAGACGTAGTGTGGCTTATCGGCAATTGACATACGATGTGCCCCCCATGTGCCGGGTTTTTAAATTAATTTCCCGCTCAAATAGGCCACTATACAGAAAAAAACTTGTCCGAAAGGTCCTCTTATCAGCGCGCCTAAACCAATATATACCAAAAGGGGTGCAACTTGGCGGTTTTGGTGGTCAATTCGCATGTTCTCGGGCAAGGGCGGATCCAGAAACTATCGTATGGGGGTCCAAGCCAACGTTTTATGCACCAGTCATTTGTATCCACGCCCCCCACCCCCCTACGGAGATAGCTGTTGAATAGCCGGACTAAGGTGCACGGTAATTACTTTTTGATTGTCCCCGCAGGGCCGGGGAAGTGCCGAGTGCCGGGGTTACTTCATTGAGAAACTTAACCAAGTGAGATTTTCTATTGTGTAGGGCGGGGCTAAGAGAAGGGTTGTTATCATCAGCTTGTCCCCACAGGCAGGACTTATACCAGGGCTCTGAAAAGTTAAAAGTCATTATCCTCACCCTTTCTCGTAGGTGGGGGGGGGGGGGGGGGGGGGGCACTGTATACAAATTAGTCGTCCTTTACTTACTTTTAACATCTAGTGATTTTACCACAAAATTGGCCCCGCATTGCGGAGCTTTTAGCAGGGCTTTGAAAATTGAAAATATAAAGGGCCCGCTATTCCCCGGCCCCGAGGGGGCGGTGAATACAAATGGCTGGTGCATTAACTGGATGTCCCTTGAGCAAGGAAAAGGACCTACGGTGATTAACATATGTTTATTTCTGTACTTAATATCTTTCATCCTGCAATCCGGAATGTACACAAAGTACATTCTACCGATGGCGTCAGACGGTTTTTTAGAGATATAGATAAGTCAGTGTTCCGTGGTCCTTCTTTGCGGTGCCGTATGTTGATCTGCAACTTGTGAGTGTGGTATTTCCTGATCATACTCACTTGTTTTTATGAGCACCTTCAACCAACACAAGAAGAAAAATAAAACAAAACAAAACAAGGGATCATTTGTCCAAAGAACCGGTGATCAAGCGGAGGTAGATCGAATTCCTACATTTGATTGTCTCAGAGCTCGGACCCAAAATAACATTACTGGGTCCGAGCTCAGAGATACATGCATTCAAGTTTGAAAGTGTTAACGGACGACGGACGCCCTTTTGAATCCCACCCTCAGCCTTCGGCTAAAAAATATGGTCCAAAAACCGTACCAAACACATTTTTATGAAGTTAAATGATGTTCGGACGTAATTTTTGTCAAGGGAGATAACACTACACGAAAAATTTGCTATCTCTTACTCTATAGTGTTTGTCGTTCTTTCCAGGGGCATAATTTGAACAAACTTGGTAGAGGTCCACTAGGTGATGCTACAGACCAATTATCAAGGCTCTAGGCCTTATGGTTTCAGAAAATGTTTTCCCTGTATAAGCCTATGTAAAACATGTGACCCCCGGGACGGACCATTATTGGCACCAGGCGCATAATTTGAAAAAAAACTTGGTAGAGGTCCACTAGGTGTGATACATACAAAATATCAAGACTCAATGCCTTATGGTTTCAGACAAGATTTTTTTAATGTTTTTCACTTTATAAGCCTATGGAAAACATGTGACCCCCAGGTTGGGGCCATTTTTGGCCCAAGGGGCATAATTTGAACACATTTGGTAGATGTCACACAGGTGATGCCACATGACCCCCGGGGCAGGCCATTTTTGGCCTTATGGTTTCAGACAAGAAGATTTTTTATGTTTTTCACTATATAAGCCTATGTAAAACATGTGTCCCCGGGGTGGGGCCATTTGAACAAACTTGGTAGAGGTCCACCAGATGATGCTTCATACCATATATCAAGACTCTAGGCCATATGGTTTCAGACTGTGGGACAAGAAGATTTTTTCATGGTTTTCACTATATAAGCCTATGTAAAACATGTGTCCCCGGGGTGGGGCCATTTGAACAAACTTGGTTGATGTCCACCAGCTGATGCTTCATACCAAATATCAAGACTCTAGGCCATATGGTTTCAGACTGTGAGACAAGAAGAATTTATCCTGGTTTTCACTATATAAGCCTATGTAAAACATGTGACCCCCGGGGTGGGGCCATTTTTGGCCCCAGGGGTATAATTTGAACAAGCTTGGTAAACACCACTAGATGATGCTACATACTCTAGGCCTTGTGGTTTCAGACAAGAAGATTTTCAAAGTTTTCATCGTGAAAATCTATCTTTAGCCTATGTGATCTAGATATGCAACAGACCAGAACCATTCGAACAATTCTTAAAGAGTGCCATATAAGGTTTATTTCTGCCAAGTTTGGTTAAAATCCAGCCAGTGGTTAAGGAGATGTCCTTCAAAGCAATTGTTGACGACGCATGACGTGGATCCAATGATCACAATAGCTCGCCATGAGCCAATGGTTTTGTTTGATTTCATTCTTTACGTCCCATCAACAATCTTTCAGTTATAAAGGGACGGGTGTTTCTGGGTTGAACCAGTACTAAGCTAGGATTAATGTTCTTTCTCAAGGACACAACACAGTGATGCTGGTGGGGCTCGAACCCACGGCCCCTCAGTCTCGAGTCAAGCACTCTACCACTGAGCCACTGCGCACTCTACCATGAGCCAATGGCTCAGGTAAGCTAATAAATAAATAAATAAATGATATGCTCTGGACACGAATATTCTAAAAACTAGGTTGGATGTCAAAGTGACCCGATAAAGGTACGCAACTCTCCGCCATCCTAAGATGCATCCAAACACCTACCTCAAAAAATATAGGAGATATGCACCGTACACGAAGCGGGAGGGACGGACAGTGTGATGACTTCATGCCTCCTCAAAGTTCCTTTGGAGGCATAAAAATCAAGGCTCTAGGCCTTGTGGTTTCAGACAAGGTTTTTTCATGTTTTCCCTATATGCAGGGTTGCCACTCAATATCCATTTCAAAATTCCCTGACTTTTCACTGACTTTTCCCTGACTTTCAACCGTTTTCCAGATCCTTTTAGAAGGCCAATTTTAGCCATTTTCATCCATCACCTATTTGAAGATTTTGCACAAATATTTGAACTCGCTGATTTAATCTTTAAAGAAAAATCTTAAATTATAAATATTAGAAAAGGAATGTTTCTGAACATAAATTGCTTGCAATTTATGTTCAGAAACATTCCTTTTCTAATATTGCTTGCAAATTATGGAAACTAAAATTTCCAGAAGCCTGTTAACTAGCATCTTTTTTGGAAAATTTTGAAATTCCCTGACTTTTTTCATTTTTTTTAAATTTCCCTGACTGAAAATGTTATTCCCTGACTTTTCCCTGACCTTGAAAAATTTCCAGAACTTTTTCCCTGATCGTGGCAACCCTGTATATGTGTAAATGCCTATGTTAAACATGTGACCCCAGAACAGGCCCATTTCTGGCCCCAAGGGCATAATTTGAGCAAACTTTGAAAAGGTCTACTAGATGATGAAAAATAGCAAATATCAAGGCTCTATGCCTTGTGGTTTCATCTCAAAAATCTATTTTTAGCCTGTGTGACCTAGATATGCAATGGAATGGAACAATTAATAAAGAATGGCATATGAATACAATTTCTGCCAGGTTTGGTAAAACCCATCCAGTAATTTCGAAGATGCCCTTTGAAGCAATTGTTGACGACGCACGACGGACATTCACCAATCACAACATGAACCAGTGGCTCAGGTGAGCTAAAAACATAATTTAAATGTGGTTGATCAAAATGTACTGATATAAGGACAAATTTAGACTACACAACTGATTTGATTCTTTATATCCCAGTCAGCAATTTTCAGTACTTCCTGGGTTGAACCATTACTAAGCAGAGGATAAGGTGTCTTGCTCCAGGATGCAAAGCAGCGTCTCCAATGAGGCTCAAACAGGCAACCACTCGACATTGAGTCAATCATTCTACCACTGCGTCACTGCATTGTTTGTGTATAACATTGCAATGTACTCATTGTGTTATATATGTGGGGTGGGGGTCATACTGTATTGCTTTGTTGTGAACTTTACTGACTGTTCCAAGGCGGTACTTCTTTTGTGGATCATTTGTTATTCTTGTCTTGTGTTTGTCATGCTTTCATGTCTGTTCATTGCTGCCTTGTGGTCACATGATGGGAAAGGTCTGACCTCTTGGCTATCGTTTATGATGTCTAATTGCGAGTTTGTCACTTTCCAATGTGGTATCCTTGGTCAGGTGTGGTACTCAGGGCTTCAGATTTTTTTCAAGATTGGCGGGCAGAAGTGACCCATGGAGCAAAAAATGGTGGGTCATTTTCTGAAATGATGGGCACAAGCATAACAAACTAACCACAGTTGACAATTGGGTAGTATACTTTACCTGCACACTGACACAGACACTTGTATGCATATATGTATATTGGCTGCTGATTATACAGTAAAACCTGTCTTAAGCGGCCACTTAAAAAAGAAGACCAATTATCACTTAATGCAGGTCAAATGTATTGCAGAATGCTCCAAGGGGAGCATTCTGCAATCCTTTCAACCTTCATTAAGCTACCATTTGTTATTAAGATCTTTGTTTTGTCTTTTTAGTGGTCGTTTAAGACATGTTTTACTGTATTGATAATCTACATGTACTTTCTGTTTTGTGAAGTTCCTAGACTCGCTTTAAGATCAAATATTTTTTATTAAAGTGAGATTTTTACACAACATAAAAGGATGGGTCCACTAGGCCCACTGTCTTGGAAAGTGATGGGCCATATTTTGAAATCATGGGACAATGACCTGGGCCCATCATAAATCTGAAGGCCTGGGTACTTGGTTGTATTGATTCCTGATCTGTGCTGTCTTTCTTACTTTAGAGCTTACACCCTGCTTTATAACAGTGAGGCTTACTGTTATAAACATGGTGTATGCTCAAAGCTCACAGAGGAAGGTTTGGCACTCATGGCTATCAGTGCCGCAGAGAAGCCCAATTTATATGCAAATGTCAGAGAACAAATAGACAGATGGAAACTCCCAAGTCACAGTCAGCTGGCAAGAAGCTGATGTCACTATGTGACAACTAAGAAAAGGCTTCTATTAAGTTTAACTTTTTTTATTTAAATTTCAAGAATAGAAGATTTAGAAGTACCAAGTATATCATATCAGCAATACATTATAATTCTATACAATGCATCTGAAAATGTTGTCTGCCTAAGTTATCTGCTGCATATTTTTTAAAAACAATTTTGTTTTGATTCTTTACATCGCAGTCAACAATTTTTCAACTACATAATGTATGAGGGTCTGGATGGCGGGGTCTGATATTCATTAAAAATTTAGCCCATTGTTCATCTCATTAAATTTTGGGTTATTCATTAAAATAAGACCAATTATTCATTAAAAGTAAGAGAGGTGGCAAAGAAATCTGATTATTCACTATTCATTAATTTTTTCTTCAATTCCTTAAAAGAAATAGGATTATTCATTAATTTTTAGGCCCTCGTTATTCACTATTCATTTTTTGGCTAACTATTCACTATTCATTATAAAAAAGGGCCATTATTCACTAATTATTATACCCCATCCAGATCCTCATGTATGTCCGGACAGGTCTTCCTGTGTTGATCAGTACTAACTTTTTATTAAGCAAGGATAATGTTTCATGCTCAAGGACGCAAGGCTGCCCAGATCAAATAAAGCAATGTTTTCACTACTTATCTCCACCAAATCTGGTTGAATTTCTGAGAAAAAAAAATTTGACCTTCCCCCTCCACGGTACCCCCAAGTCCCATCCCTAGGCATGACCCAGGTCACGGGTGGTAAACCTAGGAACTACCACGAAATTGTGTTAACGTAATTTTGTTCCCAAGCCACATCCGGGACACGTCGTGGTAGTTTCCAGGCCGAAAATTGGATAAAGAAAGGTTGGTGTCACTTTTATTTTTGTTTTATTTTACAACTTAGAACAAACAATGGTGAAATCCGACAATGTGGTTCCGTGTAAGTATGTCTCAGCGTCCCCTCTAGCCCAAAATTTTGTTTGAAAAGTTATTTTCTTTCTTTTGGTACGTGTTTCCCCACTGAGCATCGGACCAACTTTCCCCAAAGTTCGAAGGATTTTAGCCCATATTTGTCAAATTGAATGGAATTTGATATCATTTGACGATGGAAATGATAAAAAGACCCTGAATAAACATTCCTGCACAGAAAAAAAATCTGAGCATTTACTCGTAAACGATTCATGCCCCGTTCGTCCTGTGTGGTAGTTTCCAGCTCATCGTGATAGTTAAAATGCTATCGTGGTAGTTTCCAAGACTTTATAGGATACGTTTCTGAAGTGTTACAAAACATTATAGTGGTTGTTTGTTTCGCATGATAACCCTCGAACTCGTCAATTAATTACCACGGTAAACAAATAAACCACATTTCAACACCATGAGGAAGCTAAGCTGAGGACTCGAGATTCAATGTGATGCTTGACAGGTGGAGACCATGCCCTGGACTGCCAAACAACACCTCTGGAAATCTAAAGCAAAAGAAGGTCATCAGTTGAGCCGTGGTGGACCAAGCAACAGACAAAAAAAAAAATGATATAAAAAATTGCGTCACTCGCTACGTTGTTCCATGTTCAGTCAGCTTTAAGATAAAATGGCAGGCTAAGACTACTGGCCCAAAGTATTGTTAGTACTTGCGCTTCGGAAAAAAGGGAAATATCCTCGGGTTGGGACACTTTTTTATATACATGCGAGTGTGACGATGAACGGGCATGGTATTTGATAATTAAAAAGCATGTTTATTCAAAAACAAAAAAATGTGAATATCCCTTCTTTTCATTCCTCTCATCATTTCAATAGCCAACTAAAATTAAAATTCAGGCAGTCGTCATTTGTTATCTGACAAAAGGTTATTTGAAAAGGTCTTCATATGAATAAGAGGAGTATTCAAGGTTCGGCCCGCACACCCTGTCTTTATAAAAATAAAGTAGCCCCTGAATAGTGGAAATCTGCTGATGCGAACTACCACTAAATTCCTACAAAGTCTTGGAAACTACCACGATAGCATTTTAACTACCACGATGAGCTGGAAACTACCACACAGGACGAATGGAGCATGAATCGTTTACGAGTAAATGCTCAGATTTTTTTTTCTGTGTAGAAATGTTTATTCAGGGTCTTTTTATCATTTCCATTGTCAAATGATATCAAATTCCTTTCAATTTGACAGATATGGGCTAAAATCCTTCGAACTTTGGGGAAAGTTGGTCCGATGCTCAGTGGGGAAACACGTACCAAAAGAAAGAAAATAACTTTTCAAACAAAATTTTGGGCTAGAGGGGACGCTGAGACATACTTACACGGAACCACATTGTCGGATTTCACCATTGTTTGTTCTAAGTTGTAAAATAAAACAAAAATGAAAGAGACACCAACCTTTCTTTATCCAATTTTCGGCCTGGAAACTACCACGACGTGTCCCGGATGTGGCTTGGGAACAAAATTACGTTAACACAATTTCGTGGTAGTTCCTAGGTTTACCACCCGTGCAGGTTGCCGAATGAAAATCCCGTCTGAAATGTTTTTTATCTTTCATTTGTGAGAAGACACACAAAGTTTGGTTTAAAAATCTTTGAAATTGACTTTGTAATTCAGATTTAATGATACTTGACCTTTTGGCCCCTCCCTAAGGCCACTGGGGACGGGGACCCAAAAATGGTGCTGTTGTTTGTGCCATTCATGTAAGTATCTCACACACCAAATCTGGTTGAATATTGGGAAAGAAAGTTTTGACCTCGAACCCCCCACGGTACCCCCTAGTCCCACCCCTGTAACATGACCTATGTGGCCAAATGAAAATCCCGTCTGATATGTTTTATATCTTTCATTTGTGAGAAAACACACAAAGTTTGGTTTTAAAATCTTTGAAATCGACTTTGCAATTGAAAATTAAGGATATTTAATGACATTTGACCTTTTGGCCCTTCCCCAGGGCCCAAGAGGGCGGGGTAAAAAAAAGTGCCGTTGCACGCCCCATTCATGTGAGCAACTCACACACCAAATTTGGTTGGATTTTGTCCAATGGTTTAGGAGTAAGCGTGACGGACAAACTCTCTTACAGTTGGATACTTCTTGGGTACTTACAGAGTTAGAAAAAGTAGCCAAGAAAGCGAAAGTACCCAGGGACAAATCCCAGGTAATTTTTACGGAATAAACCTCATTTTAAGTAAATTAGCTCCCTTTATACAGGTATGCAAATTAGGTTAATTCTGTAATTGATTTTTAAAAACTATAAAATTCGGAAATTAAAAGTACCCAACAAGGGTCCATTTGTGAGTACAGACAGACGGAGGGAGGGAGACAATTGCAATATCCCCATTGTTTTTTAAAAAAACTTGGGGATAAGTAGTAAAAACGTAAGGATTATCAATGCAAAAAGCATGAATAGAACTGCTTTTTCTAACATATTATTCATAGATTATCTTACACTTGTAAGTGATCATTTCATTTGAAATTGATTAAACAAGCCTTTGGCATCATTTTAATATGAAACGATCATTTGTAGGATTCTGTTTATCATGACCTTTTAAATGTGATTTTATTGCCTTCAAATTTTATATATATCCTAGAAAATTTGCATATTGCAGCATTTCATTTTTTAAGCTTGTCTTTGTTGCTTAGCTGAATTGGTCGGAAGCCCCATAGATAGGTTATCTCGTGATGAGGATTGAGCCCCCTATATCAATTTTATTATACATATAAATGTGAACAAGTATGGGAATGTCCATTATATATTTCATGTATTTTAACCCTGTACTCCATAGGCTATTTTTAGATCATGACATCATTTTATTTTTAGACAGCATAGAAAAAATCATGAAAAATTAAGTTAAAAACTTTGAATACTTTTCAAAATATTATGGAAAATGGAGCATTTGCTCCAAAAAGAGCAAATGCTCCATTTTCCATAATATTTCAAAGGCACAAAAGGTGTTATTATGTAGTAATAGGGTAAAGAGGTTAATTACAGGTCAGAATTATATCCAAACTTTAAGGTATCTCTGATCCTGAAAACTGTTTTGACCTCAGCACAATGTGTAGACCCTTATGAAAGGTCACATTATGCAGCAATTCATCTCGGTCTTCACAGTTTGACAAACTACCCATTTAGCAGTTTTCAGCATACAAAGGGTTAAATGGTCAATGTTCTCTGACAAATTAGAACTGGTACTGTCTACAGCAATGGTACATTGCACATCATAAATGCTCTCAGAAAATATGCAGAACTTGGGCTGTGACAGTCAAATTTGTATCATCACGGAAGAACTAGAACAACATGTAGAAAGCACGGAATGTAAATAGCTTGACATACTCCCGAGACCATGTAGAACCTTTATGCACGCTGGTGCAAAATCCATCACTTCCTGGTTTTTAACACAAACAAAAACACAGAATGGTTCGACAATATCCTTTTTTCATACAGTCTAAATGATGACGATTCCTCTATAATACTTTTGTGTTTACTCTGACTAGAACTATGACTGGGACATCATCAACTCAAAGGTGTCTTGGACTGTTGGCAGCATGCTGTACATATCTGCATAATGGACTGTTGAGATATCTGAAATGTAAATAAATATACAGGTACACAGATTAGCTAGGGCATTGATAGAATGATTTTCCTTATGATACTGATTTTCAAACTGTAACAACTGTTTATGGTTTTGATGATATCTCTTTAAGTTTTAGCTTTTTTAACACAAACCAACAGATTTCACTTTTAATAACATTGGCAAGGTAATATTTTGGACTTTTAATATATAATTGAAAATCCCCACAACATATTTTATTACATTACATTGGACATGTAGGTCAGTCTGTTAATTTGGAGTATGATACATATGTGTGTGGGGAATGGAATAGAATATATTTTTATATTTATAATTTCAATTATTGCCAATTTGCATTAAAATCATAAAGTGAAGATTTCAACACCTGTAACTGTCAAAAATATGTAAGGCATTAATTGTCTGCTGATGACAATCTATAATAATTGACTATTTTGTAACATTTGCAAACAGTTTTGACCCAGATCAGGCCCACAAAACATAGGACCTGATCCAGATCAAAGTGTTTGACAGACTTTGGTGGTGTTCCTGATAGATTTTTGAAAAATCAGAAGACAATACAATTTCAAAGCATACAAAATTAAAATAGCTTTTGTTCTGCCTCTCTTCAATAATGAAGTTTGTATTAATGTCCCACAATCATTGTGGTATTATGGTGACGGGCCACAGCTTAGAGGTTTTATCAGACAGACTGGGCAGTCTTAGTGTCAGAGTACTTTATTGGCTTTTAAAATTTGACAGGAAGTTAAATAAAAGTTCAAATCAGCAGTCTCGGGTACTGAACGCATGTACATGTATTGTATGCAATCATAGGTCTATAATTTTAGGGTAAAACAGATTTATTTTTACTTAAACAATCAGATGGATGCTAAAAAGAACCATCTCATTGGGGCAGTTCTTTTGAGTACCCTAAAAGATGTGATTTTGGAACTTGAGAAATAACTCGGACCCAGTATACAATATTTTCTTGGAAAGTATAACCTGTATCACCTCTAGGCTCAATCACATAATAGGTGGACCTGACTTGATTGCATCAATATTATCCTCGAAGGACCCGTTTCAGTGACCCTAAGGGCTCTTTAGCAAAATTACCAATCTTCTTGGAAACAATTAATTTTTGTGTATCTATGAGGGTCTGGAGAGGGGGGGTCTGGTATTCACTATTCAATAAATTTTTTTAGCCCATTATTCATCTCATTAAAAGTTTTGGGTTATTCATTAAAATTAGACCAATTATTCATTAAAATTATTCTATTATAACACAATGGGCCGCGATGCAACAAAATGATTTGTTAGCATTATTCATTAAAATCTGATTATTCACTATCCATTAATATTTTCTTCTATACATAAAAAAATAGGATTATTCATTATTTTTAGGCCCTCATTATTCACTATTCATTATTATTTTTTTGGCTCATTATTCACTATTCATTATATAAAAAGGCCATTATTCACTTATCATTATACCCCATCCAGACCCTCATCTACAGACTATAGGTCACTTTAGAACTATCTTTGGACAATATGTTTGACATAGAATAGAGTTCATAAAAATTAAAACAAAATATTTGACACAGTTTATCTTGACATACCCCATATTTCCTTACAGATATTGGTTGGAATCTGTTTCAGTGACCCCCAATTAATTTTTAAAACATTAACATCATGCAGTCAGTCCAAAGCATCTGTTCCTAATGTTAACTATCATCTACTTAAGACAAAACCATGTTAAAGCAATTTAGGTCTTTCTTTATTATGAAGTACAGTCCACATTTAAGATACTAGTTATGTAGCACAAACATACTGTAAAGCCTAAGGGGGTAGGGTTAAAAAAACTGTGCAAATATAAGCGAAAATTCAAATTTATTTCATAAAATTAACGATGCAAGTAGATGCTGAATGTCTATTTCTAAATTGTGGAGAAATAGGGCTTATCCGGCAGTGCTGTTTACACAGGTGTCAGATACTACACACAGCTGCAAGGGGTACAAGAAATCAGGGAACCTCATAGTTTTCCTATAGAGTTAGCCTGATCTCGCAGTCTTTTGCCTTGTTTATTTCAATATTTACACATATTAAGTAATACTGGCTAGCATACAGTTTCATACAAGGTCTGTCAAAGACTTGCAACACTTTTTGAAAGAAAGAGGAGTGATTTTCAGTGACCAAAAGAAAGTAGATCTTGTGGAATTGTGCCAAAAGTCGTCTGCTGCAAAAAATTGCTTTCACTATTGACTTATGTATGCATGTATAAAGACATACAAAGTGGACCCATCAGTGTTCTTGTAATGCAGAGCAGACTGCTACATTAAGAGCAGTCTGATCTGGGTCAACAAGTGCTGTATATGTAGAAATGGCTTTTTCTGCAGATGACAAAGCAGACAACTTTTGCTGTGAGTGGAGGTTTTAGTGCTATGGGTTTATGCTATGTCTTTTTTTAATAATCAGAATGGGTTCCTATTTATACGGTACATGTGCAGTGCATACCCTGTAAAGATCTTCTCACATTGATTAATATCTTACAAGTGTGACGTGCGGGCACAGGAAAATCCAAGATCTGCCTTGGGATATATTAGACTTGGCTGTGCTCTTATAAAGTTGCTAAGGACCCACTCCACTCTACTCCAGACAATGAAAACTGTTCAGACTGGGCGGATGCACAGGCTGATCTGAGTTTTCACTAGGTACTTATGCGAGGTATTTGATAATTTAACCCTTTATATACTTTTGACTCACAAATAAGTGTTTGGACAAACACATTGTACGAATGCTAAGACAATAACGATATTTTGAAATTTTATTTGGATATTATAACCTGCGACCCCTCCTATATAAAATGTAATGCATCAAACCAGATCATTATATTAAAACGATTAAGTGATGCTGAGAGTTTGGATCGGGCTCAGGTCTGACATTTTGTCGGGCCTGATCTGGGTCCAAACTGTTTGGCACTCTGATGACAATCCTTAATCAATCTTTAAAAAAAGGATGATTGTAATAAAATTCAGCAGACGACAAAAATGCAAAAAAATATCAAATGAGCTGTATTTTATTATAAATATGTACAAAATAAATATATGTAAATACTAAAATGGTCCATACTTTTGAACATACATAATGATGACGAGCTATCTTATCAGCATTGAGTTGATCATGAGGTCATGCGCAGGCTTTAACCCAGGATCTGCACCGCTCGAGATTCATCCTAGGCTTTGGAAAAGGGTAAAAAGTTACACCCACCATGTGCGGTTTTTGACGATAGCGGCTGTCACTGTTGCATTTTCCCCAAGAGCATCTCTTTGTTGGATTTGTCTTTAATTCATACAAAATAACATTTATCAATTATGCCCACAATAAACTCTCCTAATTGATTAAATTGACCTAACAGTAAAGGAATTTGACCTATTCTCCTAGTGTAAAGCAACAGCAGCTGGGAATCTTGTACCCTACAGGTAATCTCTACACACAGCATATAGATTGCCGGAGTAGCCCTATTGGCAATGTTATTGCATGTTTTCAGAAGTAAAAAGTCAATTATTGCTTTTCCGATTGACTAAAATGTCTATTTAATTTTGTTTGTGTTGTTGCTTTACGTTCCAAGTCAACAGCTATGGTCATGGCGGGATGGTCAGTTCACTTACCACACTTTTTCCTGGGCAAGCTTGAACAAGCGGATAACAAGTACTTCCCGCACATACTTTCGCTTGTATTACAAGCGAAAGTGAAGTCAGTTACTGACAACAACCCTTCTCAGGGATACAGACTAACCTTTTTTGGCCAGGAACAAGCTGGGCCCCTTAAACAAATGATTAGGGGCCAAGCCCAAAACTAGGGGACCCAGGATTCGGCAGAAAATTAAACAAATTACAACATAAAGTGCAACTTATAATTTACAACAGATGACAATTTCAAATTTTGCTGCTTTTTCAAAATTAACAGTGTTATCATGAACATGGTATTTCATGAGAATCATCTGCTGGCAGACGATTCTCATGGAATATCATACCTTATATGTTTATTGTCTGCTGCAGTCGTGATTGGCGTTTTAAGGGTTAATTAACAGAATTTGTAAATAGCTGAATGAAGATTTGTAAACTTCCAACAGCTGGTGTCAGATTTGACAAGACTTCATACATTTACATAATACCTTTTTTCAGGGGCAAGCATGGCCCTAAACATTTAAGTTTTAGGGGCCAAGCCCAAAATTTAGGGGCACTGGGCTACTGGGCCCCTGTTAGTCTTTTTCTCTGCTTATTGGATGATTCAGTGGAAGGGAGGAGGATGACCGTTACGTAGAACTTATTTCATGATCAATCTCCGCGAAAGTATGGGACCTGCAGGCCGGAATCGAACTCGCAACTCCTGGATCTGCAATCAGACACACATCCGACTGCGCTACGCGGCCCAGTAAATTGTCAATTTAAAAGATATAGTGTTTCCCACAGCCTGAAAAAAGGGCAGGGTGCTGGCCAGAAAAGGGGCACTTTTGATGCGTGAAATTCGCCCAAAAGGGCACTTTTGTTAGAACAGACTTTTCAAATGTGAGTTAGATAAAGGATTTTACGCCTGTTAAAAGGTTAGAATAGCTTCTAGTAGAGCACTGGATTCATTGGGATAACAAAAAGTTATTTTATACAGTAAAAATTAAAATATGACTATTTTTTTATATCAAAATGAAAATAAGGGCAGGAGGGGGAAAGTTTAGGGCAGGAGGGGGGAGCTTTAGGGCAGCAGGGTGCTCCCCCCTGCTATTCCTCTTTATGGGAAACACTAAGATATAAGAACACCACATATTTCAAACAGGTGTCTTTCACAAACTATCTGAACTGATCAGTTCTTTTTGCATGTGAAGTGATAAAAAAATAAGATGGAAGTCATATCAAAACAGAAAATACATTCAGATGTTGTTTTTAAACAAGGGTGTAGGCCTGAACTGGAAAACCTTAGGGTAAAAAAGTAAAAAGAAAAATGCCTAAAAATTTGGGGTTACCATGGTAACAAGTCTGTCAAACTACATTGAAATGGCAGCTCATTTTGAAAAGGTGGTCCTCCTACGATACAGGCTGTACTCACCAGCTCACTCGGTCACTGATAGTCAGTGACATTACAAAATACCATGTCTCAGCACAACAATGTGTAGAGTGTTATCTGTTTTTTTTACTCGTAGATCTACTACACAGTTGTGTATTGGCTCTAACGGCGAGTACACACGCATCTTTACTGATCTTGGCACTTTTCAGCCAGAGTTTTCCAGACTTTTTGCACCCTTAACATCCAACTTGGGCGCAAAATATCAAGGAATTTTAACAATATGAAGATAAAATAAACTTGTTACCTGCATAATTGTACATTGGTGACCATTTTTGGAAGTTAACATGAAAGTGTCAATCGATTACACGTTTCCATTTGATGATTTCGTGTGGGCAGTTGTCAGTCAATTGGTTGCACATCGGTAGCAATTGTAAGGCAGCGCATCGCGCATGCGTGATTTTTATGAAAGCTACAAACAACGCTGACTTTGTTGTGGAATAACGACGATACCGAATAAACTGGAAATATGCCACTCTGCCGACATGTAGATTGATATCTCACTTACATCATATTAAAAATATGCCAAAATTTAAATTGGGTGCCAAAAAGTATTCCAAAAAATAAAAATGCAATGTTCAGCGGAAGTTGCAATAAGCTTTTATGGTGCTCGCTTTCGGAAGACATTCAAGTCGTTGATATCGCTGTTGGTGTCGTTATTTGTGTTTTCCATCGTGTATTTAGGATTGAAGTTTTCAAAATACCCAACGGGCTTACGAACTAAAGCCAGATATGCGATTTCAAAGTGTTTGAAAACGGCGGAAGTAGTGTGATTTTCAAGCTAGATTTTTTAGACAAGATATAGTCCCAACGGCGGATGCAGAATTTTTTTAAAATCTTGACGACGGCCTTAGTTACCGCCCTACTGACAGTGAAAGAAATACAAGTAAAACATTTTGTGACTTTCAAATAATCTCCCTTGCAATCAAATGTATAGCATTTCTTTGCCTTTAAATTACAGAGTAGGAACACACATTTTTTATACAATGAAGGATAAAATGGAGGACTTTCATTTTATTGTGATGGTAAGATTTTGTTCTCTTTTTTCTGATTATCATATTCATTAATCTACAGACCATATGCTATCCAACGTTCGCCTGGATCTAATAATGCCAAGCTATTTTCATAAAACATCATTCTTTGTGCAAACACTCTGTCACAAAATTTAAAGTTACGAATAAAAGTGTACACTGTATGGAAATTTGTGACAGAGTGTTTGTCTAATGTATGAAATTCTATTCCACAATTATGGTCTAATAAGATCGGAACAAAAGTCTGCTTGCATATGTGTGTAAAACTAAGAGAAAATGCAGTTTACTTTCGCTGGTGAGAACTCTTGGTCAATTTACGCCATTTTCCTGTTCAGTGTATCAAAACAAAAAAAAAACATGTATTTTTTAACATGAAACTATCTGCACATTTTAATGAAGTTTTCCAATTATATTTGGTATGGTATTTGACTGTCTTCGAGCACCGTTTCTATCAGGCATGGGGCGAATTGCTTTGGCAAGTAATGCATTCAAATTAGCATTACTTGAAAAAAAAAATGTGCATTGGATTAGCATTACTAGATTTTGAAAAAGTCATGCATTGAATTAGCATTATTTAAGAAAGTAATGCATTGAATTAAACATTACTTTCATTCATGTGAAACAGAATCATACAAAACTGTAAACTCTGAACATTTTAATACAATGAACAAAATTTGCCGAAAGGGTAAACATGTAAATTTCAAATATGTCATATATGTAAATATTTCACATGAACCATGGGTTACAATGTTAACATTTTGTACTGAATTTCGTATTTTCGTCAGTTACCCATAGGACAGAGACCAATTGCCTTACTAGATTCTAGTAAGTCAATTAACATTAAATCCATCTCCACAGCAGCAACTATTTATTTAATGTCAACTGCTCTTCAAAACTGCAAGATTAATTGTTTAAACAGTGTGCTCCCTGGGAAACTGGAAGTTATAATGTATGCATTAATAAATTGGTATAAAAGCTATGTTTTATTCCATTGTCACAATATAGATCACAGCAACAACAATAACAGGTAGAGATGTCTCGGCTTTAGTACGAAAATAAGTGTAAGTTTATACCAAAAGGGATGGCAGTTCAGCTGCTTCCTAATAACAGATATATATTTGTACTGATACAATACGAAGTAAACATTTACCGATGATAAATCCTTCACATTTCTACCTATTATATGGTGGCAGCTGAACTGCCTACCTTATTGGTATAAACTTGCCACTATTACCGTACTAAAACAATGTCAGTTAAAACATTATCTGGCGATAAATCCTTAAAGTTTCTACCTGTTATTAGGTGGCAGCTGAACTGCCATCCCATTTGGTATAAACTTCCACTTATTTCTATACTAAAACAATACGAGGTAAACATTTTCAGGCGATAAATCCTTAACATTTCTACAGGTTATTAGGTGGCAGCTGAACTGCCATCCCTTTTGGTATAAACTTACACTTATTTTCGTACTAAGGCAATATGAGATGAAAAAATCCAAGTGATAAATCTTTAACATTTCTACCTGTTATTGTTGTTATTGTAATCTAGATCGTGACAATCGAATAAAACATAGCTTTTAAAGTTACACAAGGATCAGTTGCAGTTCTGCTGTCACCAAATTCTGAAATGTATGCTATTTAACTGTAAGTTTATACCATAAGGGGTGGCAATTCAGCTGCCACCTAACCACAGGTATAAATGTTAAGGACTTATCATTGGAAAATGTTTTACCGCATATTGTTTATTGCAAAAAATAAGTGTAAGTTTATACTATAAGGGTGGCAGTTCAGCTGCCACCTAACAACAGGTAGAAAAATTAAGGATTTATCACTGGAAAATGTTTTACCGCAAATTGTTTATTGCATAAAATAAGTGTAAGTTTATACCATAAGGAGTGGCAGTTCAGCTGCCACCTAACTACAGGTAGAAATGTTCAGGACTTATTACTGGAAAATGTTTTACCACAGAATGTTTATTGCACAAAAATAAGTGTGTAAGTTTATACCATATGAGGTGGCAGTTCAGCTGTCACCATATTACAGGTAGAAATATTAAGGAATTATCATAGGAAAGTGTTTTATCGCAGATTGTTTATTGCGCAAAAAGAAGCGTAAGTTTATACTATAAGGTAGAAATGTTAAGGACTCATCACTGGAAAATGTTTTACCGCAGATTGTTTATTGCACAAAAATAAGTGTTAGTTCATATTATAAGAGGTGGCAGTTTTGCTGCCACCTAATTTGGTTTAAAGCTTACACATTTGTTTTACAAAACACACATAAATTAAGATTACTGTTATGTAATTCTTTTCTTTAAATGAAACAGTATTTAGCCACTTATCGTCTGCTTCCCTAGTCTGTTGATGTTCTTATGTAGCTCTTATGTAGCTTATATTGCAAACAATATGGATCCAGATGAGACTGCTCCCCCGTAACATTGTCTTCCATGAAAAGAAATCTCCATGAAAAATCTAGTCTGAAGTGCATTTAAATGTGTGCAGCAGACTAGAAATGCAGACAACATTTTAAGAAAAAAGTTATTGCTGAAGCTTTCTGGTGTAGATTTGTAAAAATGCTTGTCACAATGCAGGATGCAGATTGTTATTTTAACAACTGAGAGTCTTGCTAGCAGATTGATGTTGACAGATTTTTAACACTAAAACAAACACTGATTTTGAAGCTCCTCCCCACATTTTAAACTCTGGTCGTGTGTCTCCTGGGTACAGTAACATTTGTTAAAATTTTATAATTTTTGAAAATTAAAGGATTTATAACTAGCAACCCAGCTCTTTTTTTTCAAGCGATCTTATTTTACACCACTGGAAAGATCTCAATGAAAGCTTTCCAAAACAGTTTCTTATTTGTGTTTTGAGAGGAAAATTATAAACATTAAGAGTTTCCTTCCTATATCTTTTGTCTGGATTATCCAATCAGCAAAGCACAGGCTTATCTTAATGCCTTATTTCTTATACATTTGTCCCCAAAATACTTACCCTGTAGTAAAATTGGTCAAAAGGACACACTGTCAGTGGTCAAGTGTCAAAATTGTAAACAGGACAATTGAGTGATAATTACCTTAATTTTCCAATAATTATATTGTGATCCAAACACTGTTTCTTTAAAAATGAATTGTAACAAAATTTACACCATTTTAAAACTAATATAATTAGCTTTAAAACAATTTATAAGCATTTGACTTAAGCAAAGTGGGAGTATATCATCACTTCCCAGGTATTTTTTTACTATTCGAGTACTTATAGTGGTTCTTCTGGGGTTGCTAGTAACTGTAAACTGTTTCACTTTATTGATATATAATCAAAACCTTAACTTACAAATGTTTCACAGTTCATTTTGCATGTTCATATCCTTGATGAAGTTAAACAAAAAGAAATTGTGAATGTAAATAATTATAAATAAAAATCTCATACAGGATTATCCTTTTGTTGTGGATCTAGCTTTCTACTGTACAGTCCGTTTCCTTATGGTATAATTTCTGTTAGACAGTAATTCAAATAAATGCATGTAATGCATTGAAATTTACAAAAGTAATGCATTGAAGTAGCATTTAAATAATGCAAAATGCAAAAAACTGGTGAATTAATTATGACCTTGAATTACTGGAAAAAATAATGCATTAATAATGCATCAGCATTAACGATTAATTCGCCTTGTACATTGCCTGCAATGCATTACTTTACTTTGTTAATGGTGGCCTGCTTCGAATCGAACTATAGTTCCTACTAAAGTTCTGATGTAATAGATGCGTGCGCCAGTTTACACCCGCACAGCTTCAGTTGCAACTTTAGTTGGTTGGCAAATAAACAAAGTGAATAGCCCTATATGCCCCTTTCAAGTCTTCATCGCAGACGATAATGATGTGTGTATATATACTACACATCCTACTCTAGTTAACAATTACGAATAACTGGGACCACAAATAGAGCACGACAAGGCTTTATTTTGTAAAAAAAATCATATTGAGGCTACTGACATATATTGACACCATCTTGCTAGATATGTCTAGGGGAGGGAACTAGACAATCTACTATAGTAACGGTGCTGTGGCCCACCTTCGATTCTAGTAGGTTTGTGACATCACTATAGTAGCAACTATTGGTGTTCGAATCAAACTTGAGTTACTATAGCAGGAACTATAGTCCGATTTGAAGTGCTCTTTGGTCGTCAATTCATTTCGAGAAAAATGTCCTAAAGTTATATTCCTATGGGATGCCTGTGCTCTGAAGACCTTGTTTGCAGTTACAACTATTCCCCAATGTGATTGGAAAAAGGTTACACAGGTAAGATGAGTTCTACGTATTTAATAAATTATTACAGGCCTCAGTGATAGCAATTGGAATAAGAATTTCCTAACTCTAACAGCCACTCTTTCAATTGATATTCTTTTGTCTTCAACTTTATTGCAAGTTATGATTACCCCTCCCTTTTGACGGACTGTATTGAAATTCGACCTTTAGAAAGAACAAAGGGTGCTTTTAACATCTATATTGATAGTAAGGCCTGTTGAACCATTGTAAGTCTTATCTCTATCTTGAGGTATACCGGAAATTAATTACAGGATCATAGCCATAAAAGGACTAAACTGCAACATTTTGAGTTAGGACCTTTTCGAATAGAAGTGATTGTTTAAACGTTAAGAGACAGAAAAATGTCCAAAAATGATTCAGAATTTATGTTAATGTTTTCAGCAAAACTAGGGCCAATAAAGCGCATCTCCAAATTACCAATTTGAAATTTGACCCCTCCCAAGTTTAAGCTTGTCTGTTGATTTTATTTATTTGAATTTTGTTGTAGTATTGATTCTCGATACATTGAATACATGTCTACATTAAGCCATAAAAGACAAATTGAAAATTTAATTTGAGTCCATAGAAAATAAGCATCAAATGTACATGTAATGTTTCTTTTTTATCAGTATATAAGATAGTAGTATATGAGTTTCGTTTTAGGACAGACAGTTCATGATAGTGAGAACACCCTGGGTTCTGTTTAAAGACAACATCCGTGTGTCATGTTCACTTTGATCAGGGTGTTGCTACTAACAAGAACCGTCTGAAAAACGAAATTGAGCCACGACATGAGATTTCCTAGAATGTGGTATGTGCGACCAGCAAAGCCTCAGATCAGCCTGCGCATACGCGTAGTCTGATCAGAGCCTTTGCTTGTCACTTGAATATTCTACGACTGTTAAGTTACTGACTAATCGTCATTTGGAGTTTCTAAGCTTAAAAGGAGGCTGCACAGACTCATCTGAGTCTACACTTGTCAACATGTCACATTGTTGGAAAGCACAGGTCACGGTTCAATTCATTTCTTAATGATTGTACCCTGCATTATAAGCGCACATTTAGTTCTTTTTGCAGTATGAATGCTATTACTAACTTCGAACAGACTCACATCCACTCTAGTGGTGCAGTTTCATAATACATATGTGCCAGCACATGATGTTTTAGTACTTATTACTTATGCCCAAATGTTTCTTACATGTATAATTACAACTGTCATAACATTTATTGAGATCCGTTAATCTGATTGGTCAAGAACGGTCATCTGACCGTATTGACCTGTATTAATTTTCATGTTTCAATGAACTTCTTTTCATATTCATAAGGGGCGGAGACATTCACAGCAGAACTTCTTTTGTGATACTGTGCAATGCTTATATGAAGAGAAATGGACAGCCGCCAACTACTTAAACTTTACTTAATACTTACACAGATATTTTCAGGTGGAAAAGCAAAAATTAACTTACATACTACAATGCAATCTCGTTGCCATCTTGTTTTTAACGGCGTGGCGTCTACATACGCGTCATAGTGCACGTCATAGTCTAAATGCGACCAGAGAGAGGTAGGCCTCACGCATGTTCTTTTATTTTATGAAAGAAACTTATGTAATTGTATGCGCCTCTTAGTAGGCGGGGTAAATGACTGTGGTGGTTAAAAATGCATAAAAAGGGTTTTCCATTCTTAGTTACCCCACCCACCTCTAGTAGTCTGGTATGACATGAACGAAAATCATATTTTTTAATCTACTTCCTTTTAGCTATAATGCTTCGGCATTTTCAGACCAGAATCAAAATTGATATGCTGTTGGATAAGTGTAGGTGCAAAACTGTCTTTTCAGATTTTTGGGCCATTTTAGGCCAAATTCTCTTTGTGGTTACTATGGCAACGAGCAATAAACTAAGAGAACAGAACATATATTAACGGATTTTTGTTGATTGTGGATGCACCCCAAACATCTTTACATAAGGGAAAATTTTATTTTGAAAACAACAACAACTACAGCAAAAAAGTTTTTTAGTTGAAAAAGTTACTGATGATTTTGTTGCCATGTTAACATGAATTTGGATATTTCATTTGTAAATTTTATTTTGGTGTTGATAATAAGGTGCTGTTTACATAATATGTGCATAAATAATCAATTTGATCCTTTGTTTAAGGGAGATAGTTTACTTTGAACACGCTCTTTTTGTGAAATCACTCACTATCTGATGGTTTGGTTGCCATGGTTACCTATATTTAAATAATTGCATCATTTTCATTTTTTCGTTTTTGTTAAACAGATGTGGACTTGCGAGAATATGTATACATTCTCCATATTTCTGTTTGCAGAAGCAAGATAATTTGCTTTGAAATATCTGTATTTTTGTAAAACCTCTGACGGCCAGATAGTTCCGTTGCCATGGAAGCAAAAATTATAAACATTTTGATTTTTTTTTTATTCGTGGCATTTGTAAATAAGAAATGTGTTATTTAGGCACTATATATATCCTTCATAAACACCTTTGCCGTAAAGAGATATTTAGATTTGAAAATGGTAAATTTTTAATGGTCTGAAAACTGTTTTCCATGGTGACACGTTTGTTGCTAGGTAACACAGTACAAATGGCATAGTTCATGTTTTCACTAAAATTTTGAATACAACTAATGTGGTCCTCTTAACAGACTTAGAAGTAAATGTAATCAAATTAAATCTCATACCACAAAAGCCAGCATGAAAAGTGTCAATTTTACATTTTTCCGTGGGCAACTCTCCGCCAATCTCCAAGAAATATTAATTTCCGGTTTCCATGGCAACCACTGTCAGAAAAAGGGAATGCTTTGTTTTGTGAAAGTTTTTCAACCCAAGTCTGATTCAATGGAGATAAAATTATTGATTTCTTAGACTAGTCACTTATGACCATCTGCATGATTCTCAGGGAGAATGCTTATTAAAACTGTAAACGTAATTTTAAGGGAAACATAATTATAAAATACTTAAGAAAAAGAATAACGAAAGAAATTGTAATTATAAGAATTGAAAATTATATTTCTGCGTTGCACTGAGGTATGAAATGTCGTTTAAATTACATTTAAAGTTAGCATGAACGCAAATTAGATGTAATTTTCCCGACATGCCATACCTCAGTGAAACGCAGAAAAAACACTTTAAAATTCTTAAACAAACGCCCATGCTGATGTATCCAGCAATGCAATTGGTCCGAATTTATGATTCTGTTTCTATATCCATTCTTTATGCATGCGAGCAGCGCTGACTCTGGCGAGTCTGCGTACATGCAATTAGTAGCGATTAGTAGTAAACATCTTGTGCACAGGTCTATAGGGTCCATCGTATGGACGAAAATCAGGGTTGATGTTCATCAGCTTGCTTCAAATGAAGCCTCAGATTAACCCTTTCCTTCATAAGCTCCACTCTCTATGAATAATTAGAAAGTGCTTGTCAGGTCCAAGTGTAATCATATCTAATCATATTTCCATAAACAAACAGAGTCAATCCTGACCAAGCAGCTCTTAAAAGAGCTGCCTGATCTGGGTCTGCTCTATTTGCAAACGTGTTAAATGCGTCTCTATGAGGTAAAGTGTTAATATAAGTCGAAAGACATTCTTCTAAATCCCATTTGAATGCTTATTAATTGTGTTCATACTACATGTATCGATTTGTTTTGTTTGTTTGATTTGATTCTTTACGTCCCATCAACAATCTTTCAGTTAAACAGGGACGGGTCTTCCTGGGTTGAAACAGTACTACGCTAGGATAAATGTGTCTTGCTCAAGGACCATAACGCAGTGACGTAGATGAGGCTCGAATCCGCGGCCCCTTGGTCTCGAGTCAGGCACTCTACCACTAAGCCACTGCGCTCCCTCCACATGTATTGAACAAATGTATTGGAGTAATTGTATATTGGCTACATAAATAAAATACGTCTGAACAACTTTTGTAACAGACAGCTCAGACCTGGTTCTTAATCGTTAAAATATGTAAGAATATTAAGAATGTCACAAAAGCATGCGCACTTTGCACTTATTTAGGTCAGAATGACATACTCTGTGAGCACTTTATGATCATGTCCGTTCTCCATTCGCCGTGAAATTGGTATGTTTATAGTAGCCCTGCCTTGAACAAGTGACAAATAAAGTAAAGAATAAATTCAAACACCATTTTCTGGCTCTGGACACTGGCGTTATTAACTCCAAAGGCCATATAATCGCTGAAACACACAGCAGTTTCACTCTCGTTGCCTTTATCAAATTCATTCTTATCATCAAAGACAGACATGAAAGCATCCCTTCGCCTGGCATCGATGATGTTCCGCAGGATAGCTGAGTATTCGCTTCTTGAAAATTTGATCGTGGGACATGCCATTAAGGAGTTGACAGAAACGCTTTTTGAAACAAAATGACTCTTATCCATATAGCTAAATATGGGTTCACCAACATCATCAAAGGGTGCCACATGGATAAGACGAACTTTGAAATACGTGATTCCATCTTCTTTTATCTTGACAGGCATAGATTTGCTCACTATTCCCGCCATTTTATCAACTATAAGATGGTCCTGGCAAGTGCTGTCTGTACGATACGCTGATGTTGCGATGTAATTGGTTGCTCTTTCGAATGGCTTCTTAGAGGTTGAGATGGGTTCTTCCTCGTTGGTAACATACACAAAAGAATATTTTATTCGACATTTCTCAGCACGAAGACCAATACTTTTTATGATCTTCTGATGGATGGCTTTACCGACTTTACTTGTGTTGTAGAATGATACGTCTTCAGTTGGAGTCCACAGTGGCTCCAGTCTGTATGTTGCTTCTATTGCAAGGCCGTAAGTTTTCAAAATAGGTTTTCTACAAACTCCAAAGTAGGGCACTGTTAGAACTGGGCAGATGAGCTTCTTGCAAATCTCCTGAAACATAAAATGTATACGCTAAATCAGGTGTGTTGCATAAGGTCCTAAAAAGCTTATTACATCAGATAAACTATTTGCTTGTCTAACTTTTCGTGGTAACTTAATAGTGCTGAGAAAAGCACAAAATATATGGAAGAAAATGTCTTTTTGGAAAAATATTTAAAATAAAACAGTCATAATCCAAGTTTACAATAAATAATTTCAATAGATATTTTTCTTCCCAGAATCAACTCTTGTGATGTATACCGAGACTAATGTCCGCCATTTTCAAGGACGTTTTACCAACAAATTTTCGTAGGTCTTCTCGAGGTAGCGATAATTACAGTAGTAACACAACATTATAAATTCATCTTGTTAACGATCTCTTCTACAAAGTTACCAAGTAAAACACGATAGAAAAAAGTAGATAAATTGTTATATTTTCATACATTGCATTTGGAAACTGGTTGTTTTGTCTGTCATGGAAATTTTGAGATGACACCCTAATCACGTGACCAAACATATTCATAGGGTTGAGTTGCGAAAGGTATTTTAGTAAAATACCACAAAAATGTTTATAACATGAAAACATTTTGGTGAATGAATGATAATTGGACCAGTACACCAGATTTCCAGTACTTATCACATACATGCATGTGCAAATGCCTCAAAAACGCCATTTCTGGTGTATCCAGCGGGACTAAGGGTTCAATATGAGATCTTGCCCCGAGGTTATTAACATTTTTTCGTGGTAAACTCAAATGAGCTGCTACTTATCATAGACTACTAAACTTGGTATCTAATTAAAGTTTAGGCCAAGGCTTTTCATCCAATAATCACATATGCAAATTATGTAATTTGCATATTCATAAATATTAATGAAAACGTAAAAAAAATATGAGAAAAACGTTTAAATTGCGCAAGGTGGGTCACAATAGACCCCGGCAAACTCATTATAGTCGTGGAACCGAAATCGCGTATCGTGGAAAACACATTTTTGGCACCCGAGAGCTAAACGGCTGGATTTTTGTATACTGATAGTCCAAATAGTACTTGATATGAAACCACTGTATAGCAATGCGACACGAATTGCGTTTCGCGGAAAAATGCATTTTTTGTATGCCACATAGGCCAAGTTAAGCAATCGTAATTTTCCCTTATCAGTAAGTTAAAGAGTGTGTTTTGGGTCTTCAAAAGAACCGTCTCATTTAATAGGTCAATTTAAGTACCCACAACATATGTTTTGGTTGAGAAATAACAAAATAGTTTTCCATCATGTACTCTTATCTGGAAGACGGCTATAAGAATGGTGATAAGATAGTAGTTATACGCGTTTTTTTTTCATCTGCATTTTAACACTGTTAAATGAAACTAATGTTTTCTGTAGAAAAATCATCTTTGCCCCTTCAATGACCCTCTGTATCAAAGCCGTTGTAAATATGGAAGATAAATATCCTTTAAACCTAGATAAATTTAATTTATCTGTTAAATTGTTTTTAAGCTGTCCATGGTATTTTAGCTATGAACAGACTGACATGGACTGAAATTATCGTTATTTCATATTTGTGTCGCCTGCAAAGCATGGTTGACACATAGGGATCATGACTCCGGTGGTGTCGTCGTCGGCGTCTGCGCTGTCACACTTTTGGTTTCCGATCGATAACTCTTGAAGGGATGCATCAATTTCATTTAAACTTTACAGAAGGGTCAAGCATTATTTAATGCAGGTCAAGTTAGAAAACGGGGGTATTCCACATAATTTTGCCTGAGTCATGGCCCTTTTTTACTTAGATTTTGACTTAAGCGTTTTTTTTCCGATCAGTAACTTTTGAAGGGATGCAACAATTTTTTTTCAAAATTTACAGAATGGTAAAGCACCACAAAATACAGGTCAAGTTTGAATTTGGAGGTAATTCGCGAATTGGCCTTTTTGACTAAGGTTTAGGCTAATGCAAACACTATATTGGCTTTTATGTGCAATAAACTTCTCATTTCTCCAAAACTATAATATCTGACAACTTTTTACTGTAGGCAATGATTGCCCAGCGCCTGTAGATAAGCATGGCAGTGATTTAAATTTTACATCAAACCCCTGACCCCTTACGTGGGGTTAAAGGTCAAATATTTAAATTTCGCAATAACTCAGTCAATTGTTAAAACTTTTACAGAAATTTCACATGCAGACAGAGGTACAATAAATATGAAACATATCAAACATATCAAACGTGATTTTCGATCGAAGGCCTGTGCTGCAAAAATTAGAGTGAATCACGAATGCATCAATATTGTAGCAAATATTTTGCCTATAGACCCCCACTGACCTTAGATATATTAAGTTCAAAATTCAACTGTTTCAGAACAATGTCATGTTGCATATCAAATTAAAGGGACTCACGAATGCAGGAACATGGTAGCAAATATTTTGCCTGCAGACCCACCTCCCCCTTGAACCCAAGGGGATGGGGTCGAAATACAACTTTTTTTAGAACATGGTTATGTTGCATATCAAATGAAAGGGAAACATAAATGCTGCAACATGGTAGCAACTATTTTTCCCAAAGACCCCTCCAACCCTGGTGATGGGATCAATAGGTCAAAACTCAACTTTTTCAGAACATGGTCATGTTGCATATCAAATTAAATGGAATCACGAAATGTAGCAACATGGTAGCAAATATTTTGCCCGAAGTCCCCCCTGACCATAGTGGTCAAAAGGTTCAAAACTCAACTTCTTCAGAACAATGTCATGTTGCATATCAAATAAAAGGGACTCACAAATGCAACAACATGGTCACACATATTTTACATGCAGATCCCCATTCACCTCATTGACCCTGAGGTTGGGGCCAGAAGGTCAAACTTTCACTTTTTCAGAACATGGTCATATTGCATATCACATTAAAGGGAATCACAAATGCAGCAACATGGTAGAAAATGTTATACCCGCAGACCCCCTCCCCCGACCCTGGGGAAGGGGTCAATAGGTCAAAAGTCAACTTTTTCAGAACATGGTCATGTTGCATATCAAATTAAAGGGAATGACGAATGCAGCAACATACAAGCACATACTCTGTCCTTACCCACACCCCTACACCTGAGATGGGATCAAAAGGTCAAAACATATTTTTACGGAAAGTAGTCATGTTGCAGATAACATTAAAGGGAATCGAACGTGGAGCACTATGCAAGTAAGTAAGGTTGCAAAGATCAGGAATTGATACAATCAAGTACCACACCTGACCCAGGATACCAATGGGAAAGTGACATCAGGCCCCTACCATCTCATCAATAGATAAGTCATTTAGTCAGAACCGTCATAGAGTCTGAAGTCCTACCCACCGGCGTGCAATTAAAGAGGAAAGCAAAGTTGCCAACCGTGATTGGGTTGACCATCAAGCACATATTCTGTTATCTTACACACCCTCAACCCCCAGATGGGGTCAAAAGGTCAAAACATTTTTTTTCTGAAAGTAATCATGTTGCATATCAAATATCTGACCTCTGGGTCAGGTTGATGTTGAAATTGTACAGATAAGTTTAATTATTATAGAACTAAGCACTAAAAAATGTTGAGACTCAAGGTAAACTTAGGGGATGGAGAAACGGTATTAATTAATTTTATGTTTTGTGATTAATAGGTTTCTCTAAAATAACCCTTCAATGGGCGATATAAATTCGATGAATAAGCGTTGTTTGACTTCTGTTTTGCCAGGCGACAAATCCTATTCTCTGAGTTCTAGTTTTACTTTTCAGCTACTTTTCTAGTTTGTCATAGAAAAAATAGAATAATGCAATTTGATTCCATTTGAATTAAATTCTTTTATTATAGAGAATAGCATTTCAAATTAGTTGTTTTCAAAGGTGGTAACTTATAACAATATAATAATTAGACCGTCAGCATTGTTTTGACGCATATTTAAATAAGTATTTTCGATTCTTTTATGCATACAACCGTACACAGAACATAGAACGTTTTGTTGAAAATTTATGGAATCTTTCAAAGATAAGTATTTATTAAATTGGTAGGTTTGTGTTGTAATATATTTTGTGGAAGTGACGCTTTAATATTAGTAGATTATAAATCTATTTATCTTATGACGTCGCGTCTGGGAATGAAATAATGCCATGCAATAAAATCGATAAACCACTAGTGGTTTACAGATTTCGGGAAACATAACGATTTCCAAATGAGACTTCAAAGTTATCTTAATGTCATATGATAAATATAATCTAACACTCGGGCTCTTGTATTATTGAATGTATTAAACTCGCTGCGAAAAAGCGATAAAATGCTCGACAAGCCTCGCATTTTATCTTTTTTCCACAACTCGTTGAATAAATTCAATTAAACATGAGCACTCATGTAAGATCCTTTATATATTTCATATAGAAATGTTTATGAAGTTGACATTGCCATGGTTTGGTATTGTGGTGTACATGCGCGAAAGCAAAATAATTTTTGTCATATTAAAACGGTTGTTCCGTTGTTTGAAATATTGAATTAACATGCCTTTTATATAGTTGAAGGTAAATGATTCGTTATTAATGTTTGGTCCATAAATATTGACAAATGCAATCTTCGCAGTTGGAAAGTGTCATTGACCTATATTGTTATACAACGGAGAGTGTGGATTTCAGAACTCGTAGAATTTCGTAATGGTTACATGTAGTAGTAAGTTATGTCGCTTCACTTTCTTTGCTAAGTTAATCTATGTCTGCATGTATGCCTTTATGTTTTCAACAAGTGTGTGTGTGTGTGTGTGTGTGTGTGTGTGTGTGAGAGAGAGAGAGAGAGCTCTAACTTCATCTTTAATTCAACCAATTTTTACTTTTGCATAGAGGGTCAGCCAGATTAAATGAATCTAAGACGTGAGCGTCTTAGTAACGACGTTAGTTGAACATTATTAATTGAATGTAAATGATGTAGCGAATGCATGTACGTATGCTTTTACGCCTCTATTTAGTCTCCATAATATTAATAATCTATATATACCAAAAACTGTTAAGCAGCTTAATTTTAGTTACATCATATATATCTAAATTTATTGTTTATTTTCATATTCTCGATAATATGGCACCTAAGAGAAAGACACAACAGGCTAAGGCACCAACAATTAATCAGAAAAAAAAAACAGACGACAATCGAAGTCTACAGAGGATACGAATGAACCAACACAAACAATTTCTGCTTACCAGGTCATCAATGTACATCCACCATTTGGGAATGAAAGTAAGTAAGGGTGCAAAGATCAGGAATCGATAAAATCAAGTACACACCTGACCCAGAATACTAATTGGAAAGTGACAAACCACAGTTGGACACCACAAACGAGAGCCAAGAGGTCATCCCTTTCCCAGCAGGTGACCACAAGGCAGATATAAACAGACGCTCATAAAGGCATAGCAAACACAAGACAGAAAAACACAAAAGATCCACAAAAGAAGTACCGCCTTGGAACGGTCAGTAAAATATTTACTGGATGGCTTTAACCGGTTTAAAGGCGCCAACCTCACCCTTAATTCAGATGTGGATCAAGACACGAAGATATTTGGTTTGCATGAAAGACTCCTAACTTATCAATGCATCATCTCCCAGAACATATAAATTAAAATATAACAAGGATAAGGACTCAACAGTAAAGAAAACTGAATACCGGAACAAAAGAAATCTAACAGGTAAACCCCGGTGGGCCCAACAAACAGCTAAAATATCAGGCCCCTACCATCTCACCAATAAATAAGTATTTAAGTCGGAACCGTCATAGAGTCTCAAATCCTACCCACGGGCGTGCAATTAAAGAGGAAAGCAAAGTTGCCAACCGTGATTGGGTTGACCACAAAGCATGCAGTCTGTTGCAATACATTAATGTTATAGCCGATCTTTTTATAATGGGAAATTATTTTAATGAACTGCGCTGAAAAATTATTAGAGCCAACAATCTTCTTCAATTTAAACACCAAGTCACCATAGAATTCAGGTTCCGAAAGTCCTAGACGCAAGATAGATTTAAGTCCAACTTGGAATTTAGATATAAAATCATAGTATCGTCTATAAAATTTAGAAAAGCTTTTGCGAAGTTTATGATACCGATATTCTTGTTTAAGAAAGTTCTGAGTTAACAATTTATTGCGAGTGATGAAGTCAGTAACATAGCTAGACGCTCTAGCAAAACAAATGAGTTGAGAGTTATAGACTCCATAGGTTGTAGAGCGAGGAACATCACCATCTAAAAATGGGAAATTGACAAGTTCAAAATCAAAGTCGTCATGTTTATCATAAATTTTGGTTGAAACAATATCATTAGAAATTGACAAATGCAAGTTTAAAAAAGGCTTTGACCAGTGCTGTCACGGCTACTGGCACACCCACAGTCACAACACAGCAGGGCACTGGCTTTCCAATTAATGAGCAACTGCGAGATGAGCATTATGAAGACCCTATCCCCATTCCCACGTAGGCAGAGCAAGACATATCGTAAATGATGGTATAAAGGACAAAATATGGAATCCGGAATACAGTGAATTGACATTATTACTTAGGCTGAATTTCTGTTAATCTGCTTCAAATATATCCAGTACATTAACAGTGGTGAACAATCAATTAAACATAAAGCAGTCTGGCGCAAAATCAAAGTGCCTATAGATTAAATCCGAAATTGGACAGGTGTATTTATAAATTTCATTATAGTTTTCTCTCTTAAATAGGAAGATAGAGTTGTTAAATTACTGAAATATATGACATTAATAAGGAGGGCTGCTATGAAAAATCCATTACAAAAGTGGCTTGAATATAATACACAATTTTGGTTGAGAATGTCAAAAGATCCCAGTAAAAATTGGGCTATTATTGATGGCCACCTTTGGTTGTCAAGTTTTTTGTTTGGAGATTTTACAGCTGTCACATAATCTGCAGCACCTAGCTACGAATATAATTTCAAAGGGGTTTGTGCTAGGCTTATCTGTGCTTATGCTCCTACATGCATGAAATGCAAAGCGACACATTCCGCATGTACATGTAATCTGTATTTGTATCTAAATAAACGATTAACAGTCGTGAAGACAATGCAGGTCAATCAACCTCTTATCAGGCACTTGGATTTGGGTTCATTCGGCCCAGCTTGATGTCAAGACCTTTTTAACCTGGGAAATGGGGGTGGTGGTGGGGGTAGGTAGTATCATTTTTCTTAAAACATAGGCTGGGTCAAGCATCTGCCATTCAACCCCAGAAAATGCCAGCAATTTCAAGCACCCCAAATTTATTTGAAATTTTAGCGACCCAAAAATATACCCCCTCATTCTGTTCCTAGAATTTAAGAAAATACCCTCAAATGCATAAATGACCTCTAAATATATTCCAATTTTGTGATAACCCCCCAAAATATCCACAAAATCTTCATAACCAAAAAATATTCATTTTTCTGAAAATCCCAAAAATATTGAAGTTCAAAGTTATGAACCCAAAAAATGACCAGAGCCTACGTATGTATGAAAATATCAGAGTAGCCCCCCCCCCCCACCATCCCCCCCCCAAACAGCTGGGTTTTCAACCCGCTGCACCATCTTCAATGTACATGCCATGTCAATGCATGAATATAGGCACAGGCTACAAGGTCACTAGGGTACTTATCCCACAAACCTAATTTTTGGGCCCAAGTCAGATTTGTGTGCCCTTAGGCATACCCCTATTACGGTGGCCAGGTTGCATGACTTGCTTAGGAAATACCCTAAGAAGGCTGATGGCGCAATTTTGTCTGGTGGGTTTCAGTTTGCTTTTAGCTTGCAATCTTTGACTAATTCTCTTCAGTTCTGTGCAAAAGCCATGCCATCCGCTCGTGCATTTATATGAAGAATATACTCATGCCATCCGCTCGTGCATTTATATGAAGAATATACTCAAGCACGAGTCAAGTGAAACAACCACAGCACAAAATCCGTTTGTCAAAAGGAATTAAGGAAACTTTTTTAATTTGCAAACTTTTTCTTATAAAGTTTAATGGAATATCCTTTATGCTTGGCAGTGAATGGACATCTGCCAATAAGTTACAGACTGAGGCTGCGTAACTTATTTTCGCAGAGACTGGGTATTTCTACGCTGACTTGAATCTTTGAATGTTTCAGATATTTTGAGGGACATTACACTTCTTGAATTGCTACCAATAGTAGTAATGGCAAAGGAATCGATAAGACTGTCCCACTATATATGTCGCCATTATCATCCAGTTCAATTCAAGCAGCGATTTTATCAAAATAATTTAATTAATTAAGAATGTGTTGTATATAAATAAAATTTAAAAATAATAAGCTTTCCAGGAATATATAATTTATTGAGCTACGTATTAAGTTATTTGGCTATCGTGACTTCAATTTAGCCAACATTTGATCAATTTTCAGAAAATGTGACCTCAAACATATGCCTACTTTAAATATTCATAAAAAATTAACCAATCGTCCTACGAGAAATATTTTGACCTTGCAATAACAAGGATAAATATAGAAATGATATCATAAAAAATAAGGCATTTCCGGTGGCCATGTGTGTGAAAATCGTGCTCTAAGATTGGTCAACTTCTAAGCCGCTTATCTCCGTTATTTACAGACAGGAACTCATAGGACCTACGGCAATATGTTTGCCAGGGCTTCCCCAACAAATATAGTGTAGTTTTAGTAAATTAGATGTATGCGCTTTTTTTGGGCTACTGCTATTTTTAACGCTACTATAATACGTAAATATTATTGCAAGTATCGGGAAAATGGCCGATGAGCAGCGATGTGTATTGTGTTAATACACAATCCAGGTAAATAAAATGGTCGATTTTGACAGACAGATTTCTGAAGGGTTACAATGTTAAAAGCAGCATAATTGTCTTTTTATCTGAGAACCGATTTTGATAATTCAACCAGCATTGTCTTTCTGAAGAATTGCACTTTAAGATTAAACACTTTTTAATTAGATAAATTGTATTTATTTAAAATGGTTTGTTATTACTACCAATAGCATTATCTGGACGTCTTTGGAAAAAGAATTTCGTTGGGAAGCGCATTCTATTTGGGTCATATAACATGGCTGTTACATACGTCTTAAATGCAAAAACTGGTAAATCAGATAGAGTAATGACCCTTGTTGGGCAAATTGTGCTATGGTCATTGCAATTTAATTTCCTCACTAACAGTAAACATTTGAAAGGGTCTGATAATTAATTGACAAACGCCATTTCTCATATGCATTGGGTCTTAAGGACACTTGCCCAACAGGTCAAACCCCTTCCTACGCAAATTCCTATGGAGTTTTTGAAGATTTACCGGGGAAGTAGGGCGTCTTGTCACTGCAAATCTGTCTAGCAATACGGTAAAGAATACAATCTTGCTGTTTCAAAATTTCAATAGTTCTGTCTTTCTTTGGGTATTTCCACCATCCCTACATTGAATTCTGTCATACATTTTAAAGCTTGTTATATAGAGAATACTAGGTGAGTGTCTTTTGATATCAAGTTTACCAGGCAAGGTTTTGAGAACGCTTGTTGACATCGCGAGGCTTGCCGAGCGATTCAACAAGCGTTCTCAAAGCCGAGCCTGGTAAACTTGATATCAAAAGACGCAAACCTGGTATTCTATTTATCAGTTTACCCATTGTTTCACTCTTCAAACTAGCGATTGTGACGTCATTTTCGATTTGTATGTTGATTCAGCGTCATTAGCGACGTCATTCAAAAAGTGCAACGTCATCATGACCTGATAAAGGCAACATGCCGTGAGATAGACAACGTTTATCAGGCAACGTGCAACAATGCAGTTGATACGAGAGGTAACTGATAAAGCTTGTTATTCAAAGGTTACAAGCCATTAACAGTTGTCTCTTATATCACTGGTATTGTTCATATTATTTAAAGCGGAATGGTTTGGCTGATGTCACTGGGATTTTCATAATTCGTAAGATGTTAAAAGGTTTGTAAAGGTCTCAACCATCCAAATATACAGCATATATAAGAGCTCCTGTGGCAATTGATATGTTAAAGGCTTTTCCATTGGCTTTACGGAACGTGACAACTTCAATTGACACGGTGTTGGTGTTTTGGCAGCTTTTGTTGTAATATTTTCAGCTTTCTCAGAGTAGCCTAGATAGCTATTAAAAAGAAAAATGAGGATTCCAGTTTAGTGATTCTACGAGACAAAACTCTGTATGGACCTGCGTCACCGGTGTACATCTTCAATGTGTGAATAATCATTACGGTAAGTTTGAATTCTGTTTGAATTTCAGATTACACAAAATGTAAGCACTCCAAACGTGGTGTAGAAGTATCAATGTTTAAGTTAAACACTCCCATATATATTGTCAAATGTGCACAAAATAATGGGAGGGCATGTTCAATGTGCGAACAATCATAACACTCAAAGTTTGAATATGAGGGGATGAAAACTGCTGGAGTTTCAGATTACACCAACCAGACACCCCTAAGCACTTCGGATGGATAAAATGTCCAAGTTTAACAGCCCTAAAATAAAAAAAAATGATAAATGTGCACAAAAAAGGAGGTGCGCATGTACTATGTATGAATAATCATTATGCAAAGTTTAGATATTAAGGAATGAAAATTGCAGGAGTTACAGATTACTCAAACCAGACACCCTCTAAGCATTTTACGGAAAATTACTCATACGTTCAAGACCCCAAAAATGACCAAAAAAAATCATTTAATGTGTACAAAATAATAGGTGCTTATTTTCAATGTGTGAACGATCATTATACAAAGTTTGAATACAAAAGAATAAAAACTGTTGGAGTTACTGATAACACAAACCAGACACACCTACGCATTTTGATGGAGAAAAATGTCTAATATTTATCAAATCTGCACAAAAAAAGGTGGTGCACATCTTAAACCTGTAAACAATCACTATGCAAAGTTTGAAAATAAATACATGGAAACTGTTGGCGTTAGAGATTACACAAATTAGACACCATCTAAGCATTTTGGATGGAAAAATATCTGAGTTCAACACCCCTAAAATTGAGAAAATATTCATGAAATGTGCACAAAATTAAAGATGCACATTTTCAATTGGTGAACAATTATTATGCAAAGTTTGAGTAAAAAGGAATAAAAACTTTTGGAGTTACAGATTACACAAACTAGGCACCCCAAAAGTGTCGCAGACAGACTGACTGACGCTCTTACATTTGGATTTTTGTTGGGTACTATACTTTGTATGTTTGAAAAAGTAGCCAAGAGAGCGTAAGTACCCATTTAATCCCAGAAAAACGTTACGGAATAAACCTCATTTGGAGTTTAATAGCTCCCTTTATATGCGAATGAGGTTTATTCCATACATGATTATTAAATATCAAAAATTTGATGAAACTTTTAGGGGGTGGTCATAGGGGAGGGTTGGGAAAGAGAAATTTAAAGCAGGGCCCATTTGTGAGTATAGTCAGACAAACGGACGAACAGATTGAGTGGACCCATTACTAGACCTGCTTTTCTAAAGCGACACAGGTAAAAATCTGATGTATCAATTGTCAAAAATGAGGCATTTGTCAATTTTCGGTTTTCAAAAACTGATCAACAGGGTAAAGGTATTACCATAATTTTTTCGCCCAGCATGTCAACAGAAAAAATGCCCTTTTTCGCTTTTAAAACAATACTAAATGAAACGACGCATTGTTTTGTCATTTTTAATGGTAATCCAATTACACGTTTTGAGGTGTCATTTCTTTTGAACCGTTGCTCAAGTTTTTTGGGTTTACAATCTGCACTCATGAGGCCACATAATTTTAGGATTGGGGCATGTAGTATGATCATCTCTCAACATATTCCTGATGCAGTTGTTCGGGAGATGGGTCGGGAGTCTCAACATAGCACTGCATTTCAAGGTTACATAAGGTTAGATAAAATCGTTGCTTAATTTTCATTATTGCATAAAAAGCTGTGCTGCATGCTATTAACAGCCAAGTTTTAACTGGCAAAAAAAAACATGTATTAATCAGGCAACTCACGTGATGTTGATGCACGGCTTTCGCACTTTACATATGCACATTCTAGGCCGTCACAAAAATTGACGTTATCAACGTTACCGCACATAGGAATAAACGTAATTTAGTGACGTTAAGATGACGTATGTCTTTGCTCTGGAACAGGCATTTTCAAAATCTTTGAATCCTTCATGCTTTTGCGCACCATTAACGTAATACAAAAATGAACTTTTCGAAGCGTTTGTCCAAAGTTTTAAGTGACAAAATGACTTTATGCAATAATAACGATCAAACATGTTTTTTTTATGCATTAACATCTGCTGGAGCCCTCGGGGGTCATTAAAACCCTCGCCTTTCAGGCTTGGGGTCCATCATCACCCTCGGGGTCCAGCACATGTTAATGCATAGAAAAACATGTTTGATCCCTATATTGCTATTTGCATTTAATGTGTATATAGTATATAGAACGCAAACTTAACTTTTGTTGAGCAAGAATGTTCTTTACTTGTTTATTACTGACTTATGGATATTAATTGCTAAAATGTTAGCTTAGCATTTCAGGTCGTGCCATGATCTGGATTGTTGGGTCATCTCTTATTCGGAATGCCTCAAAGAATGTTCGTCGTCGTCCAGTTGACAAGATCTAGGTTTACAACGCTATGTTTTTTCAGTATTGTGGGCTGGCAATGGAAGTCTTCACTTGGATCAGGTGATTGGCTTAACAAGAAGGTTGATATAATCGGAATACGCTCCAAGTTACTTTGTTTGCATGCAGGTGGCAATGATGTTGGTCAAATCAGTTGTCGTGACTTGTGCAATAAACTTAATCTGACAGAAGGCATCATCAATCAAATGCAAGGATTAATGCCTCGCACAATTATAGTCTGGTCATGCATTTTTCCACGAAAGCAATGGAAATAGTGCGTAAAAGGATAAATACGCAGTTGATTTGGTTCATGAAAATAAATGGTGGAAAAAACGTTTGTTACCCATATTTCATTTGTCATTCATTGGCAATGACATCTTTGTAAATACTCTTTAGAGTGCTTTCGATATTTTTATTTGTAGCCCAAACATACAGGTGGTCCTTTTTGATGATTAATAAATTTACTATTATGGCTTTAGTTTAGGAGATTGGCTTGGTCATGACGTTAAATAAAAAAGACATTGTTGTGGCGGTAAACGAATCTACTGTTGTACAGTTGGTCCGCTCATTGGCGAGAATGCTTAAATTGATCTTCACTTTTCGAATATTGCTACGTGGTATATGCTAGTTTTAGCATGCAGCTGTCTCATTCAAAATTCAGTATGGTAGGAACCCCTCCATATTATATAGTATAGTTAAAGTGATATTGCTTAATCATAAACTTGAAAATTGATGTTCCTCGAGTGATTTTTTTATGATATTGAAGATTGAAACATGTTTGAATATTGTGAATTGGATAGATATTGCGTTGATAAATAGAACATTTTAATGATGACACTGGACATTGAAATATCTACGAATCTTCTGAAATGGATAAATGTTGTGTAGCTTAATAGAAAATCTTTTTAAATAGAAATGACAACATCAGCATTTGTTTTACAATGTCCGTCCTGACCAAATAAAGCCAATATTAGAATAGTAGTTTCTTTTCTTAAAGTTAGCAATTATTTTTCAAAGAAAAGCCAGCAAATTAAGACATTAGTCCTTGATATCCTTCAACATATATTAAATCACATTTAAGCCAACTTTGTCAGTAAATCATAACCATAACTCATTGCGCATATAGTCTTCAAGAATAATACAATTTAATTCCATCTGAATTAAATTATTTTTTTATTGAGAATAACGTTTCAAATTATTTTTTTTCAAAAGTGGTAACTTGTTACAATATTATCATTAGCATCGTTTTGACGCATATGTAAATTAGTCTTTTCGCTACCTTTATTAATACAACCATACACAGCACTTAGAACGTTTTTGTTGACCCACCTATTTGATCCCCGCTCATTTAATTGGGTTCAGTTTCTGCTGTTTTGCATTATATTTCAGGTGATTTAATGTATAAACAATGATATGCAATAATCTATCATGACGGACAATATCAGCTGCTTGGAAGAATGCAACAGTGATGAAATTCTCATAAAAGACATGAATGACTGTTGAGGCTGGAAGCCCCCCTCAGCTAAAAATGATAATGGCTGGCATAGCCATCCATATATATCATGATAAATTGAATTGTGAGAATGCTTAATTGCTCTTCAATTTTGGATATTGCTACATGTTGGTGCGAATGCTTAAATTGGTCTTCAATTTACGTATATTGCAACATGTTGTATGCAAGGGTTAGCATGCAGCCATCTCATTGAAAATTAAATATGGTTGGAACCCCTCCATATTATTAAGTGTAGTTGAAGCGATATTGCTTAATAACTTGAGAACTGATGTTCTTCGAGTGAATTGTTTTTGATGATATTGAACATTGAAATATGTATGAATATTGTGATTTGGATACATATTGTGTTGATTAATAGAACATCTTTTTGATGACATTGAACATTGAAATATCTATAAATCTTGTGAATTGGATACATATTGTGTAGCTTAAAAGAACATATTTCTAAATAGTAATGACAACATTAGCAATTGTTTTACACTGTCCATCATGGCCAAATAAAACCAATATTAGAATAGTAGTTTCTTTTTATTATTATTTTATATTAGTAATGATTCTTTTAAAAAAGCCAGCGAATTAAGACATTAGTCCTTGCATTCCTTCACATATATTTAATCACATTTTTGCCAATTTTTTTCAGTAAAACATCACTCCTTGCGCATATAGTATTCGAGAATAAATTGTTATGAATTATGCCCTAAACGTGTGTCTAACTGTATCCAGTGTTTAAACGGATACATTTTAAAATTTATTCATTTATGTAAAAAAAATATGCAATGCAGACCACTTCAGCGGGGGGGATAAAAGTAAATTTAAGTAAGCACGCAATTGTTTTTCCAAGTAGTGTATAGATAATTATCAAATACATGAAGGGCAATAAATGCAGTTTTAACGACATTTGAAGCAAATAAATCTATAAATTTAAATTCAAATTCGTGGTGCCCTAACCTACATGCTTTAAAAATCAATAAGCAGTATTCTTAGATGACTACCACTGCTTCTGGTGTCTACGTCAATGTCGCTGGACCCACCGTGGTTCAACTTGAGGTTTTCTTTAGCACTGACTATCTGTGAGTCATGAGCCCTTTTATGTTTCATCATGATGTGTTAATTTGATTAGAGTGTTTCTCCATGATGATACATTGGATTAGTTAGATGGCATCCATGCGAGCTGAACATTTCTTGTACTTCAACAACAGCAGAATCTAGGGCGACGATTTGGTACCAGTAAAATGCATTTAAGCACCCCCCCCCCCCCCCCGGTGGCTTAGGCTGCTGTCCGTTCTTATGCGGTGGTTCTGTTGTTGCTAACTTTTTGTTTATTGTTACTCCCATTGTGGGAGTCTGTAATTGTTCTATGTTTTGTTCTACGTTACTTTATGTCCATTCTAGTATTGCAATCATCTTCATGGGGAAGAGAAAGCTGGTTGCTTTGCTTAATTTGTCTTCCTTGTGTCTCATGATGTTTGAGCGGCTCTTCCTCACGGTGCCACGGGATTGTCTGCGGTTTGTGATTGTGGTATTTCCTGATCATACTCACTTACTATTTTTTATTGCATGAACTCAATATTTTTCAATCCCCATCTTTTTGTAATGAAACTAATTATATGACATTTTGAAAAATTATATTTCGACATGCTCTTGCTGGGCTTCCGTAGAAAATTGACTGATCTGGGGTTCTGCAAGTCGACAGTGGTTTCAGATACACCATAAAATTACCTTTGCAATCATACAAAATCCAGCTGAATACCTTTCGGTGTAAGGGTTAGCAATTTCTTACCTTGGTTCCGCGACTATTTAATACATATTTACGCCGTATATCTTAAATCATGTTCGTCCCAGATCAAACAGGGTTTTTTTATGCATTACAATGCGCTTGTTGAAAACCGTTGTGAAATCTGGGGATTTAGAACTATCACAAATCTGATCGCTACTTTGGGCTTAACATCAGAGAAATACTCACACAAGTTGTAAAAAATATAGAACTGTGGGCTGTTAGTTTAATACATGTACCTGTGTTTCAATGCCAATTGATATAGAAGAGTGATTAACGAATTTGATGTCATAAAATGTTGTAGCCCAGAAGTGAGTATATTGACCTGCTCTGTGGCAGAAATTGCCCCGAGGTTATATTTTTTCATGCTTAACTTAACTGAGTATGAAAAATGCCATGGTCAAAAATGTTAAAATGCCAACAAATGTTGGTATTTAATCATTTATTAGCATGATAAATACAACATCTGAGAGTTTAAAGGAAGACAAGTATGTCTGTATTTTTCAGCATTTATTGTTTATGAGCAGTTGGAATTTTATGCTCAGTTAAGTTGAGCATGAAAAACGTTTTATAACCTTGGGGCCTGGTCATCAGCAACCCGTAAATTGACTAGTTAACGCATAGGTTGTGTGTTGCGTTGACGCATGGCTTCTTATTTTAGGCATATGCCATCGATAATTATACACTAATGAGTATAAAACTACCTGAATCGGTTCGTACACTTCATCCAGATTGCATCTTTCTTCCAATTTCTCAGCGAACATTTCCCTGATGGCTTTTTGGTTAAGTAAGACAATAAATTCTCCCGACCCAAGTTTCTTTGAATAATATGTAGTTAGTGGCTCACAGACATCTTCTTTTTCATCCCATTTTTGTTGGTTGCACAGGTAGCAAAACACATTTCTATAGACTGACGAGGTCAGCAGGTATTTTTTCAGGAAAGGTGACTCAAATGCCTCACATGCTTCTTCTATGTAGTTATCATACTTGTCCCATTTTCCTGTCATGTTGCATTGTGATATAGACGGCAATATACATAAATTGGTAGACATGTCTTTCATACTATCTGGTGGGTTGACAAAAAGACGACACCCTTTTGGAATAATTGCGCCAGATTTTAGTTTTTCCGCGTTCGTTATGTCATGACAATTAGATACAAGGTCCCAGTTGATGAAACTGCGTACACCATTGCATTCAGCGCAGAATTTGTTTTTGTAAATTTTGCCGTTCTCTGTGCCTGTTACCCAAGTGATATCGTCCAGTGTCTCTTGAGATTTACCAGAGCATTTCATCACTGTCATCACATCTGTTTCTAAATCAGGACAACTGTCGATAACGTAATATCGTGGTATACCATAATTCACCCCATCGAAGGTATAATTATCCATTAAATCACGTCTTATAACGATCGTATCCAGGCATCGTTCTAGCTGCGGTCTTGTAGAAGGAGGTTCCTTGTCGGGGCAACACTCGCCCCTCTTCCAACAGTCATCATTACAAGAACATGGTCTACAGCATGGAACTTCTGTATCAGAGTTAAGTACCATCGATGCATTGGCATGGCAATAGTTGTTGTAGGGGCAAAGTTCACTTAAAGTTGGGTTGAGTCCCTCTGTACCGACCGGCTGGATAACAGCACACAGTGAGTAAGTAGACGCTAAACAGATGAAGACGAATGCCACCTGTGGAATATAACAATATATCATGAATGTGAGGGTAGGATGGAAAAATCCGTCCCTCGGATCGCCCTCGGCAAGCCTCGTGATGACAAACGGTGATTCTGAGGGACGGATTTTTCTATCCTACGCTCACACGAATAATTATTTTTTTTTCTTGCTCACCACTGTTTTTATTAATTTATTTATTTTTTTATTTTAAAATAAGCTTCCAAAAGTCTTCTAATACGCTAAGATGCAATTTTACATAATGACGTTACTTGACTGGGTAAGATAAAATCTCAGATATCCTTATCCGGTGTGCAAGAATGAAATTATATTCAAAATCAGACTTGGCAATGTTGAGAAGATACATACCCACACAATGGTCAGTACCAATGAATAGCCACAAAATGTTTTATGTACACGTAGAAGCTGATTCAAGGTCAATAAGGACAACAACCGCTGGAAATGAACAAAGTATGAAACCTGTGCAGCTTTGCACAGGTTTTTAATAGTTCGTTTTCTGCGAATTTACCACCTTTATAGTACTACACTACCGATCGCGTATTTGTCCATGTCAATTTCGCGTTAAAAACGCATTGAAAACGCACGTAATACGCATTGCATGTACTTTTCGAATGCGAATTTCGAATGTCCAATCAAATCTCACTTTCGACACGCGTTGAACTGCAGAGCAACGCAGTTACCTGTTTACCAATTGATAACCCATGTATATCACGACAGTTCAACGTACAATTCGCGTTGAAACGCATTGTTGAACAGCCAGTCAAAAAGGATTAAGTGCGTTGCCCGACCCGTTACTTACAAATCAATGATTATTTTATAAACAAAAGCATGAACACAACGCAAAAATTATCCAAGCAATTTCTTTTCCTTCTTTGTGTCTCAAAGACACTCCCTTATTTTTGGCCATTGTTGCGTGATATTTCATGTCAGCTGTCTTCACATCCCATGATATTTGTTTTACTGAACCATCGATTACAATGTATTTTAATCATATACTTGCCTCGAAGTCTTTATCTATCCATCTCACTTTATATTGGCTCAGTTAAATTTTGAGATGGATAGGCTCACCAGAGGTGATGTGTCTCGCCAGAGAGAGAGAGAGAGAGAGAGAGAGAGAGAGAGAGAAAGAGAGCAAGCGAGAGTGAGAGAGAGATCCTCACTGCTTTTAGCTGATAATGACAGGGACATAGATACGACACACCATTTGAGGTAGGTTCGGAAGCTGTATAAACAGGCTGTATCCATGGCCAACAGTCCCCAGAGGTTGGTTCAGAAACCGTAAAAACAGGATGCACCCCAGCGGACAGTCCCCTAGAGGTAGGTTCAGAAACTGTATAAAAGTCTGCACCCAGGCAGACAGCTACCTGGAGGTAGGTTCAGAAACATTATAAACAGACTGACCCATCTCTTACAGTCCCCGCGAAGTAGGTTCTTAACCTAATAAACAGCCTATACCCCCCTCCCCGGCGGACAGTCCTCTGGAGGTATGTTTGGAAACCGTATGCATTGGCTGGACCCTAGCTTACAGTACCCTGGAGGTAGGTTCAGAAACTGTATAAATAAGTGGCACCTCTGGCGGACAGTACCTTGTAGGTAGGTTTGGAAACTTTATAAACAGGCTGCACCACAAGTGGATAGAATCCTTGAAACTGTATAAACAGGCCATACCCCTGGCCAACAGTCTCCTGCAGGTAGGTTTGGAAACAGTATAAACATGCTTCACCCACCCCCCCCCCCCCCCAGTAGACAGTTCCCTGGAGGTACATGTAGGTTCAGAAACCTTATAAACAGGCTGCACCTCATGTCGTGCATATCGCGATAAAGCCTGTCTGTTCGGGCTTTCTGGCAATGGAATGCTGATTCTCGTACACCAGATTGGGATTTCCGTTGTTTTATTATATCTCACACAGCTGTTAGAAACAAAATAAAGAAGACCACACCCTTTGTGTGCCTTGTCGGCACTGAATACATTAACAAAACTGTTTGACCCCATTAAAACGATATGTCAAGCCTCCATTTTATAACTTAAACATACCAAGACATATAGACATGCCTTGTTTACCAATGCCTCATAACATTACAAACATTACTATTTTTGTGATTTATCGACCCTGTTAAATTGCCCCACCCACCACTTAATTAGTTTTTCAGTGGGCAACCCTAGTCAAAAATGCCTCTAACACTTTTGTGAACAACAGGAAACCTTAAAAACGACATCTGAATTGTAAAAATACAAGGCAAATGCATCGTTCTATCAGGTAAAATAACTTTGTAAATGTTTACAGTGTCAAAAACGCATAAAATGGACGTGGTCTTCATTAAGAGCCAAAAAAATTGGGCTTCGGTGTGAAACTAAAAGCCTAAGACCGGGCTTAAGAGCCTTTCATCACAAAAAACTTATCAAAAATGAATATAACACCTTTAAATCGCTTAAAACTGACAGTAAAATCTTAAAATATCATTAAATTATGGCTATGTTGTATAAACCTTTTGTTGCTAAATAGGCGCATGGGCCACTTTTTGAAAAGGGGAGCCCAAATTGGGCTTTAGGGCTTGGAAAATTTGAACCCCATTTTTTTCGTGCTCAGAACAACTGTATCTATTGAATTAAGCAAAAAAATCAATTTTAGCAAAGAAATCGCACAAGATTACATCTGGACCCAAACTAATTGGACTTCAGACAATTTTATCACGGAAGCATACTCTATGAGCCCTGATTAGACTGTTTCCATCAGCAATCATATTTAGTCACTCTGAGTGGTGATTTCAGAGACATCGCCTAAAGACAAATATTGAAATGAAACAAACAGCTGATGATAACCAACATCTGGAAATTCTTGACACGTCGCAAGGCGACCGCACGATCATCGTGCTATCGCCTTGGGTTTACCGCAGGGTGACCGTCCGATGTCCGTACGATTTTATGGGCCCTGCAAGGGCATCGTGCGGCAACCTTGCAGGCTCCTTACGACTATCGCGAGAGACTTCGATCATTTTTGGCCAAAAATGACATCTAAAATCGTCCTTTGTCCTCACGATCACCGTGCGGTGCCCGTACGGGGATTGTACGATGTCACTGCGATGTGTCTACGGGCTACGGGCTTATGATTTTTTTTCAAATTTGTCATTATGCGGAGATAAACAAAATCGTAGAGACCACGATACCCGTAAATCCGTACGATGATCGCAAGGTCTCCCTGCGGAGGCCGCACGGAAACGGTGATTTGGACATCGTACGGGCATCGTATACTCGTCGTAAGGCAAATGTAACCGAGGCATAAAGTATTGATTTTTTTCTGGTGCGAAAAATAACGTTTCAAACTGATTACAATCAAAATAGTTTTATTTTTTTCTGACGATCACAATGATATCTTTGACAATAAGTACCGCATCGATCCAGGCAATTTATTGAGTATTTAATATAGCATGTTGAAATATCAATACTTCACTTAAGTCCTCCTTTACTTTAAGGGGGCATTGTAATTCCGAGCCCTGGGCAAACTGTGGAGACACAGACAAATGCTGCATGATGCCATTTAATTCACCTGATTCAAGTTTCGTTCTCCTTTAACTTTACATGTAACTATAACTTTCACAATTAGTTGTTCAACAAGTGCTCAAAATTACAAAGGTTCATCGTTGGGATTCTTAAGAATATCAGCTCTTTGACAGCATATCGCTTTTAAATGAGCTAAAATAGATATTCTTCATCCCAGTTTCGTCACAAAACAACCAATATGGATGACGACACCGGAATATTCAATTTATTGTTTTATTAGACCTCCAAAACATAAATTTGAAAGAACTGTGAACATTTTAGCAATTTATGATATCAAAAACCCCCGTTACATTGGATACGTTGGCTCTCGTTTTTATACTATAACACTATAGAGGTGACGAAAGGAAATGTGTAGCTGTAAATCAAACAGTAATTCCTTCACATGCTCCTTTAAAGAATGACATTATTTATTGTAGTTTTCTTTAAAAATTGCGAGGGTTTTATTTTCGTGAGTTAGCGTTAAAAGACATATTTGCGACGTTACAAATTCAAGACTAGAAAAAGATTTACCTATACTATACATCAGAGTGATGTCGCAGAGTGGTTGTGTCATTTCGCGAGATTTTTTTCCGCGAAACTTCGCATCTGAAAAGTTTCGCGAATATAAACCCTCGCGAAAATTTATGGATTTTGTGACTTGTACTAAAATATACATGTAAGTACTATTTCCCAATAACAATAAAGCTTACCAGCATGGTGACGACCTTACAGCTTCAACTGTTTCCTGCTCACAAGACTCAGTCGCTTATATAATATCATATGGACCCTGTCGCGAGAAAACCTCTCTTCAGAGTGTATCAAACCAGTCTCCTCAGCCTCGGAGACTAGCTAGAAAATTCAGATTTCGCTTGTAGTAAGCTTAGAAATGGTGCTTTCAAAAAAAGCGAATAACAAAGGCGCTGATCAGACTGCGCGGATGCGCAGGCTGGTCTGCGCCTGTGTTGTTCGCATACCCCCGAAGACAGGTTTTCTCGCTTGGAGTTCAATTATTTATATGGACCCTGTCGCGAGAAAACCTGTCTTCGTTTCGAACTGGTAAGATTCAAACCAGCCTAATCAACTACAGCGACTAGCTTGAGTTTTGAAATGTGTAATGTTCCTGTTATACTTTCAGAGAGCGAAAAAACAACGGCGCCGACCAGACTGTGCAGATGCGCATGATGGCATACACATGCATTTTCGCATGCAACACCGTTTTCTTGCAACGTGGCCAATTTATTATGAGTACCATGACGAACAATTGGCCCCTCGGTAATACCCGAATGGTTACAGATCTACCTGACTAGAATAGTCGGTTATCACCGGAATATATAGGAACTGTTCGTTTCCGTTTACTGGCAATCCCGAAGCGGGAATACACCCCCTAAAACACGGTAAAACAACAATAAACAAATAAACAAACAAAACTCAAACCAAAAAAAAACACAAACAAATAATAATAACAACAAAAACAAACAAACAACAACAAAAACAGGTACATATTATAGAGTGTAGGACAAAAGCCCACTAGGACAAAAGCCCACTAGGACAAAATCCCAGTGGACAAAAGCCCACTAGGACAAAATCCCGCTGGGACAAAAGCCCACTAGGACAAAAGCCCACTTATATGCATTTAACAGGGATTGGTTTGAACTGATCGACAAACGCACAGACGGACCTAAGATGAAGAATCTCCCTTCTCAAACCTGAAATTTCAAACATCTCTTTTTGTTTGGCACCTCTCATAAAAGTACATTCTAATTGTTACAACCAGATCAAAGGTCATTTGGATTAATTAGACATATGCTTCCCAATTATAATAGATTGTTTGACCCAAACTGTAAATTGATTTTCTTCAAATATCAATGCCTTTTACACCCAAATTAATTAGTTTGTCACAACATACAGGGGAAATAATAATGTCAGTAAAAAAAACATACTGCAGGTGTGACTTACCCTGAAGGAGCAGTCTGATCAGGGTTAACAGTTTTATAAAAGACCTATTTTTTCAGAGAAGTGGGCTTTTGTCCTCCCTGCCAAATTAAGTAGTGGACTTTTGGCCAGTGGGATATTGTCCAGGGGGCTTTTGTCCTAGCGGGCTTTTGTCACAGTGGGCTTTTGTCCGTTCCCCCATATTGTATCCGAAAGAAATAACGCAGTAGGCATCTTATCAGGGTGAATTTAAGCTGCTCATAATGCTGAATAAGAAATAAAAACAACTACTTGCTATCAAGCTCTTAGATGTTGTACCTACAAATGTATCATGCTAATTATAATAGTTGAAATGACAACAATAGTTGACATTTTAACATTTATGAGCTTGATCAATATCATGCTCAATTGAGTTGGGCATGAACATGTTTTATAACCTCGAGACCAGTTTACAAACCATAAGGATTTCATCCTCTGGTATGTCTGACATTCTTTCGCCAGAATATTCCTTACAGCGCAAATCATTCTTTAACCCTTTTACCTACTTAGAGATGCCTTTTAACACTTGCGTACAGAGCAGATCATGATCAGACAGCTCTTGTGTTCTTGTGAGAGCTGCCGGATCAGGGTCTACTCTGTTTGATTATGGAAATATGAATATAAGTGAACCTGACAAGTAACGTTTTTGTTTTATGTTCAACCTTTAAATTATATTCATATCATTATTTATAGTGGGCATAGCAGGAATATTCATGAAGGAAAGGGGTTTTCGCCTGAGACATCTCTACTCGCATACATGTATTACTTGACTTTTCGCTAACTGTAAAGGCGGCAACTTTAACATTCATATCTGGGTGTGGTTCGGCTATTTCAATTGCTATGGAAGGGAAATCAGGTTTTATGTATAATTTGGTAAAGAGTTAATAAGCTTTTTGAGCCGCGCAAACGTGCTTGCATTTCATGAAAATCCTAACCGTATACACACTGAACTCACATTTATTAACCCTTACAGCGCATAATCACAAAATGTATGTTTTGTCGTCCACTAAACTATTTGAAGCCTCATAGATAAACAGTGTGGACCCAGATCAGACTGCTCCTTTAGGAGCAGTCTGATCTGGGTCCACAATGTTTGCCCCTCTGCTTATGTTAAATAGACATTTTCAGATGCAGTTATTTTGCTGGCGTTTTAAGGACTAAATAATGACTGAGGTTGTGGTAAAAAATTGATACAGTTAATTTTGAATAAAACACGCCTCATTTTCAGCTTTTTCCTATGCCTAAGGTTGACTTGTCCTTATTACGCATTCATGAGGCGCCGCCTTTACAGTAAGCGAAAAGTCAAGTAATATACGAAAAGTACCAAAGCCTCATGGGTTGGTTAATTTTCCATTTATAGTTCACTGTCATTGATATTTTAACAGGTTTCTGCAATTATATACACATAATTTGAGAAGAATGTACATTAAACTCTTTTCATGCTGGGGGTTTTCATACCTTTTATCTTCTGATAATATAAACTTTTTTGTAAAATCACCAGAGTATCAAAAAGTTTGGACCTAGATCGAGTCAGACAATTTAGTTTGGACCTGGCCATGATTTTGCAAAAGTTATCAGCAGACGACACTAGTAGGTAAATAGTAAACTAATTAGAAACCAAATCAAGGTAGGGCATATTAACCCTTTAAGCGCCATTCACAATTAGAGCATACGACAAATTTTGTGACATCATTCCTAATTTTCGAAAAAAAAAAATATAATATTTCATGAGAATCCTATGCCAGCAGACGATTCTCACGAAGTATCTGCCTTATTTGTTATTTTTGAAAAAAAAAGCAAAATTGAAATGGTCGTCTGTTGCAAATTATAGGTGTCGCTTTACGGGTAAGGATCAACAGAAAGCTCCGTACTGGCGCCAAAACTGTCTGATACAGCTCATATGAGATGATTAAAATTTCACACATTACCATCTTATTACATTTATGTAATTTATTAAGCCATATTCTGTCAAAACAGAACTTATACATGTAGATGTAGAGTCTGTGCTAGATAAGAGTACAGTTACGTAGTTGGTGACGTTATGGTACTTTATTTATCCTATTGGAGAAATATGTGATTTTAATTCATATTTCTAACTGTAAATCTGCTTCGCCACCCTACTCTTATCAAACACGGACTTGAATCGTTATAAACAATTTAAAAAGTAAGGACTTATCCAGGTATAGTAGTTTCAAAGATGCATAGTAATGAGGCAATTCTATTTTTTTATAAACAGGTAAAGCATGACTATTCACTGCTGCGCGCGCACATGCAGTAAGCTGTGGTAGGTTCAATATAACTGTAAATAGAGACTATCTGCACGCCCAAAATCAAGGTAAACTCGCCAGTGTTTGTTAACAACAATTCTCATCTATCTTTGAAACTATACTCAGAAAAACAATTGAAGGATATTAAAAATTCTTTTGACGTTATATCATTTAAGAAAATAGCTCCCAAAAAGTAATTTTGCATCTGATAAAACTACCAATAAGCAGTATAGCAAAATGCAAAGAGAAATTTACGGGGTCGTTTGTTACGATACAGTACCAAGCCAAATGTACCTACCCTCATTACACAAAGTTCACAAGCTAAAACTTTAGCGTTCATATTTACCTAGTCATTACTTATGTTCTAATTCCGACCACAGGCAAGCGTTCACACCCATTAGTCAGCCGCTGCTCCTAATAATGCGACAAATTCTTCAACAAAAATGCACAGATATGGCATACCCGAGCCAATCTGACAAAAATTGGCAGTAAAAACACTGACAACATCTACAAAATTAGGTGTCATACTCTTGGCGGAGAGCCAGCAATGGTTTTGGAGCTGGTCATTATGGGATATAAATGAAATAAATGGGTTTCAATCATTTTTAAATGTTTGCGACTTTTAAGTATAGAGGGTTGCACCATTTGGACGTGTACTGTACTTTAACCATTGAAGCGTGGCTGAAATCAAGCATCCACTTTGATTGCAGATATACGGAACTATGAAATGCATGCATAATTAATTAGGTTTTTATTGTATTGGATGTAAGAAAAGGAACTTAATCTAAATATCCTTCAATTGTTTTTTCAGAGTATACTATAACGAGTGCTTTATACAGGTATATCCTAAACTACCTCCAACTGCAGTAATTCATTTACCGTTATTCACCTGTTTCAATGGACAAAAGTATAGTTCTATCATTATGCATCTTTGAAACATCAGTAGCAGTGTATATCCAGTGGAGACAAAACAAAATAGCCGTGAGTTAATAACAGCAAAATGGAATTATCACATACAGTCTCATGCTTGGCAAAGAAAGAGTGAGGAAACTTAGGAAATAATGAATACAAAAGCGGTTAAATTATTCAAATGAAAGATGTACAGCTCACCACGAGATGACGTAAAATATAAGAACATTCTTAACTTCAAAAAAAGGATTTGTATAATTTGACAATTATATAAAAGAAAGGGAAGTCAGCCACCAGTTTTTTTTTGCCACACCAGAATTTGGCAAAATCACATCATCTTTCTAGTGGTGCAAAAGACTCAAAACCACTAAAATACATAAATACAGACATAAGGGAGCAAAACATATATGATTATGACTAAAAAAATATATGCCATCATAATGAAAAAAATGGTCAAAGTTAAAAACCCCGCGGGGTTTTTCGAAAACCCCCCAGGGGTTTTTAAACCCTGCGCGGGGTTTTTCCCCCACATTTTCAAATGCGGGAAAAACCCCGCAGGGTTTTATCAAAAAAATAAATATTAAAATTTGTTCAAGAAACAAGTTTGTTTGATTTTAATTATTGCAGAAAATGATTGATATGGCTTAATTCAAAACTTTGATTTCCCCCGCGGGGTTTTTCTCCCATTTCAGATTGTGGGGGAAAAACCCCGCAGGGTTTTTTGAAAATTTCAAATTGACTTTTTTGAATAATTATTCATCACAATGCATAATAAAAGGTATATCAAAAACTTTCAGCATTATATTGTGCCTCTAGAGGAAAAAGAAAATTCCCCCGCAGGGTTTTTCCCCCGCGGGGTTTATCCCCCACAAAATAAAATGGGAGAAAAACCCTGCGGGGTTTTTTATCCAAAAATAATATTTTTAGTTTTTAGCTCAAAGAAGCATTTTACACTCTGTGTTCAAAGTTGTGAGAGTTTTATATCAAAACAGAGAGATTTCAATTTCTCCCTTGGTGGGAAATCCTAAAATATACGTTACCAAAATGGCAATGTATCATTGTTAGACTGATGGCTGAGAATGTTTTGCTCCCCGCTAAAGAATTTTGCAGACACATCGTATCTTAAAAGAGCATTTCAAGCTGCGTAGAATACGAGATGTTTGCATGTGTACGATTTGGTGTTTGCCTCTGACAGTCTGTTACATATGTTACCATATAAAATTCAGAAAATGAAAAGTTAAAAGGCTGTGCTACAGAAAGAAGGCATTAAACTAACTATTTAAATCACGCATATAGTCTGCCTACTGGATACCTAAGCTGCAGATAAAAGTTTTAAAGCAAAATTACGGCATCCTAATGTGTTATGTGCGTTACTTACATAAAACTACCCTTTAAAAACGGTAACTGTGACCAATAGCATTTAATTTTACAGCTGATTTGTGAATTTTTAAAATGCTTTTAATCTAGTTGTACTAACACACTTATTTGGCTTATAGAAAAAAGAAAGAAAGTGTGTTTATCTATCTTAAATGCATTGCCTTATATAAGCAATAAAACAACACTACCCCAAGTTTTAAGGAGCCCAATTTGGTAGGTATTATTTACGTAAAAATTATATAAAATCTTCCATATTTTGATAGTCTTGCTCATATAATAAAGAATCATAGATTTTGCATGTTAAACAACAAGATAGGAGTACTTGTTACAGGTTGTGTTACAGGTTGTAACTTATGTTACCTAACATAATAAACAAGCAAATTCAGAGAATTTATGTCCCCCGCCATTATTGTTTATTATTTAAATGAGAAACATCTGTAAAGTTTCAAGGAATCGGCATAAAACTGTAGGAGGAGTTGCGCACACAAGGTACCCAGTATCCATTAACTTTGACAGTAAAAACGCCAGAAAAATGCCTAAGTTAAAATAGCAGAAAAAGTGATAAAAAATAATTTGAGGATTATATCCAAACCACATGCATATCTTCAGACCATGTCCAAAACACCTGTGAAGTTTCAAAAGAATCAATATAAAACTGTAGGAGGAGATGCGCACACAAGGTACCCACTATCCATTCACTTTGATAGTAAAAATGTCAGAAAAATGGCTAAGTTCAACTGGCGGAAAAAGTGTTAAAAAATAATCTGAGGAATATATCCAAACCACATGCATATCTTCAGACCATGTACAAAACACCTGTGAAGTTTCAAAAGAATCGATATAAAACTGTAGGAGGAGTTGCGCACACAAGGTACCCACTATCTTTTCACTTTGATAGTAAAAACGCCTAAAAATGACTAAGTTCAAATTGCGAAAAAAGTGACAAAAAATAATCTCAGGATAATATCCAAACCACATGCATATCTTCAGACCATGACTAAAACATCTGTAAAGTTTCGAAAGAATCGGCATAAAACTGTAGGAGGAGTTGCGCACACAAGGTACCTACTATATTAGGGGGACGGAAGGACGGAAGGACGGAAGGACGGAAGGACGGAAGGACGGAAGGACGGAAGGACGGAAGGACGGAATGCCGAAAACTATGTCCCTCCGCTTTTCTTCGAAAAGGCGGGGGACAATTAGCAAGGCCATTGACTAGGTGTAAGAGATGATATTTCAAAGGGAAATGAATATTTTTCGCATGGTTTCTTATAAATCTCTGGGCTTTGGTGCTTTAATCTTAGGAAGCAATTCATTGCTCTATTATCAAGACCTTTTTTACAGATGTTATATATAAACTTTTTCAATATTTCCATATATGTATAATACTATGATATAGATAGAGGGGCGTGGAAAATAATAGTTTCTATTTTAACATGACAATTTAGTATTTGTTAAATTGGTTAAATGTTTTAAAATATCTTAACTAATCCTTATCCAAGTCGTATACAATATCTATCATTATATCTGCTTGTGTGGCAAAATAATTGCTCGTCTCATCTCATCACAACCAGTAGAGTAATCAGACAGAATTATAACTGTAGTCTAAGTAAGGGCCCTTTGGAATTCTGTAGACATACTTGCATTCTATATTAAATATAATGTAAACAGTGGTCAAGAATAAATCAAAGGATGAGAAGATCCAATTAAAATCAAGTTTAGCTCATTTATTGCCCATAATTAGACATTTAAAAAACATCAAACAAAACCATCATTGCAGACGACCTTAATAAAATAATAATAATAATAATAATAATAATAAAAATAATGATAATAATAATATTCTTTATTTCCTCCACATGTGAAGAGCATACAAATAAAGCACAATTACAAAAGCAAGAGAGAAACATTGAACATATATACATCATATACATTATTGGTTTGGTTTTAATATTTTAAAACCTGTTTGTTTATATATCGATATTCAGATTTGAATCGTTTCATTCAAAATCAGGTCACCAACATCCATGCTGTATATGACAATAGACCACGTCAACACTGATGAAGTATTATTGTAATGGCATTCACCTTTTTTTTTCTTATTATTAATCTATATAATAAAAATAAACTCGACCCAACAAAGAAATCATGATCACCATGCGTGACATTTGGACTTCGAATCTTGAAAGGTAATTTAATAGCCATTTCTTTTATCGGGACCGACAAATCATTTTTCGGATAATCGAAATTCGAATAATAGGTAGTTTTATTGCAATAGATAATAGAGAAAAAGTCAGGACTGTCCGTAGTCTTCGAATAACCCAGTAGTTTCGGATAATCGAAAATTTGGCTGGAAGGTTAAAAAAATAAATGTTCTTTACCACCACTCCCCACTTGTGAGAAAGTCGACCTTTCAACAAATTAGGTTGAATTCAGCCCAGCATGTTTGGATTAGCATAAAAGAAGAATGGGCAGACACTTTTGACCCCATTATAGGGCGCCTCTGAGTGGGGTACCCAAAAATAAGCTCTTGTATACACAATTTGTTTAAGTTGTGCACAAATTTGGTTGAGTTCTACCCAGCAATTCAGAAAGAGACTGCAATTTAGCAAGAAAATGCACTCTCTATGAGGCCCATGCAAAGGGGATCCAAAAAGCAAAAAACAGTAATGCTCCTGCTCACCCACTTGTGCAAGTAAGTCACCAAACAAATTCGGTTGGATTCAGTATGACCGTTTGCACAGTCGGTAACGTGTCTGGCAACAGATGTGAGTCTGAATCCAGGGGTCGCGAGATTGAATCCCAACCCGGTCCCGTACTTTCGTGGAGATTGATCATGAAATAATTTCTACGGTCATTCTCCTCCCTTCCGCTGAATCATTCAAGAAGGGTTGTTGTCAGTTACAAGTGAAAGTATGTGCACGAAGTACTGGTTAACTGCTTGTTAAAGCTTGCCCAGGAAAAAGTGTGGTTAGGTGAACTAACTGTCCCGCCATGACCATAGCTGTTGACTTGGGACGTAAAGCAACAAAACAAACAAACCGTTTGCAAGGTGAAAGTATTGCATGCAAATGGGCAGACCGAAGGACACTTTTGACCTACATCCCACATCATTGGGGTATTGGAATTTTGCTGTTGCATACACCAGTTGCATACACCAGTTGCTCAACAAATTTGGTTGGATAATCTGTCCAGTTGTTTAGAAGATAGCATAACAAACAAAAACCTGATATACAGACGAAGGCAATCGCAATATCTCCAACACCTTTTAAAAAGAGAATGGATAAAAAAAATCAAATAAAAAAAAGCCCCAATGATCAGCCTGATTATCCTGTAAATTCAGTAATTAACCTGCTTACATGTACCACACTAACTAAGTGTTGTACTGCCATAAATGCTGCTGTAAATAGTAATGATAATGGTAAAATTGTATAACCATAATGAACACAATTCAGTATTAAGCGTCTTTCATCAGCATTTAAAGAAAGAAACAACTACAAATGGCTTTGTTTCTGAGAAACTAAATTATATGATGAAAAGTCTCATGCAAGTATAATTTATAAGCATAGAAATATGTTCTATTTACTCACATTGTCTGTTGTAGGATTTATTTTGTGCAGTTTATGCAGTATATATCCAAAATTAACACAGGATTTATCAAATAGTTAGAGCCTTGCAAACCATGAGGTTTATTTGAATCTTTTTCTGGTTTCCTGCAAGATTAAAGAATTTCAGCTTGAGTCATTGAAAAGAGAGAACCAGGTTAACACAGTTATATCATATTTCAAGGTCAGACTGAGTTCAGAATATAATGGTCCTATGCAAATCTAGGTTGGGATTATTTGGTATTAAATGGAACCAAATTATTTACTAGCATTACCAAAAGATTCCATTTAATCCCAAATTATATGGATGTGTTGAATTGATGAAGTCCCAGAAAATCTTAATAATCCCATTTAAAGTACCTACTGGGACTTTCTGGGATTAAATGGAATATTTATCCCAGAAAGTAACATAAAATCCCACTTATATTTTAAGCAGAATTATTTGAGACTTTCTGGGATTTTCCAGTTCCAGATAGTGACAGAAAATACCAATTGTTCCAACTTTTGGGATTTAATGGAATTCCATTAAATACCATGTAAAGTGAAGTACCACAAAATCCCAGGAAGTTCTATTCAAGCAGAATTGGAACTGGACTGAGACTTTCTAGAACATTCTAGAACATACCAATTATTTGGGATTATAACATTCTTCTCGGCCCTGATCTGGGTCCTTACTGTTTGCAAAGGTTATCAACAGATGACAAAAGTCTTTGTACACAGAACAGAACATATCTTTATTGACATAAAACTCAGGCCACTCATAGATAGCGTAAAGGCATAAGATACAAAAACAAAGCATATACATGATATACATAAAATACATGAGTACAAAGAGCATGAAAAAGGTGAAAATTAAAATGCGAGAAAAATCAACCCTGAAAGAGCCTTCTATAACTTACAGTAGGCAACATAATCGACTGTTGTTGCTTCATTAAGAAACAAAATAAGGCTTCACATTATTGATTATAGACAATTCGCATGATTTGACATATCATGTGAGTTGTCTATAATCAGGTTATTCCCATGAAATATTAAGCCAAGACATAGTAAGAAGTATATTATCGTAATGATTGACTCTTTTAGGGTTAGGCTGCACATGAACATTTATTCATTATAATTTTTACAAAACTTGATAACTTTACAAGCTTCCTGGTATTTGCTGAAGAAAATAGTTCTTTGAATTTTATAATGTTAGGACTTTTGTAAAAATATGATCTTAAATATTTCTTTCTGTCAGATATAAAGTGATCACAAACAAAAAGATAGTGAAATTCGTCACCGATATCATGTTTGCTACATAATGTGCATTTTCTGTCTTCTAAAGGTGTGTTTTCCCAGCGACCAGTTCCAACCGGAAGCCGATGATTACTTAACCTAAACTTTAACAATGAAGAACAGTGTTTCCTATTTAATTTGATTAGGTAATTTTCAAAATTTAAATCTTGCTTGAAAAGAGTATAATTCTTTCCTTTAGAGGATGAAGTTACTTTGTTATGCCACTCCTGAACATAAAGGTCTGATAGAGTTTTAGAGATTTGATTTTTGATTGATTTTGGGTTTTCAATGACTTCCTTGTTTAAAAGATCGGGACGCCCAACAGATATTAGAATATGTTTAATAAAATGGATCCATTTTTGTTGATGGATGCCACCATCATATTCTCCTAGTAGAAGTAAGTATAACCATTTTGATAGTTTTGTTTGTTTACCATTCACAATATTCATCCAAAAGCTAATAATACGGGTTTTTATTCTAATGTCTACTGCCTTGCAACCTAGTTAACAAGGATAGTTAAAATGATATAATTCAAAATAACATAAGTTATCAAGCAGGATACAAAATGACAATCTAGCATGAAGCACATTTCTTTATTCGCTTAATATTTTCGAGTTATGAATTATAACAATACAATAGAACCAGAAAGATCTTTATCTATAAACTTTTTTGTCGTCTGCTGACTTTTTTTTTTAAATTACTTTTTTCAATAAATTCTTTCAGGAACACACTATTAGAGTGTCAATCCTTTTGGATCAAGATCAGGATCGACATTCTTCTCGTTCCAGATCTGGGTCCTTACTGTTTGCAAAGGTTATCAGCAGATGACAAAAGTCTTTGCTAACAAGGATAGTTAAAGTGATATAAGTTATCAAGCAGGATACAAAATGACAATCTTGCATGAAGCACATTTCTTTATTCGCTTAATATTCGAGTAATGAATCATAACTTAAGTTGTTATGTGAATTGCATCATGTTCACTATTAATGCACTCTATGTCTAAACTTAGTAAACATAAAGTGCACTAGGGTGTAAGGTTTTTGTTTTTACACACCTGAAGGTGCCGTCTATGTCTGCTCCCAAAATGATACTCCCACAATATATACTCCCAAGCAAAAATCCTTTTAAAATGCTAAACTATTCATTTTAAGTACATGTTTGTAGTTTGTATATATAATTTTAGTGAATATTTTGTTCATTTCTCTTCTATCGATTTATTATTTTACCTATGACATTTCTTGCACCTTACAGTGTGGATCCTGATCAGCTGGCCTCTCAGAAGCTAGCTGATCTGGATCTACACTCTTAGGAAATAGTCATAATAAGGCAGTATCCTAAATTTCTTCTGTGTTTTTGTCGAATTTTATGTGCATAAAATTCGGAGAAAATTAACAAAAATAAAAATTACAGAAATATGATGACCTGTAAATAATGTAAAATGGCCCATACCATGTTGTACCTGGGTATAACTTGTTTTGAAAACAGTATAGATCTGAATCAGCTGGCCTGAAACCAGCTGTTCAGGATACATATTGTTTTCTACTTTGGTTATAAATGCATACTACTAAGTGGAACCCTGCAAGTTGGTTAGATATACACTGCTGAAGTTTCTCTTTGCCTACAATTGTTGTCTGCTGATAACCTTTGCAAACAGTTTTAGAACCAGATCAGCACCGACAAAATGCCAGACCTGATCTGAATCCAAACTGTTTGACTCTCTGATAGTGATAATGAAGGAACTATATAGTAAATTAATTTAGAAAAGACAGCAGATGACAAAATACCTAAATAATTTCAAACAAGCAGAGTAAAATAGAAATGGATGCTTGTCGAGACAAATAGGGTTACTATGTTATAATAAATGCACTTGCATAAATATCAAATTAACCTTTGTCCTGCTGAACCTAGATATATCCCGTTTTTGGAAACAACTGATCATCAAACTTTTGTCATCTGCTGATAACATTCATGAACAGTTTGGAGTCAGATCAGGACCAACAGTATGTTTGGTCCTGATCTGGGTCCATACAATTTGACACCTTGATTTTTTCCTGAAATTTCTTGAAAATATTTATTTTGAAAGGAGTCAGCAGACGACAACAAAATCACTAAGTATGTTGCATGTAAAGATTATATAAAAAATTCAATGCAGTCTGATCAGGGACTATTTTTTTTGTTCTTTGAACAAAACAATTTATTCACTACAAGGTAATTCCAGAAGACTATCTTAAAGGACCTTAATGATTTAACTTTTTCCTTATTAGCTGCTTCTCATCTGTATCAACACTGTTTGCTAAAGCTGGTATGTGATTGACAGTGTAAAACTGAAAATTCTGTGTTTATTGGGATAAAGACACCAGGTAATAGCCTCACCATGTGGTCAGAAGCCTGCTATTTGTTGCCAGGGTAACAAGAACACTTCAATTTAGATGAACAAATCCAGTCATGCCCACATTAATGTTTTGAGGTCTGCTGACCATTAAAACCAAAAAGATCTTTTTTAACTAGTTGAATACTTTTTATGTCTTTTGCAAAAATTCTCTCCGGAACTCAATTAGAATGTCAAACATTTTGGATGCAGACCAGGAATGACTTTCAATTGGTTCTGATCTTGGTCCTAACTGTTTGCAAGGTTATCAGCAGACGACATTGTCTGTCTGATAAAATGTTATACACAGTAACAAGGGTCTTTCTACACATTTCTGTACAGTGACATAGGTCACTGTTCTACAATATAAAATGCAAGTTGTACCTTAAATTCAAATACAATACACTAGAACCAGAAAGATCTTTTTTCTATAAACTTTTTGTCGTCTGCTGACTTTTTTTTTAAAATAACTTTTTTCAATAAATTCTTTCAGGAATACACTATTAGAGTGTCAGTTGGTTTGGATCAAGATAAGGATCAACATTCTTCTCGGCCCTGATCTGGGTCCTTACTGTTTGCAAAGGTTATCAACAGATGACAAAAGTCTTTGTACACAGAACAGAACATATCTTTATTGACATAAAACTCAGGCCACTCATAGATAGCGTAAAGGCATAAGATACAAAAACAAAGCATATACATGATATACATAAAATACATGAGTACAAAGAGCATGAAAAAGGTGAAAATTAAAATGCGAGAAAAATCAACCCTGAAAGAGCCTTCTATAACTTACAGTAGGCAACATAATCGACTGTTGTTGCTTCATTAAGAAACAAAATAAGGCTTCACATTATTGATTATAGACAATTCGCATGATTTGACATATCATGTGAGTTGTCTATAATCAGGTTATTCCCATGAAATATTAAGCCAAGACATAGTAAGAAGTATATTATCGTAATGATTGACTCTTTTAGGGTTAGGCTGCACATGAACATTTATTCATTATAATTTCTACAAAACTTGATAACTTTACAAGCTTCCTGGTATTTGCTGAAGAAAATAGTTCTTTGAATTTTATAATGTTAGGACTTTTGTAAAAATATGATCTTAAATATTTCTTTCTGTCAGATATAAAGTGATCACAAACTAAAAGATAGTGAAATTCGTCACCGATATCATGTTTGCTACATAATGTGCATTTTCTGTCTTCTAAAGGTGTGTTTTCCCAGCGACCAGTTTCAACGGGAAGCCGATGATTACTAATAACCTAAACTTTAACAATGAAGAACAGTGTTTCCTATTTAATTTGATTAGGTAATTTTCAAAGTTTAAATCTTGCTTGAAAAGAGTATAATTCTTTCCTTTAGAGGATGAAGTTACTTTGTTATGCCACTCCTGAACATAAAGGTCTGATAGAGTTTTAGAGATTTGATTTTTGATTGATTTTGGATTTTCAATGACTTCCTTGTTTAAAAGATCGGGACGCCCAACAGATATTAGAATATGTTTAATAAAATGGATCCATTTATGTTGATGGATGCCACCATCATATTCTCCTAGTAGAAGTAAGTATAACCATTTTGATAGTTTTGTTTGTTTACCATTCACAATATTCATCCAAAAGCTAATAATACGGGTTTTTATTCTAATGTCTACTGCCTTGCAACCTAGTTAACAAGGATAGTTAAAATGATATAATTCAAAATAACATAAGTTATCAAGCAGGATACAAAATGACAATCTAGCATGAAGCACATTTCTTTATTCGCTTAATATTTTCGCGGTATGTATTATAAAAATACAATAGAATTAGAAAGATCTTTTTCTTTAAACTTTTTTGTCGTCTGCTGACTTTTTTTTGTAAAAATTACTTTTTTCAATAAATTCTTTCAGGAACACACTATTAGAGTGTCAATCCTTTTGGATCAAGATCAGGATCGACATTCTTCTCGTTCCAGATCTGGGTCCTTACTGTTTGCAAAGGTTATCAGCAGATGACAAAAGTCTTTGCTAACAAGGATAGTTAAAGTGATATAAGTTATCAAGCAGGATACAAAATGACAATCTTGCATGAAGCACATTTCTTTATTCGCTTAATATTCGAGTAATGAATCATAACTAAAGTTGTTATGTGAATTGCATGATGTTCACTATTAATGCACTCTATGTCTAAACTTAGTAAACATAATGTGCACTAGGGTGTAAGGTTTTTGTTTTTACACACCTGAAGGTGCCGTCTATGTCTGCTCCCAAAATGATACTCCCACAATATCTACTTCCAAGCAAAAATCCTTTTAAAATGCTAAACTATTCATTTTAAGTACATGTTTGTAGTTTGTATATATTTTTAGTGAATATTTTGTTCATTTCTCTTCTATCGATTTATTATTTTACCTATGACAATTCTTGTACCTTACAGTGTGGATCCTGATCAGCTGGCCTCTCAGAAGCTAGCTGATCTGGATCTACACTCATAGGGAAAAGTCATAATTAGGCAGTATCCAAAATTTCTTCTGATGTGTTTTTGTCGATTTTTATGCTCATAAAATTCGGAGAAAATTATCAAAAATAAAAATTACAGAAATATGATGACCTGTAAATAATGTAAAATGGCCCATACCATGCTGTACCTGGGTTTAAATTGTTTTGAAAACAGTATAGATCTGAATCAGCTGGCCTGAAACCAGCTATCAGGATACATATTGTTTTCTACTCTGCTTGTAAATGCATACTGCTAAGTGGAACCCTGCAAGTTGGTTAGATATACACTGCTGAAGTTTCTCTTTGCCTGCAATTGTTGTCTGCTGATAACCTTTGCAAACAGTTTTAGAACCAGATCAGGACCGACAAAATGCCAGACCTGATCTGAATCCAAACTGTTTGACTCTCTGATAGTGATAATGAAGGAACTATATAGTAAATTAATTTAGAAAAGACAGCAGATGACAAAATACCTAAATAATTTCCAACAAGCAGAGTAAAATAGAAATGGATGCTTGTCGAGATAAATAGGGTTACTATGTTATAATAAATGCACTTGCATAAATATCAAATTAACCTTTGTCCTGCTGAACCTAGATATATCCTGTTTTTGGAAACAACTGATCAGCTGATCAGGATCCACAGTTTTGCATTCAGTTTACGGTCTTGCCAAAATTTAGCTATATTTGCTCAGCAGTACAGGGTTAAACAATTTAAATTTGATAGTTGTGTAGAATTGTTGTGTTTTTTGTGTGTGTACATATTCTTTATTTTGAGGGCCTCATGGAAGATAAGTTGTACCACTAAATGTTGTCACCCTCTTTAAATAAAGACTTTACTTACTTACTTGCTTACTTACCAATATACTCCTGAAAGACCTATTCCATCATTACAATTGATTTCTCCAATTTTTTTTTTTTGATTTGATTTGATTCTTTACGCCCCAGTGAATAATTTTTCAGTTATGGCGGGATGGGTCTACCTGGATTGCACCAGTACTAATGCAAGGATTAAAGTGTCCAAATTAAATGATAGTGCTTCAATCATAACCCTTGATTGAAGTAACTCTAATGAATTTTTCAGGAATACCAGACTGTCAAACCATTTTGGATCCAGATCAGACCCAGCAAAGTCATTTTGATGTTCATGATCTGGTTACAACCAGTTTGCAAACTGTTACTAGCAGATAGAGGGTTAACATGATGACCATTGTCATAATTTTCTCTAATGAATTTTCAGGAATACCATCAGAGGGCACACAGTTTGGATTCTGATCAGGCCTACCATTTTGACAGTCTTTATCCAGATCCAAACTATTTTCAAATTGTCCCTAGCAGGTAAAAAGGTTAATACAATGCATACTGGGGATCGGAGATTGCTGTAACGGGCATGGACATCCGCCCGGTCTTGCAAGTTGCCATAGTGGGAATAGACATTTTGGCACAGTAGACATTTCAGGAACAAACATTTTGGGGGACATAATAGCACTAACCCATTTAATACATACTTCCACAAAGAATGGCTTGTAAATTTTCAATAATTCCTCCCCAGTCACAAATTGAATTTCCAATTGAATGCATCCATCTCCAGTTGGGATTATAATTACACTCAAATATTAAAAGTATGTAATGTTAGGAAACAGTGCAGAACCTGATCAGAGGTCACATTATGTCATATCTGATCTGGTTATGTACTGTTTGCCAATGTCCCATAAAATGATGGATAAACCCTTGTCCTGCTGAAACCGGATATGTCATCTTTAGAAAAGAGAGTAAATCCAGAATCAGCTGGCTAAATCTAGTGAACACATCTGTGGACATGAGATCTAGATCTGACTGCTTTCCAGACAGCATAAGATTCCACTGGAAAACAGAAGTGAATGTGCCATATTCATATTTATGCAGCAGAACAAGGGTTAAGGCACTGATCAGCAGAGGACAACAAAAGCTTGTAAAACTATCCGGCATGCAAACATTCATGACCTGACCTCATGGTGTGCTGTCAATTGAAAATGCACATGCTAAGTTTAGTGTTCAGAAGGGCCTCTTGTCTTGACACACAAATGACAGACACACCATTCACATCTTGCAGACATATTTGAAGGCAATATTAAATGTATAGCTCTGTTTGAGCACTTAATAGCCAGGTGACTTAATATGTCCAATTCCAAATCCACTATTTGGCCTCCAGATGAAAGTGCTTATAAGAAAATAATTTTCAAATTGTTATTTCAAAACCAAATCCAGGAGTGCAGTGGCTCAGTGGTAGAGTGCTTGACTCGAGACAGATGGCCCCCGGGTTAGAGCATCACCGGCATCACTGCGTTGTGTCCTTGATCCTAGCTTAGTCCTGGTTCAACCCAGGAAGACCCATCCCTTTATAGCTGAAAGATTGTTCATGGGATGTAAAGAATCACATAAAATAAAACAACCAGAACAGATATTCTGGATGTTTAGATAAAAACTCTCATTTGGTGATATAGAGGCTTTTGAAGTGCTATTGAGCGGTTAACCTATACCTGTGTACTATATGACTAAATTCCCAGTATGGCACCTGTCCTTGATTTGGCTGCAGGCAGTCTCTTATCAGTTAAGTCCATTATAGAAAATTGCTAATACACTTTAGGTATCCAGTTGAATGTGCTTAAAAATCATATCAAAAAACAATTTTCTTGATGCTCAAAAGAGCCGTCTCAATGAGACGGTTCTTTTGAGCACCCAAAACAAATGTTCAAATGATTGAAAAATTGCATATGTTCTCACAATTTTGTCAATAAAAGTTCACTTATCTGGACTTATGCTAGACCAAACTCCATGTACATATAAACTCATCTATTTCAATATTTAAAAGTTATACAGCTTAAAATTATGCATTTTATTAAAACAGATGACATTTGATTATTTCTTCAGTCTTTTCTATTTAACCCTTAAAGCACCAATCACGACTGCAGCAGATGACAAATATGGCGACAACTTTCCTAATTTTTGAAAAAAATAAGGTATGATATTTCATGAGAATCGTCTGCCAGCAGACTATTCTCATGAAACGTCGTGCCTTATTTGTTTTTTTATGCTTTGAAAAAGCAGCAAAATTTGCAATTGTCGTCTGCTGCAAATTGTATGTGGCACTTTATGAGTTAACTTTTTGCCTATTATTGTTGTCTGCTGATTACCTCTGCAAAATCTAGAGGCGGCCACTGGCCCCCTTTAAGTGGCCCCCTTTTGTATCAAATGGCCCCTTGCTAAAGGTAGAGTTGGCCATCATCAACATCATGCAAATGGGCAAATATTAGACAGTGTTTTTCCATCTGAAATCACATGAAAATGACCACTGAAAATTTAATGGATTTAACACTGAAGTCGGTCCTAATCTGGATCCAAAGTGTTTGATTATGGATGATTTGTTTCTTCAACCAGTCAATAATTTTTCAGTCATGTCGGGATGGGTCTTCTGTGTTGAACCAGTACCAATCAGTCTCAGGTTAAAGTGTCTTGTACCACTCCTGATTTCCTGCTGACATTGAAGCTGCCCATCACTGGCCATCATTCGACAAGCCAATCAGTTTGTCCAGCAGAACTTGTTCCTTATTTATCACATCCAGAAATCATGGGTTGGAATAGAGTCCTAATGGCCAAGAAAGATGTTATATGTTCAACTCTTGCTGAGACCATACTGAGTAGTTAAAATTTGGCTCAGTGAGTAACAAATCTGTACTCTTATCAAACATTAAAATGAAAGAGGTATAATTCCCTTGAATCACATCAGATATTGCTGTAAGTTGGTGACTGTGGTCAATGGACTCCTTAGAACTGGACTTTCTTTGAGACCAAACTATCTTATCTGTGAGATGCTGTTCACCCTGAAAAAATTATTGCACAAACCAATATGACATATTGTTATATAACTGGAGAGAATCCCATCTCCTGATTCGGTGCCATGATTAACCGAAATCAACAGATATCACCGAAATCACCAGAAAATCACCGAAATCACGAGATAAAAGTAAGAAATCACCTTTTTATTGTTTACTAAAAATATGATAAGAATTAGTATAATATGCTTATTTCTAGTCTGTTTTTAAAAATATGTTGATAAAAAAAATCACTTTCAAATTGCTATAATGTGTTGCTATATTTTTTATTGAAATATTTATTTGCTGGCACATTAAAATATAAGCCTTTTGTAAACATATCAATTATTCTACTATCATTTACATCATATAAAGGCATAAAATTAACATTAAAATGGATATTTCCTTTTTTTTCTGGTGATTTCGGCATACCTTGAATTGGAAATTGAAATGTACATTTTTTTTCATATTTTAATCAAAGTAGAAATAAGCTTATTATTCAAATTGTTATCCAGCTGATCAGGATGCATATTGTTTTCTACTCTGCTTGTTAATGCATACTATTAAGTGGAACCCTGCAAGTTGGTTAGATATACACTGCTGAAGTTACTCTTTGCCTGAAATTGTTGTCTGCTGATAACCTTTGCAAACAGTTTAAGAACCAGATCAGGACTGACAAAAAGTCAGACCTGATCTGGGTCCAACTGTATGACTCTCTGATGGTGATCATGAAGGAACTATATAGTAAATTCATTTAGAAAAGACAGCAGATGACAAAATACCTAAACATTTGCCTGGTCCTGAAGTCAGCTGATCAGGATGTATATTGTTTTCTACTTTGCTTGTAAATGCATACAAATAAGTGGTATAATGCCTTCAATGTTGGCTCCCGGTACCGTTAGTTTAACAGGTAACAGGGTCCAGGGCGACAACGGTAAACATTGCGCTTACTGTACCCTGCAAGTTGGTTTGATATACTCTTTGCCTGCAATTGTTGTCTGCTGATAACCTTTGCAAACAGTTTTAGAGCCAGATCAGGACCGACAAAATGTCAGACCTGATCTGGGTCCAAACTGTATGACTCTCTGATGGTGATCATTAAGGAACTATATAGTAAATTCATTTAGAAAAGACAGCAGATGACAAAATACCTAAACATTTGCCTGGTCCTGAAGTCAGCTGATCAGGATGAATATTGTTTTCTACTCTGCTTGTAAATGCATACAAATAAGTGGTATAATGCCTTCAATGTTTGCTCCGGTACCGTTAGTTTAACAGATAACAGGGCCCAGGGCGACGGCGGTAAACATTGCGCTTACCGTATCCTGCAAGTTGGTTAGATATACACTGCTAAAGTTACTCTTTGCCTGCAATTGTTGTCTGCTGATAACCTTTGCAAACAGTTTAAGCCAGATCAGGACCGACAAAATGTCAGACCTGATCTGGATCCAAACTGTTTGACTCTCTGATGGTGATCTATATGGTAATCTATATAGTAAATTAATTTAGAAAAGACAGCAGATGACAAAATACCTAAACATTTTCCTGGTCCTGAAGCCAGCTGATCAGGATGTATATTGTTTTCTACTTTGCTTGCAAAGGCATACAAATAAGTGGTACCCTGCAAGTTGGTTAAATAAACACTGCTGAAGTTACTCTGCCTGCAATTGTTGTCTGCTGATAACCTTTGCAAACAGTTTTGGAACCAAATCAGGACCAACAAAATATTGGGCCAGATCTAAATCCAAACTTTTTGACTCTCTGAGAACTATATAGTAAATTATTTTTAAAAAAGACAGCATATGACAAAAATATCAAAAAATTTCCAGGAAGCAGAGTAAAATAGAAATGGATGCTTGTCAAGATAAATAGGGTTACTATATTATAATAAATGCACTTGTGTAAATATCAAATTAACCCTTGTCCTGCTGAACCTAGATATATCCTGTTTTTGGAAACACTAACAGTGTGGAAACTGATCAGCTGATCGGGATCCACAGTTTTGCATTCAGTTTACGGTCTTGCCAAAATTTAGCTATATTTGCTCAGCAGTACAGGGTTAAACAATTTAATTTGATAGTTTGTGTAGAATTTTTTTTTTTTTTTTTTTTTTTTTTTTTTTTTTTATGTGTGTAAATATTATTTATTTTGAGGGCCTCATGGAAGATTAGTTGTACTACTAAATGTTGTCACCCTCTTTAAATAAAGATTTTACTTACTTACTTACTTACTTACTTACTTACTTATTTACTTACTTACTTACTTACTTACTTACTATCCAATTATGGCATTAAATTAATAATAAAATTGTGATTTCCTATTTTTATCTGATGATTTCGGTGAATTCACTGTGCACTGAATTTGAAAGTGAAATCATAACATTTTTTTCATTTCTTTTTAAAATCAAAGTAGAAATAAGCTTATTATACTAATTCTTATTATATTATGACATTAAACTAGCAATAAAATGGTAGTTTTTTCTTATTTTTATCTGGTGATTTCTTGGTGATTTCTGCTGATTTCGGTCATCATCGGACCCTCCTGATTGGCTCAATTTGTCTTCATAAATCTCTGTCTACCTGAAAACCGGTCTAAACTGGCCTACAAGTTAATATTGCATGAAAACCAGCTCAAACTAGTTTCCAGAAGTTAATATTTTGACACTAATATCACCATCTGTAGAGCTAAAAATAGCATGATTAATATAAAACTAACATGTGCTGCATGAAATTGACATGATTTGCTGTTTCACATCCCAACAGGTAAATGATCTTTTTGAAAACAGTTTTGTATTATCTTGTTTGTTGTTTTGAAAAAACAAAAAGTATAAAAAAAAAAGTTTTATATTAATTAAATTTTACGTTCCACACTCAGAGAATTAGTATCCTTTTCAACATGCAAAATACTATGTTTAAATATTTTAATAACAGTTGATAAAACTTATGAGGAAGTCCTTAGGCTGAAGGTTGAACATAACTTAAACAACAAAACAAAAAGTAGAAAAGTTTCATTCTTAGTTGAAACGCCATACAACAAAACAGTTATTGACTTCAACTTCGGTAGACATAAGGATTATCTACCCTGTTTCATTCCCTTTAATTTTATATGCAACACAACTAATTCATGCCGGGTAGGCGGCAACATCGAACGCTGAACACAATCGAGGAACTGCGATCAATACATGTATGTACAGCCACTGTTATAAATAAGTCAGTTTATCTGTTGTTTTTTTTATAATTTATAGCAGTATTTTAATAAAATTGGTTTCGCCTATCTATTCTGAAATGAATCGTGATTTGTTCTATGCAGGTGTTGTTTCTGATAAACAAGTAAAATGAACTTACAGTCAGCCGATCGCAGACAATGGGTTCTTAGCTTTCTTTCATATATATGAGCTCCGTCACAAGAAAACCTTTTTTTTCGATGTGTCTGGTGATGTCCAAACAGACCTTGGAAGGAGAACAACTACCCTGCCGTATATATTGTAGAACTGGCAGGCTCATCGTGTGGCCCGTTAGCTAAGTGGTCAGAGTATTTGCACAGTCTGTGATAGGTCCCGGGTTCAAGTCCCCATCTGATCATATGCTTTTTCTTCACATGTGTCATCTACACACCCCCCCCATGACCCGTCCTGAACTTGAACCCAGGACCCTCTAAGAATGTGGGTGTATGTTTACCACTGAACTGTCGGGCCACACAGTAGGCATGTGACATAGGGTTTGATCCTGAGCCTTCCAGGTCCGATTTGAGTTTATGGATCAATATAAAACAGAAAACATACCTATAAAGCTCGGATATATATATATCGGACAAAAGCAAACAAAAAATTGCTCATTGATTGCCAAAAACATTGATTGCTATCGATAACCGATTGCCATTAATGAAGTTTTCGATTGCCTTAGTATCATTACCATCATCCTTTAAAACAGATACTGCGCTTTTCACTTATCAGATAGAAATTATTGAATACACACAGGATATCCACCAATAATTTAATTTTACCCTTCTGTTTCTGAAAGATCGAAATACGACAATGAATGCGAAAAAATATACATATTTTTCAGTTTTAAGTTGAAATAAGTAATGATCAGAAATAAAATGTTATTTTTCAGCCAACTCTCACACATTTTTTGGACAAATATAACACCAAGCACATTTCTTTGATCTTACCTAAAACTGATATCATGCTTACTTTTACTGAAACCTGAGCATTCCAATGAAAAAAATAAAATATTAAACTTACCCAAAATGGCGGCTGTAAAATGTAAATATTGATCACAGTTCCTCGGTTGTATTCTTGTTGCGCCTACCCAGTGTGTAATTTCAGAAAAGAAAAAAATGATCTTTTGACCACACCCCAGGGGTCAAAGGTGTGTGTTGGCACAAAATATTAGCTAGCATGTTATTGTATGCTTCATTCCCTTAAATTTAATATGCAACATGACTATATTCTGAAAAAAATTGATTTTATATTTATAAGCCTATGACATAATGTGAGGTGATGCTACATACCAAATATCAAGGCTCTAAGCCTTGTAGTTTCATACAAGAAGATTTTTTCAAGTTTTCCTTATTAAAGCCTATGTAAAATAGTAAATCATGTGACCACTGAGGCGAGAACATTTTTGGCCCCAGGAGTATAACTTGAACAAAGCTGGTAGAGGTCTACTAGGTTATACTTCATATCAAATATCAATGCTCTATGATTTGTGGTTTCATACAAGAAGATTTTTTCATGTTTTCCATAAGCCTGTGTAAAACATGTGGCCCCTTGGGACAGGACCATTTTTGGCCCCATGGTCATAATTTGAACAAACTTGGTGGACCTGGATCATAATTTGAACAAACTTGGTAGAGGTCCACTAGTCTTGGTGATGCTACATACCAAATATCAAAGCTCTATGCCTTGTGGTTTTAGACAAGAAGATTTTTATATGTTTTCCCTATATAAGCCTATGTATCACATGTAACCCCAGGGACAGGCCCATTTATGACCCATGGGCATAATGGGCATAATTTGAACAAGCTTGGTAGAGGTCATCTAACCAGGGTTTGCGCTAGGATTTATTTTTCTTTCGCCACCATTTTCGCCAATCAGATTTTTTTTGTGCCATTTTTAGCTCACCTGAGCCGAAGGCTCTGAGGTGAGCTAATAGTATACCAGTGACTCCGGCGTCCGTCGTCCGTCCGTCGTCTGTCAACATTTTCAAACATCTTCTCTGAAACCACTGGGCCAATTGAACTCAAATTTCATATGGAGACTCCTTAGGATGGGGGAACGAAAGTTTGTTCAAATGGTCCTGGTCACATGACCAAGATGGCCGCCACGCCCATATATGGTAAAAACCCTTTAAAAATCTTCTTCTCCAGAACCAGAGGGCCGATGACCTTGGGACTTGGTATGTAGCATTGGGGATGTGGGGCCTACCAAGTTTGTTCAAATGATGATCCTAGGTTGACCTTGACCTACTTAACGTCAAGGTCAAATTTGCTTCCTAATGCATTTAAATGGGAAAATTTCTGAAAAGTTGATTTTCTTGAAAACTGTGGAAGCCTTAGTCATTATTCTCACTTGATATGTTTAACCTAATGAGACGATGGCTATAAATAAGTTCCAAAGGTCAAGGTTGACCTTTGACCTTTCAGCTTAGGCCACTCATAATGGAGTCCCATCTATATATTAAAACATAGTTTTCTCACAAACCATTGGCCCAATTGAACTCAAATTTCATGTGAAGACTCCTTATGATAAGATAGCCAAAATTTATGCAAAAAATTTTGGTCACATGACCAAGATGGCCGCCACGCCCATATATGGTAAAAACCTTTTAAAATCTTCTTCTCCAGAACCAGAGGGCCGATGACCTTGGAACTTAGTATGTGGCATTGGGGATGTAGGACCTACCAAGTTTGTTCAAATGATGTTCCTAGGTTGACCTTGACCTACTTAATATCAAGGTCAAATTTGCTTCCTAATGCATTTAAATGGGTATTTTTTTGAAAATTTGATTTTTTTAATACTGTTGAAGCCAAAGTCATTATTCTCACTTGATATGTTTAACTAAATAAGACAACGGCTATAAATAAGCTCCAAATGTCAAGGTTGACCTTTCAGCCAAGGTCGCTCATATTGGAGTCCAATCAATATATTAAAACATAGTTTTCTCAGAAACCACTAGGCCAATTGAACTCAAATTTTATATGACAACTCCTTAAGTTGAGAGGAGTAAATTTATATCAAATGTTTATGTTCACATGACCAAGATGGCCGCCATGCTCATATAAGGTCAAACCAATTTAAATATCTTCTTCTCTGGAACCAAAAGGCCAATGGCCTTGGGACTTGGTATGTAGCATTGGGGATTTGGGCCCCACCAGGTTTGCACAAATGATGAATCTGGGTTGACCTTGACCATTTTTACGGCAAGGCCAAGTTTGATTCGTAATGCATAATTCATTTTTCTATAACTGTTTAAGTGGAAATCACAATACTTGAGAGAAATGTTAAACCTAATGAGTCACTGGTTTATATAAGCACCAAAGGTCAAGCTGACCTATGACCTTTCATCCAAGGCCACTCATTTTGGACTGCCACATACATATCTGAACATCATTTCCCCCCGTAAATTACTGGGCTGTATGAACTCAAATTTCATATGGAGTATTCAGTAGATATAAATATGATACTTGACCAAAATGGCCACCATACCCATATAGGGTAAAACAAAATATGTTTGAATAATAAGCCTTAGTTGACAGTGACCTATTATAACATTGTTAAGGAGATCAGGTGAGCGCTTCAGGACCTTCAGGTCCTCTAGTCTTAAACTTAGAGCCAGATTTTTGGCCATTTTTCTCCAAAAAAGAGCCAGGTATCAGGCCAAAATCAACTCCACCTAGGTCCCATTCTTAGCAAAAAAAGTCTTCTGTCTTTAACCCCCTTAATTCTGGTGGATTATTCTATACACATTGATACAATAACTATGGGGTAGTCCATTTTGTGTTTAAAGCAGTTGACAGTCTTTAAATTGATGTCTATTTGTACATGAAGATTGTTAATTTTCTTAACAAACAGGGCAGACACTGATGAAATGCCACTCTTTGGGCATTTTCTGTTTGCAAGTATTCAGAATGAAAAGGATTAACCAACCGTTAAACTCTTTTAACAGCTAAACTTTACTGATGTTGATCATTGTACTTTGCACATGAATGATGGTGTCAGCAAAAAAAAAATATATATATATATTAAGACAGTTGATAGTGATGAGACTAATCTTGGTCTTTCCATAGTATATGGGAAACCTCCATTCAGTAGACCTGAACGTGAGTAAGGTATTTTTATCATAAACAGATACAAGACACAATAGATAGTATATATGACACCAATATTAATTTTTCTGCCGCTTTTTTGATTTTGGTTTTAGTGATTAGAAGTTTGCAATCAATGTTATTCTCGCTAGAATATAAAATTAAAAAATACCTTGATTAAAAATGTTTAAATTTGGAAAATATATGTTAAATAAAACGAATAACTTCATTGAGTTAAGTTTGCTAAATATATTGCAACAAGGGAGCTAACTCAAAAATGTTATGGGAGAGCACAATTGCAATTTTTTACCTCGGACACAGGTCCGAGTTTTTAACGATCTTTTTTCTGACAAAACAGATTTAAGAAAACCATAACATCATCTACCATAAAGGTTTCTGTTTAGAACTGATAGGTTCAAGTATCTGAGACTGTCGAGAAAAGCACTTTGAACAGCGTGCGTTACTCTGTCTTGAAGAGAGAAGTAACCTTTGGTGTTGTTTTGCTACTGTCGGCATTTTGCGAAATGCGCGGATCCTTTCGCATGCCTGGTAATGTCTGGTGGGTGATGCTGTCAGATGAAAGAATGGCACAGTGAACACAATGCAAATCTATCCCCTTTCTCATTACGCTTGATGGAAAGTGAGCTTGAAAGTGACCCTTGATTTTTTTCTTCTCGCGGACGGCGATGTTGCGGTCTTTAGAACATGTTAAAAGTTACGGATTCAGAAAGCTAATGACTTTTATTATTGACCACAATAAGCGAAGATGTCATGGTAATGTTGCAGTTTATTTCATGCACAGTATGACACGGTGTATATTATGGTCTGTCATTCTGACCGTTACCGGTAGCAGCTGTTAAAAGTGCGTGCCGATTGCCGCAGGCTTGCAGCGCGTGTCCAGGTTTGACTCGATCAGCTACCGAATTGTGTGGTCGATAATTTGGGCGTTAATTGACAATTAAGATATACATTAATGACCATTAAGCGGCACGAGGCAACGATTTTAAGTCGGAGGAGACGTTTAGACGCCAGACAAAAATTTTTGCCCGCGATTTTTCTTTCGCCAATAGTTGTCGCCAAATTCATATTTTTTGCGCCAAATTTATTATTTCTTCGCATTTTGCGACAATGGCGATCGGTAGCGCGAACCCTGCTTAGATGATGCACATACCAAACATCAAATCTATATGGCTTGTGGTTTCAGACAAGAACATTTTTAAATTTTTCATCTTGAAAATCTATTTTTAGCCTGTGTTGACCAAAATCATTTGAACAATTATCAAAGAGGGCTATATAAAGATCATTCCTGCCAAGTTTGGCCAAAATCCAGCTAGTAGTTTAGGAAATGTCCTTTGATGCAAATGTTGACCACAGACGACGACTGACTTCCAACGATCACAATAGCTCATCAAGTGCTTTGAAGCAGGATTTCTGTGTAGTTTTGTGAAATACCACCAAGTGGTACAGAAGGAGACATTATTTAAAGGAAATTGTTGACGGACGACAGACATCCTATGATCACAATTGCTCACCTTGAGCCTATACAATTGACTAGTAGTACTTAGTATAGCAATTGGTGACTTGCAGTGCTCTGGAAGAATGTGGGTGGGGGATTTGTGTTAAACACATCTGTTTTACTTATTTAGATAATTGTACAGCTACCTAGATTTTGGGTCAGTCTCTCAATGTATTGCAGTAATCTCATCAGCGCAAAAATATTTACTGTTCATACTAAGGTCAAAATCTTACCTCATTTATCACCATTCAGCATGTTCAGCTGAGGGACCAAACTGCCTGCGGTGTCCCTCTTGTCAGTGAAGTATGTGTTCATCATAGAAGCCTCTACAGCCTCCTGGCTACTGATAGCCATACTAATCCTGCAATTCTGGAATGACTTGGACTGCTGGATGGCAGCTGTTGCATGTTGATGCTCTGAAGAACATTTAAATATAAACAAAGTCCTGCTGAGTCTGGATTTATCCTTTTTTTCAAATACATGTACTGTCAATTAAAATCAGCTGGTGTCTGTGGAGCTATCCGAGCAAAATCCTTACTGTTTTTCAGTCTGAAAATATACAAGGCCCTATATTAGGTCAGGGAAAACAGTGTTCAATCTAAAGCCTTTGACCCCTTGCTGAAAAGCTAGAGTGGGCCATCTATTACATCGTATGTGGATGGGGAAATATTGAGTTATATTATCACGTGAAATCAAATGAATATCACCCAGATTTCCAAGATTGAACAATGGAAAAGTATTATTAGGCCAAATATCCAGCTATGAAAATCTTAAATGGATCAGGGTGATTTCAAAAATAATGCATCCATTTCTATAATCAATGTTTATAGACTATCTAAAGCAGATTTATTGTTAAAATTAATTTTAAGATATGTAATTAATGTTTTTCTTGCATCATGCCAAGTTTCATCGCTTTAGAATGTTCCGTTCAAAAATAACATGGAAAAATGTCATCCAAATTGTCACAAGGGTAACACTATTTTGTGACATTTTTTCCCTTACCTTCAATTCAACTGTAAATTGTATTAAACACTATTCATGTATAGTCAAATGGTGAATTGCAGTTGAAATATAGCATAAAAGCTGTAGGAAAACAATCTTTTCATCTTTTTTAAACCAGATAAATCGGAAATTTGTAACCTTTTATAAACACACCCTTTCAAATTTTTATCATACAGAATTTCATATGATTGGAGTAAAGTGAATGCCTCATAAAATATACAAAGTTTTATTCAAAAGGAATGCTGTTTTAATGACTAGCTGTCTTTAAGCTTTCTAAAGGAACCAACTTGCCTATAAAACAACAAGTATGATTTTATGTAGCCAGTACTGAATAAAACCACCCAGATATGTCACAAGTGTAACATTTAAGGTTCAACCATCAGCATTTCAATTTGTTTTGCATTTCATAGCTTTTTTGCTGTTTTTCTGGTCAAGGGAGCCCCCCCAAAAACATTATGAGGAATTGTGGTGAAATCCTTAAGCTGCTGACTTTGTGGCATGATTTTAACTGATGTCACAAGTGTAACACATTTTAGGAATATGTGATAAATGCATATACATGGCAAATCTTAAATGAAATATTACTTATTTGGTCTTTTTAATAATTCTTGAATGCATAAATATAATTTAAACACAACAAAAAGTCAACAACTTCACCAAATGTGTAGTCAATACTAGTTACGGTCCAGCAGGAATGATACTTCCTTAAGCCCATATACTAGTTTCATTATGAAGCTGGCCATCCTTGAGCTACATTCTGGGATAGGAATCATGCTAAATTCAACACTGAAGAAATCAGACAATCTTAAACCAGACTATAACTTGATTTAGACAGGTAGACTTTAAAATGTGATTTGTGTCACAAGTGTAACATATATTATGGATTGAATTCATCTCACTTTTTCCTGTGTTTGGTCAAAGGATGATCTATTCAACAATTTATTTGATATAATTTGGTATTTAGGGTAGTTATTCACTCTTTCGATACAAAGAAAACACAAAATGGTGTAAACAAAAAGGATAAAATTATGCACTCACAAGGAGGGAAAGGTATTTTTTCACAATTCAAAAAATATTTACAGGAATTTATTGAAGAAAACCAAAAAAGATGCTAAGTTGTACATACTATAGTAGGTTACATAAAGTATAAGAGATAAGAAAAGACAAAAGGGTCATAATCAGTTCCTTTGTTTGCTTGTCACAAGTGTAACACAATTATTTCTTTCTATTTAAGCCTTAAATTTGTAACAGATTCTTTAGAATTGCAAAAACGGTATCAATCAAATCATTCAATTGATAATTTATCCCACAATGAGTGCTGTCAACTGTTTTCTGATCATTAACATTTTATAACTCCTTACTATGCTTAATAAACAAATCTGAATAGTTCATTTTTTAAAGTCTTGTGCTAAAAAAAGGGAATTGATTTATGTTTTGATACATTTTCATCAATTTCCATGAAGCCAATTCACTTCATCCTATATAAAATCTATAAGAGATAAAAAATTAAAAGGAGAAACTCCCTCTTCTGATTTTGTCACAAGTGTAACAAATTCCATTACCAACATATGTTATTGTGTTTAATATGTTTTATATCCTATATATTCAAATGAAATTTGTTCTATGTTTTTCATATACCCTACTTGTTATCTAAGAACAATTTTTAACAAAAATCATGCTTATTATTTAAATAAGAAAAACTTTTTCCTCTACACAGTGAAAATCCAGGGGTGTATTTTCACATAAAATTTTATTACAAGTGCAAATTTTGAGCGAAAGATTAAATTTTACTTTGAAAATGTGTATACATAACTACTTCATCAGTTCATGAAAGAATATTTACAATTCTGCATACCTGTGTTGTTTATAATCAAGCTAAGTGTAGCTTATAGAATTGTAAAAAAATAAGGAAAAAATGATTAAAGTATTAAATTTAAAGCATTGTCCTAAATTTTATTCTTAAACCAGTATTTGTTTCTGAAATTTTGATGTTCCCTGGTTAAGAGGATGTAAAAAAGATAATGATAGAGAATTTTGAAATTTGACCCCCAATGTCACACTTCGGATGCATTTTTTTTTTAAATCACCCATCAGCGGTTTCAATTGGATCAAATATTATATTTTATTCAAATTAATTTGTACATGTATGGTATATACAGCTTGAAACAATAAGATAAGGAAAAAAACACTAGAATTCCGAGAATCAGATGTGTCGCCTGGCCAAACAGAAGTCAATCAAGGCAAATTTGTCGAATTTATATTCCGGGCGAAAGGTTACTTTAGAGAAACTTATAAATGAATAAATATAAATCGTCAAAAACGCAAGAAACGCACTCTCAAGGAAACGCTGCTGATATGGGTATAGGGAATAAGCGATTGCCCCTCCTCCCCCCCCTGTAAAAAGTTGGACCCCTCCCAGTGACGTAGCTTCCTTTAGGCCATGTAGGCCATGTAGGCCGCGGCCTACACTTTTTCAGAAAGTAAAAAAAATATAAACGCCAAAAATGCAATAAAATGGAGGGGGGAGGGGGTAGGGGGGGTGAGTAAATCAGAAAGATATTCCAAATTATCCTGATATCAGACGTCACCCATTACCCACTGTAGAAGAACGGTTGTTTGTGTTCCAGGACGAGCTGTCACGTGATGTTGCTAGCCTACCCAATAGGAAATGAACCATCGCACGAAGCTTTGCAACCTGTATAATTGCATTTTCACCATAATTGGAGTCCTTTTGACCATGCCACCGACGTCCGCAACATGCCAAAGGTAGCATGAAAAGAATTAAAAACTACTTGCGCTCAACAATGATGTCTGCCAGGCTGTCCTTCGTAGCGATGATCTACAGACACTTGATGTTGACAGGGTGATAAACATGTTTGCGTCAGACAAATTTAATGCAGAAAATTAGTTTTTTTTCTAAGTTGGCTTGTGATTAATAGTTTTGTTGCTACCTGCATTTAGATATTGAAACTTGATGTCGCTTGTTTTTCAACATACATTTACAGTACATTGTATCTTTTATTTGGGGGAGCGCAGTGGCTCAGTGGTAGAGTGCTTGACTCGAGACCGAAGGGCCGCGGGTTCGAGCCTCACCGGCGTCACTGCGTTGTGGTCCTTGAGCAAGACACATTTATCCTAGCTTAGTACTGGTTCAACCCAGGAAGACCCGTCCCGCATAACTGAAAGATTGTTGAGTGGACGCAAAGAATCAAATCAAAAAAAAAAAATCTTTTATTTGGGATGATCATTACAATGTCACATGTCTTCTTGCTATATAACCATGTAGGCTCCTATAAGCCTTCTAACCCTTAAAGCACCAGCCAAAAACTGCAAATGAAAGACGCGTCTGCCTGAGTCCTCTGTTGCATATATTTGCTAATATTATTGACTAATGTCAGTATTGAGGCAAACAGTGTAGACCCAGATCTGGATCTCTCACTGTTTGTCGAAGACGCTTGTAAAACAATTCAGCAGATGAGAAAGCGGACTACTTTTGTAGTGATTGGCCATTTAATGGTTAAAAAAGTATGATACCTGTCCCTGACTCCCAGGTCGATGATTTTGTTTTTGCATTTCAGCACCGTAAGTTGATCAAACTTTATAAGCATATTAGGCCATATAGGCGATGATGGTGATAACTACCTGTAATTTCTAACAATCGCATGAACACATTTATAAGTGCGAAATAATCGCAAAATCCATATTTGGACAGTCTAGGACCGAAAATTTTTCTGGGGGAGCATGCCCCCAGACCCCCCTACCATTAGGCCTACACATTCATTGAAGCCAAGCTACGCCCCTGCCTCCCCTTGGAAAAAATGATAGACCCCCTCTGGATCCTTGGAAAATTACAATTTTCTTTAAAATAAACCATTTGACTTCTGTAAAATAAGTTGAGGACTAAACAAGAAATGTCACAAACACGTGAAGAATGCCCCCAGCATAAGACACATTTGAGGAAAGTAAGCTGTAATATAGGAGATATGCTCCAAACAGGAAAAACCTAGAAATGAGGCCAGAAGTCAATGTCAAGGTCAAAGTGACCCAAAATGGTATGCACCACTCTGCCATCCCAAGAGGAATCATCTATAGAATCATCACCCCAAATTTGGGATTCCTACATAAAATAATATAGGAGATATGCACCAGACTCAATGCAGTTTCTAAAAACTAGGTCAGAGGTCAAGTTCAAAGTCACAGTGACCTGATTATGGTACAAGGCACTTCGTCATCTCAAGATGCATCCACTTACCAAATTTGAGATTCCTTACCCAAATAATATAAGAGATATGTTCCAGACACGATTATTCTAAAAACTAGGTTAGGTCAAGGTCACAGTGACCCGAAAATGGTAAACAATACTCCGCCATCCCAAGATGCATCCACATCCTAGGATTTAGGCTCCGGCCGCAGTAATTCTTAAAACTAGGTCAGAGGTCAAGGTCACAGTGACCCCAAAATGATATGTGACACTCTGTCATCCCAAGATACATTTACACACCAAATCTGGAATTCCTATCTCTAAGAATATAGGAGATATGCACCAGACTCATTGCAGTTTCTAGAAACTAGGTCAGAGGTCAAGTTCAAGGTCACAGTGACCCAATTATGGTACGGGACACTTTGTCATCCCAAGATGCATCCTCACACCAAATTTGAGATTCCTGCCTCAAATAATATAAGAGATATGCTCCGGACACGATTATTCCAAAAACTAGGTCAGAGGTCAAGATCAAGGTCACAGTGACCCGAAAATGGTACGCGGCACTCCACAATCCCAAGATGTATCCACATACCAAATTTAGAATTCCTACCTCAAAGAATGTAGGAGATAGGCTCAGGACATAATAATTCTTAAAACTAGGTCAGAGGTCAAGGTCATAGTGACCTGAAAATGGTATGTGACACTCTGTCATCCTAAGATGCATTTACACAACAAATTTGGAATTCCTATCTAAAAGAATATAGGAGATATGCACCAGACTCAATGCAGTTTCTAGAAACTAAATCAGAGGTCAAGTTCAAGGTCACAGTGACCCAATTATGGTACGCAACACTTTGTCATCCCAAGATGCATCCACACGCCAAATTTGAAATTCCTACCTCAAATAATGTAAGGGATATGCTCCGGACACGATTATTCTAAAAACTAGGTCAGAGGTCAAGGTCACAGTGACCCGAAAATGGTATGCGACACTCCGCCATCCCAAGATGTATCCACATACCAAATTTGGAATCCCTAACTCAAAGAATCTAGGAGATATGCACCGGACACGAAGCGGGACGGACGGACGGACACACGGACGGACTGTGCAATTACTATATGCCTCCCAAAGTTCCTTTGGGGGCATAAAAAACCCAAAGAAAAACGTTGTCTAAGATTTTTTTATCTTTTTATGACAGATAAACCTGGACGCCCCACCTGACGAAAATTCCTGGATCCCCGCATGTAGGCCTATTGATACAAATCTTGAGATTATGCTCGAATTCCTTATAACAATAGCTGGGAACTTTTCTTGAAAAGGATAGCTTTTATGACAGGCTGCATATTGTACCAAACTGTTGTTAAAGCTCCTAAGACATTAGAGATCACATCTAAATGATCGCAAACCGATAGCCGTTCACCCCACCCACATCCAAGTTTTTCAATAATTTGTGAATAATCGGTGAAATTATAATTAAATTAATCGTGGTGGGACAAAAGACAATGTTTTTCCTTCGAATTAAGCGCAGACTGGTGAAAAAATCAGAGAATTTGAATGAATGCAGCACGTTTTTCACCATTTTCCTGTTACCCGTAATGTTAAAATTCACTGTCCAATTCACCTCGGTACATTTGTTTATGTGCCGCTAAGGCTGTGACGTCATGGCGGTCCCGAGAATGCAGCATCATTTCTTCTGGTTGCGAGGTTCTATCGACTAGTGGTAGGAATCGGCTGGATTTTTATAATCGATTATTGAAAATAACAAGTGACCAATGATCAATCATTAATCGACTAAAATAAAATACATATTATATATGGTACATATCATGCCAGGTATGTCTAAGATGCCTTACGGGGTCAAGTTGATTGACCAGACATGTTAGGTGTTCAGAGTGTGTACCAAAAAATTAATTTTCTCAACCAAAACATATGTTGTGGGTACTCAAAAGAACCATCTCAATAAGACGGTTCTTTTGAGCACCCAAAACATATGTTCAAACTGATGGATTAGTATATATTTACAATTTTACATTCAAAACTTTTGTTTATCTAAACCTATGTACATTATTTGAACCATATGCTGTTCATACCAGAAACTGAAAATGCAGAAAAGGGTCATATTAAATAAATACACCAAGCTAAAAATTGAAGGCCAATGAAGCAGAAGGTCTATACTGAGTAATCGATTATTGAAAAACTACCGATCAATTAATCAGTTCACTGAAAATGACCAATGATCGATGAGCTCGATAAATCGGCCTACCACTTCTATCGACTGTACATATACATCTACATCGATACATTGTACTGTCACAATTGACTTTAACACAACAGGCTCGGTCCCCAGTGGGCCCGTTCTATCTGTTCCGCCAATGGTTTGTCTGTACGGGCTTAAAAATTGTTGTTTAAAAATGTGACAGTGCAAAAGTTTATGTAAGCTGTTATTGTTATTAACAGCCCTTTGACTGTATTGTCTCGCAAGTAGTCAACTCTTTCACTTGTAGTAGGGTTGAGTGGATACCGTGGTGCCAGAATCCACGTATGTGGATACTTATATTTTATTGTTTGTCATTACCCCACCCATCGCCACTTTAATAACTTTCTTTCGCGACTGAGTATTTTTAGTCCATATTGCACATGATTCGCATGAACATGGCTGCATATGATAAACTCTAACTTTGTTTGTAAATGTATTCCATGAAATACTTACTTCATGGGCATGTTAAGTTGTGAAACACCACATAATTCACTTTACTTTCATTTCTACCATCTCGTGTGCTTAATTTTCTTCATTGAAGAGTTACGGGGATTCCGTTATTTTCATTGGTCTAAAATCAAAGTTATTATTATCTGACCACTGAATCGCTTGTTTATTTTTAGATCAACTGGATTCACCAGTGTGTTCGTTTGTTTTCGTGTAATTTTACGGAAATTCTTTTATTTAATACCGTACTTGGCTAATTCACACACAGTTACCAATCTTTAACTGGCTGAATGATCGGAATTCAGAAATACTTATTTTTTATAGAAATTTTGCATGTATCTTTATAAAAATTACAGAGATGGTAGATAATAATTAGAACTATGTCATATCTAATCTTGATGTGCCTCAGTCGTCTACAAGCTTAGGGACATTCTGCCTGTCAGTCTTATTTCACCCCATTTTCTTAATATGTTCATTGTTTAAAAACTTTTCATATTTTCATCTCTAGGTCGGCAAGCTATTATAAGCTCCGAACATTGCTCCACAATTCATTGACTACAAGGTAGTTAGGAGCACTCATTTTTTTATGAGACGCTGACACACAAGTGTCGAATTGCTGTCACGTAAGTGACGAAATCCATATACTTTTGTATTAGAACTTTTTTGATTTTTGCACTTTCATTATAAACTAAGGATTTTTTCTCTCATTCTAGCTGGCTCAAACATATTTGAAATCATATATCATGTAAATAAATCAATATTAAAATTATAGGAAACTTATCAGTATTTTGATTGCTCACCTCACCTACCCAGACCGTACCCTGTTATTGAGCCTGACTGTACGATCTGCGGGAGTGCCGTAGGGTATCATCCTTCGACACTCTGGGAGGCCGATATCAGTCTCTTTGACTCGCTACGGTTATGTTTGAATAATTTAGGTAGAACCCCAAAATAGCTGACTGTCCGTGTCGTCGTCCGTCTGAGTCGTCGTCCTTCTGTATTGCCAGTCGTCTGTGTCGACGCCGGTCTGCCGAGACGTCACTTATCTGTGTCGTCGTCCCCTGTCTGTGTCGTCGTAAACAAGCCTCCTAATACAATCAAACCTGATCGTAGCCTCCTACCATGAGTGATTTTATAAAAACACCCTCCTACCACAATTGGTGCTCGAGGCTGATCTTATAAAAACACCCTCCTACCACAATTGGTGCCGTGACTTTTAGAACATCGAGACTGACTCTATATAAAAACACCCTCCTACCACACACTCAACTCAACACAAATTATCAAGAGAATTGTTTTATGGCCTTTAATTACTGTAAAAACTTAAATAATATGAGCTCTAAATGTATAACTGATCTCAATCATTAATAAAATTGATAATCACTCTTTGGTGAAAAACCCGCAGGGTTTTTCTCCCATTTCATTTTGTGGGGGAAAATCCCCGCGGGGGTTTTCCCCCGCGGTTTTTTTTATATTTTGCTTGAAAGGCTTCAAATGATGAGGAAAACTTCAATTCAGCTTCTATATTGTTTTGTAAAGCAATACAATTAAAAACAAACCTTTTTATTTTTTCAAAAAACCCTGCGGGGTTTTTCCCCCACAATCTGAAATGGGAGAAAAACCCCGCGGGGGAAATTAAAGGTTGGAATTAAGCCTTACCAATCATTTTCTGAAATAATTACAATCAAACAAACTTATTTCTTGAACTTATTTTGATATTTATTTTTTTGAAAAAACCCTGCGGGGTTTTTCCCCCATTTGAAAATGTGGGGGAAAAACCCCGCGCAGGATTTTAAAAACCCCGCGGGGTTTTTGGAAAACCCCGCGGGGTTTTTCACTTTGACCATTTTTTTCATTATGATGGCATATATTTTTTTAGTCATAATTATATATGTTTTGCTCCCTTATGTCTGTATTTTTGTATTTTAGTGGTTTTGAGTCTTTTGCACCACTAGAAAGATGATGTGATTTTGCCAAATTCTGGTTTGGCAAAAAAAACTGGTGGCTGTTAAGAGGTTTTTTTTTCCAAGTTTCGACCCAGGTAGACCTTATCTGTAAGTTGTCAACTAACCACTAGGCTATCAGTCCATTTGCATTAATGATTTGACATTATCTTCATATTCCTGGTAAAAGCTTGACAAAGGTCGGAGTACTTCACGAAAACGCACGAATACCACGAAGAGTTCGGCGAAAATTAATTAGTCTAGTCACGAAAATTGGCAGTATTTTACCGTTTTCAAAGAAGAGTTTATTATTCAATACTGGAGCTGAAATGTAGCTGTAAATTGCAGGTTGTGCTTTGAGAATGATATCAGGTATACAATCCACGATAGCGCAGTTGGATACACGGTAGATTAGCAAAGGGTTTATAGCTGTAGTATGGTTGTAACGAAGGCATGGCTGTAATCTGTTTTTTACGAGGGATGTATTAAATGAATTGCTTATTGTCCTTTATTTCGATATCCACATGGGGCATGATATAAACCAATACATACCTATCTAGGTTTATTCAAGGTCTACACAACGGTGTATAAATGTACATGATAGACTAAGCGTAAGACATACAATTTGCCATATTGATGTGTTTCCAGGGTTTAAGTGACCCCCGTTTTTTTTCTTTTTTTAAACAGCTTTAAATTGAACTTAGAAGAACGGCACTTAGCATGTGGATTTAAATGCACACCGCGTAACTAAAACTTATTTTTGGGAGACGCCCTTATTTGTAAATGAAGCCCAAATCCCCTGTACACAAGAATAACTTAGTTGTTTTTCCCTATGAATACACCCATGTGTACCCCTATAGATACACGTGGTATATTTGCATTGCTATGATGATATGTTCTAGCCTACAGGAATATCTTTATCCGCTGATTCAACGAAAATCTATTCCGCAAACCTCCCTCGTCATTATTTTGACACGCACACGCACGCACACACGCAATTGTAAAAGTCTATATGGGTCATAAACCGTGCCGTATTGAAAGCAGACAAATATGAGACTGTAGCACGAAGCCTGCATGTACATGTAGTACCTTCTATTTCAATTCATAGACTCTTTCTGCCTACAAGGTAATTTGTCGTGGTTTTGTCGTCTGCTGATTTTTTTTCAAAATCAGTTTGTTCGTTGTTGTTGTTTGTTTCTAATTTTTTCAGGAATATCAGTAGAGTGTCAAGCAGTTTGAATCCAGATCATGCCCATCGGGTCTGATCTGGATCTAAATTGTTTGCAAAGGTTATCAGCAGACGACACTAGTAAGTAAAGAGTTTATGACGACAATTCAAGCAAATTAGAGAGTTAAGGAGAAAAAGCTAATAAACATTAATATACATTTAACTTAAAGAGCATCAAATATGTGCCTGCTTAAGGTATTTCGCTGATAAACTTTGTCAACAGCCGAAGCCAAGTTCAGGCGAAAATGTTGAGCATTATCTGGATCCATATTGTTTGAAAACCTACTTGAATCGTTTTTTAAACCCAGGCCATTTCAATGCATCGGTTTTAGATGTACAGTTAAGTTTATAAGTCAGTAAAAGCAGTGAATCATAGCCTAATGCAAGAAAATTGGTCCAGATAAGCAATTTTAGCGTGAAGCTGCGACTGTCTCCATCAGTTTAAACACGTGTTTTGGGTGCTCAAAAGAACCGTATCAACGAGACGGTTGTTTTGAGTACACACTAAATATTTTTGGTTGAGAAATAGGATAAATAGTTTCTGTTACGCACTCTTATCTGTGGGACTGACGAATTACCTCCACTGACCTGTATAAGCCATGTTTTATTTATATCGTTTGGTTCACTTTGGGACTAATTCAAAGAGGACCAGCAAAACACATCAAAATTCCATCTAATCCCAGCCTATACAAAAACTCATATTTATGTGGAAAAAATTAATTCAATTTTGCGGTCTATATCTAAATTCATTTCTCTAATTTATTTTTCAATTAAAATCACCATTAAAGAATAATTAGCAAAAGACGGGGGTCACTAAAGTCCTGGAAACACTATAATACACGCAGTCATTGACCACTGTAATAAAAATGGTCGGTAGAATCGTCGACCAGAAAGATGAAACTCGCTCAAAACTTGGTTGGTTTTTGAAGCAGCTGATGACGAACTTTCTACTGCTTAAGAACTTTCTTGTGTGCCTTATAACACAGTTATGCGCTGGAAAATAAATTTGAATCTGGTGTAGAGTCCATTAAAATGCACCAAAATCAGGTAGGCCAAAATTTGCATCTCGTAAAGAAATTGTTTCAAAAATAATGGAAATCATTGATGGAGATGCCAGATTTACAGTTTGTCATATTGCACGTAAAGTAGGCATATGACTATCAACACTTCACGTTATTTGAAGAAGCATTTGAAAGTGCGAAAGAGTTTTGCTAGATGGGTGCCACATCTGCTGACCGATGAGCAATTAAAGTAATTGAGGGTGCAAAGATCAGGAATCAATACAATGGCTATCGAAATATAGGACGATAAGTAAAGTAGCCAAAAAGCTGCTTCAATTTTTTCCAAATTATGACAAAAGCAGTTTGCCAATATCGTCAAAGGTGTTGATACTTGAGTCCATTATTTTGAGCCAGTCAGATAGGTTAGCAATAAAAACTGGGCCACTAAACACAGCAAAGGCCCAATAATTGTCAAAGAGTTTTTGAATGCAAAGAAGATTTTATGTGCAATTTTCTTATCTGTTGAAGGAGTTGCAATAAAAATGCTGGTGGAAAAGAGCAAAAGCATCACCAGAAAGTACTACAAAGACGTAGTACTAAAGAAACTGAAAAGTATTATCAGAAAAGAACCCTGTCACTGGTTTTAAACATATCTGTCTACTACATGACAATGCCCCTGCTCATACAATAGTTACAGCCTTTTTTGAAGAAAGAAAAAGTAACTGTTTTGCCTCACCTCCTGTATTCCTAGACCTTGCCCCACGTGATTTCTTTATGTTTCCGAAATTAATATAATTCCTTGGTGGGCGGAAATACCAGTTCTGACAGGCACTTGGATCTGCCATTCATCGGTACCTTATTACTGTGTCAGCTTTTATGGCTGACCTTGTTTCCAGCAAGAATAAAGAAGATCCATTGGAAAATGAAGGTACTAGAGTGGTCACAACGTTTTTCCCATTATAAGTCTATGGGGATTTTTTCAAACGCTCAAGGACAGCTAACTTATAAGTCCTTCGTCGGATACTGCCCAATTTCAAACCCGTACAAGATATTATAAGTGTCATTGTTGCCTGCAAGAATGAAGAAGATCCAATCAAAAGTAAAGGCACTAGAGTGGTCACGACACTAATCATTGATTTTCACACACTCAAGGGCAGCTAACTCCTCAGTCAGTGATGGAATCTTGCCGAAATTGAAACTGATCCAAGTTTTTATAGCTGACCTTGTTACCTGCAAGAATGAAGAAGATCCATTGAAAAATGAAGGTACTAGAGTTGTCACAACGTTTTTCCCGTTGTAAGTGTATGGGGAATTTTCCAAACGCTCAAGGGCAGCTAACTCATAAGTTCTTTGTCGGATACTGCCAAATTTCAAACCAAACCAAGATTTTATGGGTGTTCTTGTTACCAGCAAGAATAAAGAAGAACCAATTAAAAATGAAGGAGCTAGAGTGGTCACAAGATTTTCCCCATTATAACCCTATAGGAGCTATCTGTTGCCATGAAAACCAAAGTTCTAATTCGATCTGGTCCAAAACCTAATGCAGTCAATCCCCCATCCCAATTAGTCAGGGCCCTTAGGGAGAAAAAATAGGTCCCGTGCGAATTGTGTGCCGATTTATAGTGACCTATATCAAAACCTTCAGTGGAGTCTTACCTTTAATTTAAAGGTGGTCACCCATCTCAAATCCGCGTCTGAGGCTAGTTATGACGTCATAAATATGGCGACCATAATAAGAAACTGCCCATTAATAAAAGCTATAGTTTGTGTTGGTATGGTCATATTTATCCAACACGAACGCTTTTTTTTTAACATAATATCAATTATTTTAATCATATGATGGTTACATCAATGCTTTACCTGACTTTGACAATGAATTATTTATCGATAACTATATTTTGCATGCAAAATACCGTAGATTTCCTATAAATACCGAGCTTATCGGGCCACCTTTAGACTGATCGCTGAGAATGTTATTGCTCCCCCTGGGAAATTTTGCAAGCTTATCATATCTAAAAGAGGATTCCAAGCTGCGTCTTTTAATAGATGCTTGCACTATGTTCGCCGGGGCGTTAGTCTCTGACGGCCTGTTACATATGTTACCATATTAAATTTAGAAAAAAAGAAAATTAAAAGTTTGAGCTACAGAAAGATTGCTTATTATTTAAATTACTCATATGGTCTGCATATTGACAACTTTAACTACATATAAATTCTTTTGGAGCAAAATTACAGCTTCCTGTGGTGTTATGTACGTTACTGTAATTAGATTACCCTTTAAACATGAAACTTGTGACCAATATCATTTACTTTTTTTACTGATATGTGCATTTTCCAAAATGTTTTGATTATTTTGTACTAACAAACTCATTTTTGGTTAGAGAAAATCCAAAGTGTGCTTTTATACTTTAAATATAGTGTCTTATACGTGCAATCAAACAACCCAAAGGCTATACCCAATTTTAAGGAGCCGAATTTGGTAGGCATCATTTAAGTAAAAATATATGAAAACATTTGCTGCTGTTGGATATCTTGCGTATTTGGGATTGTCTTGCTCATATTATGATAATTATAGAATTTGCAGGTTTAACAACAAGATTGAAGCACTTGTTAAAGGTTGTAACATATGTTACATGACATAATTGATGAGCACGGACATTGACTTGATGTAAGAGATGATATTTCAGGATAAAATGAATATATTTCGCATGTTTTCCTAGCTAAAGTCTCCAGCCTCTGGTGCCTAAGTCTTAGGTATTGGTGCAAATGAAGCCCCTGTACCTTTGTTACAGATGTTATGAATATTTGTTTTTCAATATTTCCTAATATGAATAGTTCTAAAATAAAGATACATCCTAGAGGAACATAGAAAATAATCGTTTCACATTTAAACAGTACAATTTAGTAAATGTCCCTTTCTAATGCAAATATTCTAAACCAATCCTAATCCAAGTCATATACAATATCGATTATTATTTCTGCTTCTCTGGTAAAATAATTGTCCTCTTCATCTCATGAGAAAAAACAGAATAATCATCAAACAAGATTTTGACTACAAACTGATTATTGACCTGCTCCATCCCAAACTCTTTTAGATATACTCTATCGTATGTACCAATTCAAGGTGCACCGAATAGGAGATGTTTGTACACTGTAAGCATGGGTGTTAGCCTGTAACAGCTTGTTACATATGTTACTTTATCTTTTTGAGAATAAGAAAATTGAAAGTTTGAGCTACAGAAAGAAGACTTTAAAACTAGCTAATCAATGAACATTCTAATAGTCTGCAAATTACTGGATGACTTTACTTTATATGACACCTGTTTACGGCTATATGTTGTATTATGTTACATGAACTTAATTATAATTTAAAAGTGGTAATTTTGGCTATCGGCATTTAGTTTAACGACTGCTCTGAGTCGGTTTCAAACCGTTTAAGATTATCATTATAATTTTACTCTTTATTCAATATTTCGGCCAAAGGCCATATTCAAGAAAACATGCGCTTCAATGTCAACTACAAGATGGCGGAACAGAGACTATGAATTATTGAAATAAGAGTAAAATTACCATATGTGTTTAGCATTGTTTCCTATGGAATATGAATGAATATCGTTTTAGATTAGGTTTAACCAACCTATACTCAATTGACGAATACAAAAACCAAAGTTTGCTTTTCTATCTTAAATATTTTGTCTTATATGAGCTAATGCACAACCCTTCTCCCAGTTTTGCAGAGGAGCAAATTTTGTTTTCGCCGCTTAAATAATGCATATATAAAACAATTGCAGAGTGTTGATATTTTACATTTTCTTAAACAGTCTTGCTCATAGATCAGAACACTTATTAAAGATGTCAATGTGGCATTGGTGTAGTCACAACCAGGGCTCTGATCGAATTCCATGCACTTTCAGGTGCTGATATTAACTAGTTCAATGTCAGGAAAGAGCAAGAAATCATATTGGCAGGCATTTAGCTATGCTAGAGACTCTATCCACGAAGCATTCTTTCACCTCGGCTCAGTGCCCTTAGAAAGCACTGTGGCGGATGCACTAGAGTAATATATTTTTAAATCGTCCTGACTTCTTTGCTCTCGTCTGTGATGTCTAACTGTGAGTTTGTTACTTTCCCATTGGTATCCTGGGTCAGGAGTGGTACTTGATTGTATCGATTCCTTATCTTTGCCGTCTTTCTTACTTTGTATTAGCCAGTCACCGATATTGTTCGACTCACTGCGTTGACGTAGTGGATATTTCGGAGAAAAAAAGGTGAATTGCAAAAACTACCACTTCCAAAAGCTGTGTTTCTCGAAGGTGTCAAACGTGCGCAGTACCAGTGCATCATTTGGAAAACCTCATCTGTCATTAATCCTGACAAATCAATGCCTGACAATTATGGTCAGAAGCGGGACTGTGATAAACATTGTCCCGTTATGATGACATTGCCCAAGTGCGGATCCAGAGGGGAAAAGGGGTCCGGACACCCCCCCCTGGAAAATACTAAGTACGTACATGGGTTTCTAAAGAAATTAGCATTACGGACCCCCCCCCCCCCTGGAAAATAATGGACCCCCTCTGGATCCTTGGTAAAGTATAAGTATAGTTTTCTCAACAATAAAACCATTGGACCCCCTCTGTAAACTGTAAAATAAGCTGAGGACTAAATAAGACTGATAAAAATCCCTGGATCCCCGCATGTTACCTCCTGCCCCCGAAGCCCCTCTGCAGCTGATAAAATGTGGTTGCAGCATGTCTGTACGCGAAACATCTCGGTTTAAGTACAAAGTAAACCATTTATATTGTACTGATTTGTGTTGCCGTGGAGCAGAAGAGGACTCATGTAAAATATTGACAGTGGTCAATATGCTTATGACTTTTGAACAACTATTTTCATGTGGATTCAGATATTTCTTTAGCCGTATCAACAAGAATGCCTTATTGTCCGATTTTGACCTTTGAAGACGATTCTACCTATAAGCATGCGAAAGATAAATCAGATTGTAACAGTTTTCTATTGGCCGTGCTATCGAAGTACAATGGGTAACTTGTAGAGGGTTTATCCTTAGTTCCATATCATGAACTTACTACTAAGTAGACTCTTCTAACGTTTGATCCTTCAGGGGTCAAAATCGGACAATAATGAGTTTGGTTGATAGTGTATGCAAATGATTATTACTACTATTTTTTCTTTGAGTGTAGGATAAGCAGCTACAGATAAGCCAAACGCTTTTGAGCGTGACTCTATTTACAATATTGATATGTTGTACTAGAAAAAAAGGTTTCCGGGCATTTATTTACATTTACTATAAAAGCTTTGACATACACATATGTTCTACCCGGACTGGCTCATTTTACGTAGTCTGCATCAATCGTTTGAAATAGAAAGACCCAAAGGTCATTGGTCAGAGGTCGTGGTACATCTGTATATATATAAGCATAAGAGATTATATTTACACCGTTCATTATCGTGTTTTTCATTCACTCCGCTGTCTTTTTATTCGTAAATCGTGACGACATTTACGTCCCACCCTCGAACTGACTTCACACTATCTGAATATATTTTGTATGTTACGATTTAAAAGAGTTTGTATTTAGTCATGATAAAGCTGCCAGTTTACTAAAGGAATATTTCCATGCGTTGGAAATGGACAAACGCATATATATGTGGTATTTACATATTAGGCGTCATTCAATGACGTCATCTTTTTGTTCTGATGCAAAAACACTATGGGCGATATTTTAATTTTAATCATTAACCTCCTAAGATTAAATTTGGTGCATTTCGGCTGAAATTGGCAAACAAAATGCAAGAAAGTCCTGATCGCCATAGACTACAATGGACATACCGTTTAAATTGCACTGATACAATATACGTTATTTTGATGACGTCATAATGACGTCCAGACGTGAAATCCAGATGGGTGACCAGGTGATTTTCATTAGTTATCCCCTAAAGTTTGATTTGGTATAGGTCACCATAAATCGGCATCAAATTCGCACGGGAGTCCCGATCGCCCCTGACTAAATGAAGCTTCTGATGAAACTTGATTATGATCAGCCAGCTGAAATCAGAGATATTAATGTTTGAAAGGGTGGACAGACGGACGGACGTACGGACATACTGGCGGACTGACGCCCACTTGAGTCCCATCCTATAAGCTCACCCTGAGCCTATGGCTCTGGTGAGCTAAAAAACATAAAAGATCCACAAAAGAAGTACCGCCTTATTTTTCATTTATGCACTCTTATCTAGTAACCTGTTCAGATATTTGCTGCAAATTCTATTAGAACTACCCATTATGAGATATATGTTCATAATTTGAGACATCTAAATTCGAGACACTTCTAACATAGAAATTCTCTGCTTGTCATACTTTCTTATCAAACTTTATATAATAATAATAGACGAACAACATTGTTCTTATACTAGTACTAGTTTTTCCAAGAACATCTGTTCAAAATTGTTGACGGATAACTCTATGTAACATTTCCACGTTTATGCCTTCAACACTATATTAATGTTTAAATATATGGCAATAAATTGAGGCAAAACTCCTAAAAATATTGACATAACAATCATCTGCCCTGATACGTGTAACACACTGAGCTACCTATGTAATCTATCGTGTGTACTGCCAAATTAGAGAAACCGAATTGTCATGATACTTATCTTTCATATCCGATGAAGCTACATAAATCTATGCAAATATTCGTCTGCCTCGGGCTGGTCATATGGCGGGTACTGTAGAAACGAATACATCAAGTACTTTTGGAATATGTCCATGACGGAACTGAAGGATGTAAAGAGCTGAAGAGAACTTGACGCTGTTGCCCCGCAAGTCACTGGCCACAGGATTAGATACGTCATGTCAAAAACAGCCTTCAAAACATTGAATGCGACCAAGTAGATTTTGCTGTCCGATTCTTGTAGCATTTCATCAGTTTGCAAATTCAATGGCACACGGCGACGAAACAATGTTTGAAAAGTTCGGTTCACTTTATTTAGTTTCAATCTTCAGTTTCACAATATCATCTGCCATCCAGCCATGTATATAAAAATCACGCCGCGCTAAATTGTCATTGTGTTCAGCAGCGGATCCACAGCTAGAATGAGTTTATCACGCTATTCAACAGACCATATCACTCCACGTTCTACCTACAAATGCTATATAGGCCAAGAGAAAATTATTAATTTCTTATTCTCTTCTTCAAACGAATTTTTTTATGTGGCAATCATCGTCAACTGGACTTAGCCTTTGGACACATTTCGGAATTTCTTGATTTTCCCCAAGATATCAGCAACCAGCACATGTATATCAGACAGGTTGTGCAAAATTTTAGCCAGAACTTCTCAATAGTTATGGCAATAATTTCAACTTTATTATTTTGGCAAGCAATTTGGACATTGATTATAGCAATAATTTGAGCATTATTTATAGCTAGAATGCGGGCAGTATTTTGGCTAAAAGTACGGCTGAAATTATGGCAATACTTTTGACAATAATCTCAGCAAGAGTTTTGCTGAATGAAATTCGATCTACCTACAAAATCTTGCTAATTTAAATTTTTTACCTATTACTATTGCCGTAGTATTGCAGTAATCATAGCTGGAAAACAAAACAGAAAAAATATTTTCCTGTCAAGAATCTTGCTCACTTTACAGCCATAGTACTGCTATGCGTTTTCGTACAGGTAAGCGCATACAGAACTATGCGACAAAGAAAACAGCTGAAGTTGAGTTGAATTATGTTTATAATTGATACATCTTCACATTCAGATAGTTTATAATAAGTAGAATTAGCGAAATAATTTTACGTTGATTCCAACGTGAGTAGTTCGGGGGGGGGGGGATAAACTGGCATGGACAGCTTGCCCCCCTTCCCTGCAACTAAGCATACGGACCAATGTAACAAAGAAAACAGCTGAATTTGACTTGAATGTGTTTGTGATTATTACATCTTCACATTCAGAAAGCTTAAAATAAGTAGAATTAGCAAACTAATTTTTTCTTCAATACTCAGGTGGGTGGTGTTGGGGGGGGGGGGGACAAGAAAAACTGGCCTGGACAGCTTGTCCCCCACCCCTGCAACTAAGCATGCGAAAGAATGCGACAAAGAAAACAGCTGAATTTGACTTGAATTATATTTATAATTGATATATCTTCAGATAGTTCAAACTAAGAATAATTAGCAAAGTAATTTTACTTTGATATCCAGGTGGGTGGGGGACAAGATAAACTGGCCAGGACAGCTTGTCCCCCACCTCTACAACTAAGTATACGGAACAATGCGACAAAGGACACAGCTGAATTTGACTTGAATTATGTTTTTAATTTATACATCTTCACATTCAGATAGTTTTACATAAAAAGAATTTGCAAAATTATTTTACTATGATACTCAGGCGGGTGGGGTCCAAAATAAACTGGCCAGGACAACTTGCCCCCCACCCCCCCCACCCCTGCAACTAAGCATAAGGAACAATGCGACAAAGAAAAGAGCTGAATTTGATTTGAATTGTGTTCATAATTGATACATCTTCATATTCAGATAGTTTAAAATAAGTGGAATAGCAAAATATTTTAACTCTACTGCTCATTTGGGAGGGGGCAATACAAACTGGCCTGGACAGCTTGCTTCCCACCCCTGCAACTAAGCATGCCAAAGAATGCAACAAAGAAAATGACTTTAATTATGTTTATAATTGATATATCTTCACATTCAGCTAGCTTAAAATAAGAAGAATTAGCAAAATAATTTTACTTTGATACCCAGGTGGGTGGGGGCAAGATTAACTGGCCTGGACAGCTTGCCCCCCACCCTGCAACTAAGCATATGGAACAATGCGCCAAAGAAAACAGCTGAATTTGACTTGAATTATGTTTATAATTGATACATCTTCACAGATAGTTTAAAATAAGAATAATTAGCAAAATAATTTTACTTTGATACCAAGGTGGGTGGGGGCAAGATAAACTGGCCTGGACAGCTTGCCCCCCCCCCCTCCCCACCCCTGCATCTAAGCATACGGAACAATGCGACAAAGAAAACAGCTGAATTTGACTTGAATTATACATCAATCCATAATTAAACAGACCCATGAAGCAGCCACACAACAGCTTACATATAATTTTAAGCTTAAAATCACGTACTCTTAATACGTTTTATAATACTTTGTTAGATAGTAAAATACCAATATTAACCCTACAGGTACCAATTTCTCACTTTATGCCTTATGGAGGATCTGAATTCATTAAAGTGATACAAAAAAATAACAAATGCCATGTATTTTTTTTTTTTTTTTTGCTTGTGTTGTGCGGGGGGCAAGATAAACCGGGCTGGACAGCTTGCCCCCGGGGGTGAAGATAACCAGGGGGGGGGGGCAAGATATCCCGAGACAGCTTTCCCCTCGGGGTAAGAAACCGCGGTTGGCTTGCCCCCATGGGAACAAGCTGTCCAGGGGGCAAGATAAACTGGGACACTGTTTAGGATGTGCCAATGCTCTCTTACCCAGGACGTCAAGTAACGTCCTCATATGAAATTGCATCTTAGCGTATTCAGGGACTTCTGGAAGCTTATTTTAAAACAAATAAATAAATACATTTTAAATAAAAACAATTATGAGCAAGAAAAAGAATCAATTATTCTTGCGAGGGGAGGATAGAAAAATCCGTCCTTCGGGATCACCGTTTGTCATCACTCGGCAAGCCTCGTGATGCCAAACGGCGATCCTCGGGACGGAGATTTCTAGCCTGCCCTCATACTCATGATCTATTCTTATATGAGCCAGTACTTGAGATTTCCAACAATATGGTATGTGCGACCAGCAAAGGGCTCGGACCAGCCTGCGCATACGCGCAGTCTGATCAGAGCCTTTGCTTGTCGCTTGAATATACTATGAATATTAAACTACGGACTGAACACCATTTTAGGTTTCTAAGCCTAACAGGAGGCTGCACAGGCTCGTCGGAGTCTACACTTGTCAAATTTCCACATTGTTGGAAATCACGTGGCATGGCTCATATTATTTATCAAGGCAATGGTTCTTCGTGTTTCATTTCTCATGCTTATTGCGACTATATGTCGTCTGTTGTGAATCGTCTGCTGGTTCTTTTAAAACGCTTCTGCTGCAAACGGTACAGTAGCAGGCTGATCTGAGTCCAAACTATTTGCCTATATGCCAAAAGTAGTCAATGACGGCAGCATTTTCTTGCAGGAGACGATTTCAACAGACGACATTCTCAGATGCATTTTTCCATAGCAGGCGAAGAAAGATACTGGCGCATTTCGAATCAAACTAAAGTTCCTACTATAGTTCTTACGCAATGGATGCGCACGCACGTTTACATCCGAACGGCTAAAGTTGGAACTTTTAGTTGGTTGGCAAGTAAGCGAAAATAATAGCCCTCTATGCTCCGCTTCATTTCTTCATCGTAGGCAAAAAGGATGTTATAAACTGCACAGCGCTTTCTAATAATCAATTACGAATAAGTGGGACCAAAAATTATGCTCAGCTTGGTTTATTTTACAAAAACATATCATTTTGAGGCTACTGACCGATCTTGAACCAATCGTGCTAGATCTTGAACCCATCGTGCTAGATAGGTGTAGAGTAGGGAACCAGTCTATCTACTATAGTAACGGTGCTAGTAGGTTCGTGACGTCACCCTAGTAGCGACTATAGGTGTTCGAATCAAACTTAAGTTACTATTGTAGGGACTATAGTACGATTCGAAGTGTGCCATTGTCGTGCCAACCAAAAAGGGCAGTGGCGTAATACTTTATTTACAATTGCTAAGTAAAAAATAACGTGTACACTTCACTTGAGCTAACTCGAATCGATAGATCACTTGTGTATTAATCCTATCCGGAGGATAGGATTAGTACACAAGTGATTTATCGATCATAAGTCCCTGATGACTTAAAACGAAACATGATGTCACTGTAACTCTTGGCTGGCAAGACAATAAATTTCTTATCTTTCTTCTTATCTATTATGGGCACCTGTTAGAGTGACAGCAGTTATGGTGTTTATATTCTGTCTTTTGTTTACTTTTGGAAGCTTGGCAATCTATCTTTTCTTTTGTTGTCACCGGTCCGTCTTTGCTGACACGTGGCGATACAAACGCCCTTTAAGCATCAAGTATAGTGTTCTGGCAATAAATAAGCTGTGACTTAAAGGACCAAAATTAAGTCAAGTTCAAATTTCAAGTTTTCTCTCAGAGACTAAGACAATCTGACTGGGATAAAATATTCATTTCTATTCGTGTGGAAGTATTGTCGTCCATATGTAAATTAAAGGTTTGGTAGAATATCGTGCAAACTCAGCCATGCGCAACGCTTGATACACATACACTATCACGGCAATGATAGGTTTTGGTTTTGTGCTAACACTACCGCCCGCGTATTTGTCCTGCGAATTCGCGTTTCATGTGCGTCTCCAACGCATTGTACGTGCGTTGAGTTTAAATTGCGTATGAAACGCGAATCAACGTATTTATGAATATTTATTAGCAGCCCTCTAATGCGTTTCAACGATAAAATATGCGTTTTTCTTTAGCCAATCAAATCGTTTTGTTACAACGCAGTAATGCTTAAACCAATCAAAATTGAGTTGACCTTGCTCAATGTTTCAATGTTATTCACGGTTTAACTTGCTTTGAATATTTCTTATAAGACTTGTCTTGCAAATCTCAATTTCCGTTTCCTTTGAGGTTTTAAAGCCCAGTTTGAATCAAATATCTCACTCCATTCATTGATCAATATTTTGAGCCAACTATCACGACTATTCAGCGGAGAAATGAATGAAGTTACTCAAGGCCGAAAAATTAATATATAAACAGTAAAATCACATCGATATTCATCAGATATAGATCTATAATTAGTCTTTTTAGTGCCCAAGGTAAAATATTTTTCTTAAAACAACGACATGAAGCAAATGAATTGAAAATATGTCGCACTGAATTCAATTTTGTTTCTTGGGATTCCCATCAAACAATTTCGAACTTTCAGATTGGGTCAACTGAGATTAGATGCATACTCTCCTTGTTAAGTAAAATAATCGAGCCAAACTCACTTGTTGAAATTCTAACTGAATAGATCTCTCTCAAAAGAAAAAAGAAGGCACTCCTAGGCAAAAGCAATTGCATGTGCCCAGGCTTCACCTGATCAGTCCTAAAATAAAAGTAGAGCAGTATGTCCAGTTAAGCCCATCTAACCTGCTCAGGAGGTAGAAACTGACACTGCTAAAGAAACCTGCACACCTGCTCGACAGTGCCATGGAGGTAGGTTCAGACCCCATTTAAACAGCCTGCACCACTGCACCACAGTGCCGGGGAGGTTGGTTCCAACACCGCTTAAACAGCCTGCACCCTTGCAACACAGTGCCCGGCAGGTCGGTTCCAACACTGCTTAAACAGCCTGCACCTCTGCATCACAGCGCCGGCAGGTAGGTTCCGACACCACTTAAACAGCTGCACCCCTGCAGCACAGTGCCAGCAAATAGGTTGTGACATTGCTTAAACAGCTACACCCCTGCAGCACAGTGCCTGGCAGGTAGGTTCCGACACCGCTTAAACAGCTGCACCCCTGCAATACAGTGCCAGCAGATAGGTTGCGACACTGCTTAAACAGCTGCACCTTTGCAACACAGTGCTGGAAGATAGATTTTGACATGCTTAAACAGCTGCACCTCTGCAACACAGTGCCGGCAGATAGATTTTGACACCACTTAAACAGCTGCACCCCTGCAACACAGTGCCGGCAGATAGGTTTCGACACCACTTAAACAGCTGCACCCCTGCAGCACATTGCCAGCAGGTAGGTTTCCACACCACTTTAAAAGCTGCACCCATGCAGCACAGTGCCGGCAGATAGGTTCCGACACCGCTTAAACAGCTGCACCCCTGCAGCACAGTGTCGGCAGATAGGTTGCGACACTGCTTAAACAGCCTGCAGCCCTAGAACACAGTTCCGGCAGATAGGTTTCGACACCGCTTAAACAGCTGCATCCCTGCAACACAGTGTTGACAGATAGGTTTTGACACCACTTAAACAGCTGCACCCTGCAGCACAGTGCCGACAGATAGGTTGCGGGACAGCTTAAACAGCTGCACCACTGCAGCACAGTGCCCGGCAGTTAGGTTGCTACACCACTTTAGTAGCATGCACCTTTGCAGCACACTGCTGGCAGATAGGTTGGGACACTGCTTAAACAGCTGCACCCCTGCAACACAGTGCCAGCAGGTAGGTTGGGATAGCGCTTCAACAGCTGCACCTCTGCAGCACAGTGCCCGGCAGATAGGTTGCGACACAGCTTAAACAGCTGCACCCCTGCAACAAAGTGCTTGGCAGATATGTTGCGACACCGCTTAAACAGCTGCACCCCTGCAGCACAGTGCCCAGTGGATAGTTTCCGACAAAGCTTAAACAGCGTGACCCCTGCAACACAGTGCAGGCAGATAGGTTGCAACACCACATAAACAGCTGCACCCCTGCAACACAGTGCCTGGCAGATAGGTTCCAACACTGTTTAAACAGCTTTTCTCTCTCTCTCTCTCTCTCTCTCTCTCTCTCTCTCTGATTACAGTGCCTTCTGTGAGGCTTGGACCCGGAGCCTCATCAACTGAAGACCCAAATTTAATTGCACCAGTAAGAAAAAATTGATCGATAAAGACTTCAAGCTAATTATTTGATCAAAATGCAGCAGGTTCAGGTTCTGAAAGCCGATCCCAAGGTCTGATAGCACAGAATTACGGACCTGTTTGATATGGTTGGGCTAAACACAATGAACTAGTCCACATATTTGAATTGTAACCAATGTAAATGAAACTTCATGATGCAGCTGACAGTGGCAAGATACCCTCTGAGTTACTACCCCCAGAGATGCAGAAGTCTACTCCTGTCACGGAAGACTTCAGCATCTCTGTGGCTGGCATACTAAAACTATTAAAAAATCTGAAACCTGGAAAAGCAGCTGGCCCGGACAGACTCAAACCCATTTTATTAAAGGAATTATGTGAAGAAATTGCACCAACTATTCAGGTCATCTTTGAACGAATCCAAACAGGTAAACTCCCCGCAGAGTGGTGTCGAGCCCAAGTCAGCCCCATATTCAAAAAAGGTGATAAAACATTGGCTGCAAATTACAGACCGATCTCCCTCACGTTTATTCTCTGCAAGGTCCTTGAACATATAATGGCATCACATCTGGTAAAGCACTTTGACAAGCATGGCCTGTTGTATGATCTTCAACACGGCTTCAGAGAAAAAAGGTCATGTGATACTCAGCTTACCATGTTGTTCGAGGACCTAGCAAGAAATACAAGTGTAGGCAAACAAACTGATCTGATACTGCTGGACTTCTGGAAGGCCTTTGAAAAAGTTAACCACTCAAAGCTCATCTGGAAGCTCCACCAGTATGGGATCAGAGGAAATGCACTGTCCTGGATCCAAGTCTTCCTAGGTAACAGGTCGCAGATGGTCGTTATTGAAGGTGAGGAGTCGGGATCAGTTCAAGTGAGCTCTGGGGTACCTCAGGGCTCAGTCTTGGGACCTATCCTATTTCTTGTTTTCATAAACGACCTCCCAGAAAAGCTGTCATCGTTAGTACGACTCTTTGACGATGACACAGCAGTGTACCTAACAATTGGAGGCTTGGATGACGGCACAGTGCTACAAAACGACCTGGATAAACTATCATTGTGGGAGTCCCAGTGGGACATGGAATTCAACCCCTCTAAGTGCCAGGTGGTGCGGGTGCCAACGGCCAGGAAAGCAATCAACACAGTGTATACTTTACATGGTCAGATCCTGGAAGTTGTCACAAGCGCTAAGTACTCGGGGTTGACATCTCCAGTGGCCTATCTTGGAACTCCCACATCGACCGAATTCCTGGAAATGCAAATAGAACTTTGGGATACATTCTGAGAAATATTAAATAAAAAAAAACAAAAAATGAGAGAAACCGCCTATAACACGCTTGTCCGTCCTCAGCTGGAGTATGCGGCCCCTATTTGGGATCCTTACACTAAGGAAAAAACACTCCAGCTTGAAAAAAATCAAAGAAGGGCCGCACGCTGGACGACCAGTAATTTCGATTACAGGTCAAGTATTACATCTATGCTTGACCAACTCAGTTGGAGAACCCTTGAGCAAAGACGGGCGGATGCCCACCTTTGTCTCTTCTACAAGACAGTCCATGGAATTGTACCCCTCCCAGATTACGTCCAGCCTACTCATAGAGTGTCCCGTTACTGTCACTCAATGACATTTCGTAAGATCCATACAAACAGGAACTATTATAAGTATTCATTCTTTCCACTGGCTATAGTCCAGTGGAATGCCCTGCCAGAGTCTGTTGTTAGTTTGCAAGACATTGAAGCCTTCAAGGTCGCTGTGAGCAAACTGCAACACTCAAAACCCTAGATCCTGACACTGTTGTTTTTAACCTGATTTTAATCTCATCTTTACTGTTTTAACCTATCATCTTTTATTCCCCTTAACTATCATGCTTTTATTCTTTTTCTTTTTCTACTAACATTGCTCGACAGCGTGCAACTGTCTAAAATGTCCGCGGGGGCGTATTGCAGAATATGAAGATAGATAGATATATAGATGTTAAACAAATATCATGGGATGTGAAGTCAGCTGACATGAAATATCTCGCAACGATGGCCATAAATGAGTGAGTGTCATTGACACAAAAAAAAGAAAAAAAAAGAAACGATAAACAAAGCATTTTGTGGGATAATGTTTTCGCTGTTTTCTTGGCTTCAATAATAAAATTATCATTGATTTACATGTAACAGGTCTGGCAACGCAATTGAACCTTTTTGATTGGCTGTTCAACAATGCGTTTCAACGTGAATTGTACGTTGAACTGCGCTGCTATACTTGAGTTATTGATTGGTTAACAGGTAGATGCGTTGCACTGCAGTTCAAAGTGGGCTTTGATTGGATTTTCGAAATTCGCGTTGGCAAACTAATGCGTATTACGTGCGTTTTCAATGCGTTTTCAACGCGAATTCGACAAGGACAAATAGATGGGCGGTAGTGTACACCATACATTGTATATGTAATGATCAGCGTCTGTTTACTTTGCTTGAGGCTATAAATAATTATTTTGCTTTCTTTTCCCCTGCAGAATGTTCAACTTTACTTTTTTGAAGCAATGTTTATGGAGTATCAAACATTTTGTCAGACCTGATTTCCATTCAAACGCAACAAGAAGATAAAACGTGAATTTGATCTTTTGAACATGCGCGGATCCAGAGGGGGTAGGGAGTCCGGACACCGCCCCGTCCACTGAAAAATTACAAGCTATTTGTTCTAATTAGCAATACCAGTCCGGAAACCCTGGAATATTGCAAAGCTACAAAGCCAGCATTCAAAATTTTGCCACCATCGGCTCGTCAGCGAAACGACATTTAAATTGGCCATCATCGGCAAGTCAGCAAACGCAATTTGAATGGCGTTATGCTGGCGGGCCGATGATGGCCCACTTTTAGTGTTTTCTGGCATCTAAAATAAATTGTCGTAGCTGGAGCCCGCTCTGACAAACTATCTGGTTACGCGCATGATTGCATCTTGTATTACAGTCAGAAGACTGGCAGCCAACAAGTATGATACAATGTCGGACAAATGACGATTGCAAGAACGAACATCACTGCTGTTCCGTGACGCCTGCATTTGGGAAGAGAACTCTGTATACACGACAAGTTCCTGACAATTGGGACGGAATGGTGCATTATTGTCTCCCTTGGAAGAATGAGAACGCCACCTGGTGTGAGCTAAGAATGCAGTACTCTCAGTCGACGCCATTTTATAACGGATTGTGTCCTTGTAGTCCTGGACTAAAGTGTGTGCCTACAACCCAACTAGATCCGAAATATTACCCTCGCAACCGATTTGGTCAGTGTTCGGGTCAGATTGATTAGTTATTAAAATTTTTGCAAAGACTATCCGAGATTTTTTATCCATTCTGCCAAACAATTTATTGCCCACCAGATCAGTGTTTCCGCCATTCTCGCGAGACCTGGCGATACCTCATCTAGATCTCTCGCATTTCGCGCTTTTAATTATGGGTACATGTAGCTAGCGATATCACGCTAGTCCCGTTCACTTCTCGCGCTCCTGTAGTTACAGAATGTGTAGTTAAAAAAAGCAAAAAGTCCAATTTTTAAAAGTTTACCATTTCTCTTAGCCTAGGTCCAGTCGTCAATATTTTGGCAATAATTTCTAATGCTAATAATCTAAAACAAATAAGAGAATAAAAATATACCACATCAAAGGTATCGGTTGTCCGTTATTAATTTCGATTAATATTGACCAAGGAACGGAAAAATAAAAAAAGAAGAAAAAATGATCAGACTGGAACCCAGGCTACATTTCTCTATTAGTCATTTTTTTCTGGATGTAAAGCCCTGTGTCGTGCAAGCAGTGATCACATAAGATATTTTAATACAAATGGCGGGTGAATGGCGGTTCAATCCCAGTGTGCACCGAGCGAAAGGCGTCAGGTTAGTACGCGCTAGAGTGTTGCCTGTCTGCGACAATGGGATTTCCGCTGTTTTGTCGCAGCTCAGCATATTCAGGGAAACTTTTTTTTGAATATAAAATGCGTCATTTAGAGATGAGCAAGAAAAAGAATCCAATATTTGTGTGAGGGTGAGGTTATAAACGCCGTCCCTAGCTATCATCGTTTGTCATGATGCCAAACGGCAATACTCGGGCAGGTTTTCTATCCAACACTCATAATCATGATGAATTCTTTTGCATACCAGATATATGTAATGATGGCAGCTAGAAATGCTTGTTTCTAACTTGTTTTCTTACGCTGTACGTCACGCACATGCCTGCCAAATACTACATTTGTATCAAAATGACGTCATTGCGTACTATTGTATCCCAGCGCATTCAGGGGCGGTTCTTAAAAAAGGTAAGTGGATATAAAAGGTGTGCAAGAAAAACATCCATCCTTGGTGTTAGGGGAAAAATCTCCCCTCTGGATCACCCTTTATCATCGCTCCTTATACAGTAAAACCTGTGTATAACGGTCACTCTCAAAAAGACCAAAAATTGGTTTTCAAGACCAATTATCGCTTAATGCAGGTCAAAAATATTGCAGAATGCTCCAAGGGGCGCATTCTGCAATACTTTTGACCTTCATTAAGCTACCATTTTTCATTAATACCTTTGTCTTTTCTATTTTTGATAGGCCGTTTTACACATGTTTTACTGTACCTCTAAACAATGTCGCCTGAGTAAGATAAGAGTCTATCATGCGCGTGAGCAGCGAACATGAAACTTGTAATTCCGAGGGATGGATTTTTCTATCTCTCCACACACAAATGATGACACTCATTTCTTCTACCATGCAACTCATTTTTATTTAAAACCTGGTCTTTTAAGAGGTGAAAATGTGATGCACCTGTTACAAAACACTGGAGCATCCAGCACACTCTTTGTTGACTGAGGGTGATCGTATTAGTCACAATGACTGCGTATAGTGTATGTATGATAATAAAGGTTTCAGCTTACTGCTATGACCTTGAAGTCAAATGTCAAGTTCTGTGGGATATATCTGACTTACCATTTGTTCAAAACAATGATAATTAATATTGAGTAAGTCAACTAGATCTTAAAATAGAGTTGAACGCATCAATGGCATCAGCTTGAGTACTGTCAAAAATGACGACAAGAAGTCTCTCTCATAAGAAAAACAAATCTGCAACAATGGCAGCAAAATACACCCATGTGAATACCTATAACGTGTCTATTAAAATAAGAGTTCAAAAAGTAAGTGAGTATGATCAGGAATTACCACAATCACACACTGCAGACCAACCCACAGCACCGACAGGAAGCGCTACAGAACATTTATAGTAACAATACATCTGAGACAATAAGAGTAGAGAAATCATATGTAGACACACTAGATGATAGATAACCTTTAGATTTTTATTTGTTTAGAATATCACCCCAGTTTTTCACAGACCAAAATAGACTTGTGTCATTTCTCTAAAAACAGTTTCACAATACTTTATAACATGGTTTTTAATCGCAGTAAGGCAAGAAGTCAACATTATTGACAACTCAGTAGTTTACATGATCTAGAGTTAGCAATAAAGCGCGACTTATATGGTCTCTTATGAAGTTTTGGTAACCAGAATAACATAGAAAGCTTGCTATGATCCTCATCAACAAATACACCAAACTTAGCAGCCATTATGACATCGATGTCTATCAACGACAGACTTCTCGTCAATCAAATTATGCTTAGCAGTGCCAAGCTTTTGCTTTAGGGTGTTAATGTAGTATATTTTTCAAACGACCACAACGCTGCTAGCAGACTCATCTGCAGGCGCTAAAACAAACTTCTTATGGAATTCCTTGATCCCTTTCTTCAAATTTCTAAAGGTGAATTTAGGTTTAGGTGAAAGAAGATCTAAATTATTGCAATAAAATAAAATTCTACTATCAATAATTTTAAAAAATATTTAAAGTATTAGATTTAACATGCTCACGCTTCCACCATCGATTAAAAAAGTCTTGTAATTAACCAACAATTTCTTCATGACACTTTTTGAAGTATATCTGTGGAGGAAACCTGTATTTAGGTCCTTCACATATAACAGACCAAATTTTTGAATCAGTAATATTTCAAATACCCAGTGATTATATGACCAGCCTTTTGATAGCAATATTTAGATTCCTTACATTCTCAAGAATCAGGAATAGTAGTTTCAATATCAAGTTCAATTACTTATTTATTATAGTTTAGTACAGTACTACATATAGGTATATTGTTCTTTAAACAAATAATAGGTGATTCTTTGTTTTCAAAATAAGTAGGTATAGAAGAGATTACAGATTTATCTTTAAATATACTGGGTAAGTTAATGAATTCAATTACTTCATTGACAAATTGAACTTTGACAAAATGCCTAATATGATTTATGTCTGAGTCAATATAAGGTCGAAGAACATGTTGAGTATAACACCTAGTAAGAATTGCTACATCATAAAGCCAATAAGCTATATCATGGAATTTATAAACCTCAATATCCATATTACGAAGTGTAAACCATTGTAAACCAATGATTATTTTATTATTGAAACCAAGAAAAAACTGAACCCCTTATCCCACAAAACGCTTTGTTTATCGATTCTTTTTCTATTTTGGGTCAATGGCACTGCCTCATTTTTGGCCATCGTCGCGAAATATTTCATATCAGCTAACTTCACATCCCATGAAATTTGTTTAACATCAGTTATACAATTCCAATATGTGGACCAGTTCATCGAGTTCAGCCCAACCATATCAAACAGGTCCGTGGATCTGTGTTATCAGGCATAGTGATCAGTTTTCAGAACCTGAACCTGCTGCATTTTGATCAAATAAATGGCTAGAAGTCTTTATCGATCTATCTTTTCTTACTGGCTCGATTAAATTTGGGTCTTCAGGTGGATAGGCTCCCAGTCCAAGCCTCACTTCTGAGAGAGAGAGAGAGAGTGAGAGAGAGAGAGAGAGAGAGAGAGAGAGAGAGAGAGAGAGAGAGAAGGCTGTTGAAAGGGTGTCAGAACATACCTGCCGGGCACTGTGTTGCAGGGGTGCAGGCTGTTTAAGCTGTATCAGAGCCTACTTGCCAGGCACTGTGTTGTAGAGGTGCAGGCTGTTTAAGCAGTGTCAGAACCTACCTGCCGGCACTGTATTGCAGGGGTGCAGGCTGTAAAAGCTATGTCAGAACCTACCATCAGGCACTGTGTTGCAGGCTGTCTCAGCGGTGTCGGAACCTACTTATCCGGCACTGTGTTGCAGAGTACCGGGTTTTTTAAGCGGTGTCAGAACCTACCTGCCAGGCACTGTGGCGCAGGGGTGCAAGCTATTTAAGCAGTGTCCGAACCTACCTGCTGAGCACTGTGTTGCAGGGGTGTAGGCTGTTAAAAAGGTGTCGAAACCTACCTGCCAGCACTGTGTTGCAGGGCTGCAGGCTGTTTCAGCGGTGTCAGAACCTACCTGTCGGGCATTGTGTTTCAGAGGTGCAGGCTATTTAAGTGGTGTCAGAACCTACCTGCAAGGCACTGTGTTGCAGGGGTGCAGGCTGTTTTAACGGTGTCTGAACCTGCCTGCCGGGCACTGTGTTGAAGGGGTGCAGTCTGCTGAAAGGGTGTCGGAACTTCCTGCCGTCTGCTGTGTTACAGGGTGCAGGCTGTTTAAGCGGTGTAAGAACCAACCTGCTGGTCACTGTGTTGCAGGGGTGCAGGCTGTTTAAGCAGTGTTTGAACCTACCTGCTGGGCACTCTGTTGCAGGGGTGCAGGCTGTTAAAGTGACGTCTGAACCTACCTGCCGACACAGTCTTGCAGGGGTGCAAGCTGTTTAAGCTGTGTCTGAACCTACCTTCTTGCACTGTATTGCAGGGGTGCAGCATTTTCAGTGGTGTCAGAACCTACCTGTAGCCTGTTTAAGTCGTGTGGGGACCTACCTGTGGGACATGGTGCTGCAGGGGTGCAGGCTGCCTAAGTAGTATTGGAACCTACCTGACAGGCCCCATGTGGCAGGGTTGCAGGCTGTTAAGTGGTGTCGGAACCTACCTGTCTGGCACTGTGTTGCAGGGGTGCAGGCTGCTTAAGTGGTCTTGGAACATAACTGCCTGGCACTGCATTGCAGGGGAGCAGGCTGTTTAAGTGGTGTTGGAACCTACCTTCCGAGCTCTGTGTTGCAGGGGTGCAGGCTGTTTAAGCAGCATCTGAACCTACCTGCTGGGCACTGTGTTGCAGGGGTGCAGGATGTTTAAGCAGTGTGGGAACCTACCTGCTAGGCCCTGTATTTCTGGGGTGCAGTCTGTTTAAGCTGTGTCAGAACCTACCTGCTGGCACTGTATTGCAGGCTGTCTCAGCGGTGTCGGAACCTACTTACCCAGCACTGTGATGCAGAGGTGCAAGCTGTTTAAGCGGTGTCAGAACCTACCTGTCAGGCACTGTTGTGCAGGGGTGCAAGCTGTTTAAGCAGTGTCCAAACCTACCTGCCGGGCACTATGTTGCAGGGGTGCAGGCTGTTTAAGCGGTGTCAGAACCTACCTGCCGGCACTGTTGTGCAGGGGTGCAAGCTGTTTAAGCAGTGTCCAAACCTACCTGCCGGGCACTATGTTGCAGGGGTGCAGGCTGTTTAAGTGGTGTCAGAACCTACCTGCCGGCACTGTGTTGCAGGGCTGCAGGCTCTTTCAGCATTGTCAGAACCTAGTTGTCGAGCATTGTGTTTCAGAGGTGCAGGCTGTTTAAGCGGTGTCAGAACCTACCTGCTGGGCACTGTGTTGCAGGGGTGCAGGCTGTTTTACCGGTGTCTGAACCTACCTGCCGGGCACTGTGTTGAAGGGGTGAAGGCTGCTGAAGTGGTGTCAGAACCTCCCTGCTGGTCACTGTGTTGCAGGGTGCAGGCTTGTTAAGCGGTGTAAAACCAACCTGCTTGTCACTGTGTTGCAGGGAAGCAGGGGGTTTAAGCAATGTCAAAACCTACATACCAGGCACTGTGTTGCAGGGGTGCAGGCTGTTTAAGAGGTGTCAGAACCTACCTGCAAGGAATTGTGTTGAAGGGGTGCAGGCTGTTTAAGTGGTGTCAGAGCCTACCTGCAGGGCACTTAATTGCAGGGATGCAGGCTGTTTAAGTGGTGTGGGAACCTACCTGTGGGGCATGGTGATGCAGGGGTGCAGTCTGCTTAAGTAGTATTGGAACCTACCTGACAGGCACCATGTCGCAGGGTTGCAGGCTGTTAAGTGGTGTCGAAACCTACCTGTCTGGCACTAAGTTTCAGGGGTGCAGGCTGCTTAAGTGGTCTTGGAACATACCTGCCGGGCACTGCATTGCAGGGGAGCAGGCTGTTTAAGTGGTGTTGGCATCTACCTGCCGAGCTCAGCGTTGCAGGGATGCAGGCTGTTTAAGCAGCGTCTGAACCTACCTGCTGGGCACTGTGTTACAGGCGTGCAGGATGTTTAAGCAGTGTGGGAACCTACCTGCTAGGCACTGTATTTCAGGGAAGCAGTCTGTTTAAGCTGTGACCGAACCTACTTGCCAGGCACTGTGTTGCAGGGGTGCCGGCTGTTTAAGCTGTGTAGGAACCTACCTGCCGGGCACTTTGCTGCAGGGGTTCAGGCTGTTTAAGCGGTGTTGGAACCTACCTGCAGGGCATTGTGTTAAAGGGGTGCAGGCTGTTTAAGTGGTGACAGAACCTACCTGCAGGGCACTAAATTGCAGGGATGCAGCCTGTTTAAGTGGTGTGGGAACCTACCTGTGGGGCATGGCGTTGCAGGGGTGCAGGCTGCTCAAGTAGTATTGGAACCTACCTGACAGGCACCATGTCGCAGGGTTGCAGGCTGTTAAGTGATGTCGGAACCTACCTGTCTGGCACTAAGTTTCAGGGGTGCAGGCTGCTTAAGTGGTCTTGGAACATAGCTGCCGGGCACTGCATTGCAGGGGAGCAGGCTGCTTAAGTGGTGTTGGAACCTACCTGCTGAGCTCTGTGTTGCAGGCTGTTTAAGCTGCCTCTGAACCTACCTGCCGGGCACTGTGTTGCAGGGGTGCAGGATGTTTAAGCAGTGTGGAAACCTACCTGCTAGGCACTGTATTTCAGGGGTGCAGTCTGTTTAAGCTGTGACCGAACCTACTTGCCAGGCACTGTGTTGCAGGGGTGCCGGCTGTTTAAGCTGTGTAGGAACCTACCTGCCGGGCACTTTGCTGCAGGGGTTCAGGCTGTTTAAGCGGTGTTGGAACCTACCTGCAGGGCATTGTGTTAAAGGGGTGCAGGCTGTTTAAGTGGTGACAGAACCTACTTGCAGGGCACTAAATTGCAGGGATGCAGCCTGTTTAAGTGGTGTGGGAACCTACCTGTGGGGCATGGCGCTGCAGTGGTGCAGGCTGCTCAAGTAGTATTGGAACCTACCTGACAGGCACCATGTCGCAGGGTTGCAGGCTGTTTGGTGGTGTCGGAACCTACCTGTCTGGCACTAAGTTGCAGGGGTGCAGGCTGCTAAAGTGGTCTTGGAACATACCTGCCAGGCACTGCATTGCAGGGGAGCAGGCTGCTTAAGTGGTGTTGGAACCTACCTGCTGAGCTCTGTGTTGCAGGCTGTTTAAGCTGCTTCTGAACCTACCTGCCGGGCACTGTGTTGCAGGGGTGCAGGATGTTTAAGCAGTGTGGGAACCTACCTGCTAGGCACTGTATTTCAGGGGTGCAGTCTGTTTAAGCTGTGACAGAACCTACTTGCCAGGCACTGTGTTGCAGGGGTGCCGGCTGTTTAAGCGGTGTAGGAACCTACCTGCCGGGCACTGTGCTGCAGGGGTTCAGGCTGTTTAAGCGATGTTGGAATCTTCCTGCTGGGCACTGTGTTGCAGGGATGCAGGCTGTTTCAGCAGTGTCATTTCTCACCTACTGAGCAGGTTAGAGGGCTGGAACTGGATATTGTTCTTCTTTTAGTTTAGGACTGAATAGGTGAAGCCTTGGCACATGCTATTGCTTTTGCTTAGGAGTGCCTTCTTTTTTCTTTTGAAAGAGATCTATTTAGTTAGAATATCAGCAAGTCAGTTTGGCTCGATTATTTTACTTAACAAGGAGATTTTGCATTTAATCTCAGTTGACCCAATCTTAAAGATTGAAATTGTTTGATGCGAATCCCCAGGAACAAAATTGGATGCAGTGCGACATGTTTTCAATTCATTTGCTTCATGTCGTTGTTTTAAGAAAAATATATTACATTGGACACTAAAAGAGACTAATTATAGATCTATATCAGGTGATAATCAATGTGATTTTACTGTAATCTATATTTATTTTACTACCTTGAGTAACTCCAACCTGTGGAAAAGATTTTCTTATGATGATAATTATACTTAAAGATATAGGAATATTCCCCACTGAAAAGTTGTGATAGTTGGCTCAAAATATTGATCAATGAATGGAGTGAGATATTTAATTCAAACTGGGCTTTGAAAGCTCAAAGGAAACGGGAAATGGTATTTGAAATGCAAGTCTTATCAGAAATATTAAAAGCGGAGTTAAACAATAACAATGTAAACAATGAGCAAGGTCAACTCAAGTTTGATTGGATTTTGCATCATTGCATTGTAACAAAATGATTAGATTGGTTAATGAAGAAACACATATTTTATCGACAAAACGCGTAAGGGCTGCTAATGAATATTTATGAGTTTTGAAATACGTTGATACGCGTTTCATACGCAATTTCAACTCAACGCACGTACAACGCGTTGGAAATGCACACGAAACGCGAATTCACAGGACAAATACGCGGGCGGTAGTGTAATATGATACCTAAATCTGAAAGTGATAAACTATGTTTATTTCTGCGTTTTAGAATCCTATTTTTACGTTTACCATGTGACCACTTATTATTGTTTTGTTTGATTTGATTCTTTACGTCCCATCAACAATCTTTCAGTTAAACAGGGACGGATCTTCCTGGGTTGAACCAGTACTAAGCTAGGATAAATGTTTCTTGCTCAAGGACCACAACGCAGTGACGCCGGTGAGGCTCGAACCCGCGGCCCTTCGGTCTCTTGTCAAGCACTCTACCACTGAGCCCATGCGCTCCCTGACCGTTTATTACGTTTGCGAGTATCCAAAAGAGAAAAAAAACCCCATCAAACTCTGTTAATCTGGAAATATTACCTTCATGGTAAATATCATCATTAATGCCAAGTGGACGAGGTGTTTGTAATAGTTTTATCTTATTTAATTTCAATTCATGTCTGAGAATATTCATATATCTTTAAGTATAATTATCATCATATACAATCTTTTCCACAGGTTGAATAGAAATATAACTAGGAGAATGATTAGCGAGTTTTAAATGTCTATAAAGAACATTATCAGTTTTGCGAGGCTTCTTATTACGACGATAATGCTCAGTAAATCTAGATTTTAGAAACCTACTAGTTTGCCCAACACATTGCATGCCACAATCCTTCTCTTCTTAAGATAAAACATAAATAACATCAGTTGATCTTAATTCGAGATCAGAATTCGTAACTATAGAACATTGTCTACCATTAACGTTAGATTTGATAGTGGATTTACAACATAAATGTTTACAACAGCTACACTTCTTGTCATTGCTCTTCGAAATAGAAGGATACATTACACTTCTTCTATACTTACTCCTAGAGTTCCTAAGTACAGGTGATTTAAGAGGAGAAATGCGAACTCTAGAGTGATTTCTAAAAAGGGTGGAACCAGAAATTCTATGCAAGTTAATTTTGGTAGCTAAATAAAGTTTCAGAGGTGAACCATACACAGTACGGACCATAGAATTACGTATACAAGAGGTGTTTCATGTTTATTTGAACAAATTTGAAATTGCCGTATCTCATTCATTTCTTATTATATCTAGACTAAGTAATAATAAATTTACATTGTTAGTCAGATCTTCAGAAAGGCGCAGTCACCAAGAAAATATCTCTTAATTTTATTCGCTGGATTAAAACAGTCTCTGAAGATGAGAAGTCAAAATTTAAGCGTTTAAAATTGCTGTTTGAAACGAAAAGTTCAAAATCGTTCTCGAACGATTTCTCTTAAAGGGGGTAAGTTTTTCTCTTGGAACCAATTGTAAATTGTACATACATGATTAAAGTGTGTTCTGCTAATAAATAAAGCATATCCGTTGGATATTTACTTTTTTGAAGCAACTTAAACATCAAATTTGGGGGTTTACAGTTTCCAAAGCAACACTAAATTGTGAGCAAAACACATGAATGCAATATTTGGTGATCAGTTTTATCGGCGATATATTCTTGAACTATTTAAGAACTTGTGTCGGCTGTGAGTTTTGGGAATTTATTTTTCACAATTCTTCCAGGACACATTTTATACATGGAGTGCCCATTTGGGCACTCGAATGGTACAACTTATAAAGCCCAGTTGTCAAGCAAAAACAGGCGCACAGAAGCTGTTTTTCATTTGAATAATAGACTGTCTGCTCCTCTAAACTTCAAAGAAGTTTGAACATTTTTATACGCATTTCCATTAGAAATACACCCGGTTTAGCTCTTAAAATCAGTAAAGGGGGGGGGGGGGGGTTGGCGTGTATTTTGGGACGCCGTGTTATGGTTATGCTTTAAATTACCTATTTATCTAATTGTTCATACAAGGGACACGCCTGTTATTTAAGAGAAAGCAAAAGTTATTTATTTTATTTACATGCAACCTCGAAAAATGAAATTCAAATTTGTCCAAATAAACATGAAACAGGTCTCGTATCTATAAATAGACTGTGGAATTTGTATAGAAGAAGCATAATGTGACCGAAAAGGAGAGAGTAAAATTCTTAATGTTTTTGTACGTGTTATTCAAAAGTGTTAGGTTTTGAGTCGTGCCATACAGTGGCAAGTGGTATTCATACCGTTATTAATAACTATATTCTGTAGCAATTAGTGATGCAATTAGTGATGCAATGAGAATGCCCACAACGCATAACTAAGTCTAATAATTACATAAAAAATAATGTAAGCATTAGTTATCAAAGGGATTCAAACGCTGGTCTACACAGCTCCTTAAATGAGGTATATCAATGACATATTATAGAAAAGCCAATGCAATATAATATTATGATTGTCAAAATGCAAATCCTGACTATAGACTCATAACGACATTAAATGCGAGCACTGGAAAACTTTTTAACGGTAACCACGCAGCACAAACAAAATAGTCGTGACATCGAAAAGTAAGTGAGTATGATCAGGATATACCACAATTACACACTGCAGACCAACCCACGTAGCGCAGTCGGTAACGTGTCTGGCTACAGATGCGTGTCTGACTGCAGATCCAGGGGTCGCGAGTTCGATCCCGGTCCGGTCCCATACTTTCGTGGAGATTGATCATGAAATGATTTCTACGGTCATTCTCCTCCCTTCCGCTGATTCATTCAAGAAGGGTTGTTGTCAGTTACAAGCGAAAGTATGTGCACGAATTACTGGTTAACCGCTTGTTCAAGTCTGCCCAGGAAAAAAAGTGTGGTTAGGTGAACTGACCGTCCCGCAATGACCATAGATGTTCACTTGGGACGTAAAGCAACAAAACAAACAAACAAAGACCAACCCACGGCACCACAAGGAAAAGCCACATAATACTTATAGTAACAATACATCTGTAAGACAATAATTTCAAACCAGCCGGCTTTCTTTTCCCTTCAAGATGATTGCAAAACTAGAATGGACACAAAGTAATGTATAACAATACAAAGACAAACACAGAACTCCCGCAAATAATGGGAAGTACATAAAACAATAGATCAACAACAACAGAACCACCGCAAATCTTATATAAAACAATTGCCCAAAGGATAATGGAGTGTGTCAAAAACTTCTACTTTGCTCTAAGCATTTAATATCAGAAATGAAGTTGATGGTCTTAAATATAGATGTTCAGCTTGTAAAAAATAGCAAAACAGATGGTAGGAGGCTGATATTACACTATATATACTTAAGGAATCTTTCAACGCGTACAGTTAACAATTTACTTCAAACGCTTAATTATGTTTAATGTAACTTAAATATCAACAAAGTCGGCATATTTGCGATTCAATTTAATGTTAATGGTCAGATCACGCCGCATATTTCAACAGTAGAATAAGGTTCTTACTTCGATCGAATCGCCTCCGTATAGATACCGGAACTGGTCGATTTCGAAAACAGCAGACCTTCATACAACAGAACAGAACCTCTAATTTTACCAGCAACCAACTCTCGTTGTTGCCGCATTTGGTGGCAATGTTGCCGCCCTTGGTGACAACGACTCGTTAGTTGGTACATTAATTAAATAATCTTAACCTATACGTAGGTTAGGGTGTGACAATCGTGACAATGTGGCGATACTCTTCCGAGATAATTAGTTACCGCTGAGAATGTTCTTGCTTTTATAAAGGAATCGTGTTTGATAACTAAGCTGACTTGACACGTGAAAAACTACCTTAGTACGACCATATGTACAAAAAGTTCAGGGTTTCACCGCGTGCACTTTTTCTGTGGTACTTGGTTTAAACAATAATTATTTTATTAACAAATCTTTACACATGTGCGGATCCAGAGCTTTGAGCTTATGTGTTGTCATCTCCATTTAGATATTTAGATGTACATTGTTCTGAATGAATGGGAAATGAAAAAAGTCAATAAGCAATGCTTATTAGATACCCCCCGCACAGAAAGAGTCAGTGATAAAACTTGGCAAAATATAGTTCGAACAAGAAGACCTTAGTTTTGATAAGAAGATTTCAGTAGAATCTGTGCAAACAAAAATTATAAACTCCTTCATACATATGTTCAATGTGTTTACATTGTATAGGCAAAGTATAAAATTGTTCCATCAAAAGCTGTGGTAGGAGTTGATCGGCCCATGAAGGCACCATCTATGCATATACAAAAGCCTTATTAGGGATTCTCACAGCTGTCATTTTGTCAAAAAATATTTTTCTAAACCAAACTCCTTCATGCATATGTTCAATGTGTCTACATTGTATAGGCAAAGTATCAAATTGCTCCATAAAAAGCTGTGGTAGGAGTTGATCGGCCCATAAAGGCACCGTCTATGAATATACAAACACCTTATTAGGGAAAAATTGTCTAAGTTCTCACAGCTGTCATTTTGTCAAAAATTATTTTTTCTGAACTAAACTCCTTCATGCATATGTTCAATGTGTCTACATTGTATAGGAAAAGTATCAAATTGTTCCATCAAAAGCTGTGGTAGGAGTTGATTGGCCTGTGTATGGCCTATAATAGCATAAGCATAAAGCACTATATTAAAAGCCATTTAGAACTACAAAGGGAAATAACTCTAATAGAATTGGCCCCTAGCCCTTACTTTTTTGTCTAAAGTATTTGTCTTGCATATATGAACATGTTTGCAAGGTTTGATGAAAATCCAGCAATGACTCTCCAAGTTATTAAGGAAACAAAGCGTTACGGACGGACGGACGGACGCACGGACGGACGGACGGACGCACGGACAACGTGAAAACAGTATACCCCCTACAAACAAAGTTTGCGGGGGGTATGATAAAGAAAATAAAGTAACAGTAGTATTATTAACCTGAAATATGAGTAAAATGATCAGATTGAATGGAGAGAGAGAGAGAGAGAGAGAGAGAGAGAGAGAGAGAGAGAGAGAGAGAGAGAGATGTGCTTTACAATGTCACTATAGTGACATCAAGGGATGAAGTGCTGTAGATATGACTGGTGGACATAAGCATAAGCTTTCACAGCAGCCAAATTGAATATGATATTACACTCACACACAAAAAAAAAAAGAAAAGAAAAACATGCAAATTATATATAAGGCTAAAGCACCAGTTGTAATCTGTAGTGTATAGGCGTAGTAGTCTGACTCCTTATATTGCCATGTCATGTCTAATGACTTGGTGGTATCCTGGGCCAGGTGTGGTACTTGATTGTATCGATTCCTGAGCTTTGTCATCTTTCTTACTTTGGTATATTATCAGGGCTTACCCTGGCTCAGAATTTGTTGTAGCCAACACTTTAGCCAAATTGAAAAAGTTTGAGCCAAATGAAATTAACTTAGAAAGTAGTATCAACAAGTTGTTAAAATTGTATTTAACTCTTTGCTCGCTAGGGGCGACTTTTGTTATCTGCTGATAACCTTTGCAAACTGTTTGGACCCAGATCAGGCCCGACAATATGTCGGGCCTGATCTGGATCCAAACTGTTTGACACCCTGATGGCATTGAAAAAATCCAGCATCTAAAGACTAAAATATGGCACAATAATAAAGTATGAAGGAATAATAAAAGTAATATAGGAAAATCCAAAAGCTGATCAAAATACACTTTTTCGTAAATATGTAATTTTTGAACCTCCTAGACTGTACTTTTTAGCCAATGACTTATATTTGTAGCCACTCTACATTTTTAGTAGCAAATGGCTACAATGGCTAATGGCAGGGTGAGCCCTGATTATTATTGAGGATTAAATCTTCCACATTTTGTTAAGAAGTCCTGCATTTTTAAGAACAATGGTTTATTTTCATGATTTGTACCGTGTTCAGCGCAATATAAGAGTATTCGTAAGGAATGGCTGGGAAATGTCTTCTTGTAGCAGCATATGAGGGACATGTAAGGAATAGGTGATAAACACTCTCAAAACCTCCGCAGCGCTGACAGGAAAGGCTCTCAACTATGTTTTTTAATTTACAAATCAGCATTTAAAGCATCCGTAAGAAATTCTTCCAGCATTCGCATTAAACGAAATTCAAACTAAAATGGGGTTAATCAGAAATATTTGCACTTAGTTTAAATCCGCATAGCTTGAGAATTTGTCTCCAAAGTCACACTAGAAATCCAAACCTTAGATGCCACTTGCAAACCACAGACAATCTGTGTCCCAAACATGAGCCACTTACATCTAAAAATGGTGGCACTACTGTCCTGCCAGCCAAGAGTGACAGTTACGTCATGTTTTTTTTTTTACAAAGTTATCAGGCACTTAGAATCGATATATCACTTATGTATTAATCCTATCCGCAGGATAGGATTAATACTGAAGTGATCTATCGATTCACATTAGCTCAAGTGGAGTGCACAAGTTAATGTTTTACTTAGCAATTGTAAACAAAGTATTACGCCACTTTCACTCTTGGCTGGCACGACTGTACAAGCCTACTGATATATATTAAGTAAATTGACATTGACCTTTGAATCAAAGCCATTGTTGATATCTACAATCCTAAGTCATAATCAGTATGAATCACCTACATCAATTTAAAGTGGAAATTGGGACAAAAGAGTAGACTATTTGTATCCTGTACATCTAAGATCTTATAGAGTTGACCCTTTTTGTAGATATATTTTCAGTTTAACGCATCGGTGACGTTGGCTGTCTGCTGATAACATTTGCTAACAGTTTTGACCCAGATCAGTACCAACAGAACTGAATATAGACCGTCCGACACTCTGATAGTGTTCCTGAAAGAGGTTTTGAAAAAGTTAATTTTGAAAATAAGTCTCCAGATGACAACAAAAGTATTAAAAATTATCCAGCGTGCAAAGATGTATTTACATGTAGATATAATGTTGGTATTTTTTTTATTCTGGTCCTTCAGGAATGTTGGGTTCTGACGAAAGCAGAAAACCGCTTAAACGTTCTGTCAGGTCTGATGTGGGTCCAAAATGTTTGCAAAGATAAGCAGCAGACGAAAATATATGCCAGTGGCAGGCAAAGAGATGTTAGGTAGAACAACATGATCAGTTTATTTCGTTTATTTCTCAATTCATCATAAAGGAGTTTTTTCTAGTAAATATCATGTTGATACTTGCACGTAGATAGTCAAATCGTTGATAACACTGTCTGAACATAGCACTGTAATATAAGCAAGAAGTAGCAAAGTGCCTGACATTGATCACCTTAATTATGGTTGAAACAGGAAATTAAGATCAAAGCCCAAGATTTTAAAACCTTTTTCATGTTCAACTCCACTGAGCATGACATTAATCCTGCTAATAAATGTTTAAATGCCAACAATTCATTTATCCTGCTCATAAGTGTTAAAATGCCAACACTTGTTGGCATTTTAACATTAATTAGCGGGATAAATAAAACATGTGAGATTATTAAAACAAGAAAAAATCTTTATTTTTTACCTTTTCCCTTTAATGATCAATTGAAATTTTAAGCTCAGTTGAGTTATCATGCTAATAATTGTTAAAATGCCAAAGATTCATTTATCCTGCTTATAAGTGTTAAAATGCCAACACTTGTTGGCATTTTAACATTTATTAGCAAGATAAATGAAATATGTGAGATTATTAAAACAAGAACAATCTTTATTTTTCACCCTTTTACCTTTAATGATGAATTGAAATTTTAAGCTCAGCTGAATTGTGCATAGAAAAAGTTCTATAAGCTCAGGACCTGGGCCTGGAATTACAACGCCTCCTTAAAGTTAAAGACTAAAGTTAAGCATTGATTTTAGTGTATCAAAAAAAATGTTTGATCGTTATTATTGCATAAAGACATTTTGTCGCTTGAAATCTTTGGAAAAAAGCTTCGAAAAGTTCATTTTTGTATTACTATAATGGCGCACAAAAGCATGAATGATTCGTAGGTTTTGAAAAAGCCTGTTCTAGAGCAAAGACTTACGTCATCCTAATGTCACTAAATTGCGTGAATAGAATATTCACGTTACTTTTGATGACGTCAATTTTTGTGGCGGCCTAGAATGCGTATATGTAAATGCATCAACAGCACGTGAATTGCCTGATTAATACATTGGTTTTTACCGGTTAAAACACGGCTGTTAATAGCGTGCGACACGGGTTTTTGTGCAATAATAGTGGTTTACATATTTATGGGGAACGTTGTGACGTCCATAACTCATAGGGAGCGCAGTGGTTCAGTGGTAGAGTGCTTGACTCGACACTGAGGGGCCTCCGGTTTGAGCCTCACCAGCGTAACTGCGTTGTGTCCTTGAGCAAGACACATTAACCCTAGCTTAGTACTGGTTCAACCAAGGAAGACCCCTCTGATCATAACTGAAAGATTGTTGATGGGATGTAAAGCATCAAATCAAACAAAACAAACAAAAAAGTCAATAACACCGTTGCGTACGTAATGACGCAATTATAACCTTTTTACGCCAGAAATGAGATTTAAAAGTAATCTTAATGTCATATGATAAATAGAATCTAAAATTCGGGGCACTGTATTATTGATTCTATCAAACTCGTTGCTGAAAAAGCGATAAAATGCTCGACAAGCCTAGCATTTATTCTCTTTTCCTCATCTCGATAAATAAATTCAATAAAACATGAGTACTTATGTTAGATCGTCTATTTCTACCACTATTAAATATTCCTAAAGGATTGGGGATGTACAGGATGAAGTTTTACCCATCCATCTGGCATAATTGAAGCCGTTGGGGGCCTCTAATAATCCAGTTTATGTAAATCATATGACCCAAGGAGTAGGGTCATTTTAAGTACTTGGATAATATACTAGTTTAAAAACGCCTATCAGAAGACCACTTAAAATGCTACATCTACCAAATTTTAATTCACTAATTCTTATGTTTTCAGACAAGCATAATGATTAAATGTTGAATAAAGCACACTTTATAGCTTCTGTATACCTAAATCTCTTAATATAAACAGTAAAACGTGTCTTAAGCGGCCACTCAAAAAAGAAGACTTAAAATGGTTTTCAAGACTGATTATTGCTTAATGCAGGTCAAAAGTATTGCAGAATGCTCCAAGGGGAGCATTCTGCAATACTTTCGACCTTCATTAAGCTACCATTAGTCATTAAAATCTTTGATTTGTCTATTTTTGAGTGGCCACTTAAGAGGGCCTGGATGGGGGGGGTCTGGTATTCACTATTCATTAAAAATTTAGCCCATCATTCATCTCATTAAAATATTTTGGATTATTCATTAAAATAAGACTAATTATTCATTAACATTAAAAAAGGTGGCAAAGAAATCTGATTATTCACTATTCATTAATTTTTCTTCAATTCATTAAGAAAATAGGATTATTCATTATTTTTTAGGCCCTCAATATTCACTATTCATTATTTTTTTGGCTCATTATTCACTATTCATAATAAAAAAGGGCCATTATTCACTAATTATTATACCCCGTCCAGACCCTCACTTAAGACAGGTTTTACTGTATGTATGGTTAACAATTACCTACCAGGGTTGAAGTTAGTGTTTTCTCCCTCTTCTCGGTATACACTTGAGAGAGGGACTCGGGAGACATGTTGAATCACATACACATATGTCATTGTGCCTGTCACATCTTACTCTACTGCCATAACACAATCCATGTAAACATGGGCCTCCAATATGACCCTCTGTAATTAAAGATTATAATAATCTATCATGAGTGTGAGGATGGGATAGAAAAATCTGTCACGAGGATGACTGATTGGCATCACTAGGCTTGCCAAGGAATGCCAAACGGTGATCTCGAGAGACTGATATTTCTATCCCATCCTCACACGAATAAGGGATTTTTTTTTCTTGCTCACCACTAAATACCTAATTTTATATTGGAAAAATATGAAAAATACTTCCAGAAAATCCTGAATACACTAAGATGCGACATGGGGATGTAATTTTAACATAACAATGACGTCGCAGATTGACATAGGACCAGCGTTAGGCTGACTTGTAGCTCTCCTTTTTTATCTTTCCTGCAGGCTGGTACAGGTATGTGAGATAAAACTATCTCACATAAGTGAAAACAATAGAAAACCCCATCTGTTATGCCGGAAACAATTGAATAAAATAAGTGTGCAACTATCAAAAACTCAGATTAGCCTGCGCTTCTGTCCAGTCAGATCCCAGGCATCCACTTAGTCTTTGCTATCTGCACCAATAAGAAGGAGGTACAACACCAAGAGTCAATGCCTGTAGTCAGACCACCTCTTCTACCTCACAATGTACGAAAAGATGAAAGGAAATGTTTATAAAAAAACAAAATAGCATTTTGGAAATTAAATGAATAATAACTTGTATAATGGTCATTGTCGTGAGACAATCAGAAATTGATGAATGCGAACAACAAGTGTGCAGACCAGCCTGTGTATCTGAGCGGTCTGATAAGTGCATGTTTAGTTTGGTGTGTTAGTGGATGAAAAGCATGGCACGCTTACTTCCTTCGTTATACTGGTTACTTAAACTTAATACGAGTACATGAACATATAATTACGATAATATTGCTTGCTAATTGTAGTGCATGTTCTACTACTGAGCTGTCTATACGTTTGACCTATTGCCTTAATTTGTTAAAATCCATGTTAAAAGTATGTTCTGTTTCTCTTTAAATCCATATTGGCATTTTAAAAGCTCAGGTGTAAAATGATAAATGACTAATTTGAAATAAAAAAATCATTATATATTATAGACAAAAATGTTACAAAGATATTTGTTTATGGTAAATTAATTTTTGGTGTTGATATAAAAAAACGTCGTTGTTGCTATTGTACATTGTAATTGATGGAAAAGCTGTACCTGATCATGCCTTAGCAACCACAAAAATCTTCATAAATAAGTCATGTTTTATTCTAAAGGTTTCCATAATACTTTTTTGTGTTTAAAGAATACTCTGTATCTTTTCATTGTGGTTTTATGGGTTGGTCTGTAATTGTTGCATTTCCTGGCATACTCGTTTGCATTGTAAGGGCAAATATGAGCTATGACATGTGATTTCCAACAATATGGCACTTTGACAAGTGTAGACTCAGACGAGCCTGTGCAGCCTACTTTTAAGCTTAGAAACTCCAAATGGTGTTTAGTCAGTAACTTAACAGTCATGAAATAGTCAAGCGGCAAGCAAAGGCTCTGATCAGACTGCGCGTATGGCCAGGCTGGTCTGAGGCTTTGCTAGTCGTACATACTACATTGTTGGCAATCTTAAGACCCGGCTCATATGTGGAACACCACAGCTGACTAAAACTAATTAACCTGCGTTCTATGGTTGAAGGCTTCTTTTGGGTAATAATAATAAAGATAATTGGTGAAATACAAAGACATTAACTTTTTTACCTCTGACACAACGACCTGGTACCAGTTTTTCACCAGCAAGACATTCACAAACTCCATTGCTACACATTTCACCAGTGTTTACACAGTCCGCGCTTGTCATACAACTAGCTGGAATAAACACAGAAAGAGCTAGAAATTCCGGGACTTCCTAGCCAAACTAGACTGCAGTCAAACTATGCTGTTTTACCTGACCTGGCCTAAGTTTCAAAGTCACACAAAACGTTGTCCAGTGCCCTTTACAGCATGTGACCTAATCACCTGTAAAGTCTGATGGTACTACATTCAACGGTTTAGGAGATGCATTTTCAAGAAAAAACATTATTTGACATTTGGCGTTGACCTTGGGTTACAGGCAACATTGCCTAGTACCCTTTACATGATATAATCGATGCATCTGCGATGTTTGCAGCTTCTACGTCCAATCATCTAGGAGGAGATAGATTTACAAGAACATGCATTATTTGACCTTAATTTTGGTGGGAGGTCAGGTTCATAAGAACTGGTCCAGTACCCTCGCCATCATGTGATCTATGCACCTGCAAAGTTTCAAGTTGCTGCTAACAATGGATAAAGAGATGAATTTACGAGAAAAAACTGTTATATGACCTTGCTTGACCTTATGGCCAGGGTCATGTGGAGCATTGCCTAGTTCACCCTACATTATGTTACATATATGCACATGCATAGGTTGTATGTGCTACGTCAAACGATTTCTGATGATAGTTACCAACACAGACGCTGATGTGAAAGCATAGTTCTTATGTATCTACACTAATTAAATGTACTATAATATCATAGCAAAGGCGGTAGACTCTTTCTGTCTGGCCTGATCTTGGTCCAAGCTGTTTGCAAATATTATCATCAAAAGTCACCGCTCGCAAGGCATGGGTTTAAAACATTCCATATAACATGCAGAAGGCTTCGTCAGGGGAAACAAGGTTCATGCGCGGATCCATAGTGGGGAGACAGGGAATCTGAACCCCAACTGAAACATCCAAAAATATAGTGTTTCTTAGCAATTCTGGTCCAGATAACCTAAAAATCAGCTTGCAAACTTGGACCATCATCAATTCTAGTTGATGTATTCTTTGCTTTTAAAGGATAAACTTTTTCTAAGAGCACATTGCACAAAATTTGTCTGTGTTGATGCTTTACGCCACAGTCAACAATGTTTCAGTCATGTCAGGGCGATTTCCTTTCTTCCTAAGTTAAATCAGTACTTAGCAGCTGATAAAGTGTCTTATTCAAAGACTCAGCAAATTCACCCTCCAGTGTATCTCAAACTAGCAACCCTTCGATTCCCTGTTTAATCCATATAAGCATAGCGTCCTTTTTGTGTGATGTTGGCAAAACGTGCAGACCCAGACAAGAAGCTGCAAAATGCAGCGTCTGACCAGGGTCTCGACTGTTTGCTTGCAGAATATTCTATTTAAATTTAAATTAAAATAAAATAAAACACCACCCAACATCCCTTAAAACAGAAATGTACTGTTCCAATTGATAACGAGGAGATTCCATTGGGCTTACTGTTGTGCCAACCAAAAGAGACAGTGACGTAATACTTTGCTTACAATTGCTAAGTAAAACACTAACGTGTACACTTCACTTTAACTAATACAAATCGATAGATTACTTGTGTATGATCCTATCCTGTAGATAATATTAATACACAAGTGATTTATCGATTATAAGTCCCTAATAACTTTGTAAACAAACATGAAGCCACTTCACTCTTGGCTGGCAGGACAGTAAATGGATTAATGCTCTACCAACAGAGTTATTGCACTCCAGGCGAGACTTGTCCATCTTACCTGGACATTTTGAACAGGTGCCCATCATGTTTGGCACTGTGCCTGCTGGACATGCACATTCTATCTCACCATCTTTACGTACAACACATTCTTTGCCATCCGAGCAAACAGGACACCCTGAAACACAAGTAAACACAGTGAGTCGAGTGTAAATTGGAACAGCCAAGCAGACAATAAATCGAACAAGATTCCTGTCTTGCACGTGCAAAAATAAAGGACTCGGACCAGGAAATGCCATAATCACACACTGCAGACTAACCGACGGCACCAAAAAGAAGAGCCATAGAACACAAACGGTTACAAGACAGCAAGACGGACTTCTAAGTAAAGTAAAGGAACGGGCTCTCTCTTTTACAGCAATATGATTGCAGAATAATTAAAAGGTATGCGTGGATCCAGAAAGCTTGTGTCCACAATGTTTGCCTCTTTGCTTATGTTAAATAGACAATTTTAGATGCAGTTATTTTACTGGCGTTTTCAGGACTAAATAATGTTTTAATACGTCTATACTGGTGTAATTGCGCAAGATGATAAGTTACTTTTGAAAAAAAAAACACACCTCATTTTCAGGTTTTACCTATGTCTAAGGTTGACCAGTCCTAATTACACATTCACGAGGTGCCGCCTTTGCAGTAACCAAAAAGTCATTGAATACCTATAGTCGTAGCCCTGACACATCCACCGTGGTGATTGTCACGATAGTTTTCTGGACACCTGCACGAGGCATAAGATCCATCCACAACGCAGACTTTAGGACTGATGCAGGTTGGACATACTGAAATAGGAAACGTTAAGCCTGTTTGTGCTTTAACACAAAGGAGAACTTACATGGGTGATCATGTACAGTAAAACCACTCTAAAAAATGTTTTTCAAGACCGGTTATTGCTTAATGCATTTCCTAAGTATTGCAGAAAGCTTTAAGGCTGCAATACTTTTGACATTCATTAAGCTTCCATTTGCCATAACAATCTTAAATTTAGCCAATGGGGTGAGGAAACGCTCTTGTATGCATGTTGCTCTAATAACCCTACATTTTTGTTTGATAAGCAACTACACCTTTTCAATTTTGCCCATTTAACATGGCCTGTAATGTGGTATGCCAATGACCTCCTTATGTGAGCTAATTTGTGACCCCTCTGAATTAAATTTTGTTTTATGTTCTTAATGTCTTCGTTTATTTTTGCATACACAATTTGAATATAAAAAATTGCCGCCTTTTTAAATAGATATCTTTGAAATAATTGACCAGTGAGTTTTAAATCACAATACATCTGTAAGACAAAAATAGCAAAGCAACCACCTTTCTCTTCCTCTTCAAGATGATTGCAAAACTATAATAGACACAAAGTAATGCATAACAAAACAAAGACAAACCCAGAACTCCCACAAGCAATGGAGAGTACATTAAACAATTGACCAACAACAACAGAACCACCGCCTTAGAATGGAGAGCAGCCTAAGCCACCGGCTAAATCTTCGTCCTATATTCTGTTGTTGTTTAAACACAAAATTGTTTAGCTCGCACAGATGCTTCCTAATTAATGCAATGCATCATCACAGAGAAACAATTAAATCAAATTACGCATTATGAAGATACAAATAAAAGGGCTCATGACTTATAGATAGTCATAGCTAAAGAAAATCTCAAGTTAAGATTCTATGGGCCAAGCCAACGATAAGAACAGGCACCATCAAATCAAGCCTTTTTTGTTGCTTTTGGAAAAAGTAGCAAAATTATAGTTGAAGCTTTATTGGTTAACCGAGGAGTTATCAGGAAATAAAAAGACGGACTGGTTGACAGACACCATTAATGCAACAGGCATTTAAAATTGACATATGGGTCATTATAGAGTTATTATCAGCTGGATACTCTCAAAGCACGTGCTGTGTCCGGATACTTAGCTCCAGAAAAGTTTACACTTGGTATTTAGTATCGTCTTCTGCAAAAACCCGTCCTCTGCAAAAGCCAACAACAAACAAACAAACTCTTATTTATATACAGTGTATAACATGCATTCGTACCTATGTCTTTAACACAATCTCCAGCGTGGCCATCATGGTAGCCTTTAGGACATTGGCATGAGGCAATTGGACCATCCACAACGCAAACTTTAGGATAGATGCAGACTGGGCATACTGAAAAAAACAGATGTAAGTTCATGTCTGTCTTTGACCCTTTAGTCCATAATAAAACATTTTAACTCCTTTGAAATACCTTGTATCTGAAAATATTAATGGGAAATGGAGCATTTACTCTTGGGAGCAAATGCTCCAGTGTCTTAATATTTTCAAAAGTATTCAAAACTTCACATACATTTTTAGTTAATTGTTTTTTGCAATTTGGTCTTAAAATAGAAAATGATGTCCTGATCTAAAATTAGCATATGTCGTCAAGGTATAACACAATGCATACTTTAAAACACTCGCCAATACACTTCTTAAATTTAAACCGTGCTACAAAGTTGCAATTTTTTTCTCTTTGACCAAGCATTAAAAAGCATGAAATATAGTTTAAGATTATCATAAATTGTGTAAATATAAAAAAGTGACAGTGTATACTTGTCTTTTCGCACAATAATGTTTTAAATAAGATCGCCTTAAGCACATTCAAAGAATTTTTATACAATTTCCTTATATACGGTTGAGTCTTTATATTTGCTTCATCTCCTTTCTACATCTTAATTTATATGCCCTAGGAGATGATGCATGGATACGTGAGGGGTATTTTATGCAAACCGAACATCTATTTGTCGTGATCCACATCTGAACTAAGGGTGAGATTGGCACCGTGAAACCGGTTTTAGCCTTCCAGTAAAATGATTTTACTGACCGTTCCAAGGCAGTACTTCTTTTGTTGATCATTTGTGTTATTTATGTCTTGTGTTTGTCATGCGTTCGCGTCTGTTCATTGCTGCCATGTGGTCGCCTTCTGGGAAAGGGCTGACCTCTAGGCTCTTGTTTGTGATGCTCAATTGTGTTTTTGTCACTTGCCCTTGCGGTATTCTGGGTCAGGGGTGTGTGTAAGGTCAAAGGGTTTGCTTCTATGTTAGTCTATATTTCTTTCTCGTTAATTTGATATGCAACGTGACTACATTCTGATGTTTTTACCTTTGATCCAACCCACACATGACAATAATGACGTAACGTTAGTTGACAACAAGTGTAATAGATAACGTTAGAGATAGTAAAATGGAGGATAATAACAGTCAAGAAGTTATGGACAGTTTTATGAGTCAAAGAAACTACTATTTTGAAAGGACTTTAGAGAAACTGCTGGACAACTACTCTAGAATAAGTGATTGTTACGTATAAATACATTTAAAATCATATTTGATAAACTTTTCTATGTGGCATATGAAGAAATAGTAAATAACTAATGTGTTATACTGAGACATAGTGCTTATTTATTGTGTTTGCCACTAGTTGGCGCCAAAACCTCAGAACTAACATTGTACAGATATTTTCTAAAGGAACTAATATAAGCTGAAGATGTCACTTCGGCACCTGAAAAGGAAAATAACTCAATTCAGGAATTATCTTGAAAAGGAACTGGCAGCAGTTAGACATCTTCTTGCTGTAGAGACGTTTTAAATTGATTTTCATGACTTCATCGATGAAATTGATAATTACATAAGAATTCTCAATGAACTGTCAGAAAAGCTGGACTCAGCATGTGCAGACTTGTCAATAGAGGCAACAAACCGCGACAGAGATCAAGGATTTGAACAATTTATTGAAGAAGACAATATGTTACTGGCAACAGTTATTGACTGCATAAGTGAATTAAAAAGGTGTAAAAGGACAGTTAATGAACTGATGGTACAAAGAAAATCTGCAGAACCAGCACTGGCAGGACAGGTAGTGCAGCTGCAGACACAACTAGATCAGCGTGACAACACACACAGAAAGAATCAGCAATTCAAGGATCACATCTTAGATCAGTTACCTCCCAAACTTGAAATTCCATATTTTAATGGCGACAAACTAAGATGGTCAGAGTTTTGGGATACGTTTGAGGGTACAGTTGATCAAAATAATAATTTATCAAATACTGAAAAGCTAAGCTATCTGAATAGTAAACTGACAGGAGAGGCAAAACAGGCTGTATCAGGTATTTATTGTTCAAATGAAAATTATGAGGTAACAAAAGTACTTCTTAAAGAGATATTTGGGAGATCACAATCTGTTACGAATTCCCATTACACACAACTTATAAACATGTAAGCTGCCATTCTTATTGGTATCCTGTGTCAGGTGTGTTGCTTGATTGTATCGATTCCTGAACTTGTCCATTTTCTCACTTTAAAAGTACACAGTAAAAAGGGACTTCACACTTCATAAAACCGATTTGAAAGCATAATTATAGTAACTGTTGTAGTTTTATTGGATAACCGAGAAGTTATTAGGAAATGAAAAGACGGACTGGTTGACAGACACCATTAATGCAACAGACATTTAAAATTGATATATGGGTCATTATAGAGTTATTATCTTCTGCATACTATCAAAGCACCTGCTGTCTCTGGATATTTATGCTCTAGTAAATTTGACACTTGATAGTTAGTATCGTCTTCTGCAAGAAAACAACAACAAACAAACAAACTCTTATTTATTTATGTATAACATGTATTCGTACCTATGTCTTTAACACAATCTCCAGCGTGGCCATCATGGTAGCCTTTAGGACATTGGCATGAGGCAATGGGACCATCCACAACGCAGACTTGAGGATAGGTGCAGACTGGGCATACTGAAAAGAACAGATGTAAAACAGACCCTTTAGTCCATAATAACACATTTTAGCTCCATTGAAATATCTTGTATTTGAAATTATTAACGAGAAATGGAGCATTTGGTCTTAAGAGCAAATGCTCTAGTTCCCTTAATATGAAACATTAATGGGAAATGGAGCATTTACTCTTAGGAGCAAATGCTCCAGTTCCTTAAATTTTCAAAAGTTTTCAAAACTTCACATATTAATTTTTCATTATTATTTTTTTTTTTTTTTTTGCAATGTTGTCTAAACATAGAAATGATGCTCTGATCTAAAAATAGCCTATGGCGTAAAGGGATAACAATGCATAATTTTAAACACGCTCCAATACACTTAACAAATTTAAACTTGGTAAAAAAGTTACAGCTGTTTTCCCTTTGACCAAACATTAAAAAGCATGAAATATAGTTTAACATTATCATAAATAGTGTAACTATAAAAACTGATATTGTATACTTGTCTATTCGCACAATAATGTTTTTAAATACGATCGCCTTCGTCACTTTCATAGAGTTTTTTTTTGCAATGTCCTTATGTACTGTTGAGTCCTTATCTTAGCTGTATTTCATTTTTATATCTTGATTTCTATGTTCTAGGATATGTTGCATGGACAAGTTAGGGATCTTTCATGCAAACCAAACACATCTGATCTAAGGGTGAGGTTGGCGCTGTGAAACCGATTTTAGCCCTCAAGTAAATAATTTTACTGACCTTCCAAGGCGATACTTCTTTTGTTGATATTTTTTGTTATTTATGTCTTGTGTTTGGCATGCTTTCGTGTCTGTTCATTGCTGCTTTGTGGTCATATGTTACGAAAGGGCTGACATCTTGGCTCTCGTTTGTGATGCTTAATTGTGTTTTTATCATTTGCCCTTGTGGCATTCTGAGCCAGGTGTGGTACTTAATTGTATGGACTCCTGATCTTTGCCACCTTTCTTACTAACAATTTTAAGAGCATTGTGACGATAGATGTAATTATTTTCTTATTGATCGTATATATTTCAGTCACAAATAGTGTTTGTTTGTTTTGATTCTTTACGCCACAGTCAGCAACTTTTCTGTAATTTCATGATGAGTCTTCCTAGGTTGAACCGGTACTAAACAGAGGTGTTTTTCTCAGGGACACAACACACTGCCTCAGTGAAGCTCAAACCAGCACTCCCTGTTCTCGAGCCAAGCACTCTGACTTAGAGCCAACAACCTCCCTTAAGGTTATGAAAAGATAAACCCAATTATCCATTGTTATAAATATAGGGGATTAAAGTATGTTTTATTTTCTCAAGAGTAGAGTAAATCTGGGGGCAAAATATTTGTTACCTTGTCGCTGCAAATGCGATTTGATTTAGTTTGATAACTATGCAGCATTATCATCTTCTCAAAAAGTTTAATTTTGACCCTTAGACCATAGTCGGGTGGGGAATTGGGTTGGGGGATGTTTGTGGGCTTAATATTTGCTACTATGTTGCTGCATGTGCCATTCCCTTTAACTTGATATGCAACATGCAGCATGCCCATGTTCTGAAAAAGTTGAAATTTGACCTTTTAACCCCACCTTCAGGCAGTTTAAACATATTTTATTGCCAAATTTTATACAGCAATGGGGTTGGGTCACAAGTTCTCATGACCTAAGTTACGACCCTTGCCGGGGCCAGGGGGGTCTGCAGGCAAAATATTTTCTACCATGTTGCTACATTTCTTATTCCATTTGATTTTAAATGCAACATGACAATGTTCTGAAAACAGTTGAATCTTGGTGTTTTGACCCCATTTTCGAGGGGGGCTGGGGTGCGAGCAAAGTATTTGCTACTATGTTTGCTGCATTAATGATTCCATTACATTTGATATGCAACATGACCTTGTTCTGAAAAAGGGTTAATTTTGACCCCTCCCCCAGGATCTGGGGTCAGATTAGGGGGTCTGTAAAATATTTACTACCATGTTGCTGTATTTGTGATTCCCTTTAATTTGATATGCAATATGGCCATGTTCTGAACTTTGACATTTTGTCCCCACCCCATAAGTCCAACCAGGGGGTGGGGTGGGATCCAGGCCTTTGATCTAAAATCCTGTTTGAATTGTTTCATATTTTGTGTACCTCTGTCTGCATGCAACATTTCAGTAAAAATATGACTGAGTTATTTACAAAATTAAAATATTTGACCTTGATTCAGCCTAAGGGGTCAGGGGGTGGAATGAAATTTTAATCAATGTAATGCTTATCTACAGGCACTGGGTAATCAGAGCCTATAGTGAGAAGTTGTGAGATCCAAAAATGCTTTGGCGAAATCGGAAGTTTGTCACACAAAAAAAAACCAATATATATTTTGCTTTAGCCTAAACCTAAGTCAAGAATTGGCCATAACTCACTTGATATTTTGCAGATGACCTTCAAAATCAAACTTGACATGTATTCTATGCTTTGCCCTTCTGTAAATTTTGAATGAAAGTGTTGCACCCCTTCAAAAGTGATGAATTGGAAACCACAATTTTGCCAAAAAGTGCCCATAACTCAGTTAAAATTTTGGGGATGACCTCTGTTTGACCCGTATTCAATGATGCTATACCCTTATGCGAACTTAGAATGAAATTAAGGCACCCCAATAAAAAGTTATTGATCAGAAACCAAACGTGTGATGCCTGGACGACGCCAACGCCAACATCAACGACGACGACGACGTCAATGGAGTCTGGTCCCTATGTGTTGACCATGCTTTGCAGGCGACACAAAAAGCAAAGGGGATATTGTTATTGCCTCCGTCTGTAGGTCCATCTGTCTGACGTACTCACGAATGGAACCTTGTTGGGTACTTTAAATTTTGGAAATTATTCAAGTATCATTTAATGTCAATTAAGAAAACAAATTGAATTTCAAAGACTTTTATACCAAACTTTGTGTGTGTTCTCATAAATAAAAGATGTAAAATATACATTGAATGGAAATTTCAATCTGTCGCCTGGGTTATGCCCCACGGTAAGACTTAGGGGTGCTGGGGGTAAAATAATCTGGAAAAACGGATCCTTCAGAAATAGAGAGTAAATTCAATATAAGAAAAACAGCAGACTCAGTTTTATTGAGTCCATTAATGAGAACTAATGGAAAATGCACAAATTCTCACACCCCTAGCACCAGCTTAAGCGGTATTCTGCTTTCTGCTAGAACCCAATATTTCTGAAAGACCAGAGTATGAAAAAATATCAACAATATATCGATGCACAGGGAGAAGTTTTACCAACTCCACACAGAAAGAACGACTGCTGTTGCGACCTCTGAATAAATCTGGAAAAATGGATTCTTCAGAAATAGAGAGCACCTACAATATAAGAAAACAGCAGACTCTGTTTTATTGAGTCTGTTCATGAGAACTAAAGAAAAGTGCAACAATTCTTACGCCCCCTAGGACTTCAAAATTTACGAGAGTGGACTGACCTATTAGTGTTTTCAGTCAGATAGAGGTATACATGTATTTCCAAAATTTAAAACATGATTTTATCATTACTAATATGGTGTCAAGGATATATGGAAATACACATATACTCTTACTTACTGCTCATAACGTGAATGCTTTTATTATTTGATGGGCAGTGTTAATATATTTTTATGATTGTGCTTTGTATGTATACGCCAACAAGTGTTTCAGATCATTGACATGACCTTGAAGTCAATGGTCAAGGTCAAATATGCTATATGGTTTAAAACACAAAGTTCTTTTTTCATTTTTTGACAGATAATGTTCATATTAGGCCCACTGATTACTTATGGTTTATAGATGACAGTGAAGGTTTCAGATCAATGGTATTACCTTGGAGTCAATCATCAAAGTAAAATATATACTATCTTATGACGTCACGTCTGGGAGTGAAATAACGCCATCCAACACTAGTGGTTTACAGCTTTTTGGGGAAACGTTATGACGTTGATAACAACGAAAACAATATAACATTTTTAAAGCAGAAGTAGATTTCAAAAAATTTTAATGTCATCTGAAAAATAACTCGCTGCAAAAAAAGAGATACACTGCTCTGCAAGCCTCACATTTTATCTTTTTTCCCAACTCGTTTAATAAATTCAATAAAACGTGAGCACTCATGTAAGATCCTCACATATAGTAACTAGAACACCTATTTTCATTTTTCAAAGAGGATTATAACATTTAGCACAATTATTGCCTATAATCAGTGCATGTCATCAAAGGTTTTGGATTACTGGTATGATCTTGGGGACAATGTCAAGTTTTAAAACTGATATACTTGGAAATGTTAATATAAGCGGTGATATTTGCAATAGGCTCTGGTTGATAGACCCCAATCTCGTTTCCCTTTCCTTCCGTAGCACTTACATACGCTGTTCATATTGACCAAAGTAAGTAAGGGTGCAAAGTTCAGAAATCAATACAATCAAGTACCACACCAGACCCAGGATACCAAAAGGAAAGTGACAAACTCACGGTTATACACCACAAACGAGAGCCAAGTGGTCAGCCCTTACCCACCAGGTTAACACAAGGCACAAATAAACAGACATGCACAAAGGCATAACAAACACAAGACAGAAAAAACCATAAAAGATCCACAAAAGAAGTACCACCTTGGCACGGTCAGTAAAATATTTTGCTGGAGGTCTTAAACCGATCATCCTTAATTCCAATGTGGATCAAGACACATAGATATTTGGTAAACAAAAGATTCATGTTTGCTATCCAAATTTTGCGCTGGCATGAGGCAGTGGAACCAATCATAACGCATACCATAGAATAGATGCAGATAAGCAAATGTTGAATACTTTTTACCTTTTAACACAATATATAGTTAATGGGTTTTCTGCTTCAAAACATTTGCCAATAGTAAACATTTACACTTTACTTATAAGACACTTAACATTTTACGAAAGATGCATTCATTTTTTTATGTCGTGGTTATTGTAAATATAAAAACTGAAAACATAATGTTTGTCCCTTCACACAATACAGATTATCTAAGTCTTGTTTAAAAAGAATAAGGCTAGCTTATATTATTCCCAAATTGTATACATTTACACTTTTTCTTACATATCTAGAAACTTTGATACGACATAATAATGTTTTATAATATCACTGGCCATGCATATTAATATGATGAAATGATACATCTATTTACCCAAAAGATTTGATAATATAAGTGATGGATAGATGTATTTACTTTCTCATAAAATATAAACATACGAGGGGTGCTCTAAATGTTCTGAAATTTACATTTACATCGTAGCTTTCTCCAGGGACCTTTTAGAGTCAAACTAGGCACCATTTAAAAAAACTATATTTTACTATGAAAATGATAAAAATGATTATCTCTACATCGTAATGCTGCGTTTGATAGTTACAGCATAGTATTGTTACCTGTAAGAATGATGAGGATCCATCCAAAAATAATTGCACTATAGTGCTTACAACATTTCTCCCATTACAAATCTATGGGGATTTTTTCAAACGCTTATGGGCAGCTAATTCCACACTCCCTGGTTGGATCTTATTGAAATTCAAACATGTCTTAGGTTTTATCATTGTACTTGTTACCAGCATGAATGCAAAAGATCCAATCAAACCTGGAGGAGCTAGAGTGCTCACAAGATTTCCACATTATAATCTGTTGTCATGGGAACCAGAGTTCTGATCTGATCTGGACCAAAAACATATGCAGCCTTTCTCCTCCCTAATGGTGCTCCAGATGAAATTTGATTTCAATAGACATGCTGGTCTCAGAGATACTTATGTTTGAAAGTGTGAACATACAGACAGACACTCTTACAGTTTGATACTTATTGGGTACTTACAGTGTTAGAAAAAGTAGCCAAGAAAGCGTAAGTACCCAACAAATCCCAGTAAATTGTTACCGAATAAATTACTATCTCCATTATATGCAAATGAGGTTTATTCTGTAAATGATTTTTAAAAACTTTAAATATGAAGAAACTATTAGGATGGATGGGCTTGGGGTAGGCTTGGGATAAAGAAATTTTGGAATTTGAAAGTAAGGGTCCATTTGTGAGTACAGACAGATGCATGGATGGATGGACACATGGACGCCGGCTTGAGTCCCATTCTATAAGCTCCATTGGCTCTGGTGTGCTAAAAAATCTAATGTGATTGTGTTACGTTTAGCAAAACAACCAATACGCTGTAAAAGGATTGCAGTTGCATTTAAGAAACGATGTCAATGTACAGACTAACCATACAAGGAAATGTTAAAAGGAATGTTAATTAGATTTACAACCATGTTGCTGTATTTGTGATGCATTTGCTCCGAGTAGCTCTCACACAAAAAAGCTTAAAAGATTTTACATATTTTTGCCTCATGAACCTGGGGATGAATTAACAAATGAAGAATTTGACCTTTATTTCTGGAAGTAATTCTGTATCTGCGACTGAAGTGGGTAGAACCCATTAAAAAGAGGGAAAAGCTGCTTAAAGGACTAAAGTATACGTGGTTTGATGGGTGCTGGTCTAGCAATTACACAAAATATTCACGACCTTTGGATACAGTTCCCTGTGTCCCTAAAGATTTTAGAAAAATATAGACAACAGGTTATTGATGAAAAGATTTTTGGGTTCTCCAAGACAACAAGTTAATAATTCAAAGATTTTGGAGTTCTCCAAAGCCTTGATAATGCACTTTGTCTCTCTGTACCAGAGGAAGATGACTAAGTCCATCAGATCTTTGAAGCCAGGACCAATTTATAAATAAAATATATGACCAGTCATTTTGGAAGATTTAGAGCAATCTTTAAAAAAGTATGGATCCAGTCTCTCGCCTATGAACTATGATTGATTCTTTCCAAGATCCAAAATTAGATTTCTGTAAAGTCTCCACATTTATGGAGCAAACAGTGACCTTAATAGGTCAAGTCAATGTGTCTCTGAATTATGAGCGCTAGTTGTCAATCATGTTAAACATGACCGGGGAAACTATTAAATCAAAGAAAGTTCTGAATCAGGAGATTTTCATTAGAGCTAAAAAATTATTTGTTGAGAATAAGTTTACAAGACTATAACCAAACTTGCACTTGTGAAGAAAGCTTCACTTACCATTTCTTCATAATTGTCTAAGGAGAATAAAGTCAAGAATATTTCTTTTGGTTCTTCTGTGTCTAAATATAGTTCAAAGTCGAAGGAAAAATCTACTTTAGCTGCCATCAATCCCCAGCGCTCATATAAAGGGCCCCACTTCCGTAGGAGAGGGACCCAATCAGCACAGGCCTTAACAAGCGATGCGTCAAATGTCAGCCCTGTGTTCCAACAAGGTACTGCAAAACAATCTGAAACTTCCAGGTCAACCACAATTAAACGACTGGTTAAGGTTAGATTGTCACACCACAAGTGGAGTTAATTCATGCATAACTATACGTCTATATCTGTAGTTTGGCCATTAAATAGAAGCACGCCCTCAACAGGAAGACTTTTTCATAAAAAATGGCAGAACTTACAAAAAGACCAATGTACTGGAAATCGTACTAGGTTTTAAAGTCCCTTTCATCAGTTATCCTATTAAGGATCAAATTCCAGTTTGATATTTACCCAATAATCAGATGGCTGTGATTGATCTGGAAAATTGCAGATATGCTCCAAAAGCAAGCAGTTGTGGGATTGTCACCATTCCCAGACCAGTTTCTGAGTTCAATGTTTCTAGTGGACTCGTACAGGTAAGAATTGACTAGCGACTAAAATTATGGTACTCGACTAAGTAACTGTGGAGGGCACAATTTATACTTAAACATCCTTGATATTAAGGGAAATTTTCTGCATAACAAGGTGTTTAAAGCTAGATGCATCTCGCTTAGTCGGGCAGTCATACCAAACATTGACGTAACTTTCACTGTTATGAAATGTGTACATCATAACTGACACTGTCTTCATATAAAACATGCATAAACGATTTACAATTTCCACATGCTTGGTGGCCCAGTAGTTAGAAGACTGGACTACTAAGTGGGCAGATGAGATTCGAATCTCCCCTACATCATTTTTTCTCTCCAGTATATATATCCCCTATATCAAGTAACATCTAAATGCGAATGCTTTTTCATTAAAACCATTATTTATATATACTAAAACCAAGTTCTAATTGGTCACTTTTCAAACTCATTATTTCTGACCAAACCCTAATAAAATTAAAATGATGTTTTGCCAATATATGTACATTTTAATGTGCAAACGTATGGCAGTGTTTCTGAACAGTTTTCTTTTACTTCAAAGTGTTTTGGGTTAAAAATGCAAAAATCGACATTTTTAAAGAAAAAATGGTTTTGAGGGTAGTTTTTATAAAATTGCCGTGTTGTTGATAATAAAGCGTACAGAGCAGTGCAAAGTCCCTATGTAAAATGCAAAATTAAAGCTGAATTTCAATATTTAACCTGCTAAAAGTGTTTGTCTTATGTTGTTGAGTAGCAAAAACGAGGAGTCCGATGGAATCAAAACTTTTAAATATAACATACCAATTATGTCTACTATATTTAACTTTAATAAAATAGTTAATGATTTAGATATAGATTCCAATACTCCTGCCTCCTAAGATTGTAAAAATTCTAATTATTTATATCCCTCTGAAGGGCATGTTATTACAGGTAATCTAAATGTCATTCCTGACGCTAAAGTACGCAATATCATTTCTAAAGGTACTAAATATAGATTTCCCTCTAATATAGATTTCTCTAAATGTCAAAGAGAGATGGCTGCTTCTTTAAATGACTTAAGTAATCGTTGGTGCAAACGGGAAAATGTTGAACCTGATACCTTGAAGGAATGGAAGATTAACATTTTTAAAATTATTGATACTCGTATTTTATTTTACTCTCATAATACACATCTTTTGCCCCCTAAACCTAAATCTTCTTTTTGTCATCTTAAACGAGGTATCCAGGATTTTCATATGAACTATGTTTTGGTTCCAGCAGATAAAGCTACTAACAATGTTGTAGTTGTTTGACGATTGTATTATATTAATACTCTTAAGCATGAGCTTGTTGACACTAATGCCTATAAACTGCAGCCTTCTTTAAGTGAGAGGGTGATTGTTGATGGGCATGGTTGTCATAAAGCCCTACATTTTGGTGTCAAAGCTAAAGAAAATCAAGACAAAGTTCCTACGTTGTACTGGTTACCTAAACTCCATAAAAAACCCTATAAAGCAAGATTTATTGCTAATTCTAGTTCTTGTACGACAACAGAACTTTCTAAATTGTTAACCTCGTGTCTAACAGCTGTTAAAAAATATGTTATCAAATATTGTGAAAAGGTATATGAGAGATCCGGTAAAAACCTATTTTGGTCTATTAAAAATTCAGGTGAAATTTTAGATAAACTTAAAGCTAGAGATTTCAATGCGACCAGTTTGTCTACTTATGATTTTTCTACTCCTTACACTACTTTACCTCATAATTTAATTAAAGATAAACTAATTGATCTTATTGAAAGAACCTTCCAGAGAGAAGGCTCTCCTTACCTTGCATGTAATGACAGAAATGCATTTTTTACTTCAGAAAAACCTAAAAAATATCATGCATGGTCGTGTCAAAATGTATGTGATGCGCTGACCTTTTTGTTGGTCAACATTTTTATTCGATTTGGCACCAAGCTCTATAGACAAGTAGTTTGGATTTCTATGGGCACTAATTGTGCTCCCCTGGTTGCAGATTTATTCCTGTTTTGTTATGAGAGGGACTTTATGATGTCTCTTTCTGATGATAAGCAGGCTTATGTTATTGATGCGTTTAACATTACTTCAAGATATTTGGACGATATTTTAAATATTAATAATGTTTATTTTGACAATAAGGTAAGTCAAATATACCCTTCAGAGCTCCAACTAAATAAAGCCAATGCCTCTGATACCAAAGCCGCATTTTTAGACTTGCATTTGTCAATTTCTAATGATACTGTTTCTAACAAAATTTACGATAAACGTGACAACTTTATTTTGAAATTGTCAATTTCCCATTTTTAGATGGTGATGTTCCTCATTCTACATCCTATGGAGTCTATATCTCTCAACTCATTCGTTTTGCTAGAGCATTTAGCTATGTTGCTGACTTCAACACTCACAATAAATTGTTAACTCAGAAACTTCTTAAACAAGGCTATCGGTATCATAAACTTCGCAAAACTTTTTCAAAATTTAATAGACGATACTATGATTTGATTTCTAAATTCCAAGTTGGAGTTAAATCTCTCTTGTGCCAAGGACTTTTGGAACCTGATTTCTATGGTGACTTGGTGTATAAATTGAAGAAGATTGTTGGTTCTAATAATTTTCAGCGCAGTTCAGTAAAATAATTTCCTATTATAAAAAGATTGGCTATAACATTAATGTATTGCAACAGACTGCATGCTTGTTAGTCAACCCAACCACGGTTGGCAACTTTGCTTTCCTCTTTAATTGCACGCCGGTGGGTCGGACTTCAGACTCTATGATGGTTCCGACTTAAAGGCTTATCTATTGACGAGATGGTAGGGGCCTGATGCTTTGGCAGTTTGTCTGGCCCACCAGGGTTTACTTGTTGGATTTCTTTTGCTCCCGTATTCAGTTTTCTTTACTGTTTAGTCCTTAACTTTGCTTTATCCCCTTGTTATGTATTGATTTATATGTTTTAGGAGATGATGCATTGATAAGTTAGGGGTCTTTCATGCAAACCAAATATCTATGTGTCTTGATCCACATCTGAATAAAGGGTGAGGTTGGCGCCATTAAACCTGTTTAGGCCATCCAGTAAAATATTTTACTGACTGTTCCAAGGCAGTACGTCTTTTGTGGATCTTTTATGTTTTTGTTCTGTCTTGTGTTTGCTATGTCTTTGTGTGCGTCTGTTTATATGTGCTTTGAGGTCACCTCTTGGGAAAGGGCTGACTTCTTGGCTCTCGTTTGTGGTGTCTGCTGTGAGTTTGTCACTTTCCCATTGGTATCCTGGGTCAAGTGTGGTACTTGATTGTGTCGATTCCTGATCTTTGCACCCTTACTTACTTTTATTCTTCTTATATCACGCTAGCCAGTAACATCTTCAAACAAACAAAAAAGTTAATTTGTGTTATGTTTTTCATCGTAGAAAAAGTGTGACTTTTCGAAATGAGGGTACCTTTTCTCTAGCTTTGTCAGTACAAGAAGTACACGTCATTTTTATATGAAATAACTTGCAGAGTCTGGGCAAAGTATTGCTTCACTTAAAAAAACAACATGAATTTTGTATACCCTGTGTTTCACTTTCTGAACTAGCATAAAAATGTAAGGTGGCCAATTAGCAGTTGGTTTTAGTATATATAAATTTCATTCAGAATATATATTTCATGTCTGAGTTATGTTCCTTTATGTCTTTAAACTTTATTCACAGAATTTTGGAATTGCACATGCGCAAAACAAGATTTTTATGCTTATCAGAATTGGCCATGAATGTTCTGCATAAAAGAAACCAAGCAAACTGACTAATCAGTTGAAACAAGCTCAGAAAATAATTTCCAATTTAACAAATTAGTAAAAATCTGTAAATTGTGTCCCTTTTACAAAAACAAATATGGAATATTAAATCTTCGATTTATCATGATTTATGATAATTTTCTTTTGCCAAATCAAGGAGACTTTTCAGCACATTGTTTATACCATTTCTCGACTAGTAATGTCCTCAGACTAAGATGCAACAACACATTGATTTTCTTATGGAGATTTCAGTGTTAAAATTTCAAGCTTGTCAATTTGATGAGAAATCCGTTTTTTAAGATTGCTTATATAAACGACCAAAACACACCTGTGATATGTCTTTCACATTTCTGGTCGTCACATGTTTAGACTACCATTTCGTGCAGTCATATCTTGTTGGTAGTGGATTACTGAAGGTCTAAACTGTGTAAGATTTCTGTTCAAATTTGCAAGCTGAAAAATTGGGCCACTGTCACATTTAAATGACTTTCATGTGTTTCCTTGTGACAACATCAGGAAAACTTTTACAGTTATGCATAACCTAGTCTTGGATTATTCACATACACTTTCATTTGCTTTACTGACTTTCATCATTTTGTATATACATGGCAACCTATTCAGGTGTAACGTTTTTACTTTTGTTCAATATATTTATTCTATCAAATGCTCAGAAACATGATGATGCACATGGAACGAATTGAAGTTGGATGTACACTCAATCCACAGCCCCCTTACGTATGGGCAATTGCATCTGAGCCAAGATGGACATCTTTTTCAGTTTTTAAATTCAGTTCTTAAATTCTATGATATAAGGAGCCCTAGCACAACTTGTGTGCAAACATGGCAAGAAGCTACATGGGAAGAGCCATGCTGATAAAGATGCAGACTAAAAGGCTTGACACACAAAGTGCGCTTTTGACGAGTCTTATTTGTTGTAAAACTTGACAAGCGGTGTTGTCTTTTAACCTATTCCTGTTAAAGACAATGAGACTTTGAAATTGCGCTTGGCGTGTACAAAGCTGTTCTGTCATTTACAAGTGGAGCACACGCAAGGGGCGTCTAAGCCATGGAGTCGTTCTTGAATGCAGACTGTATGCAGTTTTCTTCACAGGTTAGCCTAAGAGGACGTGGCCATGATTCTTTAAACAATTAAGCACTGTAAGCTCAAAGAAAAAAAAAGACAGAGATAACAAGTCATATACTGCATTCTTCTTTTACAGCTTGAAAATGCAGAAGCACCAGATATACGTAATGAAATTGACATCTTTTATACACCCAAGAGCAGCTTATAGAATAAAAGTACGCCTCGTCTATGGATATGATATGTCCACTACATGCCAGATAAAGTTTGGTCTAGCACAATGCTACTTCACAATCTGTTATGGGCGATATGATTGGCGTTCTATGGAAATCTATCTTCGTGGTTTCAGACACAAACCTGTCACTTTGTCATGTGAAATTTATGTAAACAAAATCGAAATGAATATTGTTTAAACCAAACATAGACAGTATTTTCTAGTCAGTGTTTATTAGACCTCTCCATGGAGAGAAACATAGTACCAAAGTAGAAAAGGAATGCAGGCTAGTCAGCTGGTCTCATACAAAGCGGGCTGTCCAGCAACAAAAGATGACCAGAGGCTTGAAATACCTACCTTTCCCAATTAAGCTCTTCATAATTTTGGGGTTGATGAGTCAAACGTTTAAAAAAAGAAAATATTTGGAAATAATGACCCAAAGAAGAAGATTTTTAAGGATTTTGACAATATAAGGGCATTGTGGTAATATTGGTCATTGGTTAATATTGGTCATGTGATCAAGGCAATGTGTCAACTTCTCCACACCACCATCCCAAACTCCCAAAAAGGCTTCACAAAATTTGGCTTTGATTGACCAAACGATTTAAGAGAGTATGATAATGTACATAATTCTGGGGCTTGGGCGGACGACTTCCTTGGGTCAATGCTTTGGTGTAAACGTGGTCGTTTTTATACAAATAATCTGGAAAACAAACCCTTCAGAAATGGAGAGAACCTACAATGTTAGAAAACAGCAGACTCGGTTTTATCCAGTCTGTTCATAAGAATTAATGGAAAATGCGACAATTCTCACGCTCCCTAGCACCTGGAAAGTGGTATTCTACTTTCCACGTCAGAACCCAATATTCATGAAGGACCAGAATATGTAAAAATATCAACACTATATTGATTCACAAGGAGAAGATTTATAAACTCCACACAGAAACAACCACAGCTGTTGCGACCTCTAAATAATCTGGAAAAACGGATCCTTCAGAAATAGAAAGAACCTACAATATCAAACAACATCAGACTTGCTTTTAATTAGTCTGTTTATGAGAATTAATGGAAAGTGCAACAATTCTCATGCCCCCAAGCACCGGCTTAAAGGGTATTCTGCTTTCCGTGTCAGAAATCAATATTCTATCCGAAAAATATCAACAATTTATCAATGCACGAAGAGAAGTTCTACCAACTCCACACAGAAACAATGACAGCTTTTGCGACCTCTAAATAATCTGGAAAAATGAACCAAGCTGTTGACATTAACCCAATTGTGACGAATGTAACTTCCCTCCGTATCACTTAGACGAATCCACTTTCAACTATAGGGGCATCAAGAGTGACATTTCATTCTATTATTTGTTTGAATGGAAATTGTGTAAGTAAACCAAATAGCCACAAATGGGACACCATGTTTTGTTTTACATCTGGTGCTATTTTCTGTTTTTCTTGCACAGTAAAAGCACGCCAGGTTTATATGGGTTTAATGACTTTATAACAGAAGTTTCCATTCATGTGCAAAAGCAATTATATTTGACCTGCCATAAGAGGTCAAGGCCACCTAAGGAATGTAGGTTATATACATGTCGTATAGATGGAGTCCTCAATCCTGCATGGCCAGTTTCCCTATCATACGATTTTGGGCTGTGAATTAACTTATTTAAAATATGTTTCTGTATATGGGCGTGGCAATCGTTTTATGATGTGCATTGACCACTCATACAAAGCCACGATGACGGACCCACGAGAGGATGGTTATTTTGTTAGCTCACTTAGTGAGTCTAACGGCTCAGTTAAGCTAATACTCTAAGAGCACCATGCCATTTAAAACGTCAACTGACTGCATAACTGGCCAATGCTATGAAAACTTACCACGTGACTTTGTCTCACAAACAAACCTTTCACATGTTCAATCTCTGATAATAAGGTGCTGAAAAACGCCTTCACGTAGAGTTGAGCTCTCACCTAACTCATTTACGCCTAATCGATTTTCCCACCATTATCAATTGGACGAATCTATTTAGGATTTATGGGTTGTTGGGTAGTATATTTCAATGCAATTTAAATTTTGAAAGTACATTCTGTAAGCAAACAGTGGTGACCCTGATCAAACGCCGCGTTTTGTAGGGTATAATGTGGGTCTGCACCGTTTACCTATGTCCCACAAAAAGGAAGATAGGCTTATGTGAGTTAAAGCTTCGTGTAATGCTTAACACTTAAGCAACAACAGCCACCAAACAAGCGAGGATAGTTTTTATGCTTGATAGTACAAGTATATTGGAAGTTAAATCAGTTCACAAGTTCAGCATTCCGTACAGTGAGTTAAGTTGTTGGTCAATGGTCGATAGTTGCGGTTTTACATGTATGAGTCTACTACCAAAAAATAAAATCAGTTTGTGGAATATAAAATTTCAAAATTGAGGGTCTAGATGTGGTGAAGAACCTACTTAAAATGGTAATTTAATGATAAAAATAGATCTGCTAGATGTCTATTTTTCAGTGGATGTGAAATTCAAAAAGTTTCTTTACTTCAATTACAAGAATATTGTTTACGTGTTTCAGTGCATGGCCTTCTATTTACATAGCTAAGTTGCCATTATTATATGCTCAAATGAAAAAGTTTAGTCAGTACAGACACTGTGTGCAATAATTTTGCTAGTCAGTCTTAATATTGACAAAAACATTACTCAACATAAAAACCTTTTAATTTCCTATAAATGTGAACATTTTCAACAAAACATTTTGATAATAAACCCCTTTTCTTCATTAAATCACACAAAGGGGTTAATATCAAAATTCAAATTTCAAAACCCCAAAATCAGTCTAGCACGTATAGACAGAAATTCTCGTACCTGTTGCATGTCTAAGGCCTTTAAGAAGTTTCCAGCGGCCTTGAAACGATAACGTCATTATGACGTCACTATGACTTTAGCTTCAAGTGGCGTCATTATCCTTGGTCTCCCTGACGGAGGCTTGTCATTTTTACTGCCAGACTGTTGAAAACGTGTTTGCAGGCAATATATTGATCGTTCATTACGTCCAAAACAACGTGGCACTTGAGCAACACGTTTACCTGCTTCAAGATGTCCAAACGCGGTATTTCTATAATTTGTCGATAGCCTGGACGGCGACTTAAGCTTGCTAACACTGAATTTGTCCGGATAATTGCAAATGGAACAACTCTCTTTCAATATCAAACAGCATATGAGAAAAAAAAAACTGCCGGTTTACCACAGCACGTGCACATCGTGTATTTTGAAATTTGGTTGATACAGTCTAATAGAGGCATTATTTTTCACACAATAAAAAGGTACATGTAGAGTTACGGTATAATAACTCATGTATACAATTTGTCAATGATATATCCAGTATTGTTGATTTTATGAGAAAACATAAATACTGACTGAACTTTTTCTTCTGAGTATAGTTTATAGTCGGATTCATAACAGTTATACACCTGTGTACTAACCAACAGTTCCATCACAAATGACACAAACGCCACCTTCTCTAACTCTATTTTCGCCACAAACACACTCCCCTGTTGATGTACAGACTTCATTGGAAGGACAGTTACAGTCTGCAATATTGGCCCACAGAGAATTATCATTAAGTAGGTGAGTATAACAAGCATGACATGGCCAGTGCTCATAATTATTTTAAAATTGTCCTGCAAACGTGCAAATGAATCAGTAAATAACATGATTATCCTGTAGTTTTATGCAGAGATTAAAGATTAATTAAATTACCAAAATATTAAAAGAATATGCTTAAAAAATATTTATGTCAAGCAAGGTGTAAGACAAGAAATGAAAATAAATCTGAATATTGTTTACCATATTAAGCTTTTATCTCATGGTGATTAAAATAATGTTTAATTTTAAAATTTCTAATTATCTAAATCAATTATAAAGTTTGGACGATACTTGATTTGTCAATTTAAACATGTGAGCATACCTAAAGCTTCTACACAAGAGACACAAACACCACCATCTCTTACTTGGTTTTCACCACAAACACAATTTCCTGTTGCTGCACAAACTTCATTCCCAGGACAGTCACAGTCTGCAATGATCAGTCATTAACAAATTATCATCAATGATGTAAACTGAATGGAAGAGTTATATAGTGTTAGCATGAGCAGTGAATGAAGCTTAAAAACATGACGGAAGACTGAGTGGTAAGAAACATACAGTATTACTTGACTTTTCGCTTACTGTAAAGGTGGCACCTCATGAATGCGTAATTAGGACTAGTCAACCTTAGGCATAGGTAAAAGCTGAAAAGGAGGCGTGGTTTTATTCAAAAGTAACTGTATCGTCCTGTGCCACAACCTCAGTCATTATTTAGTCCTTAAAATGCCAGCAAAACAACTGCATCTGAAAATGTCTATTTAACATAAGCAGGGAAGCAAACATTGTGGACCCAGATCAGACTGCTCCTACAGGAGCAGTCTGATCTGGGTCCACACTGTTTATCTATGAGGCTTCAAATAGTTTAGTGGACGACAAAAAAAACATACATTTTGTGAATATGCGCTTTAAGGGTTAATGAATGTGAGTTCAGTGTGAATACGGTAAGGATTTTCATGAAATGCACGCGCGTTTGCGCGGCTCAAAAAGCTTATTAACGCTTTACCAAATTATAAATAAAACCTGATTTCCCTTCCTTAGCAGATGAAATAGCCGAACCACACCCAGATATGAATATTAAAGTTGCCGCCTTTACAGTAAGGGAAAAGTCAAGTAATACATAGATAAAGCTCATGCGTAGATCCAAAAAGTTTTGTCAGAGGAGGTCAAACTCTGACATCTTTTTTATGGGGTGGTTGAGAGAATACAAAAGCATGTAAAGCGTTCATTGAAACTAGATACATAACTTGCATCAGCACCTCCTACGCACCAGAACTTACAAAGCCATCTTATAAGCGTCCTCTTGTAATTTTAGAAACCTGGGTATGAGGTGTTGTGTCATGATTTAACAACCACAGAATCTAGGACGAAGGTTTGGCGTCTGTAAAATGTATTTAAGCCCCCTCCTTGTGGCTCAGGCTGTTGTCTGTTCTGAGGCGGTGGTTCAGATGTTGTTAATCTATTATTTAATGCACTTACCATTGTTTGTAGGAGTTCTGTGTTTGTCTTTGATTTGTTATACATTACTTTGTGTCCATTCTTGTTTTGCAATCATCTTGTATAGAAAGATGAAGCTGGTTGCTTTGCTGTTAATGTCTTATTGATATATTGTTACTATAAATAAAATGCGCTGTGGCTCCTCCTCATGGTGTCGTGAGCTGGTCTGCAGTGGTGTGGTAATTCCTGATCATAGTAACTTACTTTTTGATATTCAGCTGAGACTAGTCAGGATTTTTCCACTCTACAATAAGGGTGACAACATTGAATAACCCATCATATGATCCTTTTTCTATCTCACATGGTCTCGTTTAAAAAGTTATTCGTTTATAAAGAACTTTTACGATTATATGTCATTTATCTTATGACGTCGCATCTGGGACTGATATAACACCTTGCAATAAAATCGATAAACCACTAGTGGCTTACAGATTTTCAGGAAACGTTATGACGTCCATAACAACGCTGCTTAAATAATGACAAAAATATTACGTTTTACAGCAGAAAATGAGATTTCAACGTAATCTTAATTTCATATGATAAACATAATCTAAAACTCGTGCTCATGTAGTATTGAATTCATTAAACTCGTTGCGGAAAAGAGATAAAATGCTCTGCAAGCCTTGCATTTTATCTCTTTTCCTCAACTCGTTTAATAAATTCAATAAAGCATGAGCACTCATTTAAGATCCTCTATATATTCTTGTGGTCAATGAACGCTGTAACATTGACTCAGTAGGGTTGTCCATCAGATGATCCAGTGTCCAAGTTCATCTTGCCCCCTTGACAGCTTGCCCCTCCCCAAGGGGAAAAGCTGACCTGGGATATCTCGCCCCCAACCCTGGTAATCGGCACCCCAAGAGCAAGCTGTATAGCCTGGCCTCAAAGTTATAAAACTAGAGTAGAGTCTCAGACTCAAAATAAAGCAAAATGATTGGCTGCTTGCGGACACATGTCCGCAAGCAGCCAATCATTGGGCTTTATTTTGAGTCTGAGAATGAACTCAAGTTTTATAACCTCGAGGCCTGGTTTATCTGGTCCCCGCCCAACACAAGTAAAAAAATATATGTCATTTTGTTATTTTTCTGTATCATTTTAATGAATTCAGATCCTCATTAAGTCATAAATTTAGAAATTGATGCCTGTGGGGTTAATATTGGTAAAACTATCTAACAAATTATTTAACACGAATAAAAAATATCAATATTATTAAAGTGATTTTAGCCCAATTTCTCTTGAATTTTTCAAACAAGAAGATGAAGATAGAAGTGATTCTATTTCAGACTTTAAATAAGTTGGCCACTCAGGAAAAATTCGTACCCGGAACACTAAATGACCTTGTCAATATCCTACTCGCAAATTTAAACAAGACATGATTTATGAGCATGATTCTTAACAACTAAACAGGTGTGTACTAACCTACAGTTACTTCCCAAAAGGCACAAAATAATAATAAAAACAGATAATAGTGACATTGAATCATTCTACATGTGTGCCAGTAAAATTCAGAATGTAGACAATTACACTTAAAGGACTTTTCACCAGATGAATCTTGGTATGTAAGAACATGCTAGGATCCAGAAATATACTTAGGGTTTCCTAGCAAAGCTGGTCCAGATCCATAAAAATCACAAAGCTACCAAGCCAGCATCTAATATATGGCCATCGATGGCGGATGATGGCCAATTTAAGTGGTATTTTTATCCCCCCCTCGGTAACGTGTCTGGCTACAGATGCGTGTCTGACTGCAGATCCAGGGGTCGCGAGTTCGATCCCGGTCCGGTCCCATACTTTCGTGGAGATTGATCATGAAATAATTTCTACGGTCATTCTCCTTCCTTCCGCTGATTTATTCAAGAAGGGTTGTTGTCAGTTACAAGCGAAAGTATGTGCACGAATTACTGGTTAACCGCTTGTTCAAGCCTGCCCAGGAAAAAGTGTGGTTAGGTGAACTGACCGTCCCGCAATGACCATAGCTGTTGACTTGGGACGTAAAGCAACAAAACCAACCAACCAAAAATCTCCTCATCAACAAGAAAAGAAGAAAATGACAGAGTTGAACTCCCTCTGATAAACCTTTCTGGATCCGCGCATGAAGAAAAAAGTACTTGATCTTGTTTCCATACAAAGGTCTGTAGCAGATTCCACATTTGCGATGTATTTTAATTTTCACAGTAAATACTGTCCTGCCAGCCAATAAGGACAGTGACAGTGACGTCATGTTTTGTTTACAAAGTTATCAGGGATTTATAATCGATAGATTACTTGCGTATTAATCCTATTCACAGGATAGGATAAATACACAAGTGATTTATCGATTCGCGTTAGCTCAAGTGGAGTGTAAAAGTTAACGTTTTACTCAGCAATTATAAACAAAAATCACGTCACTGTCACTCTTAGTTGGCACGACAGTAATTTTTTGATTTCTCCTATATTTATTGTTGCATAAATATTGCCTGCAGATAATTCACATGAACTATTAATTTAGACATGTTTGAGATTTTACAACTGTATCAGACTAAAGTTTGTGTCAGTTGAAAGTTAATTAACGAAAATGTCACTAAACAATATAATTTCATATTAGCCTTGGACCAAAATAGCTTACCTTGGACCTGTAACTGTACCAATACGAAATCCCGTGTTTAACACATAATAATGTACACTGAGACAAGAACTACTTTTGATATTATTGAACATTTTGGTTACTGAAAAGGCGGCACCTCACAAATGAGTAATTAGGACTGGTCAACCTAAGACATACATGTAGGTAAAGGCTGAAAATGAGGTGTTATTTTATTCGAAGGTAACTGTATCATTATACCATAACACCTTACTACAGACAGTAATTATTTAAACATTAAAAGGTCAGCAAAATAACTACATTTGAAAGTGTCTGTTTATTGTTTAATATAGGTATAGACGCAAACAGTCTGGACCCAGATCAGACTGCTCCTAGAAGCAGTCTGATCTGGATCTACATTGTTTGTTAAAGAGGCTTCAAAATGTTTCAGCAGACAACAAACACATACAACCAACTTTTGTGGTATGCGTTTTAAGGTTTATACACGTGCGGCCCAAAAAAACGTATTAACTTTTTACCGAATTATAAAAAAACCCTGATATCCCATCTTTAGCAGATGAAATAGCAGAACCACGCCCAGATATGAATATTAAAGTTTCCCCGAACGAAAAGTCTATCAATATTAGCTTATTTGGTTTTCTGAGCTAGATTACAACATATGCACAATATAGTTAGTTTTCAATGTTCCTAATTACTTACTAGATTAGCTAAACTTCAGTTAACAAAGTTTACAGCATGATTCTTAACAACTAAACAGATGTGTACTAACCTACAGTTCCATCGCAAAGGACACAAACGCCACCTTCTCTAACTTTGTTTTCTTCACAAATGCAATCCCCTGCCAATGTACAAACTTCACTCCCAGGACAGTTACATTCTGTAATTTACAACAAAAATGAAAATTTCATATTGTAACGATGATTTGATTATTACAAAATTATTTGTGTGTAGAACTTAGGAGCAAATAAATAAAGGAATCTTACATGAGTGCTCACATTTTATTGAATTTATTAAACGAGTTTGGAAAAAGAGATAAAATGCGAGGCTTGCCGAGTATTTTATCTCTTTTTCACAGCGTGTTTTCGCATCTTCATCACTTATTTAATCTATTTCTTAATAAATATAATAGTACGTGAGTATGCTTCTTTGATGATCCTTTGATAAACCTTTTGCCTTTAAATTATCATTGCCATTAAAAGTACTATGTTGATTTAAGTCATTTTCAAAGTTCCATTCATTAAACAATGAGAAATCTACCATAGGCAAACTAAAGTCTAATTAAAGTATTGAAGTAAATGAATTCATCATGATCATCCGCTTGCGCAAATAAAAGCTTGATTTTGGGACAGTCTCTTCAAACAGTTCCTAATTACATACACTTATAATGCAATGTATCTAATGTAACAATAATCACTTTTAACTCTACCAATTTACAAATACTTGAATCTATCTGGGTTGTAATGGCACACATGTTTAACATTTAGTCAAAAGCAGGCAGTATTTTGTTGATGTAGATTAACAAAAATAAACAAGTAATACTAACATGTATCTTGTTACTGACACTGTTTGTATAATGTGAACAACAGTCAACTGCATACACAAACTTATTGGTTGTTGTTAATTACATGAGTGGTTAAAAGTATTCTTCTGATAAGTATTAAGAATATATCTCCCATATATAACCATTTTAGTCTCAATTACATACTGTCTTTCGGAGCACTTTGGACATTCATGTAACCTTATAATAAATTCTATTTAGTAATTTACATTACTTAAACAATTTTGATAGAACATTGGATTTAAACTTATTCAGTTGGTACTTGAGAGCACTAGTTGTCTTTGTTAATGAGGTTTGGAACCTATAGTTTGACCAAATCTGTATGATTATTTATTTACTTGTTTTGCATGGTTAAAAAATTAACTATTTCTCAACGATAATTTGTAATCATTGGTCTCTAACTAAGAACTGATACTTCTATTTCAAATAAAACAATATCTTTTTGTCTATGCAGCACAAAATTAGTTTTGAAATTCAATAAAATGTCATATTAAATTTCATTAAGGAGTAAACAATTAACAGAACAACTTATCGTTTGTAGCCTACGTTTCATATAGCCAAGCATTTAAAGTGAAACTTTACACAAAACAATCCAATATTCATTAATCTATTACTCTTGTTTATCAACAGATAATTAATGTATTCAACATATGTTTGTTTGTTTAGAATCATTTAAATGCAAAAAATGCCATATTTTAGATACAACGTCAACATATTGAGTAAATATACAATGTAAGATTAGTCCTCTTTTGTATTGAAAATATGTTTTCTTTCGATATCCAGAAACATGATGTGGATAAACCATCATGCCAATAAACATTCAAGAGCAGCACACTTAAACCATCTTAGGGAAGGTGTAGACTACTCAAGAATGCATTCAAAGTAAGTAAGGGTGCAAAGATCAGGAATCGATACAATCAAGTTCCACACCTAACCCAGGATACCAATGGGAAAGTAACAAACTCACAGTTAGACACCACAAACGAGAGCCAAGAGGTCAGCCCTTTCCCAGCAGGTGACAACAAAGCACATTTAAACAGACGTTCACAAAGACATAGCAATCACAAGACAGAACAAAAACATAAAAGATCCACAAAAGAAGTACCGCCTTGGAACGGTCAGTAAAATATTTTACTGGAGGGCTTAAACCGGTTTAACGGCGCCAACCTCACCCTTAATTCAGATGTGGATCAAAATACATAGATATTTGGTTTGCATGAAAGACCCCTAACTTATCAATGCATCATCTCCTAAAACATATAAATCAAGATATAATAAGGAGATAAAGCAAAGATAAGGACTCAACAGTAAATAAAACTGAATACAGGAGCAAAATAAATCCAAAGGTAAACCCCAGTGGGCCCGACAAACAGCCAAAGCATCAGGCCCCTACCATCTCATCAATAGATAAGTCTTTAAGTCGGAACCATCATAGAGTCTGAAGTCCAACCCACCAGCGTGCAATTAAAGAGGAAAGCAAAGTTGCCAACCATGATTGGGTTGACCACCAAGCATGCAGTCTGTTGCAATACATTAATGTTAGAGCCAACCTTTTTATAATGGGAAATTATTTTAATGAATTGCGCTAAAAAAAATATTAGAGCCAACAATCTTCTTCATTTTATTCACTAAGTTACCATAGAAATCAGGTTCCGAAAGTCCTTGGTGCAAGAGAGATTTAAGTCCAACTTGGAATTTAGAAATCAAATCATTGTATTATCTATAAAATTTAGAAAAAGTTTTGCGAAGTTTATGATACCGATAGCCTTGTTTAAGAAGTTTCTGAGTTAACAATTTATTGCGAGTGTTGAAGTCAGCAACATAGCTAGATGCTCTGGCAAAACGAATGAAATGAGAGATATAGACTCCGTAGGATGTAAAACGAGGAACATCACCATCTAAAAATGGGAAATTGACAATTTCAAAATCAAAGTTGTCACGTTTATCATAAATTTCGGTAGAAACAATATCATTAGAAATTGACAAATGCAAGTCTAAAAATGCGGTTTCGGTATCAAACCATCTGAAGCAGATGATGTCACCTCTTCCAGATTTTCCTGGACTGGGTTCTAGACTATTGGCCCCAATCTATGTAGCTATGTTCTTGAAGATGTCGATAATGTACAATAGCAGTCAAAGTAGTTATGTACATTGAAGCTTCCATAATACAACGTTATCCCAAACAAAACAAGATTTATGAAATATGCGGTTTGAAAGACCCAGAATATTAAATTGGTTAAAAGGGCAATCATTATAACTAATTGTATGTGGTAAGGCCAAGGTTTCTACAAATCTGAATCTTAGTTGTGGCCTGATGTTCGAAACGTGACATGGAGAACGATATAGTTGATCAATACAGCCTTGCTGTGTATAAGCTATATTTTACAGCGCTTTGGCTTAATGGTCTGGCTTTTCGATGAAGTAAATCAATGGTGATCATGGTTTGTACTTGGATTGGTTACCCGTTACTCCATATAGTAGAGACGCCCATTCCCATTGGATACATACACAAAAGTTCCATCAAAGCTGATTATCAATCCAGATGGCAGCTCAAAGGGTCAACCGAATCCCACAAGCAGTTCCAAAAGTGATTTAAAATATAATTTAAGGATGACCACCACAGCAGTCATTTCGAGTGTATATACTAGGCCAAAAAAGAAACGCCGCCTATAAAGATTAAAAATATTGCGCGTTTAATGAGAGTTTCAAAAATTTATCTGCTATCTTTGATTCGCTACTTTTCCTGCCACACATTATTCCCATTGTTTTATTGAGCTCAGTCAACCGAAACCAGCGTGCTGGCTGTCTTTTTAGTTTCAAGTTTTTCACGTGCACATTCATTTTATTTAGATTTACACATGTAATAACTGCTGAAATCACTAGTCTAATATCCAATTTGCTTGAAAACAATTTAAAAATTTAAAATTAAAAGTTACACATGTTAATTTATGATGCCAAAACGGACACATGTTAAAGGCAAAAAGGCGATAAGAATATAACAAGCTAACGTAATGCCATCGGCGATAGCCCAACAATTTCGATGCCATGCAATGATAATTGAACGTCTAAGAAAACGTTTCTGGAAAATTGGAACATTGTCAGACCGTGCGCATTCATGACGTCATCGCCTAATGACGCAACGTCTAGATCGATAAAAAGTAGGTTTAAACTGGTGTATCAATTTCGTCCGGTAACAATGATAGCTTGGGCAACCCCAGGAACTCATAATCCAAGAAACAGCGCTCAAACTGTGACAAGTCGTTTGCGAGAGATTGGTGAAAGACCCCCATATACAATGAATATTTTATATGCGGCGTTTCTTATTGGCCTAGTATATGTCCATAAATTAACAAACCTGGTCCTTCATAATTATATAAGAATCCATCACGAGTTTGAGGGTGTGATCGGAAAATTGGTCCGCAGGATCACCCTTAGGAATTGCTGACAAATGATGATCACAAGGTACAGATTCTTTGATCCCAACCTCACGCGAATAATGGATTTTTTCTCTTGTTTACCATTAAATACTGCATTTTATAGAAAAAAACTCCCAGAAGTTCCTGAAAACGCTGGTGACCTGATATGATGACGTCAGTTTAACATAACACTGACGTCACTTGACAACCATTAGCGTGAAATCCAATAAACCAATGTACAGCCCTCACGTGACAGCCTGGGTAACTTAACATGAGTAAGATAAGATTAACTATCCTTGCGTTAAATCTCAGATATCCATATTCCAGTTTCGAAGCAGAAGACTTAAATCTGTTTTCAAGAACATGACTGTGGGGGATATATCAGATGATCTGACATCAGCATGTCATTAATCTAAATCTTCCTGTTGATATGTCAATAGGAACTGTCTTGGCCAATTTTGTGGAATCAGACCTCGGGTGTACTTCGAGGGTCTATTTTGATAACGTGATGCTGACGTCATAGAAACTATACCAATAAAATAACAAATACGATTGGTAAACTTATCACAGGATGTTAAGATATCAGTGATAGCCAGAATCAGCATAAGATTAAATCCTAAAGCACATTTGTTAACTAATGAGCCAGTTATTGAGATATCTATTCAAAGTGCACGCAGTTAAGGCTTAGATGAGCATTTCCATCTGCACATTCTCATACTGTATTGCTCGCTTATTTACAATTGTGACATCTGTAAAGTCTCTATCGTAAATCTCAATATAGCTGTAAATGCATGTTTAAAGAATTTTACTCTCACAAATGTGTTTCATTCTTGCTTACCATTCTCTCCAACAGATGGATGGAAGTTGAATTAAAAAAACACCTTTTTTAGCACTTATTTATTTCATTAACGTTTGTTTACTGAGTTTACGTTCAATGACCTATAAATTCGTAAAACGTCTGTACTAATTTCATACAAGAGTCAGAAATTATTGAAACCCTTTGTACCTACCCAAAGCTTCTGTACAGTTGACACAATCTCCACTATCTCTTACTTCGTTTTCACCGCAAACACACTCTCCTGTCGTTGTACAAACCTCACTCCCAGTACAGTCACAGTCTGAAGTACATAGCACAAAGGAATAATCATTTAGAACAAATCTTTATCATATATGCGAGAGCGGCACGATTTCACGCTGTTAATACATAACCATATCCAATTTTATCATATTACGTTGCGTCTGAGAATGAAATAACGCCATGCAACAACAACAAAAAACCACTAGTGGTTTACAGATGTTCCATCCATAACATAGTGGCGTACATAATGACAAAGTTTTAACTTTATATACCAGAAATCGGATTTCAAAGTAATCTTAATGTCATATGATAAATATTATCTAACATTCGTGCTCCTGTATTAATGAATTTATTAAACTCGTTGCGAAAAAAAGATAAAATGCTTGACAAGCTTCGCTTTTTCTTTTCTCAACTCTTTAGTAAGTTCAATAAAACATCAGCACTCATGTAAGATCCAATATATAATGATCTAAAATAGTCATAGTACTGTAAAACACTATTATTTGGCGGCTATATCAGTTATGCGCCATTGGCGGTAGGCACAAAAATCGCCGCCAAAATATGACACAGTGAAATACAGTTTTAAATTTAGCTATACTATAATCAATAAATGGACATACACCTTAAGTATGTTGGTATCCGTATCGTCAAAACAAAATGCTAAAGTAGGCCTATGTTTCAGCGTAGCGGAAACCATTGGCAAAGTCTAAAACGGGGCAACCTTTAAAGGAAAAATATGCTCACCATGGGGGACATATTCTTTCATTTGAAAATATAAAATGGGGCTACCTATGAAAGCAAAGAATATGCTCCCCATAGGGAAATAACTGTAAATGGCATTAAATTGAGAATCCGCCAAAGTTGAACTAAACCAATATGGCTTCTTTTTAATATTGCCAAATTTTGATGCCACCAATATTTAGTGTTTTACAATAACAAAAACACTGTCAGCAATAACACAACCATTTCCTCATCACAACTGATAACTGTCCTGGTACAAAGTTAATATATGGAGGATCATACATGAGTGCTCATGTATTATTATATTAATTTAACAAGTTTTTTTTATCATTTTTAATTTATTTCTGAAACACATATATTATAAACACATGCATATTTCATATATGAATATAACATATTGTGTACAAACATCATATTAATGTAATAAACATTTTACATTCTATATGCTAATGTTATATATATTCTACAAATTAGTTTCAGAAATAGTTATAAAAATGTTACTGGATAAAAAAAACAAAGTAAAGTAAAAAAACATGCAAAAAAGTATAACTTAATATGCAAAAACAAACGGTGCCATGTACCACCCTGGAATTGTCAAACATCTGTTGCTTTCTAAGGTATGTAATAAGGAGAGAGAGAGAGAGAGAGAGAGAGAAAGAGAGAGAGAGAGAGGATGGCTGCTTAGCTTTATTGCCTTCGATGTGCATCTTTATCACGATGCAGTTGATTGGTCTGCAGTGTGCAAATGTGGCTTTTCCTGGTCATACTCCTTTTCTTTTATTTGTCAATTTGCTTTTTATTCTGAACAGTAGTTTGAGAAAGAAATATGATTTGATTTCTTAAAAGCAATATATAGGTAAATGCCCATGCCCCCTAGTGAATATTTTGCAAATGAACCATGTTCCTTGTAGCTTTATCTGCAGATGGTCACAATATAAGCATTTCTGTTAAGTAATAGTTATATCATTGGTTGTCCGCCTGTACGTGGAGATAACCCACGAGCGTGAGCGGAGCCGTAAAACGTGATATCCTAGACAAAGTGAAAAAATACAGTAAATAAAATTGCAAAGGGGCTGGTGTTTATATTAACATTTTGAATTATATATTTCTTATATGATACAAGTTTTTCTTTATAAGACAATTTACTGAGGATGCCATACATATAAAAAAAAGTGTAGACATTTCCATAAGAAAGAGAATGGAGTCAAAGCAAAAAATGCCAAATTAAACACAACAATATGCATTATTAAATTACATGTATTTCAGAGACAGGATCTCAGGAGAATTAAAGATATAATGCTTAACCTGCAGAAGCGTTTATAAGCTGCAGAAATCGTTACATACTTCAAGCAAATAGCTTTACATGTAGTCGTTTTCAAAACTATCAATCGTTCAGTGTTAACGTAGATTAAAATCATTTCTAAAAACGAATTAAAAAGCGCATAAAATTAAACTTTCAAGGATAAATATCATAAAGCTCAATATGTTAACAAATAAAAAACACCCTATGACATGTGCCTTTTAACTTAAAGATCATGTTAGCTGGTACCAAAGAAAGAATTTATATGACTTTGTGAAACATAATTGAAATTGTAAGCCTGAGACGAATAATGTGTTTGCATATTTCAGCGACCATATCTAACATTTTAAACAGCTATAATTTCATCAATAGAATATAAAACGTTTATAAAACAGATAGCTCTCTAACACGTACTTGAAACGTTTATTCTTCAAATACAAAACAAAAAAGCCCTTGAGTATGATCAGGGTCACTTGCTTTAGATATGTTGTTCTAATCATCATACTTATTAATATGAGTTATCACATGTTGTTGCGTCTGGGAATGATATAACGCTATGCAATAGATTTAATAAACCACTAGTGGTTTACAGATTTTCCGGTAACGATATGAAGTCCATAACAACGTTGCGTACATAATGACAAATTATAACGTTTTTTTATGACAGAAATAAAATGTCAATGTAATCTTTATGTCATATGATAAATAGAATCTAACATTTGTGCTCTTGTTTTATTGAATTTATTAAACTTGTTGCGAGCATTTTATCTCTTTTTTGCAACAAGTTTGGTAAATTCAATAATACATGAGCGCTTATGTAAGATCAACTCTATGTAATAAAGAGGTGTATCCTCTTACCTGGACTAGGTTCACAATCTACACAAGATCCATTTTGTCTTACTTTGTCTTCCCCACAAAAGCAGTCACCGTTGATTGAGCACGTTTCATCCGGATCACAACTACAGCCTAAAATAATCACACAATCATACATAAAATATATTACACAAGTACGCATGTTTTACTGAATTTATTAAACAAGTTGGAGAAATGAGATGAGAGGCCCTGAGAAGCTCACCTGAAACTTCGTTACAAGATCTCCTTAATAAAAGATAAACCAGGCATACTAATAAATCACACATCTTGTATGGGCCAAATTCCCAATGATAAAAACCAAGATCTAAGGGATATACTTTAATATAGTGGACCTATGTTGAATCCTGCCATATAATAGTATGTTTCCACACTTATGTGATCGAAAAATATACTACTGTATCTCATCTGTATGTTTATACTACAATCTATAGGCCCTGGCCCAAATATCATTTGTAATGATCCGTTAAATCAAGCAAGGGTAGTGTTTTTTCACGTTCAATGTCGGCCATTTCTATTCCTTAAACATGGATCATGTTTTGGGGAGTTTGGCTGTAAAACTACTCAACAATTTTTCAGTCTGTCCTATACAGTTGACGGGATAAACTATAATGTCAACTGTAACGATGAGGCTGAATGATTGCTTCCTTAATGAATTAGGGTACATTCAAATATAGGGATGTAGCCACATTTTGCCGTAGGCTGAACTCGCTTTCTTAAAGATGTATCCATAGAGAGGCAGCTATAGCAGAAATGCTGTTTATTCTGTGTAAGAAACATTCACAAATAAAATGCATTTTGGTATGAAAACATTGTTGTCTTAGGAAATGTGGAATCATTTCAATATAGAGATGTATTCACATTTCTTGAGAAAACAATAATTCAGTCTTGGCCAATAATCTGGTTACATCTCTATATAGAATTGATTCCATATTCTATAAGGAAACATTTATTCAGTCTAGACCTAAAATATGGTTAAATTTCTAGGTAGAAATGCATCCATATTTCTTGAGAAAACAATTATTCAATCTTGGCCAAAAATCCGGTCACATCTCTATATAGAAATGATTCCACATTTCATAAGGAAACATTTATTCAGTCTAGACCTAAAATATGGTTAAATCTCTAGATAGAAATGCATCCACATGTTATATGTGCCTCTCTATGTCTTGGCGTAATAGTGTTGTGAGAGCCACTACTGTTGAGTTCGCATGCATAGCAGACTTTCAGTTGTTGTCAAGACGCTTTATATCAACTGTTTTACCAAAATTGCCAACTTGTCAACAAGATTCACATGGGTGAAGGATTGCACATTTTATGCAGTGAGAACCTTTTTATTATAGAAAACATGGAATGGGTATCATTTATTATCATTGCCCAATGGTTTCAAGAACTGATTTCCAAAGTGAAAAATCCCAGAGGCGTGCAAGAGTATAGAAATGCTCCTGTACATAGATGCGCGATGAAGAAAAAAGGCGTTGACTCTTTTGAAGTTTAATGGCCTTGATATTCACCTTATAAGAGAATATAGCTATTATAAGTGGTCTTACTGTGTTGTTAAGGTGTCTACGTTTATTTTGATACCACATTTGTGTGGATGCATCCTCTTAAAAAGCAGGATTCCACGTAGTTCTTATATAATAAAGTATATCCGAACTATGGATACTGTCCCTTTTTGATAATGTCATAAAATAGGTCATGGTAGACCAAGTAACATAATTGAAGCAAACTCGTTAGTGTCTCAATTCTACATACCAAGACAAAAAGTAAAATTGACATTATGTTCCAGAGAAGATAAGGCATTGGATAGATATGGTTTTGCTCCTCCCCCAGGGGAAAGTTTGCAGTATGATTTTCATAAAACCCAATGTCTTACAAGCTCTATGAAACATGTTAGCCTATTGACAAGTGTCAAGTATGCCTGTAACACTATGTTATGTATGTTACCCATCAAAAATCTTTTAATTGACACGGGGTGATTTAAAGTCAAACATGTTATAAGAGATATTCAAATGATTTGAAGTTTAACATTTTTATCCCCAGACCAGATAAGGATCAGGGGATATTGCGATCAGCCAAGAGGCTGTCCCCATCCATCTGTAGATGAAATCTTTTTCATTCCATAACTTAAATACCCTTTGAGATATGTTTTGGTAGGCGTGTATATCAGTCAGCATGTCCCATATACAAATGGGTGCCCTCCCTTGTATCGTTTTTGAGTTATCTCCCTTGAGTGATATTTTGTTTACTCAATACTTTTAATACACTTTAAAATATTTTGATTATATTTGGCAGGCGTATACATAAGGCCAAGAAGGTGTGCCATGTGTATAAATTGGTTCTCTCCCTTGCTTTTCAGTTATCTAGCTTGAATGCATTTTGAAGGTGAAACCTTGTTCACTCCGAAATTAATATACCATTTCAGATATTTTGATTATATCTGGTAAAAATAGTTATCAGATGCAGAGGGTGTGTCATGTGTAAGTATGCATGCTCTCCCTTAGTACATTTCTCACTTATTTCCCTTAAACGAATTTTTAAGGGGAAACGTTGTTACGTCCATAACTTTAATACCCTGTGGGATATTTTAATAATATTTACTAGGTGTAAATATCAGGTCCAGACGGTAACTTTTATACCATTTAAGATATTTTTGATAATATTTGGTAGGTGCATATATCAGATTAAGAAGGTGCATCGTGTGTAACGATGGATGTAACACCTTCATTTTGGTCATTTAAATGACAAAGTCCAGTGATTGTATAGTTTCTACTGTTTTATTATTATAACAATCCAACGACTACCCAGGTTCATCTCAAGTTCATTATGCTGCTTTAGCTCTGCCTTAACTCTCTCTAAAATTGAAAACCAAATCTAACAGAATTCTCTGATGTGCAGTGCGCTCTTTCTTTTACATCAAAAAATGTCATGAACCTTATCATGTTACAACAGAGAGAGTAATCTCCATTGTAAAGTATCCAAGTTATGATGTGTAAATTCTATGCCATTACACAATAAGTATACTCCATTTACATGAATCGTTATTTCTTGAAATTATACATGAGCTTACATTTATGAATCATAGGCATATTTAACCTAGAAATTGCCCTACTGGATTCCCAAAATAGACAAGTAAATAGATGTATTAACCCTTATCAAAATACAAAATATCTTAATCTCAAGTGCATATTGCTACATACCTTTCCCACTTAAGATTTTATAAAAGATTTGATGCTTTTTAGCTTAATGCAACTTATACCCTTGTTATTATTCTGCTAAGTTATTTGTACTAATGTTACCTACAATTCTATAAACCATCTATGCATAATAAAATACACAAGTATAATACAAGTCAAGCGATAAATAGTATTCCCTATCTGAGTATGTATACTATTTCAGCTTATTCTATTCCATGACCTGTGTCAAGGTTTGATTAGTCAAAGTAATTAAAAGAACACATTGTCATATTTTCTCATTTGGAAAGTTTATCGGTTTTTTTGCTATCATTATCACTACTTTAATTATTATAGACTTTAATTTAATAAATTCAAAATTAAAACAGTAACTGCATTACAATATTAAACAAAAGCACCATTCCCCATACGTTTACCATTTCACAGCATTTAAAACAGCTATTTGATTCGCTTAAAGTTGTACCATATTCAAACATAGCCAGCTGCAAATAGTTGTATAAAATTTAGGGAGGGAAACGGTATTCTAGAACATCTCTATTATCAAATCCAACAGTCCAAATATCTGATTGGCCATTACCAGGATCTAAGAATGTCCCATTCACTTATGTTGTTGTTTATACCATAATGTGCGTATATACAATATACCATCATATGTTAACTTTTTGTTTCAAGCCAACAAAGCTCCTCTTTATATTGTATCTTCTGCTACTGGTCTCCGTATCCAATTCCACAGGAAAGAAATTGTTCAGGAGAAAGTCTTTAATTGATTTTAATTTAAAAGTAATAATTTTCCCGTTTCTTGATGGAAATCTTCTCCGCTCCCCTTTTTATGGCGTATATATTTCTCAGCTTATTCGTTTTGCAAGAGTGTGTTCTAATGTTGATGACTTTAACAACAGAAACATATTTTAACTGCTAGTTATTAAAACAAGGTTATATATATATCATAAAATTCGAAAGCATTTTCTAAATTCTACCACATACACTGTGAAGTAATTGTTAAATACAACATTTGGTTTAAAACACATATGCAACAAGGCATATCAGAACGTACAATGTATATTTTATGGTGATTTAGTTTATAAATTCGAAAGAATTGTTGGAAAACCTAATGTAAGCGATCAATTAAAAAGATCATGAAATAAAAAAAATGTATAAAGGTTGGATATAACTTGGATGCAATGGGACAGTGCAAATGCCTGGGTTTCACAGTTTTTAGCTATGGTTTCCTCTTTAATTGCACGATGGTGGGTCAGGCCTCAAACTCTATGATGGCTCTGATGTAAAGCTTTAATCGATGGGTTGGTACCTGATGCTTATCTGTAGCTGGGCCCACCATGGCTCAACTTAAGGTTTTCTTTGGCTCTGACTATCTGTGCATCCTGAGCCTTTTTCTTTGTTTCACCATAGTGTGTTAATTTGATTAGAGTGTTTCTCCATGATGATACATTGCAATAGTTAGAAGGCTTCCATGCAAGCTGGACATTTCTTGTACTTCAACAACAGCAGAATCTAGGGCGAGGATTCGGTACCTGTAAAATGCATTTAAGCCCCCTGGTGGCTTACGCTGCTGTCTGTTCTAAGGCGGTGGTTCTGTTGTTGTTGACTTCTTGTTTATATTTACTGCCATTGTGGGAGTATGTAAATGTTCTATGTTTTGCAGTACGTTACTTTATGTTAATTATAGTTTTGCAATCATCTTGATGGAGAAGAGAGAGCTGGTTGGTTTGCTTAGTTTGTCTTCCAGGTGTCTAGTAGTTCTTGTGTGGCTCTTCCTCGCGATGTCATGGGTTTGTATGTAGTTTGTGATTGTGGCATTTCCTGATCATACGCACTTACTTTTTTTGCTCTTATCAGTAGTAAGGTCTTCTTATCTATCTAGCTTCTCCAAACACAGGAAAACTTCTGGCAATAAATTAATATCCTAGGTAACGTCAGAATAGGTAATCTATGTCCAAAATCAATACCAGCGAATATCTTGGTTTCTATTCCAGGTCTCCACAGATCATTGTTGATTAAAGTAAAGTAATTTTTTCAAGGTATGCATCTCAATTCAACTGAGTTCAGTAACAATTATATATACATATTCGTTCTACATCACTCTGTTTCAGTTATACATCCACAATCTATGCTACTAAATATAGTTCCATAGCAACACAGCTTTACACAATACATATTTCAGATCCAATGTCTATTTACAATTCCCTTCCATGTATGAAGTCATAGCTTTGAAAACTCGTATGTCGAACATCTCTCTGTTCACATACCATAATTGTAACGTCATCGCCAGGCTGTCCCACATCGCCAAAAGAAATGCATACCCGCATGTATAGGTCATGACCTCTATACATGTTCATCGTCGTTGATGATAGGAAGTTTCTACCAGCAGCCTAATTTTGGCCTAGAGCTTTAGACCATCCGTGATCTTCAACTGCACATTCTTAGTTTAACGCAGACTGGTTATTTTTACACATTAAAATACATACAAAACATGAGGTATTACAATATAATATTCCAAGTTTTTTTTATCTCCATATAACGTGCCTTTTCCTGGCAACAAACAATAACTTAAGTTTTTAGTACAGCATGCACACTGTATACGAGCATTAATATACAGCTAAACTATGTAATCGAGATATCAAGTTTCAATCAGTTCCAATACTCAAAAGAGAAATCAAGCCAACACCATCGTAAAACCTAGTTATGACAAGTTATGCAGATGTTTGTATTCTAGTGTAATCCTCATTTCTTTTGATCTGGCAATAAACTTTATTGCAATCCTTCTACAGGAACCTTTGTTGCATTATCATATTTATACTCTACACGTGCATACTATACGGTACAAACAATAGGTAAGACAAAAGGCAACATTCAACCTAAAGGCTTTAAGCCAACCAAAAAGGCACATGTACCATGCATAATAATGCTGGGATAAGAAACCTAAAAACGAAAGTTGACACCCTGACATAAATACCAACACTATATACACACAAGTCATTACTCCAATCTTTAAACCAATCACACTCTGCTATATGCCAGCCAAGAAATTATGTGGTTCATTTTACACAACACCAAACCAACATATAGGATTTTGTCTTTCAGAAACATAAAGAATGAAGACCAACCACATACCACTTTTACATTACATGTCACTGATGCATGGAAAATAAACGCAAAAGTCACATAGCTCTTGACAATGGTTTTGTCAACGCCAGTGAACACATTAAAATCATTTAGACAATACTTGACAAAAATATCTTATGCATTAATGTTGCAAATCTGATGCACCAGCAGCTCAATCTGACCTCAAACATAAAAAATAGTAAGTGAGTATGATCAGGAAATACCACAAACACAAACCGCAGACAACCCCGCGGCACCACGAGCAAGAGCCGCCCAACCACTACGGAACACTAGGGAGACAAACCAAGCAAAGCAACCAGCTCCCTCTTCCCCATCAAGATGACTGCAATACTAGAACAGACACAGAGCAATGTGCAACAAAACATAGAACAATTACAGACCCCCACAAAGGGAGTACCAATAAACAAAAAGTCAACAACAACAGAACCACCGCCTTAGAACGGACAGCAGCCTAAGCCACCGGGAGGCTTAAATTCATTTTACTGGTACCAAATCTTCGCCCTAGATTCTGCTGTTGTTGAAATACAAGAAATGTTCAGCTCGCATGGAGGCCATCTAACTAATGCAATGTATCATCATGGAGAAACATTCTAATCATATTTACACATCATGATGAAACAAAGAAAAGGGCTCATGACTCACAGATAGCCAGAGCTAAAGAAAACCTCAAGTTGAGCCACGGTGGGTCCAGCTAAAGACACCAACCCACCGATTAAAACCTTAATGATGCAATTTTCTCAGTTTTCATTCTATACACACTCTTATTTACTATGTTTATTACCTAGTTTTACTGACAGCATTGTATTTTACAAATGCCACCAACCCATTTTCAGTTTCCATGGACACACCAAAACACAAATACTTGAATATGTATTCATAAGACTAATGTTATCTAGATTCTAGACATATGGCAGAAAGCAAGTAATATAATACCAAACATCTTTCAAAGTTAACATGGTTTCTCTGAATCTTGGACAGAAGCCAACACACCAAACCAGACAGACCGAACCCAACTTACGTATTTCTTGTTGAGAAAAGGCCTTACAGATATAAATTGGAATTATAAGAAACAATTGGCCTGCTCCCCTTTGTTTGACCATTTCTAATGTGATCATTGGCATGTAAAATTCACCATTGTAACTTATTTTCTAATTTTTACAGAAATGTGTTGGTCTAAATACTATTAAATCATGTATTTATAAAGTTCACACTGCTTAAGCAAATGATAAAAATAATAAACATGGTTTTCAAACTTATCTTTCTTCAAATAAAAACTGTGGGTGGTAGGGAGGTGTGCTAAATGCATCAGTTCTGGTGACAGCCCTTTTTCACAGTATCTGACTACAGGCAGTTATTATGCCTAGTATCAAAAGTAACAAGAATCTTTTTTATTTAACCAGCTTATAGGTCGTGGGTTCTATATGAATTGTAACCTACTGTTATTTGTATCCTACCACGTTTAGTAATAGCCAATTTAGTATAAACTAGTACATGCGCGGATCCAGAGGGGGACAGGGGGTCCAAATCCCCCCCCCCCCTGAGAAATCACAGATTAAAAGGGTTCCCTTTATAGAGATCCACTGAAAATCACAAAGCTAACGAGCCAGCATTCATCGTGGGCAATTATCTGCCGCCAGCAAAACGCCTTTTGGTTGTTTTGGAGCCTCGCTCCATTAAAAAAATATATCAGAGTTGGACCCCTTCTGACAAAACTTTCTGGATCCACGCATGTAGAAGTCAGCATTAAACTACGAAAATAAAATCTTAGCATGCTGATACTTACTCTGACAACTCCCAGATTTCATCACATTCGGCCAAGGGCACTCACAAGTTGTTCCACAGCAAATAGCAGGTGATGTACATCCCCCTGGACAGTCTATATAAGAAATAAAATAAATTGTGTGCCAGCTTTACATTTACTATATATGGGTTGTTATACCATCTTCATATAGGTTCAAGCATCCAGGAACGAATATGTGATAGACCCCTTTGGCATTGTTAGAGTGCATGCCTCAAAGTGTAAAGGAGTCTCGTTTGCATTATCTTGGTAAGATAACAATCGATGGGGCAATATTTCTATACTTTGTACCCATACTTGATAAAAGTTAAAGAAAACGAAATTACAAATAAAGGTTAACAGATGTATTCAGTTAAAAGTATTGGCTTTTCAAAAAAGCTAGCGGTCGCTCAGCCCTGTCATTGTATGTACTCTTGCATATTGCATGCTTTCATTTTTCACTTCTTGAGCCTGTCCATGTATATTTGTTCTTAGTTCCAATTATTTACGTCCACGCTCTGCTTTAAAGTATTTTTTCAAGATTTATTGCATGTTTGTAAACAGGCATACATTGATAAATTTCCACAGTTCCATGTAATTTAGCCAAAGATTATCTCAAATTGACATTGCTATAGAAAAACTAATTATCATGCGATGGTAACTCTTAGAATATATCATAATTGGCGCAAGTGCCCGATGGTACATACTAAGTATCAAAGTCACTGCAATTACGATGTGAACACTTTAAGAATAAGGACACTATAGTCACAGGGTGCGATTAATCAGAACTGCCTTGGACCAGTAGGAACGCAAAGAGCGTATTTTGAGTGAAAGTATTTTAAAATTGTAAAAATGCGCGGCGCAAAATATTCCCTCAAAATGGCGGACGAAAAATGGCGCCAAAAATTCCCTTTTTTAAACGCTCTTTATTCTTAATTTGTAATTAGTGACAGTGTATTCTCGCTATATAATTAGATTCTGCAACCTTTAATCGCCAATTTCCTTTTTTGAAAGTGTTTAATGATATATTGCTTTGCAATGAAATCAAGCTCTGAAATGCACCACTGTCAGGCGCTTAAAAACAGAAATGAAATATAAGCTCTGGCATATAATGGAACGTTTTTTGTCTCCAGAACCGATTTTGATGAAATAAATTAAAACATATTCACCTTTGCCCCGTCCATCTTTCAGCTGAGTATAAACGCGGGACAAAGCTCTAAAATGACGTAGTCACTAGTCAAAGTTGTCCCATATTTACGTCACAATATTACGAGTAAACGTGTTGTAATCGATATATTTTATCTATAAAAATGTGATTCTAAAGGAATAATGCCAATACATATTCTTCTGTAAAATGGCGAAGAACAGTGACGTTCAAATACCTTATCTCTGGGGCCTCAGAGGTGCATCCTAGGTATGCAGGTTTCATTTTTAATTCGTTTTGTTCGCCTGAAAATGGGCTTTCCCTTTGAAATGAGAAATCTTAAATGTTCCCTTCTTCCCGGGCTGCCGATTCTTCCCCTTTCGACTTTAGTCTTTAAATGTCATGCATGTGCGGATCCAGAGGGGGGGGGATGGGGTCCGGACCCCCATCCCTGGTAAATCAAAAGTTCTATCAAATTCTATAGAAATTAGCATTTGGACCCCCCCCCCCCGTAAATAGTTGGACCCCCCCGCATCCCCGGAAAATTTTGGACTGAAAACCCCCAAAACAAACATTAAAAAAATCAAGGCTGTTTTCTCGCCGTTGGGCTTGGACCCCCCTCTGACAACAAGGCTGGATCTGCGCATGCATTGACCTTTCAACCGCTCACCCCCGGGCTCACCCCATGTCAGAAGGAACTATATGGTTATGTCTGTACCTTGGCTGAATTATCCACTATCCATTGAGGCCCTCACGGACCATTGAGGCCCTCAAAAGTTGCACTTTCCTCCTATGTTCCCTTGAAATAAATGCCCCTTTACCCTGTTTCCCAAAACCCATGGAAGGCCTCACCAACTACTTACCTACACCCCACCCTCAATCCTCCTCTTGCTCTTATGTCTTCTTTTTTCCTAGCTGTTCCTCAATATTCTTTATTTTTGCAGGGATAATCATGGATGGGCCTAATCCATTTTGTGAGAAAGTTTTATTGCTTTTAGAAAATGGACTTTACTTTTGGCTTGGCATTTTGTGAGAAAGTTTTATTGCTTTTAGAAAATGGACTTTACTTTTGGCTTGGCCCCATATAAACTATTCAAATTTCATGTCAATTTTGCTCTAATGTGGATATTAACTTAAGGATTCTTGGGCCCATCAAATTTTGCAAAGGGCCCATAAAAATTTTAAAAGGCCCATTGAAATTTTGAAATTCGCATGACTTTGAATGGGATATATGGGTCATTGGCCCATTTTAAGGGCACATCATCATTTTGGGCAAGGATTATCTCAGTTTTTGTTTACTAAACTTTATCTTTTTCTCTTAAATAAATAACCATTGATTCTTTTGATAACTGAAAACATTACTTTTAGGGAACATTTTTAGAAAGGTATAAATCTCTTTTTGGTGGAGGGGGTGTGGGCATGGGGGAGTAACTTGTGGGTAATTTTAGTATGGGTGTGCGAGCCAGTATTTTCAGACCAACCCCAATCCGAATCATATACAAAAATATCCCTTCATATACTTGATTTCACAGAAAGTTGACCCATTCATAAACTCCCCCCCCCACCCCCAAAGTAAATTTTATAAAAAAGCCTTATAGCAGAGCTCACATTTTATTGGGGTGTACAAAACTATAAAAATGGGAGCCAGTATACCCCTTATTTCAGAGTCAGTGGGAACTTTGCTATTATATATGAAATTAAAATACAATTTATTGATAAAAGCATCCCATTATGACCCAGACCCCAATTAATAAATCATTAATATTGAATCATACAAAATTCAACCTTCAAACTAGACCTAACCCTAAATAAGAGAAAATGTTTTTGCTTTATTTTTATTTCATTTTTTTTTTTTTTTTTTTTTTAAATGAGGTGCTTGGGGCTTGGAACAAAGACAACTTTAGTAAGAAAATATAACTATTTCTTGGCGAAAGGGAAGCAGGCTAATGTATGCAGGACATTATGTAACATATCACAAAACCAACTGGCTGGGCCTCATAAATATCATTTTTGCAAAGTGTAGACTGAGATTGCTTTCAATCTGGATAAAAAGAGGTTTAAGTATGTATTCCAAGTTGCAGCATACCAACCACTATATACATGTAATAAGCAGACATGTTCTTATTATAAACCAACAATGATAAAGGATTCAAAATAAGAATTTTTAACTGTCTTACAGGAATCTTAGTCAGACTCCCAAACATTAATTGGCCTTGAACTTCAAAAACTGGATGACAGTATAATTAAACACTGGTTTCAAATTTTAGAGAGATTTCATCAGCTGTTAACTGATCTGATGATTGTTTACACAGAATAAAGTTCCTGTAAAATTAACAGTTAATCAGAATGAAGCCAGCTGTTCTGGAACACCAATTTCCCTCATTTTTGAAATAGTTACATCATTTGTACAAAAGTATGCTTATTATGAAGAGTATGGTACCTAATACCTTAAGCTACTATAGCCCCCCTCCCCACAGCATTTATCACCAATATTTATAAGAGACTTCAGGCCCCCAGATAAGAGTGCGTAACTGAAATTTACTTTCTTATTTCTCAACCAAAACATATGTTGTGGGTACTCAAAGAACTGTCTCGATGAGACGGTTCTTTTGAGCACACAAAACACATGTTTAAACTGATGGATAAGAAAATAATCACAATTTTACGCATTTTTTGTGCTTAACTGGCCCTATGAGAGTAGTAGATGTCAAAATAACTTGTTTACTTTCAATTACTGCAAATTGCAGAATAAGTCTGTTATATCAGTATTAAGTATGTTCTGTTATTTTTTTTTCAATGATCTGTTGGTTTTACACAGTGCTTCTGAGAGTCAGAGACCCCCAAAATTGGTCATAGGAATCAAAAACTGATGCCAGCTAGTTATGGTCTCAAATTTGAGAAAGATTTAACCAGCTTTAACCTTTTACACCTTTGAAATATCATGTATTTGAAAATATTATGGAAAATGGAGCATTTGCTCTTTTGGAGCAAATGCTCCATTTTCCATTATATTTTCAAATTCAAGACTTATTAGCTTCAATTTTCTCGAATTTTTTCAATGTTGTCTAAAATTGAAAATAATGTCATGATCTAAATATAGCCTATGAAGTAAAGGATTAAGATGATAAAAGAGTAATGTCCAAAAAAAGGGTGTGTAACACATATTTTGAGTTAAACCAAACTCTAGGAAGAATATATTTGTAGATTTTTTTTCATTTAGGAGGTCTTTTACAATAAAGACATGTATCTATTTAAATGAATTTAAGTATGCTTATTATGAAGGATACTTTATACGCCAAGCTTCTATAGCATTCACTCCCCAAAGCACCTATCCCCAAGATAAGACTATTAATGTGTGATTAAATTATTTCTTAATCAAATATATGTTGTGGGTACTCAAAAGAAACGTCTCAAAGAGCCCCCTAAACACAGTGTCATATGTTTATATGATATCTGGATCATATAACTTTAGTATTTGTTGGGGTCAGGTAAACACTAAAATATGATTAGGGCATGGGTATTCATCCTATTTAAAGAATCAGGCAGTAACTTGGACCAGAAAATTCTTTGTCTTGCAATGTAAATCTGTCTAGAGTATGTATAGTGATACAGATGTAATTGTTTTCTTGATATTTCTGATAAACTAAACAGGGTTTTTTGGCACATTTTGAAGACCAATTTTGGGTCATGTTCCCAATTGCAAAAAAGGTACGTTTTTCCAATATCAAGGAGAATATTCCCAATTTAAGAAACAAAAAAATGTCACTATTTTGTTACAATGTACCCCAATGAATAGTGCCTGTTAAATTCATAATGTTGAAATGTTCTTATTAGCTAACTTTTGTTTGATTTGATTATAATATATGGTGTGAGTTTTTCCCCATTTTGTATAAAACTATGTGAAAAATTCCCAATTCTGGGGATTGGGTCATGTTCCCAAAATAGAGAGAAAAAACCCTGGGTCACTTTTAACAATAGGGACTGTAACAACGTTGTAGCTTACACATAACCTGTTCTGAAAATGAAATCAAATATGTTTTGGTATACTATTTTCATGTCGATTCAATGTCTGTGTTATTTGGGGGGGGGGTGGTTCATCACTGAAGCCCTACCAGGGCTTGGGGTACAGGGGGAAAAGAGCATTCATCTTAGGGTAACAGAAGAACAAAGGGCCCAATTAATTTTGAGGGGAAGGGGAACATTGGGGAACAGGGAAAATATGGGGAACAAGGAAACAGGTACCATCTTCCCTCCCTGGGAGGGCCTCATCAGTAGTTTGTAAAGTATTAATTAGTGCATAATTGGGTGTAAAATGGACTATCCCAAGTTTTATCAACCCCCATAGAAACAATCTGCGGGTTATATTTGAATAGTGCAAGACATTTCCTGATTGCAAGCAAGATTATTGAAAATCAATAAGACAACAGGAACGGCTTTCTATACCGTGTGCACTAAAAAAAGATTGCTTACGTCATTTATTTATCGATGTTGTCGTCATTAACCAGACGGTCAGGAAAGATAACGTTGTCATTGATTGAGAATATTAGAGAAACATGAATTTATCCGAGGTAAATAAGGCCTAGATATCCAATATATTAAATAGATCTATATTTTCATTTGAATTTTAATACATTTATTATGGTCTAGATTGTTTTTGCGCGATATGAACTGGCTTTGCCAGTCGCACCCAATCCTCGTTTTACGCCATCTTGGAAGTTTGACCGTTTGAAGACCGTATGACCTCTCGAAGATAATGGAACGAATTTTGTCTCCAGAACGAATTTCGATAAAAATTGGCACATTGGTAGTTGAAACCCTATATTTTTTCATGACATATATGCCACAGCGGGACCAAGTCGAAAAAATGAGAAATTTGATATCAAACGTGAACCATTTTTTTACAGTCCCATCCATCTTGCAAGTTTTCTGTTTCGCCCATCTCGTTGTTTAAGAGCGTTGTCGTAGATTAAAAATCATACGCTATGGGAAATCTTGAACAAACGACGAACACAAGTGGCCAATTTTTAACAGAATAAGATTTGGGACATTCGTGCAACAAGCGGTTAAATTTGGGGTGTCGTTCCTCGCTTCGCTGAGAAAGCAGAAAAATTCGAACGTTTTTGTTGCTATGCATGTTTGATAATATTCATACGCCTTCACTACGCGTCCCGACTGGACAGTACAATGGAATTTCGTGGAATCAGACCTTGGATGTACATAGAGAATCTACTTTGATAACGTGACGCTGACGTCACAGAAAGCAGGTCAATACAAAAACAAGTGTGATTGCAGCAAAACAAACGGTAATAAGTGAAGTTTATGTTGTTGTTTTTTTTAATAAAATATCGCTATAGCGATATTTTATTGAAAAAAATCATAAACTTCATTTATTCTGTTGATATAACGTATGGGGTAATCAAATAAATGCATTTTAATAGGACTGGACCTAGATGCTACAGTACTGTTTTTCAATACGCCATTCCCGGCTAATAGAATTGAGCTTTTCGTACATAGTACTACGAGTAAAGCGCCATACGTACACCCTAGGCTTGATTTAATTCTCGAATTGTGCTGGACTTTCCTGATTGAGGGTGCGATAACTGCATGCCTCCCTTAAATAGGGGCATAACATTTTTGCCATGTCCATCATAATACAGTGCCTGAACCCATATAATTCCATATGATGTAGAGGAAAATCACATATTAAGTACGTTTACTGATGTGAAGCCAACTGGGACGTTTCGTCAATTAAGGGTATTTTGACTAAGGACGGTTTTCCTGTAAACGTCTTCTATGCATATTCTTTTTTCTTACACGTATTTTCTGGGTCTATCTGTATAGTTGTTATAGTCCTCATTCAGAATTTAATACTATAAAAAAGAAACGCATTTAATATTCAGGCAAAATATTGCCTTGTCTTTATTCTGTTAGTATAAATTAGCATTTTTGATCTTAAATCATGTTATTGAATGTACATAGAGTTTTTCATGGGTGCATTGATGCGTCCTAGGTTGTTTTGTCGACTACGACTACGAAATTTGGTATACAATTCGAATGGTCAAATTTAAGTCGAAAACTAAATTGTAAAAAAGTGAGTATGATCGGAAAATATCACAATCACACACTGCAGACCAACCCATGACACAGTGAGAAAGAGCCACAGAGCAATAACAGTCACTAGACATTTAGAAGACAATTAAACCGAACACAACATAATGGTATGTACATCATACATGTATATATTTACATGTACAGAATGTCTTTAATCTGTGTTGTGTTAAGCTTCACACACAGTGTTATCTTTAATAATGTGTCATCTTGCCTTAAATTTACAGTCAGGTTTTCACATCGCCAGTATATTTTCAGGTCAGCTTTGGTAACAGGCATTCCTTTTCCTTTAGTGTACTGAAATCCATCCAAAGTAGGGAAGAAGGCAAAGATAAAAAAATCCGTCCAAGGATCACCGCTTGGCATCACGAGGCTTGCCTAGCAATGACAAACTGTGATCAATCGGGACAGATTTTTTATCCCATACTCACACCAATAATGGATTATTTTGCTTGCTCACCATTTAAAACCAAATTTTATGTTTAAAAAGGTTCCCAGAATATCATGAATACGCTGAGATGCGACATGATATGATGACATTGGTTTAACATAACAATGACGTCGCTTGATGACCATGAGCGTGAGTTCCATTGTTCTCATGTGACAGCCTGGGTAAGATAACATGGGTAAGATAAGATTTTCTATCCCAGGGTAAATCTCAGATATCCGTATCTATTGTTTAAGAATACCCTGGTCATACTAGCTTGTCGTTTTAGATGCTTGGGCTCGGACCAAAAATCTGCCGAGTAAAGCGCGAGTTTTAATGTCAGCCATGATTACATTCACATTTTCAGCATTTCTCCCAACCCATTTGCCTAACCACCTATGAGTAGGGAATTTCAGGCGATAGATTGTGTCTACACATGTAATTAATATACATCTAATGAAAGGTGTATGAATGGAGAACACATACAAGACGTGGATTCTGTCTTTCCGCTTGCAGTAGCGGTAAAAAATTAGCCAGTTGCATTACTTTTGATCCAATCCTCGTATTTTTTACTGACCCTTTCAAGGCACTGCTTCTTTTGTGGATCCGTATTGTTATTTACGGTTAGTGTTTGTCATGCTTTCATGTCTGTTTATTGCAACCTTGTGGTCACCTGCTGAGAAATGACTTACCTCTTGGCTCTCTAATATGTGATGTTTTCTTGTGTGTTTTTTTTCACATTCCCATGTGGTGTCCTGGGTCAGGTGTGCTACTTGATTGTATCGATTCCTGATCTTTGCCATCTTACTTACTTAGAATATTTTATGGCGGACCGCGTTTCCCACAAAAACTACGATTTTTAATAATAGAAAAGGCAACTTTAAAATGCTTTATCCACATTGCTTTTTCTACTGTTGTTTTTTGTTGGAAATGGGTCTGCCGTAATAATATGAACTTTTTATACAATAGTGCTGAAAGGTTCTGACAACTCTCTACCAATAACTTCCAAAAAAGTAAACAATTTAAACTGCTCACGATTTATATGGTTATTCTACAAGTTGCATGAAGATGTGAAATAAAAAGCATAATTACGCATGTACCATTAACGGGAACGCACGTAGTGTTGTCTTCAATACAGGCAAAGCCGTCATCACATTTTGGTTGGCAGCATTTTTTATCTTCATGTCTTTTCATCAAAGTCTTTGTATCACCACCTATAATAGAACATATTATATGAGCAAGCACACGCCCATTGCACATCTGTTTGGTGGATAATGGCCACCTGCCAGCCAAACCACATTCAAATAGTGTTCCACTAATGGTCCAATAGCAGCATGAGAATTGTCCTGCCATGGCGCAACAAGTGATCAAGCGAGCAATCACAAAAGTGCAGACTTGCTAGATTCATCACAGTTTGCATACACAAAGTATGGATGTAGAATCACTTGATACCTAAATAAGACCTGTAACACTGATGGATACGTAAAGATTGGTGTTTAAAAAGGGGCTTTTTAAATTTATTATTTTTAGAGGGTTCTATTTTCATGAATGCGAAGTTTCGCAAAAATAATAACATACAGACGTGTTGAAATCAATGTTGGTAAATCATGTCCTATTTGCAAATTTTTCACATTGCATAAAACTTAAAGCGTTATTCAAGAGATTAAAATTCTTCCGAAAAGTATCTGAATTTGCTGTACCAGAATCTCGCATGCTGTGCAATTATTAAAGCTTACCAAGACCTCAAGAGACTTGCCATATGATTTATGATATCGGTTTAACCCTTTACTACATAGGCTATATTTAGATCATGACATCATTTTCTATTTTTAGAAAACATTGTAAAAATCAAGGAAATTTTTAATTATTTTTTTTTATTTTTTTGATAATAATATGGAAAATGGAGCATTTGCTCTAAAAAGCAAAATTTTATGCTCCATTTTTTATGATATTTTCAAATACATGATATTTTAAAGGGTTCAAAAGGCATTATTATGGAGCAAAGGGTTAACAAAATATGCGATGCAATGAATTTAAATTAGTGCCAATATAGAGCCTTGTCCTTTACATTGAAGCTAAGATATGTTTGTTTGTTTGTTTGTTTGTTTGTTTGGTGCTTAACGACGCATCAACCCTTGTGGGTCATTAGCGTCAGAAGGTATTAAACTAAACATGATGTGGATGGAAAGAGTAAAAATTTGTAAGCTAAAATAAAAGGAATGATGATGATGAGTTTGTATAATGATAATAAGTTGTATACGATTGTTGACAGGAGAGACCACGTACAATATCTGACAGTTTCAAAGAGCTAATCAGATAACTGTACATGTTCTTTAACTGAACAGAATACAACATAATATAATCTGTATTATGGTCTGATACAAACGTAAAACAAAACTTGATTTTAAAAAATAGCAATTAGATTTTGTTAAAAAAATTTATTTGTCTTAAAAATGTCATAATACTATCAATATGTATATCTTGAAATAATTCTTTCATGTTATCAACATGGAAGCAATTATTTTTTACTTGTGCAAAGTCGTCATATTCCAAAAGGAAGTGACGTACAGTGAATGGTGCGTCGCAACCAACACATTGTGGCTGCTCTTCACGTTGTAGTACGTATGAATGAGTGACTCTTGTAGGACCTAAGCGGAGTCGAGCTAAAACTACTTCTTCTTTTCTAATGTTTCGAACAACTGATTGATATTCACCAATAGTTGGTTTGATGTCAAGAAGTTTATTTCCAATGCTGTTATTCCATTAAGTTTGTTATTATTCCAAGATATATTTATTGATAGATGGCTTAGAATTGGAAACTGAAATCTTAAAAGAAGTTGGTTCTAATGAAAGCGATGTTTTTGCTTGCTTATCTACCATCTTATTCCCTTGGATACCTATATGACTAGGAATCCAACAGAGAACAATTTCTTTATAAGCTAAAAGCTCATGACATTTTTCTAAAAGTGTCTGAATTTGTGGATTCTTTGAACTGGTATGGTTCATTGCTTTCAATACAGAAAGCGAGTCAGAAAATATAATAAATTTATTGTTAGCATCACAAATGCTAATGAAATCTAAAGCTAGATCATTTGCTTTGGCTTCAGCAGTGAAAATTGATGAATCGTCAGGTATAAGTTGCATATTACTATGATTGTCTGATATAACAGCACAACCAACCTTTGAGTCTTACTTTGACCCATCAGTATAAATGTGTTGGTAATTCTTATAACGACTTTGCATTTTTCTGAAATCATCTTTTAATACGTGTGGATTTGATTCAGATTTTTCCCCGAATGTAAATCAAAAAGTATTTCAGGTGGTTTCATACACCAAGCTGGAATATTTGGTGTAAATGTTTTTTCAATATTTTGTGGTTTTATATTGGCAGATTCTAAGAGTGGTGAAATTCTGATGCCAAATGATTTAATAGCTTTAGGTTTTTGTTCATATAAATTAACATAATTTGGTGGGAATGTAACTTCATGAGCAGGATTTGATGGGTTAGCAGCAAGTCTTATAGCATATTGCAAAGAGAGTTTCTCTCTTCATGAGTAAAGTGATGGTTCATCTGCTTCCACATAGAGACTAGCAACAGGAGAAGTTCTAAAAGCCCCTAAAGCTAATCTAAGTCCTTGGTTATGTATAGGATCAAGCATTTGAAGATATGATTTTCGTGCAGAGCCATATATAATACAGCCATAGTCTAATTTTGACCGGACTAGAGACCGATACAGCTTGAGAAGTGTAGTTCGGTCTGCACCCCGAGAAGTATGGGAAAGCACTTTTAAAAGATTCAATGTTTTTAAACATTTAGCTTTGAGATATTTAATATGGTGTAAAAGCTGAGTTTTCTATCAAATAAAATGCCAAGGAATTTAGATTCCTCAACAACTGGAATAGGTGATCCATATAAATGTAAAACCGGATCATCATGTTGCTTGCGCAACTGACAGAAATGTACACACTGTGTTTTTGATTTGGAAAACTTAAACCCATTGCTTGTTGCCCAATTTTCAATCTTATTTAAATTTTGTTGCAGTTGGCGTTCAATCGTCGCCATACTTTTTGAGCGATAACAGATACTGAAGTCATTAACATATAATGAGCAATCAGTAAGATTACCTAAACATTTCACAATATCATTAATTTTAATGCTAAAGTGTTGTTGATAGAACGCCTCCTTGAGGTACACCTTGCTCCTGGTCATAATAGTCAGACAGAGTGGAGCCAAATCGGACTTGCATGTAGCGGTCTGCAAGGAAGTTTTCAATGAATGTAGAATGTCTACCTCTTAATCCTAATTTGTGGATATCTTTTAAAATGCCATATCTCCACGTGGTATCATAAGCTTTTGCCAAATAAAAAAACACAGCAACTACATGTTCCTTTTTAATAAAGGCATCACGTATGAAGGTTTCCAATCTAACTAAATTATCAGTTGTACTGCGGTCAGATCTGAAACCAGACTGGAACCGCGATATATAATTATTGGATTCTAAAAACCAAGTAAGTCTTTTATTTATCATTCTTTCAAGTGTTTTACATAGACAATTTGTTAAAGCTATATGTCTATAATTTTTAGGATCCGCAGAATCTTTCCCAGGTTTGGGAATTGGGATTATGGTTGCTAAGGTCCAATCATCTGGAAATTAACCAGTAGTCCAAATGTAATTAAATATATTCAAAAGGGTTTCAAGAGAATTCTCTGGGAGATGTTAAAGCATTTGATAGTGGATCTCATCAGGACCCGTGGCTGAGTCATGTGATAGTTGAATAGCTTCAACTAATTCATCTAAATTAAAATCTCTGTTATAAATTTTATTATTTTGTGATTTAAAATTCAATTTATTAATAACTTTTTCTTGTTCGGTTTTAATCTTTCTGAAGTATTCAGAGTAATTGAATGATGATGAAATATAACAAAAAGTTTCTCCTAAAGTGTCAGCAATGTCTGTTTTTGAAGTTGCTTTGCTGTCAGTACCCACCATGTTTAAATGTGTGTAACTGGGTGATTTGTTTTTTCCAGAGATTTTTCTTATCATATCCCAAACCTTTTTAATAGGTGTTTTATGATTGATTTTCGAAACATAAGATCTCCATGACTTACGCTTCGAAAGTTTAATTGTTCTACGGGCTTTAGCTCTAAATACTTTGATGTCATTGAAATTGTTGGTGTTTGGAGATCTTTTGAATTTAGATAGAGCTTGTTTGCGCTGTTTAATTGCTTCTTTACAGTCGTCATTGTACCATGGATTACTTTTAGTTGGATTTGTCGAAGTTTGAGGAATACATTCTTTAGATATTTCGATAAGAGAAGAGGTAAAATCAGTTATAGGATCAGAAGATTCTTTGAAGTTTTCTGGCACCAATTTATCAGTGCACAGAGTATTAAATAGATCCCAGTTGGCTCTATTTAATTTCCACTTTGGATTGTGATCCTCAGTGGAAAAAGTGTTCTGTTCAATGATGATAGAAAAGTGATCACTATTGTGTTGGTCTTCACATACAGACCAATTATAATCAAGAAACAGTGATGGATGACAGAAGGAAAGATCAATAGATGTAAAAGACTTTGTACTTGGAGAATGATAATTAAAAGACTTATCATTCATAATACAAATGTCATTCTTTGTAATGAAATTTTCGATAAGTTCACCTCTGGAATCATTGTTTTGACCACCTCAGAGGATATTGTGACCATTGAAGTCACCTAATAAGATATACGGAGAAGGAAGTTGTTGCAGTAAATTGTCCAAGTGTTGGGAGTTGAGAAAAAAGGATGGAGGAATATATACAGAACATATGGTTATTTCTCTGTCAAGAGTGACAGAAATAGCAGTTGTTTGTAGTCCTGTTTGTAAATCAATCTTTCTTTGTGGGAAAGATGATTTTACAAATATTAAGGCACCACCAGAGGGCCTCAGACAATCATTATGAACATAGTTATATACATTAAAACCTTTTAATGATATGTTATCATCAGGTTTAAGAAATGTCTCTTGAAAACAAAATACAGACAGATTATATTCAGAAATCAATAATGATACTTCATTATAATTAGGTTTCAAACCTCGACAATTCCATTGAATAATTTTATGTTTAAATTCCATACTTGAAAATAATATTAAAAGGGGTAATAATATAATGGTTAGATTGAAACCCTCCATTATTTAAGTTAATGGTAATCGTGGCAGTGTGCCTTTAGGGAGGTGATCACTGGAAGATGGCTCTGTGAAAAACACAGACTCATCGTCCATGACCTCCTCGCCATCTTTTTCAGCAAACACAGAATATGGATTCTTTTCAGCTTGTTTTGCTTTTTCTATTTGCTCTTTTTCTTTCTGTGGTTGTTCTTATTGCCATTGCTGTTTTCTTTCTTCTTTTTGTTGTTTTTTAAGTTTGTCTTTCTCTTCTTTTTTCTTCTTCTCCTTATCTTTCTCAATCATTTCTAAGATCGCTGCCTTAAGGGCTGGCCCAGGATGAGAGGGGTTACTTTTTCCTGGATGAGGAATTGAGTTACGTTTTTCCTTTGTACCTTGGTTTTTCTCTGTTGTCTGTTGTTTTAAGTATTCAGTAAAGCTGTCGTCTGTCTGTGTGCTCTTGTTGTCAGTTTGTGTAGATTTGTTGCAAGTGCCTGGTTTTACAGCACTTGCATATGTTTGACCTGTGTAGAATTGCTCGTATTGTTTACGAGCTTCAGGAAATGATAAGTTGTTTTCACATTTGATTTTGAGAATTTTCTTCTCTTTCTCCCATTGTAGGCATAGTTTTGAGTTTGCAGGATGATCACCTGAGCAGTTGACGCATTTGGCTGGTCTGTCACACACGCCAGATGGTGCACAATGTTCGGGCTTACCGCAGTTGCAGCATACAGCGTGTCTACCACATTTATTTTCGTGGTGACCAAACACTTGACAATGGTAACATCGAAGGCTCTAATAATTTTTCAGCGCAGTTCATTAAAATAATTTCCCATTATAAAAAGATTGGCTATAACATTAATGTATTGCAACAGACTGCATGCTTGGTAGTCAACCCAATCACGGTTGGCAGCTTTGCTTTCCTCTTTAATTGCACGCCGGTGGGTCGGACTTCAGACTCTATGATGGTTCCGACTTAAAGACTTATCTATTGATGAGATGGTAGGGGCCTGATGCTTTGGCTGTTTGTCGGGCCCACCGGGGTTTACCTGTTGGATTTCTTTTGCTCCGGTATTCAGTTTAATTTACTGTTGAGTCCTTATCCTTGCTTTATCTCCTTGTTATATCTTGATTTATATGTTTTAGGAGATGATGCATTGATAAGTTAGGGGTCTTTCATGCAAACCAAATATCTATGTGTCTTGATCCACATCTGAATTAAGGGTGAGGTTGGTGCCGTTAAACCGGTTTAAGCCCTCCAGTAAAATATTTTACTGACCGTTCCAAGGCGGTACTTCTTTTGTGGATCTTTTATGTTTTTGTTCTGTCTTGTGTTTGCTATGTTTTGTGCGCGTCTGTTTATATGTGCTTTGTGGTCACCTGCTGGGAAAGGGCTGACCTCTTGGCTCTCGTTTGTGGTGTCTTCTGTGAGTTTGTCACTTTCCCATTGGTATCCTGGGTCAGGTGTGGTACTTGATTGTATCGATTCCTGATCTTTGCACCATTACTTACTTATATAGACATCTACTTTCACTTGCATAAAGCCTATTTTAACAACTGTAGGTAGGTTAGGTGAGTTGAATGTAAGAACATATGTGTTGGTTAATTTTGTGACACCATCACGACGTACAGTGATTCTACTTACATCCGTAACTCCCGGTTCAACCATGCCTTCCTTGATATCATCGCTTGTCACTCTGGTCAAGGCTGGACAGCAAATGATACCCCTGGATGTGCTCAAGGATAAATGGGGTGTTACGGAGCATTTTAAACCACAAAATGTCTTCATCTGTAGTAGACTTTTTTCGTGTGACTCTTTTGCACATTGTATCAAAAGATCACCAGACCTTAGATTTTTGATGCTCTTTGGTTCTCCTGCAATACTCATTATTGTTTTATGTATAACAAACGGAGAAAGAGAAGAAATAGTCTTCTTTTTCTGAATGGATTATTAAAAATCTGGGTACATAAGTTTTTTTGGTTGAGGTAAACGAACTTGACGAACTTGAATTAGTTAGTTGAGAAGCTGGGTACGAGTTTTCAGAGTCAGTATCTGAGTTTGCTATGAGACGTTTTTTTGCGTTTTGTTTAGCCATGTAGTTTAGTTGTTTGATTCATCCTCCATGCTCCCCACCCACCGTGGAGCCCAACAAGGGAGCACTTTAATGGAGTGGTTTTCCAACCTCCAGTGCTAGAGTTACATAGAAGGTATACTTGCACAAATAGAATCTGCACAATTGACCCGTTAAGCCACTGCCTTCCAGGATTATTTTATAAAAGAAAGAAAGTATAAGATAATGGACACATGGTTGGCATCAGAACGATACTATAGAACGAAGATATCTCAACCAATGAGACGGTGTCTTTTTTCTTACTTTGATATTCATTAAAGACATATGCAGCTAATTTCCATGCACACCATTCCTGCGTTGGGAAACAGCTAAAGTTGCTGGGTCCTGTCTTTTGACCATTTACAGAATCGGATCAACACAGCTTTCAGATACTCTTATGTCATATCGATGTTCCAACATTTTCTTGACAGAATAAGGTAATTAAAGTTTGTCCAATTTATCAATAGTCCTTTTATTAGAATTGATAGTCTCAGCATCAAAGGCAGATTAATGTAGCTCAGGGGAAGTCAAACGATGTATACAATTACCCTGGTTTCAAATATGAAAGTGGCCGAGTCTCTTCTATTTGTAAGGTTATTTAAAGCCAAGCACGACCTGACCTCGTGGCCTAGTGGTTAACGTGTCTCGCTACAAAACCAGGGGACCTGGATCGATACCGGGATGCGCATCTTTTTCAGTGTGTTTTGTCTTTCTTTCTTTTTAGTATTTTAATGCTAAATTGATTTATATTAGTAAGATATTATTTTTCCATCTGTTTAGAAAATTGGACAAATGCTTAAAACTTCCATATGAGATTATGAAAAAATAAGCACGGTGACATATCCTTTTTATTTCATAAATGGATAGCCCATGCATAATACAAACAAGCAAAGTATTGAGCAGATTTCAACATGGAAAGTATTTAGTAGCATATGTCTGTAAAATGTACTCCATAATTTTAACTTCTTGCCTTATTGCAATTTAAAACCAGGTTAAAAATATTGTGACACAGACTATGAGAAGAATGGTAAAACTCTATTTTGGTCTATTAAAAATCCAGGTGAGATCCTTAATGAATTAAAATCTAAGGGTTTTCTAGCAGCTAGTTTGGCTACATATGATTTCTTTACTCCATATACTACATTGCTTTAAAATCCAATCAAAGACGAAGTCAATTTAACAAACCTTTAACAGAGAGGGCTCACTTAATTTTTCTTGAAATGAGAAATGAACAAGTGTCCTATCTGAATTACCAAAAAGATGTAATCTGTGCTCATTGCAGAAAGTTTGTAAAGCTCTTCATTATTTTTTGAATAATATATTTATAAGATTTGGCTCAAAATTGTATAACCATTTTGTAGGTATTCCTACTAATTGTGCTCCTCTTGATGCAGATTTGTTTTTGTATTGTTATGAGAGAGACTTTATGTTGTTTTTTTCTGAAGAAGCCTTAAACTCTACCTCAAGATATGTAGATGACTTGCTTAATATTAATAATCCTTATATTTAACAAATGGTATGTCCCACTGAAGCCAAATTCGTTTGATACAGAAGCTCCATATTTGGACTTGGATTAGTTCACAACGAATTGCATAGTTTTATATTAAAATTATGATAATAAGGAAAAGTTTAATTCTAAAATAGTTAATTTCTCGTTTCTTAATAGGAATGCTCCTCGCCCCCTTCATATGGTGTATACTTTTAACAACTTATTCGTTTTGCAAGAGTATGTTCTAATTTTGGTGACTTCAACGATAGAAACCAAGGACCTCTGACGGTGGTAATGGGAATCACTGTGTATCGCTGCCTATAATTTTGATAAAAATTAAAGTCAATCAAATGCTTCCATCTTCATGTTTAAGCTCACTGTTGGTCTCTATTTTATGATTTTGCATTTGATTTTCTATTTGAATAAATGTACGGCTTTATTTTGGGGCTAAAATGGTCACTTTTTGTATTATACATATAGGAAATAGAAAACTATTTTTAAAAAACTATTCCCCCCAAGTCCCAACTAATCCTTTTGCACGTAGGTGTGTTCTTATATTTCACATAAGATATGTGAAAAACTAGCTTGGACTCGGGGTGGGGGGGGGGTGAATGATATTCCACGCCCAAAATGTGACGTCTGGGCAAGCCCAAAAATCAGCATTTGGATTTATGGTGTGCTCTCTTGAAAATCTTTTTTCCAGTATAAGGAAATAATAAGTACAAGTAAGCTTCCTTTTCATAACCCATTAGTCATGGAATATTACAACGTTTTAGCATATTTTTCTTTAGATTATGAAAATTGTCCTTTTACCAAATTCAGTTGGTAGATTATTTTGCACATATACTGTATCTATCCAATACACATAAACTACATGGCCACTGACTAGGTGTACTTTACGCATGGATGAATGGTTATGATACATTGCTGCATAATATTGCACCAGGTAAATACATTGTCATCAAGGTTGAATATGAACTAAAGTTTCACTTAAAAATATTTCATAACAAATCAGATAAGAAACACAACAACAAAAATAATTATTAAAATGCTCATGATTTTGGACTTTAAAATACTTACACTGTGATTTGTAATCGAGTATTGATGATATAATACCCTTACACGTGAAAATAATTGATTTCTAAATGTTTTGGTGAAGTCAAATTTTGCAACCCCTACCCCCTTTGGTAGTGTCTCCTGTTTTGTCGTAGGCATCTGCCTGTCTAAATATAACCCTAATTAGTTCCTAATACATCAAGCGTCCTATCAAAAAGGATACCAGTGATATCCTATGCATAGGGAAGTTTTGGGAAGCATCTGAAAAATAGGCAGATACCCTATCAAAGTGTCAGAGGTCCTTTGCCTTCTAAGTTATAAGGTTTTCGATTCCATAAACGTCATTGAGAATTTTCAAAATTTTATCACAGACATCTCAGAGTGTATTGTAAAATTGTTATTTGTTTAAAAACTTTTTCTCCAACAAGGCATATCGAAACCGGTATTAAAGGTGATTTCGTTGATACATTTAAAATAATTGCTGGAAAGTTAAAAGCCAAATTCTAGTGATCAATTTATAAAGATGATGAAACGTTATAAAAAGTGGGACACAACCTGGTTATTATGCGACAGTCTACATGCCTGGTTGTAAACCCTATCGCCGTTTATAACTATAGTTTTCCATTTTGTTTGCACAACAATGGGTCAGGCCTATGACTCAATGACAGATTTTGATGGGTTGGTGTTTAATGGCGCATCAACCCTAGTGGGTCAAAAGCGGCAAAAAGTGTTAGGGTAAGGTGGTGTGGATTGAATAAAAGACTATGCAGTGTTACAAAAATGATTGGTAAGATAAAAGTTCATAATTTAACTACAGTATTTACATAATTTAATTTTAAAAGGATTTATTTCTTTTAAATACATCACGATGTTTTCAACAGATTTATCTTAAAATAACTGTTTCATAATTTAAACTTGGTAGCACAGTATTTTTATCTTATCTGTGAAAAATCACCATATTCCAAAAAGAAGTAACATATGGTAAATGGTGCATCACAACCAACACATTGCTCTTCGCCAAGAAGTAAGTATGAATGTGTGACTTGCATGACCTAAACGAATTTGAGCCAAAACAACTTCTTCTTTTCTTATGTTTATAACAACCAACTGATATTCACCAATAGTTCGTTTTTTATCCGTTGGTTGGTGCCTAACGTTTGTCTTTGGCCGATTGCACTGTGGGTCAACTTGAGATTCTCATTAACTCTGACTATCTGTGAACCATGAGCCATTGTCTTTGTTTCACCACAGTGTGTTAAATGGATTCCTGGTAGAGTGTTTCTCTGTGATGATACATTTTACTAGTTAGGAAGCCTCTGTGTGAGTTAAACAACGTTTGTATTTTAACAACAGCAAAATCAAGGGAGATTTGTCGCCAGTAAATTGCATTTAAGCCCCAAAAGGACATGGCTGCTGTCTGTTCTGAGACAGTGGTTTTGTTTGATTTGATTCTTTATGTCCCATCAACAAACTAGGACAAATGTGTCTTGCTCAAGGACCACAACGCAGTGACGCTGGTGAGGCTCAAACCCGCGGCCCCTCAGTCTCGAGTCAAGCAATCTACCATTGAGCCATTGCACTCCCCTGAGACAGTGGTACTGTTGTCGTTTATTCATCAGCTGTTGCTGCTTCACTTGTGTGGCAGCTGATGCTGAAAAGTTGTTCTGTTGCTGTTGTTGCTGTTTTTGAATAGTTATTCATTGTTTCTCAAATTCTGCGGTTGTATGTTTGTTCCACGTTTTGTTGTACATAATTTGATGTCCCTTCTGATTTTCGCGCGCAATCATCTTGATGAGGAAGAGAGAGCTGGTTGCTTTACTTTGTTTGTCTTTCCAGGGTCTTATGATTAGTATTGTTCTGTGGATCTTCCTCACGATGCTGTGGGTTGGTCTGCAGTGTGCAATTGTGGTGTTTCCGGATCATTCTTGCTTTCTTTAATGTTGTGTCATGTTATGCCATATTTTTTCAAGTAATCATGTAATGAGAGGTTAATTTGACTTTGGATTTTCTATTGTTTTGGTGATGGTTTTGTTGTGCTTTTGTGTCACGACTAAACAACAGTGAATTCTAGGCTGAATGCTTAGCGACGGTGAAATGCATTTAAACCTGTGGTAGCTAAGGCTGCTGTCCGTTCTAAGGTGACAGTTTTGTTGTCGTCGTTTCATTGTTTTATGTACCTCTCTTAGTTTGTGGGGATTCTATGTTTGGTCTTTGTTTTATTATGCATTACTTTGTGCCCTTTCTAGTTTTGAAATCATTTTGACAAGGGAGAGGGGACGTGTTGCTTTGCTTTTATTGTCTTCTTGATATCTTGTGACTGTAAGTGTTATGTGACTTTTCCCCATGTGCTGTGGGTTGGTCTGAACTGTGTGATTGTGGTATTTCCTGTTCATACGCACTTACTTTGTGGAAAATTCGCTGTGAGCGTTGTATGCAGACATTCTACCATTCACACAGTTGTGCGGCGGTACCATTTGTGATAAATAGCATTACCACTAGGACTGGTCCTTTTGAACACTTACCAAGGCAGGTTCCACTTTCTGGATAGGACATTCCATTAGCTTGATCTACGACACAGGTACCAGTGTAATCAGAGCTGCTAACATCACACTTGAAGAAACCCATACAGTCACCAGCTTGACAGCCACCGAGATCTTCAAAATCTATAAAACAGTAATCAGGTTCTCATGTTAATTGGAACTGCCTCAGCCAATTCCGCGATGTTCCGTGGAATCAGACATTGGTGCCTGATGTTTATTTATAGCTGGACCCACCGTGGCTCAACTTTAAGTTTTCTTTAGCTACGACTATCTGTGAGTTGTGAGCCCTTTTCTTCGTTTCATCATAGTTTGTTAATTTGATTAGAGTGTTTCTCCATGATGATACATTGCAATAGTTAGAAGGCTTACATGCGAGCTGAGCAATTTTTGTACTTCAACAACAGCAGAATCTAGGGCGAAGATTTGGTACCAGTAAATTGCATTGGAACTGCCTCAGCCGATTTCACGATGTTACCTGGAATCAGACATTGGTGCCTGATGCTTATCTGTAGCTGGTGGCTTAGGCTGCTGTCCGTTCTAAAGCGGTGGTTCTGTTTTCGTTGACTTGTTTATTGTTACTTACATTGTGGGATTCTGTAATTGTTATATGTTTTGTTCTAAGTTTCTTTATGTCCCTTCTAGTTTTGAAATCATCTTGATGGGGAAGAGAGAGCTGGTTGCTTTGCTTAGTTTGTCTTCCTGGTGTCTCGTGATTGTTGTGTGGCTCTTCCTCGCGGTGCCATGGGTTAGTCTGCAGTTTGTAATTAAGGTATTTCCTGATCATACTCACTTACTATTTTTATATCGGATGTACAGCGAGGATCTACTTTGAAAACGCGGGTGATAACGTGACGCTGATGTAACATTACGCAACGCTGACGTCACAAAAACCATGCCAACACAATAACAAGTGTAAATGCAGCAAAACAAACGGTAATAAATGAAGTTTATGCTTTTTTTTCAATTAAATATCGCTATACAAAACCAACATTTACATTGGAGTCATTTGATAAAAATCAATTGACAGTCATATTCAAATGGCTGCTGAATTATGCAATTTGAAGGATCTCGAGCTTTTTCCCACATTTTGATATTCTGTGGTAATGTATAAGTGATGCCTGTATTTCTCTGCCTTATTTAGAACATAATTTTCAATTCTGGCATTTCAGCTAACAAAACAAATACATTTGGAAAATATAACATATACATTCAAAGACTTTAGAGTTTAAGGGATATTTTTGGGATCAATAATTTTTGCAGAAAGTCAAGGTTTAGTCAGGTTTTCATTCTAAAACATGGATCATATATACTGCTTGCAGAAAAAATCTTGAGACGATACTTGTTACATTTGCATAACATTATGGTCAAGACTATTTACATTGCTTTCTTAAATAATTATGTTGTCCATAACTTCAGAATATTACCTGTACATGTCTTACAGAAAGATCGTACCTGTCACGTTTATAATTCAATCAATATGACCTGTTCGTGGATGTGTATTATAGCTACATTCTGCATATATTGATATTTAACTACTAGTTTGCGCTAAAATTTCGTGACAAATGAACTTTCATAATAATTTGTTTCTGAGCATTTGACAGCCTTCTCCCATGTGATTAAGCATGTCATTTGTTTATGATATGTGGAGTGCAATGTAAAGTTACACACTGATTAGCTTGATCAAGGGTGAGGTGAAATCCTCGAAAAAATGTGTTTTTTTCTCTAATTCCTTAATGTTCAATAACATAAACAGATTTTCAACTCATATTCAGTTTTATAGTACTTGTAAAATAACAATGCTACTTTGTGTCATAGTTTCAAAGTACACAGTATACATAGTTCTATCAACTTATTCTACTTTGAGTGTACCTTAGGTTTTTTCATCATTAGGGTGTGCAAATTTGAATTCTAAAGTTCAAGGTGCAAAAAGTCGTATTATTTGCTATTTAACCCACATAAGCCTATCGTCCTTTTTGTGGAACATGGGCAAACAGTGCAGAACCAGATCAGACACCACAGAACGTGGCGACTGATTAGGGTCTCTACTGTTTGCTCGCAGAATGTTCTATTAAAAATTGAATAAAAATGGAAAATACCACCAAACATCCCTTCAAACAGAAATGGACTGTTCCAATTGATAACGGTGAGATATACCATTTGGCTTAAATGGGTTAATGTTAGGGCTTATATTTGCGATGACTCTCTCCCTGAACACCCCATTCTATTTATTTCTTTTTGCCCTATTTCTTATACAATTAATACCTGCAGCAAACTGCCATATTCCTACATTGTTGCTAGTTGTTGATATGGAGACATGGTTTACAGAGAAGTTAACAGCATGTTCAGCTCGCAATATTACTGGGTCTGTCAATGGGTTGTTACACAATCCAAGCAGCACTGATCCTTCTTTGTCCCAAGAGATCCAAAATGATCTAAAATTAAGAGAAAAAAATATACAAAAAATCTCCATTATAACAATAAATGCGGTATATGAGACATTGGTGCTAACGGCACAAAGTAAGACTACCATATTGGGTGTAAGTCCACTTAATGAAATTTGTATATGTAAGCCTAAGTATAACTTAACGTTCACAGTGTAACTATATCGTTTCTCAGAGAATTTCAAATAATTTAGTTATATATGGGTACTTCCCAAATAAAGAGTCGATGCATCTCCCGCAAAACTTGCGGCGAATTTTACTGAATAACAATTCAATGTTTAAACTTTGTCAGCTGGCTAATTTTAGTTATATGAGTTGAGTTGCCAAGCTACATAATGGTGCAGCTAATATACAATTTCAAATTGCTAAGCAGTTTATTAAAAATGTTGTCTACAGTTTCACAGTCGCATTTGTGGAATATACATATACGAGGCTTGTTCAGAAACTATTGAGACACATGCATTTTAACATGCAATCTTTGGCGTAGGTAGTTGAAATTCGCTCTGAAAAATTATTGTCTTCTTGCAAAGTTATTTTGCTATACAATGTTGGACTAACTGCGTCGACTTTCATTCTTCTGCTGCTTGAGTAGCCACAGGTAGCAATTAGCCTACCGGAGCATGCCAAAAAGAAAACACTTTAAGTACTTAGAATCATCAATTTTACTATCACCATGACGTATATGATCTAAGTAAAATATTTTGCAAACATTGTTCAACCAAAACTGCCAGTCCGTGTGCATCATTTGATAACAGATTTGTAATGTTTGCAGATAAATACATGGTTAATTTGGCGCATACTCAAGAATACTCTTGAATTTCAAATGTCAAAATAACGACGTCAGTGGAAAACGTGGAGCACCAAAAATGAAATTACTGAGTGCAACGCCTAAATACAATTTTGAAATGAAATTAAAACCAAAAGTTTAGTTATATTTTATTTTCAGCTGGTAAAAGTGTTCCATTGAAACACATTTTAACTGACTATTCAGCGTTTTTGCTTTTTACTATCAAAAATAAATTTGACATGCCCACATCAGTGGGTTTCCTCAACGTATTGTTCAGATTTTTCACATATAACAAGTCATGCTGTATATCTCTAAACTCCATACAGATAATTAGTTGATTTTGCAAATGCAGACATACATATCAATCACATATCAATAGTGTACGCACCAAGATTCCCTAAATTGTTAATTTATCATTGTAGCTTAATCACCTGAATGATATTATTATAGACACTGCACAATGAACGCAAACGTTATATTGCGTGCCCCGATGTTGTGGGGGTATCCGTCATCTAAAAGCTATTGTACTATAGCAATTAAAGATAAATGTAAGATAATCCAGCCCACGTCCCCTTGGATGCTGCACTTAATGCACATATACTTTGTTTCAAATACTGTTCAGTCGGTTTGATAAAATGGTGATTGTCTCAAAAGTTTCTGAACAAGCCTCGTATACAGTCACGGAACATAATTACTCAAAGTCCTATACAGCATTTACCTGTATTCTTTCAAACTTGTTGTGTCTGGTAATATTGCTTGTTCAAGAACATTGCCGCCAGGTAGCTTAGAGTCATAGACAGCAACTCGGTCATAGTATTGGCCTCCACCTATCTCCACCTTTAGAAAGAAAGCAACTGAGATTCATTCGAAATACTGTATAAAAAACATAAGGCCAGTTAAGCAAAATTATTTGCGTAAAATTGCGATTATTTTCTTATCCATCAGTTTAAACATTTGTTTTGGGTGCACAAAAGAACCGTCTCATCGAGACGGTTCTTTTGAGTACCACAACATATGTTTTGGTTGAGAAATAAGAAAAATAATTTTCAGTTACGCACTCTTATCTGGGAGCCTGCTGTAAATCCGCAAATTTTCCGATAATTTTATTTTTGCAAATATCCGGTTAAAAGACATACTTGCGACGTTAAAATTTTGCGACTAGGGCATGTTTTACCTATATCTGTAGTCGACATACTGATTTTGCGAGGATACAATTTTCACGAAGCTTCGCTTATTCTTAATAAAACCCTTGAGAAAATGGCTAGTATTGCTAAGAAACCATTTTGCGTTGTGATTTTAACGGGATCCGGACCCCTGTCCCCCTCTGGATCTGCGCATGGTATGATCAATGAATTGATAGTCGTTGCATGACAGAAAACTTTATTTCGAGGCATCAAAACACCGCATAAGCATTTTGAAGCATATTTGTTGCAAAACGCTGAGAACGCAGCATAATGTGAACACTTTAATTTGGCCCTTTGAACCAAAGGGCCAAATAAAAGTGTTCACATTATGCCACTCTTGCCATTAATCCCTTTATAGATTTTACGACATCTGAATGTAAACAACATGCTTTAGTTTAGAAAACATCACTTTCAATTACACAGATTAATCTGGAGGTCTGAATCCCTTTTTCCAATTCACAAGGCACCCCATTTAAAATGTTGAGTACCCACAACATGTTTAGGCTGAAAAATAAAACATAATAGTCAATTTCAACATAGCAAATGCCTTTTCAATTAGTCATGGTCTCTCATTTAATCATTCTTTTGAGTACTCACAACAGTTTATGGTTGACTCTCTTTACACCTTCGAACTCGATTCGCGTAGCCCAGATGATGCGTTTAGCACAGATGGTCCGGATGGAGGGCGCTTTAAGTACAATGTAAGTACTGACCTGGTATTTGATCCAAACCAATGGTACATCTCATTTAGGTATTTTTTAGTCAAGCACCATGCGAAACTGGGCTCCGGTAGGCATTTTGATGTATTAGCAATCAATTGAAATAGGTGCATTTTCAAGGCATAAATAATTGTTTGAAAAACCCTCGCTAAATATAACATTCAAACATCATTCATCAGAAATATACATATTGCATGAAAAAGCTAAACCCATTTTATTCCATTAAGCACAACGACAGCCCTCATTTTCCTTGAATTTATGAGTTATTGAAGAAAGAATATGACATATAAGTAAAATATGATTACGTTAAACATATCACCATATGAAAAGGATACCATTAGCACAGTTCATATACAAAACATGGTGACATTAAGCACAGTCATAGTTTATTTCGATATCATCAGTTTGAAAAGCTTTTTGCTTATGGCCCTTGCTTTTTGTTACATATACGCAGAACCAAAAAATAAGTAGGCCATTGTTTTTTTTTTTATTTTATACATGTATAAAATATATGGAGTCCAAGTCAATATCGGATGTGCCCTCCTCTTGTAGCAATCCACGGGGGACACCTGTTGGGCATACTGAAGATTGTATGGCGTATTAATTTTTTAGACTTTTCGCTTACTGTAAAGGCGGCACCTCATCAATGCGAAATTAGGACTAGTCAACCTAAGGCATAGGTAAAAGCTGAAAAGGAGGCGTGGTTTTATTCAAAAGTAACTGTATCATCTTGTGCCACCACCTCAGTCATTATTTAGTCCTTAAAACGCCAGCAAAATAACTGCATCTGCAAATGTCTATTTAACATTAGCAGGGAGGCAAAGATTGTGGACCAAGATCAGACTGCTCCTACGAGGGCTGTTCAAATATGAATGCAAGTAGCTTCATAACTTTCTTCACATATATGCTACGACAAAATGTCATACCTTTCTGAAAAGTACTATTTGTCGCCTTTAAAATAGCACCAAACATAAAGAAATCCTAACTATATTTCTCGAGTTACAGCCCCTTATATAAAGGTCATTCCTGTATACTGAAGTTTTTCTGAAGCAAATTGCAATGCACGTTTTATTACATGTGCGGATATAGTGTCATATCTTTGTAAGTTTTAGACAAAATGGCACCAAGTTTTAGATGCAAGTTTAAGTTACAATCCAAAAGTTGCTTGCAGGAAAAAGTTTATATAAACCCGTTTCAATCTCGAGTAAACAAGCACGTTTGTGACGTCATTAATTTTATGATAAACGTCATTTTGAGTTATCTACTGGTGATGTAATGATGAACATCGCTGAGTCGTTTTCTATGCGTTTTGCTGAAAACATGCTAAACATATCATAAGGGAGTTTTCAAAACGCGCCATCCTCTGTTTACAGAGTAATCACATTTTATATCATTTTTCAAACATTTTTCTGCTTCTTAATGACTTGTTTAAATTAATTAATATATGTTCAATCTGTCTAGTCCTCAAGACCAGGTGAGTAATTTTATTGTAAACAATGCCTATAGTGGTCAAACTTAAAGTTTAAGTTCAAATTTAGAATAAAGCCGAAATGGTATGATAAAACAATTGAGTATAATTCTATAACCCCTTCACTTAAGGCATTTTTGACTTAATAAAAATGCTTTTCAACGTTTAAAAATTACCCACTATCTATCAATAGTTTGTAGCAACAACTCAGTATGAGCGAGCAACATATTGTCTTTGAGTTAAAACTAGTTTAAATGTTGCTTCGTGCATTTTGTTAGAGATACGTTGAACTTAAAACTGAAAGGTGGAGTTTTGTTTACTATTTATTTGCAAACATAAGGAGACTTAAGTGAAAACGATTCCTGATAATTCAACAAAAGCATGTCAGATTAACGCATCTTTCCCAGAATCATTATATAAGAATATGGGGATACTTCCTTAAAATTTTCAAGAAATTTCACCTGTTTATCGAAGAATTATATGTCGTCTATATTACTGGTATATGCTCGAAGCATTGAGTTTGTTAGTATACTTACGTGACCCTCATTCGAAGGTTTATAGCTCGATAAGTATACTGTATTTTTCTTTTGGTCTGGTGCCAGTTTAATGTCGACATATAGTCCTTTATAGAAACGTTTACCATTTTGTCGTAGCATATATGTGAAGAAAGTTACGAAGCTACTTGCATTCATATTTGAACAGCCCTCGGACAGGAGCAGTCTAATCTGGGTTCACACTGTTTATCGATGAGGCTTCAAATAGTTTAGTGGACGACAAAAACATACATTTTGTGATTATGTGCTTTAAGGGTCAATAAATGTGAGTTCAGGGTGTATACGGTTAGGATTTTCATGAAATACACACACGTTTGCGCGGTTCAAAGAGCTTATTGAATCTTTACAAAATTATAAATAAAACCTGATTTCCCTTCCTTAGCAGATGAAATAGCCGAACCACACCCAGATATGAATATTAAAGTTGCCGCCTTTACAGTAAGCGAAAAGTCAAGTAAAATAATAAAGATTTAATAAGCTTTTAGGGCCGCGCAAACGTGCGTGCATTTCATGAAAGTCCTGACCGTATATCACTGACCTCACATGTATTAACCATTAAAGCGCATACCACAAAAAGTCGTAAGTTTGTGTTGTCTGAAACATTTTGAAGCCTCTTTAACAAACAGTGTAGATCCAGACCAGACTGCTCCTATAGGAGCAGTCTGATCTGGGTCCACACTGTTTGCTTTTAAATTATGTTAAACAATAAACAGACACTTTCAAATGTAGTTATTTTGCTGGCGTTTTGAAGTTTAAATAATTATGTCTTTACTAAGCTGTTATCGTACAATGATACAGTTACCTTCGAATAAATTCAAACATCATTTTCAGCTTTTACCCATGTCTAAAGTAGACCAGTCCTATTTACGCATTCATGAGGTGCCGCCTTTACAGTAACCAAAAAGTTCAATAATATCTCTACTCTCAGACTCTGCTGCCATTCCTTCTAAATTGCACGCAAAGTTCCTGGGTAAATACAAGTGTTCCCTTATTTTTGATTCTGTGTATAAATCAATTGTTTATTTTCTATTACACGCATCATAACGATTAGATCTAGGTACATTTATTAATTAGATGCAATCCGTTCCAAATAGTGCAATAGAATTAGTTATTTTCATCGTCATTGCTTCAAAAAGCAAGTGAGTATGATCATGAAATAGCACAATCACACACTGCTGACCAACCCACCATACCGCGAGGAAAGGACACAGAACGTTAGCAGTAACAAGACATCATGCATGGTAGATTCACTATCAGTAACAATTCACATTACCTGTATCACCACCTTGTAACACTATCCACTATTTTGCGGTACAATTTAGTAAATGTCATTTTGTTGCCTGAAACACTTTGGGAAGTCGATTTTCTGAAGTTTATTAATTATTTAATGTGCACAAATGTATGCATAGGTTTAAAAAACGCCAGTTCCAGACTGAACCAAAACTCCCGTCATTCTAATATTACTAAGTTATGCATACTTCTATGCACGTTAATGTAAAATAGCGTGCGAAAAGTTATTTTTACATTATAAATCGTGTTGTATCACGACCAGACAGGACGTCATGAAGAAGTTAACGATATTTCTTTTCTATATACCTTGTAGAATCACACCTTATCAATTACAATAATCTGGCAAAACACAAAAATGAATAATAGAATATTTGTAAATTGCCGAAAAAGTGATTTAGAGATGTAAGTGTTTCTTAAGTAAAGATAAAGTAAAACCTGTCTTAAACGGTAACTCAAACATCGACAAAACAAAAGTCTTAAAGAAAACTGTTAGCTTAATGAAAATCAAAACTATTGCAGAATGTTCTTTTTGAGCATTCTGCAATACTTTTGGCCTGCATTAAGCAACAATTTGTCTTGAAAAACAATTTTGGTCTTTTTTTGAGTGGCATGTTAAGATAACGATATGTACTTGATTGGACATTTGCTTCATTTTTTGCTATCTTTTTAATCAATTCAAAACTCACTAGAAAAACGTTCCTATCCTCTATTGTTTCACGTTCCTGAAACAGCAACAGAGCGTTTCCTCGACCGCGAAAATTGAAAGTTATGAAACGTCTGCCAAAACGTTCTAGACTGACACTTCCTTGGAAACCAGGGATAGCTGAAACGAGTTGAAATAATGCTTACATTTATTCGTTTTAACATAATTTTAAGATTGTTCTAAAAGATAATGTGAAAACTAGTTTAAACCATAGATACAGATAGCGTAGAAGAGGAATAATCTTTGAAGTCATTATTTTAAAACTATGTCTCTATTGCTCCAAAGTACTCAACAACATAATTTTGCCAAAAAAGAAGAGTTTTGGTACCTATCTCACTAACGCAATAACATCCTATAAACTCGCATGCCTGCTAATGAGATTGGAACCAAAATCTTGTCTGCTTTACCAATTATTTGTTTGAGAAAATAAGAAAATGTATTTCGAGCACACGGATACATGGTATTTTTGTGCTTTATATCGTTCACTGAAAGAAACATTTAAAAACAAACTTTACTTTTTGTAATTTCTCTGGATCAAACGAAATGTTCTATATAAAATATAATGAAATGCAGGAAAATGTTCATTAGATATGATGTTTATTTGAACAAAATTATATCTTCAAGAGTGAAATGTATAAACAGTATTAACTTTTTTAAGGTGATATTTTCTATATAAAAAGTAATGAAATGAAGGAAAATGTTCATAATATATAATGTTTATTTGAACAAATTATATCTTCAAGATTGAAATATATAGAGGATATTTACTTTTCGTAATTTCTCTGGATCAAACGATAATATAAAAAGTAATGAAATGCAGAAAGATGTTATCGAGTGTGTTGAAAATTTCGATGTTTTCAACTTACGAGATGACATATATTTGGTATTTACCGAAAAAAAGTTGATTTTCTTTTTATTTTATACTTTTAGAAGATGTATGGTTAATTTTGATTAATCATGCTTCAAAGTAAGTAAGGGTGCAAAGATCAGGAATCGATACAATCAAGTATCACACCTGACCCAGGATACCAATGGGAAAGTGACAAGTTCACAGTTAGACACCACAAACGAGAGCCAAGAGGGCAGCCCTTTCCCAGCAGGTGACCACAAGGCACATATAAACAGACGCGCACAAAGGCATAGCAAACACAAGACAGAAAAAAATAATAGGGATCGCTGATTTAAAGACTGACATGAGTCACTGTGTTAGGTGATTTAGCAAGATGCTTAATCTTTTTAAAGCTACTTACTGTTTCAACTAAAGCAATGTTCTGATATGACTTTAAAATTGTTGACAAGACGTAAACCAGCACCACAAGCAAAACAAACCCCCGACATCAGGCCCGAGGTTATAAAACTTTTTCATGCTCGTCTCAGCTGAGCACGAAATTTATCCTGCTCATAAATGTTAAAATGTCAATAATTGTTGACATTTTAACATTTATAAGCAGGATAAATACATCACCTGAGAGTTTTAAAAGAATAAATTTTTATATTCTTCAGCATTTTAGTTTGTTGAAAGCAGTTGAAATTTTTTGCTCAGTTAAGTTGAGCATGAAAAAAGTTTTATACATGTAACCTCGTGGAGCGGATTCAAACTCCTACCTTTGTAAGACGCAACACTCTTTACATGGCCTACTGATACATCTTGCATGTCAACACTTTCGAATGTTTTGTATTCCGTGCTTGTCTCTGAAATTATTTAGAGGAATACAATTTCTTGCACACCGGATACGGATATCTGAGATTTTACCCTGGGTAAGAAAATCTTATCCAACCAAGGCTATCTTACCCAGGCGCTCACGTGAGGGCTCTGTACGTTGGTTGTTTTGGAACTCACGCACATGGTCTTCAAGTGACGTCATTGTTATGTTTAAGTAACGTCATCATGTGCAATTGCATCTTAGCGTATTTAGGCACTTCTGGAAGCTTATTTTAATATATAAAAACAGTGTTGAGCATGAAAAAGAATCCATTATTCGTGTGAGGATAGGATAGAAAAATCCGTCCCTCGGGATCACCGTTTTTCATCACTCGGCAAGCCTCGTGATGCCAAACGGCGATCCTCGAGACGGATTTTTCCATCATGATAGATTCTTATAAGACCTCAGCTGTTATTACATTTCGTCGTGCCTGGTAATGAATTGACTCAATGTATTATATAATCTATAAAGCACTAAAGGTTGTAATCGTTTCGTTCATTATGACTAGATTTAAACGTTTTTGATGCAATTGTGAAGGCATTTTAATGTTGTATGATGTTCAGAATCTAACATTTATGCTTCTGCATTTATTTATTGAATTTATCAAACTCGTTGCATGTATGAACATCAAGGCTAGTATTTTATCTCTCTTCCTTAATTAATTCAATAAAACAAGAGAACTCATGTTAGATCCTCTATTTCCCTAAATAAATTTAATCTTTCTGGGGTAATGCTACATTTTGCGTATGCTATAAAATATTTCGAGATGCCAGTATCTGTATTAAAGTTTTCAATGCCCAAATTTACAAAGGGCAATAACTTAAAAAAAAATATTGTTTTCTTTATTTTAACCAAGTAATCCTATCATCATCTGCTACCAACTGACTGTGTTTGAAACTGCTAGCTATAATAATGTTTGAGATGTCTTGATTACAAGTTTCCAATGCCCAAATTTGCAAAGGGCAATAACTCAAAAAAGTAAAATATTTTTTTTTCAATTTTGACCAGGTAATCTACATATTATCATATATCAGCTGACAAAGTTTTAAGCTACTAGCTGTATTTTTTTTTTTTGATATCTTGATTTAATGTACAAGTTTTTAATTCCCCCTGAACAATCACAAATGTATGGGGTTTTCTAGTAATACTGGTCCAGATCCCCTGAAAATCACAAAGCTACCAAGCCAGCATTCGATGTGGACCATTATCGGCCCGCTAGCGAAATACCATTTCAATGGCGTTTCGCTGACAGACCGATAATTGCTCGCTTTTGGTGGTTTATGGAGCCTCGCTCCCCTAAAAAAAAGAAAAAAAAAAGAAAAAAAATATCAGAGTTGGACCCTCTCTGACAAAACTTTCTGGATCAGTGCATGCTAGCATTCATTTACATTTATCGTCCTATCGCCTTACCTGTACTTTTAGTTCCATTGAACGGTATAGGGTTGGAAAGTCTGAAATATTGAAACTGGTCGTCAGCCGCTGGCGTTATGTACTGGCTGATGCCTGACACGACTGAAAGAGAAAACATAGGCACCTGAGAGTGAGGGTGGGATATAAAGATTTATTATACAGAGTAATTGTCTATTTACTGTTATTTCATGCCTGTTTGTATTATAGTCAAAACTATTACCTCGAGGTGCGGTGGACGACCTGATGCACTATTGCACTTGGCCTTCGGCCTCGTACAATGGTGCATCAGGTCGTCCATGGCACCTTGGGGTAATAGTTTTTACTATACTACAAACAGGCAAGAAATAACTGTATACTATCCATGATCGCTATCACTTTTTATTGTATTTGACTTTATGAAAATGCATTGTATAAGCTGCAAAATGCTTATGTAAGCTATCTGACCTGTAACAGCAATGTTAACTACGCTTCCCTAATGTAACTTCAAATCCTATCGTGAAAATACAAAGTTATACATTATTCTTATTTATTGACATGCGGATTGGTTTTAAATGATTATATAAAAGCAGCAAAAAACCAGTATGATATATTGAAACTATATACCCCTATGGTATTAAAGTTGTACATGTTTCCTACCCAAATGTATAACTGCTTAATGCATGTGGGGAATTTTGTACACTATTGTCTACAACAAGACATGTTAAGCCATTACAGCGTTCCTTAAATAACAAAATGTACTTTGTTTCCCTGAAATAATAGTAAATCCTGTCAAAGTGTTCCTATTCCTACGTGTCGATTTAATATTTTGATTGTATTCAAATGAATAGCAATATAATTTTATCAGGACTGTTATTAAAGGACCTGTTGTTACTATTTTGTACTTAACTTTCTCTTAAACATATCTTGATCTGATCTATACTAGTATTCAATGTACATAATTGAGCCGTGACAAGTGATATTCAACAATGTGGCATTTTGACATGTGTAGACTCAGACGAGCTGTGCAGCCTCCTTTTAAGCTTAGAAACTCCAAATGCTGTTCGACCAGTAGCTTAACATTCATAGAATATTCAAGCGACTAACAAAGGCTCTGATCAGACTGCGCTTATGCACAGGCTGATCTGAGGACTTGCTTGTCACACATACAACATTGTTGAAAATCTCATGTCGCGGCTCAATTATATTTCTTGGCTAGCCATAGTTGATTGACTTGTATCAACATTTGGAATAGAAATGTTTGCTTAAGAATGAGTAAATAATCCTAAAAATACACTTTGGAGCCAACTTACTTCTCACTAGAAAGAAAATATATCAACTGCAAGAAAATTGTCGATTCTCACACCGGAAAGGTGGCAATCAAAAACATTAATAACATCGACGAACGTAGATAAAACTCGTTAGAAACAGAGTTTGCGATTGTCATTTGTCGCCCGACTGGCGACAAATGGCAATCGAAAACACTGTTTCAAGCGATTTGTGATCTGTGTTCGTCGAATTTAAGAGCTTTTTCGATTGCCGCCTATCCGGTGTGATTCTGAGCTTTTAGTATAGAAGTATGCATGGAATTAATTGTGTTGAGCAAACCCAGATACGTCTACCAGACAAACAGCGCAGACCAAGGGCGTCTGATCAGGATCGCATCTCTTTGCTCACAAAATATTCGGTCAGAATTCGAATAGAAATGAAAAATACCACCCAACACCCCTAATATTTGAAGTAGACTCGCCCTACCGATAGAGATAGGAAAGTTCATAAGGCTTAAATGGGTTCAATCAGGTCCACCCCGATAATTATTAGGGCCGCGACACCAGAATTTTATTCTCTTTTCTAAAAGGTATGATAGTCCATAATAAAAGTACATAATTCATGTTTTTAACATCTGGGCTCGGAATTACAATGCCTCCTTAAAGTTAAGGAAGGCTTAAGTTAAGTATTGATATTTCAACATGCTATATTAGATGCTAAATAAGTTGCCTGGATCAATGCAGTACTTGTGGTCAAAGATATCATTGTGATCTACGGAAAAAATAAACTATTTTTGATCTTGGCCAGTTTGAAACGTTATTTTTTACATCCTGAAAATCAATACTTAACTTAAGTCTTCCTTAACTTTAAGGAGGCATTGTAATTCCGGGCCCAGATTTTTATATATTTAAGGGAAGCACTCTTAAAAATCCTATATACGAGGATTGGCCACGAAATATCGCGCAGTATCTTGTCACGTATGAGAAGAGGAAATAAAATCAATTACATGTACCTCAATGTATAAAATTTTTAGTCCCTTAACACTATATTAGTACACTTAGTTGTAGAAAGTACTGGAAAAAACACCTGCCAAATAATACTTATTATAGGCTTAGTTTTCAGTAAAGTTTTCTTTAGAAATGCTGTCATTTCTTATAAAATTATGAGATGGTAAAACAATAAACATGCTGACGTCTTCTGATTGTATTCTTTCTATTTAAAACATGTATAGACCATGCATAAAACAAACGACAAGCATTGCAATGCCGTAGCCAGAAGGCTGCAAAAACTACGCACATCAAAGGGAGACTACTGAATCAAGCAATGATTCTTTACAATTGCGTCCCTTTTCAAAATGGAAACTTCTCTGAAAGACAAGAATTAGCTCCCAGAGGGAGCCAATTCTGGGAGCCAAATCTTTCCTTTAAGGGCAGTTCCTTAAGGTATGGAACTCACTTTTACCACACTAGGTGGGCTCCCTTGAGTGTTACTATTTTTATTACGCACGTGCGCATACTGCGTAATGGGCACAACGCCAATGCATTGTATTGAACACATTATGTATTATGCGTACATGTAGCTAGGGACGTGACTACCATACACGTAAATAACGTATTTGCGTACACCATTGAATTAAAAAAAAGTGACCGTTCTATCTCAGTTCAGAAGGTTCCTTGATGAAATACCAAGGCTTAGTTGTTTCACAGAAGAATATTTTCATAGAAGGATCATTCCCATCAAGGACAGTAGTTTGGGTATATTTCTTTGGAAATAATTATTAACGCCAAAAACACAACGTTGCAATAGCGCATATTAAGTCTTTGACGAGGTGAGCTGAAATAGACTGTACCCAATCTTTTTTTGGAGGTTTTTAAATGTTAAAAATCGAAAATGTATTTTAACTTAAGTCACCTAGATAGGCGACGGACTGAAACTATTTGAACACTTATGTAAAGGGGTCATATAAGGACCATTCCCGCCAAGAACTGAATAGTAGTTAGAAAGATACGTCCTTGGAAGCAATTATTGACGCCGGGCACACAGCGATCACAATAATAGAGCGTATTCAGTATATGGCTCAGGTGAGCTAAAAAGGTACCCAATCTCTTTTCGCGAAAACCCAGAGATGAGTACATTTTGTCGTTAAAATGTGTCTCATACAAGTCAGCTCTCGTCACGGTCCAGCATCCGTTATCATTAACATTTAAAAAACCCTCCGTAACTCTAGATCTATCACGAATTCTTAAATATTTTTCTCTTAAAACAGATGAACACTGGCAACATCGAACTAGGGTAAAGTCAGATAAAATCGGACATCGGGTAAATTCAGACAGCGACCTCGTTTGTTTTATATTTTAGTTATTGGAATGAAAAATAAATAACTCGGCAAACATTGAAAATCCTGATGAGAGGAACCGAATTTACCTGATGTCTGGAGTTACATGTACCTGACTTTACCCTAGTGGGCCTACATCCAATCAATTGTCTTTGTCTGAGACTCAATCGAGGCAAAGTGTAATTGAAACAGGCACCCCCTTTTTGAATATATTACTGAAATTATATGATATCTTTTCATTAAGCTTTTTGCGGTGGGTATATTTTTGGGGGTGAATTTATCTGATATAAGCAAGACTGGATCTGTGGTTTAACCCATATAAGCCTAGCGTCCTTTTTATGTGACATCGGCGAACAGTGCAAGACCAGATCAGACACCGCAGAAAGCGGCGTCTGATCAGGTGCTCCACTGTTTGCTTGCAGAAGTTTCTTTTAAAATTTGAATAATAATGAACAAACCACCCAACAACTCTAATATTGGAAATGGACTCGTCCAATTGAAAATGAGGGGAAAACACATTCGACATAAATGGGTTAATTTAAAGAGACTAGGTCTGTAACTATGAACATTTTTCGAAAAAAAAATCTTTTTAAATCATTTGTAAATGTATTAAAATAGAATTTAGTTATGTTTTCACAATAAATGTGTTCAGTGCTGCAGAAAATTGCATGGAAAAGTGAATTATAAAAACCGGTGATTTTTCTCTTGTTTGTAATTATTTACGTCCCTCTAATAATTCTAGACACTTGACTTTTAACATAAATGCTGTTGATAGTGTGTTAAGATTTATGAAAATGGTAAAATATTTACATGAAGTTGAGCATTTTTACAGTATTCTTGAAAAATAGAAACTTTATTTCCAAAATTAGAAGATCAAAAATTACAGACTAAGCAACTTTAAAAGCCATGGTTCATATTCACATATGATTTGTTCAGTAAAACCTGTATAAAACGGCAAAATCTCACTATAGATAAGCAGATAGCTTTTAGGTGTGACTGTATTTATGATATTAGAAATACGGATCTAGAAACATGGGTTTCTGGCGTTTACTTACATTAACTATGATATTTTGACACACATAGATATTCCAGCCCGTCTGGCTCATATTACGCATCAAACTTTTGAAATCGAATGATCCAAAGGTCATTACTCAGAGATCGTGGTATATATGTACGAGGGGTGATCAGAAAGTTCGCGGAAAAGTGCTATTAAATCGCGTAGACGGTGCCATGGATTCCCGTTGGTCGGAAAATTCAAAATATTGTTTTGTTTTGTTTTTTTACAGAAAAGTACATAATTTTCTAAAGGTGATTCATAGGTCTAGATAAACCAAAAAAAAAAATGAGCGTAAAATTGTAAATATTTTCTTACCCATCATATCAAGCATATGTTTTTTGGTGCTCTAAAGAACCGTCTCAATGAGTACCAACAACATAAGTTTTCGTTGAGATATAAGAGAATTATTTTTCTGGTACGCACTCTTAACTAAAGTGATTATTGTGTCCAGAATTTTACCATATCGGTTATAAATAGGTGTCAAACGACTATTGAAAGGTTGAAAATGAGTTCCTCAAACATATTTCATGTGTCTGGTCTTTTGTAATAAGGTCAAAATAAACTAATTTGTTTGGGTGGAATTTCGAAAATGTAACGTTTTGCATTTTCTGACCAACGGGCAACCACGACTTTCGCGGTATGAAATTTCAGATTGCTGGTTGTTTTCAAAATCAATTTTTTGAAGAAAGAAAACACCATAAATATCATCAATATGTCAACCTGAACTGGGTCCAAACTGTTTGCAAAGGTAATCAGTAGCCAAAGAGTTAACAATACTTCTAAAAGAGAAGTTAAGCCTTGATTATGAACAAAATACACTAGAGAGCAATATTTATAAATAATAATAATAATAATAATAATAATAATAATAATAATAATAATAATAATAATAATGATAATAATAATGCTTAGCATTGCGATCCATTTGACAAATAATACCTTCAAAAAGTCCTAGCCATACAATGAAGCGAAACATTATTTCGGCCCGTGAACGGCTTGCTGAAACTGTGAAACTTTGTGCGTGCATATATAGATATATTTCAAATTTATATCTGTATACAATTCGTTTGAGGGACGTTCAAAACGTTTTGAAAATTTCAAGTTTCCCCCGACAAGGCCATGGGATATAATATCAGGGGAATTTCGCAAGCTATAATTTCCACATAGCCTATGCCTTACAAGTTTTTTGATACATGTTAGCAATCTGAAAAGTATCGCGTAAGCATGTAACCACCTGTTACATGTAAGTATGTTACCCATCAAATAAGTTCAACTGACATGTACTGTTTAAACGTCAAATATTTTATTAGAGGCATTCAAATGACTCGCAGTTTAATATTTTATATAGCCCACTCACAAAGCTACAAAACCTATCATTTAAAGAAAAAAACTAATCTAGCCACTATGTTAGTATCTTGACATTTTGCCTAACAACCCTATTTCTGGGAAACTATTATGCCTGTCGATTCTTCTGAAATGTTTATTACTGTTCATTTGATATAACAAATGATAGGAGTTTAAGAATTATTAAAGTAATCTGGAATAGATGAAATCACTAAATTGATTATCATTAAAGATACTGTGAAAATCAATAAACTGCATACCTTCCATAACTCCATACCTTTGTTAATGCATGGAATTTTGGTAAAATGCCATTTATGGTTGACCTCAGAATCGATATAAGGACTAAGGAAATATTGAACAGAACACCTTGTAAGAAGTGCTACTTTATATAATTCGTTTGTTTGCTCTATCATAAAGTTTATTAGACTCTCATTCTAAATCACGTTAAACTGAGATAGGCAAGGAAATTAAAAATGAAAATAAGCCATGCCAGCTATTGAAATATCTTTTAGAGAAGTATTTATGCGTTTTTAAGTACAAATTTTGCGCTTAATGTTGCCATTTTTACGTTAACCATGGGATCTACTTTTACGCTTTTTACATTCCAAAAGAGAAAAAAAAAACATTTAGAAATATTACCTTCATGGTATATAGTATCATTAAAGTCTAAAGGAAAAGGTGATTGCAAAAAAAAAATAATCAATTTTAGTGCAGTTTCATGTCTCTTTATATTTTTTTAACCTAGTTGATGAATTTGGATCATATATATATATAAAAAATTCAAAGCCTAAATTAAAATTTTACTGGGTGAATGACCATTATTTTTAAACGGAGATAAATAAATGTGTCATATTTTTTAGGCTTTTTCATTTTACGAAAGTGCTCACGAAACCTAGTCTTGAGGGATCGGCCAGTTTGTCCAACATATTGCATGCCACAATTATTCTTGGTTCAAGATATAACATAAATCAGATCAGATGAAGTTCAATCCATATCATTATTATTGATTATGGGAACTTGTATACAATTTACAGATGATGTAATGGTAGTTTTAGTACATAAATGTGTGCAACAGACACGCCTCTTTGCATTGCACTTAGAAACATTAGGATACATTCCCCGCCTTTTGAATGTATTAAGTGGTTTAGTATACTTCCTGATAATAGATGACCCAAGAGGAGATAACAAAATGGTAGGAAGCAGAACTAAGAATACGAACAGAGGACGCTGAATGTAACCTCATGGGAGAAATATGCAATTTTGCTAATTTAGTTCTTATCATTAAAATAGTAAGTGAGTATGATCAGGAAATACCACAATCACAAACTGCAGACAAACCCATGTCATCGCGAGGAAGAGCCACACAACAATCACGAGACACCAGGAAGACTAACTAGGCAAACTAAAGTTGTGTGGGTAAGTACCATCCCAAGACAGGCAATCGACACACCGGTTATTAAGATGACAAGCCAGTACTGATATGCGTTCTTAAAAGCAAAGGAAGGCATAACAAATGCAAGCGATAATCCAAATGGCTTAAAACAAGTCCACAGAGAAACCAAATTAACACATTATGATGATACACTAGGTGGAGTTCGTGCGTTACCAGACTATAGTCCAGTCCCTGTAGTCAGACCATATAGCGATAAAACTATCTCTGGTTTTATGCTCTGTGCATGTCTGGTTTCACCAGACCTAATCTGTGGTCGGACCATAGTTGATTGGTTCCCATCCTCCAATGCAAACTTGGAATTGCTGGAAACCTGTATGCTTTGTATCCATGGCTTTGATTGGTTGACTGTTTTACTGGGGAGGAACGCTGACAGTCGGAAAGCAACTATGGTGTCTATGGTTAACGCGCGAACTCCACCAAAGAAAATGGGGTATGACTCACAGATAGTCAGAGCCAAAGAAAATATCAAGTTGAGCTACGGTGGGCTCAGACAATGACAAACATCAGGTAACCACCAACAGCTTAAAACTTTACGTCAGAGCCATCATTTAGGCGGAGGCCAGACCCACCATCGTGCAATTAAAGAGGAAACCATAGCTATCAACCGTGAATGGATTTAAAACAAGGCATGCAGACTGTCACATGATATCCAAGTTACACCAACCTTCCATAACGTTTGATAATCTTTTTAAATTGATCACTAAATTAAGTTTACCAACAATTCTTTAAATTTATAGACTATATCACCATAAAATATAGGTTCATATATGCCCTGTTGCAGAAGAGTTTTAACCCAGTGTTGTATTTAAAAATGAACTCTGAGTGTCTTTCGTAGAATTTAGAAAATGCTTTTCGATTTGTTTTGTTTTAATAACTTAGCAGCCAACAGTAGGTTTCTGTTGTTTAAGTCCTCAACATTAAAGCACACTCATGCAAAACGAGTAAACTGCAAAATATATACGCCATATGAAGGGGAACAAGGAATTTCTTCATGAAGAACAGAGAAATTTACTAATTTACACTTAAAGTCATCACGTTTATCATAATTCTTAGATGAAACTATGCCATTTTATATGGACAAGCTCAAACCCAAAAAAGGGGCTTCAGTATCAGAGGCACTCATTTTTGATCAAAGCTTGTATACGCCTAGACACGATAGAAGGCAACACAAATGCCAGGGGATATAATACATATAGGAATGGGTGTACGTTACACATAACGATCGTTTATGGTGTATAGATGCCAACAAAGAATTTAGATCTTAGCTATGACCTTGGAGTCTAAGGTCAATGTCAAATTTATCTAAAATCTAGCTTTAGGCCAAGAAAGCAAATCGATCTTTGTTTTTGATGGAGATTTTTTTAAACAAATTTAGGTTTCAGGTGAAAATGTCGATTGTCTCAGAACACAATGATTAGTTCGGAGACGATATCTGCGAAAACGGGTAGTTTACTTAACATAGCAATGACAAATAACCTTAAGTTTGTAAAAAGTAATTTGCAAAGTTTTTGAACCCCCCTCTTTGAATATATCTTTTCACTTGGATTTAATACATGCATTTCTCTCGGTGCTTACGCCGACAAGGACACAGATATAAATTGAATTATGCTTTAGTCTTTTTGTAGCTTTAATGTAGGGTTTTTAAAAATTCGATTTGATTTTTTATGTCACAGTCAAAAATGCTTGAGTTATATCGAGACAGGTCTTCCTGGTTTGAACCAGTACTAAGCAATTATAAATGTGTCTTAATCAAGGACACAACGCAGTGACGCCGCTCAGGCTCGAACCCGCAACCCCTCGATCTCAAGACAAGCACTCTACCACTGAAACACTGCGCTCCGATTTGGAATCCATCGGTATAGACTTTATAGCGATAAGTTCGGCTTTCAATCATCATAAATGATGACTTCCTGGACGAGGGGAATGTTCCTGTCTATTAGATTTACCTCTAAGCCAATTAAAGTCGATTTATCTTTTCGTATTTTACATTGATTTCCGGAGATATATGCATATTTTACTTTAGCAAACTGTGTTCGCGATGAAAGTTGTAGAGACAAAATAGCGCCAATTTCTCAATAAGGTCCGAAAGTTATGGCGTAATTCTTTTGTGTGTACATAGATAAAGATAATTGAAATAAATTGAATTCAGTCATTTTAAGTCTTTTATTAGGTGCGACAGAAAGGAATCGTCTCTATATTCACAAGAGATGACTAAAGATGTACGGTGAAGGTCCCTAACATTGCATGTAATTGGAAACGTAATTTTAAGGAAAACATAATTAAAAATACTTAGAAGAAAGAATAACGAAACAAGTTCAGCTTGTAATTATTAGAATTGAAAGTTATTTTTCTGCGTTTCACTGAGGTGTTTCATACGTCAGTGAAACGCAGAAAAATAACTTTCAATCCTTAAATAGACGTGTTGATTATCGTCGTGCAGGTAATACCCATTACTGATCTCTGGTGTTGCATGGTAAGCAACAAAATTACGGTGTCATTATAGTGTTTCCAGCTTATAAGTGACCCCCGTTTTTCTTTTTTTAAACAGCTTTAAATTGAACTTAGAAGAGCGGCAGTTAGCATGTCGATTTAGATACACACCGCGTAACTAAAACTTATTTTTGGGAGACGCCCTTATTTGTAGCTGAAGCCCCAGTCCCCTGTACAAAAGAATAACTTAGTTGGTTTTCCCTGTGAATATACCTATGTGACCCCAATAGATACACGTGGTATATTTGCATTGCTATGATGATATGTACTAGCCTACAGGACTATCTATATCCGATGACTCAACGAAAATCTATTCCGCAAACCTCACTCGTCATCACTTTGACACACACACACGCACGCTTACAGGCAATTGTAAAAGTCTATATAGGGGTCCTAGACCGTGCCGTATTGAAAGCAGGCAAATATAAGGCTAAAGCATGAAACATGCGTGTACATGTAGCACCTTCCATTTCAATTCATTGACTCGTTCTGCCTACGAGGTAAGTCATGATTTTGTCGTCTGCGGATATTTTTTTTCAAAATCAGTTTGTTTCTTATTGTTGCTTTTTCTAAAATGATCTTTCGGGAATATCAGTAGAGTGCCAAGCAGTTTGGATCCAGATCATGCCCGACAGTTTGTCGGGCCTGATCTGGATCCAAATTGTTTGCAAAGGTAATCAGCAGACGACATTAGTAAGTAAAGGGTTTTTGACTACAATTCAAGTTTAGAGAGTTGACGAGAAATAGCGAATTAGGGATATACATTAAACTTAAAGAGCATCAAACATTTGCCTGCTAAAGCTATTTCGCTGATAAACTTTGTCAACAGCCGAAGGCAAGTTCAGGTTAAAATGTTGGGGATTATCTGGATCCATACTGTTTGATAACCTACTTGTATTCCTAAAGACATATTTTTAGGAAACAATGATCTCGAAAGAAAATTCAGCCATTATTTAAAGTTCAGACAATACTGTTACTTGAATCGTTTTTTTAACACAGGCCATTTCAATGCATCGCCTTTAGATGTACAGTGAAGTTTATGAGTCAGTATAAGCAGTGAAGCATAGCTTAATGCACGAAGATTGTGCCAGTTAAGCAATTTTAGCGTGAAGTTGTGATTGTTTTTTATCAGTTTAAACACGTGTTTTGGGTGCTCAAAAGAACCATATCATCGAGACGATTGTTTTGAGTGCACACAACATATTTTTGGTTGAGAAATAGGAAAAATAATTCTCTGTTACGCACTCTTATCTGTGGGACTGACGAATAACCTCCACTAACCTGTATTAGCCATGTTTTATTTATATCGCTAGGTTCACTTGGGGACTAATTCAAAGAAGAGCAGCAAAAACACACCAAAATTTCATCTAATCCCAGCCTATACAAAACTCATATTTATGTGGAAAAAATAAATTCAATTACGCGGTATATATCTAAATTCATTTCTCTAATTATTTTTTCAATTAAAATCACCATTTAAGAATAATTAGCAAAAAACGGAGGTCACTTAAGTTCTGGAAACACATTAGTACAAAATTATAGTGTTGTTGTTTTCGGTCTAATGCCACATCTTAGCAGAATGCTGACAGTGTAATTGCACTGTGTCGACGTTGCTAGAGCATCATGAATTTTAGCAGCATCCTTAAATGTCTTTTGTTGTTACCATTTCCGATAAAGTGCAGTTTCAGATCAGCACGTGCTAGTAGTATCTGACAGTCTAACCTGTAAGATTTGCACGCTTTTTGAGTGATTCTAAGCAATAAACACCCTGAGGCCTCCAGATGAAATACTTCCATGAACAGAATGGGCAAATCAAAACAGATTTACGGTTTTCCATCGGGCAGTGGTTGCTGGACAACGGGATATGTGGATTTTAAAAATCAATTCAGAAACAAAGTTTTTACACATCATTGCATGTCGTCGTTCGTTGCATATTTTACCGAATACATGTATATAACATTCACGGTCCATTATAGTTTTTCGTTTAATTTAATCACGAAATAGACTATTTGTTAATTTTAAGACTAGATCAATTCTAACTGCAATCAGAATCGTGTGGAATGTAGCTAAATAGTATAATGTAATAGAAACCAACCATATTGATATTTTATATCTAGAAACAACTTTTTCATATTTCTGCATAAAAAACTTATGAGGAACCGCCCTTGCGAGAGGACCCCAGGGTTTAAACCCACATGATCAAACAAGATTTGACTTGCCAACTACCTGTGAGTTTTCATGTTGATATCTTTTTTGTCCAAATCAACGAAAATGTATGAAAAACGGCAACACAGTTCGTACATGTATATAATGTATGAACATGTAATGTATAGTAGGCAAGAGTGTCAATGTTCGTCCCCGCACACCATGTAATTGCCAGCGCATCGTTTTTCGGTTGTTAGCGTAATGCCGAACAGCGAGCCAGTTCAGAACAGACTCGAATAAATTGTAATTTAAGACTCGGGCCAAAAAGTTGTACCACATTCATGCTGTATGACACTTTAGTCAGTTCCGCCCTAAGATAGTTTTATGAAGACAGTCTGTCACCTGCATCTCGGAAACAGACGAACAGATGTGAAACTTGTTTTTAACTTGTTTTTTTCCTTCAATATTAAGCCTTTTTATCTACCTGTTACCACCGAAGGGTAAAGTATGTATAGATTCTTCTTCAGGCGGCATGTAAAACATGTAGGAAGGTTGAAGTGACCTAGAGCATGTATCTAAAAACATACTTATTCACCCTAAATGAGCCGCGACATGAGATTTCTAACAATTTGATATGTGCGGCCAGCAAAGTCTCAGACCGGCCTGCGCATACGCGCAGTCTGATCAGGGCCTTTGTTAGTCGCTTGAGTATTATACTGACTGAACATCATTTGGAGTTTCTAAGCCTTAAAGGCTTGTCTGAGTCTACACGTGTCAAAATGCCACATTGCTAGAAATCACATGTCATGGCTCAAATGTTAATACACTAATAAGGTTGAGCAAATAGTGAAACCGAGATCAGATCACTCATGAAGGAGCGGGCTGCTTAAAGGCTACACTGTTTGCCACTCTATCAATTTTGTTTACGCTTTTCCACTGACACTTAAAAGGCTTTGCACTGCCAGACATGAGGAGATTTGACGTCCAATTTAAAAGGTAAATACGGTAAGATCGCCAACGAAGGAAATGTACTATGAACTCGAACAGTATCTTCCCGACCTTGACCCAGCGCCCCACTTAAAATTCATTTTTATAGGAGTTTACCCTTCAAGGATTTGCTGGATCAGGGTGGGAACATACTTTTATACGAAAAATTATTGAATCATCCCCATTAGTGCGTATGTCACATAGAAAATGAGTTCGTGGTACTCAGCGTAAAACAGCAGAGTTTTGGTAAAAATGGTTAGATAAAAGTAAGAAGGGTGCAAAGATCGGGAATCGATACAATCAAGTACCACACCTGGCCCAGGATACCAATGGGAAAGTGACAAACTCACAGTTAGACACCACAAACGAGAGCCAAGAGGTCAGCCCTTTCCCAGCAGGTGACCACAAAGCACATATAAACACACGCTCACAAAGACACAGCAAACACAAGACAGAACAAAACATAAAAGATCCACAAAAGAAGTACTGCCTTGGAACGGTCAGTAAAATATTTTACTGGATGGCTTAAACCGGTTTAACGGCGCCAACCTCACCCTTAATTCAGATGTGGATCAAGACACATAGATATTTGGTTTGCATGAAAGACCCTAACTTATCAATGCATCATCTCCTAAAACATATAAATCAAGATATAACAAGGAGATAAAGCAAAGATAAGACTCAGTAAATAAAACTGAATACCGGAGCAAAAGAAATCCAATCAGGTAAACCCCGGTGGGCCCGACAAACAGCCAAAGCATCAGGCCCCCACCATCTCATCAATAGATAAGCCTTTAAGTCGGAACCATCATAGAGTCTGAAGTCCGACCCACCGGCGTGCAATTAAAGAGGAAAGCAAAGTTGCCAACCGTGATTGGGTTGACCACCAAGCATGCAGTCTGTTGCAATACATTAATGTTATAGCCAATCTTTTTTATAATTAAGAGGATAAAACATTCTTTTTCTTATATTAACGTTTGCCAAGCCCGAGTGAGATAATGTGTTGCAGCCCGAACCGCGAAGCGGTGAGGGCTGCAACACATTATCACACGAGGGTTTGGCAAACGTTATTATACGGAAAAGAATGTTATATCAGAACAGATTGTTTATTTGACATAAACCTTACAGTTTCTAGTCAATCATATATACATATTACACAATATATCTGTCACGTTTCATGAATATTGTACGTTCATATTTTCGCTCATATAAAAGGCATAAAGGAGTATCATAGTTTAAAGTGCAAATTATCGTATTCTTAGTAAATGACAATCATGGAGAAGTAATTTCTTACTGTTAGAATTTGGCTTAATATTTGATGTTTTGATGGAGGCTGAGCCAAATCCAAGCAGGAGCATTACCAACACAAAGAGGGCGACATGTGCCACTCTCATTGTATCGATAAGGTTTTGCTATCGTTGCGAATGAGGTTCCATATTGATGCGTTTTAATAGTCTGAAATCAGTTTTTTACCGTAAATATTTATGAAAAGGGTCATAAAGGCTCCCGATCGCCATGTAGACGTAATCATGGAATCTACTCGACGTTTGTCATTTTTTATCCGTTTTACCAGATCTAAATAATATCCGACATGGACTGTGGCGACACAACGCCGCACCAACGTCGATGCACCGTCTCAACGTTTCATCAACATCGGTAAGGCGCTGTTCCGCGTCACGAGACCACATAAGTCCTCTTTATTTCAATAAGATTGTAATATAGATGTAACCTGTATAATATACATTTTCTCAATTATCTACTTAATCTGCATTACCGTTAGATATTCACACGCACCATGGGATAGGGGATAAAGAAAGTAGATTCAGATAAGTCGACTCGTGTGGGCCATCTCATCTGCATCTGTTCTCCTTTCATGTATTATGTTAACATTTTTAAACATAAATTTTTTAAACATGAATTTTATAGGGAATACGCACATACTGCAAAAACGCAGGATTCAGTTTTTATGCGTATACAACTTAAGATGCATCTTACGTATTAGCATTCACTGACGCAGGTGTCTCTTACTTTGTCAATAAGAGTGACACGAGCACCAATGACTATTACAGGGCTCTGTCTACCTGAGAATGCATCACAGATTAGATTTCATAGCGGTAAATTATATGCGTTCAGTGGTCAATCGATTGAGGTGCATGTAGCACACACAGGCAAACAGAGGCCTGCAATATAATAATGCTTACCGCATTATATTTCCCGAGTTCCCATCTTGTCGAAACGAAACGCAAGAAAAGGTCTCAGGACAAGCAATATACAAATACATAAAAATACCACTACTGTCGTGCCAGCCAAGAGTGAAAGTGACTTCAAGTCTTGCTTACAAATTATTATATCGTCATTGTTATAAACCTTCCTCTTAAGCATCAGCAGTTCTAACTAATTTTATTCATTTGTATGCAGAAATGTCCACCGTAACATGAAGCGTACAACAAATTCACACCGGATATGCGGCAATCGAAAACGTCAATATTATCGACAAACGTAGACAAAACATAGTTAGAAACATAGTTTTCGATTGCCTTTAGTCGCCCGACTGGTGACAATTGGCAATCGAGAACACTGGTTGTCGCAATTTCTGATCCGCGTCTGTCGATTGTTAAGAGAGTTTTTGATTGCCGTATATCTGGTGTGGAAACAAAATTATTTTTTTCAACAGAAACATGAAAAATGTAAATTATGCCTAGTAGCCCTTGTTTCGGATTGTTTTGGCTATGTATTCAGTAGGCCTATATTCAATAAACACTTCAGAAAGGCGGCAATCGAAAACGTTAATACTATCGACGAACCGAGATCTAAGATCGTTAGAAGCAGAGTTTTTGATTGCAGTTTGTCGCCCGACTGTAAATTATTCCTAGTAGCCCTTGTTTCGGATTGGTTTGGCCTCGTATTCAGTAGGGCTATATTCATAAACACTTCAGATAGGCGGCAATCTAAAACGTAATTACTATCGACGAATGTAGATCTAAGATCGATAGAAACATAGTTTTTGATTGCCGTTTGCTGCCAGACTGGTGAAAAATGGCAATCGAAAACACCTTTTCTAGCGATTTGTGATCCGCGTTCATCGATTGCTCAGAGCGTTTTCGATTGCCGCCTTCCGATATGATAAAGGAGTGTATTTTATGGTAATTAAAATAGTTTGGTCATTTCTACATAAAACATTAGCGACGATATATCTTAACTTGCAGACGATGTCCCTGAGCGGGCTTAAATGGCATTGCAGCCCTCTGCAGCCATGTATTAATGGGAATGAAGCCCGCGGACAGTGATTTGTCGCATTGCGACACGTTAAATTTAGATGAAAAATACAACTGTCAGCGATTGAAACAATTTATTGCGAGTGCTGAAGTCAGCAACATAGCTAGATGCTCTAGCAAAACGAATGAGTTGAGAGATAAAGACTCCATAGGATGTAAAATGAGGAACATCACCATCTAAAAATGGGAAATTGACAGTTTCAAAATCAAAGTCGTCACGTTTATCATAAATTTTGATAGAAACAATATCATCAGAAATTGACAAATGCAAGTCTAAAATGCGGCTTCGGTAACCGAGGTATTGGCTTTATTCAGTGGGAGCTCTGAAGGGTATATTTGATTTGCCATATTGTCAAAATAAACATTATTAATATTTAAAATATCATCCAGATGTCTGGATTAGTGTTAAACGCATCAATAACATCAGCCTGCTTATCAACAGAAAGAGACATCAAAATGTCCCTCTCATAACAAAACAGGAATAAATCTGCAACCAGGGGAGCACAATTAGTGCCCATAGGAATCTCAACTACTTGTCTATACAGCTTGGTGCCAAGTCGAATAAAAATGTTGTCCAACAAAAAGGTCGGCGCATCACATACATTTTAGCACGATATTTTTAGGTTTTTCTGAAGTAAAATATGCATTTCTTTCATTACATGCAAGGTAAGGAGAACCTTCTCTCTGGAAGATTCTTTCAATAAGATCAATAAGTTTATCTTTACATTTGCATGTTGTCAAGGTTAAACCAAGGGCAGTTATCCGCGCGGATGCCCAAAAGTATGTCGTCACAAATATCAAAATCGCACTAATTTATTTTGAAAACTTCTTTTAAACCTAAATTTGTTAGGCAGTTTTGTATTGTATCAAACAACATCAATGCATTTAAGAACTGAATTATATGGGGTTATATTATCAACATTTAAAAATCGAAACACTTATCTACGGTGGATTTTTAAGGCCATAAATAGTATGGGTATATTCGTTTCTTATCAATTTTCACGAAAGGGGGATGTATCAAATGTAATAGTTTCCTTAAGAGTAAAGCAAACAAAATAAATTTTACACACATTATAGTCTGCTATATGGGAAAGCAGCATGCATAAAATTAAAAAAAACGATTCGGCACCGTAATTGCATAAAAGGGAAAAATGTATGACACTCATTTCGCACGAAAAAAACTGAGTTAAGTGAATTTGACAGAGAAACATTCTCTATAAAATGTTTCTGGTGATCACAAAGTTTACAATATCAATACTAATATTATGAAAGCACAAAACCGCCATATTCATAATTAATTGTTGAAACGTATAATTAATTAGAAGGTCGTCAAAGCATTTGTGTTAAAATAATATAATTGTATTATTCATTATATAATTCTTTGCAAGATCATACGATTATAATATTACATTGTGCAATTAATACACTACTATTTTAAAAAAACAAGAATTAAGAAAATGGCCAATTTAAGGTCACTACTGGCATCAACATCCAATACTAATTAGGAGTAGTACAGTCCAAATATGCCAAACTATGGTCTCGAAAAAATCAGCGTATAGAAGTATTTTTCATTAAGTATGTAGAATTAAAGACATGTTCCTGCTTGATATATTTTGCTATGGTGCCAATCCTGAAAATGCGGTAAAAGGAAGCAGGGGAGATAATAAGACAATGCCCTAATTTTGATCATATTATGTTACAGTAGCGCTCATGTAGTCGTCGAATTCGCAGAACTAATATGCAAACAAATGCTTTTATTTCCTAAAGGAAGGTATGGCATAATCTGGTTGATGATAAGCAGTAATGTTTCTTGTCTTTCACACAATATATAAGATGAGTATACGATCAATGTACATAAACCCAATGTATGTGCCATTTGATAGTGTCTTGTGACTACTATCAATATTATTCTTAGGAAAAGATGTTAGCCAACTACTTACAATTACGACTTATAGTGACTATGTTGATGAAGATATTTTCACGAGTATAAACTTTTGTATTTCACTGATCCTTTGAATGGAGTTTAAAGTAAAAATGCGACAAAAATCAGGAATCAATACAATCAAGTACCACGCCTGACCCAAGACACCACATGGGAAAGTGTAAAAAACACAATTTGACATCAAAAACAAGAGCCAAGAGGTCAGCCCTTTCCCAGCAGGTGACCACAAGGAAGCAAGGAACAGACGCGAAATCTTATGAAAGATGTCTTTCTAAATCGTTTTTCTGTGAAGTTTTTAAAAGATGTTTGATATATTTTTCATTATCAACAACATAACCATTCATTAAAATAACTGTCATTCAAGCCAACTTAATATAACTGGTTATCTGCCAAAGATGTCTTCTAATTTAACATTTAATATACAACTTGTGTAAGAGAACGCCTTCTTGTAGCAAACGTGAAATGTTTAAGAACTAAGAAACTTCGCGTCGATTTCTATGTGTTATGATCAAAATTATATTAAATTTTTAATTAAGCTTTTTATGAGAATATGGGTCGTGAGATGGCGTTAATTCGCTTATAACATCCCGGCGTCCTACTTGTTTTGCTGAAAATAATGAAGGTCTTTGGTAGAAACAGAGGAAGAAACAAAATAAAAACAAAATACTAATTACTGAGGAATTTACCTTTGATCAAGATTATTAATAGGATCTTAATATTCCCTTTAAACAAATCCATTGTCATTGTGACAAACATCGCATGGATATCATGCGACCGTCTGCATGCCTATACCATTCATTGTTTTCTATGGTTTCCTCATTAATTGCATGACGGTGAGTCAGACCTCAGACTCAATGAAGGACCTGACCTAAAACTTCTATCGATGGGTTGGTGCCTGATATTTGTCTTTGGCTGGGCCCACCTTGGCTTAACTTGAGGTTTCTTTAGCTCTTACTATCTATAAGTCATGAACCATTTTCGTTTGTTTCATCATAGTATGTTAATTTGATTTGATTGTTTCTCTGTGATGATGCATTGCTTAAGTTAGGGAACTTACATGCGAGCTAAACATTTTGGGTTTTTTACCAACACCATAATCTAGTGCGAGTTTGGCACCAGTACAATACATATAGTGGGTTCGGCTACTGTCCATTTGAAGGCTGTGGTATTGATTCACTCGTTATTTGTGCTCTCGTTGTCTTGGGGCTTGGCGTGATTGGTCCTTGTTTTGATATGCATTACTTAGTGTCTTTTCAGCTTTGCGATCATCTGGCCAAGGAAGAAAGAGCTGGTTGCTTTATTAATTGTCTTCTTGCTGTTGAGTGTATTTAGTGCTCTGTGTATCTTCCTCACGGTGTCGATGGTTGGGCTGCAGTGTGTGATTGTGGCATCTCCTGGTCATACGTATTTACTTTTTGATGTATATTACACAATCATGTTTGTGTTTTCTCTTTCTTAGTTCATTTACAGTAAAACCTGTGTAGAAACGGCCACTCAAAAATAGACAAAACAAAGATTTTAATGGCTAATTGGTAGCTTAATGAAGATCGAAAGTATTGCAGAACTTTTGACATGCAATAAGCGATAATTGGTCTTGAAAAACAAGTTTTGGTCTTTTTGAGAGTGGCCGTTTTACACAGGTTTTACTGTACCTTATTATCGTTACCATTACTCTTTCTCACTAGTCATGATATAGTTTTAATTACCACTTCTTAGTTACATGTACTGAAACACTTGGTTTATAAACGATAATCACACAAGCAACATTGTAAAGTGGTTTTCTTGCAATAACAGGTACACTGGTGAATAACATTCTTGTTAAATTCAACACGGGAACTAGTCTCGGCTGTAACGCAATAAGTTAAGCAGTTTCCCAAATGCGCTTTGAGTAACCCCAATATAACTCCAAGGCGCCGCATCTGAATCGACAGTGTACAAGCGCGGAAAAGCCGAGCCAATGGCGGCATGAGTCTAGTGCCTCTTGAAGGTGTACAGATCGCATGGGAGTTAAAGGGAACTAGATGAGCGATCAGGCTAGGTGTAGGGTTGGCTGAAACTAGTTGAATCCCATAGAATAATTTGCAATTAAATTGTTTTTTAAAGCAGTCTTGTGATTAAAGGATAGTGCCTCGACTAGTTTGCTTTTTTATCATTCCTATTAGAATTAACTCTATATTTTGAATCGTGTCATTGTCCTACTTCGCCAAGTTGGCAGATAAAACGTTAGATAAATGTTTGTAGGATATGCTGGTTATTATCATTCTCTATTTAAAAGAGGAAAGATCCCCTTTTCTATGAGAATTATCGCGACTTAGCTTTGATATTTGCATTCCTGCATCATTTGAACATTTAAGAAACGTCCTTAAGGTATAAAGATTGAATTGTAGCGTAAGGCAACGTTAAATAAGCATAAACATGTATTTTCAAATTAACTGTCACGTCAGTCATTTAGCATTGTCAAGTAGCCATGGAATCCTCAGATGGTGTAGAACCAGAGATCGACTTTTCTCCTTTAAAGGAGAAGAGGTATGTCTATTATAGTTCAGAAATGTGTGTTCTGTCACCAAAGTGAAAGTGTAGATAGCCTGGGTGGGGAAATGCCCAATATTTATGTCGTGTGAAAGAAGTCTGTAAGCTGAGGTTAGAAAATGATCCACATAATTATGGTTCTAAGGATATAGAGCAGATATTGCAATCATCGGTCAAGAGGATACCTAAATTTCACAGGCCTTGTCATCAATACTTCACAAATCAGATCAAATCTGATAGATTCTTATCAAACCATTCAGTATAATGTGTATAAGAAACAGAATCAGAAGTTAAGAGAGCTTTTAGATCGCATGATAAGCGCTCATTCAGTAGCAAACAGTCTGCAAACCATTTATTTAAAGCATAATACAATCATATTATTGGAAACTAATTATTTTATGATCTCCGAATTATAAGTTACAACATATAGTTATAAACATCGCGTGTATATTGCATGTTGGTGCTTCCAGAGTATTAGTTTTGATTTCATGAAACATTGTTACTCACTTTGTGATCACAAGAAACATTTAACAGATTGTTTTTGTCTCTTATAGTAACTTAACTTAACACTTTTCGTGGAATATGGCTAGTATATGCTTTTTTCTATTATGTAATAATAATAACCTATTTTCAAAAGATTTTCTGCATGTTAAGTGCGCATATAATAGACTATAATGTCTGTAAAAGTTAGTATGTTCCCTCTACTAATAAGGAAAATAATACATTCGATACACCCCTTTTACGCAATTTATAAGAAACTTATTTACCCATATTTATTTATGACCATACTAATCCACCGTTACGGTAGATAAGTGTACACTGTCAAAACATCTCTACATAATTTCATTTCAGAACTGCATTAACTTTGTTTGAAAATAAACGAAACTCTTTGAGAAGTTGAATTAAGGCTTTCGAAACGAATTCAACTGTAATTTTGATATTTGTGACGTCATACTTTGAGGCAGCCTAGCGAATTACTGCCCTTGATTAAATCTTGGCAACATGCAAATGTATTAAATATAACCTATTGTATAATAATTTTCCCCAAAAATCTGCTGTTATACGCTGAGTACTACGAGACCATATTTTGGGATGTTTGGACCCGGCACTACATAATAAATTATGTATATTACAAATCGAAAGTATTAACTGCGTTTTTCTATGCTCAACCCATTTAAAGGCCAACATTGCTTCCCGGGGGAAACGCATCTTTGCTCTATAATTGTAACAGTGGTCACTAATTAATGATAACTAGAATTGTCAGAGGATCTGACTATAGCCCACTGCAGCGCTTTTCATGCTTTAAATGGCAAAGTTCTAAAGCTATTGAGCAGAAACAAACTTTGGGGGAGTTCCACCCTATATGGAATTTACGTAGGGTTCTGCCCACGCACAGAATTTTATAAAATTTTGTAGAAAGATTGTCTATAACATGTGTGTTCTATTTGTGAGATATTTACCCATTCAACTATTTCAATTGCTTAATTTAAATAATTTTAAATTTTAAAATAAAAAAAATGGACACCCTAATTAAAAGTGGCTCAAGGCGACAAGATTTTTGATTTTTCAACCTAATTTATTCTCAACATGATGCCTAGTAATTTGTTATTATGTATGTACCATTCATGCATTTCAATGTATAAAATAAACAAGTCCGCATCAAACTTTGTTTGAAGGTACCCCTAAATTTAACATTTTGAAAATATTTTCAATAAATTAAATTGTCAATTTTGCCTGGTTGCTGTTCTTGTCAACCTATGAAATTTATATCAAATTTGTCCATACATGTGTTTGTTATAATCATAAAATCTCAAGGAAAAATAAAACCGGTAAAATGGAGTCTTTATGGTCAAAATTTTGCAGAATGTAAAAATCAAGATTTTATGTAAACTTCCAGCAGTATGCATAATTTACATAGAGTTCCGTTCTGCACATGCATAGTTCTTGATGATATTATGCCAATTGACTGTTTGACTCATAAGTATTTTGTTTATCGCTTTTCCTTGTTTGGTTACAACATTTGGTATTGTGTAGTATGTGACAATAGGGGTACCCCTCAAATAAGCCAAGTTTGCATCTATCAGAAATCAGAATTTCTAAAATTGATAATTATTAGAACAATGCTTATGTGTGCGGTACACACATTACCATATCTATCACATAAAATGGTTCTTTCAGAATAATTACTCAAATTCAGCTGTACAAATTATATTAACAATGTTTGGTTTTTAATTATGGTGTGTTACAGTTCTTGTCAACCTTTCCCATCTATATATAATCTGACTATATGTATAAGGATAATATTCACAAGATTTGATGCCCGTAAATATATTTTGTTTCAATGGTGAGTCAGACTTTTGTTAACTGAATAAATATTATTGAACTCATTATAAATATTAATGCCCAGTTTTACAGAATTGTTTCGTATGTCAGCATTATGATTATGAGGTCATTTGAGAATTAAATTCGCGATTCTATAACCACGATGGATATAATAGCACAAAGACTGTTTCACCTCGTCTAATGCCAGATGTTCAGTATGTATACATTCAAAAATTCGCTAAGTGTTTCTTAATATTTGAAAATCCATTTATAATCTTAAAAGGTATCTTCTTATTTTCATCAACTTCATTCTATTTACTAGAGGAGTTTTAAAGCTTTAGTTGGAATATTGATGATTTTAAATGGGGTTTATGATAATTATTTTTGGGTACTCTTTTGAAATGTTTGGCGGATAGAACTTAATGCAGGAGAAATAACCACAATCAAAACCAATTCAGATTCAATGCAATTCAAATAAGATTCTGTAAACCATTCATTAAAATTTACACGTTGAGTGACTAGGGGACTGCAAAATAAGGATATCATTTAAATAATGAGGGAAAAATTCCATAATAGAAATAAACTTTAAAAATTTAAAACTTAAGGCTCAGTTTCACTCAGTCTCTGTATGACACTAAATGAAAGTTTTGCAGCTCTCATGCCAGTCCTAGCACTGGCTTAAATGGTCTTCTTCTTTCAGAAGGACCAGAATATGAAAATACAACACTTTATCAATGAACGTTGGAAAGTTTAACCCAATACAAAGACAGCTGGTGTGAAATCCAAGTTCTCTGAAAAAAAGAATCTACCAAAATAGTGAGAACGTACACAATTTCTTAAGCACTTGTCAATGACCTGGTTTCACTTAGTTCATGAGAGCTAATGAGAAGTATGCCCATAGTCCTGAACCAATTTACCCTCAATATTCGATTCGAAGGGACATAAGATAGAGGAAATGCTAGGTGCAACAGGAACATAGAATGTAAATGGAGACGATGAATTACCTAGCATAAATCCTAATCTGTTTTTTCAATGGCTGAAAGACATTAAGAGCATTAACACCTGTTGGCTTTAGTCCAAAAATAATTTGGTAACAAGTGGAAAATCAATTCACAAATGATACCTGCTGGATATCCGCTGTATAACTAAGTTCTAGACTGAGAGCTACTTATCAAGGGCTGCTTATAAAAATGCCAGTTTTATGCTATTGGATTAGCTAAAACTTCTGAGGCCCAAAAATCTTGGACCTAATTTGGATAAAGATAGTAAATATTGATAGGCAATGCGTTTTTAGAATAATACTGGTGGAAAAACTGTTAGACTTCGAGCTAAAAAAGGTCCTGCTCCCCCCTAGGGAATTTTGCAGACATATCCTATCTTAACGAAAATTTCAAGCCGCATCTTTTAAGAGATGTTTGCACTCTGTGCTCTGGTGTGTTAGTCTCTGACAGCCTGTTACATATGTTACTGTAACAAACTAAGGAAAAAATCAAAATGAAAGTTTGCGTTACAGATAGAAGACATTAAACCATCTAATATTTCAAATTTCTTATGTAGTTTGTAAGCTGGATGCCTAAGCTACATAAATGCAGCATTTCAAACAAAATTTCAGCCTTCAATGGTGTTATATGCGTTACATAGATTAAATTTCCCTTTGAAAGTTGAAATCGTGACTAACATCATTCATTTTACAGACAATTTGTGCATTTTACAAGTGTTTTTAATCTTAGTTTACTAAAATACTCATTTGACGAAAAGAAAAAACAAATTTTGCTTTTCTATCTCAAATACATTGTTTTATATGAGCTATTAAACAACCCTACCCCCAATTTTAAGTATCCAATTTCGGTATCTATTATTGAAGAAAAATATATGAAAATATTTGACGCTCGTGGATATCTTACATTTTCGGCACTGTCTTGCTAAGGCAATAAAGAATCATACATTTGCAAGATTGACATCAGGATGAGAGCACTTATTAAAGTATGTAACGTATGTTACATGGCATAATGAATGAGCTAGGAAATTTTCTTGGAAGTAAGAGATGATATTTCAGAAAAATACCGTTTTTCACATTTTTTCCTATTAATCTCTAGCCTTTGGTGCCTAAGTCTTAGTAATTACAGTCATTGCTGATAACAAGCACATGGAATTGTGTTACCTATGTTATATATAACCTTTTTAATCACATGTTTCCTTATGCCTATAATATTGAAATATATAGACATATAGATATAAAATAATAGTTCTCATTTAAATGACACAATTTAATAAATATTCCTATTAAATAAAATTATTCAAAAACAATCTTTATTCAAGTCACCCTCACAATGTCTATCATTGTGTCTGCTTCTATGGCAAAATAATCACCCATTTCATCACAACCAGTAAAATCATGGCATTGTATTAGGACTGCAAACTGAGTACAATCCTGTTCCTCTCCACCCCTTTGGGAATTGTGCAGATATATTCTACCGTAAAGAACAATTCAAGCTGCGTCAAATAAGAGATGTTTGCACTCTATAAACTAGGGGTTTAGCCTGTAATGGTATGATACGTATGTTACCATATCAATTTAAGAATAAATGAATTGAATATCTGAGAAACAGAAAGAAGACATAAAACTATAAAAGATACATAAGAAAAGATTTTTTAACAAATATACAGCTTCCTATGGTGTTATATGTGTTACATTAGTTAAGATTACTTTTTAAAATTCAATTGTGACAAACATCACTTATAAGCATTTCGTGTGATCCTCCTCTTTTGCCATCAAAAGACTTAATTTTCTTTGTATGTGTGGCCAGTGCCAGCGTCAAACAACTTGACTCAGCCAAACTTCAATCCTTAGCATTCTTCAAAAGCAGAAACAGCATGTCAGTGTCATGGGATCAAACACCTGATTAAATAAAGGTTTAATGCCATTTCACATATATGCATACAATGGAGTATGGCTCTGGTATGTATCCCTTCCTGTGAAGTGGCAAGAGCAATCTAACTGCAGCTGCATCTGCATCTGTGCTAGTCAAATGATAACTTTGCTCTGATTTTGCAAAATCTATGTCTCTACCGTGTACCTCTAAGAATTTAAGATTTCTGACATTGGTCAAACAGAAATTTGATAGGCTGCTTTTTTGCATCATTTGCCATGGAACCTATCCAGTCTTTTGGTGCTTAATTCCTCAGGTCTTAGGTCAATAGTATTTTGCTGCGCCCAAAGAACTTTATAAGTTTTGTTTAGTTACAATGTTGACTCTTGATGGTTTTGGCAGACAGTCTGAAACAATTTCTGTTACACCTTGAAAGTTATCTGGTATAAGAGAAAGAATATGAAGTTGGACATTGCCATCAATTATGTTTGCAGTAGGTTGTTTTTGATGTCAGTACATTGAAGCATGTCTTCAAATAATGTAAAACCTATGAGTTCACAGTTTTTACAGCCATATCATTAGCTGTTGCATTCAAAAGAAGGAAAGTTGACTATATGTAGAATGGGATAGCCAGTAGTTCTATATTATGCTCTATGGAAGATTTATACAGAGTAAACAAGTTGATAATGTGCCTCATTTCATTATCCATTGAAAACACTGAAATTGAAAACACTTGCCTCTGACTGTGTAATCAAAAAAGATGTCACGACAATGCCCTTGCTCATTTACTATGACGAGTTATATATGTTACATCCTTTAATAAGCGCTCTTATCTTAGAAACTTAGTGAATCATTGAATTGAAAGGGTCTATTTGCGCTCTGTTCATCCTGCATTTCATTGCTTTACCTGCTGTGATACATCTAGTTCGTTTATCTGAAGGGAAAGAGTTACCTTGGTTTCAGCACTTCAGAAATACTAAGACTTCAAATAAGTTTTTGAATGCTTTGGGAAAGATAATAAGTGCAGAGACATTATAAGATGAAAATATGTGGGTTGCAAGTATGGAAAGGCTACATTTATAAAAGTTTACCGACTAAGATATGATTCTTTATCACAGAAATATCAAGGTACATCAGTTCAGGTACTCATTGCTCTTAATGGCATAGTTTTCCTGTAAAGCTTTAGTCTTTCTCCTTCTTGCAGAGTATCACTTGAAACATATACTCAAAGAGCCAACTATTAGGAATTCATATCAGTTTCCGAATGTTTCAAGCCATAAATGGCACAATTGGAAAGTTGATAATGGCTCATCAATTTTGAGTGGACTGGTGGTAAAATTGAATAACAGTAAATGATTGAAATATTGTGTGATGATTTTACTAGTTGCAAGGAGGCGTGTGATAATAATGATTACCACAGAAGCAGACAACGACAAACGTTTCACATGAGTGTTAAATCGATGAGAAATAGTTTGGACCATTTCATTTATTGTATTTTCTTGTAAAAATGAAAAACTATATTTTCTATTTGTGGCTCTATATTTAGCATTATATGCACCGTATTAGGAAATGTGTCCAAAAGGTCATTGATAACATCTGTAAAAACAGTCCATGGGCTTGATAATCAGAAATGAATATAATTTCTAGTGTTTTGGCACCAAAGACTTATAAGTACACATTAAGTGTCCTGATCTTAAACTTAATGACAGCTTTCAGATATATGAGCAAGACAGACTAAGAAAATGAAAAATATCCACATGCTGTAATCGCTTTCATGTGTTTTACTTAAACGGTAATAACAAAATTCGCTTCTCTGTAAAACTGGGAGTAGGGCTGTGTATTAGCTCCTATAAGACAATATATTTAAGATAGAAAAGCAAACTTGGTTTTTCCTATTCATCAATTGAGTATATGTTTGTAAAATATAATAAAACAGTTTGAAACCAAGTCATAGAAGTCGTTTAAATAAATGACGATAGCCACAATTATAGCTTTTAAATTATAATTAGGTTCATGTAACGCACATAACACCACAGTTAGCCGTATTAATGTTAAACAGCTTCCATATGATGGAAAGACATCCAGTATAAAGACTATAAGAATGTCATTTTATCAGATAATTTTAATGTCTTCTTTTAGTAGCTCAAACATTCAAATTTCTTATTCTCAAATTGATATAGTAACATATGTAACAAGCTGTTACAGGCTAACGCCCCGACTTACAGAGTGCAAACATTTCTTATTAAATGCACCTTGAATGGTTACATAAGATGTAATTTGTCTGCAGAATTCCAAAGGGGATTAGGATGGAGCAGGCCCTTACTCAGCTTGATGTCAAAATACTGTTTGATGATTTTACTTATCACGCTAACATATGTAACGCTCTCTGATCTTTAAAACTTGATGACAACTAGCAGATATATAAGTCTTTATCATAGGAGCCAGTTTAAAATCCCTAAACAATGTAAGATATCCAACAGCTGCAAGTTTTTTCATAAATTTTAGCTCAAACTTTCCAATTACATTTCCTTTATTTGATATAGTAATGCATGTAACACGCTGTTTCAGACTAACGCCCCAACATAGAGAGTGCAAACGTCCCTTTTTCGATGCAGCTTTAATTGTACTATAAGAAGGAATATTTCTGCAAAATTCCCTCGAGGAGATTAAAACATTTTTAGGCATATCTTACGTAAAGACAATGAGCTTGCCCATTTATTACATCAGGTAACATATGTTACAGCCTCTGATATTAAAAATTTTGCAACAAACTTGCAGATTTATGAGTCTTTTCGTATAAGCAAATAAATCCCAAACAATGAAACACATTCATCAACTGCAAATATTTTTAACTATGTTTACTTTAGTTTTAATACCAAACATTTCACCTTAAAACTGGGTAGGGGTAGGGTTGTTTAATTGCTTATTCCAGAAAAAAATATTCAAGCTAGGGAAACAAACTTTAATTTTTCTGTTAGCCGATTGCATAAGCTAGTCAGACATGGTTAAAAACATTTTGCAAAACACACAGAGAGATTGTGAATGTGAATGATGTTAGCCACACTTGCAAATTTTAATGGGTTATCTGATTTATGTAACGCATATGACACCTTAGGAAGCGACAATTTTGTTCAAATGGCTGTCATATGTAGTTATGATATCTAGTGTGCAGACTATATGAATGATTTCTAAAAATAAATATTTTAATGTCTTTAATTTGTAGCCCAAACTTTCAATTTACTTTTTCTTAGTTTGATTAAGTAACGTATGTTACAGGCTCTTACAGACTAACGTCCCAGAGCACAGAGTGCAAACATCTCTTAAAAGACTCGGCTTTCAATTCTCTACATGATAGGATATTTCTGCGAAATTCCCTAGGGGGGGGGGGGGGGGAGAGAAAACCCATTCTCAGCCATCCGTCTATGTGGTTTGAAAGACCTAACTGGGATACTTTATTTGAAATCACTTATGAACCAAAACTGACGTAACTCATTTCATGCCAATTATGACACTTTTACCGGTGTCCAAATTTTATAAAAATTTACATGCATAAAGTGGATGCATTTGACCTACTTTTCTGAAAAATTATGGGTTGACAAAAACTGGAACATGGTAAATATCAGGACAGATTCTCCTATAGACACTAACTTTAGTGTTCAATATGGGGATAATTCAAAATTTGATGGGTCAGAAAAAAATATCTAGATGTATTCATATACATTAATGGTAGTATGGTATACCCTGGGGAGTCTTCGTTCATATTCCATTCAAAGAATGTAGCAGTCAATAATGATTATGATTTGAGACTGATATTTAATAGGTAATATACTAGTACAAAGAGGGTGTATATCAAGGTGCCCATCTGTGGCCTAACAGCCTTCGAGGAATAAAATAATTTCATTTTTGTAGTTGTTATAATGTAAGTATTAAACATACAACATATTATTGAAATCCATGCATGGGCAGATTTGGAACTCCCCCTTTCTGACAGCACTCAAGAGCTATAACTTTGCTACAAATACGCAAAATATGGGAGGTATCCAATCCTAACCTAGATCTTATAAATATAAATGCATTAATATAATTTGGTGAAAACATTTCTATTTGTTCTTAAGATATTGAGCAGAACCGAAATTTTGATGTCTATCAAGGTCTATTACTCTGTTACAAATTTAATAAAAAAAGACAGGTAAAATCCTATTTAGTGCTTGTCAATATAAATGCATTTATAAAGTTTGGTCAAATTCTGTCAGTTTGTTCTCAAGATATTGAGCGGAAACGAAGTTCTGGTATAAATCAAGGGCCATAACTCTGGTACAAGTATGCGAAAAAGGATATGTAACGATCCCAAGCTAGATCTTGTCAATATGAAATCATAAATAAAATTTGGTAAAAATTTGTCAATTTGTTCTCAAGATATTGAGCGGAAACGAAATTCTGGCATAAATCAAGGGCCATAACTCTGGTACAAATGTGCGGACGTCAAGTGCCTGCCAAGTCTATATATACTTAAGGAATAAAGAAACGCAACAGACAAAAATATAATTTGTGCGTGTTTAAATGACGGTTTGGTGAAATCTCTTTTGAAAGTTTCGTTTTGAGTATTTATAGCATGTGATGAAATACCAAAACGTCATTTTAACGCTATATTTTACGCTACACGATGAAAACATATGAAAACGTAAAATGTGACGTTACAGCCAGAATTAAGATCAAGAAACCCCGTTTTTTCCATGATTGGTTATTTGACGTCGACTTGGCAATGTGCAAATTAAACAAGTGTTCAATCATATTCGTAATACAGCTAAATATTGCGTCAAAACACGCTATTTAGATGGTAAGACACACAATGGTAGTGAAGAAACGATAAATGTCTCTTAGAAAAGTCAGGTTTGGGTCGCTGGTGAATAAATGGGATAAGATAAACCTAGAGACATCAGAACATGCTGTCTTGGGAAAAACTGACTTTTCAGATACCGTAGAAATACGCTGGTAAGGTGTTTTTACTGACGTTAGCCAAACAAAACACGGCATAATGCAAGAGAAAACATCTGATTACATGCCGAGAATGAACACCAAACTTGTTAACTGTAGCCTAAACTTTGTCACTGGACTATTTTATCATTAGAAAAACGCATAAACATCATTGAAACCATTAAAACGTAGGATATCAAATTTTTGACGTCAGAATTGGGGTTTTTTTACGTCTGAAGATCTCAAGTCATAATTTTTGAACAAAACGTCCTTGTAATGAATAAATCTCAAGCAGAAAAGAAAGTTTACGCGTTTCACGCAGTATTCAGATTTGACGTTAATGACGTTAAGTCGTTTCAGAATCCTACAGAAACGTCGCCATTTGATCATTTCCTTGATCTGCAATCTATGTCAAGACTTTTTAAAACAATAAACCGATGATTGATTCAAACTTTGCTTTTATTGACCCTATTTCAGCAGTTTACTACCGGGGGTCAGACTGGTTACGCGCATACCAAAATGATTACGTAATCGATAATTACGTTGAACCTGCTGTAATTTGACGGACACATATTGCTCCTATCGATTATTATGATTTGCACTAGAAACTTGCATCATATTGTATGCTTACAATGACTCGAAGTGTTTGTTGCGTTTCTTTATTCCTTAAGTATATGTAATCAGAAAAAAAAATATATATGACTCAGTCCACGACTATACAAAAGCATGCATCGCATGAGACATCAGTGAGCATCCAAAAAGTATATGCGCTAGACTCACAAGGACCATCACCACCTGCACACACAATGTGATAAGGTAGACTACTGTAAATTCGGAAATTTTCGCGAGAGTTTTATTTTCGCGAAAGTTTCGTGAAAATAAAATCCTCGCGAAATGCCAAAATCAGTCTGTCGTTTACTGATGTAATATAAATCATGCCATAGCCGCGAATTTTTAGCGTCACAAATATGTCTTTTAATGCTATTCGCAAAAAAATTCTCGCGAAAATTTCCGATTTTACAGTATGTTACAGATAGAATTTGGTCAGTTGCGCATGCCAAATAAAAATTGACCCAGTGCATAGGCGATGAGTACAACTATGCTACGTGCTGGTTGAAATGAAACATTTTATGAACACATATAGTGAATTGTTCCATGTGTCTGGACACGTAGCTTTCTAGGTATGTAAGAGGTGTGGATAACACATCAGTCCTGACTTGACAATACAATCTTAAACTTGTAAGAAAACGTGTTTGGTTATCTTGCTCCGTGGCATTTCCTTTCCAAAACAAGAGCTCCTTAACAGATTGTCAGTCTAATTCGGTGAACATTAGACAGGTTAATAGGAATTGAGTGACACTTTCCACACTGACACGAGGGACTTGTGACAATATATGAATCTATCATAAGTGTGGGGGTGGGATTGAAAAATCACCGTTTGGAATCACGAACGTTGACCACGAGGGACGGATTTTTCGATCCCATCCTCTTACGAATAATGGATTATATTTCTTGCTCACCATTAAATACCTAATTTTATGCTTCAAAAAGACTCCCAGAAGTTCCTTTATACGCTGCGATGCGACATGATATGATGATACCATTTTAACATAATAATGACGTCATTTGACGACTATGGCGCGTGAGTTCCAATACAACAAATTAAAAGTACAGCACTCACGTGACAGCCTGTGCAAGACAGCATGGGTAAGATAAGACTTTCTATCCCAGGGTAAAATATCAGATATCCGTATCCGGTGTGCAAGAATATGTTTTCTGTACAGATCAGAGTTTAGAGAACTGCTCTCCAATTCTCACCCAGCGTGGAGTATTTGTCTATTACGTGTACCAGTATCGTTATTCCTTAGGATGCCTTTAAATTCTTGTTCAATTTATACTTGACAGAGGCAAAATTGGTGCGTTTTGAAAAACATAACGTAAATCATTCCATGCACGAATTGATGAAGGAAAGAATGGTTAAGGAAAGGTCTAGATTGGGCTCTATAGTTATGCATATTGTCAAAATTTCTATGATTATAGGTAGTAGTTTCTTGTACATTGTACGATGTAACGTAGCTCCAGCTACAGACTTATAACCGAAATCATAAACTGTTTATTTGCGTTGTGTAATTTTAACAATATTGACTAAATCAAGCCAAAGTCATTTCTATAATTTAATAAGACATAATAACGACAACCCAATCAGGGTGAGCGCCAAGGCTCAAACCTGACAACAGAACTACTGCATTCTGAGTCTATCTATGACTAGCTTTCTCTGATCTCGCTCTAGTCTGATAGTTTGATAAAATGAAGTGTATGGTCAACCTTTCAGTATTTATATGCTGTTTCTGGATTCTAGAATTTCCCCTAAACTTTAGATAGCATCGTGGGATGAAAGGCACGCCTGTTTTGCGTTCACAAATGACAAAATTTTGATGGTTAAACTTAAAACATGAATTCGCACATGAATGTCCTGCTATTTAGTTTTGAGTCCATATCCCAACAATAACTTGTTATTGTGGGGACTGATCATTAACTTGAAACATCATCCATAGGCTTGTGAAGCTAGTGGATCGAGCCTATGACCCCTAACTCCTGAGGCCTAGAGATATTCACTTATATCACTTATTGAACTTCACATGCATGATAAAGGTCCAAGAAGGCCTTACTTTTGTTCTTTGCATGAGCTGATGTTTCTAATAGTCACAAGTTAATTCTCATCATATGATGTCCCCACACCCAAAGTGATGACTTGAATATATGCCAAATATTAATTTTAAAGGTCAGGCATGTGATTAGTATACTTTATCGAACCTTTGGAAAACAGAACAGCCTTACAGCCCATTAAGATTACTTTGGTCATTTTGTTACGTCACCTTTCAACATTATTTCCGTCATACTGAGCATACGTTAACGTCACTACGTTACAACGAGGGTAGGTACAAGCTCTGACAGGAGCGCAATGGCTCAGTGGAAGAGTGCTTGACTCGAGACAGAAGGGCTGCGGATTCGAGCCTCACAGGCGTCACTGCATTGTGTCCTTAAGAAAGACACATTAATCCTTACTTAGTACTGTTTCAACCCGGGTAGACCCGTCCCGACATAACTGAATTATTGTCGACTGTGACGTAAAGAATCAAATCAAACAAGCTCTGATTGGTAATCAGGTGCAAGGCTATGTATAATTTTGTAGAGTAGAGACTTTGGTCGTCTGGTGATCATTTCTGTTTTGAGCATCAGAAACAAGTACGGGCGTACTTTGGTCAACCCCAATTTATGCTCTTCTGATACCTGATCATGATTTATTTTACATACTAGAAGCTCTCCTTTAGCCAGACAGCTCCTGTAAGTTTCAGTTAATTCTGTATTTTTTCCACTTTAGGAAAAGTATTTTTCCAGGTCAGTGTATTCTTGGGCCGGAGCGGCAGGAAATTTGAAAAAAAGTACGGTCTCCACACTCTAAAATATTTTAGAAAATCAATCTGACGAAACCTGGGCTTTCACTGTTTATTTTGTTTCTCTTGAGTTTTTGAACAGGAATGAGTGTTGATTAATGATCAAGGAGATGTCCTGTAGAAATAAGTGTGTATTTTGAGTATTTAACTAAAAAGCAAAATGTGTTAGTACTGTGAGACCTGAAGTGTCTTCCATCCCACGTAGGTGTAGCATTTCCTGATGCTGTAGAGTTCTGAAGCAGCTACAATTATTCTTGCACCTCAGTATGTATTGCTTCCAACTGCTTCTTTGAGTCTAAAAAGTGGTTGTCCCATACTGAGTCACTGCACCAGAGCAGGCGACGAATGTCCGCTTTCTTAAGAAACTGTTTCAGAATGTTGTCTGCTTTTTTAGTCTGCTGAAATGTTTAAGAAGCCTCTATGGCAAACAGTGTGGTAAAGATAGGTACCAGTCAACGAGCGCCCGGCGGGCTCTCGCATTATTGAACTCACATACGTGTTAATGAACACGCCACATAACGCATTAGCTAAGAGTTCCGTCCCAATACTAGGAAACACTCCTGCTTCAGGATATCGCGTTAGTATAAATGTACTATTTAATCTATCATGATCTATCATATATGCAGTGACACGAGGAAAGCTTTTAATGTGGTTGTGCACCAGGAGAATACTCAGATAAGACAAGCACCAGCTCTGGCTGATTAAAGGCTTAGCTGATCGCATGAAGAAAGCTTGAACCTCAGTGGCCCAATGAGCAGACTGGTCAGACGGTTGCCCAGGTTGATCGGAGTCTTTGTTAGGCGTACACTCATTCTGTTGGTTTTGTCATGTCATGACTTATTATCCAAATATGATTTACTAAGTACTGCAACCTCGTTTATTCATATAAGCATAGCGTCCTTTTTGTGGGACATAGGCAAACAACGCAGACTAGACGCCGTATAACGCGACGTCTGATCAGGGTCTCCATTGTTTGTATACATAATGTTCTTTTACAATTTGAATGGTTTTGAAAAATACCACCAAACAATCCTTAATGGAAATGGAGTAATTCAATTGATAAGAAAAGGGTATTCAATTTGGCACAAATTGGTTAAAGTCGTACCAAACAAAGGCAGTAAAGAGAAACATTTCGTTACCCCAATCCATCTGCGTTGGTCTCTGAAAGATCATACATGACTTGATAAACTGTAACACTGTTACATTGTTGTAACCAAAGGAGGGTGCAGTTACGGAGACTGATACAGTTCTACATTTCACCTACACCAGTTAAGACATGATTGAAATCAACTAAGGTTCCTAAAGTTACTTCATACTAATTAACGAATTCTAAGCCAAATCTCAATCAAATCTGACCTGATACAAGTGAGTGATCCCCATTCGAAAATAGTATGTGAGTATAATCAGGAAATACCACAACACAAACTGCAGACAAACCCGTGGCATCGTAAGGAAGAGCCACACAACAATCACGAGACACGGGGAAGACAAACAACAAGATGATAGCAAAACTAGATTGGTCATAAAGTAACGCACAACAAAACATAGAACATTTAATGAATCCCACAATGGGAGTAACAATCAACATCGAATCAACAACAACAGAACCACCGCCTTAGAACGGACAGCAGCCAAAGCCAAACCCAAAAAGGGGATACAAAATTAACCTCAACCCTGTCAGGACATCGTTGTTTCGCAATAAGTTCTTTAACATGTATGTGCCGTCAGATGGAATAGCAAATTGACGAATTGATATTTTTTCGTTGAAAATGGTTTGTAAAATAGGCTGTGGTGAGGTGGACTTTGTCCTCATTGCTGCATTCGCATTTTGCAATGGTATAAGCAAAACTCATTTTACCAACCATTTTTTATTATGTCAATTGAGTATACTATACTGTTTTAGACGAAGCACTTGGCGTGTTTGCAGTACTTTTTCGTGGAATGGACACGGATGCCCCCACTGTTGGAAAGTAGAATATTCTATCAAACACAAAGTCAAAAATTGATTTTTATGAACAAACTCTTTCAGTCATGGGATGCTACATGTATGAATTGTTTTTGAACTTGAACAAGACATATTTGTGTTAAGCACTGTGTCCAAGTGTAATATTCTATTCGAAATTCATGGCAAAAATGGCATAGTTTCACGATAAAAAGGGCAATAATTCCTGATGTAATATTGCAATATTGACAATTTTAAAACATGGGAAAGAGATTATACATGTAGTATTAAATAGTTTGATCAGGTTTTATTAAATTTCTGTCTAACTTTGCTTTAATTAGAGACCTGACATTATGAAATTGATATTTTTCGCATTAACAAAGGGTAATAACTCGTTTGACGATATAGACCATTATATTACTCGACAAAGACAAGTTGTACCGGGGTTTACCTGTTGGATTTCGACTTAAAGACTTATCTATTGATGAGATGGTAGGGGCCTGATACTTTGGCTGTTTGTCGGGCCCACCGGGGTTTACCTGTTGGATTTCTTTTGCTCCTGTATTCAGTTTAATTTACTGTTGAGTCCTTATCCTTGCTTTATCTCCTTGTTATATCTTGATTTATATGTTTTAGGAGATGATGCATTGATAAGTTAGGGGTCTTTCATGCAAACCAAATATCTATGTGTCTTGATCCACATCTGAATTAAGGGTGAGGTTGGCGCCGTTAAACCGGTTTAAGCCCTCCAGTAAAATATTTTACTGACCGTTCCAAGGCGGTACTTCTTTTGTGGATCTTTTATGTTTTTGTTCTGTCTTGTGTTTGCTATGTTTTGTGCACGTCTGTTTATATGTGCTTTGTGGTCACCTGCTGGGAAAGGGCTGACCTCTTGGCTCTCGTTTGTGGTGTCTTCTGTGAGTTTGTCACTTTCCCATTGGTATCCTGGGTCAGGTGTGGTACTTGATTGTATCGATTCCTGATCTTTGCACCATTACTTACTTTTAAAGAGCGGACATCACTGGTGTGACGAACGTATGGACGGACGGGTGGACAGGGGTAATATTTAATGCCCCAGCCATTGCCAAGGCGTAGGTACAATAACTGGTGATTATTCTGTAAACCCTCGCGGTGTTTCGTGAAAATAAACATTAAGACTCGCGAAATGGCGAAATCTCTTTGCAATTAACTGATGTAGTTAAATCAAACTCCAATCGCGATTTATTACGTTGCGAATATGTCTTTAAACGCTATTTGCAAAAATATTATTCTCGCGAAAAGTTTTGAATTTACAGTAATAGTCTAGAGCCATAATTAAACATAGGGCCAGTTCAGCAAAGACATGCTTGCAAATTGCAATTATTTTCTTATCCATCAGTTTAAACATGTGTTTGGGGTGCTCAAAAGAACCGTCTCCATGAAATTGTTTCTATTGATCATCCACAACATATGTTTTGCTTAAGGAATAAGAATAATAATTTTCAGTTACGTACTCTTAACTGGGGGCCTATCAAAGTTAGATTTAAATCTAAATGAGCCGTGACATGTGATTTTCAATAATGTAGCATTTTTACATTAATAGTTTCAGAGGAGCATGTGCAGCCTCCTTTTAAGAGTACGCTCATTCAGTAGCTTAACAGCCATAGAATATTCAAGTGATTAGAAAACGCTCTGATCAGACTGTGAGTATACGCAGGCTGATCTGAGTCTTTGCTGGTCGCTTATACCACAGTGTTGGAAATCTCATGTCGCGGCTCAAATTTAGACACTTGAAGAAATGGGTCCGGGATTTTCATAGGGAAAAAAGTAAGTGAGTATGATCAGGAAAGGCACACTGCAGTCCAATCCACGGCACAGTGAGAAAGAGATACGGAACAATTAAAATTATATGACATCAAGAGAGCAACTAGCGAGATGAGATATTATATGAGCGATTTAATGTGTCTTTTTCTGGTACGATCGAGATGTTGTTATTGAAGCATTCAACTCTACTCATAGACATCTAGATGATTGCACGACTTGCAAGACATAAATGACCTAATCTGGTCTATCTAGTTTGTCAAAGCTATTGAACTTTCTTCCAATAAGAAATTGAAAGAAACTTCATTTTATAGAAAAAAATAAAACAAAGGATAAATAATTAAGTAATTTCTAGAGAGTTAGCATCTTTGTTTAACAGTTTGATGCACAAAGTTAAATTTCCATAGGTATTCATGTATGTCTGAATGTCCACGGTACAATTAGAAGTACATATCGTAAAAAAGTAAAACCTGTCTTAAGCCACCACCGAAAAATAGACAAAACAAAGATCTTAATGAGTCTTTTTAAGAGTGGCCGTTTCAGACAGATTTTACTGTACATATACCACTTATTCATATCTCAAAAGTCATAGCTGGTTTCCACACCCAGATTTTATGAGATTCATGAGAGGTATTTGTTTGCTTCTTACAATGTATACCTGTAGGTATAACATAATAACTCTAAAATGACTTTTTGAAGCCCATCAAGTAAGAAAAATACATACACGTGTATATATAAAGTCTATAGCTTACATTTAAATTTACATCAGAAAACCATCCTTGCAACCAGTTGTACGAGGGTCATCCAATAAATAGAGAGAATTTCCTTATAATATAAGAGTGTGTACCACTTTAACATCACAAATATAACCATAAGATGGCATAACTTGTTGTGTATACAACAACATATCTAAAAGATTGACAGAATGTGATGTCGCTTGTTGCTTAGCAACGTAAACACGTACTTAAAGCTTACCTGGCCGGATGCCTTAAATTGGTTGCCATGGTTACTGGCATGTGTAGATCAGTTCAAAAAGCATATATTCTATAAACTACCACATAAGGCAATTACTCGGTAAAATTTATTGACTTCTTATGAAAATGTCAAATTGACAGGTACATTTAGCATAAAAAGCGACAAAAATGCAAAACTGTGGAATCAGAAATGGGGCCTATGGGTCATGAATTTGCCCTTGAATTATTGTTGGTTGGTATATAAGTTTTAAATCACCCTAAAATTATTAAATATATTCTATATTTTAAAACAGTGTTGTTAACAAACATGTATTTCATGTTTCCATTGTTGCCTAGCAACAGAAACATATAGACTTCTCAAATAGTCTATTTTTTCACAATTGCCTGGTTGCTAGGCAACTAAGACTAACTGGTACATGTTAATGACCATATTTTATATGAAACATTGATAACAATTAACTTATAACAGATTAAAGGACAATCTATGTTCAGTAAAATGATAATAATTAAATGTCAAACTCTCTTCTTTTAGCATTAGGTTTTTGTTCGTGGAAAATCTGGCCAGGCTAGCTTTAGTATCACTTTTCCGTTGCTAGGCAACAAGCGACCTCACTTCCCAACAACATTTTGGATATGCTGCTACATGCCAAACAGGTTATGCCATCTAATGATTACATTTGCCATGTTCTAATGGTACAAACTCTTGCATTATAAGGAAATTCTCTCTGTTTATTGGATGACCCTCGTATGTACCACCAGAATGTACACAATTTTGACTTTTCGGCTGTTTTATCTGTTGTCTAGTAACAGTATGTAAAAAGGAATGTAACGAAAAAAACATTGCACATGTATGCATTTTAAGGCTTGCTTTTGTGTTTCCATAAATGTATTTGTCAACTCTACTTCTAGATCCATCCTTGCAGACTGATCAGCGCCTTTGTTATTCGGTATATACAAACTTGCTAAAGGGGAACCAAAGGCCTACCAAAATAATGGTGGTTTATCCTGCACAAAGGAATTTTGGGCGAAGTGCGCACACACGCAAGCAATATAAGGAGGCCTCACTCTGACAATTTTATTACCAACATTTACTTCCAATCTAATTAAGAAAGTGAATACCCACACTTTGCGGTTTATTCACTTATAAGAAATTGATAGGTTTGAAAATCTGAAGTGGGCTCAAGGTGGTCAACGGAGAAAGCAGAGAACATCCAATTTCACCCGTGAAATACATATTATATATTTTCACATATTAAATACAGCTTTTTACATTTTCACATGTGAAATATAACATTTTCAAATATACATTATATTTAATCAAAATATTCCTGTATTTCATTTCATAGTATATAACATAAACCGAAATTGTTTATACATCCCACAAATTCCAAAGGATATGTCGAGTGGGTTACTGGGTAGGACCATACTCAGCTGCAGGCAAAATACTGTGCGATTAAATCTACTGGTTGCGATGACGTGGATGGTTATTTTGTAACAGAAGCAGACACAAGGATAAAAATTGTATATGAAGATAACATTTAACAGGAACATTTAATGAAATGTCTTGTTTAAAGGCTGTGGTTCATTCTGCTCAATATCCACCTGATAACCCATTTAGAAAATGGGCGGATATTATCAACTGAAGCAGCATGTGTGTATTTAAAATATAATTCAACTGATCTTTACAAACGTATGCTGTTATAATCTGTTTTTGCTTTCCCAGTATAATTTTAAGCAGATTTTATATTCCATTTCTGTTATGTATTTATAATCACATATTATGCAAAGATAATCTTGGTTTATATATATAATAAACAGAGAAATGAAATACTGCAAAATATTGATAAAATATAATGTATATTTGAAAGTTACATTGTTCAGATTTGAAAATATAAAAAGTTGTAGTTCACATGTGAAAATATAGTTGTATTTCGCCAGTGAAATTGTATGTACTCTGTTTCTCCGTTGACTTCCTTGAGCCCACTTCAGATTATCAGACGCCGACATGGCACATTCTACAACGTTTTCATTAATATCACGTAATGTGCGAACATGTGAGGCCCACTTCGAATCGAATTAAAGTTCCTACTATAATTCTTATGCAATAGTTGCGCGCACACGTTTACATCCGAACGGCTGCAGTTCGAACTTTAGTTGATTGCCAAGTAAACAAAGTGAATAGCCTTTCCCTTTCAATTCTTTATTACAGACAAAAATGATATGATGTTCATATACTGCACAGCCAACTCTAATTAACAACAATTACGAATAAGTAGGACTGCAAATAGAGCACAGCCAGTATTTATTTTCTAAAACAAATAGTTTTGAGGCTCCGAGAGATCTTGAACCCACCTTGTTAGATAGGGCTAGAGGAGGGAACCAGACAATCTACTAGAGTAACGGTGCTCTGACCCACCTTTGATCTCTAGTAGAACTATAGTAGCGACTATTGATGTTCGAATTGAACTATAGTTACTATAGTAGGAACTATAGTGCGCTTCGAAGTGTGTCTATGACGTCATATAGTGCATGTTTAAAATTGTATATAGGCATAGTAAAAAAAGAAAATTATAATTTTTGTCATGAACATGCCATTTATCTCATCTCGTGAAGTGAGAAAAGATATGTTTCATTCCTTGCTCCTCCACTCATGAAATAAGCATTTTTCGCTTCACTCTATGAAATAAGTGTCACATTATTTATAAAATTTATTAATATACTCAATATATTTTATTATATGTCTTCAGAAAACCTATTTGTCCTGAGAGTTATCTTGCCCCATTCATCTCCCGGAATTTATTTAAATGAAGCTAGCATGGTTCTTATCACTGCTGTAACCTTCAACTAGATATCTGTGTAAGTCCAGAACTGGAATTTGGGCACTTACATTTCATAAAAGGGTTGGGGAGAACAGGTTCATAAATACTTTGATGATAATCTGCATTAAGATTGAATCAAATTATATCACATGCTACTGTCTAATAACAAAAGTGTACGAAACATTCTATTAACTATTCTAAGCGGTATCCTTATCTTCCACCGTTAGCTCCGCCCACTGAATCAGTTGCAGCTCAGATGTTGCAGCAACAGGACGTACCTTTCGAGAGTGTTTAAAAAGATGGAGATAATATGTGATAAGGGGCTGTAATGGTATTTGAGTGTTTGGTGAAAGTGAGAGAGTCCTCTTACGTGTAAATTAAATTATTTCATACACAGCAAGAGTGTAGAGACTGTCTCGGGAGGCTTTGGAGATAAGGTTATTTAAGAGCTTTGGGGTAAAAAGCAGAGGAAGTTTCCGGTATTTTCGGTAAAGCGTTTGATAGAGTGAAATCTCCTCATGTAAACTCAGTTTGCCATTGGAGAGAAACGAATAAGGGAGATAATGTCACATTAAAGCGGTAAGCTGGAAAGGACGTACTTAAAGTTTAACGAAGATCTAAAAGGCAGAGGCGCCCGAAGTAAATGGTTTGTTTTTGCTTAAAACATTTTGTCATTTTTACATACACGCCAGGCTGGGCGTGCTGTGACTGAGCTTGTGTCTATGACTATTTTATTGGAAAGATGTATTGAACTTAACTTAGTTTTAATACGCAATTCTATGTATTTTAGGGTTTATTAAGGGTACATGCGACGGAGGAGTTGCGAAGTGTTTTTATACCGTATTCGCAACATTATTCATAATAAGTATAATAGTAATATAATTTCGGCAGTTGGCCGAGTTGTGTACATGATTTTGGCCGCCTAGGTTTATTGTGAATCAAGCGATTCGATAAAAATGTAGTAAGCCTTACAAAAATATGTCAATATTTTCAAAATTAAAGCCTCGTAATGCATTCTTGGAGTATACGGGGTATCCGACTTTGTTGCGATACGGGTTATTGATACTTTAAGTTTGGCATGCGCGGACTAGCGCTGCATGATTAAAGGAATCTGGTTTTGTGTGAGAGTATAGTCTTAAATCGAGCAATACTGAGTAAAGTGGAAAAGGTTTGTTTTGTTTGAACTAATTGGTTACAAGTGAAAGCATTGGCGTTTCTTTAAAGCTGCATACTCTGTAACTATGAACATTTTTCGAAAAAAATTATTTTCTTTTTAAATCATTTGTAAAAGTAGAATTAAGCTATGTTTTCACAATAAAAATGTTCAATACAGCTGAAAACTGCATGGAAAAGTGAATTTTCTTATCAAATAGGTGTGTTTTTCTCTTGTTGGTAATTATTTGCGTCCCTCCAATAATTCTAGACCGTTGAATTTTAACATAAATGCAGTTGTTTGGATAGTGATAACTTGTTAAGATTTACGAAAATGGTAAAATGTTTACCTGAATTTGAATATTTTTAGTGTGTTCTTGAAAAATAAAAACATTATTTTTAAAATTAGAAGATCAAAAGTTACAGACTATGCAGCTTTAAATGAAAGTGTAGAGGTGTCAATTAAAACGGTGGTAATGTTAAAATCAACGAGGTTTCAGAGCAATAAGACCGTAAAATGGAAATAAAGCTTAGCATTTTGATTACTCCAAATCGTTTTTAAAGGGCAGCCTAACGACACAGACGCTTGAGGACTTGTGGTGGTTTTGGATGCATGGTTCTCATAAGTTGGTGTATGTTAAGGACTAAAGCCCTTGAAGAGGGACGCATATATAATAGAAATTCTCCTTCTGAAGTGGTTATGAGGTGATAAAAAAAACGTCTAGATGTGTTGTTAAAATGTCAGTATTTTGATGGTTTCTAACTGTATCGAAGCACAGCCTCACTCCAGTAGCCTGAGCGGGTGCTGTTTTTGGGTGCATGGTTCTCAAAATTTGGGTCTAAGTTAAGAGTTTAAGCCCTTGAAGAAGGGCACATATAATAGAAGTGGTTATGAGCTAATAAAATCGTCTAGATTGTGTTGTTAAAGAATCTCAATAGTTTGATTATTATGACCGTATCTAAGCACAGATGAACACCAGAAGCTTGAAGGCTTGTGCGTACGCTGATTTTGGGTGCAGGTTTCTCAAAATTTGGCGTAAGTTAAAGAGTTTAGGCCATTGAAGAGGGACACATATAATAGAAGTGGTTATGAGTTAGTAAATTGTCTTGAAGTATTGTTAAAGAATCTCAATATTTTAATTTTTACTGACAGCTGAATGCCAGAAGCTTTAGGAATTGTGCGTGCGCTGTTTTTCGGGTGCGAGGTTCTCAAAATTTGGCGTAAGTTAAAAGATTAAGCCATTTAAGAGGGCACATAAAATAGAAGTGGTTATGAGTTAATAAAATTGTCTAGATGTGTTGTTAAAGCGTCTCAGTATTTTGATAATTACTGACTGTATCAAAGCACAGATGAACACCAAGCTTGAAGGCTTGAGCATGTGCTGGTTTTTGGGTGCATGGTTCTCAAAATTTGGTGTAAGTTGAGGGTTAAGCCATTGAAAAGGGACACATATAAGAGAAGTCGTTATGAGTTATAAAGTCGTCTGGATGTGTTGTATAAAAATCTGAGTTATTAATTACTTCAAACCTTATCGCATCACAGCCTAACGACAGAAACTTTAGGGCCTGTGCGTGCGATGATTTTGGGTGCATGGTTCTCAAAAGTTGTTGTAAGTTAAGCGTTTAAGCCCTTAAAGAGTGACACATATAATCGAGGTGGTATGAATAAATAAAAGTCGTCTAGGGGTGTTGTTAAAAATGGTAGTATTTTGAATATTTTAACGGTATGAAATCACGTTTGAACGCCAGAAGCTTCCAGGGGGCTTGTGCATTAGCTGGATTGGGGTACATGATTCCCAAATGTCGGTGTAAGTTGAGGGTTAAAGCCCTTGAAGAGGGACACGTATAAAATAAGTTGTTATGAGTTAATTAATTTCCTCTTGGTATGTTGTGGAAACATGTCAGTATTTTGATTATTTTAATGAGACCAAGTCACAGCTGAACACCAGAAGCTTGAGGGCCTGTGCATGAGCTCGTTTTGAGTGCATGTTTCTCAAAATTTGATGTCAGTGGAAGAGGGAAACATATCATAGATGCGGTTATGAGTTAATAAAAGCCGCTTAGGTGTGTGGTTAAAAAATGTCAGTATTTTTATTATTTTTAACGAATCAAAGCACAGCTGAACGCCAGAAGCTTGCGGGCTTGTGCATGGGCTGGTTTTGGGTGTATGGTTCTCAAAATGTGGTGTAGTTAAGAAGTAAAGCCCTTGCAGACGGACAGTAAAGATGGTACGCTGGTGGTGGGGTTTAGTGAAGATGAAAGATTGTGGTATAGGCGACGTATGTTGCTGTTAGGTTGCTAAAACGCGGGTATGTCCTTGTAGATTTAAGGCTATTGCCATATGCAGGCGTTAGAGGTTAAATATTGCAATGGAACCATATGTATGTATGTTGATTTAGTTGTTAAAAGCGGCTGAATTGCGCATTTTGCGAGCCCTTGAGATATAAAGTAAACGACGGCCCGTGTATAGAGAAACAGAGCGCTTGGGGCGTGACGGTAATGGCAAATTGAATAAATTGAGGGCCATAATTATTGTGGTACAAGCATGGCTGAACATGTTCCGTTACTGCATTCATTACATTAAACACTGAGCGCGCACACACACAGACACACATACGCGCGCACACGTATTTTCTTCCATATTTTAAACGGTAAAGCTGTGACGTTCGTCGCGTGTCTTGGAGGTTACGGAAAGTTGTGACGTACGTTGCGTGTCTTTGATGTTTCTCTAAACTTTAAATTCGGAAATTTTTGTGGAAGTTTTATTTTTTCCAAAATGTAATAGACTATTCATTCACACAGCGTTTTAGTCTACAGTATAGGGGACAGATCATTTTGGAGTTTGTCAACGTTATGATTGCCTTCTGCAACCAGCGTGTGGCTATCGGTAACGTTGTTTTCAGCGATTGCTATTATAACCAGTGTGTTCATGACCGTCGCCTATCTATTGTTAAAAAAGAGTTATAAGATATCATTTTAGACATTTAATCATTGGTTATCTTACACATTTGTGTAGGTATTGCGTATTGAGTTCAAGTTGCTGTTGTTGTGAGTGGGTGCGGGCTGTGGCCGTCTGAGAATCTGAAAAACACAATGACGCGTGATACATAAGCTGCACGCTACATGTAATAATGGGGGTCGGCGCTAAGAAGGTGCAGGCTGGGCGGTCAATTGGCCACCAATTTTGACACAGGCTTGCACCTTCGATTCCTATTCCTCGGTTGATTCATGCGAAGATTGATCAGTCCTATCTATTAGGTTGAAGTGATTCTACTGGTCAATGCTGGTTAGAGCTGGTATAGTTTTAGCTGCCATCAATGTTGGATTAAATTATGTCGATTTTACAGTGTAGTACTCGGAATTTTAATGTCGTGGTTATCAACTCAGATTAGCCACCAAACATACAGCTGGCCAATGTAATTAATGGTATAATTGGCCAAATTTGTTAGCTGAAAGCAGATCACTCCGTTGGTAAAGTACAGCAATGCTGGCTATTACCATATTTAATAGCATCAAGGGTTGTTAAATTGACATGTTTTATTGGCTCCATTTAACGTTTGTATTAGCACTAAATTATCCCAAATCAGGTTCGCAATGAAGAGAGTCCTTATTGAAAAAAATCATTTCGTTATCATAGCATTTTAATTGCCCAATAGTGTTTTGATGCTATATAAATATGACCATGGTTCGTGTCTAGACATTTGCGTCTTCCCCTTCCCCCTACGCATAGTTAGTCTTGATAGGTACTCCGCTGGACTGGCCCCTGTCATTATTGCTTTTGTTTTGTTTTTCGTCTATATATGCATGATTGTTTCATAAGCGGAGTTGAACCCAAGCTCATTTTTTAACAACTGGCAAAACAAGTTAACCAGGGAGCCCGATATATATTTATAGTTTCTTTTTTCCAGTGTTTGTGCCTTCAATTGTCTATGAGGGAAAAAAAGAAAGATAGGGTCTGGGGCCAGTTTATTTTTGTGCTGTCAGGAAGAACCAGCGTTTATAGTAATATTTGATATTATTGCGGACAAACACCAAATTTGCTGGTGGCAAGAGAAAGTTCGATTTTATTGGTAAGGCAACGTTGAACTTAGCTTGTCTCAGGTCAGTGCTTTTTATATTTGTTTCACATTGATTTTTACTCCATTGGACATGTCGAGTGTTGCTGAATATAGAACATTTTCTTCAGCCATTGACAGGCCTGTACCAACCTCGCCGCTCCTCTGTATCAGTTGTTCTAGGGCACACGTAGAGATGAATGTTCGATTTTCTGTAAAGTTGTAACGGGCTATTATAATTGTAAAAAAACAACAAAAAAAAACATAACATAAAATAGAGGGCGTATATGAATATTAACAAGGGTAAGTGTTTTTTTACGAACCTCTTTTGACATATTAGATGTCCTGCCATGTCTCCTTTAGCCCTTTTATCTTTCAGTTTACATTAACTTAGGTCAAGTGCCATTTTATGCGCTATTAGCTAAGTGGGTGAAGTCGATATATCCAATGTCGTTCTGGGATTTCCAGATGGCCATAGAACCTATAAAACGGGTCTAAGTTAATAACGGGTGTATGTACATTGTGTTTAAAGACACGCCTTTCACGCTTGATTCATTGACGGATATTCCGAGGATTGTTAAACGTGTCGAAGTGAGTTGATTTCTTGGGATGTAACAACGCCATTATTGCGGAAAGCAGTAGATCAATTGCGTATTCAATGGGATGGCCATACAGTCCCATTCGGTTGGCGCTGCTCGACGTAAGTGTATCACGTTTTCAATTTACACGATATGTCGCATTTAAGGGAACAGTCAGTGCCTTCGCTGTTGTACATAGATGATCGTTTTTGGGGAAAATATGGAGGATAGGCTCCACAGAATTTAAATAGTCCATTTAGCCGCTCCCAGATCGCGATACCTTTGTCAGTTAGGTTTTTTGTGGGCTTGGATTTTTTTTATATTCTTACGAAGTCTGTTTTCGTTCCCACTTCAGTGATGATTTTTTCTATGAAGGTGGGCTGACACAGAAAAATGTGTTCTTTCTGTTTAGCTGATAAGTGTAAAGTAAAATTAAGAACGATTAGAAGGCGAATCTAAGAGGAGCAGTCACATCTTTACCAAACTGGCTCAGCCACATCTTTACCCAACTGGCATGAGATTGGCGATTTAACTTGCGCATCTTAATTATACACCACTGGGAAAAGGCAATTGTATGCGCGATAAAAAAATAATAAGCTTAATATCATCCCTGAGTGACGAGGTGGCGTTTTCGAATGTCTTGAAAGTTCCTGGATACCTGGCATAACCTTTGCTCTGGCTGTCAGAATGCCATGTTTCACCGCAAGTCACTTCTGATAGCTCTGATTATATATGGGCGGCTGTTTACAAATCTACGGACGGCGATAGGTCATTTTCAGATTTTTGGTCTCAGAAGCAATTAGCTTTCCACATAATGGTAAAGGAGGCCTTAGCTCTGAAAATATGCGTTGAATTGCAGTGTTAAAGATTTCTCAGTTAACGCTGCTATAAAAGTGTTCATGAGAACTCACGTATATATGTACAAACACAATACGAGATTTTGTGGCATCTCGCTTAGAGACAAATGGGGTCTGCCCTGGACTTTGATAGCTTTGAATTTCAATTTTCCCAGGCGGGATTGGCATATCAGATATGTTTGGTTATCGTACATGTACAGAACAGAACAGAACAGAACTTTATTGAAAACTGTGCATCTCAGGCCACTCACAGGTGGCGAAAGAGATTAACGCAAACATGCAGTAAGATAGACATAATACATAAATCACAGAAGTTCTTTCGCTTATTGTGGGAGACTTGATCCGTTTTATAAAATATGCGCGACGTGTCATTGGGAAATTGCTTGATTTACTCCAGCATTTGCAATTCAAGCCAGGTCGAACAAATGTAGTTATCTTTAACGGGGGCAAAAGTGATGTCAAATAAAACCTGATGAGAGGAGCTGATCAGAGCTTGTTCATGCTTGAGTTGCAGTCAAGGCATCGTTTTTGTTTTGTGATTTCAGGAAGCTGATCAGAGCTTATTCATGCCTGAGTTGCAGTCAAGGCATCGTTTTTGTTTTGTGTTTTCAGGAAGGTAATTGATAGTTGATAAGCGGATTGACGTTTTAAACCGACCCACAGGGAAATCATGTGAGAGAAGTGCTTTTACATCATCATAGATAATTCAAATATTTCTGGGCAGGCTCAAAGATTATGTTCATTTCAATGCGATCGGTGGAAAAGCTTGTCTAGTTTAGTTTTGTACTTGGAACCAGCATTTTAGTACAACATCGAACAAGGTTTCTTGTTATGCGTGGCGACTTGCACCGCCACCCACGAATCAAGCTCTTTCATTGCACAAAAATCAATTCTGTGTTATGAAGAAGAGAGACCCGTTTCCTGTGAAGGAGATGGACCTTAAATTCAACAAGATAGTTTTTTATTTATTGTCTAACCAATATAAAACTTAAGAAAAATGGAAATACTATTCGATGGCATTGATGTCCACCTTCAACATACCTAAATAGCGTGCCCTGGCACGTAAACTGAATCAAAATCTGTGTTTAAGTTGAACAATTGCACGTTTTCTGGTATTACTGTCAAGAAGAATATCCTCGGAAAACCAATATCAGTATCAGTATGTTTAATGAGTACCCCATCAAGTTAAATAGTTTGCCCTAAAAATTGCAAAACGGTTCGACTGACTGGTGTTTGGCATGAGAGAGCGAGAGTGGCGGCCGTGACTTGTGGATTAGTTGTGCAGTAAGTAAAGTTTAATGCGTGTATTTACACATAAGGAATAAAATATACGACTTTCGGGAGTTGAGAAGTTAAAATGCAAGAGCGAACCTTCGCATTCTGCTACCCGCATGATTGGAACTTTCGACACTGAGAAGCATCAGCCCGTGGCTATTTGCTGTGTGCACTGGTACAGGAGCCAATCCCCCACCCACGGCAAGTTTACCATATCATATTTTACGTTGACCAGGGCTATAATCTGAATGGCATGTGCTAGTATTACATTGGGTAAATACACACGAAGAAAGAATCTGCCAAGCAGGGTGCATAGTACAAATACTTGATTATATCTGGGCATTTCGGCTGGTCGTATTACTTTTTTGCATGTTCGTGCGGTGCTTTACAACCCTCAGTGTATAACTCAACTGAGTAAGCATGTGTCTACAAATCTAAGGTCAGTTCGGGCCTGAATTTCGTTCATTGGACCAATAAACTGGAAAGTGCAGGCGTCAACAAAACGTTTTTTTAAAGGTGATACTATCAGCCAACATTAATGGCAACGTGCTCGTAACAGAGTTCTACAGACCGCTTACCTACTGTTCAGTAAACTTTGCTATTAGGACGCATTTAACAGGTCGTAAAAGGTGCTTAATTAGCTTACAACAAGTAGTGAAATAAGTATTGGAATGGACCATGTTTACCTAGCCATAGCAGGGAAGAGCTGACACTACTAATGGTTTTGCAGTGACGCTGAGGGAAACTTGACAGATTTTCTTACTTCATCCATTGCTAACATCTAAAGGAATGTAAGGGTGGCGCTTGGAATAGAATACTATTCTAAGCGGTATCCTTATCTTCCACCGTTAGCTCCGCCCACTGAATCAGTTGCAGCTCAGATATTGCAGTGATGGGGCTGCCTTTAAGGGAGCATACATTACGGGGCATTGGTTACTAGCACACAACCTTGGTTCAGAAGGTTTTCCGTTTCTCTCCCACCCACCCACCCTTGGTTAGTTACACCTTTCGTTCCTTTAGTCCTTGTCGTGATTTTCTTACTTCATCCATTGCTAACATCTAAAGGAATGTAAGGGTGGCGCTTGGAATAGAATGCTATTTGACTATCACCATAGTTGTGGTGTATTTTACCTGTTTTTGTCGTCTCAAAACACCTCATGGAAATAGACATTCCCTCCTTAACTGAATCAGTTACCAAAGTATGTGGACAATATTTACTGCACTCTACTGTACAGGCACTGAATTGAAGCTTATTTGTTAAGCAATTTAAAGCTACATATGAGATTTAATAGCTGGAAACTATTAAAACTTTCTTTAGTTACAACAACCGGGATTTTGAAGAAAGCAAAACATCTGACATCAGGAAATTGCGATGTTTCTAAACAGGATCAGGATTATGATTCCAGAATGTTTGGTGAGTTATGCAACGACAGACTCACGGACATACCTACAGCTCCAAGTTTTGATACTCTTATGTACCTAAATAAAACTCAATTAATATCTAATTGATACAAAATAACAGACTTGAACAGGCTCAATAAAATCGAGCCTGCTGTTTTCTAACAATAAGATTTTCTCTATTTCTGAGGTATCCATTTTACCAGATTATTTTGAAACAGTAATTATCTACTTTCTTCCCATGTGCTTATTTCCTGCATTATTATGATTTCTAAACTTCAAGTAAAACACAGCAAATTCAATGGAAAAAATGGAAAAAATATAATTCTTTTTCTTCTCTTAAATATTATCTCTTATGTCAATACAAAGTCCTTGCTCATTTATTTTTCAAGTTTACATATGTTGCACCTTTCAATATACTATTTGGTCTTAGTGGCAAACTTACAAATCTATGATTTATTCTTTTTTCATTAAATGAGCAAAACAGTCTCACAAACGTAAAGATTTCTACTAGCAGCGGACATTTTCACATATTTGTACTTAAATGGTGCATGCAAGAGGTGGCTCTTTATAGACTTCAAGCTAAATACGGTGTAATCAAAAATGCTAACATCAAAACAATTCTCATGCCCATTTATTATGTCAAGTTACATATGTTCATCCTTTTATAAGCGCCTTTAGAAACTTAGTGAATAAGTGAAGTGAAAGGGTCTTATTTCAAGTTATTGTGCTGTGTTCTTATTGCATTGCATTGCGTTACTTGCAGTGTTACATATAGCTTTTTTATCTGAAGGAGAAGAATAACTTCTTAAAACACTTCAGAAGTACCCAGGATGCACAGAAGTCTTTGAATGTTTTTTTTTTATAGAAATATGACTAAAATGACGCAAGGCGGCCTTTAAATTCGCGCGATCTGAACGATGACATTGTTATTCGCTATGTCACTTTTAATTACATTCTTCTCTTCCATATCTTTCTTTCTACTTAGCTGATTGTGACAATTATTGTAATATTTTAGCTGTTGTGTATCACATGCCTACCTCTTTCTGCTTCTTTGTTTTATGTAATTTCTTGTATTGTCGTAATGACTTTGAAAGAATGAAATGATTTGGAGTTGAGTTGAGCTAAATCTAATTAGATCCACTGCTAGCTCAACTTGCTCCATAGAACATAGCAAGACTCTTTCTAGTACGTGGAGCGCAGTGATTTAGCTGGTATAGTGTTATACTGAGCATCAAAGGGGTTGCTGGTTTGAGACTCACCACCAGCGGAGCCACTGTGTTGTGTCCTAAAAGAAAGGTACTTCATCTGCTGCTTAGTACTGGTTCAATCCAGGCAGACCCATCCTGGAATTACTGAAAACCTGTTGATTGCAAGGTAAAGCATCAAATCAAACAAAACTGGATAGCCCGTGAAGTTCAGCAGAATAATTTAGTACAAGACAGAAGTCTGAAGGACAGCAATATCCCCTGATGCAGAATTTTATGACCTAACAGTGTAACCCTGATCATTTTGAGTTTGAATATTTGAGTCAATGGTTCTGCACACCAACTCATTGAAGGGAACATTTGAGAGAAGTTTAATAAAAATCATTCAAAGGGTTCAGGAGATATCGAGCAGACACGAAATTCAAGGGTTAATCCCATGTAGTAAACTGCGACCTTGAGTTTGCATAGCTGAATCATGGGTTCTGCTCATAGTCTCACTGAGATCAACATTTGATTGAAGTTTAATTAAAATTTTCAAAGGGTTAAGGAGATATGGAGCCAACACCAAATTCAATGGTAAACCCGATGACCTTGAACTGTGACCTTGACCTTGAGTCTGTGTAGCTGAGTCATGGGCTATGCACAACAACTCACTGAGAGGAGCATTGTTAAGACACTTAATGAAAATCTAAATAATGGTTGGGGAGATATGATGGTGTGGACATGAACTTCAATCATAAATCACATTACATTGGCCCGTGACCTTGAGTCTAGGTAGCTAAGTCTTCTGATCTGCACACCATTTCACTAAGATGAACCTTTAATAAGTCAAATAAAAATAGTTCAAAGAGTTTAGGGGATATGGAGCAGACACAAATTGAAGGGTAAATATCATTACCTTGAAGTGTGACATTGATCTTAAGTCAGCGTAGCCCAATCATAGGTTCTGAACAATTTTTGGGTGAAGTGTAATGAAAATCGCCAAAATAGTTCAGAAGGTAAGGAACAGACACGAAATTCAAGGATAAATCCCTTGACCTGTGACCTTGTGTCTAGATAGCTAAGTCATAGGTTCTGCACATTGTCTGTGAGCAACATCTGGGTGAAGGTTAATAAAAAATCGTCTGAAGGGTTCAGGCACAATATTCAAGGGTAAACTCCGTGACATTGGCCTGTCACCTTAACCTTGAGTCAAGGTAGCTGGGTGACATGCTCTGCAAACTGTTGACTAAGTGAAATATTTGGTTGAGGCTTAATGAAAATTGCAATAAGGGTTCAGGAGATATGGTATGGATGCAAAATTCAAGGGTAAATCACTCGACCTTGCCCTTGAGTCTGCACACTGTCTCACTAAGAGGAGCATTTGGGAGAAGTTTAATGAAGATCGTTTAAAGGGTTTAGGAGATATGGAGTGGACACGAATTGAAGGGTAAATCACATGACCTTGAAGTGTGACCTTGACATCAAGTCTACATTAGCCCAGTCATAAGTTCTGCACTGTATGGAACCTTTTGGTAACGTTTAATAAAATAGCTTGAAGGGTTCAGGAGATATGGAGCGGACACGAAATTCAATGTAAAAGAAATTGCCCTTAACCTGTGACTTTGACCTTCAGGCTAAGTAGCTGGGTCATGTGCTCTGCACACCTTACTGAGAGAAACATTGGAGTGAAGTTTAATGTAAATCGTTCAAAGGGTTCAGGATTTATGGAGCCAACACGAAATTGTTATGGACAGACTGACAGACGGACTGACTGATGGACAAACTGACGGATGATCAAATGACCATTTTGGTGGCTACACAAAATGGGGCTTAAACATAATGTGGCTACTAATTTTAAGTGGCATTATTCTGTCCATGAGTTTAAATGGCTATATTTTTTAGTGGCTGAATTTTTAAGAGGCTACACTTTTATGTGGCAAATCGTATATTTGACCCCCATGGCACTAAACTGTAAAAAAATGTTTTTCCTTATATCAGGCTTACCCCAATACAACAGCTTTTGGAAAGCATTAATGGGCAATGAAAACAAGGCTTTTTTTTATTTCAATATGTCTGTAAGATCAAGGCACATAATGTATGGACAATGAGTTGCCACACATGGTGTATGGAGATGTTACCATATGGGCCTCAGCGCGACAAAACCTGTCTTGGGGATTTCTAACAAAGCCAGACTCAATCCAGTCTCCTCAGCTTCAGAGGCTAATTTCACTTGAAGCAATCTTATATATAATACTTCCCAAAATAAGAATTATTAAGGCGCTGATCAGTATGTGCGGATTCGCAGGCTGGTCTTCGCCATTGTTGTTCGCAAACACCGAAGACAGGTTTTCTCACGTCGAGGCCCATTATTATAAAGCCAAGCCACATGGCATGAAAGTATGATGACCAGTGTTGGACTTCACATACAAGTGGACAATTTGATTTCCAGCCTACAGTGCCTTGGTTTCAAAACTAACAGGGGTACCCCCCCCCCCCAAGGTTGATTTATATATCAATCTCACCTCTCTTAGGTGGCTATCCCCTGAAGACCAAATTATTAATGATGTGTCAAAAATGACAATTGCTAGGCACACCTGCTCGTGGGAAAGGACTGACAGAGAGACAGACAGACTGACAGACCAAGGGCATTCCTATAACCCCCCTCCCATACTGCATTCGGGCAGGAGATTAAAAAGCAGAACTCAGACATAAAAAGGAAGTGTATTGTGCAAGGATTACCGTGATGAAAATAAGAAAAAGACAAACATTGTCCATCATTTTGTTTATTTCTAAAAGAAGGGGTTCGTCCATGTGCATCAAATGTTATTTTTTACAACATTTGAGCCGCAACATGAGATTTCCAACAATGTGGTATGTGCGACCAGCAAAGCCTCAGATAAGCCTGCGCATACGCGCAGTCTGATCAGAGCCTTTGCTAGTCACTTGAATATGCTTTGACTGTTGAGCTACTGATCGAACAGCATTTGGAGTTTCTAAGCTTAACAGGAGGCTGCACAGGCTTGTCTGAGTTTACACTCCTCAAAATGCCAGATTGTTGGAAATCACTTGTCTTGGCTCATGTGACATTGATGCTCGCGCCTAGTCTGCCAAGACATTGCTGTTACTGTTTGGCTAGGGCACTGAAATAAAACGAAAATGTCGAGGTTATAAAACTATTTGAGCCGTGACATGTGATTTCCAATAATGTGGCATTTTGACAAATGTAGCCGATATTCAGGTAGTAGCTTAACACTCATAGAACATCCATGCGACTAGCAAATGCTCTGATCAGACTGCGCGTATGCGTAGGCTGGTCTGAGCCTTTGCTGGTCGCAAATGTCACATTGTTGGAAATCTCATGTCACGGCTCATTTTATGCTCATTTCAACTGAGCATGAAATTATCATGCTCAAAAATGTCAGCATTTTAACACACTCAGCATGATATAAGCTGAATATGAGAGTTGATGAAAGCAAGAAAAGTAATGTTTCACAATGGTTTAGCTTTACTGAGCAGTTATAATTTCATGCTCAATTAAGTTGAGTATAACACAGTTTTATCACTTCAGGGCATGACTGAAAATGAACCCTCTATGTATGTATATGTATTGAAATTCTGAGAGTATACCTAATGTAAGAACAAATGAAAATGTAAGAGAAGCCAATTTTATTCTGCAGTTTGCCATTATTAATGGTTCAGGATAGTTTTCGTCCTATTCAAAAGATAAATGTTCAACGTGAAGAATTTTACACATTTTAACGAAATTTTCCCATACAAAACAATGGTTAAAAATAATCAGGGCAGTAGCTCTGACTTACTAAATTACATAAACAGTTTAATTAGGGGATAACTCTATTCAAATTGTCATTTGGGGCGGTATATCATCGGATATAGGGTCGTAAATTAAGTTCTAGTTCGGTGCGCAAGCAGAGCGATTAAACGTGAAATACGACCTTACATGTACATGTATATCCAACAATATACCTCCCAAAACGAAAATTTTGAATATGGTTATCCCTTCATTCTAATGCACCAAATAAATTGTGGGATATACTGTCGCAAATTTTGACGTTATCTAATCAGATGTCGTGTTATAAATAAAGTGCATTAGAATGTGTAATGGTTGTATTCCACATACAATATACCTAGTTCATCTGACTTGTTTCCAAAAGGATGTTATTATAACAACAGAAAATCAAGTAATGAGACTAAATATGTTTAGTTATGGAAGAGTTATGGTTATTGGTGCCGTAATACCTAACATATAAAAAAGAACAATCATTGAATATTGGTGGTGGAATTAACTACTACATGGCCTTTGTAAGAATTCCAAAAATTACCCCAGATTTGTGGTTCTTCTTGAAAAAAGAAGAACTGCTTGAAAAAATAAGCTTATGGTTCGTATTAAAATTAAGCGTTTGGTTTGCATTACTTTGCATTGTCCTTTCTAGTTATAGACAGCAAGTTGTTTTGCTTTAATCGTCTTCCTTGTGTCTTGTGACTGTAAGTTTACTGTGGCTCCTCCTCAGAGTGCTGTGGGTTGGTCTGTAGTGTGTGATTGTGGTAATACCTGATCTCACTCACTTAAGTTTTTATAGTTGCAGGTCAAGTATCGCATAAACATATTTTGGGCCAAGTTGCAAGTATACCTGTCTTCAGTAAAATCTAAACAACCTGCAAAGCTGAAGCCGCTATACAGAGTATTAAATTTAGCATGAAACAAGTTTAGATATGAGCCATGAGATTTCCAACAATGTGGTATGTGCGACCATCAAAGCCTCAGATCAGCCTGCGCATACGCGCAGTCTGATCAGAGTCTTTGCTAGTCGCTTGAGTATTCTATGATCGTTAAGCTACTGACTGAACACCATTTGGAGTTTCTAAGCTTAAAAGTAGGCTGCAGAAGCTCGTCCGAGTCTTCAGTTGTCAAAATGTCAAATTGTTGGAAATCTCATGCCACGGCTCATATGATATCTTTTATACGTGAATAACAAAGGTGCTGTTGTTGAATTATTGTTTATTGATGGCTCAATTGTTGTCAGGGTTCTGTCAGGGTTCTGTGTTTTGTCCTTGTTTTGTTATTAAATACTTTGTGTCCTTCTATTTTTGCAGTTGCTTTTCTTCAACTGTCTTTTTGGCGTCTTGCGACAATCAGTGTTCTCTGGCTCTTCCTCACGTAGTCGTGGGCTTGCTTTTTGTCTTATTAAATCTTCAAAAGGTATGCTGTATGGAATCACTTGAATGGCCCCATTAAATGCAATTCTAATAATAACTCACAACAAAACTATACAATGTGGAAAATCATTTTTTTTTTTCATTATCTGATGCTATAAGGCCAAACAAAATATGTGCTTAGGGTAACTCGGCCTTGCCTAAATTTACTGGTGCAACCTAGAAATGTGTTAAGGTTTTCTTGAAAAAAAAGTAATTTTACGCATTTTGATAATGAAATTCAAAAGCATAAATTATACTTTTCTCCAAAAATTGATGTAAAAAATGTGTGCGCCTACCATAACTAAAATTTTTTAGACCTGTTACCGGAATTACAATTATTTTTATTAGGCCTAATTAACTCTCAGTGGATTGAAACACCCACGTTTTTGGACAGCTTTTATTGTCCCAAAGGTGTTCAAAGTAAGTAAGGGTGCAAAGATCAGGAATCAATACAATCAAGTACCACACCTGACCCAGGATACAAATGGGAAAGTGACGAACTAACAGTAAGACACCACAAACGAGAGCCAAGAGGTCAGCCCTTTCAAGTAATAAAAGTATGGCTGTTTGTACACTGATGTTAAAATATACTTACTTGGTTAAAACTTCCCCACTCTGAGTGGTATACAAAGAAGTTGGGGTTCTGGAAGACAAGTATTATCGCATGTACACATGTTAGTGCGTATGTCACATCCCACTCTTCTTCCAAAGCACATTCCATTCAAACATTGACCTCCGATCTGACCAGCTGTAATTAAGATATTTGAACCGTGGAGTGGGATTTCCAACAATGTGGCATTTTGACAAGTGTAGACTCAAGTGAGCCTCTGCAGCCTCTCTTTAAGCTTAGAAACTCCAAATGATGTTCAGTCAGTAGCTTAACACTCCAAGAATATTCAAGCGACTAGCAAAGGCTCTGATCAGACTGCGCATATGCGCAGGCTGATCTGAGGCTTTGCTGGTCGCACATACCACATTGTTGGAAATCCCATGCCACGGCTCAATTATTTATTTTCTAATCTGACCGGCTGTAATAGATAGAGGATCTTACATGAGTGTTCATGTTTTATCAAATTTATTAAACGATTTGGAGAAAAGAGATAAAATGTTAGGCTTGCCGAGCATTTTATCTCTTTTTCGCAACAAGTTTAATAAATTCAATAATACAAGGGCACGAATGTTAGATTCTATTTATCATATGACATTACGATTTCTTTTAAGTCTCATCGCTGACCGTTATAATATTGTCATTGTGTACGCAACGTTGTTATAAACGTCATAACGTTTCCTGTAAAACTATAGACCACTAGTGGTTTATCGATTTTATTGCATGGCGTTATTTCACTCCCAGTCGCGACGTCATATGATAAAGTTTATTCGCTGATAACAAGGATGTTAAACAATTAAGACTAGATTGTAATATAGAAAACCTCTGGAGCTTAAGTTAATTAAAACAAATCAACGCACAGGTTCCGATAAACAAACATTTTCAGCGTAAAATTGTAAATATTTCTCTTACCCATAATTTTAGCATACTTTTATGTGTTCATAAATACCGCCTCATTTAGACGAATTGTCTGAGTACCAACAACATATGTTTTGTTTGAGGAATAAACATGATTGTTGTTTCTGTTATGCACCTGTTATGCACCTGGTATGCACCTGTCACCGAAAAATACATTTTGCCAACTTTTGTAAATCAGCTATGTGATTGAAATTATATAACTGCTGGTTTCAGCTGTTTTGGTGGAATTGTATATTTACACAATATATATATTTCCAAACCACCCCAGAATGTTACCTGATAGTGTATACATTGTAACTGACCCATGCAATTAGCATGTGAAAGTCGCAAAAACAAAATCACACACATTCAATCTCCCAAAATTGATCTAAATTTTGCCTTAAAACATATGCAGCTAATGTCCATGGGAAACAAGGAAAGTTGTCTGGGTCCTGTCTTTTGACCATTTATGATTTGGGATCAATGCATTTTTCAGAAACTCTTATATCAGATGGATAATTCCGCATTATCTTGACAAAATACAGTAACTAAAACGTGTCTGAAATATCTATTGACCCTTTATCGGAACTGATTGTCTTAGTACCTAATACAGATAAATAGATCAGGCAAAATCAAACACTGTAAAACAATTTTTTTTTACCTTGTTTGCGAATATGAATAAGACCAATACTTGGATTATTTGATGGTTATTTTGACCTTGTGGTTAGCATGTCAAACTTTGAAACCAGAGGACCACGTTCGTTTCGCTATTGGACACCTATCAAACCTTGTGTTCTGTTTTCTTTTTTTTAGCGTGATAATGCTGAGTTACTTCATACAAGTAATGTGATCTATAAATGACAAAAACATTCACCCCTTAAAGTTTTATTTTTAGTTATCCTCAAAATCTGTGGGGATGGGGTTAGGTTTGGCACTCCAGAAAGATAATTAGCATGGTGACCCCCAATTTTGTTCTTTTTTTCTAAAAGAGAAAATGATAGTACATGAAAAAAAATGAGATTTTCAATGTCACATTTTTTATTTACTCTAAAAATCGAAATCCTATTTTGGGGGACTTACCAAAATATATCATACAGTATCTTGTTACGGCTTGGGAAACCAAATAATTTTCAAGTTTTCTATTAAGCTTGAGGTGAAGAGAAATAATTAAGTGGGCCTGGTTTTCCAAATGCATTTATCTATATTTTCAAATAGATAACATGGGTGTTCAAATTATATTCAAAAGCATGTATGGTCTAAAAATGTCACATGACTTAACAAATCTAAGCCTAGCGTCCTTTTTGTGTGATAAAGCAAACAGTTAAGACCCAGATCAGAATGTGGAATGGGATCAGGGTCTTTATTGTTTGCCCATATACTGTTCTATTACAATTTGAAAAAAAAGAAAAAATCACCACATACCCCAAAAATTCGAAATTGGCTCGACCTACGGATAAGGGTAGGATAGTCCAACTGGCTTAAATATCAGTGAAAACTATATTCAGTATGTCCATCAATCTGTGTGTATATCTTCTTTAGTGAGCAAAAAGCTTTTTTAACAAAGACAATATAGTTTTCTTGTTATAATATTTCAAACACACATAAAGAATGATTATAATATCTTAACACTGGGCTAGCAAAGAAATTTTTCTAGCTAAGTCTTGTCAAAACATAAGAATCCATGATTGGATTGGGCATTTCGTTATAAAATTGTGTTTGTTTTAGGTGAATGATGGATGTTGTTTTTTTTCGTTTTTGATTGGGGGTTTGTAAATGTATATACAGTAAAACCTTTAAGATTCAAATTTGTATCTCTTTGTAACGTTCCTTTTGCGCCCCCCCCCCCCCCCCCCAAAGAAAAAGTTTGACAGAAGAAAAACTGATAATAATCACCTTTGGGGATAATATAAATTTGCATCTACATTCCTATAGTTCAGAATTCAAGTCCAGGGGTTGCGAGTCCTATACTTTCCTGCAGATTGATTACAAAATATTTTCTACAGTCATTCTCCTATCGACAGTCAGTAACGTGTCTAACTGCAGATCCAGGGATAGGAAGTTCAATCCTGTCCCTGTCTGAGATGAGAATTTCGTAGAGATTTATTATAAAAAATTGTATGTCCCTTCTCCTCCCTTCCCCTGATTCAAGAAGTGTTTTTGTCCGTTACAAGTGAAAGTATGTGCATGAAGTACAGGTTAATCGCGTGGCCATGGAAACACTAAACAAAATTTAAGTTACATCAATGTGTGCATTTGTTGCAAATAAAGTGGTCAAATATATTTTGTTAAATGCAGCAACTGTAACTAAGTCATAAGAACTTTAGTCTACAAAAAAAAGGAAAATTTATCTAAAATCAATTTGTGGAAAATATCCCACCATAAATAAACCCACCTACTAATTAGGGTTCATTCTAGAAAAAATATCAACTAAGATCATATTATATGACCATTTCATTGTTTTTTTGTATTTGCTTTTAATATCAGAATGCATATCTGGAACATTTTTAGGAATAAACGGTTGCCAAATTTGGTGTTTTTGTCAAAAATAGAATTTCCATAGAGTTTGGCTGCTAGGCAATGAACATTACATATATTGTATTTATTTTCTATTTCACATCTTCAGAACATTGCTAATACATTTTTTGATACAATTGATGAAATAAAAGGTTTGTTGTTATACCATTTTAGATGTTGAATGATTTTAAATTCACACCTGTTTAGTTTGCAATATTGTCAGCGTGAACACACATGGCTGAGACACTTTTTTGGTTGCGTAGCCACAGCACATTGAAGATGATACGACTTCAACCTCTATATGCAATGAAGCTCGACGATTCATTCAAAATATGTATTCAGTTTCAGTCAAAAATGCCAACCCATTCAAAAGAAATTGTTCAACTCTCGTTTACTTTTGACTGACGCTCGTAATTTGAAATAAAACCTCTAGTCCTGAGGACTGTATTGACACAGTCAAAGCCCACCAGCTTTATGGCCAAATAAGTATAACGCCAGATAAGATTAAACTTATATTTTATAAAGTATCTTACATCAATAAATGATAAAATGTGATGCTCATCAAGGAGTTAATCATATTATTTCTTCTTCGCGATAAGCTTAATAAATTCAGTATCACACGAGCACTAATGCTATATTATTTTTACTATATCGCAGATGATATTTTAAAATCACATTTTTGTGTTCAATCCTCAATATAAAGTGACGTTTTATGGTTGTCATTACATCACGTTACTTTACTGTGAACCACTAGTGGCTAGCAATTTAAATACATTACTTTATATCATACCCAGGTTTGTCGTCACGTTATTTAATTAATTTTGCATTAAATGACTCTGATTTTCAAATGAAATTAATTTATGTTTATATGAAAAACTATCATCTTTGGTCAAAGGTGATACGAAGAGATATGAGGTTTTTACCTGCGATGCAACGACCAGGTTGCAGTTTTTCACCTCTAAGGCATTCACAAACTCCGTTGCTACACATTTCACCAAAATTTGCGCAATCATCGCTAGTCATGCAACTGTCTGTAAACAGATCAATAAAGAGCAATTTTTCGGTAATATTTACCAGTCAATAGTTTAACAATCAGGTCTGCTCACAAGCAGATATAACCTCATGGGCGTATCCAGGGGAGGACAGAGGGTCAGGACCCCCCTGGAAAATCACAAGTGGTTATAGGTTTCCTTAGAAACTCTAGTAGGGAGCCCCTACAGTCTGAGGGAGGTTGAGGCCCTCTGTAAATTACGTTGATGGCTTTAAAAAGACGTTGTCAGGACGACATTCCCCCCCCCCCATTGATGGGATTTCTGGATTTGCGCATGAATCATGAATAAAATTAGACTGCTGCCAAATATAGTAACTAATTTGCTTAATATGCGGACAGTCCCCGTGACTTTTGTTTCAAAGATGCAAGAAAGAAATTTGGCAAGTGTAAACAGGTACTAAAATATGATAGAGAAAAAATAATTGAAAGTGAATATTCACCCTCTTTCAAATGCATTTAATATGGAACTTTATATTATGAAAGGAATAACTCATTATTAGATGTTTGTGATAGCTCTTAAATTAGCCTCTTATTTATTACTTGTTCAGTTGCTCCTGGAGTTCATCCCATTTTGAGGTCAATGATCTCCAAACAAGTGTAATGGAAGCAATATTACCAGATTTCATACTACCACTACAGTTGATAAATACACATTATTATAATAGTTACATGATCTGGCGTACTGTATCACGTGGAGTGGATGAGGCCATATCATTGGATCACCCGAGACGCAGAGCGTCGAGGGTGATCCAATGGTATGGCCTCATCCACAAGACGTGATACTGTACACCAGATCAAGTTACTCTTATAATAATATGTTTATTATATACCTTTTTTCTGACATTATTTTGATTTTATAAATTGTTTCAGTCTCTAATCCAGAAAAAATGCGGGAACGTTTGCCATTACAAAACGTCGAGTCATATTCACGTCTTAATAATAATATGACGTTACGTCATCATGTTTTCCGTCTCTGGTTCCATGCTTGAAATTTACTTTACGTAACGTCGCTGCAAAAGCAGGTAACCGACGTTAGCCTCGTTTTAAAGGATAGTGATATGGATTCAGAAAACCTCAGTTCCTTGATCCGGCTTTTTGTATCAGATGGCCAGAAAACAGACATTTCTAAAGTCGTATCATTTATAGGTATACAATAATGGTTAGAATTCACAAGGTTCCAGAGCTTAAACAAATTGTATACCTATGAGTAGTTAAGAAACGAATTTCATTTCTGGAATGTTTATGGAATCATGAATACTTCGGGTCCCTTGCAAAGTAAGTGAAGCTCTAAGGGCTTTACGTTAACTACGCAAGACACCCAAAGTATTCATAATTACATGAACATTCCAAAAATTGATTTAATTTCTTATATTTACATTTTACTATAAATATCTAAAGAATAAAACATATTTTTAATTCAGGAATTAAAACAGTTTTGTATTTAAAAAGAAATCGTATTTATGGCTTAGTCAGAGTGTAAAATGGAAAAGCAGAACAACCAGCTTGAATACAAACAGCCAAAGCAGCAAAAAAGAGGCGTGTTTTGCACGTGCGACTCAGGTGTGGCTCGCTGTCAATCACAACACTAGCATCACTTCTGCGAATGAGTTTGATGTTCAAAGCAAGATGCATGGGCAAGTGAGCTTGGCAGCTTCCAATCAAATTTGTGTAATTCATGAGGCTATGAACGGTTACAATAAAGATTCATGAAAGGATTGCTTCAAAATGTAAATATATTTGGATACATCAGTCAAAAGCAATACTTACATCTAAAATTTAACCCTTAAACAAAACATATAACTATAGCAGATGACACATTTTGCAACAACTTTCTTCATTGTGGGTACTCTAAGACATAACAAAATAAAATAAAGCTTATTTACAAAACCAAAATATTTTTGTGATAGTTGTAACATTGTACATTGTATATTCAGTGACCTAGTATTTAGAATTAAAACAGAACCATCCATTATTGGATTTATGGGTGGATACAGAGGGGAACAGGGGTTCCAAATTTCCCTGGAAAATCAAAAGTGGCTAAAGGCTTCCTTTGAAATACTGGTACGAACCCCCCCCCCCCCCCCCCCCCAACACACACATACAAACATGGAGAAGCACTTTGAACCCTTGGGCCCCCTTTGGATAATAACAAACCCTGCCAGATCAGTTGCCTATACTGCAAGTCAATTTATTTGCTTTAAATAAGTGTCCTGTTTTGTGTTGGTAACATTGATATAAATACTATCTTTCAATCCTTAATTTGGCCTCAAAGTGGGAAAACCTGTCTTCAAGTTGTTGCGAATAACACAGGTGCAAACCAGCCTGCGCATCCATCCAGTCTGATCAGCGCCTTTGTTTTTCGCTTTTTGGAAAGTACCATAATATGTTAACTTGCGACAGGTGAAATTTCAATTTCTAGCTAGTCCCCGTAGCTTAGGAGTCTGGTTTGAAACTACCTTTGTCGGAAACCCGGAAGACAGGTTTTCTAGCAACAATGCCCAAATTAAAAATCGTACATTCTCATTAGATAGATTGTAACAAAACCCATTCCATTTCAGCAGCCTATGCTTCAAAGAGATTTAAATATTAAGCAAAACTTAAATATATTTACTGTTGTTTATGCTATTTCAATTGAAGTCGATAAAACCAAATGTTCCTTCCAAACAGACATATACGTGCGTATTACCTGGACACTTTGAGCAAGTTCCCATCATGTTTAATCTTGTTCCGGCTGGGCAAGCACATACTGCTTCACCATCAGCATCCACAACGCATATTTTGCCATCCGCACAAATAGGACACTCTTAAACACAAATATAAATGAGCTGTGATATGTGATTTCCAGCAATGTGGCATTTTGACAAGTGTCGACTCAGACAAGCCTTTGCAGCCTCATTTTAAGCTTAGTAACTCTAGATGATGTTCGATCAGTAGATTAGCAGTCATAGAATATTCAAGCGACAAGCAAAGGTTTCCAACAATGTGGCATTTTGACATGAGTAGACTCAGACAAGCCTTCGCAGCCTCCTTTTAAGCTTAGTAACTCTAGATGATGTTCGGTCAGTAGATTAACAGTCAAAGAATACTCAAGTGACTAGCAAAGGCTCTGATCAGACTGCGCGTATGCGCAGGCTGGTCTGGGCATTTGCTGGTAGCACATACCACATTGTTAGAAATCTCATGTCGCGGCTTAAATATATATACTGTCAAAGTAGCCATTGTAAAACTTGTTAAACTTTAATGATTTTTGAGCACTTACATTGATCATATTTGTACCTGTTTTAGTGTGAGGAAGAAAAAAGCTGTTTGATTTGTTTAATATGATGATTAAGAATCTTGCATGAGTGTTATATTGTATATACTTGCAAGAGTGACTAAGTCTGCAATTATGAAAATTTTGGGAAAGAAATTTTTTTCTTTTTAAATATTTAGAAATGTTAGGATATGATTTTCAAAAATATTGCATTCTTTTGTCTGAAGATTTTTTTTACCTTTACAAACAGTGTAGATCCTGATGAAATGCAGCATTATGCTGCATTAAATCTGGGACTTCACTGTTTCCATAAGTTCTCATTTTGTGGTTTCCTGAATAACAAGGGTGAATTATACTGCCCCTAAATATTTTCCTTTGTAGTCCCTCAAATACATACAAGATTGGTTGCAAAATATGATTTTGTTGTATAAGAAAACCAAATATACAGATCAGCATGTGCAACACGTTTTTTATCAGCTTCGAACAGAGTATAGAAGTTTAAGTTGCTTAATGCAAAATTTCAATATTACACAGTCATGTACAATGTAGCTTATATGCAGCTAAGTATAATAAGGATTGCAGGTCATTTTATCCTTTACATATTCTCAATAAGATAGTGTATTTCTGAATTATCCTATCAAGTGGTACAGGCCCTAACTAGATGATTCAAGTTTGAGGTGTCTTTTTCTTGATATGAACTCTTTGCAAGTGCGCTTTTTATGCAAGGTAAATATTATATTTGCAAGCACACAATAATTTGATTCTTATTGCCGTTGCCTTTGTACCATTTGTTTCTAAGCGATCATAATGCTGCATCTGGCCTGGCAAGATATCTAAAATTAAGACTGATTCTTTATCTGCATCCATTTTATGTATGCTGAAACCAAAATACCCTTACAAGATGGTGTGTATGCGCAGGCTTGTCTGAGTATTCTTTACTCAACAGTGCAGTCAGACCAAATCACATGTGATGGCTTATATGGGCCACGTCATGACAAAACCTGTCTTTGGGGTTCCTGACAAAGCGAGACTCAAACCAGTCTCTTCAGCTACTGAGACTAGCTAGAAATTTGAGATTTTGCTTGAAAAATCGAATAACAAAGGCGATGATCAGACAGCGCGGATGCACAGGATGGTCTGCGCCTGTGTTGTTCGCAAACCGCAAAGACAGCTTTCTCAAGTTGAGGCCCATATGGTTTAGATAGTTGCACAGGTTCTCTGTGCATTTTATTAGCTGTTTGGCAATGCTAACGTATCCAATGTAGGAACGACAAAGATGCTTAACCATCTAGCACAGGGCTCATACAGGCTTGACTTACTATGTACATATGTATACCTATTATTGTAACATAAGCAAGTACTCACCAATAGGTGGTCGGCATTTTCCAGGCTCTTTTTCTATCAACCCTGAGGGACATTGACAAGATGCAGTATCATCATCTACCAAACATACTAGTTCTCCAGGACAATTTGGACAGGCTGTAATTGAATAATTATTATGACACATATTGAGGGTATAACTGTATTTGAAATTTTCATTTTGGGAGGTATATTGACGGATATACAGTCCGAAATTTAGTTTTACGCCAACATGCGAGCGTAGCCGTAAAATGAGATTTTCGACCTTATATCCAACAATATACTTACACATTTGAAAATTTAAATATAGTTATCAACATTCTAATGTACTATTGCAGTTTTTCCCCCAATTAGACGTTGAAAGCAACATAAAGCTGCAAGTCATCCAACGAAATTTGATGTAATTAATGATATCAAACAATTTTCGACATGATATCACAATATTTTAATGTTATCTAATCATATGTCGTCTTACAAAGTCATAGCCATTAGATTGATGCATCAAGCACAATATAAGTATGTCTGTACAAAATAAACATTTCTCATGATACTTTAAGTATGATTTTATATTTTTAACTCAACACTGTATGACGTTAATCCTATGGCATGATAGGCGTAACAAAGTAAAGCATAGCTGAAAATATTCCAGCGCCCTGGCTGGGAATTGAACCCTGGTCGCCCCAGTACAAAACTAATCCTCTAACCCCGGAGCCAAAAAGTCGACTCTCTGACGCAGTTGTCAGAGATTGATTATATACTAGAAGCTATGCTAAATCTACTCTATGTAGATATGCAAGGTGAGACTGCCTGGCCCATTACACTCCCCTTCTTCAAAGAAGTCATCATTTATGATGACTGAAAGCCTTTTTAGGCAAAATAAAGTCCAATCCCGGATGTGAGCCCCCATCTTATGACCTTATAGCCATAACAATGTAAAGCATAGCTGAAATATTCCTCCGACCTGGCTAGGAATAGAACCCGGGTTGCCCCAATACAAAACCAATGCTTTAACCACTAAACCAAAGAGTCGACTCTCTGATCCAGTTGTCAGAATTGATTGTATACTAGAAGCTATGCGAAATCTACCTTCTGTAGATATGTAAGCCTAGAGTGCCTGGCTGATAACATTAACAACAGTATATTTCTAGGTTAAAGATAGTCACAGGGATGGACTCATGGGATGGACTAGCTCATGGCCTCTTTATTGGTGGCATGTTCCCAGCGAAGGTTTATCAAATCTGAGCTGTATTCACATGATACATTTGGTGTTCCTTCATCACACATCTGTTGTTTTAACCCTTTTAACTTTAAAGCGCCAATCACGACTGCAGCAGACGACATTTCCCAATTTTCGACAAAAATAAGGAATGATATTTCATGAGAATTGTCTGCCAGCGTCACGCAGCTCATATTTCAGATGGATACCTCGTTTCTTCTGATTATTTTAATACAATTTGAGTAATAATCACTGTAGAATTGTTGATTTTTACTTATTTATGCAGATTTATTAATGAATTTTAATGAATTGGCTAGACTATATAAAACAAAACTTACCAGGAACTGCCTGACAGACACCCAAAGCATTCTCAATATACCCAGAAGGACACCCACAGGTGGTGTTGGAATGGCTATGATGTATACATACTTTCCCATGAGCACAATATGGACACACTGTAACAAAGTAACATAAGTCGTGACATGTGATTTCCAACAATGTGGCATTTTGACAAGTGAAGACTCAGACGAGCCTGTTCAGCCTCCTTTTAAGCTTAGAAACTCCAAATGATATTCAATCAGTAGCTTTACAATCATATAATATTGATGCGACTAACAAAGGCTCTGATCAGACTGGGCATATGCGCAGGCTGGTCTGAGCCTTTGCTGGTAGCACATACCACATTGTTGGAAATGTCATGTCAGGGCTCACATAATAGTTCAGCATTGTCCTCAGAAAATCAGCCTTTGAGATTTTCGACCAAGTGATACTCAAACCAGTTTGCTTATATACGGAGACTTGCTACAATATGTAAAACTTATTGAAAGCACATGTAAGCATAGTTATATTTTGTTCACATGCAACAATGTGACGTTTTCTCGGGACGTGCCACAATCTAATAATCATAATAAGCGAGATTTTGTACACATCAAATATGCAACAAAGACTAATTTAACCATGTGTACTCGTACATGTATATCTGAAACCCCATAAATGTGTTTTGCCAAACGGGGAACACCCAGATGAAATGCAGCATAAAGCCGCACTGATTGCTAAGATTATAACGACCGTCAAGGACAGAAGTAAATACTAATTTAGAAAAGTCCATATGTGACCCCTGAAAGTACAATTTAGCAGTCCTATATATGGTATCCATATGTATGGGGAAATCTATCAGAATACAAAAGGTTAAACAGCCGTATTCAGAGGGAATATATGTGTTAATTTTAGCCTGGGTCTTAATCTACATCACATATATGAGTGTGCAAGCAGCATGGGCTATGGCTTACAGACACGCCTGAGCTTTTATTGATTAATATGCCATAAACACCATAATTTGACATGCTGGTCAATCAGACAAAATATGTCTTATGAGGTTACCACATGGAAATGACACCAGTCTGCTTAGCTTAAATACCCACATATACCATTGCAATTCTAGCATGATGCATATTTTGTTTGTCTTCCTGGTGTCTCATGGTTGTTGTGTGGATTTTCTTTACGATGCAATGGGTTTATCTGCAATTTGTGATTGTGGTATTTCCTGATCATACTCACTTACTATTTTTTGGTATCTCCTTTTTTTCAACACAAAAATTGAAAAGTGGAGTAGTAGAATGCAGTAATTAAACAAGTTAATCAATATCTTTACCAAGTGAGGAAATAGCTATTTGCTATATTAGAAGTGAATAATAGTCTTAAATTTGAGTATTGATATTCAACAAACCGTGTGCTGGACTGCAGGTTCCATGGTAGTTTAATGCAAATCCAGGAGGACAGTCGCATGTTGGAGTATCTCCAAGTAGGTAACAGACCTTTTCACCGATACAGGTTGGACACACTGTAATATATAAAAATCAGAATAAAATGGATGATATCCTTTGGGCCTCGTCGCGAGAAAACCTGTCTTTTGGGTTTCGACAAAGCGAGTTTAAAACCAGTCTCCTCAGCTACAGAGACTAGCTAGAAAATTGAAATTTCACCTGCAGCAAGTTTACATATGATACTTTTAAAAAAGCGAATAACAAAGGCGCTGATCAGGCTGCGCGAATGCGCAGGCTGGTCTGCACCTGTGTTGTTCGCAACCCTTCTAAGACAGGTTTTCTTGGGACGGGGGCCCATTTGGGAAAGAAGTAGCATAAATCACTGTTAGAACATAATCAAGTCATCTTTATAGCCGAAGGTCAGCAAAACTTTCTTTTTAAGATGGTCTCAAGACTAAATACGAGTTATGTCTGTAATTGTGGTATTTCTTGGCCATACTCAGTTGTGCTTTAAGACTAACAAATCCTGACGGTATCTTACACATACCAGTTCTATAGAAACTTGTAATTTTAATTCTTTCTGAAATTGTTATAAACGTATGACAGAAACAAAATATGGATTTAGGGGTAGACTCTAACCACTTTTCAGGCCTTACACCCTGCTTGATATGCCAATATGGGCGCTTAAAGATGACTTATCCACTTACGCGATACGTATATTAACGCTTTACCTTCTGTGGTGTCTAGTGAAAAAGATTTTCAAACAGTTTGTACCATGTCCAACAAACCGACAGGCCTGATCAGGACTCAATTTCTATGACACTCAGATAGTATACTGAGATAATGTTTTGAAAAATGTGATTTAAAAACAAAAAACAGCAGACAACAACAAAAAACAAGAGTAAACTCGTGTGCTGGCCTATAAATATATACCTATGGCGTGGACACATCCACCAAAATTATCTTCATGATAATCTTCTGGACACTTGCATGAGGCACTGGAACCGTCTACAACGCAAACTTTAGGATGAGCGCAGTTTGGGCATACTGAAAAGCAAAGTATATTTTCACTTAGTTTACATACAGTTATCAAGCTACACATACACATATCACACCTAACAAATTATTAACTTTTTATCAATCTGATTGTTTATCTTATTAATAATTGTTTGGTAGGCGTGCATATGCCTCAAAATATTTGCCAATTATAGCACCGCAAGCAATTGTGTGCAAAATAGTAAGCTGTTATACTAATTAGACAAAAAAATATACAGTGTCTTGTATGGTTTAGCTCACATTGAGACATAGGCTTAAGGTCAGGTATTGTAACTGTTGGATTTATAGAATTTGTTGATCTTCGTCCATCATATGTCACCTGTTATGTGTTGTCAACAATTGTTTCAGACTACTGGCTGGATTTTGACCAAGCTTGGCATCAAAGATACTTCATAATTGTTCAAATGGTTTCAAACTGTTGCATATCTAGGTCACATGATCTTAAATACATTTTAAAATGAAAATTTTACAAATCTGGTTGTCCCATACCACAAGGCATTTGACCTTAATATTTAGTATGAAGCATTATCTATCATATGCGCAGGGTGGTCTAAGCCTTTGCTGGTCACACATACCATATTGTTTGAAACCTCATGTCATGGCTCATATCACTAGCGTATTTTGATGTAAGTAGTTCATATTTTGCATAGTGATTGCCAAAAGGTATGTAGATGTCAAAAAGGGTTTTAGACTGCTGACATGCAATTTGATGCAGAGTAAAGGTCAAAATACTCATTATGTATCTGTAAGCCATATAAAGCCAACATGTTAAGATATACGTTGTTAATGTTTGTGACACTGTTTTTTAATTTTGTGTAGATATAAAAAACACTTCTTGATTGGTGGCATGACTAAAGAGACAAATTAGCAATGTACTCAAATATTCATAATATGCAGTTTTCAGTCTAAGCATGGATACTTGCGATGTGCCTACCCATCAAATGACCCTATTAACATTTAACCATGAAAGGCTTCAACGACTATAATCGTTTGTATACATTAACATTCATAAAACAAAGAAATTATTTGTCAGGTCCACTGATGGTCTTGGATTAGATTTATCAGATTTCCATAAGCAAACAGATAAGATACTGATTAGGCAACTCTTGCAAGAGTGGCCACATCTGGGTCTGTTCTGTTTGCAAAAGCGTTTAAGCGTTTATGATGTAAAGGGTTAAAACTTTTATGTTGGATGGCTATTTTCTATTATAATAGCAAAAAGTTCAAGCCCCAGTGAGATGAAACATTTTGTTGCTGGTCTACGCTATTTACTACATGCAATGCCCCTTATGGAACTTGCGTAAATGACAATAAATCAAGAAAAATATATTTTGTTTTGCTTTTTGAAATGTTCAGCATCCTTTATATATTAGGCACGTGCGTAATAAAAAAAGTAACACTCAAGAGAGCTCACCCTCAAGAGTGATTTCCCATACCACAAGGAACTGCTCTTAAAGGAACGAAGTCGTTCCCTCTGGGTGCAAATTCTTTCCTTTAAGAGAAGTTCCAATTTGAAAAGGGACATAATTGTAGAGAATCAATACTTGACAAAGTAGTCTCTCTTTGATGTGTGTAACTTATTCAGAGTTCTGGCTACTCCATTGTTCACCTTCATAAGCAAAGTGAAAATTTATACCTATAGATCGAGTACATCCCCCAAAGACATCATCATGATAGTATTTTGGACACTGACATGAGGCAGTGGAACCATCTATAACACAAACTTTAGGATCTATGCAGGTTGGGCATGCTGAAAAGAAAACATGAAATAGTTTGGTCTTAAAACTTCTGAATCTAGTCAACAGTCTGTAAGCTATAATATTCGTCAACCATGTGCTAAGCAGCTCTAGCATTATATACTGAAGGACTTTAGAAACGCACCACCTGCTAAAATGCTAATTTATTGTCAAAATGTAATATTTTAGTTATGTGAAAATAAAATTGACAAGTCCCTTCATTTAGCTTGCATTCAATAAGAAAAACGAAACGCTGTGGCTTATGGTTGCCGTGACGTCGCGATTATTCTGAGACATTCCAAATTTAAAAAGTCACAGAGTACCAATACCTTCCATTATGAGCACAAAAAAGTTTTCGAACCGATGTTTGTTCTTGAAAGCACAAGGAAAGACAAAATCAAATTATGAAGTTTTAGACCTCTGGCAACGTTCATTTCATCAAGGCGACGTCATTATTGTTTTTGACGTAATTGGCTGTTTATGGCCTAAGGATCAGGAATAATCAAAATGTTTTAGTGCTACAAGATACTCCGCAACCCGTTGCGTAGAAGACAAAAGTATCGCGACATGCGCGAACGTCATCCGCCTGTTATTGCGGTTTGAAAAATTAAGACTGACGTTAGCAAAGAAACGCTGCGACTGGGAGTGTAATTAAACGATTATTTTCGATTAAATCCGAAACTTTTTCTTGTTTTTCGGTTGGTTAAGACATCTGGCTACCAGCTCAAAGTGTTTGCTTTTAAATTGAACAAATCTTAGAGCTGTCAGACGACAATTATTGAAAAACACTAACGTCAGTGTTACGTCAGAATGAACCGCATTATCAAATCGAAATTATTGCAAATCATGGTCCATTGTGTAAGCGTATAAAAAGTGATAAAGAAAACATCCTCAAATCAACCATGTGGAAGAGACCGTGAATATATAAGTGGTGCGTTTCTAAAGTCCTTCAGTATACATACTTTAACCCCAATCTGCCCCTTAGCAGATCACTCAATTTTTAACTTTAATCTAAGCGTCAAATAAGTAATATAGTCAATAGATTCACTTGGGAAATAATTTTGGCCTCCACGCAAGAAAACATGTCTTCAGAGTTTGCAAACAACAAAGGTGCAGACGAACCTGCGCATCCACGCAGTCTGAGGAGCACCTTTATTATTCACTAACTAGCAAGTGTTTTATCTTAAATTGCTACAAGCGAATTTTCAATATTCTAGCTACTCTCTTTTTGTGAGCGTACAATTTGACTGACACAGTCATGAAAATACAAATAAACTCATAGATTGATGGGCATCTACAATCAACAGGCAACCAGCAACATTTAATTTCATATTTTAACTAATAACATTACTATATATGAAATATAAGATATGGCTGTGGTGTTTACATAAGGCATATTGGGGTGGTGCGATCATTCATTTAGGTCAACACCTTTGTGACACGTTTAGAAATAACTAAATTTTGTCGTCCAGGCTGATAGAAACAACACACACCAATATGCAGCTACATTTAAAACCACTGAAGCATTGCTGTAAATTGTATAATGTTAGTATATACATTGTTTGACAGCCAGCAAACAGTTTTACTCAATGAAATAGAAGAATATATTATTAGGCATAAAACATTAAAATGCTAAAATTCCATCCTAGTAAATGTACAATATTTATGAAAACGTATGTAAACTTAAAAAATATTTTGATTAGGTGTTTGGTTAAAATATATTTCTAAAATAGAATTTAAAATCCTCATTTTAGATTAACAGTGTTCGATTTAGTGGCTATACTACACTCACTGTAATACCTGTGCTCCTGTATGATTGACTTTAGCCAACGTATTGTATAAGTGTTATACAACGCTAATCAGAACTTTGCATTCCATCTATTTTCCTCAACTCATTACATACATCCATTAATATACAAACACTGATGTAAGATCCTCTATGCTCTTACATATGTCTTAAACTCATCATTCAGAGTAATTATTGTAGACTAAGCCTCTCATTCTTTTCTACAAAACCCTTATGGTGTAATCCCTCTTGTGAGTCTAACAAAACCTTACATTTTAGCTTCTGTTTGATTTGACTTTAATTTATGTGTTGTAAAAAATGGATTTGATGCTCAGGTGCAGCTTGCATGTCATTTATTTTACTCATTGACAACTTATCTAATAAATTCAATGATACATGATCCCTGAAGTAAGATCATCTGAGCTGCGACATGAGAATTTCCAACAATCTGCTATGTGCAACCAGCAAAGCTTCTGATTAGCCTGTGCATACGCGCAGTCTGATCAGAGCCTTTGCTTATCGCTTGAATATTATATGAGTGTTAAGCTACTGACTGAACATCATTTAGAGTTTCAAAGCTTAAAAGAAGGCTGCACAGGCTAGTCTGAGTCTACACTTGTCAAAATGCCACATTGTTGGAAACCACATGCCGTAGCTCATTTCTATTTCTTGCACACGCGATAAGGATATCTGAGATTTAACCCTGAGTTAGAATATCTTATCTTATGCATGCTATCTTACTTAGGACGTTAAGTAACGTTATTATGTGAAATTTCATCATAGCGTATTTCAGGGACATCTGGAAGCTTATTTTGAAATAAATAAATGAAAGCAGTGGTGAGCAAGAAAAAGAATCCATTATATGTGTGAGGGTAGGATAGAAAAATCCATCCATAGGAATTACCGTTTGTCCTCATGATGCCAAACAGCAATCATAGGGACGCATTTTTCTAACCTATCCTCACACACGTGATGGATTCTTTCAGTACACACCTATGTCTTGGACAAATCCTCCAGAGTTATCATCATGGAGTTTTGCCGACACTGGCAAGAGGCAGTGGACCCATCGACAACACTAACTTTCTATGTACATACCTATGTCTTGGACAAATCCTCCAGAGTTATCATCATGGAGTTTTGCCGACACTGGCAAGAGGCAGTGGACCCATCGACAACACTAACTTTCTATGTAAATACCTATGTCTTGGACAAATCCTCCAGAGTTATCATCATGGAGTTTTGCCGACACTGGCAAGAGGCAGTGGACCCATCGACAACACTAACTTTCAATGTACATACCTATGTCTTGGACAAATCCTCCAGAGTTATCATCATAGAGTTTTGCCGACACTGGCAAGAGGCAGTGGACCCATTGACAACACTAACTTTCTATGTACATACCTATGTCTTGGACACATCCTCCAGAGTTCTCATCATGGAGTTTTGCCGACACTGGCAAGAGGCAGTGGACCCATCGACAAGACAAACTTTCTATGTACATAACTATGTCTTGGACACATCCTCCAGAGTTATCATCATGGTAGTTTTGCCGACACTGGCAAGAGGCAGAGGAGCCATCAACAACACAAACTTTCTATGTACATACCTTTGTCTTGGACACATCCTCCAGAGTTATCATCATGGAGTTTTGCCGACACTGGCAAGAGGCAGAGGACCCATCCACAAGATAAACTTTCTATGTACATACCTATGTCTTGGACACATCCTCCAGAGTTATCATCATGGTAGTTTTGCCGACACTGGCAAGAGGCAGTGGACCCATCGACAACACAAACTTTTGGATAGGAGCAGTCTGGACATACTAAACAACAAATGAAAAGAACGTTACATTTTATATATTATCTTATAAAATATGCAAATGAAAGAGATGAATAATGCACATATATGAACATTAATTCATTTTACATGATGGAATTTCCTACATTTTTTTATTTGACCAGTCGATTTCAGTTTTGAGGGTTCTTGGGTGGTATTTTACAGTTTTGTTCCATTTGGTAAGAAAACAGCAGAGACCCTGATCAGACACCACATCCTGCAGATTATATAACACACAAAATGAAAATGGATGCTGGGCGTATATGGACTTAATTTGTAGATGTATTAGTTACATTTGAAAAATAATTTCATTATTTGGATGTCAACAAAAAGATGAATGCCTTGTTTTCAGGTGGGAGTGAGTTTCGCTTGAACAAAAAGGCCAAGTTTATTTTGAAGTGAATCTGAATAGCTAACCCTTTTATAAAACTATTAGAATCTATTATTGGTGTAAGTGTGGTATAGAAAACATTGTCCCGTCCTTTGGTATTCACGATGCTTGCAGAGTGATGACAAAGGGTGATTGTGAGGAACATATTTTTCTATCCCATCTTCTCATAAATGATAGATTCGTTTTCTTAATCTGGAAATTCATCTTATGTACAACTTATCCGTGGTTAAAAGGCTGGAAACATGGAACACAATACCAGATATCTGTCCCATCTAGACGTAGCAATACTGTCATATTTTGAACTTATTCATCCTAGGATCAAGAGGGTCGACAGGGGCCTACAACCCCATCCCCTTCCACCCCCACGGAATATCTCATGACAAGTACTTTAAGTTTGCTTAGGAAAATTCTGCAGTGTACTCAAAATGACGTAGTTGTCAATTTCAATGTTGTAATAAGTATTGCGCACTGCGCTCTGATATTTAATATGCACAACCAAACATTTGAATGGACATATTAATAAGGAATCAAAAATAATTACAACGCAGTTCATTTTGTGATTGTAAAGATACACAGCTAAAACGTTGCCAGCAAAACGTGATTGTATTTCTTCACATGATAAAATGTCAGTAGTTTGGAATGGGCAATATAAAAGTTGCTGTAACTTTCAACGAAATAGAACAATGAGGAGATACTATGCATACTTTTTAAAGATAAAGTATGGTCTTTCAACTGATGCATTATATGCGTCCCATATTTCTCTGGAATAAGCTACAAGGTAAAGATCAGAATTTTTAGAACATACCTCCTATATTACATATACTGCACCCAAGGACAACTGACCATATTCGCCCCGCAAGAAACACATATGAAACACCCTTATGTCCAGTCAGCTATCCAAATATACAATTTTGGATTCACTGTCTGTTGCATACCAGCAAATGCAATGATTATTCCATATAAACCAAAATAAATGTCTTTACGTGTCTCAAAAATCAAACATTGACTATTCTAGTTGTAGTGTCTAGAACAAATACATTTATCACATGGCATCGCATCTAGGAGTGATATAACGTCATGCAATAAAATCGATAAACCACTAATGGTTTACAGATTTCCTAACGTTACACAGTGACAGCAATAATATTGTTGGGTATAGAAGGCAAAATCGTGGTGTTTTTCACGCCAAAGCATGGTTTAAAAGTAGTTTAAAGGTCATACGATATATAGAATGTAACACTCGCGCTCATGTGTTATTGTATTTATTAAATTTGTTGCAATAAAGCAATCAGATTCTAAGCAAGCCTCACAGTTTATATCTTTTTCCTAAGTTATTTAATAAATTCAATAAAACATGAGCACATATGCAAGATCATCTATGTAAAATACAAGTTTTTAAATATAACCACCTTAAGAAGGTGGCAATGTACATGTACATCCAGAACAGGGAAATACGTGTAACATGACTTGTACTGATTTCAAAAATAAAAGCAAACTGAGTCATGTGAATATTTGTCTTTGGGGTTTCAGGCAGATTATTCGGGGCCAAAGGCTATTGTCCCCCCCCCACGCCACTACAAAAGTATTGTGACCGCCTGACTCCAGCCCCTGCCTCCCTGTTCCTATGCATATGATATGATACTTTGCAATAAGCGAGTAGCAGAGGCCGCAAGCAGCTGTGCAATGCGCAGGCAAGTCTGCAGCTTTTTTGTTGGCAAACACTACAGACAGGTTTTCTCATGACCAGGCCCAAATAGAACTATGCTCTTTATTAACAAACTCTGAATAAATATGTCACTTTCATACGCGGATCCAGGAATTTTTGTCAGGGGGGTCCCCGTCCGACGGCCAGAAAAACAGCCTGGACAGCGTTTTTTTCTTTCTTTTTGTTTTTTAGTCATCAGCTTTTTTAACAGTTTACAGAGGGAGTCCAATGGTTTTATTACAGAGAAAACTATAATTTTCCAAGGATCCAACATTTTCCAGGGGGAATCCAGCATTTACAGGGGGTCCAACTTTTTCCAGGGAGGGGGGGGGGGGTCGAAATGCTAATTTCTATAGAAACCCATATACATTGTAACTTGTGATTTTCCTGGGGTGGGGGGTTCCGGACCCTCTTCCCCCCCTCTGGATTTGCACATGGCTTTTATTAATAAGCATGACTAACATATATACCTGTAGTAATGTGTACACATGCACCAGAAGGATCTTCATGATAGTCGTGTGGACATTCACATGATGCTTGGTGACCATGATGTCCATGGCCATGAACAACACAAACTTTAGGATGTGTGCAGTGTGGGCATACTGAAAAACAAATTTAACATGACTGAGTTGGTATGCACTAAGTATCAGTTCTTTAATGTGCCCCTTGTATAAGGGAAAACCCCAAAACATGTACTTTTACTACAAACAGTGAAAATCCATATGAAATAGGACATTTCATTAGGATCAACATTGTTTGTTAGAGTGAAAAAAGATTTTCAGACACAATTTTTAAGCTATAACCTGACACTAATAGTTGTATGCAATGGACTATTCCAAATTAATTTTATCAAATAAGAAGGAAGAAATGCATAAATATATATAAGGATTAATTGCCGGAATAATTTTACAGAAACGTTTAGTCAAAAAAGAAATAGTAAAACACAGTCCTATTATCTAAGCAAGCCTCACTCAACTGTAAGTTTTCACAGTCCTGACAGTCTGTGAGTTGAAAATTTTGCTTAATTACATTATACTTGAGCCGGTGCATGAGATTTCCAACAATGTGGTATGTGCTACCAGCAAAGCCTCACATCAGCATGCACATACACGCAGTCTGATCAGAGCATTTGCTAGTCGCTTGAGTATTTTATGATTGTTCAGCTACTGACTGAACACCATTTGGAGCTTCTAAGCTTAAAAGGAAGCTGCAGAGGCTAGTCTGAGTCTACACATGTTGAAATGTCAAATTGTTGGAAATCTCATGCCGTGGCTAGCTCATTTATTGTTTTGGTTGTTTCCAGTTGACGATACATTGCATAAATCAGGAGGCCCACACCCGAGCTACTCTATATAAATAAGGTCAATCGTTTGACTTATAAAACCTGTTAATGATTTTAATTATTGGTTTTGTTGTTGATTTTCTATTGTTTGTTGTTACTCCTGCTTTGTGTTAGGTCCTTGTTTTGTTATTTAGTACTTTGTGTCCTATCTATTATTGAATTCATGTCTATACTTACGTTTTAAATTACCATTTATTGCGTTAGCTATGAGATTGTTACCCATGTTTAAGAATATCTAAAAGTGAAAAGAAACATCAATATGTCCTTATCATGAATTTTATCTCCATGGTAAACATTATCATAAAACCAAGTGTATATGTAGTTTGTAAGTGCATTTTCATGAGGATGGCAATTATAAAGGATTAAGGTTACAACTTGTATAGTAGCACCTGCTAAGTGGTGTAGCATTAGATCTTCCTGTCTGTGCAAGTTACCCTTATATACTGTCTCATGGTGTCAAAACATTAAAATGACACTTTCTGCTACATTCATCATAGATGGCGATGGGTGTTTCATTTAATAAATTCATCACTTTCCTTTGAGACAGCTGTGTAGCACCTGTTTGAATGTGTAAACGCTCCCACTTGTGTAAACGTTGACAATCCCGTTACTGTAAACGTGTTATGTCATATTTGCGCAACACGATTCTGCAGTTGTAGATATATGTAAATGTGAACAATGTAATACAGACCATAGATCTAGAAATAGCAGCTAAAATTATCAATAGACGCATACTTTAGCGCTCCCCTGATTGTAACTGTTCAGCCCAGGCATACATCCAGATTTGACTGATCTTTCAAGGAGTCTGATCACAATCAGTGGGGTTTTAAGCTAAAACCCACTAGATATAAATCTTCCCCCTCCACTTCCACTAAAATGTTCATAAACTATCTATCTGTCTATGTGGATTTCACATATTGTAATCATTAATTAGGAATGTTGTTTCATTAGCTTCTCAGAATTTGCTGCCGCTCAAATGTCTCTTTAGTGTCTGTCGTCCAACTCAAAATCTATATTTGAATGTTTTTGAATCACAATAAACAGCATCAAAGTGAAAGTTTATTTTAACTGCCTTCAATTATCATGAGTTATGACCATGTTATATTATATTGATGGACATGCGGAATATTAGATTACAATGTACAAATGATTCGCAAATAATAAATCAGTGTTGTAGGCCGGTATAAGAGGAAGAATCTGAAGTGTGTCTGAGTCACAATCACCCTTGTACTCAGAAATAGAAGGAGGCATTGCACTTTTTGCACTAACACCTTAAACTCCTACTGTAAACCAGGTACTATTTGAGGCATCAAAATCTGGCAATTTGAAATCACTGACATATTGATGTAATTTAATTTTCGTGGTTTACCAATTTAATGTATTTAATTTATTTTTTATTCTCATATGGGCTACTTTTAAAGGAAAGAATATCTTCCAAATAGACAGCATATTCTCTCCTTAAAACGTGGTTATCTCTACTTTGAAACATAATATACCGTTCTAAAGGATACTAATATACTAAGGATGTTTGACCATTTATTGCTTAAAGTGTATGTATCTGCAGTGTCAACCCAGTGCTACTTTTTTCTGCAAATAATGCCAAATTGAAATACATGACAAATATAATTATTATGCATTTGTGCAAATTATAATTTTTAACAGAGTCTAGTATCATTCATGAAACATTAAATGAAGGTAACATTGAATTATACCTACTGGTAGATAATCAGAAAATAGCAAAAGGGGAAAGAGTAAAAATTTTAAGTTTTAAACCGTGTATTACTGGCACCAATTGGATACAAATGTAATTAATGATTGTCAAGAACAAATACTCACTATAGTAATGCTCATGCCATTATATGTGTCAAACTTAACTTTTTATGCTAACCTGGCATCACATCCACACAAGTGTTGTGATACCCGAGCAAAGTGAGTGTAGCCAGAATATGACGTAATCAAATATAAAACATACATACCTATTGCATTGATACATGTACCATGATGTTCATGATAGCCTTCTGGACACCTGCATGATGCAGTGGAGCCATCAAAAACACAAACTTTTGGAGAAGGACAGCTTGGACACCCTAAAAGCAAATATAAAATATGTTGCACTGCCACAAAATTTCATTTCTGCTTACTTTTAATTTGAAAAACGTACAACAACAATAATTTCTGAAAAATGTAAATGTAGTTGTCACGTTATACTGCATATCATATTGATTATGATCTGATTCATGACACAATCTGAATTAAGTTCAATTTGTCTCTTTGAAAAACCTTTACATTAGCAATCACACACACAAGCGTTGCACCCAAGCAAAGTGAATATAACCAAAAATGACGTAATCGAATATAAAACATACATACCTATGGGTGGAGGGGCATAACTTTAACTAGCTAGTTGATCTGAATTCCATGCCTTTCACATGAATAACATCATTTTTTGTGGTATGCTTTTGTTTGCCTACTAGCCCTAGCACTATGGCCATTTAAAGGATTTCTTTGGCTTGAATGTTGTTCAAGTCATCGTGATCTGCATTTGATTGCCAACAGAATGATAATTTTACCAAACTAACTCAGTTGAGATACTATTACATACATCGATTCATTCAGTAAAGTCAGCCACAATTTGAGAATCAAATAATGGCTCGGGTGTATGTAAGGAGCGATAAGCGTAGTACTACATGTATATACCAAAAAGCTCCATTTTGTTAGCCAGAACTGGCGTATAGAAAATTAGTTCTGTAGCATGTGGGTTCAGCTCTTATCCAAAAAGTTTAAACAGAAGAATAAAAGAAGTTGTGTTTTTTTCAATAAAATATTGCTACGTATAGCGATATTTTATTGAAAAAACATTAACTTCATTAAAACCATTTGTTTTGCTGCAATCACACTTGTTATTGTGTTAACATGGTTTCTGTGACGTCAGCATAACGTAATATAAAGTCAGCGTCACGTTATCAAAGTAGATCCTCGATGTACATCCGTGGTCTGATTCCACGAAATTTCGTGATTTGGCAGAGGCAGTTCTGATTGACTTTGATTTTCAAATGCTACACTCCATGACGTTGTGTACAGTCAAATGTTTTGTTGGCTGGCTGTTCAAAAACCGCTCCGCCTTAGAAATAAAACAAATAATTTCATAATTGTCATAGTCCAGATTGTTTGTTATATTTGATTAAATACATTGACTGTAAATATAAGAATCGAATTTACTTGGCTTGCATGGGATGATACAAAATTAGCATTTATTTGCCTATTCACGTTCCTCTTTCTCAAGCTTGTTTTTGTTAAACTGAAAATGAGACAATATAACTATAACACAAAGCCAGGATTAAATGGAAAACAATTATCCCTTTTTGGACCAATGTAAATATCCATAAAATTTGATACAGTTTAGTCAGTATGATGGACGCTATAACACAGTAATAAAGAGGCCAAAAATTGGGACTCAATACAATCAAGCACCACACCTGATCCAGGATGTCGCATGTTCAAAACACATATTTGTGTGATTTGTGTTTTCAAAAGGTCACACCAATAGCCTATGTCATATTTAGACAAGATAACAACTTAAAAACTCGTATTGCAGACTGGTGAAGGAGGGGGAGATCGAACCCATAGTCCATGATTGACAAGGCAGGTGGTTTCTCAACTGCACCGCATTAGCTCCATTAACAAATATTTAATCACTATTCCTCTTCATAGCAGAATCCAATATTTCAAAAGGATCAGCATATGGAAAACTAAATCAACACTGTATCACTGTTATACCCCTATTCCACACAGGCCCCGAATCCCACAAATTGAAATGAATTGACAAATATTTGGATTCGTGGTTGAATCATACTCAGTTCGTAAAGATCTTAACTGATTCGCACAGTACCTAGTGAGTTCTTGCAATTCATAGGTCTATCCGGAATTGGGCTCAAAAGTTTTGAAGTGTTCAAAGCTTTGGCCATGAATACCCCGATACGAAAAATCGTGCGTGATTCGTACGAAATTCCTAAGGCATTCTTGGACATCGTAACTGAATTGTAATCCATTCTGAGGCGTTTTTTGGCATTCGTAGCTACTCTTAGCTCATTCGTGGGGAATCGGGAGATTATGCCAAGCAATAAACCCAAGGAAGAGATAGTAGAAGGATTTTCCCTAAAATTAATTACCCCGTCACGCGCATGTGAGCAGTCCTAGAAGTTGAAACAGATTTGGCAGATTCTGGAGCACAATCGGATTCAGTCAGTAGCTCCTGGCTGGAGATTGTGCCAATGGCAAACTGCCATATTTTTCCAAGTCAAAGAGTCTGGTTCCGGGCCTCTCGAATTTAACGTAGTTGTTTTCTTCAAGCTATATAAGAAGGCGTTTTCAACACTCAAGTTGCAGGATCAATTCTACTGCTGCTTTACAAGGAACATTAATTTTGGAACTGATGCCCTGAAGCATGTATGGGCCTTTTTTTATAACAAACGTGAGAGAAAATAATGTGAATCGTGGCGAATCGTCGCGGATTTCTGTTAATTCGTGCCAAATTCGTACTGCATTTGGCATATTCTTAACTGATACGTAATTGATTCTTTAACTTTCGTGCAGCACGTTCTTATGTTATTTTGCTAATCGTAATGAATTCTTGCGCGATTCCAGCCAAATTGAGCGGATTTCCCTGAATATTCGTAACAACATCGTATCTAAATCGGGAATGACTCGTAGCTCATCACGATTGGAGAAAAAAATTAATGATTCTCACGAATGACCTCTAAATAATCTGGCGTTATCAACTATTTAGAGAACCTGCCAAGTTTCATATTCAGTTTCATTACAACATCAGAGAATTTTGATACCAGGTAAATCTTTATATTTCACCATATTGAGTTGTTGTTGTTGTTAACTTCTGCCAAATCTGTTTCAACTTCTAGGACTGCTCACATGCGCGTGACGGGGTAATTAATTTTAGGGAAAATCCTTCTACTATCTCTTCCTTGGGTTTATTGCTTGGCATAATCTCCCGATTCCCCACGAATGAGCTAAGAGTAGCTACGAATGCCAAAAAACGCCTCGGAATGGATTACAATTCAGTTACGATGTCCAAGAATGCCTTAGGAATTTCGTACGAATCACGCACGATTTTTCGTATCGGGGTATTCATGGCCCAAGCTTTGAACACTTCAAAACTTTTGAGCCCAATTCCGGATAGACCTATGAATTGCAAGAACTCACTAGGTACTGTGCGAATCAGTTAAGATCTTTACGAACTGAGTATGATTCAACCACGAATCCAAATATTTGTCAATTCATGTCAATTTGTGGGATTCGGGGCCTGTGTGGAATAGGGGTATAACAGTGATACAGTGTTGATTTAGTTTTCCATATGCTGATCCTTTTGAAATATTGGATTCTGCTATGAAGAGGAATAGTGATTAAATATTTGTTAATGGAGCTAATGCGGTACAGTTGAGAAACCACCTGCCTTGTCAATCATGGACTATGGGTTCGATCTCCCCCTCCTTCACCAGTCTGCAATACGAGTTTTTAAGTTGTTATCCTGTCTAAATATGACATAGGCTATTGGTGTGACCTTTTGAAAACACAAATCACACAAATATGTGTTTTGAACAAGCACAATCGGAATCAGTCAGTAGCTCCTGGCTGGTGATTGTGCCAATGGCAAACTGCCATATTTTTCCAAGTCAAAGAGTCTGGTTCCGGGCCTCTCGAATTTAACGTAGTTGTTTTCTTCAAGCTATATAAGAAGGCGTTTTCAACACTCAAGTTGCAGGATCAATTCTACTGCTGCTTTACAAGGAACATTAATTTTGGAACTGATGCCCTGAAGCATGTATGGGCCTTTTTTATAACAAACGTGAGAGAAAATCTCGTGAATCGTGGCGAATCGTCGTGGATTTCTGTTAATTCGTGCCCAATTCGTACTGCATTTGGCATATTCTTAACTGATTCGTAATTGATTCTTTAACTTTCGTGCAGCACGTTCTTATGTTATTTTGCTAATCGTAATGAATTCTTGCGCGATTCCAGCCAAATTGAGCGGATTTCCCTGAATATTCGTAACAACATCGTATCTGAATCGGGAATGACTCGTAGCTCATCACGATTGGAGAAAAAAGTTAATGATTCTCACGAATGACCTCTAAATAATCTGGCGTGATCAACTATTTAGAGAACCTGCCAAGTTTCAAATTCAGTTTCATTACAAAATCAGAGAATTTTGATACCAGGTAAATCTTTATATTTCACCATATTGAGTTGTTGTTGTTGTTAACTTAGAGTAAAAAAATTCAAACTCATTTGAGTTGAGCATGAAATCATTGTATGATTTGGGGCTCTGGAAAGTTTCGTTATTTGATTCAACGTCTATACTGATCACATGGTTTTCATATATGAGCCTTGACATGAGATTTCCAACAATGTGGTATTTGTGACCAGCAAAGGTTTACACCAGCATGCACATATGCGATGTCTGATCCGAGCCTTTGCTAGTCGTTTGAGTATTCTATGACTATTACGCTACTGACTAAACAGCTTTTGTAGTTTCTAAGCTTGAAAGGAGACTGTTAAGGCTCGTCTGAGTCTACACCTGTCAAAATGCCACATTGTTGGAAATCACATGTCACAGCTCATATATGTAAAAAAGCAGAGATACCTAAGGCTAAGACACATCCACCAGATGAATTATCAAGGTAGCCTTTTGGACACTGGCATGAGGCAGTAGAACCATCAACCACGCATACTTTTGGAGAGACGCATGTTGGGCATACTGCAAAACAAATGTAAAACATGCCTGTCCTTTAATCTGTTGTACTATAATAGATGTCCCATATGTATTTATACAATAAGCATAAGACTGTCCATTGTGTACGTTAAGAGAGCACAGATACTGTCGTGCCAACCAAGAGTGACAGTGACGTAATATTTGTTTACAATTGCTAAGTAAAATATTCACTTGTACACTCCATTTGAGCTAACGCGAATCGATAGATCACTTGTGTATTAATCCTAGTCTTAGGATAGGATTAATACACAAGTGATCTTTTGATTAAACGTCACTGATAACTTTGTAAACAAAACATGGCGTCACTGTCACTCTTGGTTGGCACGACAGTAGAATGTTCTAAACTATAAATAATATATTCCTGGCACTGAAGGTTCTTTAGAATTAGCAAATAGTGCAGACACTGATGAAATGCAGCATTATCTTGACTTTCATTCGGACCGTTATTGTTTGCCAACGTAACCATTAAGGGGTTTCAAAAATACAATTATTTACCACTTTAACTCAGTTATTGCTACATATCTCTCAGAAGATTTCTAAATAGTAGTTGTAGTGTTGGTATATGGATGCATAGATAGTAATGCATTTGTTACTCTATTGTTTATTTATTTTAACTGCTTTATGGTGGTGTTCTGCATGCAATTAGGTAAACCGTCTTAAGACATGCACAGGAATGATAGGTTCTATCCCAGCTGCTCTTTGTAAAATTGCTATAATACTTCAAATAAAACCACTATTCCTTTCTTCTTCTGAGATTAAGTATATATTTATCAAACGCAGACTATAACATAATTCAATCTTACATCTTTAAGGTTAACAACTCTCATCAAAAGTAATATTTGTTATACTAAATTTAATTTATGTCAGCATGTTAGGTAAAATTAAATAGTTGCAAAACTTTAAACTTATTGATACATGAATAATGATACAGAAATAAAATCTCAATGAAAGTAGAGAAAATAAAATTTGGAGTTTTTTACCCCAAAATAGTAAGTAAGTATGATCAGAAAATACTGCAATCACAAACCGCAGACAACCCTATGGCACCAAGTTTAACCTTAATTTGATAGCAACAGATGCGTTGTTCCGAAATCATGTAAAACACTTTTTTCTGCTCCTCTTGACTATAGTGTGTTGGTAAAAAATGCAACCTTCATAGGGTATCTTTGGAATAAAAGAATAGTCCAAATTGAAGAAATATAGTGTGTGCAATATTTGTGGGCCAGACTAGCTAGTTTCAGCCATTTAGACCTCATAAGTGACTATCTCATGGGTTCAAATTTACAAGATGAAATTCATTATCAAACGAGACAATTAAATATACACTATAGTGAATGGCATGTATGGATTCTTTCCCCACAACATAGAGTAACACACTAGCTGTATGTAGTGAAGTCAACTGAGACACGACATGAGATTTCCAACAATGTGGTGTGTGCGACCAGCAAAGCCTCTGACCAGCCTGTGCATACACACATTCTGATCAGAGGCTTTGCTAGTCACTTGAATATTCTATGAGTTTTAAGCTACTGACTAAACATTATTTAGCGTTTCTAAGATTAAGAGGAGGCTGCACAGGTGTGTATGAGTCTACACTTGTCGAAATGTCACATTGTTTTAAATCAAATGTGTTATTAAAAGGTTATCCTGTGGAAGCAAAGAATACACTAATGTCACCATATAGCATTCTGTTTTAAGACAGTTCCATTTTATTTCTGGTTTTTGGAGACTATTGCATCATTGTTTCGTGTAGCAAAGACTAACATAAACATAGTTTTATAAAAGTGTGACACATTATCTTTTATGATAATGTAATCTTTGATTGTTAATCATTTCAACACAACACTGAATATCTTTAAAAACGCAAAAATAATCAATTCATAAAATCTATTCATTTTTAATGAATCCATTGTATTGAGATTTGGCAACAATGACCACCAGAATTTCAGCAAATTATGCTTCAAATTTCATATCGAAATAATAAATAATGTATGAACATCATTCTATCAAATAGCAATACCTTTAGATACTTAGGTTGCAATTAATAATGCATGTAACTACCATTTGCCGCTATGCATGCAGCTCATCTTCACCTCTTTGAAAATACAATGGTTGCTATTATTTGCCAAAGAATGCTGTTCCATTCATCTATGAAGATAAGTTCATTTTAATCTCACGGCGGCTGACGTTGAGCGCTACATTGACTAGGTTCTTAGTCCTGTGACATTTATTACCCTTTTAACTTCAAAATCATAGGAGAGAAAGCTGTAGGTACCAACCTGACAATGCCCCATGCTATGCGACAGACTGTTGTTCTTACATAATTCATTTCTATATAAAATTTAGAACACGTTTGCTGACATATTGCTGTGCATTGTTGCCAAATATAAATAAAATTGATACATTAAAATTAGTAAACTCTTTTTAATCAATTCAAGTTTTGAGGTTTTAAGTTCCTTCTGTTCAGATTTATTTTTTATACACACTGGACTCCTCTACAATTTAAAGTGTAAGAGTTCACTTTAGGAACTAAGAGGTGAAAGCCAACCCATATAGTATTTGGTGATGCAATCTCAATATTTCGTTCTTACACAACTAGGTTTTGAATCCTCTTTTCTGCTGTATTCTGAACTAAGATCTAATATCTGATTCAATTTATAGCAGATGACTGGGATCAGCAAGCATTGATTACATAAAGCACTATTTACTTTTTTCAAAGAGTTTACTATGTTAGAAAGGAATGTTATTCAAATCTTGGTAAAGGACAAAAAAGCAAAATGGGCACTAATCAAACAGTGTATATCAAGATGAGATGGCTTGCATGAGTAATATCATCTTGGCCTACACTGTTTCAATAAAGATAACTCATATCAGCCATTTAATCGAAATATAAGAATCTATCATGAGTTTGAGGGTAGGATAGAAAAATCCATCTGGAGGATCGCTGTTTGGCATCACGAGGCTTGTCGAGTGATGACAAACAGTGATCCTGTGGGACAGATTTTTCTACCCTACCCTCACACGAATAATGGATTCTTTTTCTTGCTCACCACTATTTATATTTATTTATTTTCAAAATAAGCTTCCAGAGGTCCATGAATATGCTTAGATGCAATTTCACATGATGGCGTTACTTGACGTCCTGTGTAAGATAGCATTGGTAAGATTTTCTATCCCAAGGTAAAATCTCAGATATCCTTATCTGGTGTGCAAGAATATACGCAGCTTCCTATTGCCTCTTTTCAGGTATGTACTGTTAAGTTTATTTAAACAATTTACAGAATAAGAAATAAGCCAAATACATATATGTAGCTACTACGTTTGCTCTATACGCCACAACATATACATAGATAGTGTCATTTTCTTCCTTCATAAGCATGAAACATACATACCTACGTCTTTTACACAATTGCCCCATCCATCGTCATGATACATGCCCGAACACTCACACGCAACAGAAGATTCCCTCACAACGCAAACTTTTGGATGTGGGCAGGTTGGGCATACTAAAACAAAAACCAGATTAGCTCTTTTACATGATACAGCCTGAAAAAAAAACGTTTGAAGGTTTTACTTTGAATACACACTATTAATAAGTGAGTCTCTCAAATTCTAAGGCTCTGGGAATACTAATTTGGACTGTAATAGATACCTATCTTTAACATATTGATTTATCTAAATATAAACATACTCAATAGTAAATAGGTTTTCTTTACAATAAAATAATTGGACATCATAATAAGAAAATCTTACATCGCTGCATGCGAATATAAAAGGTGCATATTGGACCGCAAATCAGCAAATTTTATAAGCATCTCTATATTAGTTTTGGCAGTAAATTTTGTAGCAATGTATTTTGAAATTCTGGCTATTCTATATAGCAGGGAAGTCTGGTATTCAATTGACTCTCTAAGAAACCCATAAAACAGTTTTTTGCACTTCAAAGCCCATATAATAAATAAACTTCCGAACCACAAAGTATCAAATATTTGTTTTCAATATAACTCCTGAATTATAAAACCATTTGAAATAATATTTGAAACCTTGTAAATTTGGTCACAAGCATCCGTCGATAGGACAAAATAAACTGCAATTCAAAAATAATGTTCACTGATGCATAGAGATTCTGTGCATATACAGGGTTTTGCACGTGGGCGCGGTGCAAAATGTTTTTTGCCCTGTGTATACTCGTATCTTCACCCACAACAATCAGACAATTCTATTTCAACAAACAAATGCCAACCTATGGTTCGTATGAGTTTAGGGAGGAGGGTTCAGGCGTTGGGTTAAATATAAGCATGGCTCTCGTTGATGCAGATTCGTTACTTATCATATTGGTTGACATGTCCAAAGAGTGCATCTCAAAATGCTGGTTCTTTATACATTTGCTCTCGCAGGACAAGCGTATGTGACAAAATACCGTGTTACGCACATGCCATAAAATGTATTGTATAGTCCACCATACTTGTAAGCGGTGATGCAAAATTGTTGCATTAGAAAGTTGACTGTGCCAAGTCATTTGCTGTGCACGTCTTATGTTTGAGGCGCGTTTGAATAATAATGTGGGCCAAAAAAACACATGTTATTAAAGCATTTTTGTGTTATTTTTGACCATATGGACACTGAGGATTACCTGAAAATTGCTATTTCTTTAAAAAAAACTTGTGACTTTTCAATACTGTCTGTTTATATAATTCCCTATTTCAGGTCTCGGGTATAAATCCTCTTCATAAAACGATTTAAAAGTGGTTGACAATGTACATGTACCAAGCGTCAGGCATTGTTGAACAGGGTGGACATTGGTGTGTTTAAATATCAGTAGTTTGTGAAAATGAAATGTGAGGCTGTCTTTATACAGTCTATCGTATGAGCATGTTAATGTCAATTACTGATAATTAAATTTTGAAATAAAATTTAAACTTTATTTATCTTTATTGAGTGTAATTTTTTTATGCACATATTATATATAATGTGATATCTGAGAAAATAGCAGACATTTGTTAGATGTATACAATGCCAACAAGTGTAAAACTTTTCGATTTATTGGCCAGTTGCTAATACATATTGAATCAGCTCGTATAGCCTTTATTTGGGTCTGCATTCAAAAGATGGGTACATTTCACATTTGTGCAATTTCCTTATTTAAACGCACTATCTGACGTATATAAAGGGGCTGGATGTTTAATGTTTGATATGCCTTTCCCTACTCATATACTTCATGAAAGTGCAAAGAAAATGTCCTGTCAAAACTGCATGTAAGCGCAGACTTTCCTGGCCTTCCCTGCCTGCTGATGTGAAATGATCCAAAATTATGCGCACTGGACCATTTGTTGAGTTTTATTTTCGCCACTTTTAGTTTATTTAAAGCATAGCATAATATATCATAATTGAGCCGCAACATGAGATTTCCAACAATGTGGTATGTGCCACCAGCAAAGTCACAGATCAGCCTGTGCATACCCTCAGTCTGATCAGAGCCTTTGGTTGTCGCTTGAAGATTCTATTAGTGTTAATATACTAACTGAACATCATTTGGAGTTTCTAAGCTTAAAAGGCGGCTACACAGGCTCGTCTGAGTATACACTTGTCAAAATGCCACATTGTTGGAAATCACATGCCACGGATCATATGTTCTAAATCTACAACTTATCTGACAAAGCACCAAGAAATCTGTTGGACCTTAACTCGCCTATAGTTTTACGTCTTGAAATTGACAACATCTTTTAATGTCTGCTGCATATACTCACAAAGCCTCAAGGTTATAAAACGTTTTTCCACGCTCAACGCAACTGAGCACGAAATTGCAACTGCTCATTAAAACTAAAACAAGACAAATAAAGAAGTCTCTTGATTAAAGTCTCTCAGATGTTGTATTTATCATGCTAATAAATGTTATAATGCCAACAATTGTTGGCATTTTAACATTTATGAGCAGGATAAGTTCCGTGCTCAGTTGAGTTAAGCATGAAAATAGTTTTATAACCTCAAGGCCTGATCTTGGTACAACCTTATTTACCAGACCGCTTTTAAGTGACCCTCTGATCTAGGTCTACATTGTTTGCAATATTCACTACCTAAGAAAATATATTATAAAGCTGATGAGCGAGCAGGCAAAATGTAATGTAAAATGGTAAGTTGAAAGAGTAGATCCCATAATTTATGATAAGAACAATCTTAATTGAGAAAGCAGACAATAAAAGTCGTGACTGGTTTGATAAGGGTTATTTCAGTAATATTTACATTTTCAAAGCAAGCCTTAAATGAATCTTTAGAATTTTGCAACAGTTCATAGCCTTATGAATTACACGAAATTTGATTGACAGCTGCTATACTCACTTGCCCGTGCAATTTGCTTCAAACATCATATTCATACGCCAGATGTGACACTGGTGTTGTGATTGAAAATAAGCCACACCGCAGTTGCATGTGCAAAACAAGCTTCTTGTTTGCTCCATTGGCTGTCCGACGTCACACATTTCTGTTCCGTTTTTCCGATTTGCACTCCAACAAAACCGTTAATACGATTAAATATTACATACAAAATTGGTTTTATCTCCTAAATTTATATTAGTTATTTATAATAAAATGTAAATATAAGTAATAAATTCAATTTTTGGAAGGTATCATGAATACTTGCAAGTCTCTTGCAATGTTAATGCGAAGCCCTTCGCGCTTCCATTACTTTGCAGAAGACTGGACGTATGCATGATCCCATGAACCTTTTAATCTTCAGATACAATACAGACCTATGGCGTTGACACATCCTCCGGAGCCATTATCATGATATCCTTCTGGACACTTGCATGAAATGGTGCGTCCATCCACAACACATACTTTAGGAGAGGGACAGTTGGGACATACTGAAACACAAATGTAACAAATATGGAATGAGCCGTAACACATTGTTGGAAATCTCATGTCGCTGCTCAACTGTGTTAAATGGAGTTGTATTTACAATCCCATTTTGCAACTTCCTTTATATGTAGGCATTTTTAATTCGCTTTGTCTAAAGTGTATTATCATAAAACCATGCAATTGAAGGCATATATAGCATTGTAATTTCATCAGACCATAACTGGTAAGCTAATTCTAGTTCATTCTACTTTTAAAAACTGAAACAGATAAATCAAATGTGTCCTCCTCATATATGCAATGATTAAAAATTCTTTTTTTTATATATTAGACCAGCATAGCTAGTCTGAACTGAAGTGCTCAGAAGTTCATTATAATTAAGGTATTGGGTCACTGTATTGGAGGCAACTTTTATATTCTTATCTGGGCGTGGTTTGGCTTTTTTTTTTGCTCTAGATGGGTGATTTTTTTTGTTTGTTTGATTTGATTCTATACGTCCCAGTCAACAACCTTTCAGTTACGTCAAGACGGGTCTTCCTGGGTTGAACCAGTACTAAGCTAGGATTTATGTGTCTTGCTCAAGGACACAAGGCAGTGATGCCGGTGAGGCTCGAGATGGGAGATTTAGTAAATGGGTTGTTTGAGCCGCGCAGGCGTGCGTGCATTTCAGGAAAACCGTATAGACATTTATTAAGCCTCAAACCGTCAATAATGTCGTCTGCTGAAATTGTTTTGAAGCCTATTTGACAACATTGTGATCATGAGCAGTCTGATCTTGGTGCACACTGTTTGCCATAAGGTTCCACCTATACAGTGAACAAATACCTTCATAATACTCACCAGCACAACGGTTTCATAAAATCACTACTGACCCAATGGGGCATAATTTGAACAAACTTGGTAGAGGTCCACTAGGTCATACTACATACCAAATATCAAGGCTCTAAGCATATGACAACTGTACTTGCATATTCTTATTAATTGAAAAAGACCATTTCCAATGTTTGGGTTGTTGGGTTGTTAAAATGTAAAATGTGTATCATTCAAAATTCGTATATATTAGATTATTCTTTGAGTAAACAGTGAAAATACCAGTCAGACGCCACTTCCTGTACCGTCTGACCTGAGTCTGGTCACTATTTGCCTATGTCTCAATGAAAGGATGCTAGCATTGTATATGAGCCGCGATATGAGATTTCCAACAATGTGATATGTGCAACCAGCAAAGCCTCAGATCAGCCTGCGCATACACACAGTCTGATCAGAGCCTTTGCTAGTCACATGGGTATTCTATGAGTGTTAAGCTACTGACTGAATATCATTTGGAGTTTCTAAGCTTAAAGGGAGGCTGCACAGGCTCGTCTGAATCAACACTTGTCAAAATGCCACATTGTTGGAAATCACATGTCGCCGCTCATACGAGGGACGTTTTTTTATGTTCGTAGAGAGGTAGATTGTATGAAAACGGCGAAAGTAAATGCATACATCATGCATATATTTGGAAAGATTGAGCTATTATCTATACATGAAACCTAAAATTATTTCAAAATGCATTATTTTAATGTCTTGTAAGAGGCAAAGACATACCTATATATCGCACACTGGAAATATGGTAGAAATATGACATTTATGGACTTAGTCTCTGACAGAACGTTAGTAACAATTGCATAAAAATGGGTCCATAGCCATACACAGATTCTGAAAATTTGGCTGCAGATCAAGGACACCACGTGCTACAATGTTATATAAACATTATTGCAAATACGCAGCAATTATTGGATACAGAAGATTTGTTTGGAATGTCATGAAATTGAACAGTAGGCATATAAACTTTTATTGTAAAAAGTTGACACAAGTGGAAGTTGGATACAGGCTTTTAAACGTGGCTTAATATGTTAGCTGTAAAGTAGGTTTATATTTTTTCTTCTTTATTTGGTAGATGGAAGTGTTATGGTAACTTTCATCCCAAAACAAAGTTAATGCTTTTGTTTTATTGGAAATTAACTGCAAAATAAATAGCCAAGGGGGTGCTAAAATCCCTTGTTTTGTACATAATTGACGTCATGGAGCGTTACTTTATATAGAAAATACATTGAAACAGTTTTTGTGCCTCTAAACAGGTGTTGAAGTCACTGCAATAAGAAAATCATGCAGCACCGATTGTTATTGTGTTTTCTACGTGGAATTGATTTACCCCACCCACTTTTTATAACATGGGGGTATGCCAGTACCGGAAGTTGCCAGTTACACACTTAAATCGATACATCAATATAACTGCTGACGAATGATTGAGTATATCATGTGCTATGCCAAACCAGAAGAAATTTTAAAATTTGTTCATAATCGTAATTTTAACAGATATTTAAACTAGCACTTGACTGTGATTATTTTGGTATATTGATGGGTGTTTTAAAATTATTATAGAAGAGCAAAGAACATGCTTATAGTTTTGTTGCACTTGTCTACGATTAGCGTTTGAATAATTTATTTTGATGGTGCAAAAGAAAAATCGGCTTGAAAAGCGCTTATATCACCATATCAAACGGAACTTAACAGCGTCTAATTCCCTGCTTGCTGCGTGGTTAAAATGGCATGGATTTCGACCAGTGTCCTTTTCTATGCCTATTCAAAGCTATATATCTTGACCGAACTAAGCGCTAATGATGCAAATTTACGTCAGCTGATAGACAAAAGCTAGACCTTTCAAAATATATATACTAATGGTACCGTAAATTCTATATTTGTAGAGATACAGCCCAATTCTACGAATATAAAAATGACCCTCGTATATTTGGATTATACTGTTTAGCACTTTGAAGATCAGAAACTCTACTACAGGTACTTTTTAATGGAAACAGTGACTATCCAGATTAAGTGCAGCATGAAGCTACATTTCATCAGGGTCTGCAATGCTTGCATATATAAAATTAATCTTCATAGTTAGAAAAAAAGGGTATTGAAATTATAGTCTGGTGTACGGACTCGATTTTTTAAGCCAAAAATACACCCATCGTTAGAAAGGATGAAAGTGGTCTCAAAATTTAGCTTATCATGTCTGCTTTCAATATCCGCCTGTTGACACTTCGAAAAAGTGTAGCGTCATAGTGTAAAATGGGCAGATAACTCTATACCATGCATATCTAAAAATCCCAGATAGTCATTTAAAAGATAAAATCAACATGTTTTCATCCTTATTGTTCTCCAAATGTTTATATTTTCCAAATGTAAAATTAATTTTTAGGAGATCTTTACTTTAAAAAATATAATTTAAGCTGTTTTGACGTTAATGACGTCACGTTACGTAACTTGACCCTAAAAATCGATAAAATAAACTTTTTCACTTTGATTCATGAGCTGGATATTCAATATTTTATCAAATATTTTTCATTACCAAATCCCAAAATGTATTAGCTTTGAAAACATATAAAAAGTTGTTTCCTACTATTTATGCGCAGAAAGTTATACCGCTTTTAAGATACCAACCCGGTTGCGAGCGATTCGGCATATTTAGCATGATTTCATAAGTATATATGGAATTCAAATAGGCCCTAAATAATGAGAAAAATTCACCACTCATTCGAAAAGATGAAAACGGTCTCAGTTTAAAGCTTATCATCTCTACTTTCAGTATCTAGGTATTGTCACTTCGAAAAGGTGTAGCGTCATAGTGTAAAATGGGGAGATAACTCGATACTATGATATTGGAAATCTATTAGGAAAAATAATGCAATCTTGCATACCCATTGAAGAACTTATGTTGTGTTGTGTTTTTCCATAATAAGAATAATAACCATACTTTTTATCTTGGCTTAACCCATCTTCCAATATTTAAAAGGGGTCAAGGTCAAACATCTGTAATTTTATTGGCTTTTTTAATTAAAAAAAAACTATATTTGAAGAGTTCCTTACAAATAGTCTAGGGGCCAACTTAGCTTACCTTGCACTCTTGGACAAATTATCATGGGTATCATTTTTTTAATTAGGACCCCCTTAAAGCAGAACAAAGTTGTCCAAAAAGTAAACCTGTTTGGGCTATAAGAAAATGCATGGTTTCCATGGCAACCCATAACAGATTCAAGAATTGGGGTGTGCCTACAAAATTACTCATATCCCAGATGCTACTTATCCTAGACTGCTTAACTTCATACCACAATAAAGCTTAGACATAGACCTTTTTTATTGATTTGTCGCTTATGCAAATTATCTAAATTGCATATTCATAAACATTTATGAAAACATAAAAAAAACTCATTCAATAACGGGGGTGTACCTATTAAATCAATGATATTGCAGCTGCTACGTATCACATACTATTAAAATTGGTATCAAATAAAAGCTTAGACACAAGCCTTTTAGTTCATGATCAGATTGACCAATTATTTCATTTGCATAATTTGCGTATTCATGAATCATAGGTTTAGATAAGCACAATTTTGAGCATATAATTTTATATAATTTCTAACGTATCAGTTTAAACATATGTTTTGAGTGTTCAAAAGAACCGCCCCATTGAAACGGTTCCTTTGAGTGTGTCCACAGCATATGTTTTGATTGAGAAATAAGAAAATTACTTTAAGGTACGCACTTTTAACTAAAGGCCTGGTAAATATTAGAAAAACGTTAAAAATAAGGAAGCATCATTAAAACATATACAGGTTTATTTCACCCCCATTGTATCAATGTTGTATGTTGTTTTGTCATCAATGATACAATTTGGCTAGTCCATTCATTCAGTGGTCCTATTTGAATGTTGTCTTATTTGCAGATTCATTAATATAAAGAGGGAAAATCATTTAAGATTTTATAAGCCTGTGGTTAGGCTGTTAGTAATTAGACCTAACTTGCACCCTTAGGACATGTTGTCATGCATGCCAAATAAGAAAATAAAATGTTATAAAAATAAACCTGTTTGGGCTATGTGAAAATGCATAATTTCCATGGCAACTCCTAATGCGATTCTCAAGATACTCATATCTCAGCAGTATCTTATCCTTGAATACTATACATGGTACCAAATTAAAGCTTAAACTGCATTCACTCGTTGGTCAAGTACGCAAGCGTTCTAATTGTATGTTCATAACTATTAATGAAACCAACAGAAATGAGAGAAAAATTGCAGAAAATTTAAGGGGGTGTACCAGCAAATTTACCTTTATCTCAGCTGCTTATTATCTTTTACAACTGAACTTGGTACAATATTAATGCTACGAAATGGCACCTTTAGTTAACAGTCCCATGTGCAAGTTATCTTATTTGCGTATTCGTGAATATTAATGAAAACATTAGAAATAAGAGGGAAAATCTAGAAAATTGAAAGGGGTATGCTAACAAAATTAGCTATATCTCAGATGCTAGGCGTTCTATACTACCAATCTGGTACCAGATTAATAGTAAGACATAACACAGTATTTAATTCACTTTTAGTAGTATTAGATAATCAGTAATCTTAGTGATATTGTAAGTACACTCCCATTAATTTGACTTCGAATATTTCCTTTTTTCTTTTGTTTTCATTTACATACATGAATAATTAAATCAGATAATTAGCACATCAAATAACAAAGAACATTACATTGACTTTGAATAGGTACAAAGTTTTGAAGTCTATGATATATGGCTTTTGAGATATGAGTAGTTTTGTAGGTACAACCTTATTATTGTTTCCAGGATTTTCTCTCATTTCTAATGTTTTATTTATATTCATGAATATTATAATTAGATAATTTGCATATCTTATCAACAGATAAAAGGTATGTATCTTAGCATCTGTTTGGTACCAAGTTTGGTTCTCTAAGGCAATTACCAACTGAAATTTTCTAGGTACACCCCTACTGCTTTCTCAAATTTTTCTCTAATTTCTCATATTTTCATTAATATTCATGGACATTGAATTAGATACATGTAATTTGCATATAAGTCCCTTGGGTAAATGTACTTAGTCTTAGCATACATTTGGCTACAAGTTTAGTACTCTAGGGCAATTAGCAGCTGAGATAATAAAAAATTTGTAGGTGCCTCCCTTTATTTTTCAGCAAGTTATTCTTTCATTTCTAATGGTTTCATTAGCATGCATGCCTTTTTAAATAAGATCATTTGCTTACCAAATAACAGAATAAAACAAAATTGTCTGGGTTTTTATTAGGTACCAAGTTTGGAAATTTGTAATTAATTGCAGGTGAGATAAAAGTAGTTTTGTAGATACACTCCCATTTTTTTCTATGATTTTCTCTCATTTCTAATGTTTTCATTAATATTCATGAATATAATTATTAGATAATTTGCATATTTTATCATTAGGTAAAATAGTTGTACCTTAGCATATACTTGGTACCAATTTTGGTACTCTAGCGCAATGGGCAAATGAAACATTAGACATTTTTAGGCACAGGGTGTGCCTATAAAATGTCTTCTATTTCAGAAGATAGTCATTTAAAATGTCTTCTACTTCAATTTTCTTTTATTTCTCATATTTTCACTAATATAAATGAATAGAAGAATTAGGTCATTTGCATATCAAGCCAGTGGATAAAAGTGCTATAACTAAGCATTAATTTGGTGCCAGGCTTAGTACTCTAGATCAATTAGCAAATAAGATATGAGTTATTTTGTAGGTACACCCCCTTATTGTTCTGTAAATTTTGTCCTTTCAAATTTTTTCATTAAGATTCATGAATATTAAAATCATGTAATTTGCATATAGGACCATTTGGGTAAGATCCCATTTCCTTTGCATTGATTTAGTACCAAGTTTGGTAGACTGTGATGGTTAGCAGCTAATATATAGGTAATTTTGTAGGTACAAACTTTAATTTTTCTACAAGTTTTCTCTCATTACTACCATTTTCATTAAATTCATTTATATGCAACTTATATACTTTGCAAATTGGAACTTCATGTAAAAGTACTACGACATAGCATTAATTTGGTACCAAGTTTTGTATCATAGAATCAGTTTCTGCTGAGCTATGAGTATTTTTGTAGGAATACCCAATTCTTTAGGATTGCCTTATTGATTACCATGAAAACCATGTGTTTCAACATAACGAGTTACTTTTTGTTGGTCCAATTTAACAATATGACACCCATAAGAAATGTCCTAGGTGTGCAAAGTAGGTCTAACTATCCCCCTACTTCCGATGCAAACGGACTTGTCAAAATGCATCATCGATTGTGTAACTAAATGCATCGCTCAATGCTTTTTTATGATTTTTTCCACAATTGTTTTTAACGTTTTCATTAATATTCATGAATATACAAATTAAACATAAAAAGATCATTTGCATATCTGATAATGCGATGAAAGGCCTATACATAAGCTTTACTTTGATTTCAAGTTTAGTAGTCTAGGATGAGTAAGTGTTGAGATATGAATGAGCTTGTAGGTACAGTCCCATTCTTGGGAATCGCATTAGTTTGGCATGAAAACTATGCATTTTCACATGGCCCAGACAGGTTTATTTTTAGAACAACTTGTTTTCGCATTTAGGGGGTCACGATAAACAATTCGGCACCCATGTAAAATAGTTCTAGGATGCAAGGTAGGTCAAATATGCAACCGGATTTATTCTGTTTCTGTGGAAATATAATATGAAAAGGCTTGTATAACAGGAACTGCTGTTTTGGTAGACATTCTTCCTGATGATATAAGTACGCCACATACAGAGACATAATCGGTTAAGCGTATGCACGGATGCATGCGTATGCGTATTTACTGGCAGACATATATGCGGACAGATCATTATACCAATAGTATATATGAACCAAATGGAATTTCCCCTTCATATTTTTAATCCGCAAAAAGAGAACAGCAAATTTAAACGATGCTATATTTCGGAAATCCACAGGCTACTAGTTGCGTTACGTCATATTATACGTAGATAATCGGTCAGAATCAGTAAGCTCTGTGTGGGCGGTTTGCTCTTTTGCATTTTTGTATTTCTACGAGAATTCACCTCTCATATGCTGTATATTCCAATCACATTCTGAACTAAGCAAATACAGGAAAGCTGCTATGAAATTCGTTTTCAGGTTTTCATTTTTTTAGTTAATTGGCGTTACGTTATGTAACACGTCAGTCTTCCATCGAATCTTATAGTCAGAAACGTCATAACGATACTCTTAGATGCTCATGAGAGTTTCTATAGCACACAGCATTTCTGTTTCTTTTAATATTTAATACTTGGCGTTATTATGCAGGATGTTTGACATCGCCAAGTATTTTCTTTTATGAAAACACGTCAAATATTGCGGATTTCCCGCTAAGATGTCGGTATCTTTGAAGCGTCATAACTTTCTGCGTATAAGTATTAGATATCAACTGTTTATATATTTGCAAAGCAAAGACATTTTCGGGTTTGATTATGAAAAAATATTTAATTGAATACTGAATATCCAGCTAGGAAATTAATGTGAAAAAGTTTATTTAAATGATTTTGGAGGGTTGAGTTGCATATCGTGACGTCATTAACGTGAAGGTGACCTCAATGATTTTTTTTAAATTGTGAGTCTCCTTAAAATTTAGTTAACTTTCAAAATATATTAACATTTGGGGTTTAATAAAAATGAAAACGTGTCGATTTTATCTTTTAAATGACTATCTGGCAATTTTCTGACATGCATGGTATAGAGTTATCTGCCCATTTTACACTATGACGCTACACTTTTTCGAAGTGTCAACAGGCGGATATTGAAAGTAGTGATGATCAGCTTTAATTTGAGACCGATTTCATTCTTTCTAATGATGGGTGTATTTTTCTCCTTATTTAGGGCCTATTTGAATTTCATACACCAGACTATTATTACATGTGACCCCTTAATTTATACAATGGACCGTTTTGACCATGTTGTATGAATCTTTAGGGAAAAAGCTCCACGGGTCCTAAAAGGGGTAACCCTTATAGCGTCAATTATGACTGCAGCCAAGGTCGAATACTACTATCTCTCCTTAGCTAGAATACTACTATCTCTCGTTAGCTACCGGGATAATTTTGGTTATTGTTGCATGTAAGCAGAATTATTCAAATGAAGGCAATTTAAGGTTTAAAACATGATAAAAAATGAATATTTTGGGCAGCTGTGACATTTTGGTAAGTATAACATATGTGCAAAACCCTCCTTTAAGAGTCCAGTGAGGCCAAACAATTTTTGTTTCGTCTGAGTATTTTGTAATGCCCATTCTTAGCGCATGCCAGAGATGAAGGCTCAGAAGAGACTACACATATGTAAAGACTCGTCTGAGCATGTTATGTTCGTTAAAGTACCAAATTTTAGTGCTCAGGCACATTTAAAATTCCTTTCTTACCTTCGATGCCAATTTTGATTGTTTCAATTTTACTCCATTAACATGTAAAGATATACAGTAAAACCTGTCTTAAGCAGCCACTCATAGAGAGACAAAACAAAGATCTTAATGACAAGTGGTAGTTTAAAGAAGGTCGAAAGTATTGCAGAATGCTCCCCTTGGAGCATTCTTTAATACTGTTGACCTGCATTAAGCGACAATTGTTCCTGAAAACCAATTTTTGTCTTCTTTTTGAGTGGCCGCTTAAGACAGGTTTCACTGTTAACATACCTATGTCTTTGACACATATACCTAGGTGATTGACATGATAGTCATGCCGACACTGACAGGAGGCAGTAGAATCCTTCACAACGCAAACTCTAGGAAAATTGCAGTCTGGACACTCTGAAGAACAAATAATGTGTTATCCATATATGCGAGGATCGAGAGGGAGGTGGGATACACCCAACCTGTAAAACCACTGTTATGTACTCTGTAAGGAAAGTTGGGAAACAGTAGAGACCCTGATCGGACGCTGCGTTCTGTGGCATCCGATTGGAGTCTGCACTGTTGCCTATGTCCCACATAAAGGATGCTAGACTTATATGGATTAAGCATATATGACATATGTGAACTTGACCTTTGACTATAGATCAATTCGATGAACTAATACCTTCCTTGTTATCTTCATACCATAGAATAGCATTGTCTTAAAGAGTAACTTGCATTATAGGGATATTGAACCGAATTATTTTGCCTAAATATATAAGTTCTTTTCCCAATTTCTTCCGACTGGTCGATTTGAACAATCGCATAGCATTAAAAGTATGTCAATTATATAAATTTAACCATTGCAGTGTAAATTAAAATATCAATCTATATCGGTTAAACGCACAAAAATTTCGAGACTTTTGACTGGAAATCACCAAAGGGTACAAGAAAATGTCAACTACATAATTTAACAGGTGATACATACTAGAACAACACGCAACATGCTTAAAGGATTTTTTTTGTATGTAACTGCGCTAACAAAGTATTTTATACATTTCAAAGTTGATCCAAAATAACTATGGCTGTATATTAAGCTTAATTTTGAAGCCATGATTTTCTGTTTCCGTTTCAACGGTAAAAAAAATAAAGAAATTATAACTGCTGTGGTGGAATTTCCTGGAACTTATGACTGGCTATGGTTGACAGTTCAAATTAACGTCTCTCTCTCTCTCTCTCTCTCTCTCTCTCTCTCTCTCTCTCTCTCTCTCTCTCTCTCTCTCTCTCTCTCTCTCTCTCTCTCCCAATTCAGACTCTCCAGTTGCATGTAGAGCATAAATATTATGTGCATACCCATGGGTGAAATTCAAAATTTCCAAAATCATGAACTTCAGAAATTCAAAGTTTAAAACTTGCAGGATGCCTACAAAAATGAATATTTAAAAGTTTTGATGATTAATTGTGTTAAGATAATCTATAAATTAATCAGAGAAGCTATCAAAATCTGCCTAATTTAGCATTTTGAGGCTGACTTTCTATGGAAAGTCAGCCTCAAAATCCTGAATTCAGGATTAATCCTGAAAACTTTCACCCATGCATACCTATGTCTTTGACACACCCTCCACTACCATCGTCATGGTAATCTTCCCGACACTGACACGTGGCTGTGGTGTGGTGACCATGCCCTGAGTGGTGACCATCCTCTGAGCGGTGACCACCCCAAGTGCAAACTTTAGGAAACTTGCAGTGGGGGCATACTGAAAGACAAATGAAATATATAAATGAGCGGCGACATGAGATTTCCAACAATGTGGTATTTTGACGAGTGTAAACTCAGACGAGCCTGTACAGTCTCCTGTTAAGCTTAGAAACATCAAATAATGTTCAGTCAGCAGCTGAACATTCATAGAATATTCAAGCGACTTGCAAAGGCTCTGATCAGACTGCGCGTATGCGCAGGCTGGTCTGAGCCTTTGCTGGTCGCACATATCACATAGCTGGAAATCTCATGTCAAGGCTCAAATAATGTTTGCCCTTTAACACAATTCTATGGTGGTGGTTCAGTTTTTGTGGATAAATTATTTATTGTTACTTCCAATGTTTGTGGGGGTTCTGTGTAAGGTCCTTGTTAAATTATGCAGTACTTAGTGTCCATTTAAGTTTTCAATCATCTTCATGGGTGAGAGAAAGTTGGTTGAAATACTTTAATTGTCTCTCTGGTGTCTTGTGGCTGTTAGTTTTCTAGGACTCTTCCCTGCAATATCGTTAGTTGGTCTGCAGTAGGTGATTGTGATATTGCCTGATCATACCCACTTGCTATTTAGCTGGTGGCTAGGAACGTTAACTTTGTGGAACAGTCCATTAACTCTTATCAACAGACCCATTAGAACTAGTCCGCTGTTTCCAATGTCTGTAGCTTTTATTTATTTCATAATAGCAATATATATTTGTACTTACCAATGATTTTTACGTTTTATAGATATATTGAGGATCCTAAATCAGTGCTCATGTTTTATTAAATTTCTAAACTAGTTGGGGGAAAACGACAAAATGCGAGGCCTTCAAAGCATTCTATCGACTTTTCGCAACAAATTTAGAAAATTTAGAAAACTCAATAATACAGGAGCACCATTGTTAAAATGCTTTTAAAGTATCTAAAAATCACATTTTTGCCGTGAAAATGTCAAGATGTTCTCATCCTTTATGCAACGCCATATCAGACGTAATTACATGTACATTACATTGCTGAATATGTTAACCACTAGTGGTTTATCGATTTTATTGTATGGCCTTATACCATTCCCTGGCTCGACATCATTTGAAAAGAATCTTGTTTTTAACAATGTATTCCTTTTAATGAATGATGTATATTTCAACTATTGTCACCTGCCATTTTGGGCAAAAGCGAGGGGAAATAGTGCTCTGCATTCCGTCTTTCCATCGCCCTTCAAGTAGTAGGTACCTTGTATGCACAACTACACCTACAGTTTTAAGCCGATTCCTTTGACACATTATAGGTATTTAGTTTGTTGTCTGGAAATATGCATATTATTTGAATATTAACATCAGAATTTTTTTCTCCTTTTCTTAAACAAATAGTCTTTTTTTCAGCAAAAGTGAATAGATACTAAGTATACTTCTACTACGACCTCTAAGTAATGACCCTCGATTTATTCAATGCATTTAACGTTACAGTCACGCCCCAAAGCATTTTGTGGAAGTATATCTATTGTATGCAACTCCTCATACAGTTTTTTGGCCGTTCGCAATTTGAAGTAAAAGAAATACTTGCATTTGTCCAAACAAGTGAATAAATTAACACAAGGTGACCAACTACGTAATTTCACTATGATCCCATGCAAAATATAATAAACAAAGAGGTTAACCCTTTGTATGCTGATGGTATTTTACAAGCATAATAAGCAATAAGTATAGAACAATTGTACTTTAAGAGGTCGAAAGATAGAATTTTCTAAATTATGATTACCAGTGTATTTCTTTCCCGCAGATTGTTTAAATCTTAGCAAACAGTGCAGACCCCAATAAAATGCAGCATAATGCTGCATTTTATCTGGGTCTTCACTGTTTGCCAAATTACCCATTTAGATGTTTCCAGCATATAAAGGACTGATAAATTATGAATTGATGTGGAGACCTTCCTCCCAAGTAAGCTTAACAATAATGTTGAGAAGACCCCAAATTGAATTCTGTCAAATTTGTGATGTTTCTTCACAAACATAATAATTTTACATTGCTTACCTATAGTTCTGATACATTTACCATGATGTTCATGGTAGTCTTCTGGGCACTTGCAGGATGACGTGGAACCATCCAAAACACAAACTTTTGGAGAAGGGCAGCTTGGGCATGCTGAAAACAAATTGTAGAATAAGTTTGTTTCTCGCACATCAGATCAGGATTTACGTTGTTGTTATTCATGTGAGATAATTCTATCTCACACACTGGTAACGGCCCAGGGGAAAGATAAACGAACAGCTGCATGCTGTCAACACGCTGGCCGCACGTCGATCTATGTACTGCTCACAATTAGGGGGAGCGGCAAACATAAACAAATATTAACAAAACTCCTTGCCCTTCCAGGCGGAATAAAAAACTTGCATATTTAAGAACAGTGGGATTAATGACACTGTGCAGACGAAATTGTCAAACTAATAATGTCCCACACATGAACTTCATAGAAACAGGAGTGGGATACTGGCGGGATACATTCAGGATTCCTTTATTGAAGCCAAAGTGGGTGCATAAAACTGGCTATATATGCCTTGTGCGCCGGGGCCGCGGCACACCGACATTAGAACCGAAAATACTACTACTACTACACGTCGATCTGTGACATCATTGTAATTTTACTATGACGTCACCATGCGCATCTCAGTGAATTCAAGATTTACTGGAAGCCTTTTCATGTTTTTTTCTCATATAAAATGTGGTACTCAGTGGTGAGTAAGAAAAAGAATCCTGTATTTGTGTAAGGATTGGATAGAGAAATCTGTCCCTTGAGATCACCGTTTGTCATCACTCTGACAAGCCTCATGATGCCAATCGGTAATCCTTTGGAAGGATTATTCAATCCCACCTTCACACTCATGATGGATAATATTGGATCTTGTCCTGCTGAATATATTGGTATGGCGAATTCACTTCTGCTTTTGAGAAAGTTCAGTTGCGTGATTTCAATTCAAACAAGACAACTATTTTGCTCTATTCGATGGAACGTGCAGAATGTAAATTAAAATATCAACTTACAGCTTATAATCCCTTAACATGTCAGTTTTTGTGTTTTTTCTTTCTATGGACTTTTTTGACAATAGCTGGTCCAAAGCAAAACATGTTTTTAAAGCTTAAATCACTTAACTCGCAATTTGCATTAATCAATTAAAACATACCTATTCTTGCATGGATTAGTTTACAATGTCATTTCTTAAGGTCATACATTTTAAAATATCACCAATGCTTAGCTTTTGGAATTAATGAACAGGCAATTTCTATGCCTAGCTAGCAATGTGGGCTGAAACAAAAAGAATCTACTCAGGGCCTGATTATCTTAATATACCTTTAATCAGTAATAGTTTAAACCACCAGAAAACTGTGTTAATACCATTTAAGCTAGTTCTAGGGGACGTGAGAGTTGTTGTTGCTTTCGATATATGTAATTTTTCTTTATTCATAAAGGATTTGTTTTAGAAGGTTTTGCCAGAGGGTGTCCAAGTAAGGAAGAAGGCAAAGATCACAAATTGATACAATCAAGTTCCACTTATGACCGATGACACAGTATCAGAAAGTAACAGAAACACAACAAAACGTCACATACAAGAGAGCCTAAAGTTCAGCCCTTTTTCAGCAGGTGAACACTAGGCTACAAGACACAGACAAGACAATATCGCGATGACAAATACAAATACAAAAGATTCACAAAAGTACCACCTTTGTACCAACTTGACTCATAATTCTGATGTGGACACATAGATGTTTGGTTCGCATGAAAGATATCCATGAATCATCTCCAATTAACATATAGTTTAAGATATAAAAAGGAGATAAAACATAGATAAGCGCAATTCAACTTTGACAACGTTTTTTTTTATCATTTTTCTTTTACTTGATGGGGGAAGAGATGATCAAAACACCAATAAAAAGGCATACTATCAGGCTGCGGGCAAAACACCATTTACATGGCGTTTCTCAGGCAGGCCAATAGAGGCCAAGCAACATTGAGTTCTGGCTTGGTAGCTTTACAATTTTCCAGGGGATCCGGAACCAGTATTGCTCAGGACACTTAAACCTTTTTGATTTTCCAGGGGGTGGGGTGTCACGACGCCATGTCTATTCCCTGGATCGGCGCATGGATTTAGAGGCTGCAACAGTTGTCATTGTCACACATGGAGCTGGTTGAACGTCTTCTCGTACCAATACGGTGTTGTTATCTTTTCATATTCTGCTTCATGCGTCAGGGGATCCTTTTTTAGTCATCATCGTATTTCACAGAGGGTCGTATTGGTCCAATTGCTTCTCAAGGGGGTCCTGACTTGAATTTCTAAGGAAACCTATAGCCACTTGCGATTTTCCAGGGGGGGTCCTGACCTCCTGCCCCCCCCCCCCCCCTATTGTTTCCGCGCATGTGGTTCTGTACGAATATTGGGTTCTGAGGTAACGCAGAATATCCCCTAAGTTAAGCAAGGAGCGTAAGACTTGTTGCACTTTCTATGGATTCCCATGAAAAACTAAAGAGAATCATATCTACTATCCTGTCAGCCAAGTGTGACAGTGGTGTCATGTTTTGTTTACAAAGTTATCAGGACTTAGAATCGATAGACCACTTGTGTATTAATCCTTTCCGCAGGATAGGATTAATACACAAGTGATCTATCGATTCACATTAGCTCAAGTGAAATGTACAAGTTAATGTTTTACTTTACAGTTGTAAACAAAACACGACGTCACTGTCAATCTCGCTGGTAGGACAGTACTATATATATTTTTCAAATATAAACATTTCCATCGTAGTTGCCTTAAATAAAACACAGCATTCCAGTTGATGCAAAACATGGAATCACGTGGCCTAGCACGCACCTATGAAAGGACTAACGTTAACGTCAGCCAATGACTTTCTTTGTTTATCAGCATTTGCTTGACGAAATTAATGTATCACTGTAACGTCTAGGCCTTAATTTTTTGGCGATGTGATAGGAAATAAATGGTTTAACGTCACGGTTTTCAATGGTCAGCATGATTTAACTTGCCAGGATTCCTGATTTCTTAGTAACATGTATATATACTAACCAAAAAGTCTAACAGGCCACCTGCATTCTATTAATTTTCTTCAATACGTAAAATGACATTACTACTCTTTTTGCATCTCGAAATAATCAGACGTGCTATTGCCCCTAGACAGTAAAGATATTGACAAAATGTTCAACATTACACGCAGCATGCCAATTGGAGTAGTGGTACCCCCATTTTCAAAATTCGCATTTTGGCACAATTTGTGAGTCGTGACTTTTTGAAATAACCTCCTTGCAAGGGCAAAACGTTTTCATTTAAAAAGCCAAACTAATATTGAACACATAATTGCTGAAACGAAAAAAATCCATCTGCATGAGTCTCGTTGCTATTGGCCAAAATGGTAAAAATTACTCCACCATCCAATGGAGTTTCTTGTGAATTTTGAAAATGAGGGTATGAGTATTCGGCAAAGCCTCCGGAATACAATTTAATGAATTTGCTTAGCCGTTTTCTGGTATCGTTTACTGATTTGGAAATGCAAATGAAATTTATATAGTGCATTTAGTTTTTTAGGAAATCGGTAAAAATACATGTGGCTCGTTAGAAGTTTTGACTAGTATATATTATAATGTGTATCTTACCAAGATGAAACAAAGTTTAAACCAATAGTTAAAAACTTATGTACCTACCCAAAGCTTCTGTACAGGTGACACAAACTCCACCATCTCTTACTTTGTTGTCACCACAAACACAATTCCCATTTGTTGTGCAAAGTTCATTTGGTGGACAGTTGCAATCTACAATGTTCAGTCATGTATGGAAAATGTCGCAAGAAAATCTGACATTGTTGCGAGCAAACAACAAAGGCACTGAGCAGCCTACGCATCTGCGCAGTCTGTTGAGTAAATTTGCTTTCTAGACAGTATGATAGTTAACTTATAGTTGAAACACGCCAATTTTCAACATTCTGGCTAATCCATGAAGTCAAGCAGAATGGTTTGAATTGTGCATGGTAGGTAACTTTCTAGGCTGAGGCGCAAAAAGGTCTATATTATAATATAGACCTTTTATGCGCCTCAGCCTAGAAAGTTTCTTACCAGGCAAGATTCAATACATTCAACTTTTTTTAAAAGAGCAGATATAATTTGGGCCTCGTTGCAAAGAAACCTGTCTTTGGGGTTTCCGACATAGCAAGACTCAAACCAGTCTCATTAGCTACTGAGACTAGCTAGAAAGAGAAATTTTGCTCTTAGAACGTGTAGATATGATACTTTTTAATATGCGAATAACAAAGGCGCTGATCAGACAGTGCGGATGCATTGGCTGGTCTGCACCTTTGTTGTTCGCAAACCACCGAAGACTGCTTTGTCACGGCGGGGCCCATAATATATCTGCACTTTTAAAAAAAAGTTGAATATATTGCCATCTTTTTTGTCTGCCCACCTGGGCAAACCCTGGTGACCGTTTTGCATATCAGTGGTTGGACAATTTGTAAATATATACATATACACAATTTGATCCAAATACCCATTTATGTTAAAGAGTTATGAAGATTTCAACTAACTAACCACAACAGGCTGAGCTGATGCTCAGCAACCCCCGTCCATCAATAAAGGTGATTTCGCATGCCAGAGGTAAGGGAATGCTGACATACATATATGTATGCAAAATCTAATCGAAATATATCATGTAGTGCAAGAGATATGAACATTTCACTAACTGCTAACAGACAAAAAGTGGCTGGACTCATGCTCAGCAAACCCTCGTCCATCAAAAAATGTCGTTTTGCATGCATGTCATTGGTTATAGAATGCTGACATGCATATATATGCAAAAATTTGATCAAAATATACCATGTGGTTTAAGAGTTATGAACGGTTTCACTAACTGCTAACGGAGGGTCGTACAAAGTGATTCCCATAGTGATTATAGTGCAGACCCAAGGGTCGTGAAATAATAGGCCCCCAGGGGGGGTATGTGCTCCCTAGATCCCTGAAAATAATACATTGATCTCCCCAACTCCCTGAAAATAATTTCCTCTTCTCCCTAAAATTGTTTGCCTTTGCTTCCCAAATCCCTAAAAATAGTTCAGCTTCACCCGAAATCCCCCAAAAAATAAGCCAATTCTCCCTAAAATGTATTTTCTTTCTGTAGGATTAAAATCACATACTTAAAATCTTTGAAGCTATATAATAGTGCATGGCTTAATGATCACTTAATTTTTTGCCTTATACATGTAAAGACAGGGCTCAACCATGGAATACATGACATATAATAGCCATGGAATACATGACATATAATTATGTCAGTGAAATGCATGATATATGGCTCAAAGTATGAGGTCATCCTTGAAATGTTGTTGCTGTACCTGGTAGAGTAGACTTGGAGGAATGCTCATTCGATTAGAACTTTTTTCTTAAATTAGAGACAGACCATTTGGTTTTCTTTTGGGGGGCAGGAGCTGATTTTTTCCAACAGCTTAAACTAGATATTTTTTTAGACTTTAGTGAAATTTAGTTTTTTTTTAACCTTAAAAAGTCATTTTTGAGACCCGATCAAATCATCCCTAAACATTCATACGTCTCTATTATTGTAATCGGATAAATGAGACTTACACAAGTAGTTACAGTCAAAAGTTACACAGTTTCAGGGCTATACACAGAATCATTTCATGGGAAATGTGTCTTTGAAGGGCGAATCGAAATGCATTTTTATTATACAATCTGTTTTATTTATAATAAGTTATATCTTATTATTATTATTATTTAGATCTATTTATTTTTTATTTTGTAATTACTTTAGGGTTAAGAAGACTTACACAAATAATTCTAATCTGGTGCCCTGTTGATAGGTAGATCTAGGTGATGGAAGCAGACTAAAATAATTCCTCTTAAATTTACACGGACTGTCAGCCTAACTGGCCTTGGGAAAAGGTTTTGAGCTAAACGTTTAATACATCCACATATATTACATGTAACACTGAAAACCGACAATTGTCTATTTGGACACCGACGTCATAGTTTGGAAATCATATTGGTCCTAGTTTTAAAATTCAATGCGAAATTCTTTTATTACAGCCAATTTTATCAAAACACAGACAAGCTTTCCAGGTAAAGGCTATACTGATAATGCGTATTCATTTGAAACGGCGACCCAATTATGATGGCTGTTTTACACACAAAGTTAGTCTCTGATAGGGCTATAAGTTTAAAGAACCCATTAAGTGATGTACTGTTACCTGATTAGTCAGGGATCATTTGCGGAAACATTAAATCTCAATTAATTATTAGATAGTTATCCACTGCTGGTCAAATTCGTTTTGGTTAATCTCTTGAGAAGTACTGGGGTAATTTACATAAAATGTTGATTCCAACACAATATTCAGGCCAGCATTCACCCTTTGCATGCTAGTGCTATCGCATCTAGTTTAGACCAATATAGTAAACGCACTACATCCTGCCTGATGGGAATTCAAATTGTTTGATACTAAAGCTGCTTCTGAAAGTATTTAAAAAATTATTTTAGAAAAGAAATTGGCAGACGACATTATAGCAAAGTTTCCCAGCATGCGAGAGTTTAGGTACTGAAATTTCTTTTCTTTCACAAAAACTATGTAGTGAGAGTGTGGACTACTTTTCATGTTGCTTTATGTCTGCATTCAACTTTTTTTTTCGGTCATAATTTTTGAGGGAAAAAATGAAAAAAATAATCAGCAGACGACAAAAGCATGCTAAATTACCAGCATGCAAAAAGTATCACCTTGCACCATGACACAAAACGCATGAGCCGTGACATGTGATTTCCTACAACGTGTCATTTTGACAAGGGTAGACTCAGACTCCTTTTAAGCTTAGAAACTCCAAATGCTGTTCAGTCAGTAGCTTAACTGTCATTGAATATTTAAGCGACTAGCAAATGCTCTGATCAGACCGGGCAGATGCTCATACTGATCAGAGCCTTTGCTAGTCGGACATACCACATTGTTGGAAATCTCATTTCGTGGCTAATATTATCATTTAAACCATAAAATGCCAGCAAAATGACTATGTTTATGATTAATATAAGTATAGAGGTAAACAGTGTATGCCCAGATCAGACTGCTCCCACAGGTGCAGTCTTACCACAGGAGCAGTCTGATCTTGATCTACTCTGTCGACGAGGCTTCAAAAACAGTTTCAACAGATGACAAAAGCAGATGATCTTTAAAATTGTTGTAGTTTTCAGTTTACGATTTTCATAAAATGCATGCACGTCTGCTCGGCTCAAACAACGTATTAAACAGGTTAACTCTTAATATAATATTATCAGATCTCCCTTCTTGGGCAATGAAATAGTCGAATCACGCCCAGATATGAATAGTAAATTTGCCGCATATATGCAGTGACCAAGTAGCTTAATAATGGAAAAAGTATGGGAAAGTCCATTTTATATTGGCCACACATTGAAATTTCTAAGTTTTAATATAAATTGTGTTTGTCTTAGAAAATGGTGCAGACCCTGGTGAAGCGCCAGCTTTAGATGCCTATATTTTGTGAAGCATATGGCCCTCCACATACTCCACAACAAACTTTGTCTGCTTTCTCATCTGCTAGCGTAATTTGACATTTGCATTTCAAACACTCAGAAGATTAACTATTTTTGATGCATTATGTCATACATATTGAACAAGTATAGAATCACATATTTTTAAGGGGCTGCCGGTCATAATTTCTATAAAATGAGGTATATTTCTGTTAAGGTATCTGAGTAAAGAATGCAGACCAGATTGAATTCCACAATATTCCTTTTCCTCAACAGCTCAATCACAGCTGAGCATTATTTCTGGAGCAATGATTCTGGGCTGATGTATATATGACTAAGCTGAATTCATGAATATACTACACGTACCTTTATTGATTGATTTGATTCTTTATGTCCAAGAGAACTTTTTTTTCAGTTATGTCCGGACGTTTCGTCCTGGGTTGAACCAGTACTAAGCAAGGATTGATGTGTCTTGCTCAAGGGCACAATACAGTGGCGTCGGTGATGCTCGAACTCGCAACCGCTTGAATTGGTCTCAGGTCAAACTCTCTAATATTGAGCCACTGCGCTCCCATACTGAATTATGTTTTTTTTTATTTCTTGGAACTGCATCAAGGCGACCGAATGAGAAACATAGATCACCGTTGCTTGTGCAGGCTGATCAGAGCTTCAGGACTTTAACAGCCATGGTACCCACAGGCATGTCAGACTTTTACTACTTCGGGATGGCGAGCAGGACAGATCATCATTCCCCTGCAATTTGTTCTTGAACATTTCTGATTTTTTGCTGTCTGCTATCTAAAAACTCCCAAACTCATTTTTTTCATCCATTTCACTCAGGGATAAAATGTTTCTATGACGACAAGTTAAGTCATAATTTCTGATAATGGAGCTAGCGATTTTATATGGGACATTAGCATGACAGCGGAACTAAAGGTCCCAGCAATTCCTGGGACCAGCTCTGCAGACTTTACAGGCTCTGAGTTTGAGCAAATAAGGGAGATTATGCAGAGAAAATTTGTGTCCAGTAGCAGTAGTTTTCCTTGAACTCAGAGCCTAGGCCAGGCTAACACAAAGTGGAATACTCTTTGCATGCTATTAATTTCGCAGTGCGGAAAAATGTGTGGTAATGAGTTAAACCTAGTCAACAGTTTTTCAGTTATGTTGGGATGGGTTGAACCAGCATTAAGTAAGAATTGGCTGTGTCTACTAGTACTTTGCAAACTGTTTATATCCAGATCAGACCCTAACAAAACGTCTGACCTCTGTTTTCCACTTTGATGCCCGTTTGCACGCCCGTTTTATGCTTCTCCAAAAACGCTTTTTGTTTACTTATACGTTTATATGACGTGAAACATTTATCGCAATGACGCTGAGCGCGGGAATTTGGAGTTTTGCCTGTTCCAAAAACTCCGTTATGTCTGAAATAATTCAAAATAACTGGAAAAACAGCCATGTTCGGTAAAATTGAAAATGGACACTTGTCTGATAAATATAAAATATAAATACAGTCAAATCTCGTAATTTCGAAGTCAAAGGTACTGGAGATTTAATTTCAAATTATCGAAAATTCGAATTATAGGAAGCTTGTGACACTGTGACAACAGGGACAAAATAATTACAATTGGTGTTAGCTTTTATGCCATTTCTTCATCAACCTAGGCATTCCTTTACACTTATATAGAAACTAGTATGAACATTCGTTGATTTAGTCAAATCAATTTCAATTTCCATCACTTCAATGAGGTCGGGTCTTTGATATGGCAGTTCACTGTCATATTTTTTCCTGTTACACTTGCTAATAGCGACTATATGCTTGAACATTAATTAAGAATATATCCTAAAAGCAATCTTCAAAAATTTTTATGAAAAAGGACTAATTGCCTCAAGAGATAATTACATAGCATGTGGGTAGGTAGCCCTGTATTAATGTGTAGCTACACTGTTGCTAGGGGGGGGGTCATGCTCCACCAGAAAAAGATGGCAAAATGGTGCTATCCGGGATTCCAAAAGTATGTTATTCCTGACCTAAAAATCAACAATTTTAAATATTATAAATGAACAACAAACCTTTTTGGCACAATTCCTCTCAGATAAATGTAGATGAGCATGGTAGTACGAAATGGAATAAAAAAATCATTCAGAAGGGGGTCTTGGGGCTAGCCCCCCAGAAGCAGAATAATTTTTTAAAAAATCAAACAAAATGGAGGCTATTCCGTTATTTTTTTTGCTTTTTGGCAGGGCTCCCTAGATCCCCGAAATTATGAGCTTGCTCCCTAGATCCCCTGAAATAATTACCAGTTCTCCCCAGCTCCCTGAAAATAAATAGCCATTCTCCCCAGATCCCCAAAACCCCGGGGGCACAAATAATAGATTAGGCAGAAAAATTAGACAAACACTTATGAGCCAGTGCATGAGATTTCCAACAATGTAGTATGTGCGACCAGAAAAGCCTCAGATCAGCCTGCGCATATGCGCAGTCTGATCAGAGCCTTTGCTAGTCGCTCTAGGGCTTTACGATTGTAAAGCTACTGACTGAACACCATTTGGAGTTTCTAAGCTTAACAGGAGGCTGCAGAGGGTCGTCTGAGTCTACACATGTCAAAATGCTACATTGTTAGAAAACACATGCACTGGCTCTTATAATATGTCAGTATCAGTGATAATCCTTTGTACGTACCTAAAGCATCTTCACAGCTTACGCATTGTCCCTGGTGTCTAACTCTATGTTCGCCACAAATACAATTCCCTTGGTTTGTACAAACCTGATGCCCTGGGCAATTACATGCTGCAATAATAATAATCAGTAACTAAGAACCAATCATCAAGTTGATATTAATAAATAGTCTAAAAATGTATAGATATGGAATCAGCATACGTTCAGTCAAAACATATAAGCCTAATGTACTTGCCTACTGTCCTGCCAGCCAAGAGTGACAGTGACGACATGTTTTGTTTACAAAGTTATTAGGGACTTTAAATAGATAGATCACTTGTTTATTAATCCTATCCTGCGGATAGGATTAATAAACAAGTGATCTCTTGATTCACGTTAGCTCAAGTGGAGTGTACAAGTTAATAATTTACTTAACAATTGTAAACAAAAAATTTCGTCACTGTCACTTTTGGTTGGCACGACAGTAGTGAGCCCACCCTTGTCAGAAGACTGAACCCTCTTCCAACTTTAGGGGTATTGGCTGTTATTTTTCGTTGTATCCATTTTTTTTAAAAAAAACTATGTAAGCAAACAGTGGAGATAATGGTTAGACACACCGCATTATGCTGTGTCTGATCTGGATATGCACTGTTTGCCTTTGTCCCATTTACAGAACGCTAGAATGCATTGAATTGTGCTGTTTTTGCACATACATGTATGTCGGTTAAGATAATCGTCTCATGATGGCGATTCTATTGAATATCCACTTCATCTTTCTATTTGGGAAATGAGAAACGCACAATAACAACAAAATGAGTAACGACAGGAGATTTCCAACAATGTGGTATGTGCGATCAGCAAAGGCTCAGACCGTTTCAAGGCGGTGCTTCTTTTATGGATCATTTATGTTATTTCAGACTTGTTTTGTTATGCTTTCATGCACGTCTGTTTGTTGATGCCTTGTGGTCACCTGCTGGGAAAGGGCAGACCTCTTGGCATTCGTTTGTGATGTCTAATTGTGACGTTGTTACTTTCCCATTGATATTCTGGGTCAGGGGTGGTGCTTGATTGTATCGATTCCTAATCTTTGTCCTCTTCTTTACTTGAAACAGATATATTCTTAAAGCACTGGCTTGACAAGCAATTTGATTTAACATAAGAGAGACCCTACCCCATCCCATTAAAACAAGTCCAGTTTTAGTCATATGCTCCATGACTGCTTAAATAAAAATGCCCCTTTAATCTGGTGAATTTCCAATAAAATCTAGATTTCCTACTGGCAAGCATACGTTTTGCCATGCAGCTGCCAGCAATTAGCAGATTCCGAATAAAATCAGCAACTTGAAGGTTTGATATCCCATACTGTCGTAACAGGGACTGAATAAAAACAAAACTCTTTTTTGCCGTAAATTCTAGATGTATTGAATTTTTGTCTGGAACATTCATTTACATGTGACCAAGACTATGTGAACAAACTTTCGTTCCCCTATCCTAAGGAGTCTCCATATGAAATTTGAGTTCAATTGGCCCAGTGGTTTCAGAGGAGAAGATGTTTGAAAATGTTGATGGACGGACGACGGACGACGGACGCCGGACGACGGAGTCATTGGTATACTAATAGCTCATCACCGAGCCTTCGGCTCAGGTGAGCTAAGCAATAATTCAGCCTGGGCCACAAATCTGGAAACATCTCTAGATAGAAATGCATCCACATTTCTTGAAAAAAAAATTGTTCAGTCTTGGCCAAAAATCTGGTAACATCTCTATATAGAAATGATTCAACATTTCCCAAGAAAACAATGTTTTCATATCAAAATGCACATCATTCCGCCAATGTAGATAGATGCCTGCCTCTCTATGTCTTTATATACTAGTGTTGTGAGAGCCACTACTAGCGAGTTCGCAACAATAGCAATTGTTATCCAAACGCTTTATATTAACATGTCCGATTTGTCAACAAGATTCACATGGGTGAAGGATTTGGGCATGTTATGCTATGAGAACCTTTTCAAGAACTGATTTTCAAAGTGCATAATCCCAGAGTCTTGAAGAGTGTTGGAAATGATCCTGTACATGGTTGCTCGATGAAGAAAAATGGCGTTGGCCCTTATGCAGTTTAAAGGTCTCGTTATTCACCTTATAAGAGGATAAAGCTATAACTTTTAGTATTCTCATGTAGTTAATGTGTCAAAATTAATTTTGATACCATATTTGTTTGGATACATCTCTTATAAGGCAGAATTCCACAAGGATCCACTATTATAAGTTTATCCGTTGTTCTGTTGTTGTTGATTACTTGTTTATTGTTGTTTCTATGGTTTTGTGTGGATTGTTACTGTTTGGTACTTGTCTTGTTGTGCAGTACTTTGGTTATGTTTAGCTTTGCAATAATCGAACTTACTTAGAGAGAGCTAGTTGCTTAACTTTAATCGCGTTTTGATTCCATGTCACTGTTAGGGTATTGAGTCTTTTTCTAGCGGTGCCATAGGTTGATCTGCAGTTTGTAATTGTAGCATTTTATGGCAATACTCACTTGCTTTGAGAGTACAATACTTTAAATACTAATGCAGGGTCTTACAGAGTACATGTATGTTGATTATTCTAATGCACTCGATTTTGTAACACAACATCTAATTGGATAACGTTAAAGATTGTGACAGTATATCCTGCAATTTAATGTCGGAAATAACTTGACGTCATTTATCATGTCACATATTGTTGGGTGACGTGCGGCTTTTTGCGGCTTGCAACGGCCAAATTTGAGACGAAACTGCAGAAGTGTGTCAGAATGGGGATAACCATATTCAAAATTTCATTTGGGGAGGATACGTTGGGAAATTACGTTTTACAGCTCTGCTCGCTCGTCGCCATAAAACTAAATTTCAAATCGTATATCAAACGTTAAATGGAAATCATGGCAATATCATTCAGCATTGCTGATGTACATGAGTCAATTTGAAACATCGCAAACTGTCTTTTAGCAGTATTGAAGATAAATATAATTCTCGCGAAATATTCTAAATTTGAAGTTTGTTTTCTTTGAATAAATTCGTTTTTGTTCATGTAAGCTTAGGTTATTTGCCTTACATTAAACCAAACTAAGGACCTCAGACAGTCTCCTATTCAATCTGCCAAACTTTTAAGAGCCTGTGGCTAGGATAATGCTTAATTGACAACAGTTACTGTATTTTTGTGTTTAAATCAACCCTTACATTTAGTGCACCTAGGAAAATAAAGTATTTGGAAATATTGCATAATAATACCAGGACCTTAAGGTTAAGGGGATGGGGTATTTTTTGTGACCAAATTTTATTCATCTAAATACGTCGAAATATAATGTTTGCAGCATAAAACTTGAGACAAAAGTGGTGCGTTTTCATAAAATTCAGGTCTAAAAGATTTAATTGTTTCTTGTAAATAGGTATGCTGTCCATGACTTTTGACTATTACCTGTAAAAGTCTTACACATAGTTTAAATCTGTTCTTTTTCAAGTTCAAATTCACTGAGGTACAGGTTTGTTCAAAATTTTAGCGACTAATGAGCTTTTATAATAAAATGTTTTTGAGCATTTTGACAGCCTTTCCCCCTCTGACCAATCATGCCATTTTCATATGATATGTGTAATGTACAACTACAACTGTATGCAAAAGGTTTAGTTTGGTCACAGGGGAAAAGCATTTCAGTAGAACTTTTTACTATTTCCAATATGTTGTACAGCAAAAACAGAGTTTTCAACCCATATTTTTTAATTGGTACTTGTCCAATGAGAAAAACATTTTTGCAGATAATTCGAGGACTGAACCTGCTATCTTTTTCATGAAAAAAAAAAATATCAATTTCTTTGAAACCTTTCTTTTGCCATTTTTATGGGCAATCCTTCATTAAGACTGTCCGAGGTGCTTTCTACCTTCGCATTATTCAATACTCACGCTGACAAACACCATTCTTTACAACATTAGGCCAGGGACAATTACAATTGCCTCTGCAGCAAATTCGAGGTGGAGTGCAGGGATTATCACGACAATCTGTAAAATAGAAGCATGTTTATAGGGTAAAGTCGGGTATATTCGGACAGACAGCTAAATTCGGACAGCCACTTTGTTTGTTTCATAGTTCAATTATTGGAATAAAATAAATTAACTAAGCAAACATTGAAAATGCTGATGAGACGGCTCATAAGGAGCCGTCTCATCTGGATTTCCAGTGTTTGCAAACGTGTGTCCGAATTTACCTGATGTCCGAATTTACCCGAATTTACCCTACAGCCCAGGTGGTTTAACTAAACATAACCATTAGAAACATACATCAATATTATATTTTATCAAGTGGCTAAAAAAACTCATCGTCTCTAGCTCAACCATAAACTAAAACGCTGTATTGAAAAAGGGGCTTAGAGACACTGGTTTTCTAACCTGAGATGCAAACTATATATATTGCTTAAATGCTATTGGTTATCAACTTTACACAAAAACAAAAACACAGATAAAGTAATACAAATTGCTTCCTCAACAAAAACTGGATAGGGCACTAAGTACTACATTTCAAAGCAAGAACCAAACACAAACCCCAAAAACAAAAGGGAGCAACAATAAACAATGAATCAACAACTTTGCCAACTTAGAATGGACAGCAGCTGAAGCTACCATAAGGGAGGCATGCCAATTATATTACAAAACAAGGTCAACAAAGAGCAACAACAACACATTCATCGCCATTGAAAACATTAAAATTTGCTATAAAGTCAGAAAGGCGGCAAGGATCAGGAATCGATACAATCAAGTACCACACCTGACCCAGGATATCACATAGGAAAATGACAAAAACACAATTAAACATAACAAACAAGAGCCAAGAGGTCAACCCTTTCCAAGCATGTGACCACAAGGCAGCAATGAACAGGCGCAAAAGCATGATAAACACAAGACATATATAACACAAATGATCAACAATAGAAGTACCGCCTTGGAACGGTCAGTAAAAATATTTTACTGGAGGGCTATAACCAGTTTCACGGCACCAACTGAACCCTTAGTTAGATGTGGATCAAGAGATATAAGCGTAGCGTCCTTTTTGTTGGAAACATGTAAACAGTACAGACCTGAGAACCGAGCCACAGAATGTGTTGTTTAATCAGGTTTCTACTACTTGCTTGCAGAATGTTCTATTAAAGTTTAAATAAAATGAAACAAACAAAAGAACCCCCGTTTTTATGTTTTATCAAATTGATTTTTGGCAATAACTTTTTTTTACTAAGTTTAGCAAACTGTGTTCGCGATGAAAATTGTAGAGAAAAATTAGCGCCAATTTCTCCAGATGGTTCCATATTCCAAGATGCCGCATAGATGCACGCTTTGAGATTTTTAATCAAAGCTCAAATAAACTAAGATAAATATGTCAGTCAAAAAGCTACATTTCGCCGCCCTAATTCACTAACTAAAGCGATGGATGGCTTGTTTAAAGACATATGCGGCTATTTCCAATGCGCACCTTTCCCGCGTCTGCAAACGGAGAAAGTTGTCTGGGTCCTGTCTTTCGACCCTTAACGGATTCGGATCAACACAGCTTCCGATATTCTTATGTCATATCGGTGTTCCGACATTTTCTTCTCATAATAACTAATTAAAGTGTGTTCGAAATATCTATTGACATCTTTTCAGAACTGATCGTTTCAGCACTAAAGACAGATAAATGTAGCTCAGTCGAAATCAAACGACGTACACAATAACCCTGGTTACGAATACGATAGTGGCCGAGTCTATACAATTTGTATAGTTATTTCTAGCGGCGCACGACCTGACCTCGTGGCCTAGTGGTTAGCGTGTCTGGCTACAAAGCCAGAGGACCAGGATCGATTCCTGGATGCGCACATATTTTCAGTGTGTTTTTCTTTCTTTTTTTACATTTTAATTCTAAATTACTTCATAAACTAGTAAAATGGCATCATCAAAATGACCGAAATGGTCATCCTCGAACTTTTTATATTGAATTACGCATGAAACCTATGGGGGTGGGGTTAAATTTGGCCCTCTAGAAAGAGAATTAGTTCGGTGACCCCAGATTTTTATTCTTTTTTCTGAAAGGTATTATAATAGTCCATGAATTAAAAATAAATTTTCAAGATTTTCAATATCAGATTTTTTAATACATGATTTATTCTAAAACCAAATTCCATTTTTCGACGAATTGCCAAAATATATCATGCAGTATCTTGTCACAGCATGGGATAACAAGTAAACATGCACATTTTCTTAAAAGTTTTAAGGTCATGGGCAGTAATTTAAGTTAAAAGAAAGAAGCTGGCTGAAGATTACAACCGTTTTAGCTCGATAATTAGGACTAGTGTTATTATTTTATATTTCTAGAAAATTGGTCAAATGCTGTAAACTTCAATATGAGATTCTGAAAAAACAAGCACGGTGACATATCCTTTTTATTTCATAAATGGATAGCCCATTCATAAAACAAACTGTATGCAAAGTATTGAAAATATTTCAATATGGGAAGTATTTAGTAGCATATGTCCTTAAATATATTGGAAATCGCGCTTTATTCGCTCGTGCGTTAAGCTACTGGGGTCATCTCGAAACCGTCCGTTTTGGAGCACGTGCATAAGAGAAAAAGAGCACGCCATGCGTAATCACAGCTTCTGCTACTACAAATGATCACGCTCAAATAAGATTCTGTACTTTATGGGTTTGCAAACAGCAGGATCAGCTATGCACAGCCGCTGAATAACGGGTTATTCATCGCTTGTGAATATTCTTTTGAGACGAACCCTTTCTGTCATGCCTCTACGAAATTTACTTGTCAATAAAATACTTAGAAATTTTAGCTCAATTCCGTTTAGCGCAAATTCTTCATCTATGTACACACAAATCTGTTTGCGCCACAAATTTCGGACCTTTTGTATAAATTGGCGCTAAATTTCCTGTACAACTTTCATCGCAATCACATTTTGCTAACATTGAAAATAAAAAATTATCATCAAAAATCAATGTGAAAAACATAAAAACTAGGGTTTTTTTTGTTTTTTAGAAGAAAATACCAACCAACAGCCCCTAAAATGAAAATAGTCAAATTGATAAAAATGTTTTCAATCCAGATAATTGGTTTAGTCAGAAAAGATGTTTGAATTTATACAAGTAGTGAAAATCTCTATTTCAAAATAATTTGAATTTTGAGCAGCTGTTTTAGAACAGAACATTATTATTTTAGGTGTTGCTAAGGCCCACTTGGCTACACTCCTTACATCCCTTCTCTGTGCAGTTTTTTTTTCTGGATGGATCAAATTCTCTAAGCTCAATTGTCGCAGAATGTACATTTATCCAGGGTATTCACTGTTTTCTAAGGCAAACCGATATTAACCCGTACTAGCCTAGTGTCCTTTTTGTGGGACATCCGCAAAAAGTGCAAAACAAGATCAGACGTAGCAAAACACTTCCTCTGACCAGGTTCTCCACTGTTTGCTTACAGAAGGTTTTTGTAAATTGAATAAAATTTAAAAATACCACCCAACAACCCTGAACTTGTAAATGGACCCGTCCAATTAATAAGGATTTGAAAATACCTTTGGCAGAAATAAGTTATTAGACTGAAGTACATCTGAATATGAAAACTCAAACAAGCTTCGAGGTTATGAACCTTGAGTTCATTGTCAGACTCAAAATAAAGGGTAATGATTGGAGGCTTGTGGACACGTGTCTACAAGCAGCTAATCATTGCGCTTTATTTTGAGTCTGAGGCTGTCCTCAAGTTTTATAACCTCAAGGCCAGTTGACCTCTTGATATGTACAGAGAACCTCCCCATGCTTATTGTTTCAAAAAAGCTGGTAAAACGCAGGCAAATGTCTCGTATTTGATGAATTTCCCCACCCCAATCAAATTAATACAATTAATCTTCTTCTTCTTCCCATTGTAGTTCATCCCTCGGTTGACCGGGTATTTTCGAACTATGTGAAATGTACATGTGCCGTCCGAGAAAGATTGTGCAGATTTAAAAACAGTCTATGTACAGTCTAAAACATGATTCCGTGGTGTGTTTAGAAGGTGCAGAATGGCAGTCGCTGAGCCCATGAGCCAATTCAAATGTCCACATAATTATGTACTTCAGTCCCTGACAATTGCATATACCTTAGCAAACAGTGCATGCCCTGATGAAATGCAGCGTTTTGTGGCATTTTGTCTGGGTTGCCTAAATACCCATCTAGGTGTTTCCAGTTTACAAAGGATTAAACTTATATATTTTCCAATAATGCATATACTGACGGACTTTAATAACGCAACACTTGGATAACAGCTTTAATTAATGTCTCGAAAAAGAAGGCAGAACAATAATTTTGATTGTATGTTAAAGAGCATTCATTTGTGGGTAAAACATGGAAAACTTGTTCAACTAAGATGAATTTAATGCATTAAAATGTAAACTTTTTGAGATAGGTGTCAACTGTTTCATGTGACCAAATGTTATGGATGAAAGATTCCCTACTTCTTTAAATCAAGAAACACTAGAAGCATCAAATTTGTATCATGGCCTTTGTTAGTCATCGAGAAATCACTCTCATATTGATTGACTGGTCTGCGATACAGCTTATCTGAGTAAATGACGTTTATCTGGGTGTACCCTTTCATTGAATCGCTTAAAATCTCCTGTACTTAAGCAATGTTTAAATGGCTAAATTCAAATGGAGCAAATAACGTCGTCCAGTTTAGTTGCACAATTAAAACTAAAGTGTTTGCTGAAGAAGCCAACTCATGATGACATTATCGAAGCAAAAGAAGTTTACATTCAACAGTCTTTTGGAAGATATAAGGGGAAGTTAGTGTTGCGTAAATAAAGTCAGTCAGTATATTTTGCCTTAAGTTTTCAATTAATACATAAGATTAGCTCCAGGCATTTGTTGTATATAATCTTACATGTATAAATTATCAAGTAGTTTGTTCACCAAATTCATAGCTTTTTTCATAGACCACATAATTGTGCTGCAATTTAACCCTTAAAGCGCCAATCAAGACTGCAGCAGACGACAATTTTTGTGACATCTTTCTTAATTTTTGAAAAAAAATAAGATCTGATATTTCATGAAAATTGTCTGCCGGCAGACGACATTCGTGAAATATCATACCTTATTTGTTATTTTTAAAATGTAGCAAAATGTGAAATTCTCGTCTGCTGCAAATTATAGGTGGCGCTTTATGGGTCAATCCACTTACCATGACTAGGGTCACACATGACACAATTTCCTTTATATCTTACTTTATTTTCACCACAAAAGCAGTCACCATCTATTGAGCAGGTTTCACCCGAATCACAATTACAAGCTGAAATCATGATCACATATTGATAATATGCTTAAACATGCTAGTTTTTTTATTCAAATTTGCTAACTGTGATCGCCAAAAAGCGTATTTGACATTTGAGCCGTGACATATGATTTCCAACAATGTGGCATTTGGACAAGTGTAGACTCAGATGAGCCTGTCTAGCCTACTTTTAAGCTTAGAAACTCCAAATGGTGTTCAGTCAGTAGCTTAATACTCATAGAATATTCAAGCAACTAACAATGGCTCTGATCAGACTACGCGTATGCGCAGGCTGATTTGAGGCTTTGCTGGTTGCACATACCTCAATGTTGGAAGTCTTGTGTCACGGCTCTTTTAAACGATTACAATGTATTATTATTACGTTTATCTGAAAAGCAAAGATAAAATCAAAAGACGCGAAGCTTTGATCAGAACATTATCAAAATTTTCTGCAAATTCAATGTATTTCCCTCATAATAAAGTATGAATGTTATAGCACTAACACTGTTTGAATTGACTTTAACAACTATTTTTTATTTATCCATAATGGCTTATTGTGATCACAAAATATATTCAAGGAACATAGAATATATCAGATTTGCTTATTAGTACTATATTAATTTGAAGAGCAGGAGCAACATATTAAGATGCAACGCTTTTCTAAGAAAATTATCAAGAGTTCCATAAATTAACCATTTGTACTCTGATGGATTTTTCCAAAACCTATTGACATAATTAGTATTGGATTGCCATTTGTGTACTTTTAGGGTCACATGTAAACTTTTCTAAATTATGATGTATTTCTGTCCGTGAAGGTAGTTTTAATCTTAAGATTTTTTTCTAAATTATGATGTATTTATGTCCCTAAATCTTAAGATTTAAACATCCTTCCAGGACAGAAATACATCATAATTTAGTTTATTCTATATTATATGTTTCAAAAGGCAAATAGTGCAGACCCTGGTAAAATTCAGGCGTATGGGGCTAGAAACTGTCAATACCTCTTTGCAAGTGTGCACACCAATCATTGTGTGTCTATTAGGAGTTAGTGAAAATATTCACACTCTTGAACCATATGGTATATTTCGATCAAATTTTCATATATATGCATGTCAACATTGTCTACCCACTGGCAACTGTAACAGCATTTTTTGATGATCAAGGCTTTGCTGAGCATCGGTCCCATCAGTCGTAGTCAGATATAGAAAATACATTTAACACTTGAACCACATGGAATAGTTTGATCAAATTTTGTGTACTTATTTATTTTCTGGTATGCAAAATGGTGACGATATTTTGCTAAGCATCATTTCAGCCGTTTGAGATATTTTAGTGAAAATGCTCATAACCCTAGACCCACATGGTATAAATTTTATCTAATTTTGCATACTTTTTTAACATTGTCTAGGCACTGGTATGCAAAGTATTTTCTGATCTTTACAGATTAGCATTATTTGGAATGTACATATAATCTGATGCGTTGCAGAACTGTATCAGTGTTTTATGCTGCTAACATCCTTGCTATTCAAATACAGATTATTTTAGCATTGTTCAATCACTGGTATGCAAAACAGGGATGAGGATTCGCCGAGCATCAAATCAGCAGGTCTGGGTCTTTTTATTGAAAATGTAATGATCATACCTCTTAAACTGCATGGTATATTCTGAACAAATTTTGCATACTCATAATTTTTACATTGCCTAGATACTGGAATGCAAATGGGGACAATGCTTCACCGAGCATCAGTTGGGCCAGTTGTGGTCGGTTAGTGAAAACGTTTAAAACTCTAAAGCCACATGGTGTTTTGTTTGTTTGTTTGATTTGATTCTTTACGTCCCATCAACAATCTTTCAGTTAAACATGGACAGCTCTTCCTGGGTTGAAACAGTACTTAGCTAGGATAAATGTGTCTTGCTTAAGGACCACAAGGCAGTGACGCCGGTGAGGCTCGAACCCGCGGCCTCTTGGTCTCGAGTGAAGCACTCTACCACTGAGCCACTGCGCTCCCCGCCACATGGTGTATTTTGATCGCATTTGCTTAGGTGTACATTTTAATAGTGTCAGGCCATTGGTATATATGCAAAACAGGACACAGATTAGCCAAAAAATCCGACCACTGCCCTCCCCTCTTCCACAGTTGCACCCACCTTCGATCAGCCTACACAAAACTGCTCCTGCCTCCATTATACGTTCACCACGGGTCATGCACATTACAGTCAGTTGATTATTATTACAATCTTAGATATATGTACATGTTTATATTTTTACAGGATAAAACTGGAGAGGAATGTAGTTCATTAAAATATTCAGCACCCCAAGTGTTATGGCCAAATAATAAAACAAGTGTGTTTATGGTAATGTTCAGGTAGTGTAGGCAAACATTTTTTTAATTATTTCTTTTCTGGAAAAATATAATCTTATGCATTTTGAAAGGCTTTTCAAAAGCAATATTTTAAAAAAAAATATCTTTCCAGAAATATGATTTTATGCATTTTGAAAGGCTTTTTGACTTTCAAAATGAATAAAAAAATCCAGAAAACTTAAAAAAAATCTTGGTTTCGCAGGTAAATTTAGGTAGGGTTACTCTAAACACAGGTATTTTATTTGACCTAATGTGCGATTCTACAAGAAATTAATACACTATTTACCTACTAGTGTCAACTGATCAGAGCCTATCAAAATGGGTTTGACCCAACGTGGAGCCTGATCTGGATCCATACTGTTTGACCCCTGTTGAGCCTGATCTGGATCCATACTGTTTGACACCCTGACAGTATTCCTGAAATATTTTTTCAAAAAAAAATGTTTTGAAATATAAAGTCAGCAGGCAAAAAAAGCTTAAAAATTACCAATAAGGCAAAAGGGTTAAGGAGAAACTTACGCCTACACTTTCCGGATACCATCACTTTCGGCCAAGGACAATGACAATTTCTCCCGCAGCATATTGCACCCGGGCCACATCCACCAGGACAAGCTGTATAAGTAAAGAAGACAGCAAGGATCAGGAATCAATACAATCAAGTACCACACCTGAACAATAATTTGAGTTTGCTTTGCATTTTATTTGTGTGTTTGACAACATCAAAATATTGGGGGATGGTGTATCTAGTAGTTAGAAACAACCAACACTACAACCACAAATAAGGCATTTTACTGAAGCAGCGAGCAAAAGGAGGCTTTGGTATATATCGTATTTGTGGGCAGCTAAAGCTCTGTCTATACATATGCACAGTCTTGCTAGAGCCCTTACATACTAACGTGTATAGAATGAGATAAAGGCCCCAGTCCCAATTTTAGCCACCAGTCTCAAAAGATAGTTGTGTAATATGTGCGTTAAACACATTACCCCATAGAGACGCCTTTTAACGCTTTTGCAAACAGAGCAGACCCAGATCAGTGTCTATTCTGTTTGCATATGGAACTGTGATATATTTCTGATCCTACGCCATTGGAACTGAAAAGTAATGTGTCCGTTCTAAGTACAAGCGTTAAACATAATTCATACTAGAATGCGTAGTCGATGGGGTGCTATCGCAAATCCCCAAGCTAACGTTTTTGGCCCACCCAGTACACACAAGTCCCTACGCTGGGGCATGACTCCAGCAACAAAATGAAAATTTGAACACGATGCCGTTAGGCCCAGTGTTCAAACATCGTCCAAGGGACCTGGCAAGTGTTAATGCAATGAAACAAACATGTGTGATAGTAATTCTTGCGGAAGATTTACGTTTGAGCGGATCCATAATACGAAAGAGCAGATTTATTTTTACGAAAGAGCGGAGAATCATAAGGCAAAAGAGCGGCTGTTTGAGTCATTCAAATGAGCGAATTTTCCAGGTTCACATCCAGATGCAGTGGCGGATCAAGGATCATGGAAATGGGTTTCATATGCATATAAGATGTTGGTTTCGCTTTGTGGATTTTATCATTTATCTTAAATGTTCTATGAAAATGAAATAATTTGGTCTCATCGAAAACAAATTTTTACATTTTGACAGAATATTTAAAAGCGGGAAGGGTGGGGGCGAACCCTGAACCCCCCATGGATTCGCTCTGTAATGCGCTCGAAACCATCTATTTAAGACTGTTTATTTAAAGCTGCATAGTCTGTAACCTTTGATCTTCTAATATTAAAAATAATGTTTTTATTTTTCAAGAACGCAGTTAAAATACTCAAATGCAGGTAAACATTTTACCATTTTCGTAAATCTTAACAAGTTATCACTATCAAAACAACTGCATTTATGTTAAAATAAACGGTCTATAATTATTGGAGGGACGCAAATAATTACCAACAAGAGAAAAATACATCTATTTGATAAGATAATTCACTTTTCCATGCAGTTTCCAGCTGTACTGAACATTTTTATTGTGAAAACATAGCTTTATTCTACTTTTACAAATGATTTAAAAAGAAAATATTTTTTTTCGAAAAATGTTCATAATTACAGAGTATGCAGCTTTAAATGTTCATTACCTGGAAAATTCGCTCATTTGTATGTTTCATCCATCCGCTCTTTTGACTGTATGGTCCTCCGCTCATTTCATACTCCGTCACGGTGTGATTTCCGCTCAAACGTAATTCGCCCATTCTTGCATATTTTACCTGATTTCAGCATAAACCGCGCTGAAAACGTCGCTTAAACATTAAATAGCTTTTTCTTTCACTTGATTTCTCAAACAAAATGGTGTAAGCATCCAACTTCAAACGTAATTATGTCCGCAAAACGTCATATATTCGCTCGCAACGTTTTTGCGAACAAAAGCATCAACGAAATGATCAGTCACGGCCGCAACGCTTTCCGGTGTAACGTCATCCATGCAAATCAGGGCCCAGTTTAGGGTTTTTAAAGTAAAAGCCATGTTCAAACAGCACGTGAATCTCATGATTTGAACGTGGATTTTGCGGCCTCAAACAGCTTCGCGTAACGAGTCCCCATGCAACAATAGCAGTTTATCGATTGTATTGCATGGCGTTATTTCACTCCCAGACGCGATAAATTATATTACAACGTTCACCCCACTACTTCCACAGACTCCATTATTCATGTTTCCCACCATTGATGACGTCATGGAGCCCAACCGGATGTTTGGTATATCAGTAACCTGCTAACCTTCTTCTTGAAAAGTTGACATTTTTTGCTATTGACGAGGACATATGTTAAGATACAATGTAATTCCAAATGAGCTAGCCAATTTGTCGAAAGAACATTTGCATAATTAAATGTGTATGGATAAAACATAAGCTAGGGAAGAATATATTACGTATTAAAACGAACGTAACTCACAAATATCCAAGCAGAACAATAAAGTTTAATATAGGACAAAAGTTGAACAAGAAATACTTACAATTATATTTAACGCATCTGTCGGTTCGTTGATGGCAGGCATAGCCCCTATCGCATCTTCCTCCACAGCAATCGCCTCTTTTCGTCAATGACTTAATATCATCTCCTATAACAGAAACATGATTTGGTTTACCTATAGGCCAATACGTGTGCTGCATCTCATTAGACCCAACTAGTCAAATACCGGGGAGTTCCAGTTATCAGTGAACAACGTTAACCCCAACAGTGGCGTCCCCTAGTGATAATCATTCCCTTGGAATGTTTTCAGAATAATTATTCGAGGAGACATCGCTGCAGGTGGAGTTTGCGTTCACCCCGCTACTTCCACGGACTTCATGACTATGTTTCCCACCACTGGGGACACCAGGGAGCTCAATTGGGTGTTTGGTAGCCTTTAATTTAGTTTCCCTACCCCCAGCTTTCACAATTTTGGCTTAAAATGGGAATATTAAGCATTCTTTTCGAGATGTAAAGCCATTTTGATCGTTAGTAAGTGAGTTTGTGCGCATTGTTTGTGTGTACTTAAGACCTTTCCATTGCACATGCTATTTACAGAAGGGATTTGTAGTTGATTTACTTATAATGTCAGAACCTTTTTATAAAAACTACCCATTACAAAGTAAGTGAGTATGATCAGAAAATACTACAATCACATATTTCAGACCACTCCATGGTATAATCAGGAAAAAACACAGAGCATTAACAGTAACAAGACACCAGGAAGACAATTAAAGTAAAGCAATCAGCTCTCTAAAAACCTGTTTTAGTTTCTCCAAATGATCTGATATAATTCCTTTCGCAGAAAATAACCAATTTTCCCACTCATATGAAAATAATGAAAATAACTATATTAAGTACAGTCAAAACTCTTTATAACGTCACTCGTTATAACAGAATATTCAATATCCGACATGAATATGCTGGGAACGGATCTGTTTCCACTAAAATTCCCTCTTTATAACAGAATATTCACTTAACGACACCGACAATAACTTCTGGGAACAGATATACATTTCCTTTTGAAATAAATTCATTATAACAGAATTTTTACCATGTGTCAGACAATTTTGTGGTCAGGTCAAGGTATTTTGCATGAACATGTATCTGTCTCATTTGATAAGAGGGAAGCTTTGTGCATTTTGATGCAATATAAAGCTGAACTGATGTATACATTTGGAACAATGACATGTTAATTCATTTGTATGATATTTTCAGCTGCCATATGATTATGATGTCGAAATGTGGTACTGATCTGAATTTCTTTATAACAGCAAATTCACTTTAACGTCAAAGAAAGCTTGGAACAAACATTGTCGTTATAAAGAGGGTTGACTGTAACTTCAAAAAAGCATTCAGAGAATATTTTGCAACCATTTTGCCTGGAACGGCAATACTAGTAGCTATTTACTCAAATTGTATTCTGGCTTTTACATGTTTGTTTTTGTTTGTCGTTTAGTCGTTTTATCAGATAAATGTCTCATAGTGCCTGTGGTTGGTCTGTGACATGCTATTGTGCATTTTCCGTCCATGGCTACTTGCAATTTGACATGGTCAACATGTTGTATTGTCGTTAAGAGCCATACTATACAGGACTAAAATACATTTAGCGAGGTTTGTCAACTGATGCACACTTTCTCAGTGCAAAGGATTTAGTTGGAAAACTAACGTCGATGACTTTAAACTGGCTATAGATAATTTGTAGAAAAAAATGTACATGTTGAAAAAATTGTAATTACATGAATGAGCTGATACTCTGTTGAAAAAGCTTGTGATAGTACACTTGTAGGAAATGTACAAAACTGCACATGTTGAATGTGCTAAGGGTAGGCTACAGTGTGAAAGTGTGTGTGATTTTGGTATTTCCTGGTCATTCTCACTTTTTGTATATAATTATATTTAAAGTGATTATATTATATGACTTTTTGGGTATTGTAAAGGCGGCACTTCATTAATGCGTAATTAGGACTGATCAACATTAGACTTAGGTAAAAGCTGAAAATGATGCGTGGTTTTATCTAAAAGTAACTGTATCATCTTGCGCCACTACCTCAGTATAAACGCAAAACACAGTATTTAGTCCTTAAAACGCCAACACAATAACTTCATCTGAAAGTGTCTATTTCACATAAGCATTGAGGCAAACATGGTGGACCCAGATTAGACTGCTCCTTCAGGAGCAGTCTAATCTGGTTCCACACTTTTTGTCTATGAGGCTTCAAATATTTTAGTGGATGACACAAACACATACATTTTATGATTAGGCGCTTTAAGGGTTAATAAATGTGAGTTCAGTGTCTTTAAATATTGGGGTTAGGATATTTTATGAAATGCAAGCACGTTTGCGCGGCCCAAAGAACCTATTTATGCTTCACCAAATAATAAACATAACCTGGTTTTCCTTTTATAGCAGATGAAATATCCGAACAATGGGCACAGCAAACACCTTGAACACTTACCTACACAGGTTCCACTTTGAGGATAGGAAACTCCCTCAGATGGATCTGCAACACAGGTACCAGTGTAAACAGAGCTGCTAACATCACACTTGTAGGAACCCATACAGTTGTCAACTTGACAGCCCCCTAGATCTTCGAAATCTAGAAACAAATTTATTAAGATAAGTCTTAAGAAAAATAACTACACTAAGTACTAACATGGAACTCAAACATGTTTTTTCATACACTAAGATGTTTTTTTTATACACGAAAAGTCACTCTCAGATTTTAACCTTTATTGAGGGACCTAGCACATGTTGTAGTTTTGAAAAAAAAATATGTTTTATCTCTATTATTGCATAGACTAATAAAATTTACATTAAACTAGCAAAACATATGGCACTTTATTTTATTACCATTTCAGTCAATTAGGCGGCTGGACAATTTCAGTCACTATCCATCTTCCACAGCCAATTGTAATATAAGAACGATTAACGGACCAGGAGATGATTAGTATAAGCATTTATGCTTGTTTTTAAATCCTGTTGATCTTTTTTCTGTTAATCATGCTATTGTATACTTGTAATTGTCTGCAGCCGATAATTTCTAAGACCCCTAGAAAATGGTTTTGATGGCATTTTTGTTAGAGCTCGGCATCCATGCAATAAATATTCTTTGGGGTAAGACAAAGTGCCCCAGGGTGCATGCCACGTCTACAACTTGGAATTAGGTCACAGCAAGGTCAAAGGTCAAATAGGTGCATTTTCGTATTAGAATCGTCATTAGGTTTTTTACATTCCTATAGATGCTATCTAAATCATTCTAATTATGTTTGATATGCTGAATACCAAAAGTCAGATATAGAAATGTTGACAAAAATAGTTTGTAGAATGTTATATCTATTATGGGATAGAAGAATATACTTTTCGCAGAAAAAACAGTGATTTTTGAGGAGATTTTTCATATTTACTTTTTTTCAATGGCATTTTCAATCATGCCGTAATTACAGACCACTCACAAGGAATGCTTGTACATTGTATTATTTTATTGGTAATAGGGTCTTAAATATATTTGAATGCTGTTTTACTTTGACAATACACAAAAATGGGGGTGGGGTAACCTTTTATAATTCGGGACACAGATTGGCCCTTTGTTATGTGAATGATATGAGATGTCTGAAAAAAGTACAGGCACCAGCAAATTACAGGAGAAGATTCGAATTTGAAATACCACAGATATATTGATCAATATGTCAATCATTCATTTATGATATAAGGATGCATCTTGGTCACTAATTTTGTGTGCTCTTTAGATATAAAGGCCCCACATTTTGTGTGCTCTTTAGATATAAAGGCCCCGCTACTCATGTATCCAGTTGATTAATCATACCATGAAATTCTCAAACTTTGACGAAGGCCTCAGAAAGGGGATACTTTAGAAAGTTCCTTTGAAGATGGCACGATGACTGACACTGAATCGAAGTCTGTTACAAGAACTGCTATATGCTGTCACAAAGTTTCAAAATTATGGCTGATCTGATGATGTGGAACCTGTTGAAATTGTGATGCCAAGAGAGCTATAAAGACGTAATATATGGTGTATCAAGCCACAAAAAAATGACACCAAGGCATATAGATGAACTTAAAAGAGAGAGCTGGTTGATTTACTTCAATTGTCTTACTGATGTCTTGTGACTGTTTGTGTTATGTTATCTCTGTCTTCCTCGCAGTGCCATGGTTTGGCCTGCAATGTGTGACTGTGATATTTCCGGATCATACTCACTTTAGTTTTGATCAAGTTTTACACCGGGCAACCAGATTGGAAACCTGGTGCAGCTGTTCAATGCAGAAAGCCACGCTATTGTAATAAAGCCAGATCATTGAATTGACGATGCGATTGTAAAATACGTTTTTGGCAAATTTGTCAAAAGAAATGGATATGTATATGTCCCTTATAATATTGACACAGAATGACTCATACAATTTGCATGTGATAATATTGCTTTGCTAATAGCAACAGTGGATAGCAAATTATTCACATTACAATGCACAGAGATGATGGCTTTGCAGCGCAGTTCTGACAACAGTTTGACAGAAAGCTTAAACATTTGTACAACAGAGCCTGCAAAGGTTGACCAAGTTCTAACCCGTTTTCACAAGCTTGATAAGACAAACTTCCATCAAATGGAAGACTCAATCGCCGTTTTTTTTAAAATAGAACACAGTATGAAATAGAAAAGATAGTTAAGTAAGAAAACACATACATGTTTGTTGGACATTGATGTTAGCTAAACAGTTTTGCTCAGGTGATCAGAAAGTTCCAATTTAAGGCATAATAGATAAAGACCGCTGTTCGTTAAATCCACATGTACAAAATACACGTTGAAAGAAGTACCTGGAAGCACAAACACTGGCACAGTCATAAAGAAGAGGCTTGCAACTTTGGGAAATAAAGGAGTTTTCCCCTGTATTGGGTGCTACGTTGAAAGAGAAAATGTAGATATTGGTTTGATACAATTCAATATCTTCTTCAAGGCGAGAAAAGGGTTGTACAACCTATAAAGACACTGTTTGAGAGTTGATTATCAGGCAAAAACATGAATTGTGTCACAATGTGACAAAATTGTCCCAAAGACAATATATTTTCATAAATGAGACCAGAGGTCAAGGTCACAGTGTATTATAAAAATAGTGTGTGATACTCTGCAACCCAAAGATATAGCCACACACTAAATTTGACATTAATCCTCCAATAATACAGAAGATGTGCCAGAAGTCAAGGTCAAAGTAATTCCAAAACAGTACGGGACACTCTGACACCCTAACATGTATCCACACTCTAAATTTGGGATTCCTACCTTAAATCAATACGTGATATATGCTCTGCACGCGATTTTTCTATGAAAGACGACAAGGTCAAGGTCAGCAACAAGGTCAAGGTCAAAGATACCCAGAAACAGTATGCGACACTCTGCGACCCAATGTGTATCCACACACTAAATTTGGGATTCCTCCCTCAAATTATATTACATATATGCTCCGGATACGACTTAGGTTCAAACTGACGGACAGACAGATTGCCAGCTGTGTGTCCGGCTTGCATGGAGCCCATCGCCACTTGTGGCTACAAAAAAGTGCAACACCGTCAAATGTAAATTTTAAATTCTAATCAGATCTGCATGATAGAATGTACATACGATGCAGTGGGGTGTGCCTATCTAATAGGGCTACAAATTGTCCTGGAGGCAGTTGAATATGCTGAATCACAATTCCGCCTGTAGAGCATTATGTCACCTGTGAATAGGTGTCTATAATCATAAGTATATAATCACTTATTCGAAGCTATGTGTATGCTAAATGAAGTCATACACCAAATTGATACAATGTAGATGTGAATTAAAAGTGCATTGGATAACATAGAATTATTTATCAAATCTATAGGGTCATGTTTCATACAACTTACATGTATAGTACTAGTTGGGACAATTTTTCATGGGTGCCAAATTGTTCATTAGAATCCTCAAACACCTCCATTCTACAGATGCCAGACAATATTTTGTCATTAAGGCGACCAAACTAAACAAGTTGGCATACATGAGAGAATGTCCTAGGGGTGCAAGGAAGGTCAAATTACCACCTCTCCTTCCCCTCTCCCAAGTTTATTTTTTTTCATTTGACTTTCCCTCATTTTATAAGATTACACATATATATGGATGCAATGACATAATTCTTAAAAAGGACAATTGGATGAATTGACTCGTCAAATTGTATCACTGATGACATAACAATATGCATAAATGATAATATGGGGATGCAATCAGCTTATTTATGTTTTTAATGATTTTCCTTTTTTAACGCTTAATTGATATTCATGAAAACGCAAATTATGTAGATTAAATAATTTACATTTGCCACAAATTTATATAAGGCCAATGTTAAAGTTTTAATTTGGTACCAATGTTAGTCGGCTATGAAAAGTGGCAACTGAGATATTATTGATTTTGTAGGTACACCCCCATTCTTTAATCACATTTTTGATATTTTCATAGATATTAATGCAAATTAGATAAATTTGATATTTTGCATAAGCGGCAATGGATGAAAGGACACTGTCTAAGTCTTAATTTGACACCTTGTTTAGAAGTCTACTACATGTAGCGGCTGAGTAATCTTGTAGGCACATCCCCATTCTTGAATGGCACTATGGAACCGTGCATTTTCACATAGCCCAGACAGGCTCATTTTTAGAACTTTTTTTTGGATTTATGGGGTCGTAATAAACAATTTGGCAACCAAGTAAAACTGCCCTGGGATGCAAGGTAAGCTAAATTGACCCTGGACTATGTTGTTCTTTAATTTGTATTGAGCCTGAATTTTTATTATCATATATACGATATTTTTTGCAAATGTCAATTTTGAGGCTGTGGCAAGCCTCTGTGCCATTCTATTCTCGCGTGCAAGTGTTTTTGTTCATATTGGTAGCATTTTGTGATGAAAAAAAGAATCTACTATTTTTAAATGGCATTTTTCTTCATAATTGCACTAACTTGACCTTTGACCTCACCTTGATCTTAAATCAAAACATCACGCTCGGCATCCACCCCTTTATAGTTTGAAATAGTCCAAGTAATAAATCTAGCCTGGATGCCAAGCATTAACAAAAATGGCATCAGGAATCCTCGTAAAAATTTAAGGCGGCAGACTATATTATAAGGCTATTTTGGCGACCAATTTTGTTACTTTGGCATTGGTAAAAGTTGAATAAATACCAGAATTTCACACTTGTGGTATTTTTCTTAACGACCCATCAGAAGAAGTTGGTGAATAGCAAATTTCAGTTTTTGGCTCCAGATGTGCTATTCTGTCCCCCATGTAACCATAATAATAATTGCGTTTCACCCAATTACTCTTGTTAGTTCATTAGAATAATAGCCCAAGTGTAAAGGTCTGGTATTAATTTGACGTTAACTGTTGCTATAGTAACAAAAAATACCGCCAAAATAGGTTGAAAGTAGGAAATTGGCGAAACAATTTACATAGAGCACAAGCAAATAAAAAAAAACACGATTTCAGGTACTGTCGTGCCAACCAAGAGCGACAGTAACGTAATACTTTGTTTACAACTGCTAAGTAAAACATTGACTTTTACACCCACTCGGGCTAATGCGAATCGATAGACCACTTGAGTATTTATCCTATCCTGCGGATAGGATTAATACGTAAGTGATTATTCGATTTTATGTCCCTGATAACTTTGTAAACAAACCATGAGGCCACTGTCACGCTTGGAAGGCAGGACAGTAATACAGCATATCAGCCAAACCACCAGAAAATATCCTACTCCTGTTAGCAATTAGGATAATTCATGAGATAGACTACTAAATTACAGAGACCAACAACATGTTATATGCACACAGCTCTCTAGTTGTAAACCATCAGTCATCAAAAGTGATTTTTATAGTATGTAGTACCTGAGGCAAACTGCCATATTCCTTCATTGTCGCTGGATGTTGATATAGAGACGTGGTTTACGGGGAAATTAACTGCATGTTCAGCTCGCAATATCTCCGGGTCTGTCAATGGGTTGTTACACAGTCCAACATGCACTGATCCTTGTTTGTCCCATGATATCCAAAATGATCTAAAATTAAAAGAAATAACCAATACAGAGAGGACTTCCTGATCTTTGCACCATTACTTACTTTCATTCGAACAATAAAGCTAGTAGATCTATATGATAGTTTGATGCTGGTCGCATACAGAAAGTCTGGATTTATGGGCAGATCAAGAGTGGGGACAGGGGTTCCGGACACCCTCCTCGGAAAATCATAAGTTGCCATATATTTATGAGCCGCGACATGAGATTTCCAACAATGTGGTATGTGCGACCAGCAAGGCCCCAGATCAACCTGCGCATAAGTGCAGTGTGATCAGGGCCTTCCCTAGTCACTTGACTATTCTATGAGTGTTAAGCATCATTTAGAGCTTCTAAGCTTTAAAGTAGACTTCACATGCTCCTCTGAGTCTACACTTTATCAAAATGCCACATTGTTGGAAATCACGTGTCACAACTCATATTTCCTGAGAAATACTAGTACGGACTCTTGGGTCCGATGCTTCTAGATGGAGGTCCCTACGCTACTCTGTGAAAAACGTTGATGGCAGATTAAAACTTGTCTGGACCCCCCCCCCCCCCCCCCGATAGAATTTTCTAGATCTGCGCATGAAATATAAGAATCTATCATGAGTGTGAGGGTAGGACAGAAAAATCCATCCTGACGATCGCCGTTTGGCATCACGAGGCTTGCCGAGTGATGACAAACGGTGATCCCGAGGGACGGATTTTTCTATCCTACCCTCACACGAATAATGGATTATTTTTCTTGCACTCCACTGTATATTGATTTATTCAAAACTAAGTTACAGAATACGCTAAGATGCAATTTAACAGGATGACGTTAGTTGACGTCCTGGGTAAGATAGCATGGATAAGATTATAACAATCCACCTTGAGTGTCCATGTAGGATAAATAGAATCCATCATTGGTGTTCAGTGGGGACAGAAATATCCCAACCCGAGGGCCCACTGTTACAGTGGGAAACGAGGCTTGCTGAGTATCCCACTGAACGGTGGACCCGAGGGTTGGGATTTTTCTGGAACCACTGAACACCAATGATCGATTCTTTTTCTCATATACCACGACCGTACGGTACAGTACTGTGTAATATTTGTTGGTGACGTCACTGAGATCTGTACAAATCAACTTGAAACAGCGAATAAACAGCGCATTAAACAATGAACAAATGGTTATTTCATCAAAATGGATTTACAAGAACAAGCTTATCAGCCACAGTAACTCGAGTAAGTAATTTTGTTGAGGAAAATGTGTGTGTGTTGTGTGTTTTTACATCGTCAAGCTCCCCGTCTCGGTTGATTCCAACACAACAGGTTAAATATGTCAATCACAATGCAGTCAGCATGTTCAAAGCATTGAATAAAGGTTGTGAGTAAAATGCGCAGTTTTACTCTTAAACCAAGTTGAAGACCGACTTAAATCGCTGCAAATTCAACACAGAATTTTTTCCTGACTGCAACAATTCAACTTTCGTTTTCGAAGGAATACAGTCCCGCGCCAAAAAAGTTATCTCGCATTAGCAACCGGCCGCGTGTGGCTTATCTCGTATTAGTTACGCTTATCTCACATGGGTAGCGATGTTGGACAGATTTTTCCGACAGCGAGCTTCCATAGGGATCACTCGATCTTGTATGCGTTGGTATATGAGAAAGAGATATCTCACACGAGGGGTCGGAATTTTAACCAGGGACAAGGCTTGCCGAGTCCCTGGTTAAATTCCGACCCCGAGGGTGAGATTTCTCTATCCTACATGGACAGGCTCATGATGGATTGTTTTTCTCCCACTTTTTCGAGGTTTTTTGTCGGAACATAAAAAAGGTCCAAAATCGTGAAAATTTTAACTTTTTACTCGTTGGATTGACATTATTTCTGAGTTCACGACTATTTTTACCGGGTATTCAAATGGGTGTAAACATGGTTTGCACCTCGGCATTGACTGGAAAACACGATTTGAGCATTAGTTTAGTTGCAAAATGCAAAATAAAATCCTGCTTGGCCACTTGTGCCATTAGCGTCACATTGCCATTATCGTCACGTGGTGCACGTTCGGTGACGTCATTAACGTTATATGACGTCAATAAGTAACGTTTACCCTTGCTTGGTGTCTTTGAGTTACTTTGGCGAAATATATTCATCTTTCAAATATCATTTTGGGGGAAAAAAGAATATTTTACTCTGCCCATGTAAGAAAGCTGTCACGTGGTCATGTAAGATAAATAGAATCCATCATTGGTGTTCAGTGGGGACAGAAAAATCCCAACCCGAGGGCCCACCGTTCCATTGGGAAACGAGGCTTGCCGAGTTTCCCACTGAACGGTGGACCCGAGGGTTGGGATTTTTCTGGAACCACTGAACACCAATGATCGATTCTTTTTCTCATATACCACGACCGTACGGTACAGTACAGTGTTTTATCTATTGATGACGTCACTGAGATCGATGTTTACTGTCAATGACGCGCGTTGTACAAATCAACTTGAAACAGCGAATCAACAGCGCATTAAACAATGAAGAAATGGTTATTTCATCAAAATGGATTTACAAGAACTAGCTTATCAGCCACAATAACTCGAGTAAGTCATTTTGTTGAGGAAAATGTGTGTGTGTGGTGTGTTTTTACATCGTCAAGGCTCCCCGTCCGGGTGGATTCAGTCACTCAATGCCCAACACAACAGGTTATATATGCCAATCGCAATGCACACAACATGTTCAAAGCATTGAATAAAGGTTGTAAGTAAAATGCGCAGTTTAACTTTTAAACCAAGTTGAAGGCCGACTTAAATCGCTGAAAATTCAACATAGAATTTTTTCCTGACTGACAACAATTCAACTTTCGTTTTCGAAGGAATACAGTCATGCGCCAAAAATGTTATCTCACATTAGCAACCGGCCGCGTGTGGCTTATCTCGTATTAGTTACGCTTATCTCACATGGGTAGCGATGTGGGACAGATTTTTCCGACAGCGAGCTTACGTAGGGATCACTCGATCTCGTATGCGTTGGTATGTGAGAAAGAAATTTCTTACATGGGCTGACAGCCTATCTTACATGGGCAAAGGTGGGAGAAAAGAGTTTCTATCCTGAGGTAAAATCTCAGATATCTTTATCCGGCGTCCAAGAACTTAAGTTTACACATTAGTGTATTTGTTGAGCACTGGATGTGCAAAATACTGCTTAAGAATAATGTGTGGTCCTAAGGTAATCACAGCATGTGTCAATTTTGTTCTGACTCCAAATAACTAGTGAAGAATCATACTGTGCCGTCTAGCTAGTGTGCACAAAGTACACGTCTGACCACCATCTTGTATCTATAGAATCCCTTGAGGACCGGATGTTTTCTAATGGCTTAGCTCATATGCTGTATTTACCTGTATTCATTGGAACTTGTTGTGTCTGGTAGTATTATTTCTTCTAGAACATTTCCTCCAGGGAGCTTAGCGTCATAGACAGCAACTCTGTCAAAGTATTCACCTCCACCTATCTCAACCTTTTAATAAAAGTATTAGCCTTTTTACCCCATACGTAGGCTCGTGTCATTTTTGTGGGGTTCAAAATTTTGAATTTCAATACTTTTGGGGTTTTCAGAAAAAATGAATATTTTTGGGTATGAAGATTTTGTCGATATTTTTTGGGGGGTCATCACAAAATTGGACTATGTTTAGGGGTCATTTATATGCATTTTATGGTCTTTTCTGAAGGTCAAGGTACAGAATGGGGATACTTTTTGGGGTTGCTAAAATTTCAAATATTTTTTAGGGTGCTTGAAATTTCGGATATTTTTTGACGGGTGAATGGTAGATGCTGGGCCCGAGCCTACATAAGAAGAAAAAATGAGAGTATCCCCGACCTTGGGCGTTTTACCCTTTGTATACTGGTAACCCCTGAATACTTTGGCGAACAGTGAATACCCGGATGAAATGCAGCATAATGCTGCATTTCATCTTGATCTGCTTTGTTTGCTAAGATTAGAGCCGTGGCATGGGATTTCCAAAAAAACGTGGAATGTGCGACCAGCAAAGCCTCAGATCAACCTGCGCATACGCGTAGTGCGTAGTCTACACTTGTCAAAATGCCACTTTGTTAGAAATCACATGTCACGGCTCAATTTTAAACATCTTCAGGGACAGAAATATATCATAATTTAGAAAATACTACCCGTGATCCCTTAAAGTACACAATGGGCAGTCCCATACTTATTGTATCAAATAAGTATAAGAAATTCCATTAAAATATAAAGGGTTAATGTACATATGTACAGCCACTGAAAGCTAGTAAAATAACAAAATAGAGATTAAGGCAAAGATCAGGAATCGATACAATCTATTACCACACCTGGCCCAGAGGTCATAAAACTTTTTTTCATTCTTAACTCAACTGAGCACGAAATTTCAACTGCTCATAAAAAATAAAATACCGTCAAAGTAGGAAGTGTCTTGCTTTAAGTCTCTCAAATGATGTATCTATCATGCTAATAAATGTTAAAATGCCAACAATTGTTGGCATTTAAACATTTATGAGCAAGATAAATTTCGTGCATAGCTTAGTTGAGCATGGAAAAAGTTTTATGGCCAATATACCATATGAGAAAGTGAGAGAAAACACAAGAGGACATAACACATGAGAGGGACAAAAGGTCATGCCTTACCAAGCAGGTAATCACAAGGTTGCAAGGAAGCGACGGGATAGCAGAATATAAAGACAAACATGAAACCTAAACAACAAAAACAGTCCACACAAGAGGCTCCGCCTTGTAATGGTCTTTGAAATAAATAGTGAGTGAGTATGATCAGGAAATACCACACTCACGCACTGTTGACCAACCCATTGCATCGTGAGAAAGAGCCACATAACATTTACAAGTCGTCTCTTTCTCACCGGGATATTTACCAAACTAGATAGTGTACACAGCACTATATCACTATCTGAAGGCGAAAACCCTATCCCTAATGAGGGAAAGCAGAGCTGTAATACTAATAATTCATAATATAGCAATTAACTTGAAGTACACCCATGACGTCATAATAAAACAAATTGTTAGAATTCGCCTTAAATTTGCACTGAAAACTAAAAAAAAGTTTCTGAATACTTTTTGCTAAAACATTGAGATATTGTAATATATAAAGCCATTTATCTACCAACTAAATGAGACTGCTCATGCAGAAATAATGAATTGTTGCACGTGCCATATAGTTATCTGATCTGGGTCTGCAATTTGTTCTAAAAAGGACAAATTTTGGTTAGGCAAGGTAAGGGTTAACAACACGTTATTACAAACTGAGGCCCTGCGGTTATAAAACTTGTTTCATGCTCAACTCAACTGAGCACGAAATTTCAACTGCTCATAAAAAAACTAAAATACTGACAAATGTAGAAGTTTCTTGCTTTTAGTCTCTCAGATGTTGTATTTATCATGCTGATAAATGTTAAAATGCCAACAATTGTTGGCATTTTAACATTTATGAGCAGGATAAATTCCAGGCTCAGCTGAGTTGAGCATGAAAAAGTTTTATAATCTCGGGGCCTGGACTTACCAGAAAAACGTCTTTATCTTCTATTGTTTCGTGTGCTTGGAACAGTAGTTGGGCATTTCCCTGTCCCCGAAAATTGAAAGTTATAAAACGTCTATCAAAACGCTCTAGACTGACGCTTCCTTGAATACCAGGGATGGCTGAAACGATAACTACTAATACTACTACCTTATAACCTCGAAAATCGAACTTCGATTTTTCGAAATACTCGCTTATTCGAAATAATTTTGGGACACACGGAATTCAGAACAAAGGAACTATTCATGATCTATTTTGCTAACATCTGTTTTGCTATATCATATGTTTTGGTGCGTAAACGGAACATCTCAAGTCTCTTTGAAACATTTCTTATACGAACCCAAAAGTTTTATGTGATAAAAACTGATAATAATCATTTTGGGTGTTATATATTTTATGTTTACCTCCCTATAATTCGAAATGCGGATACTTCGAAATAAATCATTAGTCCCAAGGACTTCGAATTTCTGAGATTCGACTGTTGGTTATCTGAACTACACTCTATGAAACGTATGTATGCACAGCACAAATACATTTTCGCAAGTTATATTATACTAACCACACTTTGAAAAGGATCACTATAAAGAGTTCCAAAGAGCTCAATGCACTGAGTATACATACCCCTTTGGCACTCGATAACTTTCGACGTTGTTTTCTTTGAATTCAGCGCAGCAATTTTCAGTGACAATTGAAAATGCAATGGGCTATAGCTTTTCATGTGAATCCATCACTAGACGACCCCATGGATGTCCATGTGTCGGAAAATGCAAAATGTCATATTTTTGAAATTCCACCCAAAACTTATCCCTAAATTCAAAAGATCAGAAACATAAAACGTCTTTTAGAAACATATTTTTATCTTTCAATATTCGGCTTAACTCCGTTAGTACCTGTTATGAGAAGTTCTGGACACAATAATTACCATTCGAAAAGTATGCACTTTTCTGTAAAACCAATGTTTTGCATAACACACTGGACCATCCAATATGTGATCATTTGAATTTGTAGTTTGAAGCAATGATCGCAATTACCACAACTGAAGAAAGTTATCAAATGCCTAAGGGGTAGTTGGAAATCTAACTACGTTTGAGTAGTATATTCCCTCATTGCCAGAACCAACGTTTTGTATCTTTAATTCATGAAGTATCTTTTTACACTTTAATCTGTCGCATTAAGCAATACACTGATTTTGTTGTTGCTTTTTTTGCCTGGGCTGTTTGTAGTGTGCTGTAAGTTTTAAAAGTGTACTATAATTATTTAATTTAAAGCTTGGACATTTTCATGAACTGTAAGTGAGTCTGGCCAGATAGAACCACAATCATACACTGCAGACATACAAACGGCAATTGTCAAAATTGGAGACCGGCTTTGAACGTGTGTTTTTGATTATTTTCTTATTTTCATGGCTGACACCGAACGTTCGATTGGGTACCTAAACTGTTCCTACATGTACATGTATATGGAAGTAAATCTGATACATGTACTTACTCGTGAAATCAACTATTTTTTGTTTCTTTTCAGGCTACAGACTGAACAGATATTCCCTCTGAAATCGAGTTTGCAAATACGAAGGTTTAACATAGCAAAACTGTCATTTTATTGAAAAAGACCAATCGACACTGAATTCAACGCACGCAGCTAGACATATCAGATGCTTGAGTTGGAGTTTACGGTCCTGTCAACATTTTGTAATCACACAGAGATATGTTCCTGTGTTGTATCAATAGTAAGCGCAAGAATAAAGTGTCCACCTCAAGGACACAATACAGCACGGACGTTGGGATTAAAATTCCTACCTTTGTAAGAAGCAAAACTTTTTTCTTGGCCTACGGAAATATCTGGTATCTCAACGCTCTCGAGTAACTTGTAACCAGTGCTTTTCTCTGAAATAAATTAGAAACATGTTGCTCTCTATGTGAGATATTTTTTTCTACTGTAAAACACCTTTATTTGGCGGACATTTTTATTTGGCGGTAGAATAAAATAATTCGCCAAATTACAGCGAAATACAGTTTCAAATTTAGTTAATACAATTAGCAATAAAGGAAAACACACCCTTAGTATACGTATATGTTAGTTCATATTGTCAAAATAAACTTTTAAACGGTAGAATACATTATAGGTGTACGTCTCAACGTTGATGAAACCATGTCTTGAAAGGGGCTTCTATAAAAGGAAAGAGTATGCTCCCCATATTGACTTTAATGTTTCATAATAAATTAAATAATCGCCAAAATTAAACTACTTCAATATGTCAGTCTAATCACCAAATATTGATGCCGCGAAAATTAAGTGTTTTACAGTATGTATCTACTATCTAATTTACCCAATAAAAAAGAAATGCATACAGTAACAATTACCAAATTTCTTGTAATTACTAGTAATAATAATTTCATTTATTCTATATACACTGATCTTACTAATGTTAATCAAATTATCATTTATTAATCAAAAATATATTTTTGTAACTTTGTATGCACATGGAGAGTTTAGCAGATTTTTCTAAGAAATAGCTACCCCGCAGACTCTTGGTAGTTTTGTGATATGCCACACAATGTATATGGTTTTATTTGTTTTTTTTAAATATAATTGAGCCATGACATGTAATTTCCAACAATGTGGCGTATTGACAAATGTAGACTCAGACGAGTCTGTGTAGACTCCTTTAAAGCTAAGAAATTCCAAATGATGTTCAGTCAGTAGCTTAACACTCATAGAATATTTAAGCGACTAGCAAAGGCTCTGATCAGACTGCGCATATGCGCAGGCTGGTCTGAGCCTTTGTTGGTCGCACATACCACATTGTTGGAAATCTCATGTTGCGGCTCAATTATTGAGTCCATAAGCACGAATGAGGTACTTATGAGAGTTGTCCGAATGCACTTAAAAGTGAAGTTTTTGCTGAAGTTTTTGAATTGAGGTCTATGTGAAATGAATGTGTACCATCACCCCTAAACTGAAAGTAGGTTGTTTTCATTTGCAAGGCCAGCTTGTGTTACTTGTGTGAGTTTGGTCATTTTCACTGCTAAGATATATATTAGCCCTTAATGCGCTAATCACAACAAAAGTCGTCTGTTTTTCTCGTCTGCTGAAATGTTTAAAAAGCCTCTATGGCAAACAGTGTGGACCCATATCAGACTGCTCCTATAGGAGCAGTCTGTTCTGGGCCCACGCTGTTTGCTTCTATACTTAATTTGTCAGTAATGTTAGGCAATTATTTGCAGCAGACGACTTCAGCAGACGACATTTTCAAATGCATTTTCTTTCTTGGCGCTTTAAAGGGTTAAAGTATTCAAGTGAATAGCTTCAGTGCGTATTTCACAAATTAAAGATGAAATGAAATAATTTTTGCACCAATTTGTTGCCAGAGGGTCAGAAATGTCAGCTTTTGAATTCAATGAGTTTTGGAGGTAGATTGTGTATAAATAAGCATCCTCGAACACTTTCAGTGGTTTTATCTGCAAAAAGCAAATATATTTCATCAAAATAGAAGTTCAATTATCAAATGAGAGGCTTTTATGCCAAATTTGGACTTGATCTTAGAGAAAAAAAATGGTCATTCGATTAACTGAAATGTAAAAATTGTCGGTAAAAACAATGCCATTTACCATTTTGACACCTGTGGGCTATCAATCTTCAACCAGATCCACTTTTTATACATTATCTTGTTATATTAAAGAAAAGTCTGTACTTCTGAGGCCCACAACTGACGTTTCCTACCACATTTGATTGAACCTAACTCCCAAAATAGATAGAAACACCCTGTTTTGGCTACAGAAAGAGGGATATACGTTCTAAATCAGCTAAATTGTCCCCCAAAAGTATGCATTATTACATTCCATGATACATTATAGTATATAAGTTGGTTCAGAATTCCGTTAATATGTGAATAGTCATGCTAGCCGAACACCTTGGTCAGGTGTGGTACTTTGATATTTATTCCTGATCTTTGCCCTCTTTCTAACTTTCCCGGAATGCACTTATAAGTGAAGTTTAGGCTTAAATTTATGTATTGAGGTCTATGTGAAATTAACAGGTACCATGTCACCCCTAAACTGAAAGTAGGTTGGTTTCATTTGCAAGGCCAGTTTGTGTGACTTGTGTGAGTTTGGGCATTTTCACCGCTAAGAAATATATTAGCCATTAATGCGCCAATCACAGCAAAAGTCGTCTGCTTTTTCGTCTGCTGAAATGTTTAAGAAGCGACTATGGCAAATAGTGTGGACCCAGATCAGACTTATAGGAGCAATCTGTTCTGGGTCCACGCTGTTTGCTTCTATATATAAATTGTCAGTAATGTTAGGCAATTGTTTGCAGCAGACGACTTCAGTAGATGACATTTTCAAATGCATTTTTCTTGGCGCTTTAAGGGTAAAATTATTCAAATGAATAGCTTCAGTGCGTATTTCACAAGTTAAATTTGAAATTAAATATTTTTTTGCACCAGTTTGTTGCCAGAGGGTAAAAAAATGTCAGCTTTTGGATTCATGTGTTTTTAGAGGTGGATGGTGTATAAATAATCAACCTGGAACATTTTAGTGGTTTTATCTGCACAAAGCAAATCGTTTTTTCATTTATCAAATGTGGGGCTTTTATGCCAAATTTGGACCTGATCTTAGAGAAAAGAATGGTCATTGGATTCACTGAAAATGTAAAAATTGCCATTGACCATTTTGGCACCTGTGGTCTATCGATTTTTATTCAGATACACTTTTTATACTTGATCTTGATATAATAAACAAAAGTCTGTACTTCTGAGCCCAAAACTGACATTTCCTACCACATTTGATTGAACCTATTTTTATCTGAGAAATAAGAGTTTGGTTATTTAATTACTTGCATCAATTTTTCGATTATACTAAAAATATTTTTTGCATTAATTTGTTATGCACATGGAGAGTTTTGCAGTTTTTCATAGGGAATAGCTAACTTGCAGATGGCTGGCTGTTATGTGATATGGTGAGTTTCCAAAATGTCAAAAAGGTATCATTCTTACTTGATTTTTAATATACTGAGTGCATGTGCATGCATGAGATATTGATGGATACTGGTGAAAATTGCCTGAATGTGCTAATAAAGTGCTTTTTGTTCAATGTGTTTATATTGATGTATATTATACAGTTATTGACTTCTATGAGGTAGACATAAGTATTTATCTACCCGAAAAAGTGATAATTCACCGAGGCGGCTAGGCCGAGGTAAATATCAGTTTTAAGGGTAGATAAATCCTTATGTCTACCGAAATTGAAGTCAATAATTGTTTTGTTATATGACTTTTCATTTAAGAATGTAAATTTTGTTACTTTCACTTTTGTTGTTAAAGACATGTTCAACCTTTAGATCTAAGACTTCTAAGGACTTTCTTACAAGTTCTAGCAACTGTTATTAAAATATTTTCATGTAGTGTTTTGCATTTTCAAATGTATATTGATTCTCTTTATGTGGAATATAAAATGTTATCATAAAACTGTTTTTACAGTTTGTTTATTTAAACAAAGATAAATAAGCAAAAAAAAGCAAAACTGTTTTAAAAATCATGAAAGTCTTTAATTTACCTGTTGGCAGGCGAAACAGCAAATCATGTCAATTTCATGCAGCACATGCTATTTTCACACTCATCATGCTATTATTAGCTCTCTAGAGGGTAATATTGCAGAAGTGTCAAAAATATTAACTTCTGAAAACTAGTTCGAGCTGGTTCTCATGCAATATTAACTTGTGGACCGGTTTAGACCAGTTTCCAGGTAGACATAGAGATTTATGAAGACAAATTGGGCCAATCAGGAGACAGGATTCTCTCCAGTCATATAACAAATAAAATTGGTACCATTACAAGTAGGTTGTTAATATTTGCAAGGCCATTTTGCATCTCTTGTGTGAGTTTGGTCATTTTCTTTGCTAGGAAACATACCAGATTAATTATGTGAATCATTTCAATGAGTATTTCACAAGTTTAATGCCAAAATAAAATAATCCTGGCACGAGTTGGTTGACAGTGGATCAAAAATGTCTGATTCAGCTTTGTGATTCTCTGCGTTTTGGGGAGTTAGGTGGGTGAATAAATGATCACCAAGGAATATTTCCTGTGGTTTTATTTGCAAAAAGCAAAAGATATTTCAGCCAAATAGAAGGTCATTTATTAAATGAGAAGTTTTTGTGCGAAAATTGGACTCCATTTTATAGATAATAATGGTCATTAGATTCACTGAAAATGTAAAAAATCTTGGCCAAACAACACCATATACCATTTTGACACCTTTGAGCTGTCAACTATCCTTCAGATCCACTTTTTTTGAATTTTATGCCTTGCTATATAAAAGAGTAGACTGTACTTCTAATGCCAAAACTGACATTTCACTCCACATTTACATAGAACCTGACTCCAAAATAGAAAACATTGGCCTGTTTTGGCTACTGTAATGGGGGTAGACATTCTAAATCATCTCTATTGTCCCCCAAAGTATGCATTTTTACACCCCATGATGCATTTTAGTATTTATATTGGTTCAGAATCCTGGTGTCATTTGAATAATCATGCTATCAACTGTCAACAGCAGGATACTTCTTCCTAATGCTATTCTCAAGAGGACTGTCCACCGAGCCTGAAAGCAATATGTTTTACTGACTGTCTTCAAAAGCGAATCAATGAGTATTTGTGAAACTTAAAAGCTAAAGTAGGATGACCTAAAATATTACGTTTGGGATTGAATTTGTTTTAGAATCGAAGAAAGTTAGTTATAGTTTAGGGGTGACAATAATAGATGTGTCATCATTATCTGGGTACACACGAAACTTTTAGCACACAAGTTGTTTTATGTTAAAAAATCAGTATCTGCCAGTGGATAAAGCTAATGTAGGAAGACCATGAATATAAAGTTGGGAGTTTATTTTTTTTAATTGAAGTAATTTGGTTCTAGTATAGGGGGTGAGTGTACTAAATATGTCATCATTTTCTGTCTACAAAAAGGGTTTAGCACACTTATACTGGATAGAATGTTAAAAATACAGCCTCTGCCATTGGATAAAAATAATTGCTGTGAATGCGTGAGAAAATAGGGTTTGATCTTTCAATTTTTACAGCAAATGTTTGCAATACTGAAAAAATATTTGTACATTATTTTTATGCACATGGATTGATTTTTAATATTAAATCAATGTGCATACATGCATGAGCTACGGATGAAAGCTGTTGGAATGTGCCTTAAAAGTGATTTTGGTGCAAAGGTTTTTTTAATGAGGTCTATTGGAAATGAATGGTTTCATCATCCCTGATGTCATATATCACCTTGGACATAGCTATCACTTTTGCAGCAAACATGTTGGGTGGTCAATTAGCAGACACTATATGCGAAATGTTAAATGTTTAAAAAAACACACCTCTTAAAATTACATAAAAAACTGCTATGAGCGTGTGACATCGATTAGCGTTTGACATATTTCAAAAATTAGCATTTTATGTCATTTAAGATCCCACTCAATTTAAAGTTTGGTGTATATGTATGAATATAAATACAATTCAACATAACACATTTTTAAGTAATTGAAAGGTTACACCAAGACTAGTGGCTGTCATTAAATTTAGTGTTAAGTTTCACTTTTTACAGCGTACTTCCAATGACGATATATGCTAGAAAAGATACTCTAAAGAACCGTCTCAGGCCGGGGGGGGGTACTCTGATATGTTCTTATATAAGTAGTCTCAGCCCATTTTGGGGGGTTCAAATTTTGAATTTCAATATATTTGGGGGGTTTCAGAAATAATGAATATTTTTTCGGTATTGAATATTTATGGATATTAATTCGGGGTCATCACAAAAATGGAGTTTTTTGTGTGTGGAGGGGGGTCATTGCTATGCCTTTTATGATCTTTCTTTCGTTCAAGATTTGGGGTTGCTAAATTTTTAAAATATGTTTGAGGTATGCCTGGTATTTTGGGGGTAAACAGTAGATACTGGGTCCAAGCCTACGTATAAGGAAAACATGAGAGTACCCACACACACAAACACACACCTCTTGGCGTCTCAGTGCCACACAAACAATCCTGGACGTCTCAGCATTATTTCAAGTTACAATGTTATGAATTTTCAAAGTTAAAAGAAGAAATAAGAATTTATAAAGCAAAGAGTATTAACAGACCATTCTCCGCTTAGCTTCTATGCTAAAAACTCAAAATGAAAATTCTAACCCATCCGTCTACATAGCAGAATATGTTAGGTTCTATCCAGTATAAGTATGGGTCCACTATCGGTCCACTCAAGAAACGTCATCAGGCTGGTGGATCGATGCTGCGACGGTGGTTTGCTACATGTATAATAATAATATTATTGTTATGCTTTATTTTATAACGATAAACGGAAATACATTTGAAACCACTATTTCTACAGACTTACCTAAATATCTAGTTCCATTAATCGGTATAGGGTTGGAAAGTCTGAAAAATTGAAACTGGTCGTCAGCCGCTGGTGTGATGTACTGACTGAAGCCTGACACGACTGAAAAAATAATAATACTAATATACAGACTTAGTAAATAATAAACATGTGTACTTTAGAACCCACTAGCATGTATGTGTAGGCTAGGAGGAGTCTGGAAATGTACGAGTACATTCGCCCAAAGATGTCTGCATTTATAGCATTTTTAGTTGCGAATGCTCAGGCGAGCCTGTGCAAATGCACAGGTTCGCCAGAGCCTTTGCGTCTCGCATACACAAAGTATAGATGTAGAATGCCAGCATGGCCATTGAAAAAAGGCTTTTGTACTAATCTTGCCATGTCCTGAGAAACCCCGTCGTTGCCACATGTCAACAACAAAGGTGCAAACTAGCCTGCGCATTCACACAGTCTGATAAGCGCTTCTGTTATTCGGTCTCTAGCAAGTATGATATCTCTAGAGAGTATAAAATCAGCCTGATGCAAAGTTTCAGTAAACTAGCTAGTCTCGGTATCCGAGCAGACTGGTATAAATTTCAATTCAACGTTAATAATGAAATGCAGCCATCAGTTGGTTGGTAAACTTGGGACAAAGCGTTTGTGCGAACAATACTGACTTTTTGGTATTTTTGTATGCATATTTTTGGGCGAACTTTGCATGCATACGTTTGGGCGAAGTTTTAGCACGTTCAACAATACGTTTGCGTGAATATGTTTAGCGAACTTTTTTTATCCAAAGGTACTTTGTGACTACTTACATTGAAAGTGAACACTTGAGTCTTTTTTTTTTTTTTTTTTAAAAATATGGCAACAAAACACTGACTGTGCACATGTGAACATAAGTTTACTTTAAAGATGGGAACATGTATAGTATATACGATTTTATCCTGAAAAGTACTCAAAAAGCACTGCCTATACACACGTGACCATGTAGTTTGCTGAAACAGACATATGTATATGATTTTTTAACTTAATATTAAATTGAAATAGTAAATTCGTTCAAATCCTTCTTCTAATTCTGCTTGCAAAAGTTGACGGAATTGTAAATATCGATAAAAAACGGAAATCCCGTTCTATTACAGAAGAATATATAAGAATTTATCATGGGTGTGCGGGTAGCCTAAGATTGAAAAATCCTTCCCGAAGATCATGAGGGTTTGGCATAACGAGGCTTGCCGAGTGATGGCAAACGTTGATCCCGGTGGACGGATTTTTCTATCCTACCCTCACACGAATAATTGGTTATTTTTCTTGATCACCACTGGTTCTACATTTATTTATTTATTTTAATTTTAATTAATTAATTAATTAATTAATTTATTTATTTATTTATTTATTTATTTATTTATTTATTTATTTATTTATTTATTTAATAAAGCTTCTAGAAGTCCGTGAATACGCTAAGATAAAATTTCACATGATGGCGTTACTGAATGTCCTGGGTAAAATAGCATGGGTAAGATAAGATTTTCTATCCCAGGGTAAAATCTCAGATATCCTTATCCGGTGTGCAAGAATAATCCTTATATCAAGTGAATCGTCTGCTGCCAGATTATTGACATGAAATATCATTTATAATAGAAAAAAATGACAAAAAAAATGCAAAAATTTATTTGATGTTCTGTGAAAAAGTAATTATCTTTTAGGTACGACTGCCAGGGTAGAATAGTTCCCAGTTGTGTGTTCATAATTTATAAAATTGTCTGTAAACATGGTAAAACTGATTAAGAGAAACAATCGAAGCATTTATTGTTTTCCCATCAGATATGGTGTTTTCAAGGCTATCATTAAATTGAGGAATAAATAAAAAAATATTTTCAAGTCTGTAATTAATAAATTTGACGACGGGAGCCAGTCTATTCCCCTTTACATCATTAAATACAAGACTACTTTTTGTAGCTGTATCTCGGCTTAGGGATCGTGCAGATATACAGTAAACCTGTGTAAAACGGTCAGTCTAAACATAGGCAAAACGAAGTTCTTAATGACAAATGGCAGCTTAATGAAAGTGGAAAGTATTACAGAAAGTTCCCATGGGATCATTCTGCAATACTTTTGACCTGCATTAAGCGATAATTGGTCTTGAAAATCAATTTTCTGTCTCTTTGAAAGTGGCCGTTTTACACAGGTTTTACTGTCCGCCATAAGTTCACTTTAAAAATGAGCTACTTGTAGGGTAAAACTTATATAAAGCAGAGTTGTAAAGCAAAAAAAAACAGGCGCTTATGGGCTGGTTTTTATTTGAATAATTGACTGAATGTTCCTCTCCCCTCCAAAAACAAATCCACGTATAAATACATGTTTTCATTAAAGATACACCCTTTTAGCACTTAAAATCATTTTAATGGGATTGGGTGTGTAATTCGGGCCTTCGTGTCATTTCGACTAATTGACCATACCAGGGACATGTCTGTTACTTATCTAGAAAATTAAAATTATTTTGAAATCCTTTTTTGGCGGAAAACGTGAGCAAATCTCACCAGCTGTGCGTTTGCACATAGGCGATTTATTCATAAAGACGCGACTCTAGGTAAAAGATGATTTGTCTGTGATTTTTTAAAACTTAATAATTAAGTCAAACAAAAAACACAAGTAAACTGATGGTGCATATGACGAATAATACCTTTGAAAAGTCCAAGCCATGCAACGAATGAAAACATCTTGATGCCTCCGCTGCACCATTTGCTGAAACTGAGAACTTTGAAAGTTCGATTATTTATATGATGCATGTATATCTACTTTTACATGTAATACGAGGGGCGTTCGAAAGCTTTTGAAAATGAAACTTTTCTACAAAAAGGTGATCATTGTTTTGTCGAGAAAGTGTTATTAGAATTTATCACATGACGTCTCGTCTGGGAGTGATATAATACCATGCAACAAAATCGATAAACCACTAGTGGCTTATAGATTTAATATCGTAACGTAATGACGTTCATTATTACGTTGCGTAAAATGACAAAATCTTGACGCTTTCACGCCCAAAATGAGATTTTGATTTAATTTTGATGCCCTGTGATAAATAGACTCAAACATTTGTGCTCTTGTATTATTTAATTTATTAAACTCATTGCGAAAAAAAGAGATAAAATGCTGGACAAGCCTCGCATTTTATCTCTTTACCTTAACTCGTTTGATAAATTCAATAAAACATGAGCACACATGAAAAATCCTCCTCTATTTATTGTATCTTTTTGCATGCAATGCCATACAATAACTTTTGCTTATTCCTCCCGCATGCGTTTGCACTTTGTGAATCATTAAACAATGGAATATCAATGAAAGTGCAATAAATAGAGGATCTTGCATGAGTGCTTTTTCGCAACGAGTTTAATTAATTCAATAATACAGGAGCACGAATGTTAGATTTTATTTATCATATGACATTAAGAATACGTTGAAATCTCATTTCTGGCGTAAAAACGTTATAATGTTGTCATTATGCACGCAACGGTGTTATGGACGTCATAAAGTTTCCCGTAAATCTGAAAACCCCCTAGAGGTTTTTCGAAGTTATTGCATGGTGGTATTTCACTCCCAGAGGTGACTTCATATGATAAAATAGATTGTCATGGTTTTGGCTCATTTAAAGCTGCATAACCTGTAACTTTTGATATTTTCATTTTAAAAATAATGTTTCTATTTTTCAAGAACAAAGTAAAAATACTAAAATTCAGGTTCACATTTTACCTTTTTCGTAATAATTAACAAATTATTAGTGCCAAAACAACAGCATTATGTTAAAAATCAACTGTCTAGAATTATTGGAGGGACGCAAATAATTACAAACAGGAGAAAATACACCTGTTTTTATAAGATAATTCACTTTTCCATGCAGTTTTCAGCTGTAGAAAATAGATTTATTGTGACAACATCACTTTATTCTACTTTTACAAATGATTTAAAAAGAAAATATTTTTTTTCGAAAAATGTTCATAGTTGCAGAGTATGCAGCTTTAATATTTTGATCGATAATTTCCCATTTAGCCGAGACACACTTTACTCAATTTTCTGAAAAGATTGCATCCTCATCTAAGGATACAAACATATCAACCCATTTGCAGCTTAACCCGAGTGAATTTACCACTCTTATCAATTGGACCAGTCCATTTCCTTTTTAGGGTTGTTAGGTGGTAATTTTTGCGCTTATTCAATTTTAATAGCACACTCTGTAAGCAAACAGTGGATACCCTGATCAGGGTCTGCACTGTTTGCCTATGTCCTATAAAAAGGACGCTAGGCTAATATGGTTAAACTGATTAGCCTCAGGCCCATTGTACCTCTGCACCTAGATATGTGTCCTCTTGATTTCTGAAATAATCGTTTATTGAAACATATCATTTATGTATCATATGACGTCGCGTTTGGGAGTGAAAGAACGCCATGCAATAAATTTGTAAACCACTAGTGGTTTATCGATTTTCGGGAACCGTTATGACGTCATGGTCAACGTTGCGTACATAATGACAAAATTATAACATTTTTACGCGAGAAATGAGATTTAAAGTAGTCTCAATGTCATATGATAAATAGAATCTAACATTCCTGCTCTTGTATTATTGATTTTATTAAACTCGTTGCGAAAAAAGAGATAAAATGCTCTGCAAGCCTCGCATTTTATCTCTTTTTCCCAACTTGTTTAATAAAATCAATAAAACATGAGCACTCATGTAAGATCTTCTTTAAACTTGCTACATGTTAAATTTCAATTTTCTAGGTAGTCTCTGTAGCTAAGGAGACTGGTTTGAGCCACGTTAAGTCGGAAACCCCGAAGACAGGGTTTGTTGCGACGGCGCCTATTTTATCTTCATATATATGATAATCATGACACGTGAGTATGGCCTCATCACCAATGCGGAACATCATTCATTAACCCTTATGCACTACTTATGGATTCTGGTTTTATACATTAAACTTGGTATAAATCGAGCTGACTCAGGTTATAACTTCCAGATCGATTGTTTTGTTCTTGGTCTGAATATCCGTTTGGCCTTAGCAAACATTATCATATCATTTTATCTGGTTCTTCACTGTTTGCCAAGTAAGCATTTTGCATTCACTAATATTGAAAAGGTAAACCAAACGTGTACAGCTACGTGTATACACTGCTGAAAGGCATTAACCCTTATAGCTTTAAGAAAAAAAAGCATCTGAAAATGTCGTCTGTTGCAAATAATTGCCTAACATCACTGACAAATTAAGTATAAGAGCAAACAGCGTGGACACAAAACAGACTGCTCCTTTAGGAGCAGTCTGATCTGGGTCCACATTGTTTGCCATGGAGGCTTCTCAAACATTTCAGCAGACGAGAAAAGCCGACGACTTTTGTTGCGATTGGCGCTTTAAGGGTTAAGCTTTTAAATTTATCTCAGACTTCGTAATATGCAAAAACAGCGAATGCTCGGGTGAGACTGTGCAGATGCGCAAGCACGTCTGGTTTTTCGATTTTTGATCTTCGAAAGTACCATATTATTAAAGCATCGCTAAACTAAAGAAAACATAATCGCATCATGTTTACAATAGCCGCGCAGCCCATGAAAAGACAAGCACACGCGCAGCCCAAAGCATATACTTAAGCAAGACCTCAATTAACAAAGTTATAAAACTTTTTCATGCTCAACTCAACTGAGCATGAGATTCGTCATGCTAAAACTGTTGAAAATCCAACAATCGTTGATCTGTAACCAAACTGTTTCGAAAAGTTACCAGCGAACGAAACCAGTAGGCAAATAGTATATGTGTCTGCCTACCGCCATAGGGGGAATCACGTTCGATCCATTAAGGAGCAACTCAAATTTAGGCAACTTTTGAAAAAGAAGGAAGTTTGATTTAATATAGCACATGTATCTAGGGAGAGGTTTGACAGTTACATGCTAAAGCAATGCTCACTAAGTCTTTAGTCAAATATATAAAAACCCAGACCAGAAATTATTGATCAAGATCTACGCTATTCACCATGCATTTACTCACTACTTACACTTTGCATACTAAACGTATGTCGTCTGCTAATAACATTAAATTTGCAAACAGTAAATTTGGACCCAGATCAGACCAGGATCTGGATCCTTCTGTTTGACACTCTGATCGCATTCCTGAAAGATTTTTTTTCAGAAAATGTGTTTTTTTGAACAAAGAAGAATAGCAGACGGCAAAAGAATACGAAGCAGGCAAAGATTTAACCCTTAAAGCGCCAAATAAGATGCATCTGAAAAATGACGTCTGCTAAAGTCGTCTGCTGCAAATAATTGCCGTACACTACTGACGAATTTAAGTAAAGAAGCAAACCGGATGGACCCAGATCAGATTGTCCCTATAGGAGCAGTATGATCTGTGTCCAAACTGTTTCTCATAGAGGCTTCTTAAACATTTCAGCAGACGAGAAAAGCAGGCGACGTTTGTTGCGACTGGCGCTATAAGGGTTAAATTTCTTTTTCAGCTTGCCATTGGGCATCGCCGTGTAAATTTTAAGTTAGGTTCGATCAAAGCTATCCTATCAATTATAGTAGGGGAGCGCAGTGGCTCAGTGGTAGAGTGTTTGACTGAAGACCGAGGGGTCGCGGGTTCGAGCATCACCTGCATCACTGCATTGTGTCCTTGCGCATGACACATTAATCCTAGCTTAGCACAGGTTCAACCCAGGAAAAACCGTCCCTTTATAACTGAAAGATTGTCGATAGGACGTAAAAATCAATAATAGTAGTACAATTAAGCTTATTACGATGCCTAAATTTGTAATGGTGAAGTGCCGAGAGATCTTTGTTAATACAGGTTATATATAGTAGCTATTTATACAAAAAAAAAAACGCATTGGACCAAACATATGGGAAGATTCTGGATTCTTGATCTAATGTGTATAAAAATTGTGCGTAGAATTTGTGATGATGTTGGTATCGCCTCCTCATAGGCACCCTTTGACGATTTGTCACCAATTAACGCAAAGTGAATGAGGGCCTGATCATATACAATTTTATAGTCTACCATTACCAATAGTGTGTTTATCTTGGCAAACAGGCAGACCCTGATGAGACGCCGCGTTTTGAGGCGTCTCATCTGGGTCTACGCTGTTTGTGTACGTTCCTTTTTCGAATCTTTTCAACCTGTTTAACAAGTGCGTACTTTGCATATGAGACTTGTGCTTGATTGTATCGATTCCTGATCTTTGTCCTCTTTCTTACTTTAGCTATGCTCCTGGAATATGTAAGCTTCACAGCTCTGTTGGATTCACACCTCTGAGATTGACAAGTTTGTGAAGGTGTCATGGCAGCATTACAATATCGACGGCCACTGTCGACCCCCATCAGCAGAAGTCGAATGGCGCTTCGAGACGCTGGCGGACCGATACTGTTATGTATGCTGTTTTGCTCACCTTTGTCGTTAAAGTCATAGCGTAGACCTTCTTTGGCATTTACACAGCATAAGCAATTATTGTGCTTCATACTACTAGAGGCCGCGGGTTTGAGCCTCACCGGCGTCACTTCGTTGTATCCTTGGACAAGACACATTATCCTAGCTAAGTACTGGTTTAACCACGGAATACCCGTCCCTACATAACTGAAAGATTGTTGATGGGAAGTAAAGAATCAAATCAAACAAATCATACTAACTCCCCCCATCAAAAATAAAAATGGACCTTTGCCTTTTGATCTGTAAGACGAATGCTTAGTATATATGACCTTGACCTTCATTTCAAGGTCATACATGTACAAGTAATCTAAAACTGTTTTATGTAATCTCCTTACCAGAGGTAATCAGTGTGCCAAATATGAACACTATCCACCAAAGATTATGAGACCTTAGCTAATTTCGCTAAAGATCATTACTGTGATGCGAAACCTTGATTGAAATGTGCGAATTACGTTTGAGCGAAAATCACACCGTGACGGAGTATGAAATGAGCGGAGAACCATACAGTCAAAAGAGCGGATGGATAAAACATACAAATGAGCGAATTTTCCAGGTAATGAACATTTAAATAAACAGTCTTAAATAGATGGTTTCGAGTGCATTACAGAGCGAATCAATGGGGGGTTCAGGGTGCGCCCCCACCCTTCCCGCTTTTAAATATTCTATCAAAATGTAATAATTTGGTCTCGATGAGACCAAATTATTTCATTTTCATAGAATATTTAAGATAAATGATAAAATCCACAAAGCGAAACCAACATCTTATATGCATATAAAACCCCTTTCCAGGATCCTTGATCCGCCACTGTATCTGGATGTTTACCTGGAAAATTCGCTCATTTGAATGACTCAAACAGCCGCTCTTTTGCCTTATGATTCTCCGCTCTTTCGTAAAAATAAATCTGCTCTTTCGTATTATGGATCCGCTCAAACGTAAATCTTCCATTGAAATGTACTCACCAAAGGCAATAATTAAGATAATTATGAACACATTCGGTCGAAAAATGAAAAAGGAGCACGCTTTACGGGCAATTAGGCAGATTGTAAGTATATTTGACATTGACCTTTGACTCTAAGGTCGTATTGGTGTTTTGAAACCTTTGTTGTAATCAAAACTCCCATAAGCAAAGCTTGTGCTAAATATGAACATCCTCGGCCAAAAAATAAAGAGTAGTTCGTGTTAAAAGCCGTAAGACAGATTTGAAGTATTATGTGACCTTGACCTTTGATTACAAGGTTTTTGATTCCAATGTCATATTGCTAATATGAAGCGTTCGTTGTAAGCTATAGGCTATATGCAACTCGTCTGCCAAGTACGATGAACACCCTTTGGTGAAAAAGGAGTTCGCCTTACGAGCAGAGCCAAATGACGGATAGACAGAAAGAAGGACGGAGGGACGGACAGAAGGACGGACGGAACCGATTATAATATGCCCAACCTTGTTTGTAATAGTGCGTAACTATATATCATGCTTGGTAAAGGACCACTACGTGATTCTACATACCCAATAGTAAAGTTCAAGGACTTGAGGTTTCAGACAGTATATATGTGTTGTGTTTTCCCAAAAAGCCTATTTGAAATGTGTGACCCCTGGGTGGGTACAGCTTTGTTAACAAGGCCAAAATTGAACAAACTTCATCAGTAAATTACATTTAAGCCCCCCCCCCCCCGCACACACGTCTCCGGTGGCTTAGGTTGCTGTCCATTCTTAGGCGATGTTATGTTATTGTTGTTTCCTTACAAGTTTAATGTTCCTCTCATTAGTTTGATGGGGTACTGTTTTTGGCTCTCGTTTCGTTGTGCATAACTTAGTGTCCTTTTTTAGTTTCCAATCATCTTGGCGAGGAAATGCGAGCTAGTTGCTTCGCTATAATTGTCTTCCTTATGTCTGTTAACTGTAAGTGTCCTGCGGTGCTTTTCATGGTGCCGTAGGTTGGTCTGCCTTGTGTGAGTGTGGTAATTCCTGATCTTAATCACCTTTTATAGATTATTAAAACATAATACCAACTATAACGGCTCTGTTGTGGTTTCAGGCAAGAAGATGAAATATGCAATATTTAGTTCTATTTATATGTCTGCTACTGACTTATACCGACCGCCTCTGATTATGGGCGAAAAACATGTTCTATGTTTAGACCTAATAAACTTGACTTTGACTTTGACTTTTAAACATGCAATACCCGAAACGAGCCTATTTGACCCCAGGGCCATCATTTGAACAAACTTGCATTCAGAATATCAAGGCTCTATGTTTTTATTGGTTTAATCAAAATGCGTCATTGACTCATTACTATACAACGTGTGTGATCCTCGGGTCGGGACCACTGTGGCCACAGGGCCAACATTTGAACGAATGTAGTAGAAGTGTACAAGGTGAGGCTACTCAACGAATATCAAGGCTCTAGGACTTGTGGCTCCAGAAATTTTCATACTGCGAATGTACTTTAGTACGTTTTTATTGCCCTAGTTGAGCAACGAATTGAAACCGAAACCATTTGGCTTAAACATATCCATTCGTTTTTCCATTTACATAGTAATAATACAAATATACACTGCTCAAAATATTTAAAGGAACACTGTGTATTTTGCCATTCATCACAACACAAATGCACTCATAGTCTGACTCATAGCGAGAGTTGAATAAAACTTGGCAAAAACATATTTTTCCTGTGATTAGTTTGGCTACCTATCAAGGATGATGGTTGTTGATAAAAATGAAGTAATTCATCTCCAGAAATCTCCATGGAACGCTTTATGTTGGCTTAGAATCTAATGTTGTTTAAAAAAATTGTTCATATTATAGCCTAATGCTCGCGTACGTCTGTTGGCCAACAATTTCATTTAAGCTTGAGTAAGCAACATCATGACGGCCTCTAATGTCAATTTTGTCTAGTGAAACTGATATTCTCTCTAAGATAGCAATTTATAAACTTTATTTGGGCTTGGATCAGTTCTGGATTCGACTATCAGAGCAGATAGGATTTTTAGATGATTTTTTTCAAGTTTGAAATAATTAGAAATGCAAGTGTATGCATTTATTGGGCTATGCATTTATTGGGCTGACATTAGAGCGATCCTAGTTTTATTGTCATGACCTTGGCCTAAAATTGATGTTTTAGGCTAAGGGAACATAACGTAGGTTAAGTGACTGGTACAAATAAATCATTAGAGGCCCTATCACGTGAAAATTAGTTTAAAATATGTAACATTAAAAAAGGGAAATAGTGTATTTTATTTAATATGGCTTTCAATATGTGTCTGATCCCCTGTGACATACCTGTAGGAATACAATGCAGTGCTAATACGCATTTTGGCGTCTTAGATACGTAATTTTGTTGAAATTACAATTACATGTATATCCCAAATGAGTGTTTGTCCCAGCATACTTTTCTACACTTATTTGCATTTTATCCAATATAAGCCTAGCGTCCTTTTTGTGGGACAAGGGCAAACAGAGCAGACCCAGATCACCGACCGCTGAACGCGACGAACATGGTCTCCATTGTTTGCTTACAGAATGTTAAAGTATAAAAATAAAAATACAGCCCAACAACCCTTAAAACGGAACTGGACTGGTCCAAAAGATAAGAGTAGGAAATTCCATTCGGTTTCAGTGGGTTATAGCCAAATCTTTCAGAAATATTATCTGTATGTCAAACACTTGTGAGCAACATAAGGCATAACGTTTAGTCGGGCCTGAAATAATATCAGCAGTTGAGAAACAGTCGTCACTAACGGCGAAATATTTAATTTTTTGTTTCCTAGATACATGAAAGGGATTGACAGATGTGTGTGTCAGTACTATTACATTCCATAACGAATTACTTATAAACTTATTTATTACATTTAAACTAAGGGATTACCCCAAACTGTAAACTTCCTGTAAAGACGTTAGCTAAATTCTGACTAAATCATTTTTTATTGGCAAACAACGGGATCTGACGCCTAGCTAAATTGAGGAAGAATAATTTATCGCTAAAATTAAAAAAAATGCGACAGGAATCCATAAAATCAACTTAGATTTCATGATGCCGAAACACATGCCACATATCGAATATTGGAACATTACCATGCATTTCATTTTCTTTTCAATCACCCTTCCTCAATGGAACGTTTTTGTCATAAACATTGCTAAAACTAAAGTAAATTTTTAATGCCTTTCGTTTAGGCGAACCAATCGGCCTAGGACATTCGCTCGCCAAAGGTATAGTAGTTTCAAAGATTGATGAGAATCGTTGTAAAAAAACATTGGCGAGTTTACCTTGATTTTGGGCGTGCAGGTAGTCTCAGTTTACAGTTGTATTGAACCTACCACAGATTACTGCATATGTAGTGAACAGTCATGCTTTACCATGTTTACCTACTGTACCTGTTTATAAGAAAAATGGAATTGCCTCATTACTATGCATCTTTGAAACTACTATAATCTCTCAAATAAAACAAAGTTGCGTTAGAACTTTGGCTCAGTATATATACATGTATATTAGATACCTGTAATAAAACGTAAATATAAGTATTAAATTCGATTTTTTAAATCTTCATGGAATCAAGAGACCCAACGTAATTATGATTCCATATACATTCCAAAAATCGAAATCATTTCTTAAATGAACGTGGCTTTTGAACCTACTGAGTTATGGTTTGATTCAAACTTTACTTAAGTATGCCGCTCCTATTTGGAATCCTTATTCCAAAGCTGAGGGTCCAAAAATTATAATGCCTCCTTGAACGTTCTTAGTTTTAGCATGATATATCAAAATGGTATTTCAAATGTTAAATAAACTAGGAAAAGACACCGTGATGGTATACAATATTTTGGCAAATAATAAAAAAAATGTCATGAGGCTGACCAGGGCATATGTACGCATAATAATTATTGGGATTTTAAGGTCTAAGAGAAGGATAAATATTAAAGCTTTTCTGCCATGAGTCAAGGGCCATAATTACTATATTTATAATATAGTAAACAAACTGTTTCTATCAAACATAAGGTGGAAACCCATGGCTTAATCGACACAGGGCTAAATCGACATAGGGCCAAAACGACACAGGGCCAACACAACCTATGTACCATACATAGTGCACTACTCTATTTCTAAATGAAGTCAATATGATGTGCGAAAAAATGACGAAAACAGTCTATCAGAGTATGAAAAATGAAGAATTCTAGACATTTCCTTAGTAAAAGAATTTATATTTTCTGAAAAAAATGCTACTGGCATTTAACAAAGTATAAAAAGGAGAGATTACCGAGTCGTTTGGGGCTTGAATACAGGGCGCTCTGCTTGTTAATCTATCGCAAATCCATTTGAGCTATTCAGCCATTACAATGTACCCGTGTGCAATAACAATCAAATACTGATATTACTTTGGGTAACTGCGAAAACTGCCAAAAAATCCTAAAATCGAAAAAGGTAGATTAAATTAAAAAATATTCAGATCGCAATTATCAACAGCAAAACCATTTTAAAGACTTGGCATCGAAATATAGCAGCAAATATCCTTTGTCTTCCTTGTTAACGTGGTAATCCACTTATTAAGTATTATAGATTGCCAGAATCGGTGCAGTATATATGTCAAATACAGCATTGTGATATACAAAATACCTGAAACAATTCCTTGAAAAACAATACGTTGCTAAGGTTGTCCTTAATTTTAAGGAGTCATGCCAATATAATTACTGAAAATCTCTGAGTTTGAAAACGATCAAGTAATTATATGTGGTGAGTGGAATCTCGTGTTAGATCCAGACATGAACTATACTAATTATTTACATGACTGTATAAACCCAAGAGCCAGAAAGGTAAATTTAGATTTTATTAAAAAGAAAATATTCAAGATGTTTGTCGCGTGATAAAAGAAAACTGTAGAAAATATATTATTACGCAGGTTAAATCCAAAGATAAAGCAGGCCAGATAAGATTATTTCCTTATAAGCGAAAATATGTCCCAATATGTTGTTGGTGCTGAAATAATTCAAGGGTATAGACAGAACTGATCATTCGGGGATCATTCGAGGGATAGGATATTCGAAATTTAATAATACACTTTTAAAAGAGAATGAATATGTGGCACTTTTCAAAATACAATTGAAGATATAAAGAAAACATATATGAATAATGGAAGTAATGTAAACCTAGCTAATGATGAAATTCCGTTCAATATATACGACCAATTACATTAAGAAGCTTTATTAATGATGATAAGGGGTAATACAATAAAATACAGTTCTGAGAATAAAAATGAGTAAAAGTAAGAAATACAGCAAATATCAGGAAACGATACAATCAAGTACTACACCTGACCCAGAATACCATATGGGAAAGTAACAAAAATACAGTAAACATCACCAACAAGAGTCAAGAGGTCTGCCCTTTCCCAGCATGTGACCACAAGGCAGCAATGAATAGACGCGAAATCATTAGAAATACAAGACACAAAAAAATACAAATGATCCACAAACGAATAACCACTATGGAACGGTCAGTAAAAATATTTTACTGGAGGGCTAAAACCAGTTTCACGGTGCCAACCTCACCCTTAGTTCAGATGTGGATCAAGAAACATAGATGTATGTTTTGCATGAAAGACCCCTAGCTTTACATTGCATCATCTCCAAAATTATGTGGTTAACCGCTTGTTCAAGCCTGCCCAGGAAAAAGTGTGGTTAGGTGAACTGACCGTCCCGCAATGACCATAGCTGTTGACTTGGGACGTAAAGCAACAAAACCAACCAACCAACCAACCAAAATTATGTAAATCAAGATATAAAGAGGAAAAGGCATTGAAAGAAGACATCATTAAACACCTGGAGAATGAAATATGTTTACATGGTACAAATGTGAATAATCAAACAAAATCAATAGGTTAATGTTAGAAAAAGAAAAAAAATGGATGTGTCATGCTAAGATCCAAATGTAGATATGTGGACTTAGGCGAAAAACCTAATAATTCAAAGAGATATTATACAAGTGCAGTTATCAATAAATTAATAGATGAAGATATTGAGTATACAAAAACGAAAGATGTATTAAACCGCCAAAGCATTTTTATTTAAAACTGCATGGCAATGTGAATGAAATAAATGATGATACACCTAAATATAATCGGTGAAAATGAAACTAAACTTTCAGATGCAAAGCAGAAACAATAGAAGGAGAAATAACACATGCTGAATTAGCAAAGGCATTGAAAATATGAAAATGAAAACAGTCATGGTCTGGAAGGCTATACTGTTGATTTTTTTTAATTCTTTTGGATTGACATTGGGTTGTTTGTTCTTAAGTTTATGAACTATGGCTATAGTACAGGTCGTTTATCAGTAGTTCAGAAACAAGGTTTAATAACACATTCACAAAAAACAAATAAATGTAGATATAATTTAAAAGACTGGAGACCAATGTCTTTGTTAAATGTTGTATACAAATTGGCTTCAGCTGCTATAACAAACAGACTTAATATTGATAATCCTTATTTTGAACAAATGGTAGGTCAGATATATCCCACTGAACTTCAAATAAATAAGGCGAATTCTTCTGATACTGAAGCTCTGTTTTTTGGACTTGAACTTGTCAATAACAAATGGCATAGTTTCCTCCAAAATTTATGATAAACGGGATGATTTTAATTTTGAAATAGTAAATTCTTGATGGAGATATTCCTCGATCTCCTTCCTATGGTGTATATAATTTTCAGCTTATTCGTTTTGCTAGAGTGTGTTCTAATGTTAATGACTTCAACAACAGAAACTTATTTTTAACTGCTAAGTTATTAAAACAAGGTTATGGATATCATAGAATTCGGAAAGCATTTTCTAAATTCTACCACAGACACTCAGAGTTAATTGTTAAATACAACATTGGGTTAAAAACTCTTCTGCAACAAGGCATATCAGAACCTATATTTTATGGTGATTTAGTTTATAAATTCAAACGAATTTTTGGAAAGCCTAATTTTAGTGATCAATTCAAAAAGATAGTAAAACGTTATATAAGGGTTGGATATAACTTTAATGTCATGCAACAGTCTGCATGCCTAGTTTTAAACCCAATCACAGTTTATAGCCATGGTTTCCTCTTTAATTGCAAGACGGTGGGTCAGGCCTCAGACTCTATGACGGCTCTGATGTTAAGCTTTAATCGGTGGGTTGGTGCCTGATGCTAATCTGTAGCTGGACCCACCGTGGCCCAACTTGAGGTTTTCTTTAGCTCTGACTATCTGTGAGTCATGAGCCCTTTTCTTTGTTTCATCATGGTGTGTTAATTGGATTAGAGTGTTTCTCTATGATGATACATTGCATTATTTAGATGGCCTCCATGCGAGCCGAACATTTCTTGTACTTCAACAACAGCAGAATCTAGGGTGAAGATTTGGTACCAGTAAATGCATTTAACAACCCCCCCAGCCCCGTGGCTTAAGCTGCTGTCCGTTCTCTGGTGGTGGTTCTGTTGCTGTTGACTTTTCGTTTATTGTTACTCCCATTGTGGGAGTCTATAATTGTTCTATGCTTTGTTGTGCGTTTCTTTATGTCCATTCTAGTATTGCATTCATCTTGATGAGGAAGAGAGAGCTGGTTGCTTTGCTTAATTTGTTTTCCTGGTGTCTCGTGTTGGTTAAGTGGCGCTTCCTCGCGGTGCCAAAGGGTTGTCTGCCGTTTGCGATTGTGGTATTTCCTAATCATACTCACTTACTATTTTAAATTGACTTTAGACAACTTTATTCATGAAAATCAAAAAGGTTTTATCTTAGGGAGGTTTTATTTACTGTTGAGTCCTTATCTTTGCTTTATCTCCTTGTTATATCTTGATTTATATGTTTTAGGAGATGATGCATTGATAAGTTAAGGGTCTTTCATGCAAATCAAATATCTATGTGTCTTGATCCACATCTGATTTAAGGGTGAGGTTGGCGTCGTTAAACCGGTTAAAGCCCTCCAGTAAAATATTTTACTGACCGTTCCAAGGCGGTACTTCTTTTGTGGATCTTTTATGTTTTTGTTCTGCCTTGTGTTTGCTATGTCTTTGTGCGAGTAAGTTTATTTGTGCTTTGTGGTCACCTGCTGGGAAAGGGCTGACCTCTTGGCTCTCGTTTGTGGTGTCTACTGTGAGTTTGTCACTTTCCCATTGGTATCTTGGGTCAGGTGTAGTATTTGATTGTATCGATTCCTGATCTTTGCACCCTTACTTACTTTTATAGGAGAAAATATGCAATTAATATACGATGTTCTATTTGAAACAAAAATCTGAACCTTCAAAGCCTTATTTTATCAATTGACTTTGAAAAAGCTTTTTACACTGTCTCATGGAAATTTATTGAAAAACATTAAGATATTATAATTTTGCAACATTTATTGTTAGATGGATGAGTACTCAAAAAGGAGCAGAATCAGGTATCATTCAGGATGGATTTATGCCAGATCTTTGTGTCGCCTGCGTTGCAATTGGTCGACACATAGGGATCATGACTCCAGTGGTGGCGTCATCGTTGTAAGCGTTGTCACAGTTTTGTTTTCCGATCGATAACTCTTGAAAGGATGTATAAATTACATTCATATTTACAGAAGGATCAAGCATCATTAAATGCAGGTCAAGTTTGACAAAATGGGTAATCCGCAAATCTTGCCTGAGTTATGGCCCTTTTTACTTAGATTATGGTTAAATTGTGGTTACCGATCAATCACTTTTGAAATGATGCAACAATTTGAATTCAAATTTTACAGAAGTGTAAAGTATCATAAAATACAGATCGATTTCGAATTTTGAGGTCATTTATAAGCATTTGATTGAGTTATGGCCCTTTTATGACTTAGGTTTAGGCTAATGCAAAAGCTATATTGGTTTTTTTTGTGGAATAAACTTCACTTTTCTCCAAAACGATTATATCTGACAACTTCTCACAAAAGGCCATGATTACCCAGTGCTGGTAGATAAGCATGACAGTGATTAAAATTTTACCCCACCCGCTTACCCTTGAGGTGGGATCAAACGTCGAATATTTAAATTTCGCATTTTTTTAACTGAAATTCCGCATGCATACAGGTGTACAATAAATATTAAACATATCAAACGTGATCTTAGATTGAAGTCCAGGTTCGACCCCCTGTGTAGATTTAAAGGGTGGGGTCAAAAGGTCAAATTTCAAATCGTTCAGAACCAGGTCATGCAAATATTTTACCCACAGACCCCCGACCCTCGGGGTGGGGTCAAAAGGTCAAAATTCAACTTTTTAAGAACTTGGTCATGTTGCATATCAAAATAAAGGGAAATACGAGTGCAAGAACATGGTATCAAATATTTTGCCCGCAGACCCCCAGTCCCGACCCTGGGAATGGGGTCAATAGGTCAAAATTCAATTTTTAAGAACATGATCATGTTGCATATCAAATTAAAGGAACTCACGAAATGCAGCAACATGGTGGCAACTATTTGCCCCCAGACACCCCTCCCCCAACGACCCAAGGGGATTTGGTCAAAAGGTCAAAATTCAACTTTTTCAGAACATTGTCATGTTGCATATCATATTAAAGGGAATCACGATTGCACCAACATGGTAGCAAACATTTTGCCCGCAGACCCCACCCCCCTCGACCCTGGGGATAGGGGTCAAAAGTATTTTTTCAGAACATGGTCATGTTGCATATCAAATTAAAGGGAATCATGCATGCAGCAACATGGTAACAAACCCACCGACCCCGAGTCAAATTGTCAAAATTCAATTTTTTTAAGGACAATGTCATTTTGCATATTAAAATAAAGGCATATCGAATGCAGCAACACGGTTGCAAATATTTTGCATGCAGATCCCCACCCCTCTAACCCTGAGGTTTGTGGCAAAAGGTCAAAATTCAACTCTTCAGAATATGATCATGTTACATATCCAATTAAAGGGAAAAACGAATGCAGCAACATGGTAGCAAATATTTTGCCCGCAGACCCCACTAACCTGGTGATTGGGTCAATAGGAAAAAAGGTCATCTTTTTCAGAACATATCAAATTAAAGGGAATCCGAAATGCAGCAACACGGTAGCAAATATTTTGCCAGCATACCCCCTCCCCTGACCCTGGGGACGGAGTCAATAGGTCAAAAGTCAACTTTGTCAAAACATGGTCACGTTGCATATCAAATTAAAGGGAATCAGGCAATGCAGCAACATAATAGCAAATAGTTTGCCGCAGACCTTCTCCCAACGACCTTAGGGGATGGGGTCAAACAGTTCCGAATTCAATTTTCAAAGATCATGGCCATTTTGTATATCAAATTAAAGGTAATTACGAATGAAGCAACATGGTGCAAACATGGTGCAAACATTTTAACTGCAGAACCCCCTCCTCAAAAGCCAAAAAGCTCAAAAAGTCAAAATAAAACTTTTTCAGAACAGTGTCATGTTGCATATCAATTCAAGTGAATCACGAATGCACCAACATGGTAGCAAACATTTTGCTCGCAGACCCCAGACCCCCTCACCCCCCTCGAACCTGGAGATGGGGTCAATAGGACAAAATTCTTTTTTTTCAGAACATGGTCATGATGCATATCAACTTAAATGGAATCACTTAATGCGGCAACATGGTAGCAAATATTTTGCCTGCAGACCCCATCCCCCCCCCCCAACGACCCTAGGGGAGGGCGTCAAAAGGTCAAAATCCATTTTTTCAGAACATGGTCATGTTGCATATCAAATTAAGGGGAATCACGTATGCAGCAACATGTCGCAATTATTTTGCCCACAGACCCTCCTGACCTTAGGAGTCAAAAGGTCAAAATTCAACTTTTTTCAGAGCAATGTTATTTTGCATGTTAAATTAAAGGGAATCACGAATGTAGAAACATGTCGCAATTATTTTGCCCACAGACCCCCCACCCCACCCTGTTGATGGGGTCAATAGGTAAAAAGTCAACTTTTACAGAACATAGTCATGTTGCATATCAAATTAAAGGGAATCACGAAATGCAGCAACATGGTAGCAAATATTTGCCTGCAGATCTCCCCCTCCCGACCCTGGGGATGGGTTCAATAGGTCAAAATCAACTTTTTCAGAACATGGTCACGTTGCATATCAAAGATACAGGGAATCAGGAAATGCAGCAACATGGTAGCAAATATTTTGCCGCAGAGCCTCTCCCCCATGATTCTAAGGGATGGAGTCAAAATTTCAGAATTCAATTTTCTAAGAACATGGCCATTTTGCGTGTCAAATTAAAGTGAATTACAAATGCAGCAACATGATGCTTACATTTCGCCAGTAGAACCTCCCCCAACCTAGAGAGCAAAACGTCAAAATTCATTTTTTTCAGAACATTGTCATGTTGCATATCAAATTAAAGGGAAACACAAATGTACCAACATGGTAGCAAACATTTTGCCTGCAAACCCCACCTCCCACATCTACTGGAGATGGGGTCAATAGGACAAGAGTCATTTCAGAACATGGTCATGATGCATATCAACGTAAATGGAAACACGAAATGCAGCAACATGGTAGCAAATATTTTGCCTGCAGATCCCCCTCCCCCAGGACCCTAGGGGAAGGGGGTCAAAAGGTCAAAATTTCATTTGTCAGAACATAGTCATGTTGCATATCAAATTAAAGGAAATCACACATTCAGCAGCATGGTAGCAAATATTTAGTCATCAGACCCCCCCTCCCCTCCTCTGACCCTAGGAGTCAAAAGGTCAAAATTCAACTTTTTCAGGACAATGTTATGCTGCATATCAAGTTAAAGGAAATCACGTATTGCGGCAACATGATACCAAATATTATGCCTGCAGACCACCACTCCTCCCCCCATGACCCTAGGGGATGGGGTCAAAAGGTTAAAATTCATCTTTTTCACAACATGGTCAAGTTGCATATCAAAACAAAGGAAAACATGAATGCAGCAACATTGTAGCGAAAAGTTTACCCTCAGTCCTCCTGACCCTAGGGGTCAAAGGGTAAAAATTTAACCTTTTTAGAACAATGTCATGCTGCATATCAAATCAAAGGAAATCACAAATGCAGCAACATGGTCGCATTTTTTTTTTTTTTTTTTTTTGCTAGCAGACCCCCACCCCTCGACCATGGGGATGAGGTCAGTGCGTCAAAATTCAATTATTTTAGAACATGGTCATGTTGCATATGGAATTAAAGGGGATCACAAATTGCAGCAAAATGGTAGCAAATATTATGCTCGCAGACTGCTACCCTCCCACAACGACCCTAGGGTATGGGGTCGAAAGGTCAAAATTCAGTTTGTTCGGAACACGGTCATGCTGTACATCAAGTTAAAGGGAATCGCAAATGCAGCAACATGGTAGCAAATATTTTGCCCGCAGACCACAACCCCCCGACCCTGGGGATGGGGTCAGATTAGTTTATTTTTTATTGAACTAACCACTGAAAACTGTTGATACGGAATCTAAATTGAGACCCACCCTAACAACTTTTGCATGAGGTAATTAAAAAATCCTTTAGACTTAGAGGTGCGGCGTGCGGCGTGCGGCGTACGCCAGAACGGGGAATGTCACACTAAAATAATTAGTGTGTGTTCCTCAATTGTTTTTTTGTTTTTTGTTTTTGTTTTTTCAAATTTTGAAGTTTCAGTTGTTCGAATTATAGGTGTGTATATAACCACAAAACCTATCCAACATAGTTGTGGGTGGTTAAAAGAAACGTTTCGGAGAGACGTTTCTTTTACGTACCCAAACATATGTTTCACAGACAGTTATAAAAATACAAAGTAGCCCATAAATAGTCCCCAATCTCTGAGTCCATTTATTTTAAATTAGCGAGTGTTTCGAAAAATTGAAGTTTGTATTTTCGAAGTTTTCTACAGTTATATACATAAGTTGACATCGGTACTGTCACATGCCATGTCCTTCTACATGTAACCCGATACATGTAAATTAGCACGCCATCTAACGCTCAGCTATAAATAGTAAGTGTTCCGTCTCAATACTAGGAAACACTACTGCTTCGGGATGTTGCATAATCTATCATTATCTGACATGAGATAACCCATCAATGTGTATGTGCGTTACCAGAAGACTCAGATCAGCCTAGCATCAGCTTTATAAGTCTGATTAAAGTCAGCAGGCTTGGATACTTTGCTACCCGCAGAGCATACGGGGAAGACTCATCAAACTTTAGGCGGATGCTCAGGCTGATCGTAGTCATTTCTCTGCGCACACCTATTTGTGTTCCTTTTGCCATGTCATGGATTTTCATCCAAACGTGATTTACTGGGTTCAGTAAGTTCAACAACCGTAACGTGCTCAAGATCGTATCAGTCAAAGGCAAAACAAGGGGAACCTTTGGTACTCACCCCAGTGCTTCTAACTTGGTCTATAAACGAAATGCGCGAATCCAGGGAGTTTTGTCACAACTTTGACAACTGTTTTCCTTTTTTTCTTTATTTAGTTGATGAGGAGAGGAAGGATGTAAATATTACTATGAGCTGCCCATCTTAGGCCCGCTAGCGATGGGCCAACATTGAATGGTGGCTTGATACATGTACATATGTAGCTTTGTGAGTTTTTAGGTGATCCAGACCAGTATTCCTCAGAAACCCTATACTTTAGTGATTTTTCAAGGGGGGCGGACTCCTTTACCCCCCCCCCACTCTGGATCCACGCATGAATGATCAAACAAGTCTTGCTTAACCGAAATACATCGCCATGAATGTACATGTACATGCAGACTATTTTTCAGATTTGACGGGTTGGAGGGTTAAGCATTCTGGTAAATTTGGGAGAAAATGTGTTTTCGTCGTTTATTGTGTGTTAGAATCGAAATTGATCAGCTCTAGTGCGTGAATTGTTGAGTAATAATTCACTGTTTGTCGGTCAGTTGCTTATTTAACAGTTGTAGTACATTATTGGAACAACCGCTGGTGGTTTTATCTTTTGTCGGGTAGATCAAAAATCGGCCATGATTATCGTATTACATTTTTTGTAACTCCCTGCATTTGATTACAATGAGGCGCCTGGATATTTTTGATAAAATTTTGAGATTTTCATTAATGAAAACAAAACTTTAACAATAATTCAGTTTTTTGATTAATTTGAAAAGTTAAAAGTGGATTTCTTTAGATAGATGAGATATATTTCTTTGATACTTTTCAGAAAAAACACACTGGTCAATAAATAAGCTTACAGTTAATCATATACATGTCATTAATTAGAATGTTTTGTCCCCGTTGATTTATTTTTAAAGCAGTGCAGACCCAGATAAAATGCATCTTATCGGGTTGTCCTTGTTTGGTATCGGAATAAGGGCAACCATGAAAATGTTGTTTGTGGTATTCATAGGATTCTGATAAACAAATTAACAGGTTTCTTATGATACCACTAAGAATAAATACCTTTGATATGTTTTATGCCAAAGCCCATTCGGGTAAATGAGGGGTTAGTTTGTCATAAACCATCCAATGCAAACTATAAAACCCTTTGAGGTCAAGCATCCTAGTCATGTAGTTAGGGCCCAGATGTGATAGCACATAACCTGCACCTCATAAGTATCTGAATTGTTTGCTATCATAAAATCTCTATTAAATCAGTAAAATAAATAATTAGTTTAGCAATTTTGACGTAAAAATCAAGAAGTTTTATGCCACAATTCATTTTGAAGAATTTATGTTCCAAGTGTAACATCATTTTTACAGTTTACCATTGTAAAAAGATGTATCTTAAAATATAGAGACTGTTTGTTTCATGTTTTCTGTTTCATAATATCGCAGTCGTACACGTGATATCGTGTAGACTTTATTGGCTGCAGTATAGATTTTCAAAGACGGCGGACGTGAGAGACAGCATATCGTGAATACACTTTAATTTTTGTACCCAGCGGCTAGTCATAGACGCTAACACGCTACGGAAAAAGGACTTTATGATTTTCTGATTCTCTTTATTAAGCAAGAATTTGACAGAGAGAAGTGAGTGACTTGCAGAAACTTGAAACGAAGTAGAGATCTAATCGATTTTCTTGTAATTTTGTCTTTTTAATAGCAAATATCTCGATTCTTTTACTATATACCATAAGTCCAGTCCTTGAAACTCACCCAATAGTCCTGAAAGCCAAGAGAAACCGTCTTGGATGATGATATGCGAGATTCAAAATATCGGCCTTGTACCTGAGCCATTTGCTCAAAATGAACATAAACTAACAACTGGATTTTGACCAAGCTTGACTTAAATGATCTTTATATGGTCCCTTCATAAGTTGTTTGTATGGTTACAGTCAATTGCGTGTCTATGTCGCATGAGATTGAAAGGAGTAGTAAAAATATATAGCGAAATAGCCCTTATATTTGGGCATCTAGCATTACCTAGTGTACCTCTGCAATGTTTGTTTAATTTATGGATATGGGACAAAAACGGCCCAATCTAGGGGTCATGAGCACTACATAGACTTATATAGGAATCACATGAACATATTTTATCTGAAACCTCAAGCTCTAGAGCTTTGATCTTCGGTTTATAGCATCTGCCAGTGGACCTCTACCAAAAAATTATGGCCCTGGGACCAAAGAGGCCCCACCAAACAATCTTTACATTGGCGTTTATCTGGACCACTACAAGCAAAGAGCCTTGGTATTTGATATGTATTATCCTCTAGTAGACCTTTACCAAGTTTATTAAATGTCGCCTGGTTCAAAAATGGCCCCGCCCATGGGTCACATGTGTTACACAGGCTTATGTAGGCAAAACATAAAAGCATCTCTTTACTTAAACAGCTAGGCATATAATCTTTATATTAGGCACATGTATGTAGCATCACGTAGTGGTAATTTATAAAATTTGTTAAAATTATGACCCTGGGGCTACAGGTACACCTGGACAGGGGTCACGTATTTTATATAATTTTATTTAGAGAGAATTTTAAGTATCTTCCTGTCTGAAACCAACATGTCTTACAGCCTTGTTATTAGGTATACAAAATCACTAAACATTTTTGTGCTTCAACGACAGCAGAATCTCGTGTGAAGATTTGGTACCAGTAAAATGAATTTAAGTCCCCTAGTGGCTTAGGCTGCTGTCCGTTCTAAGGCGGTAGTTCTGTTGTTTTCGAATCGTTGTTGATTGTTTCTTCCATTTTTGGATTCTGTAATTGTCCTATGTTTTGTTGTGCGTTACTTTGTGTTCATTCTGTTTTGCAATCATCTTGATGGGGAAGAGAGAGCTGGTTGCTTTGCTTAGTTTTTTCTTGGTGTCTCGTGATTGTTGTGTGGCTTTTCCTCATTATGCCATTGGTTTGTCTGCAGTTTGGGATTGTGGTATTTTCTGATAATCCTTACTATTTTTGCACGGATTTTCACAAGAACTGCATGTTGTAGCTGAAAACAGCATAGTCCGCTGTAAAGCCTGGGTACTCTGCACTTAGTGTCTTTTCTGGAATCGATCAAAAAGCCCACAAACCTAGGTTTGACATACCTTAAATCGATGAAAAAACCTTCATTAAAACGTGGGATTACCAATTGCGTATCAGGTGATTGGCCACCCTGCCATTTGTTTTGGATGCCCCAAAAACGTTTCGTTGAGGTGATTTTCTGAGAACTTACACCGTACATTTTGATTAAAAATAAGTATAGTTGAATTACACACGTTTATCAAGAGGCCTACTATTGTCTTTGTCACCATAAACACAAATTACTTTTTTTGTTGGTGTTTTTTCCATATTATACAATAGAACTTTCTCAGTTGTCTAATAATGTTTATATGTTATGTAATAAAGTTACATACAAACTTTAGTCACATTCATTACTCCTTGAGTCAGATTTCAAGCATAACACATTCTCTGTCATTCATCTGACCATACAACTTGATGGTGAATAAATCAATGCAGTCACCAAAATAGGATGATTGCACAATATTTCTAATACTTGACGCGGCTTGGAAAACCTGTGAGTTTCGTTCACATGTTGACACTCTTTAAGGAAGGTAGCTGCCTAGCAACAATCCAAGGGTTCCATCTCAGCAGTAAGCAAAATGAATAGAACAGAATAAACTTTAAGTTCATTCAAAACTCTATCACACTGTAAAACCTTGATGAGATACTTGAATCCACTTATGTTTCTTGCAAATATTGCATTTCAGACTGTCCAGATTATGTTATGATGTATTCTTTGACTTTTCGCTTACTGTAAAGGCGGCGCCTCATGAATGCGTAATTAAGACTGGTCAACCTTAGACAAAGGTAAAAGCTGAAAATGAGGCGTGGTTTTATTCAAAAGTAACTGTATCATCTTGTGCCACAACCTCAGCCATTATTTAGTCCTTAAAACGCAAGCAAAATAACTGCATCTGAAAATGTCTATTTAACATAAGCAGGAAGGCAAACATTGTGGACCCAGATCAGACTGCTCCTATAGGAGCAGTCTGATCTGGGTCCACACTGTTTATCTATGAGGCTTCAAATAGTTTATTGGACGACAAAAACATGCATTTTGTGATTATGCGCTTTAAGGGTTAATAAATGTGAGTTCAGTGAGTATATAATACGGTTAGAATTTTCATGAAATGCACGCACGTTTGCGCGGCTCAAAAGCTGATTAACTCTTTACCAAATTATAAATAAAACCTGATTCCCCTTCCTTAGCAGATGAAATAGCCGAACCACGCCCAGATATGAATATTAAAGTTGCCGCCTTTACAGTAAGCGAAAAGTCGAATTATAGAACTACGTCTGTATCTTGGTGCTTTATGTAAAATGTAAACTTAAAAGATAAGACGGTTTAATGACAACATAGATGCAAATTTCTCATTTAACCCTTAATGCGCCAATAACAACAAAATTCGCCTGCTTTTCTCATCTGCTGAAATGTTTAAGAAGCCTCTATGGCAAACAGTGTGGACCCAGATCAGACTGCTCCTATAGGAGCAGCCTGTTCTGGGTCCACGTTGTTTGCTTCTATACTTAATTCATCAGTATTGTTAGGCAATTATTTGCAGCAGATGACTTCAGCAGACGACATTTTCAGATGCATTTTTTTCTTGGCGCTTTAAGGGTTAAAAGACCAATGTAACAAATTAGGCTTGAGTCCTTATCATTGTTTTATCTTATTTTCATATCCCTATTTTTAGGTACTAGGAGATGATACATCGATAAGTTGGGGATATTTTATGTGAACCAAGTATCTATGTGTCTTGATCCACATCACGGGAGCGCAGTGGCTCAGTGGTAGAGTGCTTGACTCGAGACCGAAGGGCCGCGGGTTCGCGCCTCACCGGCGTCACTGCGTTGTGGTCCTTGAGCAAGACACAATTATCCTAGTTTAGTACTGGTTCAACCCAGGAAGAACCGTCCCTATATAACTGAAAGATTGTTGATGGGACGTAAAGAATCAAATCAAACAAAAAAATTGATCCACATCAGAAATAAGGTTGATCTTGGTTTCGCCAAGCCCTCCAGTAATGTTCTTACTGACCGTTCTAAGGCGGTGCTTTACTGTGGATCCTTTTTATCATCTGTGTTTCGTGTTTGTCTTTGTCATACTACCTTGTCTGTTCCTTGCAGCCTTGTGACCACCTGCTGGGAAAGGGCTGACCTCTTAGCTCCCTTGTGTCATTGTACACTTATCATATGGTGTCCTGAGTCAAGTGTGATACATGACTTGTCGATTCCTGATCTCTGCCTTCTTCCTTACCTTCCAATGCCTCATTGATTCATTGATTAGGTATTTACTCCAAACACACAATGCAAAATTAAAATATTTAAAACAGGACTTGCCTAAAAAAACAATATATAGGGCCACTTTTTTCGTAAAAGAAAAGAAACAAAATAACTGTCAAAAGTCTATGAGTAAATGAGTAGTTCGTGTTATAGGGATGCAAATATAAAAACCTATAACGCCTCGGTTACATTTGCCACGGTCGTCGTACGATTTATTTGTCTACGATTTTCTCTACGATTTTTTCGGCATCGTAGGCGGCTATAAGCTACGACGTATGTGTTTTACATTGCCTACGATCACCTTACGATTTCTTTCGGTGACAAACTAGGACAAAACCTTACAGAGACCTTGCGGATATCGTACGACAACCGCAAGGTTATCGTACAATCATCGTGTTATCTTAACGAACTCCCTATATAAATCGCACGATGTCCGTATGATGACCTTGCGGAAGTCGCAAGGAGTCGGTACTTCCGCTGTGCAATAGTCCTGCAATTATGTGCATGGATTTAAACGGCTATCCATGTTCATTTTTGTATTCCATTTGAACTGTGTTTCAAAGTCGTAAGACACAAATCATGCTATGAAGAGGCTAGTGTTTTTAGTTGAACATGGTCCCAAGGTATGGAACAGCGTGATACGTTTGTGTATATTTTAATGTCAATTTCTAAGTTCTGCTGTTTACATAATAAAGTTTAAATCACAGAATATTACAACCCCCTTTTTATAGTACACTTTTATAATTCGAAAAGTATCACTTTAATTGAAAATATAAAGATGCGTTAATTGTATCAGCGTAGACTAAAACGCTAATTATGGGTTTATTCTGTTTAATCATCCAAAGGCACTCCACGGCCAGCAACACATACAATCTTCGTCATAAGCAAAAATGAAGTCGTAGCATGCGAACAACTAAGGTACTGACCAGAATGCGCTTTCTTTCACCCGGCCTGGTCAGTACATTTGCCATTCGTTTTCAGTAAAATACATTTTGTATAACATTCTTTCATTCAAATCAATGTTCGCACTAGTCACGTGTTCTCACTACGAGACCGATATATTTTATTCCTTGAAGTAATGCTCAAATTCAAATCCCAGAGTTATAAATAAAAAAAATATCTAAACTTTTTATTAATCTTATCTAATCATCCAACCAGCATTTTATATACTGAAAATGCATATGCATTTCACGTTAGGTGCATATTTTGAATTGCACTTCAGACAATTTTATCATGGAAGCATACTTTATGGGCCATGATTAGACTGCTTCCATCAGCAAACTGAACTGGGTCCATATTGAGTCACACTGAGTGGTGGTATTAGAGACATCGCCTGAAACAAAATTGAAATGAAACAAACAGCTAATAATAAGTCTGAAAATTGATGACACGTCGCAGGGCGACCGCACCATCATCGTGCCATCGCCTTGTGGTTACCGCAGGATGACCGACCGATGTCCGTACGATTTTATGCGTCCTGCAAAGGCATCGTGCGGCGACCTTGCGGGCTCCATACGACTATCGCAAGAGTCTACGATAATTTTAGGCCAAACCCTGCGTTGTCCTCACGATCACCGTGCGGTGCCTGTACGGGGATCGTATGATGTCACCGCGATGTGTCTACGGGCTACAGGCTTACGATTTTTTTTTTCAAATTTGCCATTGTGCAGAGTTAAACAAAATCGTAGAGGCCACGATGCCCGTAAATCCGTACGATGATCGCAAGGTCTCCCTGCGGAGGCTGCACGGAAACGGTGATTTGGACATCGTACGGGCACCGTATACTCGAAGGCAAATGTAACCGAGGCATAACTCCCAAAAACGGTTATTATCAAATTTATTAGGCGCGTAAAACCGTCTAAATACAAGGAGAATTTCTTTTACACACCAAAAACATACGTTATTATAGGCAGCTATTAAAATATATCATAGATAGGTCCTATTCTCTTATTTCAGTGTGTCCCAAATTTATTTCGCCATGCGCGGACCCAGAAATTTTTGTCAGAGGGGGTCCAATTTTGACGGGGTTTTTAGTTGTTTTTTTAGTTGATGAGGGAAAGGAAGGATCCAAATACCACGCTAAGCGGGTCATCATCGGGCCGCCAGCGAAACGCAATTTAAATGATGGCCCAACATTTAATTCTGGCTTGGTAGCTTTGTGATTTTTCAGAGGATCCGGACCAGTATTGTTAAGAAACCCTAATTTTTTGTGATTTTCAGGGGGTCCGGACCCCTGTCCCCCCTGGATCCGCCCAAATTCGCATTAGCGGGCATTTCGAAAACTCAAAGTTTGAATATTTGAGGTTTTACTGTATAGGCAAAAGATTGCATACTAGGTCAGTGTTTTTCATCACTGCATGTATCTGTGATGTAAAAATGCTCACAACCACGACTCATATTTACTTCCTACAGGTGTATGTAGGATATGTACTTTTAGACTTAACCTACTTCCAGGTTCTAACCTTGAACAAAAATAAATTAATATATATGTACAGATACAGAGAAAATATATAACAAAATCAATTAATATTAAATTATAAAGCCCTGTTGAACCGCAAATTTCACATTTCGCAAATTTCACACCGTGTGAAGAATTGGTACCAAAACGTCACTTTTGGAAAATGTGAGATAAGCGTATGGTCATTTTCGATACTTTTTGGGGTCTAACATCTGTGCTCAAATTTCACATCTTTCTCATTTTTAACTGTGAAGAATTGGTACGCATTCGTGTCATTCGCGAAGGACTGGTTCGATTTTTCTCAGATGTGAAGAATTGATACTCAATTTTCACAAACGTTCTTTTCTAACAGAGCACGTGATGTTATCTTTGTCGGCGTCTTTGAAGCATCGTGTCATGAGCATTTACACAGCAGGGTGGCTTGAAAGTTTTTCTTACAGGGAACCAAGCTTAAGGTTGACGTTTAAATTTTAAAGGGATGTGTTCGGAAAAAACAAGGATGGAACCATTACCAATTTGCATATGCAATTGTTTACTTTCAGGGCTAATTTGGACTAGCACTTAGCATGTTGACTTTTTGCACCAGTAGTTTACAATCATGCCCCTCCTCCTGGGACCGGCGCATTGTGGGGATACTTGCTTTCTACTCTACAAAGTCTTGGAGTATACCCTGCCTAGCGGGGTCATCTTTTTTTCTAATCCCTGGTATAGGACCACCCTAGTGGATCATATTGGCATATCTTAAAAAAAAGGCGCTTAAGCCCCGCAGTGCCCTATATCCCAGGCTTCATGGAGACCGAGGTAACAAGCGACTGGATGGCTGCATCTCTCTCTCTTTCTCTCTCTCTCGTACTCGCGCGTGCATACACTCATAGAGAGAGAGAGAGAGAGAGAGAGAGAGAGAGAGAGAGAGAGAGACTGATAATACCCCCTCCCCCCCAAAAAAAAAAACAACAACAAAACAATTAAAAACAATTATATACCTGCTACAGATGTGCTGGGCGCTCAATGGTGCCACCGTTGTGTGTGCTTGGTTTAATGTATTTATAACCACTATAGCAGTGTGGGGAGATAAAAGGTCTTTCGTTCCCGTCAGGTAACGCCTTACCTCAGACTTAACTAACATTTTACAAGAGCCCATCGGAGGGCAAAAGCCCCATGGTGGCTTAGGCTGCTGTCCGTTCCAAGTCAGTGGTTTTGTTGTTGTTGATTTGTTGTTGATTGTTACTTCCGTTGTGTGAGTCTTAGTTGTTGTATGTTTTGTTGTGCGTTACTTTATGTCTATTCTAACTTTGCAATCATCTTGATGAGGAAGAGAGAGCTGGTTGCTTTGCTTGATATGTCTTCCTGGTGTCTCGTGATTGTTGCGTGGTTCTTCCTCAAGGTGCCATTGGTTTGTCTGCGATTTGTAAATTGTGGTATACCCTGATCATACTCATTTACTATTTTTTAACCTCTCCAGAGGCACCTGGCAAACGTTAAGGCATTAAAAATCATGTTTTTGATCATTTAACGAAATATTTCTCAAAATGTGCGAAGAATACGCGATTATATTCCGTCAGCACATGGTTGGACGCTTGAAGCCACCGGGTTAATCTTAATACAAGAGCGAATAACGGACACGCAAACTTTGTGGCTTGGAATGATTATATTTAAGGACCAAAGCCTAGTCCCAACATGGCATGACAGATTTGGCCATTTCACCTTTTATGTATAAGTATTGTAGGAGGCTAATGAAAGAGTTGCCACTGGTTGTCCGCTGTATAAGTAATAGTTATACCATGGGTTGTCCGCCTGTACGTGGAGATAATCCACGAGCTTTAGCGAGTGGATTTTCTTACGTACAGGTGGACAAACATGGTATAACTATTTTATACCACCTACATCAGTGTAGACCTTGCACATCACGGGTTATTTCATGCTAAAGTTGGTAAAGGTGGTATAATACTAACGGCCAATACCTATTTGTAACATGATTGCTTGCTTCCGTTTTTGCTTCGAGGTTTGACATTGGCTCCAATTGTGTCACTTTCTGGTTACTGCTTTTATTTTACTTTTTGTGACATTAATTGATATGAACAGAAAATATAGCATTATATGGAATAAGTTGAAGAGCTGACATGATTTTCGACAGAAACTGATACTTACAAAGTTCGATGGGACATAGCTCAAAACATCGATACAAGGGATATGGAATCAACCACTCTACCCGTCGCATATGTTTGAAGCATGGTTTTGTCCAGGAAACTAACAATCACTTAAATAATACATATCCAAGAGCTACAGTTCAGTGCTTAATATTTTTATGAACTTTTATGAACAAATCTTGAACAGTCCTGAAACAATTTTTTAGCGGATGAAAATTCGTATTACGAAGATCAAAGGGACACAACTCAAAAATGTAAATAAAAGAGTTATGCTAAGGAGTTATGTCTGTTGCGTTCTGAAAGTTTTTATATTTGTATATACCTTGAGCTTTTGCTGTGTGCATGCCATCTCAAATTAGTTGCTATTTGCACAGAGGCTTGAAATAATGAATTTGAGTGATTTCATTAACATTAAAGCGAAATATTTGAGTCCAAGCCACACAATCTGATGATTTAAGGATTTCAGAAAAATTGTTCTAAACAAGACGTTAGAACTTTTTTTCAAAACAATATCAATATGTTGTCATTTTTTTAAAAATATCTGGATGCCGAAATTTAATAGGTCCCTAAGCACCACAAAACTATTTTATGACATATTCTACATAACTTTTGAGTGTTTCTCTTCATGATTTTGAATGGCAGAGCGGACATTATTTTGTTACAGGTGCCACCGGCCAAATCAATATGTCTCTCAGGAACACGATCCATTATATGGAAACAAGAAGGTCTTCGGGCGAGGGGTCGCTCATTGAGAATGACTTTATGCTATAAGGGTATAGCAAAGCATAGCTCCTCTCAAAGTCCAGCTATGATGTTTTATTAAACAGCAGTTTCATTATAAAGCTTTACATGGAAAAGTGTCCATTTATTATGTTGACAAAAGGCACAGGATGTTGACACTCTGGGCGGGGCTATTTTTGGCCATGGTCATATTGTAAACTAAGATGGTAGAGATCTACTAGCTGATGCTACATACCAAATATCAAGGCTAAAGAGCATGTGATTTCAGTCAAGAAGTGTTGTCTTTCTTCTAGTCCTTGCTATTTCAGATAAAAAAAATAAAGTTTCACCAATATTGACATAGAAAAACTTGCTACGCCACCTGGCGCTCATTTTTTTAAAACAGTCAAATAATTTAAACAACATTGGTAGAGGGTATCCCACGGACCATTTGTGCCTAATTATTTTATAATCCGACCAGAAGTGATTGACAAGGTAACAAGATTTCTACATTAAGTTGAAGTCTTGAAAAACTTTGAAAGGGGTTCGATCATCCCAGTGAAGATTGGTGAGATTCCACCCATTGGTTTAGGAGGAAGCTATTATTGATGGACGACGGAAGGACAGATGGGTAGCTATGACCACAACGGGAGTTAAAAAAGGGATCCACTATTCAAAGATATATGAAATTGTGGAAAAGCTGAATCTAGGTCTCCTTAAGCTATAGACAAGCCTCACACTGAGAAAATATTATTTTTGCATATGCCAAAAGGCGCAGATAAGCTCTGTTAATACATAGCTGGATCAGGGCCTATGTTTCTTTGCTATACTGACTGAAAATTCTTGCACTGATTGAAAGATCTCCAAAGATTCTCAATCTAAAATTAAAAGACTAGTGTTTGTATCTGTATTTACATGGACTCAAGCTGGCAAATCTGGAGCATGAACTCCAAAGAAAAGTTTTCTCGCGACGCGGCTCATATAATTGATTTGCAGTCTTACTCTTCAGTGTCCCAGATTTTTCAACTGTAAAACATTTGAAATTTATCTGTAACCTGTTTGAACCACGTTATGTTATCCTGACATATATGTGAAGAATTCGAATCGAATACAAAATGCAGCAGATTTGGGGTGTAATTTATCAATGTGAAGATGTATGCTACATATAATTTCACTACGTGCGCAAATTTCACAAAATGTGAAATATTGGTATGAAATATGTGACGTATTGGTACCAATTTTTCACGCGCTGTGAAGAATTGGTGCCAATTTTTCATAGTGTGAAATTTGTGAAACGTGAAATTTGCGGTTTAACAAAGCCCCATGCGGGATTAAAACTCACGACATAATTTAAGAGTGTCTTTATAGAAGCATGTGATCCTATCATAACGAGTACGGTAAAGTTATACACTATAAATCAACAATGAGGTACCACATATACTACAGTAAAGCCTGTCTTAAGCGGCTACTCAAAAATAGACAAAACAAAGATCTTAATGGCAAATGGTAGATTAATGAAGGTCAAAAATAGTGGAGCATTCTGCAATACTTTTGACCTGCATTAAGCGATTATCGGTCTTCAAAAACAATTTTGGTCTTCTCTTTGAGTAGCCGCTTAAGGTTTTACTGTATACCTTCTTGAAACTAAGGGCCGCATATCGTTCATTGCTGATTTTGTACTGCTTAACTTGGGGACGATCCCTATGGCCGCCATGTTGTTTGTTGTAATCAAATCTGAATCTCAGTATCATGACCTGCGTTCCGCATAAAAATGTAGGCTTAATCTGACAGGCAGTTCGGGAGAGTACGTTTTAAGAAAACCAACATGGGACCATAGTAGATGTCGTGGTGTCAATTTTTAACAAAATCGGGGCCTTCCCAATAATCTGCTATTATATTTTCATGAAGGCAGCCATGGTTGTCATAATCACGCCTACCAAACGATTAAATTCTTAACCGCCGGTTCAATAACGAAAACCATTGGATCGAGGTCCGGTTCTACATTGGAAGTCGTGAAACGGTAAACTAAACGTTGTGCTTTCTTCCAGTTCGGATTAGAATAACGTTTTGAGACAATTATTAAAAAGTCGGGGAATGTCATGCAACCATCCAAGGATTTCTATGTTTGCTGAGTAACTTTCACATGGAAATTGAGGCAAATATTGCTATTTCCTCTTCATTGGTGCCTTACTAGACGTTTGGCATGTCATGTTTTACACACGATGGACACATGCGGTCGTACATCCGTACATTTGTATCTGTGATGACCATTTTGACTGACAAATCAGCACAAGTGATAAAGTCCATGAGCCAGACACACTTTTGATACCAGTCATGGAGAGCAGTTTTTACATATTTTTATAAGTCTAACATATGTAGATAACATTTCACTTTGATAGCAATCACAAATAGGTAGCTTATGCCCAGAAATATACACATTTCGATGGTACCCTATTTCGACAGCAATATGGTTTGATGACTTTTTGTGGACTTTTGGCTGTCCACAAACCCCCAGACTTTAATAGTATGTGTTCTAGAACAGTACTGTTTAAACTACAAAATGACACACTGCATTAGCCCTCTGTCTTGCATTGGGGATGTTTGCATTTAACTGCTCTGAAACATATATTACACTTAACTAGCAATAAGCATAACCCCCTACTGATAAAAGGACTAAATTGTTCTTAATAGCAGAGTTTGATAGGCAACTAACTGTTTATGTGATCAACTCCATTCTATACAGTGATAAATTCGATGATGAAAAAGTAGTAGTTGCTTCAAAATCTACATATATCATTTTCTGTTACATGTGTAACATTTAAACATTATAATAGCAAAGTCATTTGCATGGCCATAAATCTCTTCCTTCCAAGGTGGAGGTATACAGTACACTATTAATTTCTAATAACATTACAATAGCTTTAAAATGACGCATCTTATCACACTGACACTTGCTGCATTTTCCAGTAACAACAATGTAACATATGTTACCCTAGAAAGACCTTGAAATAATACCAATGAAGAATAGAAATATTCTTATAAAAAACTATCTGTGATTGACTTTCATTGCACTTTATTCCATGCAAATATATATTCTAAGATTAAAGTTATATTATCCGTTTATACGTATTCTTAATGTTACATGTGTTATTATGTTACACACGTAACATTTGAGTCTTGGTCATACAAATTGACTTGTAGTCATCCAAAATTGAAGGTCTTTCTGTTTTTAGAGCCAGTTTGAAACGGAAATAGAGAGTTTCCACCTTCAGCATTTGGTTACAACATGCACTAAGTGCAAACCTGTAATATTTATAGCATAGATAGCTGTGTTTAATAATGATAACTTTAGTTTAAACATATTTTATTTGATAAACTCATTACATGTGTACAAACAAGAGCATACATACAAATCTATTACAGAGTTTATAAACTGGGATTCAGAAAGAAGTCTTGACGACTTATTCAAATCCGTTTCCCAACAAATATAAGTTGCTATATAGATATATATACAATCTGGTGAAAACAATATCGATTTAAAGATCAAATGATCATCGATCATATTAATAGAAATTTTCTATGAGAACATACTGTCTTAACATATAGGCATATTTACAACAATAAGTCATGACAACTCTATATGCATCACATATTGGTCAATATTGAAGTACAGAGAGAGAGAGAGAGAGAGAGAGAGAGAGAGAGAGAGAGAGAGAGACGCTCCTTAATCTAAAACAAAACGTTTGGTGTCAGAAATATATTTCTGAACTGTTTGAAATAATAACTTGTTGTGGTCGTTATTAAGATTTGAGTCTCCATATAATAAGTTGTTTAGACTCGGAACACAAAAAGTAGACAATGTAGTAATCATATCTCTTCTAGCTTGAATATATTGTGGACATTCTAATAGAAAGTGGTTTGTTGTTTCTACACTGCCACAAGCACATAACGGGTCGTTTATGATATTTTTAGAGTGTAGATGCTGGTTTAGAGAGCTGCATTTAGTTCTTAACCTTGTATGGTGTATTTGTAGCAATCTGTTGCCCGAACTGTAATAGACTGGTACCTTAATGTTGTTTTTATTAAGCTGTTGTTTGAAACTTAAGAGAGAGGTTGAATTTCGAATATTAAGGGGAATTTCATTCCATTCTCTAATGCATGACGGTAAAAAAGATTTATAATATAACTGTGTTCTTGTAAGTAAAGGCCTAATGTTTTGAGAGTCTCGTAGATTATACGCTGATGTGTTTTCAACAGTTGAAGGAATTAAAGACGTTAAGTAGGTAGGTGTTAAATCATTTGTCATTTTGTAGAATTGACACATTTTATGTTTGTAGCGTCTGTCCCGTAATGATTCCCAGCCTGTCTCTTTAGATAATATATCTAATGAAACAAGTCTGGTCGCCCCAGTAACTATCCTGGCTGCCTCTATTTGTATTCTTTCAATAGCATTGGTCTCATATTGCGTACAGTTGTCCCATACGATATTTGCATATTCAAGAGTAGGTCGTACAAATGAAATATAATTTTGTTCAAAGAGTCCCTATCAAGCATAAATTTCAGTTTACGCATGACATATATCTTTTGCCATGCTTTAGACGTGATTAAATTAATATGTTCATGCCAAGTGCCATCGTTTGATAAAATAACACCCAAATGTTTATGATGTTGAACTTCATTGATATGAACTTCATTCATTATTAATGGTGGGTGCATGTTTCTATTATTTTTCCGGGAAACCAAAAGCGATTCAGATTTAGAGGGATTAAATTTTACTAACCATTTTTCTGCCCATCTATGAATAGTTTCTAAATCAGTATTTATCATTTCTGCAGCACTGATAGGGTTGTCTACTATTATGTACAAGCTGGTATCGTCTGCGAAAAGTCGAACACATGATTGTATATCAGCAACAATATCATTTATGTATAATAAAAATAGCAATGGACCGAGAATAGATCCTTGAGGTACTCCAGCTCTGATAAACTGCCAATCTGATCTCCCCCCTGGAATGACAACTCTTTGTTTCCTATTTGTAAGATAGTCACTTAACCAATCAAGTAATAACCCATTTATACCAGCCCTTTTCAGTTTGTAAATGAGACCTTTATGCCAAACGCGATCAAAAGCTTTGCTTATGTCGCAAAAAACAGCCCTTACTTCCAAACCGTTGTCTAGAGCTTTACAAAAGGTATTATAAATATCAACTAATTGATTTACAGTCGAATCTCCAGGAACAAAACCGGATTGCAAACACGTTATTAAAGAGTGGTCATTAAAATAATTGAACATATGCTTGTGAACTATTTTTTCCATAACTTTACCAATCGAACTTAAGAGAGATATTGGTCTATAATTACATACAAGAGAAGGGTCATCTTTTTTATATAGAGGAGACACATTTGCTTGTTTCCATACGTCAGGGAAGATACCATGTGATAGAGAATAATTGAAAAGATCACACAACGGTTTGGAGATAGGATATGATATTTCTTTCAAAATTCTATTATTAATATTATCAGGCCCAGAAGATTTCCCCAGTGTTAGTGTCTGTAGAACAGATCGAACTTCCTCTACTGTAATTATTATATTGTGAAGTGTGTCGTTGGCAGGTAGATCAGTATTTGGAAGCGTGGCAGTTGAATCGTCTAATGATGTTTGACTGACAAAGAAGTCATTTAATAATTTTGCCTTATCGCTACTGTCAGAAATATAAGACCCATTATGAAAGATAGGAGGAATTGACGTGTCGACTGACGGTTTGATAAAAGATTTAAGGGTTTTCCAGTAGTCTGACGTAGCTAGACTTGATGATTTTAGTTTATCTGCTAAGGATTTAAAATACTCTTTCTTAGATTTACGTAGGCTTGAAGTTACACTGTTTCTTGTGTCCTTAAATGATTCATAATTTTCTACAGTTTTATTACGTTTGTACTTTTTATAGAGTCGATTGCGTTTCCTCATGAGCTTGCGAATTGTGCCATTAATCCACGGTAAATCATGTGGCCTAATTCTAACTTGTTTGTGTGGAATGCAGTCCTGAGCTAAGTTTATGAGCTTGTCAGTAAAGTTTAGAGCATATTGGTTAACATCCTCACTTTTGATAGAATCCCAGTTAAAGTCAGATACAAATTGTCGAAACAAATTGAAATCACCTTGGTTATACAACCATAGATCACGTAAAAAGGACTTTAACATTGGCTTCTTAAAAGTGAATATCACATATACTGGACAATGGTATCGGACATCTTGTGATAAAAATGGTTCGCTTACACCAGACAGTTCAACTGAATGAGAATTACTGACCAACACTAGATCTATAATGGAAAAAGAGGTTTCCGTATAATGGGTAGGGTCATTTATTAGTTGTGTTAGATTATATGTTTGGCATAGATCTGTAATTTTCATCCGCGAATGTTGATTTAGCATGTTTAGATTTAAGTCTCCAGTCACTACTATATTCTCAACTCCAGTATCAGTAGCAAGACCAATTGAATTTTCTATATCAGATAGTACAACGGGAGAAGCATTGGGTGGTCTATAGAATGTCCCTATTAGTAACTTTTTATTTTTTACAATTATTTCAATCCAGACACATTCGATATTGACTAACTCTAAATCAAGTCTACGTTTACTCGGAATACCACGTTTAACATAAACTATAACACCACCATGACTATCCCCTATACGGTCTCTCCTAAATGGATCTTGAAACTCATTAAACTTAAGGTCTTCATTAGATATAGAGTCATTCAACCAAGTTTCAGTCAGAGAAATAATATCAAAATTAGTCAGTTCAGGTTCGATGATATCAGTTTTGCTAGCAAGACTTTGAACGTTATAGTGTACCATTGAAAGATTACCTTGAAGAGGGGGAAATTGAAATAAATCATCAGATTCAGTGCTACTAGCTGAATTAGGTCCAGGATTTTTTTCGATGTCACCTGATTGATACAACAACATTGCAAGAAATGTAACTAATTCAAAATTATTCAGTGTTCCGAGCCCTTTAACTTTAGAATGGCGATAATGGTGTAGTCCTATTCTTGCCCTATAAATGTTTAATTCTATAGTCATCTAAGTAATACAATCAACAAGTGAAACAAATATAGAACTTGGCAAGAGAGGATACATCATTACTACGGAGGCATGATTTTTATAATTTGGTAGTAAATAGTAATCAACAATTTGAACGTAAATATTGCCAGGAGCGCAGCAACAATAAAGCGGAAGATGACAGAAAGAGAGATAGGGTATGGCTATACAACAAAACAAACAAATATGTACAAAGTTTGAAAACCATATGTGTAAATAGGTATACATTGTAATAAAAAAGGGATGAAATTGTTGTTTTACAATATATGGACCTTAATTAGGCTAATTAGATATCTATAAAAGTTTGCCACGAAGGAAAAAAACTTTAGAAGAATTTTACATCTTCTTTAATCCATAAAAACTCCATTAAAGAAATACCTGTGGTATTTGGATGAATTCATTTTCACTGTAAGTTTGAATTAAGAGGCCAATACAAACTTTCATATGATGAATTCTCTTTATCTTTGCTAGGTGAAATCAGAAACAATATTAGTACGAATTTAATTACATTGTTATCAAAGTAAGCACATTTTCCGTTATATATGGTTTCTTTTTAAAGGAAGACTGCATATAGTTAATATATTAACCATTTTTCAGACGAATGGAATTTCCACAAAACTCAGTACAATAAAGTCAGGATATACATTTATATATTGAGGGTCACAGTCTATATCTCCAAAAACTATTACATTTCTTTGTCTTATAATCGATTTGTCTTATCAAACAGTTCAGACCCCGATGAAATGCTGCATTTTGCGACATTTCACTTGAGTCTTCACTGCATGGCGAAGCATCCGATTTGTGATGACATGTTCACAAAGAACAAAATCTGTAACAATATATACAAGGCATTTAAAGGATTGGTTTCCCATACGTTACTTTTATCGTACAGTATACAACAATATTCGGCTGCACGAAACACACGTTTTTGACCTTTATTTACTGGACCGTGGACGACAATTACTGTTGTGGGTGGAAAATCATAAACAAATTTGGTAAGTCAGTTGTACATCTATAGGACTATTTATGTAATAGCATGTTTCTGTTAATATGATAGTATAAAAGCATATTAAATTGTAAAGTCAGGTTTTATAGATATTGGTTATAAATTACTTTTCAGCACCGTCAGATGCGAGTCCACACGAATCTATTACCAATACAAGTTGTCTAAGGGAGACAACACAAACTGGGTTATTTTATAAATACCTTCGATGAAACTATCTACTGGTAGCCCTATTAACACTATTATGCATCAATGGACTCTTCCCTCTGGCCCTACACAACACACCGCTGATGTTCCATTGTATATATTTAGAGGCCACTAACCCTAAATAAGTAATGATTGTAGGTAATAAATAAGTATTTGTTAAGTTAATTAGATTCAAAACAAGTTTTCTTGGTGTTTTTTTGTATAATTGTAAGATGGAATCTTACACGAATAGTCGAATACTGATCACATAGAGAGTATTTTACCCTGTCGAGCTCCTTATGAAGTAGTTAATTTCATTAATCTTCATAATATGGTTTTAAAATATGATATACACTTTAATAGAATGTCGAACAACATTATTCACTCATTGTATGTAGTTATGTGATATTTTGCTTGATTATATCTTTACCATGAATGTGTTTCAATATTAGAAAAAATACATGTACCGAACTGATACAATCGTAGGTCCTTAAAATTATATTCAACATCCTTCACAATGTCATAATATAAAATGGGACAGACAAATTAATGCCAAAATGTCTTAAAGTTTAACCTAATACAATCAGATTGCTCAAAATAACCAGTTTTGAAAATACATCATGGAAGCTCCAAAAGAATCTAAGCATAAAACTACAAATACAGAACTTATCAAACACATAAACAAGCGAAATTGCGAAAAGGGTCTGACTGTCTGAAACGAACTGACACTGATCAGGAACTGGAGCAATGAGAACCAAAGTATTGCCCTCCAAACGCAATTGGAAATCAATCAAAACTACAAATAGTCATAATACAAGGAGAACACAAGGTGACCGGATTAACTCTTCCCCAAATGCAGTATAATTGCATAGGGAATTTAAAGTCACAGTGCTTTCAGTCAACAAGTTTGCATGTTCATCTGGGTATTCAATGAATTGACAAAATTGTGAATTCAAAACAGTGATAAAAAGTTGCGAGATATTTAATGCATGACTTGTGCAGTAATTGATGATCAGCCAACAAGTACATAAGGAGTATCAACAGATAGCTTGTATTAAAATTAAAAGCTACATCCTAGCCACATTTCCAAACACATTGACATTTTCAGGGCGATGCCATGCAAAAAAGTTTAACATCGTACTGAACAAGGTTAAAAAATAAGAATAATTAAAAAGGTACGAAACACATCACATTGTTGGTAAAATGAATGCCAGTTACATAAGTGAGGTTGTACATAAACTTATAAAGGGACAAAAGAAATTAAGTCATGGATCAAATGTATCGCCTTGTCTAGCAATATTATGATAATGAAATGTCAATTAAAACAATGCTATGCAAAAACAAATCAAAATACATTTTCGCATAAAGAAACATTGGATCATAGCTTAGATCATAGCATGAATTATCTATTGATGTGTTTTAACTTGCTTTTGAGAAGTTTAAAAAGTTGCGGGTGGTTTGCATGTAACTCAAACTGATTGTTAATGGTACACAAGTCTCAGCTTTGCTTCAATGTCAAATTAAACATGTTTTTGTATATGCATAGCGTTCTAGTATCGATGTTCATAATGTTTCACATAATAAAATTGAGAAATCACATGGTTCCAGGACAAAACAAGCCTCAAACATTAAATTATTATTAATGTCAAAAACGACCTACATGTGAATCATGTGTTTTCCCTCACTGTTACAGGTTTCAAAAAATCACGAAACTTTGTCAGTATACAGAGGACACGTGGGCAGTATCATAGGTTGACAAGCACAGGAACATATGGAAATTATCGACAGAATTTGACGTTCTAGTAAATTTCACTGATATTTTTTTGAAAATTATGAATTTTAAGTTTCGTAAAAAAAATGTTTGCATGTTTGCATAGGCCAAAATAGTATCGAAGCAATTCATATAGAGTCCTAACACTATTCTAGTTCAAACTGACTGAGATTTAATAAAGACGATGGTTACAAAATGACAAAATATTAGACAGGTGTCATCGAAAAGTTGGAGTAACTCAGGGTGCTCTCCTGGGTCCTAAAAGTCTCTTTTGAACTACATAAATGCATTTTCATAGTTGTTAGTCAAAGATATTCACCATGTAAAACTAGATGAAAGTCCATGCACGGACGCATACGAGACCCTCTCCCCCTTGCACAGGTTATATATTTGTACATTTTGCGCGGCTGTATACCTTTAAAACTAGTTTCTGTGTCGCAGGTGGTCAGTGTTGCGATTACCTTGTGCGTAACGTTATCTGAATCAGGAAAATATTGATATATTGTATCGTTAATTACAAGTAAAATCACAATTTAACCACCAAAATTTGTTTATATAACAGGTAAATGACAGAATGTGGAATTTTTACTTCCTTTTCACAGAAGTTGTAGTATATATCGCATACATCTCATGGCACAAAACAAGTCATTTGTAGATATTAATAGTCTCATAAATGAAAAATATTTTTCAATTTACATCTAAATCTCGAGAATACACAAGCACTAAAATTGGCAAATGCAATGACCAACGGGGCAATTTCTCATTTTAAAGAAAGAAATCGTGGGAAACAATTAAATGCTGCCCGTACGGTTCTTGCGCTCTTAATAGATCACGAAGACATTGTCGAGTAAGTTTGCTTAGCATCGTTAAAAAGGGATCTTACACTGCATGCCATGGAAGATTTTTAATCATTTAAGATTTTTAATCATTTGCTAGCATGTGTAAATTTCAGTCAGCTACCGCCATCTATATTTGCAGAAAAAGTGTGCAGTTTATATACAAATGATGGATGTATTTTCTCCTTTTAGAGCCTATTTGAATTCCATACACCAGTCTGAGACGGTAATGAATACATGGCATTAATGGCGATTGCTCGCAAAGGGGTCGGTCTATTTAAAGCGGTATAATCATGTTAATTCTTTCGATCGAATAGCGTATTTTTACATAAAAAATCGAGCCCATCCAAAAAAGACGATAATATGCTAAATTTAAATTAATGTAGAAGGGGTATATCTGAATTGTTTCCTTATTTGCTGTCTAATGATACGCGGATTTTATGGGTTTCTAAGTCGAGTTGGCTCAGCTGCAGTGTAGCTCAAATGTAGCTATTTGGATCCTCGTGTGTCCCTCTGTCCGCATGTTTGTCTGTTATCCCGGTGTAATTACAAGCGAATGTATGAGCACTAAGCACTAGTTAACTTGCCCAGGAAAAAGTGTGGTTACATTGTATATGTAGGTGAACTGACCGCCTCGGCATGACCATAGCTGTTGACTGGGACGGTAAACCTCAAATCAAACAAAACAAGAACCAAATGTAGGTGAACAGACCGTCACGACATGACCAGATATAAAGAACCAAATTAGATACTAGCTATGTAACTAGAACAAATCAGCGTTTAACCCATTTCATTCAGGCTTGATGCAAAAGTGTCATGCAAACAGGTACTTTGGCAAACAAGCGAAGACCAGATGATATTTTATCAGGATCTGCACTGTTTGATAAGGTATTTATGGACCTAAATAAATCACATTAAATCAATTCCTACGTGTGACCCCTTAAAATCAAATTATACTAGCCAATGCGTATTGTTTGAACATGTTTGGGGAACTCCATCACTAAGCCGTATAGGCCTGGAGTCATTTACGTTTGACATAAGCAGACAGTGCAGACCCAGATCAGACGCCATTGACTGTGGCGTCTGATCAGGGTCTCCGAATGTTCTATCAAAATTTGAATTTAAATGAAAAATACCACCAAACAACCCTTAAAATGACAATGGACTGGTCCAATAAATAAGAATGGGAAATTCCATTCGGCATAAATGGGTTTAGCACAGTAGACACGAAGAGACAGGTCAATAAATAATAATTTACTGATTTCAGTTATTCCATTGCAATGTTGTAATTGTTCCGCCGTACGTCAACAACCGGAGGGCCTATTTAATGGCCAATACTAGGATTAAGTGGCCCATTATCTACTGGATTTCTCTATTATTTCACCGAAGAATTGTTTTGAGAGGGTTATTCATTCCCCCGTTACCAGTTATGTAAATAAAAGTGTTACTTTAATTCCTCTGAATAATATTTGTATAAGTGACTGACTTGTATTATTGGCATAGAGTTTTGACAACTGTGATCTTTATTTGCTCTGTGTGCATCACCCAGGATGACTGGCAAAATTCTTCCAACAAAGACAGCCCTACAGTTTGCTATTTTAGCAAACCAGACACCAAACTGGGCTCCCACCAATATGCATGGATCCAAATTGGACCAGGAGCTCCGGACCCCTCCCCCTCACCCTGAAAAATCGCAAAGCTACCGAGCGTGCATTCAATGTTCAACATATTTGACTGCACTACTGCTGGTGATTGGGACTGTGTGGCGGCAGTAGAACGTCTCCCTGCCCTTCACTATAGTGTAGATTTTATTTTCTGGTTCTTTGGAATCATGGGTTTCATTGTGGAACTTTTAAACTATTAGATGGTCACTGATGATGCCTAAATGGCCGAAACGAGCTAGTCTGGCCCAGAAAATATGCGCACTCTAGTTACAGTTCTTCGGTGCAATCCTTGCTTCCAAAGGATTACCTTTTTAAGAACATATTTGGTCCACCATCGGCTCGCCAGTAAAATGGCTGTGCAGGATTCCTCAAAAACTCTGATACGGACCTCCATCAAGAAGACCCCGAGGGAGGTCCGTGCGCAATCTGTGAAATACGTTGATGACTAAAAATGTTGTTTGGATCCACCATCCCCACCCCCGATGAGTTGGGTTTCTCTTCTCCAGCTTGTAAGCTTACCATTCGGCCGTTCATTTGTAAAACATGCCCTAAATATCTGGATGAAATACCTACATCACATGAAATATCCTTCACACTGGTAAATGTATACGTCGAGTTGCTGGTATTTACGCGTATTGCCGGTACTTCATAGACCGGAATTGGTAGATATTTGTGTTAATATTATATAAAAAAAACATGCCATATGCCTAAAGGACTATAAAATTAGATCATTTTTAAGTATTTGATATGCACATGGCGATTCATGTAAGCATTTAGGAATAGATTCGAGTACCGATCTGGATGATCGGTACTCGAATCTATTCCTAAATGCTTACATAAATCGCCATACATATACTGAATACTTAAACATGATTGAAGTCTAGAGTCCTTTAGGCATATTGCATGTTTTTCTATAAAGTATTAACGCCAATATCTACCACTTCCGGTCTATGAAGTACCGGCAATACGCGTTTATACCAGCAAATCGACGTATACATTTACCAGTGTGTCCTTGGTTGGTCCTCTTTCAAATATTGTCAAAGATTTGTATTTCATGCAGAATTCTGGATGCCATGGTCTGGTGTGGATGTGCAGGTTCGTTTAAATATTGATTCCTCGCGGATTTGACATGCACCAAAATCCCATGTTTGCTGGCTCGAATGGCTATGTGTTTTAAAGGAGAGATAAAAATGATACAATGGCCTTTTTATCCTCTCTATACTCTCCAAATGTCCATCGCCGTGGTCATTTGTTTTTAACTCTTTATCTCCCATTCACCACCGATCCAGCCAACCGACAATTTCCAGTCACTGTCAGTCCAACAGCAAAACGCAGATCAGAATGATAGCTGTCCGTTTTTATTTGCTTATTTGGTATTGACCCTAAACGGCACCACACATGGGAGAAAAAAATGAAAAGAACATCAAGATGATGGGGATGTTTTCTTAGCCTGTTCACGATGCCATAGTCAAACCATGAGTTGTCCGCCTGTGCGTAGAGATAATCCACGAGCTTTAGCGGGTGGATTATCTTACGTACATGTGGACAATCGTGGTATGACTATTGTGTACCACCTACATCAGAGTAGACCTTTCATATCACGAGATAGTTTGTGCTAAACTTGGTAAGGGTGGTATAATGTTGTTCATATGTGTGTTTTTTTGCTGTTGTTGTAAAGTTGTTGACTACTAGTTGGGACGCATTTAGCCTGTCCTCTAAGCGTTAAAATGAAAATATCTACACACTATTCCATATCAAAACACTATTCGCTATTTGCAGCAACTATTTTTAAGTGTGCGTGGATTTCGACAAGTGCGGTGTGACGTTTTTATCGCATGACGTCGCGTCTGGGAGTGATATAACGTCAATTCTAACACACCTCTATAGAGTCAATGCTAAAAAGTGTGATATATCGATTTTTATTTCAGTTTTGAAAGCGCGAGCAAAGTGCGTGCTACATGTAGCTGACGTCATTTGTTACTGGAAAATGACGTCATCCATGGCTTTAGACGGTGTAACGTCGTTTTTACGCTTGAATGACGTTACAAATACACGTAAACGAATGCGACGCAGTCTAAGTGCAATGGCCGAAAGTTTGTAGAAACTGAAGACTTCAAATGTGTTTTTGTAGTTTATTGCGTGCTAGAATCGAAAAAGATCAGCTCCAGTGCGTGAATTGTTGAGTAATAATTTACTGTTACAAATAACCTCCAAACAGTGAGTTATTACCGAACAATTCACTGCTAGAGCTGATCTATTTCTTAAGCAATATTTTTAAAATCGAAAACCCACTGGTGTTTCATAGATTTAATAACGTTACGAAATGGCGTCCGTTATAACGATGTGTAAAATATGGCAAAATCTTAACGTTTTCGGGTCAACCAGGCGATTTTTCAGTAATTTTAATGTCATGTGATAAATAGAATCTAGTATTCGTCCTGTATTGTTGAATTTATTAAACTCGGTGCGAAAAAGAGATAAAATGCTCGCCAGTCATCGTATTTTGTCTCTTTTCCTCAACTCGTTTTAATAATTGATAAATTCAATTAAACAGGAGCACTCATGTAAGATCCTTTGTTAATGATTGTTGTTTATACTCCACCACACGTGTGTTTTGTTGCTGTTCTTGTGTTTGTTGTTGACTGCTAGTTGGGTTTCATTCAGCCTGTCATGTAGGCGTTAAAATGAAAATATCTACAGAAAGGGTAAAAATCTATCAAATTCGAGTCTAGTCTATTCTGTTGTCTCAATTTTAACTAATGTGTGTAAATTGTAGACTTGCTATTAAAAAGGGCCAAAGACATTTTTTTTTACTTTTACAGATTTGTTTATCAGACTAGTAGTTAGTCTAACACTCATTGGCTTTATTTTTGTTTTCAGTTGTTATTATGTGCGTAGCACCCAGAACGCAGTTACGCATGTGCGTAATAAAAATAGTAACATTCAAGGGAGGTCACCAAATGTGGTAATAGTGATTTATCACACCATAAGGTACTGCTCTAAAAGGAAAGAATTCGCTCCCTCTGGGAGCAAATTCCTTCCTTTAAGAGAAGTTTCCATTTTGAAAAGGAACGCAATTAAAGAGAATAATTGCTTGATCCCGTAGTCTCTCTTTGATGTGCGTAACTTTTTCAGCGTTCTGGCGACGCAGTTGATTATGAAATGTACTATGATGCAAGAAACTTTTGAAACTTGTTTTAAACCAAACTTTAGTGCACGCTTTACTTTCTTAATTACCCTTTGCAATTGCAGCAACAATGCTACAACACTTCAAACCGACTTATTAACCCATTTAAATCCAATGGAATTTCCAACTCTTATCATTTGGACCAGTTCATTTCAGATTTAAGGGTTGTTGAGTGGTATTTTTTTATATTTATATTAAAATTTTAATACAAGATTCTGAAAGCAAACACTGGAGACTCTGATCTGGTCCGCAAAAAGGACGCTAGGCTTATATGGGTTAAGTGCGCTGTGCATATAACTTTTTTCCCAAATAACATGCCCATTTATAACAGTTAAGATCAAAGCCGGTCGCGTATGATAAATCCACAGCAGCCCTACAAATGTGCTTTTCGTCACGGTCTCTTAAAATTTTCGTGAAACGTAGGATCTTTTTATTCATAACCTGAGGGCCTATAGTTTATGTTGGTCAAGGTTAACACACAAAAAACAAGCACATAAACATACATATAAAAGTGCTAATTAAATCAAGCGTTTCAAATGCAAAAACACCTGATTTGTTTTAGAACAAAAAAATTCAAAATTTTGCATTAAATCATAAATAAAAAAATAAAAGTGAACACCTGCGGTTCGTGCAATTTTTCCAAACTTGATGATTTCACCTATGTACCATCATGCAAACCGAAGTTACTATAAGTTTTGATTTGATTTTTAGTTCTAGTGACAGCGCAATGCGCCCCCTCACAGCCTAAACCATATGGACCGCGCACCAAATGCCCAGTTTTATGTAACCCACTTAGGCTTTGTGATGTCTGATTGTGACGTTATCACTTTCCCATTGGTATTCTGCACACTGATAAATGTATACGTCGATTTGGTGGTATTTATGCACATTGCCGTTACTTCATAGACCGGAAGTGGTAGATATTGGTGTTAATATTATATAGAAAAACATGCCATATGCCTAAAGGACTATAGAAATAGATCATTTTAACTATTCAGTATGTGCATGGCGATTTATGTAAGCATTTAGGAATAGATTCGAGTACCGATCATCCAGATCGGTACTCTAATCTATTCCTAAATGCTTACATAAATCGTTATGTGCATGCCGAATACTTAAAAATGATCTAATTCTATAGTCCTTTAGGCATATGGCATGTTTTTCTATATATGATTTAACAGCAATATCTACCACTTCCGGTCTATGAAGTACCGGCAATACGAGTAAATACCACCAAATCGACGTATACATTTACCAGTGTGTTCTGGGTCAGGTGTGATGCTTGATTATATCGATTCCAGATCATTGCCGTCTTTCTTACTTTATGATAGGAGTAAGTTACTATAAGTGCTGAAACTCTGGTATTTATATCCCACCCTTTTTTAAAACAAAGCTGTACTGCATCGATATAAACCAGTGAAAGTTATAACACATACTGCCTTATTATATGTTCCAACAGTAGCATATGAGTCATTCTACAAAAGTTGAGGAATTTCTGTCCCTCGCCTAAATACTTGTATATTTTTTCTAGCTCAAATATCTTGCCTTTATAAGTATGTTTTAATTAAAGTCATCGATTATCTAACATTTACTACAGTGACTGGGATACTTAATACAGGTGTTGTTGATTTATTTTTCTAAATGAATTAAGGGTGACTCCCCTCATATTTGCCTTCCCTTCGCAAAATAGTGACGGTTGAACTTCAAATTGACAAAAAATGCTTGCATGAGCAAAACAAACAGACGTGATGTGGGTCTTTGGTAGAAATCTACAAATGACATAAGAATCGAATAGCCTTTGGTTTTCATTTGAATCTGTGTCAAGTTTGTTTTGGTATGTCCCTCAGTTTGTGTCATCCCTGTTACCACAGTTGCAGTTATAGATTACACAGAGTTACTACCCATGAAAAACCATAACACTGGTCGTTTGTGAGGTAGGGAGTGTCAATTTTCTAAAAAAGAACATTAAATTATTTAAGAAAAGCTTGCTTAGAGGTAAATATAAAACAATTAACTAAAGTAGGTATTGAGCCAGATAGGTAATATGTCATCCCTGTTACCCATATATCTATATTTCTTAGAGTAATGTGGTTATTATAGTTCTTTGTCTCTTCCTCACGGTGCCGTCGGTTAGTATGTAGTGTGTGATTGTGGTTTATCCTGGTCAAACTAATTTACCTTTTCAAGGAAGCGCATAGATCAATCAAATATAACGTCAAATTCAATGTGAATATATAGAGGATCTTACATGAGTGCTCATGTTTTATTGAATTTATTAAACGAGTTGGGGAAAAGAGATAAAATGCGAGGCTTGCCGAGCATTTTATCTCTTTTTCGCAACGAGTTTAATAAATTCAATAATACAGGAGCACGAATGTTAGATTCTATTTATCATATGACAGTAAGATTACTTTGAAATCTCATTTTTGGCGTTAAAACGTTATAATTGCGTCATTATGTACGCAACGTTGTTATGGACGTAACAACGTTTCCCGTAAATCGATAAACCACTAGTGGTTTACAGATTTTATTGCATGGCGTTATTTCACTCCTAGACGCGACGTCATATGATAAACATTTTTATGAGCCTGTTTTGCCCGCCTTGAGCGTGCAGTGGAAATCAAGATGCATGCACTTAATTTTCAAGTTTGTGCTGACATTAGGTTTCATGAAAAACAGATATTAAATGATGTAACTAGAAAGTTCATTTTACATATCTTTAAAAAAACTAATAAAATCCATGTGCAAATTATACAGTAATTAGAAGTAGAACATTATCATAACACACTGGTAAATGTATACGTCGATTTGGTGGTATTTACGCGTATTGCCGGTACTTCTTAGACAGGAAGTGGTAGATATTAGTGTTCATACTATATAGAAAAGCATGCCATATGCCTAAAGGACTAAAGAATTAGATCATTTTTAAGTATTCGGCATGCACATGGCGATTTATGTAAGCATTTAGGAATAGATTCGAGTACCGATCTGGATGATCGGTACTCGAATCTATTCCTAAATGCTTAGATAAATCGCCATGCACATACAAAATATAGGGAGCGCAGTGGCTCAGTGGTAGAGTGCTTGACTCGAGACCGAAGGGCCGCGGGTTCGAGCCTCACCGGCGTCACTGCGTTGTGTCCTTGAGCAAGCACATTAATCCTAGCTTAGTACTGGTTCAACCCAGGAAGACCCGTCCCTTTATAACTGAAAGATTGTTGATGGGACGTAAAGAATCAAATCAAACAAACAAACATACAAAATACTTAAAAATGATCTAATTCTATAGTCCTTTATGCATATGACATGTTTTTTCTATATAGTATGAACACCAATATCTACCACTTCCTGTCTAAGAAGTACCGGCAATACGCGTAAAAACCACCAAATCGACGTATGCATTTACCAGTGTGTATAATAACAGTGGCTGGACAATGGTGCTTGTCACTGGTTTGGCCCACCGTGTCGTAATTTGAAGAAATTATGACTACACCTTTCAATACAACAACCATGTGCATCCCTGTTGAGAAATCCAAACTGAATGATTGGCTTCCAATGGAGCATTTTAAAAGTATTTAGTAAGTAAGGAGGAAAAACGATCAGGAATCGATACAATCAAGTTACATACCTGACCCAGGACACCACATCGGAAAGTGACAAAAATACAATCAAACATCATTAAATCATTTTCCACCCTTGCTGGCATGCATTACCATGCAAAATTTTATCATCAACATATACCTTGTGGTTCAAGAGTTTACGAGCATTTTCACTAACTGCTTACGGACGTACAAACTCACATAGCTATTATAATGCAGATCCAAGGATCTTGCATCAACCAGCTCTTTGCTTGCAAAACTTCAATATGACACAAGGTACTGCATAACAAAACTATAACCAAACGCAAATCTCCCATACACTATGAGGGCAACAATTAACAATGGATCAACAACAACTCTGGTCTTAGGAACGGCCAACAGCAGGCCACTGTGGGGCATATGTTCATCTTACTGGCACCAAATCTTCGCCCTAGATTCTTCTGTTCTCAGGGATAAAGAAAATTTCAAGTTAAACCACGGTGGTCCCAGCCAAAGACAAGCACCAGGCACCAAGCAACCGATGAAAGATGTATGTCAGGGTTGTCATTGAGTTTGAGGACTGACCCACCGTACTGCAATTAAGGAGGAACCCCATAGCTTTAAACCGTGATTAGTTTTACAACCAGCCATGCAGTCTGTCGCATGAAGTCTCTCTTAATACAGTAAAACCCGTCTTAAGCGGCCACTCAAAAAAAAATACCAAAAATTGGTTTTCAATACCGATTTTCGCTTAATACAGGCCAAAGTATTGCAGAATGGTCCAAGAGAGCATTCTGCAATACTTTCGACCTGCATTAAGCTACCATTGTCTGTCTTTAAGACCTTTATTTTTCCTATCTTTAAGTGGTCGCTTAAAACAGGTTTTACTGTATATACAAAACATGACATCATAGGGTAGCCCTGTTAGAAGTTTTAATAAAAATACACGAGATTCCAAATGGAGCAGACTTACGTCTCGGCAATTACCAGGGACCAAGACCCCGTTAATGAAGACATCCAGTAGCTCTTGATATTTCAATGTCATCGTACAAATCATCGGTAAGATTTCTAGCAAACAGTAGAACCTCACGAGTGTTTACCTTTCATAAAATCCAAATATTACCGCTGGTCCGATTGGCATAGTTGGGGATTGTAGAGCTAGTAAGCGCTGTGGCTTTAGTCAAACAAGCTGAAAAATAAATTGAAGAAATGGTCACTCTAGTCCGTACTTGAGATGGCAATTATCCCTACAAGTTATACAAACACGTCCGCAAACCCGACCTTTCTTTTGGTTTGTTACAATTGCTCTGTTTGCGAAAGATACAAATAGACATAATTTGTTCATTTCGCCACTTAGCGAAAAGAGCTTCTTTCGCGTGTGTTTTTTTTGCGCATGCTCAGTCATGCGCATTTGCATGCTGGACCTAGAACGCGCATTGGCACGATTCGACTGACACCTTGCCGTTTTTTAAAAGCGCATATTTTACGTTTGGAAAGCAGTTGAAACATACTTATTTGAGAACGAACAAATAGAATATTGTTCTGGTTAGGTTTTCTGACGTGATGGCCGCCATATTTGTCTTTTGACACTTTATCTGCCAGTGCCGTCTGTCGATAGCATTTGCAAACAGTTTGGGTCCAGTCCAGGCCCGACATTTTGTCGGGCCTGAACTGGACCAAAACTACTTGACACTCCAGATGATGCTAATCCTGAAGAAAGTTCTGAAAAGTTAAATTTGAAAAAAAAATCAGTAGGCAAAGACCATCTAAAAGTACCCAGCATGCAAAGTGTTAATAAATTGACAAATCTATGAGTGATTTGGTGGCCAGGTGGCTTCCGAGCTAAGGCCATGATGACCAATCCAAAAACTATTCCATTAAGAATATCCCAAAACGTGTTGACTTTTGTAATAACTGTTCTGCCTTTAATGGGACTTGACCAGTGGAAGAAATGTGGAGAATTTGGTCGGTAACTTTGAACATTTTCTGAAGGGCTTCCTCAATACCCCCACCTGGAGAACGGGATGGTCAAGACTGAGCTCGAACTCAAGGACGCTTACATAATAAAAAATATATCAGATATATAAAATGTAGTGCACAGCTCAGAGGGGCAGCTCACAGTATCAGCAAATAGAACGTTGCGCTCGGGCCAAAGTGTTTTATTCCCAACGCTTCAAAAAAAAAAAACGCCGGGATATTTTAATCGTCAGCATGTGTCCGTCCATCCGTCCGTCCGACTGTCCCTAGTCCACATTAAAGTTCAGCTTTTTAAGATTGTCTGGCCACTGGTACGCAAAATGGTGACGAGGATTTGCTTAGCATTAGTTTGACCAGTCAATGTCCTTTATTTAAAATGCCATAACTCTTGAACCATTTACACTGCTCAAAATATTTAAAGGAACACCTAATGATAATGTTAACCCCTGTCCAATACACAAGCCATACGCTTCACTAGACAATAAAGTAGAAACCAAATTCCTTTTGATATCTTTGCAAAGAGAATGAAAGTATTGGATCAAAAAAGGTTTTTGACAAAACAATCGCTGCTCAAGTTCATGGCTCAAATTTTGTAATATTTAAATTTCTAGAAAATAACGATTTTTTCTGGAACTCTGTAGAATCATCGGAATTTTTCAATAGTGTAACCTAATGATTTCTGCAACATTAAAAGACTATTGAATGTACAGAAATGATGCTGGTGTGGTGGTGTATAATTGAAAAAAAATCGTCTTTAAATTTGGTCCTGAAAAAAGGGATATTTTAACAAAATTCCATTTTTACGTAAAGCATTCCATGGGAAATTATGGAAAGAGATTGCTTCATTTTTGCCAACAAACATCATCCTTGATTGGTAGCCAAATTGATCACTGGACAAACTTGTCTGACTGTCACGGCAAGAGAGAAAACTCATACAAATCTCGGTGAAATGAATAACCGTAACTGCAATTTATCATCACTGATATTCGAATACTTGACTTCCGGGGAGGACGTGCTTTTTTTGGCTGTGAAAAATGAACTTTTATCTTTAAGAAAAACTTTGTAAAAATGTTGTTCCAGAGATAGTTGACTGTTACCGGGACAGTTTTATATATAGATTTTATGAAGAGACAGTGTTGAAAGGTGTAAGAGCGCCCAAAACGAGTTATTTGATGATTTTTGCAGAATTTATAGCGGTGCTGAGGTAATTTGAGCCCACCTAATTTATCCGTCTTTAACAACAAACATCCACAGACGCTGAAAATTCACAGATAAGTGATTACTGAGCCACTAAAATGAGTGATTCAAGCCTACACGATGGTGTTGGTGACTTTGACTTGTCAGAGAGCTATGTGAACTCAGTTATGTCATCTCAGACAGTCCTCAATACACCTGTGACTGAGATTTTCAGTAAGAGTAGAAGAAAGCGTCATTTGTCTATGCCTGCAGTTCAGGATTCTGCGAAAAAACTTTGTGGCGTTGGTTCCGTAAATCATGACCTTATAATGGGAGTGGAACGAGATAACACATTCACAGATAACTCCGATGACTCGGAGCAGAGTCAGAACCAAGGTAAAAGCATGTCGGAGAATAATGAGAACAGAAAGGTAGTAACAGCTAAAAAGAAACTGTATAAATCCCAAAAAAAGAGAGTGAACTTATATGTACAGCAGCAAGTGTCCATGTCGATGCTGATGTAAGTGTAAAAGATATGATTTGTCAAATGAACAATACAATGCAGTCTCTTTTTTCATCATTAAATGACAAAATAAAACAGATGGAACACAACATTGAAAATAAGTTGATATCTAAATTCAATCAACAGATAGATAAACGTGTGAATTCTGAAAATAGAAAGTTAAAAAATGAGATGGAAACACAAATGTCAAGTTTGCGCACCGATCTATGTGACGATATAGCAGAGATAAATGCTAGGTTGAACTCCATGGGGGAAAACATCCAAACGTCTGCATCAGATGGTAAACCCCCTAACATGGAAAGAAATATAGTCATCAGAAATTTGCCACATACATTGAATGAGAATTTGCGTGGCAAGGTTACTGGGTTACTTCGGGATGGCCTTAAATTAGCAGAGGTGGTAGTCGACAATGTTGAACGCAAAGAATCACGTGTAGAGTCAGTCCCGGGTGTTGTGGTTGTAACACTCGCTTCAAAGGAAGACAAGGTCAATATTTTGAGGGTGAAGGCAAATTTAATTAGAAATCACAGGTATAAGCGTGTGTTCATTCACCCAGATATGTCCAAACGTGAACGACAGTTAGCTGCAAATTTTAGAAAAGTTGTTAACGCGGTTCAAAACAGTGATGTAAAGCTTTTTGTTAAAGGGTCCCGGGTGTGTTCCTCAAAATGGTCTTCAGCAGATGATAGCACACCTACTCATGATAACTCACATGGTAGAAATTTTAGGGGGGAGCAAAGAACACACGACTTTCAGCGAGATGCTCACAAGGAAATGGATACATATGCCTCCAATTCATGGCAGGCAGGTAATAGAGAAAATGTTGACAATAGACAATACTCATCCGAGCTACAGTCAAATGGAAATCATAGAAACAATCAAAGTTCCAACAGGTCTGGAAAGGATGTGTCCTCCAGTGGTGGTCGCCCATCTGTCCATGGCCGGTCTTCATTTAACGGAGAACATACAGTGGATCGAAGAGGGTCTTCGAGTCACAGTAGGCGTTCTTCAAGTGATTGGCATGGGGATGGTGGTAGGCGTTCCACCTCTGGTGGTCGGTCCGGTAACCGGTCATCTGGCAGGTACAAACCTGACAATTACAGCCAAAATAATTTTAATGGCAGGTCATAGGTCAAAATAGGGTTTTGGAATGTAAATGGCTGGAATGCTGATGAAAATTCACTAAATTTTAGGGTCAGACATTCATGTTTGAAAAATATGGACATTGATCTGCTGGCATTAGCTGAAACACATTTGATTAGTAATAATGAACTCAGAGTGGCTGGCTACACATGGGTTGGGCAAAATCGTACTGACATTCATATAAATGCAAGAAATGGTTCAGGAGGTGTAGGCCTTTTAATTGAAAATACCTTTGCTAGTAACTATAACATTCAGATTTTGGACAAAGGTCATGAAGGTATTTTGTGGATAAATTTTAAGCATATATTAAATGGAACTTGCTTCAACCTATGTGTGTGTTACCTGCCACCTGAGGGTTCTTCCAGATATGTAAATGTTGACGAATTTTTTGATACCTTATTAACCAAAATATATCAGTATCAAGGTATGGGCCAGTATTATATATGTGGCGACTTTAATAGCCGCTTGGGCGATTTGGTTGATTATATCGAAGGTGTCGATGAAGTACCCCCAAGAGATATACTGGACTTCAGTAAAAATGCTCATGGTCAATATTTTTGTAATTTTTTGATAGATAGTAATTGCTGTGTCTTAAATGGAAGAGTAGATCCTCAGAAAAATAATTTTACATCAGTTTCAGCCAAAGGTAAAGCATTTGTTGACTATTTTGCTGTGCCATACACTTCCTTACAATACATTACAGGTTTTGAAATTATAAGTTCATCATGTTTGGTAAATTTGGCATGCAAGGATATGGGTTTTGAGTCCAGGCATGTACCAGATCATTCTTTACTGAAGTGCAGCATTGAAGTATTTGGCCATGAAAACCAGAATAAATGTAATATACCGAATGTGTCTTCTATTAAATTTGACTGTGGCACCATTCCACCAGGCTTCTGTGAAGATGAAAATTTTCTTTCATCACTAGATGAGAAAATCCAAGAAATTGGGTCTTCAAACTCTATGCAAAACGAAGTAAATCTATTGTATAATGATTTTTGTGAAATAGTCAAGAACGTAATGTTGCAGAAATTGCCCCATAGGCATATAGTTTTGAAATTTGGTCTTGATAATAAACGCCGGAGACATAAAAAGCCTTGGTGGAATGATGACCTTGCAGCCAAATGGAACCAAGTGTGCCTGGCAGAACGTAATTGGCTAAAAACAAAAGGCAACAATACATGTAAGAATGAGCTGAAAGGTATTTTCACACGGTTGCGTAAAGATTTCGATAGAGAAGTGCAACGCACAAAAAGGCAATATTGGGTTCAGTTACAAAATGAAACGGTCTGTAGCTTAGATACAAACCCACGAGATTTTTGGAAAACAATTGGTCGCACTGGTGTGGCAGATAATAGAAATAAAAAAATTCCTTTTGAAGTTTATAATGAGGCTGGCTCCATAAATACTGATCCAAAAAGTGTCCTACAAAAATGGAAGCACGACTTTGAAAAAATGTATAATATGCAAGCATCATGTAGTAATGACCAAGATTCAAATCTACATGGTTTGGGTAATATACATGAAAATCAAAGCCACTCAGATGCCAGCGATTTTTGTGGTCCAATCACTCTCGGGGAAGTCCGTCAAGCAGTCCTACGCTTAAAGGCAAATAAAGCCTCTGGGGTGGATGAGGTTCCTGGTGAAGTCTTGAAAAATGCCAAAGTAATTGCATTTCTACATCAGTTCTTTAATATATGTTTTGAATCAGGAAAAATTCCAGAAACTTGGTCAAAAGGTATTATAAATCCAATTCCGAAAGCCTCTGCCAGCGATCCTAGAGACCCACTTTCATATAGGGGCATTACTTTATCACCCGTCACATATAAAGTGTATTGTACAATTTTGAATAAAAGACTAGTAAGTTGGAATGAGCAGCAAAATATTATTGTTGATGAGCAAAATGGTTTTAGGAAAAAAAGAAGTACACTTGATCATTTGACAACCCTAACCAGCATTATTGAAACCAGAAAAAAAGCAAGAAAGTCAACATATTGTGCCTTTATAGACTTCAAAAAAGCATTTGATACAGTGAATCGGGATATTTTATGGCATAAGTTACAACATATTGGCATTAAAGATAAATTATTTTCAGCTATTAAAGGGCTTTATGATAAGGTTATATGTACAGTAAGAATAAATGGTTTCAATACTGACTGGTTTACGGTAAAATGTGGCTTGAAGCAAGGCTGTCCATTATCACCCGTCCTGTTCAGCTTCTTCATAAATGATCTTGCTTTGAAATTGAAAAGTACAAATGTTGGTGTGGTCTGTGGGGATGAGAAAGTAAGCATTCTGCTTTTTGCGGATGACATTGTACTTATAGCGGAAAACCCAAATGATTTGCAAGTTTTACTGAATATTTTGAGTGCCTGGTGCAAGCTTAATGGGATGGTGATAAACGGAACAAAATCAAATATAGTTCATTTCCGAACACCCTCAGTACCTCGCTCGGATTCAGTTTTTACTGTTGGCGGTATTAACTTAGATGAGGTCGAGTCTTACAAATACCTAGGACTCGTTTTAACTGAATTTCTAGACTACTCAAAAACAGCTAAGGCAGTAGCTAAATCTGCAAATAGAGCTTTAGGCCTGATTATAGCTAAATCAAAAGCTTTTGGTGGTTTACCTTATGATGTGTTTTATAAATTATATGAGAGTATTGTATGCCCTGTAATTATGTATGGTGCCCCAATTTGGGGGACAGAATGCTTTAGCTGTATACAGGCAGTGCAAAATCGAGCAGCTAGGTATTTCCTTAATGTTGGTAAATACACTCCAGTTGCAGCTGTAAATGGTGACACTGCATGGTATCCAATGGAGTGTAGATTGTGGAAGTCAGTTTTGAATCATTGGTGCCGTTTAGTGAACATGGACAACGACCGTCTGAACAAACGAGTCTTTGTCTGGTGTGATCTAAAAGGAAATAACTCGTGTAGGAACTGGAATTTTAGAGTAAGAAAACAATTCCAAAAGTATAATGTACAGGAGAATTACCAAATTTCGCATTACATAGAGCCAAATTATATTTGTTCCCTTATTGTGGATAAAGTATTTGAAGATTTTGTTCAGAAATGGCATTCAGGATTAAATAGAAACTCAGCAAAAAGTGGCACGGGTGGAAACAAACTCCGCACATATAGACTAATGAAAAATGATTTTCACGCCGAACCATATTGTTTTGAAATAATGTCTAGAAAGCATAGAGGATCTCTAGCTAAGTTTAGATCTGGAACAGCCCCCATCAAAATAGAAACTGGTCGGTACCAAAATTTAGACTTGAGTGAGCGGGTTTGCTTCCATTGTGCCTCTTGCATTGAAGATGAGGAACATGTACTGATGGTATGTCCTATATATGAGGATCTTAGAATGAGTTTAGTAAATGAAGCAATGTTGGTAAATCCTGCCTTTGGTGGCTATAGTGATATGCAAAAGCTGTGCTTTCTTTTGTCTGGTTCTAGAATTGTGAGGTCGAGCTCAAGGGTATGCACACTTATACTTGAGCGTAGGAGAAATTTTCTAAGTCGTGTATAAATTATAATTGACATTTCTGATAAGTAAAACTTGCTTATATCATACAGTAATTACAAAATTTGCCAGCACAGTTAATGTATGTTCTCTTGTGCATTGGTTTATACATGTGTTTTGGGTACTCATGGGAGTTGTCTCATGAGAGGATTCCCACGGGTACCCACAACATAGGATTTCTGTCGCCAGATATGAAAAGGAGGCACAGGTAATGGAGGTTCTCCTGTACACTGGTTTAAACATGTGCTTTGGGAGCTCGTGGGAGTTGTCTCATCGAGACGGTTCCTTTGAGTACCTACTAATATACATGTGATACCTACTAGTGTGCATTGGCTTTGGCATGTGGTTTGGGAGCTCAAGGGAGTGGCCTCACTGAGACGGTTCCTTTGAGTTCCCTTTGAGTATCCATATGTGATATGTGATAGGAGAGGTTAGCACCGGTGATAGATCCTTGTGCATTGGTTTTGGACCTGTATCATGGGTATATTCTTGTGCATTGGTCTTAACGTGTGTATTGTGCACTCAATCAAATCGTCTCATGGGGACGGTTTCTTTGAGTGCTCACTACTTGTGATTTTTGTCGACAATTAAGGAAAAGTTAGCACTGAAACTGAATTTTTACTAGAACATTGGTTTAGACATGTGTTGTGGTGGCTCTTGGGAATCGTCCCATTGAGACGGTTCCTTTGAGTACCCTCATCATGTGATTATTATCGCCAGATAATAAGAGATAGTACAGGAAATGTATACTTTTCTTTACATTGGTTTAGGTATGTGTTGTAAGAGAGGCATAGGAAGGTATGATAGGAATAACGGTGATATAATTTAGTCTAGTAGATGGTGAGTGTCATGATAAGGAGGTAATCGCTAGAACCATTGAAAAAATTAAAATCTACTTACCACCAACATACGCAGCCAAGGACCCCCCCGATGGGCAAAAAAGTCTTAAGTGTAATATTGTAGATATATTATTCTGGTGTTTTAGTTATATAAATTGTTTTGGATGCTCAAATGAGCCATCTCAAGAGATGGTTCTTTTGAGTGTCTCCAACATGTGTTTTAGATGCGAGATGGAAAAAAACGCATTCCATTTTAAAGATTTGATCATTCTTTGCCAAAATCCTTTTACATCATTTTACACCAATTTATACCAATATAATGCTATGATTTTACCGGCACAGATACAGGTGTTTATGGAACTGCACACCTGTTTACCCTTGGTAATTGTGTTTGTGTAAATAATGTGTATATTTGGGACCCATGAACTATGACGTGAGAAAATCTGGCTGTATGATTTGATACCAGTGCGACTGAAAATGATTTCATGTGCAACTTAATATTGTCATCTTTATAGTTCAACTTATAGTTTAACTATAAGGCTAATCTCTATGACAGTTTTTCTCATGGCAAGGCTCATGTATATGTTTTTTAGAAATAGTTTTAAAATTGTTAATATCTTAAGAACTTAAAAATTCTTACTGTCTCTCACAATTCTTTTAGAATGGCAGTTGTATATGTACTTATGTATTTTAAATGTAAGATATGTTTTACTGTATACACTGGTGAGACAAAAATAAACGATACTTACTTACTTACTTACTTATTCGTCTTTTATCAAGTTCAGTCCCTGTGCTGTCAAAGCAGTACCCGGTCCCGGGAGCAGTACAAGCTGATTTAAAAAAAATGATGTTTCTAAGATTTACGTTCACCACGGGTTTTGCACAATACGGTCAGCTTATTCTGTATTGTAAACGCACTATCCTCGCTAAAAAAATCAGTGTACATGTACGAGCACAATAAGTGAGACTATGTCGTATAATGCCCATGCTCTGACGATGGCAGATAAATAATGTCATGGTCAGCCTTGTGTGGGAGCACAGCCTGATTTGTGTCTTTATTTGCCTCATGAACTCCAGTGGTAACTTTCTAGTATAACGGTTATGAATCGCGAATTTTCCACTTCGCGAATTATTGCAAGGAGATAAGACTACGATATAAATAATGTTTGAAAATAAAGCTATTGACATTAAATTTGAATTGGTTTTGAAAAGTTTGCTTTTACACTGTGAAAACCAAGTGTAATTTTTCACCAAATGTAGTGGCTGCTGAACTACCACTGGTCATCGATCTCGGTGTAGTCTTTCAACTGTGCTATGCTCTGTTGTTTCAGGGGCGGATCCAGGATTTCTGGAAAGAGGGGTTCAATATGTATAATGGTGTGTGGGGTTCGCTTTGCTTATTTTACCACATTTTTCTTAAATAACCCATGAATATGAAATAATTTGGTCTCATTGAGACCAAATTATTTCATTTTCATGGGATATTTCAAAATGGGGTGCAGAGAGGGGATTTCAACTCCTGGACCCCCTCTAGATCCGCCACTGTGTTTCTTGTTTCTTGTTTTAGGAGTAACGTAAGCTTCTTGAGTTTCTTGTAGTCCTCATCTATTGGTACATTGTATGTAGGTCCATGTATCATATAACAGTGTACAGTTTATTAATCATACGTTGGTCAGATCTCAGGCCTAGTACACTGGGTCCGAGGTCAGATTGAATCTATCTGACCGTAACGCTTTATCTAGTTTTGTTTTGAAGGAAACAACAGTGTCACAGCATACTATATCTTCATGTTTATATTGTAATTGTTGTATCCTCATGGGCTTTATATTTATAGCCTATTGGAATTTGAAATAAACCTATCTATCTTCAGCAAGATTATTCCACTGGTTAATACATCTGAGTTGGAAACTATAGCCTTAATGATTTTCGACACATAGGTTTGGTGATTTTAAAGATATGGCCCCTTGTACAATCGCCACTAAATTCAAAGGATTTTTCTGGTCTAATATCCCCATGTCAAAGAACGATTTTGAAAATTTATATCAGGTCATAACGTTTACTTCTGTAGTAAAAAGTTGGTAAATTTAGTTTTCCAAGTCTTTCAGTTGAGGCACTATTCGTGTTGCACGTCCTGTCCAATAACTGTTTGATGAAATTGATCCGGAGAATAACTACGACAATAATTGGTAGAAATGTTTAACATTTATCGCTGGATACATGTTGTCCTTAAGTTATTGTTTTCGTAGAAAAGTAAGCGTAAGTTAACACTAAAATAGGTGGCAGCTCACTGAGCTGCCACCTATTTTAGGATTAACTTAGACGCATTTTACCGTGTACGTACATGTATTAGTGAAATGAACGCCAGAGGGCTCAGCTAGCATTTCTTTTAGTGTTAACTACAACGTGTTTTACCGTGTATAGAAATAGCAAATGCATGCGAGGAAAATTTTGCACGAAATCGGTTGCATGTTCAATGGAGAAAACCAGTGTAGTAGTGCTTTAAACATAAATAGTGTGTTTGCATATCATATGTTGTCTTAAGTTATTCATTTACAAGTTATTCTAAACAGTATTTACTGAGAAAACAGAGAAACTTCTTGCGCGAAAAAGATAAAAATATTGTTTCTAAAGTACAAACATATAACGAGACAAATCTTTACGTTTTACCAGGAGAGTTAACATTAATATCAAATATTTAGAAAAGAATAAGACAATATTTTCCAGTATAAACTCAATGTTTAAAGAACATTTCAAAACCTTAGTGATACACATAGCGGAATGTTTTAATTGTAATCTGTAAAATTAGCAAAATATTTGATCTGACATTTAGCGTCATCATAACCTTCAAAATAAAATACCTAGAATAAACATAAGATTCACAGAAAATGCTATTTCTGACAAAGTTAGCGCAATATTGACTTAAGATGGGCAGTCCATAAACGATTTTGAAAACGATTTTGAAAAGCTCTATCTGCTGTAGTACAAACTTGGTAAGTTTAGTTTTCCAAGTCTTTCTTAAGACCTTTCAGTTGAGGCACTATTCGTGTTGCCGTCTTTGTATGTTCTCACATAACTGTGTGATGAATAACTGCAACAATACGTAATGTTTAAAATGCATTGCTCGATACGTGTTGGCCTCAAATTGTTTTCGTAGAAAAGTAAGTGTAAGTTAAAGCTGCATAGTCTGTAACTTTTGATCTTTTCATTTTAAAAATAATGTTTCTATTTTTCAAGAACACAGTAAAAATACTAAAATTCAGGTATACATTTTACCTTTTTCGTAGTAATTAACAAATTATTAGTGCCAAAACAACAACATTTATGTTAAAATTACCTGTCTAGAATTATTGGAGGGACGCAAATAATTACAAACAAGAGAAAAAAAACACCTGTTTTTATAAGATAATTCACTTTTCCATGCAGTTTTCAGCTGTAGAAATTAGATTTATTGTGACAACATAACTTTATTCTACTTTTACAAATGATTTCAAAAGAAAATATTTTTTTTCGAAAAATGTTCATAGTTACAGAGTATGCAGCTTTAACACTAAAATTTTTTAGTGTTAACTTAGACGTATATTACCGTGTACGTACATGTAATAATAGCAAACGAACGCCAGAGGGCTCAGCTAGCACTTCTTTTAGTGTTTACTTAAACACTTCTTTTAGTGTTAACTAAAACGTGTGGAAACAAATGCATGCGAGGATTTTTTTTTACATAAAATCGGTTGCATATTGAATAGGGGGGGGGGGGCGTGCTTTTAATATACCTAGTGTGTTTGCATATCATATGTTGTCTTAAGATTTTCATTTACAAGTTATTCTAAACAATATCTACTGAGAAAATAGACATCTCGCGCGAAAAAGATAAAAATATTGTTTCTAAAGTATAAACATATAACGAGACAAATCTTAACGTTTTACAAGGACAGTTAACATTAATATCAAATATTTCGAAAAGAATAAGACAATATTTTCCAGTATAAATTCAATGTTTAAAGATCATTTCAAAACCTTAGTGATACATATAGCGGAATGTTTTAATTATAATCTGCAAAATTAGCAAAATATTTGATCTGACATTTAGCGTCATTATTACCTTCAAAATAAAATACCTAGAATAAACATCAGATTCACAGAAAATGTGATTTCTGACAAGGCACTATACTGTTTGCGCAATATTGACTTAAGATGGGCAATCCATAAACTATTTTTAAAATCTGTATCAGGTCAAAACGTTTCCTTCTATAGTACAAAATTGGTAAATTTAGTTGTCCAAGTCTTTCTTGGTAATTTAGAGCTTTCAGTTGAGACACTATTCGTGCTGAACGTCTTTGTATGTTCTCCAATAACCGTTTGTTTAAAATGATCCGAAGAATAACTACGACAATTATAGGTAGACATGTTTAAAATGTATTGCTCGATACGTGTTGGCCTCAAATTGTTTTTGTAGAAAAGTAAGTGTAAGTTAACACTGAAATAGCTGCCACCTATTTCGGTGTTAACTTTGGCGTATTTTACCGTGTACGTACATGTATTAGCGAACGAACACCAGAGGGCTCAGCTAGCACTTCTTTTAGTGTTAACTTAACACTTCTTTTAGTGATAACTGCAACGTGTTTTACCGCGTATTAGCAAATGCGTGCGAGGAAAAATTTGCACGAAATCGGTTGCATGTTGAATGGAGGAAAACCAGTGTTCATGTAGTAGTGCTTTAAAAATATGCTTTTTAGTGTGTTTGCATATCATATGTTGTCTTAAGGTCTTCATTTACAAGTTATTCTAAACAATATTTACTGAGAAAACAGTCAAACTTCTTGCGCGAAAAAGATAAAAATATTCTTTCTTAAGTATAAACATATAACGAGACAAATCTTTACGCTTTACAAGGACAGTTAACATTAATATCAAATATTTAGAAAAGAATAAGACAATATTTTCCAGTATAATTTCAATGTTTAAAGAACATTTCAAAACCTTAGTGATGCATATAGCGGAATGTTTTAATTATAATCTGCAAAATTAGCAAAATATTTGATCTGACATTTAGCGTCATCATTAACTTCAAAATAAAATACTTAGAATAAACATCAGATTCACGGAAAATGTGATTTCTGACAAGGCACTATACTGTTTGCGCAATATTGACTTAAGATGGGCAATCCATAAACGATTTTGAAAAGCTGTATCAGGTCAAAATGTTTCCTTCTGTAGTACAAAGTTGGTAAATTTAGTTGTCCAAGTCTTTCTTGGTAATTTAGACCATTCAGTTGAGGCCCTATTCTGTATCCAATAACTGTTTGATTAAATTGATCCGGAGAATAACTACGAAAATAATAGGTAGAAATGTTTAACATTTATCGCTGGAGACATTTTGTCCTTAAGTCATTGTTTCGGTAGAAAAGTAAGTGTAAATTTACACTAAAATAGGTGGCAGCTGAGCTGCCACCTATCTTAGTGTTAACTTAGACGTATTTTTACCGTGTACATACATGTTTTGGCGAGCTCTGCTAGCACATATTTTAGTGTTAACTTAAACGTGTCTTACAGTGTATTAGCAAATGCATGCGAGGCAAATTTTGGAAAACCAGTGATTGAAATATGGTTAGCGTGTTTGCATATCATATGTTGTCTTAAGTTCATCATTTACAAGTTATTCTAAACAATATTTACTGAGAAAACAGACAAACTTCTTGCGCGAAAAAGATAAAAATATTGTTTCTAAAGTATAAACATATAACGAGACAAATCTGTACGTTTTACAAGGAGAGTTAACATTAATATCAAATATTTAGAAAAGAATAAGACAATATTTTCCAGTATAAATTCAATGTTTAAAGAACATTTCAAAACCTTAGTGATACATATAGCGGAATGTTTTAATTATAATCTGCAAAATTAGCAAAATATTTGATCTGACATTTAGCGTCATTATTACCTTCAAAATAAAATACCTAGAATAAACATAAGATTCACAAAAAATGTAATTTCTGACAAGCCACTATATTGTTTGCGCAATATTGACTTTAGATGGGCAGTCCATAAACGATTTTGAAAACCTGTATCAGGTCAAAACGTTTCCTTCTGTAGAACAAAGTTGGAAAATTTAGTTGTCCAAGTCTTTCTTGGTAATTTAGACCTTTCAGTTGAGGCACTATTCGTGTTGCACGTCTTTGTATGTTGTCCAATAACTGTTTGATTAAATTGATCCTGATAATAACTACGACAATAATTGGTAGAAATGTTTATGCTTTATCGCTGGAGACATGTTATCCTTAAGTTTTTGTTTTCGTAGACAAGTAAGCATAAGTTAACATTAAAATAGATGGCAGCTGAGCTGCCACCTATTTTGGTGTAAACTTAGACGTATTTTTACCGTGTACGTACATGTATCAGCGAGCTCAGCTAGTACTTATTTTAGTAACTTAAACGTGTTTTGCCATATTTACAGTGAATAAGCAAATGCATGCAAGGAAACTTTTGGAAAACCAGTGATTTAAATATAGCTAGTGTGTTTGCATATCATATGTTGTCTTAAGGTCTTCATTTACAAGTTATTCTGAACAATATTTACTGAGAAAACAGACAAACTTCTTGCGCGAAAAAGATAAAAATATTGTTTCTAAAGTACAAACATATAACGAGACAAATCTTTACGTTTTACAAGAAGAGTTAACATTAATATCAAATATTTAGAAAAGAATAAGACAATATTTTCCAGTATAAACTCAATGTTTAAAGAACATTTCAAAACCTTAGTGATACATATAGCGGAATGTTTTAATTATAATCTGCAAAATTAGCAAAATATTTGATCTGACATTTAGCGTCATTATTAACTTCAAAATAAAATACCTAGAATAAACATCAGATTCACAGAAAATGTGATTTCTGACAAGGCACTTTATTGTTTGCGCAATATTTACTGAAGATGGGCAGTCGCGAGGGGCGGATCAGATTCTTGGGCCAGTATTGTGAACGTGTTGTTTTTTGTTGGGTAAATATTGAACCTTGGTCTACTTTCAGATAATGGTCAGGGTGCTGACAAAATCTAAGATATGCGACACGGTGTCTGAACTGCCTTTGGCGCGTATTGATACGTGTGGATGGTCACCTGTCAAGCGGGCAAAACAATACTGCTAATAATGCCACTCGTTACCTTTGATTGCAATTAGGTATTCAGGGTGTGCAAATATTTTTGAGGCATTTTCGGTAATTCGCCATAGCCATCGCTACTCGAATACACAACCCAGAAAACGAGATTCTGTACTTATCATATTACAGTAAAACCTATCTTAAACGGCCAATCTTATATAGACCAAAATTGGTTTTCAATACCAATTATTGCTTAATGCAGATCAAAAGTATTGCAGAATGCTCCCCTTGGAGCATTCTGCAATAATTTTGACCTGCATTAAACAACCATTTGTCATTAAGATCTTTGTTTTGACTATTTTTGAGTGGCCGCTTAAGACAGGTATGTGCAAAAACCTTCTGTAAACGCATATGCTTCCGTATCCAGTCGTTTTACAGGTCTCATGTTTTCATTTAGTCTTCATCAACATCGCAACTTGATATGAGCCGCATCATATGATTTCCAACATTGTGGCATTTTGACGAGTGTAGACTCAGACGAGCCTGTGACCCCTCTTTAAGGTTAGAAACCCCAATTGGTGTTCAGTCAGTAGCTTAACAGTCAGCGACTAGCAAAGGCTCTAATCAGACTGCGCATATGCGCAGGCTGATCCCGTGGCTTTGCCGGTCGCACATATTACATTGTTGGAAATCTCATGTCACGGCTAAGTTATCCTTTTCCAGATTATTTAGAGGTCGCAACAGCTGTCGTTGTTTCTATGTGCAGTTGGTAGAATTTTCTCCCCCTGCATGAATATAGTGTTGATATTTTTTTCATATTCTGGTCCTTCAGAAATATTTGGTTCTGACGGAAAGCAGAATACCGGTGCTAGGAGACGTGAGAATTGTTGCACTTTCCATTAGTTCTCATGAACAGACAATAAAACCGAGTTTCTTGTTTTCTAATATTGTTGGTTCTCCCTATTTCCAAAGGATCCGTTTTGCCAGATTATTTGTGCATGCGTGAAGCAAAGGCTCTGGCGAGACTGCGCATATGCGCAGGCTCGTCTGAGCCTTCGCTGATGCGATTATTACCTGCTACTCCAAATATCTATAAAGGATACAAATAGCAAATATGCGAGGGCAGTTTGGTACTAAGCGCATATGCGAGCGGCGGTGGCTAATAATATTTTCTTGGCCATCAATCTAAACATCTGTTTTGGGGTGTTGTTCAAAAGCCTGAGTGCCAACGACATTCATGTACGATCTGGTTGAAAAATAAGAAACATTCTTATCTGCATACAATAACGGATTAAACACATAGGGAAACAAACATTAATTTACAAGTTATTAATCTTTTCACTGTCTATGTTTGGATGCCATCATATTATAATTTTGCTGTTTCTATCCTCATGGGCTCCATAGCCTTTTGGACTTAAATCGTTATCCCCCATAATGCAACAGATTTACAACGATGCAGTAAAGAAGAATAAATTTGCATTTCAAATTGGAATGCCGTGTCATCCTTAATTGCGGGTCATAAACTCTTTTCAGTGACCCATGACACGATAATGGTAGCACCGAATGTCTTGAAATCTACACTGAAATGTTATTATTTGCATCAGTTCTCCTATTGTTGTTTCGCAAGATCATCCAATCTTATCAGATCTTGAAAAGGTTGGCAAGGGCGGGGGAATGAGCGAAATCTGGGAGATGTACATGATAAGCCGATCATCCAATATCATAAAATAGTAAAGCTAATTAAACAGTTAACATGATATTTGAAATCTAAATTGCAATTGAAAGATTGACGCTGCCAAAATCGTGCACATTCTGATATGGTTCCTTCTTGTAATCGTTCATTTCTTTTTTTCTTTTTTCTCGTTTTTCTTTCTTTCACGTGGCTATAGATATGTACATTTTGTAATATACGATTAAGCTATTTTATTAGGAAGGAAACCTAAGCATTTCTGTGCTTGTTTGAGTCCGCTAACCAATTTACTCAGACCGGAAAAATATATGCAAACAAAATAATCCCAGATCAGACTGCTCCTAGCAGTCTGACCAGGGACTATTTGCGTTATTTAACATATTTGGCATTGACGGAGTAGTCTAGATAAATCAATGAAATTTATTTTGTAGAAATTCACCACAGTGGCGTGCAGGGGCGATCCAGGATTTCTGGGGGAAGGGGGTTTGATTTGCTGATTCTACCTCATTTTTCTCAAATATCCCTATGAAAATGAAATGATTTGGTCTGGAACCGGAGTGGCCGGTAAACTTATTACAAAATTATATATTTCTCTCCCTGAAGATTAATTTTGTCTTAGCAAACAGTGCAGATCCTGCGTCACCTGGGTCTTCACTATTTGCCAAAGCACATGTTTACCTCTATCCAAAGATTTTGCTGAAGCTCACATTAATGTGAATTTGAAAATGTACGATAAAACGGATAAGTTTAATACAAAGCAAAAATATCGGAACAAAAACTCAATAATAACAAAAAAATGTCCAAAAAGCCTTTTCGCATTCTTAAATTATACTCGAAAACATCAAAGCGAGCCTTTCACACCTAACCGTTGTCTTGTGTTTTCAATGTATTGCGCAAAACTCTTATGATTATCCCCAACTTGTGTTTTCATATGTTATTTTCCTTAATGTGGGATTAGTGGGACAGTTAACGACATGTGAAAACGCTAATCTTGATTATAAAAGCCAGTCCATTAAGGCTGTCGGTATCTGTTTGAGTAATAATCTACTCCTTTTGGGCACGTGTTCAACTCCCTAGATCTTAAGCATGGCTAAAAATATGGATTGCTACTTAAAACACCTAGTTCTTTCAAAATTGTCATTGACCACGCAAACTAAATAGATAAAATAAAGCAAAACTATTTAGGTAATTCTCCAGCAATTTAGAATCTTATCAAAAAGTAACAAAAATCCCCAAGTTAATGTACTGTTTTGTAAGGTGAAATTATAATTGGATTACACTAATGTGTTTCTAAATATCCGCTGAAATGTCGGGGCCTTTGATGACCAATACACAATTGTCTTTTAGTTCCAAGAGAATCGCATGGAATTTTAAAAGGTAAATGAATGAGAAAAAACGAGTATTTTCATGTGATACAGTTTAGCATTTTTGCCTTAAAACATGACAATAAAAACGCTTCAGCCCAATTCGTTTAATATTTTATATTACTAATGGAATTTCCATCGCATACAACTTGCCCATTACATATTTCAAGGGATCACTGACCGACATTCCCAAATTATGGTTTATTTATTTCTCTGAAGTATGTTTTTGTCTTTTTCAAACAGTGCAAATCCTGATGAAATGCCGCATCTGCATTAATATTGCCTGTTTGCCAAAGTACTAATTTATGAGTCAAATTACCTAATTGCTTGTTTCTGTGGAAACTCATATGCTCTTTACCATTGTTTTCAACACATGATCAGCTGAAACGTTAAAAAAATATTTTAATTGTTCTGCTCCATTCGCAGGAATGTACAATACAAGAAACATGTGCAAAATTGCACAGATTTTGTATTTTGTACAATTCCAGCGGTTATATATATCTTACATAAACGTTTCTAGGCTACAAATTGGAATTCGATCAGAATTTTGGCTTTTGTGGATCATTTGTGTCATTTATGTCTTGTGTTTGCCATGCTTTCGCGTCTGTTCATTGCTGCCTTGTGGTCACCTGAAGGGTTGGCTCTTGTTTGTGATTTTGTTACTTTACCTTTTGATATCATGGGACAGATGAGTGGTACTTGATTGTATTGATTCCTGATCCTTGCTGCCTTTCTTACTTTTTATGCATGTTAGAGATTTTCCCCTTCTTTTAGAAGCATTTGAATCGACATACAACGGTAAAGTTCCGTGCATAATCCTTAGTGAAATGATAGTATTATGAAGAGGTTTGTGTGCCCTGGCATTGTATATTAATTACAAGATTAATTGGATTAGTGCTACTTTTAACAAACAATTAAGTCGCGATGTTTGATGTCAAATACATTAAAATCATAAAAAAACAATGTTGAAATAGAGCTAAGTAAAATACCAGCCCGATCTTTTTGAAATTACAGCAAAAACTTTATGTAGAATTTCAGTCATCTAATGTCCTAAGATTTTCCTTGCACTTACCCAATAATGTTTTTACAAACTTATTGGTTAGACAAGAAAATGTGCAGTTTATCTAATAAGCATGAAAAAATTTCTCTGTCTTTGAGCTTCGACGCGAGAAAACCTGTCTTCGGGCGTTTGCGAACAACACAGGCGCAGACCAGCCTGCGCATCCGCGCAGTCTGATCAGCGCCTTTTTTATCCATTTTTAGAAAATATCATACGTAAACGTGCTGCCGGTGAAATTTCAAATTTCTATCTAGTCTCTGTAGCTGAGGAGACTGGTTTGAAACTCGCTTTGTCAGACACCCAGAAGACAGGTTTTCTCGCGACGAGGCCTCTTTCATTTGAATGACACGAAAGGAAAAGTTCAGATGTTGTATCGCAGAGAGAAAATTGCAAATCACACCCTTATAGCGATCATGTCAACAATTGCAAACATGGTGCCTTGTGGTCAAGGGTCGTGGACATTTTGCTTTTTTTTTAGAAAAAAAAATTCCTATCTAAGCAAATGTCGCAAAACCCTGATGAAACGCAGGGTTCTGTGGCATAATTGGTCTTTACCGTTTGCAAAAGCACCAGGAATTTCTCAAATACATTTGTTTATGGTGGGTACATGTATCCCTGCTGTCGAAATAATATCTTCAACAATAACTACTACTAGAAGTTACAGCCAGTGGCGGATCCAGAGGGGGTTTGAGGGGTTCCCCTCACCGCCCCCCCCCCCTCCCGTTTTTAAATATTCATTTTCATGGGATGTTTAAGAAAAATGAGATAAAATCAGCATTGCGAACCCCCACACCTTTACATATATGAACCCCCTTTCCCGCAAGCCTGGGTCCGCCCCTGTTAGCGATGATGATGATGGTGATGATGATGATGATGATGATGAACGTCAACGTTTAGTGTTTCTCTAATTTTAACTTATTTTCGAAAGTTACTTTTGGTGAATTTGATAATCAGATAAGTCAATATGACAATCCCGTCCATTGTCCACTCTCAGGTGGTCATTCAAACATCCAGGTAGACACAATACTACATGAATAAACATAATAGATTAATTAGCTGGGCGGAGCGTAATATATGAACGATCCGCCCACCTGTGTTACGTATGAATGGGTATTACTTAATTTTTAATTGAAAAAGGAATGATCACCTTTTATCCCTAAGTGTCAATTGTTAAATTGCTTTCTGATTATCCAATAAGTTACATGATCTTTCTATTAACAAGGACATAAATGCCCCAGTGGCCACTGTCGATTACAATTTCATCTTGTGCCACCGTTATATATCGGTCAGTGTTCGGACATTAAGAAAACATTTACGTACGGACAGACAGTCAATATTTATGGAATATAATAAACAAACTGGAATTTGGACATAATTTTTAACTTAGAAGAATTGAAACAAACTTGAAATTGTAAAATATTTCAAAACTTACGTTGTGTTAAATTGTGATCTATTGTAAAGGACGGTTGTGTATTTCAAGAATGATAATGGACGGACCCACTGGAATGATGAGACCGGATTTGGACGATAAGTCATCATGCATGATGGGAAATCCAGGTTTGATGCACCATGACATGTCGTCTCAGCCAGATATGAACAATCTACCAGAACAGTCACATCAACACAGTTACGATGATCAGGATCAAGCTGAAGGTGATCTGTTAGTCGACGCTGATGATAGTGATGATAAGTACTCTGGTATGTCGACGATATCTCAACAGAAGAGAAGATTTGCTGATGTGAAACCACCATACTCTTACATTGCTCTGATTACGATGGCCATTGAGAGTTCTACCAATGGCATGATGACATTGAACGAGATCTACGCCTTCATTATGCAGAGATTCCCATACTTTAAGGAGAACCAGCAGCGCTGGCAGAACTCCATCCGACATAATCTATCTCTAAATGACTGCTTTATCAAGGTACCACGCGCTCCTGGGCGACCAGGAAAAGGAAACTACTGGGCTCTGCACCCAGCTTGTGGCGACATGTTCGGAAACGGAAGCTTCTTACGGAGAGCGAAACGATTCAAGCTTCAGCGCAGAAAGTTGGAACCATCCGCGCATGTGCAGCACGTGAACTCTTACGGACACTTCAGTCTCTATCCCCCAACAGGATATAAACCGTACCCAGCTCTAAACCCACTAGGACTGCCTTCATTCTCTCAGGGAATTGGACAATCTCAACAATATGGACTTCCGACAAAGTCGGAACCGTGGAACCCGCCGTCGTCGGCGAATTATTCACCTTATTATACACCTAGTGCAATGAACAATTCTCTCGGATCGTCGCTCGGCAGTTCGTTGAGCGGTTCCTACTTGCCAGGATCGCAGGTGCCGCCAATGCCGCCGGCGAATTCGTCGTTGTCATCGTATCCCTCATTTCAACAGAACAGTTATTGTAACTCACAGTACCCCGGACAATTACGGCTACAAACGACGCAGTAGGTCAGTGCGTAGAATTCGTATACCTACGCAATAGGACTGAGTTCATAGTGTCTCATTGTTTGTTTGTTTTTTTGTTTGTTTTTTTTTCTTTGGTCGCGAGTCACAGAAAAAACATCGGTATGACAATGTTCTAACAGTAAATACTAAGTCCAGCCTGTGCAAATGTGCAGGCTGATCTTAATCTTTGCTGTTAGTGTATAATGATCTAAATGACGAGCTGGCGCTGACTTATTTTTGAAGATATGTTTATCTTAACATAATTTGTTGTTGTAATAATGTTTTTACGGTACTTACAGAATTTTTATCTTCATGATAGTTAATCGACCAAATAAGAATTTTACAATTCTATCAGAATTGTAAAACAATGTGATTAGAATTGTAAAACTCCTGTTAGAATTATAGGCAAATCATTAAAATGATTCAAGCACATGCTTCCAATTTGAACAGCGAATATTCAACTTAAACATCTGAGTGCACAAACTCTTCGAATGCTCAAATTAAATTGCCGCTTTTCTGTGTCATAATTGGCCACCCTGTGATATCAACGGGTTCCGTGTAAACTGAAATTCTATTTTTTTTAAATATAAGTAATTTGATATTGTTATACATCTAAGAAACAGTGTGCGGCTGTTTGCATTCGTAAACTGGTATTATTGAAATATTTTTTAAAGAGATGCATAGCAAAAAATCAAATTACTTGTGCCGAGAGAATGAACTGTTGTGCAATCGGGACTCGTCTTGAATACGCAATACGCCATTATCATCTTTGTTCAAAATACATTATAATTATTATTATTATTATTATTATTATTATTATTTGTTCAAAATACACTTTATTATTATTATTATTATTATTATTATTATTATTATTATTATTATTTAACAAAAGATTTCTGATTTGTGTGGCTCCACGAATGATCAAACGATATGTATTTTATTTCTTCTACTCTGTTCATTTATAAAAAAATATATTAGAATTTCAGTTTTCATGGAAACCTAAGTATGCAAATACATGTATATGCGAGGAAATAAATCTCAGGTACACGATGTGAATCTCGCGAGAAAGTGTAACTTAACGGTGTGTCTGTATTTAAAATGTTCAAGAGAGGAGCACACTGGGTAGGCGGTTTAATAATCTATCAGGATTAAAAACAGTTTTATTTTACACTGTTTTTAAGACTCATGGATGAAAATGCTCATTTCTGATTTTTGGACTGACTTTCTACAGAAAATTAGCCGTAATTTCCTGATTTCTGGAAAGAACGTCTGACTTTCTACAGAAATTTAGCCGCAATTTTCTGATTTCTGGAAATAAAGTCATTCTTAAATTCAGACAAATTAAAAACCCGATTTCTACGACATAAAAGTTCCAGGTATGTTCTCTGAATTCAGGATTTGGAGCAGACATTCCATAGAAAGTCGGCACAAAATTCTAAATTCAGACATAAATTTCCATGATTTGACATGTTTGAGTTGTGGAATAAATCATCTTCTTTTTCCAAAACCTAGACATTTAAGATCTGAATTTCAGAATTGATGAATTAAATCTTCTGATCTGCGTTAGTTGGCTTTAAGACTATTGAGCGCGACATGAGATATCCAACAATGTGGTATGTGCGACCAGCAAATGCTCAGATCAGCCTGCGCATACGCGCAGTCTGATCAGAACCTTTGCTTGTCGCTTTAATATTCTATGAATGTTAAGCTACTGACCGAACATCATTTGGTGGAGAGGCTGCACAGGCTCGTCTGAGTCTACACTTATAAACATGCCACATTGTTGGAAATCACATATATCGCGGCTTGCTGGATATGTGGTGTTAGGAGGACTAAATTGGCCATAACATGGTATTCTGGTACTCATCGCATATGCGAAAAGCCTTAAATAAACGCACATGCTGGCGAATCCAGCGCGGATAGAGGTCTGGGTTTTGGTCTGTGACTTCACCCGCGCACACGCTTTAATTGTGCGGGCAGCGAAGGCTCTGGCGAGTCTGTCCATTTGCACAGGCTCGCCTGAGCCTTCGTTGCTCGACAAAGCGATAAGTACCAAAATCCTATGTGCTGTCGTTTCATCTAATGTATGATGTTAAAGAATGACTGATTTATTGTTATCACCAGACTACGCTTTTTTTTTTTTGTTCTTTTTATAGACTCGAACTCTCATTGATCGAAGTAACCGGTTAATACTCATACCAACATACAGGAATGAAAGTTTTCAGGATTGTTCCTTAATTCGGGATTTGAGGTTGACTTGCTACAGAAATTAAGCTTCCGAAAATCCTGAATAGAGGACACTACAGTAAATCCTGTGTAAAACGGCCACTAAAAAAAGACCACAAATTGGTTTTCAAGACAAATTATCGCTTAATGCAGGTCAAAAGTATTGCAGAATGCTCCAAGGGGAGTATTCTGCAATACTTTCGACCTACATTAAGCTACCGTTTGTCATTAAGATCTTTGTTTTGTCTATTTTTAAGTGGCCGTTTTTCACAGGCTTGACTGTATCAGTATCAAAGAGTTTAAGTTGCTATATATACATTTGTATAACCATTTTTACATTTAAAGAATTAATATCTTAGGGCAAACCCCATACTGTTGGTTTAAATATTTTATGTTCTAAAGTTCAGGATTTTGAGACTTTCCAACTTCGCCCATGAATATCGACTCGGATTGTGGGACGAATGCCTTAAATTATATTCCTTACTTCGTATCAAAATATACTTTGCAGAAACGTACAAGACCAATGTCAGTGAGACTACAATGTATATTATGGTACTAAATAAGAAATATATTATCTATTTGGGTTAAAAACAATATATATCAACTAGGGAAGCGCCTGTAATACATGGGCTAAAATTTTTGTTCTAGTATTTGTGCTACTCAAGTTTCCAGCATATACGCGAATGCATCCATCATTCGCGTATATATTCGGGAAAATATGGATAATTTTATGAAGAAGGCGAGAAAAAATGAACAATATATGGCGATTTTTTTAATCCAACGATTTATTAAAATTAGATAAACAAAAAAAATACGTTAGAAATCAAGATCTAAAGTGCTATATGTAAATATCTTTATTTTACTTTATTCCATTTTGATCAACAAAATGGGTATTTTAGTGTAAATATACGTTTCTTAAGCCACATGACACTCAGAATGACTGAACTCCATAAACGTTTGATCATTCTGAATGCAAAAGGGTTAGAAAATATTGTAAATTATTTTACGTGATTTCAAACAAAAAAAACACATGTATTCATAAAAACTATGTTTTTGTGTTCTTCGAACAACAAATGCCTAGCGGGCAGCTGCAGGGAAATTCAAAGTCTAAAGCCTATACAATGCCACACAAAATTTCAAGATTATAGATATTCTCTGTAGCTGACCAGGGTCCAATGTCATAAAACTGTTTAATGCTTGAAACTCAACTGAGCATGCAATTTATCCTGCTCATTAATGTTAAGATACCAACTATTGTCGGCATTTTAACATTTATAAGCAGTATAAATACAACATATGATAGTTTTAACGCAAGAAAAGTCATTATAATTTATGGCATTTTAGTTTCTATCCATGATGATCAATTAAGTTAAGAACGAACTATTTTTATGGCCTCGTAGGACATGTTTTTGTGACTTGCATACACTGCTTAAACAGCAAAGGTATTTGCAAGCAAAATACTCTCAGATCAGACTGCTCCACTAAGAGGAGCAGTCTGATCAGGGACTTTTTGTTTACTACGATTGATTAGCCCATGTCACACCAGCACTTCGCACCTGTGTGGTGCGCTAAGAAATGTTCCGGTACTTAAAACTACAACGATGGTTGCGGTTTAGGTACGAAATAACCCACCCAACTGTATGCGCACCTGGTCAGCTACTCGAAATCAACCATGTAACATTGTATACTTGTTACCTCATAGGCTTTCAATTTTCTCTCTATACCTTAAAGACTTTCTTAAAATTTCGCCAAGTCATCTCCTTTTTGTAAATTATTTTGTTGTGTCAATAGAAACGGATCTTATTACCTATACGGACAGCGAATGTCAATGTATGACTGTACTCTTGCAGATATTTTTGTTTGATCAAAATCTACAATTTCCCTCTATGGCCCAACACACGTGAGTTTGGCATTTATCGCATATGCGCAAATGTCTCTAATATAACGCCCATGCTCGGACAAATCCAGCGGGACTACATACATGTCTAATTTTTGTCTCGAGTCTTCATCCACATCCATCCTTTGAGTGTGCGAGCAGCGAAGGCTCTGGCAAGTCTGCGCATGAGCGCAGACTCGCCTCAGCATTGGCTGATCGCATATCTGATAAGAACCAAAATCTCGTGCAAGGGCTCATCGAGGAGTCCAGAGACCGGAACGTGCATGCATTGGTACCCAGTGGTGATAGATGTTTAGCTTTGCCACGAAGCTTCATCTACCGCCATACCGAGCGTGTACGAACAGCGACTGCTCTGACGAGACTGCTGTGATTGCGCAGGCTTACTTGAACAATTACTGGTCATTTTATGACTAAAGTACTATTGACCTAAAGGAAAATGACCTTCGCTTTTCGTATATTATACAATAACAGTCCTTTACTACTGTCGTGCCAGCCAAGAGTGACAGTGACTTCATGTTTTGCTTACAAAATTATCAGAGACTTCTAATTGATAGATCACTTGTGTATTAATCCTATCCTGTAGGATAGGATTAATACACAAGTGATCTATCGATTCGCATTAGCTCGTTACTGTTTTACTTAACAATGGTAAACAAAATATTACATCACTGTCACTCTTGGCAGGCAGGACTGTAGTGACACATCGTTTTGTTATTTAATAATGTTAGCGCCCAGATATCAACTGTGCAATAAAATGTTTAAATGTATATTTTTGCCCTGCCTCTTGATTTTCCCAGAAATAGTAGACTGTCTCCAGTCGTTAAAGCATGTTTAAAATCTTAGTATGTTCTTGTGTTGGCTCCCGTTTTTACATGAGAAAATACTGAGATTTAGTCTTTTGAAAAATGTTAAATAAAATGTTTTAAGACGGGAGACAGTCTGCCATGATCGTGTTATTACTCAAACAGGAAAAGCATGTGTAAACCGAAATACTCCCAGATCAGAATGCTCCAACAGGAGCAGACTGACCAGGGACTATTTGTTTGCACTGTTCAGCGAAATGTCTATGATTGTCATGTCTGTGTTGATGCTTGTCCAGCTGCTTCAAACTCCTTGAGAAAATTCGTGTGTCTCTGAGAATTATCATCACAGTCTAATGTCACACCGATAGGCACCAATCGAAAACGCTCTTAACAATCGACGAACGCGGATCAAAAATCGCTAGAAACAGTGTTTTCGATTGCAATTTGTCGCCAGTCGGGCGACAAATGGCAATCGAAAACTCTGGTTCTAACGACTTTAGATCTACGTTCGTCGAAAGTACTAACGTTTTCGATCGATTGCCGCCTATTCGGTGCGGATATTGTCAAACATCGCTTTGCAATATTGGACTGCTGTAAAAAAAAAACAAGTTGACAATGACAGTTCATTATGATGTCGACGTCGGCAACGACAATTCGGATATGGTTTGGTATAAATCAAAGCACTACACCCCCATTGTACCCCATCCCTAACGCACACACAAAATATTAGGCCACAAGTCATTAAATATGCCACCTCATGAAATGTTGGTACTTATCGTATATGCGCAAAATGCCTACTTTAAACACCCAAGCTAATGTCCATATATCTAGCGGGACTAGGGTAAAGTCGGGTAAGTTCGGATGGTCAGCTAAATTCGGACAGCGACCTTGTTTGTTTCGTATTTTAATTATTGTAATAAAAATAAATTAAATTAGAAAACAGTGAAAATCCTAATGAGGCCGTCTCATCTGGATTTTCAGAGTTTGCAAATGTATGTCCGATTTAGCCTGCTGTCCGAAGTTACCCGACTTTGCCCTAGAGGCTTTAGTTTTGGTGTTTGAGTCTTCAGTTAAATTAATACTTTGTGAAAGCTCTGGCGAGTCTGCACTTTTTGCCTAATCTCGGCATAGCTTTCGGTGCTCGACAATGCGATAAGTACCAACATTTCATGTGCCGGTTCATTAATAAAGCCACTCAAAGGATTTTGGTACCATCCACAACATGTATATCAACTTCCATGTTGGTACATAGAATAAAGAAATTACTCGTCAGGTCTATTTGTGTAGGCCCGATCAAATATATCATATTTCCATAAGCAAAGAGCGTAGACCCTGATCGGCAGCTCTTACATGTACAAAAGCTGCCTGATTTGGGTCTGCTCTGTTGGCAAGAGCGTTTAAATGCGCCTGTATGAGGTAAAGAGTTAGTACATGCATGCACAGCTTTCTAGAAAGCATAGAAGTAGAAATCTTGGCTTGAACATGCATCTACGCCCATACTGGATACTATACTGCATGCGAGCAGCAACGGCTGTGGCGTCAATACTTAGTGCATGCGAGTAGCGAAGGTTCTGGCGACGCTTTGCTTTTATCAGGCTCACCTGTCGACAATGCGGCGAGTACCAAAATCGTATGCGGTGTCTGATCAGGGTCTTCACTGCTTGCTTACAGAATGTTCAAATTGAATTTGAATGAAAAAAAAACACCCCTAAAAGAGGAAAATGGCTAGTCTTATTGAAAAGCGTGGGAAACTCCGTCTCATCTCATATTTGAAAGAATATTCTAGATGCGTATGTAGATTTTCAAAAGTCTGTTCGTTTTTTTTTCTTCTGTCTTTTAGCCTTGTTTTTCAGTTTCTTTCAATTCCCTTTAATACAATGTTCGAAAATTGAAAGAAATGAACATTTTGAAGCCTACGTAGTTATCAATAAGATCAAAAAGTTTATGTTATTTTCACATATTTGTCCCGAGAAGAGCGTATGTTTCGCATCTTGTCAAGTATTTTAAGCCAACACATGAGATAATTATTGCGTTGACAGTGGCCCTTTAACGCTTCCGTACTTTCACTTTTTAAATCAATTAAAGAGACCGTTCATCTCAAATTAATTCTCAAATGTAGGGACTTGGGCAAGTCAAATGTGCCCTAAGTGCAGCTTTATTTAATTGAAGGGCAAGGACACAAAAAACATTGTTTTTTTTTATTATTATTTGGCGGCAAGCTTAGTCCGCGGTTTAAATCGTTTTAACATTTTTCTGCGTATTGAGAAGGAAGAGCCTCCATAAATATATGAACCAAGCTCTAAAATTACTCTCTCATTCTGACAATTCAGAAATTTTCGCGAGGGTTTTATTTTCGAGAAACTTAAAGCGAAGTTTCGCGAAAATGAAACCCTCGCGAAATTGCGAAATGACTCGACATTTTACAGGATTTCCCATTTGCGATTATTCAATATCGTAATGTCTTCGATAATAAAACCCTCGCGAAACTATTTGCGATAATAAAACCCTCGCAAAAATATTTGCGACAATAAAATCCTCGCAAAAAATTCTGAATTTATAGTAAAGAAATTTATTTGCTTTTCATATTCGCATTGAATATCATGCGCGGATCCAGAGTGGTGGGCAGGGGGGTCGGGACCCTCCCCTCCCCTCTAGAAATTCACAAGTGGCTATTGGTACGGACCCCTCCCCCTCCACGAGAAGCAATTCATTTGCTTCTCTAGGAATGTCCGTCCGTTCGGCCCTCTGTGAAATACTTTGATGCCTAAATGCGTTGTCAGGAGAGCCCTGTCGGAATTTTCTTGATACGGAGGGGCGGATTCAGGATTTCTGAAAAGGGGGTTCATGTAAAGGGGGTCGCTTTGCTAATTTATCTTATTTTTCTTGAATATCCCATGAAATGAAGTAAAAAAACGGGGTGGGCGCGGAGAGGGAGTTCCTCTGGATCCCCCACTGGGATACGCACATGTATACAGTGCAAATAACTCCCTGCGACAATGGTGTACAATGTGAACGGAAGTCGGCGGACGTCGAATTGGTTTTCCATCCGACAAACTTTAGTACAAAAGTCTGCTTCTTTGTATAAATATTACCCCAAGAAGTCTGTGGTTTGATCTTATTTATTAGTTAGGAAAGAAAATATTTATCCACAAATGTTTAAAAAGAAAGCAGTAAAGGTTTATTTATGAGTATTTATACACAAATGTTGTTTTAGATTAGCACCCACCAACGCAACAATAACGGAATGACATTTGATTTTTGTCCCGAGAAAATGATTCATCTAGACAGGTCGTGTAAGCCTCCCCGCCCCCTAAGTGGACACCGAGCTGTGCGTAGATCTAGAGCTATATAGTGTGAATATATCTTTTCGTACTTTGTGTATGAAAGCAGCGAAGGCTCCGCTCTGGTCCTGTGCTTGAACAGTTTTTAGTAGTATACTCAGAAAAACAATTTAAGGATATTTAGATTCATTTCCATCTCTAACATTTAATACAATAAAAACTAAACTAATTATGCATGCATTTCATAGTTCCTGATATATGCAATCAAAATGAATGTTTGATTTTAGTCACGCTTCAATGATTAAAGAACAGTACATGACCAAATGGTGCCACCCTCTATACTGAAAAGTCACAAGCATTCAAAAATGATTGGAACCCACTTTTATCGTTTGTATTCCATAATGGCTGGCTCCAAAATCATTGCTGGCTCTCAGTCAAAGGTATAACACCTAATTTTGAGTTTTTGTTAGTGTTTTACTTCCAATTTGTTGTTTTATTGGCTGGGGTATGCCATATCTGTGAATTTTTGTTGAAGAAGTTGTCATGTTATTAGGTGCAATTACTGATAAATGGGTGTAAACACTTGTCTTTGGTCAGAATTAGAACATAAGTAATGACCAGGTAAAGGTTGCAGCAAAAAAATGTAAACGATAATTTTTTGCTTGTGAACTTTGGGTAAAGAGGGTTGGTACATTTGATGTGGTACTGTATCGTAACCAATGACCCATAAAATTTATTTTGCACTCTGCTGAATGGCATATTGGTAGTTCTAACAGATACGAAAATGCCTTGTATGGAAATTATTTTTTCAACTGTTATATAGTCAAAAGAATTTTAATATCCTTCAATATTGATGGTATAACAACAAAATCCGTCAGCGCCGAAATTACGTCCATTTATTCGGCGCACACACACATACATATACACAAATACAAACAAGCTGTATATCAGTTAGAGGTCTAAAGTTCTAGCCTAACTGAGTGTTCAGATACACCCGTTTGCTTGTGTTTGAATACAATCTCGTGTGCCGACTCGATTAGTATCCTGGTGCTCCGTTAGCGTTGAAAAGACGTTTTTTGGTTCAAATATTGGCACACGTGCATTTTCTTTTCGGTGCTAATACCTCACCCCGCCCACGCGCGCACTCTACATCATTTGAACGCCTAAAGATGTTGGGGTTTAAGAAACTTGATCTTTTGTTTGATATTTCAATATTCAAAAAACGCGTACTAGGACATAAAGGCTAGGGTTCCCCTTCCTGTTTTACTGTAAAGAGGCGGGGCCGAGACAAGAAGATCACCCGAGTAGTTCGCTCATCCCTAGGACATCTGTCAAAGCTGCTGATACATGTACATTTAACCATAGGTCTAAGTACTTTCGACTGCAAAATGTCGCTCGTCCATCGCCATTAGATGAATTGCATTAACCTGGTGCTCCGTTGGAATAGGTTTTGAACGACAACCATCAGTGCTGTTTGAATTTAAAACGTGTCACAAATTCTTCCGACAGCCGAAACAAACGATCAGTGTCTGGCCTTTGAAAAAAGCCGTATCATTTACCATTGTGACAACAGCGTGACTAGCAACACGTCTCTCGTTGGCAGGGTGTGAAGTAACAGCGTGGACGCACCTACCTTGTCTTGATAAAGGTAACTTTAGGGACGTATTGAAGACATTGCGGTATACCATAATCTAAATATGATTATTCAGTGGTGGATCCAGAGAGGGGCTCATCGGGTTCGCTCGAACCCCAATCCCCCTGTTTTTAAATACCCTATGAAAATGAAATAACTTGGTTTCAGTGAGACCAAACTATTTCGTTTACATGGGATTATGCAGATACATGTATTTAAGAAAAATGAGATAAAATCAGCATACGAACCTGCTCTTCAGAAATCCTGGGTCCACCCCACCCCTGTTGTTATTATTCCTTTCACTGACAGAAGGTTTTGGAAGTTGATTCTGGTGTTTGGCATACCCTTAACCGTATTCCTTTCTCTCTGGGTGTGCTCAAGGGGTCAAAATGATATATATTTCAAGTGATAATCGCCCCAGTGGAAGATAATATGGAACCTTCTGTTTGTACAGTAAAACCTGTGCAAAACGGCCACTCTCAAAAAGACCAAAAATTGTTTTTCAAGACTAATTATCGCTTAATGTGAGTCAAAAGTATTGTAGAAGCATTCTGCAATACTTTCGACCTTCAGTGAGCAACCATTTGTCGTTAAGATTTTTGTTTTGGTTATTTTTGAGTGGCTGTTTTACTATTTTTTAATACATTAAATAGTTATCTGTCTTAATTTGCATACGACGGCTTGTACAGTCTTATCACGATTTTCGCCATTTGCCAACGTTGCTTTTTCGCGCGGCACTGCACATTTTTCCTACCTGTCCAGTTTCTAATGGTTTCACACCTGTCGAGTGAAATGGATAACGGAATGCAACCCGACCTATAATTACGAATAGAAAGGTGTGAACTGTTCGTCGATGTTTGTTTTTCCCAAAGATTAGGAGAGAACAGAGTACTGTTAGGGAATTACTACCCAAAGTGCAATAAAACTGGCAAGAAAAACAACGACACCCTTTTTCGATATCGGTTTACCAAAGCAAACATGTTCGTGCGAAATGTCCCACCGTCCGAATACAGTGTTTACCGTTCGACAGCTTCTGGAGTCGGCTCAGCGATCGCTCTTGCGTTTGGTGATGGTGCTAATATTGGAGATATTTTGTCATTCGCTAAAATTCGTTCGATAATGGCGTGTACCCAGGTTTGACTGCTCTTTGGAGGAGTCTGATCACGATTAACGTGGTTTGAAAGTAAGAAAGAGGGCAAAGGTCAGGAATCGATACAATCAAGCACCACACCTGACCCAGGATACCAATGGGAAAGTGACAACTTCACGATTGACATCACAAACGAGAGCCAAGAGGTCAGCCCTTTCCCAGCAGGTGACCACAAGGCATTAATAAACAGACGCGCACGAAAGCATATCAAAAACAAGACAGAAATAACATTAATGATCCACAAAAGAAGCACCGGCTAATATTTGGATCTTCCACCTCCACTTCCACAAAAATGCTCATAAACCATTAAGCTGTTATATGAGATACACATATTGTCATCATTACATTTTCTGATGTATTCACAGTTCCCACTCAACCAATAGTAACTTCCCTTTGGAAAAATGGTCAGCCATGTTGTAGGTCAAAAATCAATAGACCACATAGTGAAAAAATAGAAAATCCACTTTTTTACTTAGCATGACTATTTTTTCATGTTAAACCAAACATGTTTATTTTTGAATTCCATTTTTGCATAAATCATTGCAACTGTCACGACACAGGTATGCAGAGTTTGTTTTTTTTTGAAAAATAGGTATTTCTATTTTTTGCCTATTTGTCTTATTGATTTTTGACCATCAAGATGGCTGACCTATGCTTCAAAGGGAAGTAACTATCGGTTGAGTGGGAACTATCAATTGAACTGGACTATTATTCACTCCGTAGAAAAAGACTTCGGCTTTAATATACATGTAAGTAAGCAGGACAGACTCCGATGCGACGCTACCTTTAATCGCCTTTTTACTTGGGTCTACATTGTTATGTTCTCTGATTTGACTTTTGCAGTACAACTGCCTGATTCTCCTATGAGCATTGCTTGGAATTGGACCAAATATGCATTTGTACATTTACTATGTATTACGGAAAATGCAAATCATCCCAGTCACTTTCCTGATATTCGATTACATATATTTGTATGAAGGGTCTTGTTGATTGCAACTCTGTTATCATATGTTGTTTTACAATATTGGATATGCACAGGTCAAGACAATAAAACACTTGCTCACTTACTTATTGTTCATGGTCCAAATAGTTATCAAGATATAAGGCAAAACCACTAGAACTTAATAAGTAGGTTAAACTGGTCTTAATCCAGTAGTCAATGTCAAAAAGTTGGTTCATATGTCTGCGAAAATGGCCATCTCTTGTAAAAAAAATCATAATGTTGACACTAACGGTTGATACTGTTTTTGGGGTTTGCATTATCGCCGCTTAGTGTAAACATGGTCCTGTTTTATCTCCCGTTATTGTAAACGTTTACACTAACGGGAGCGTTTACACTAACGGATGCTACAGCGCATGGCTAGCATTCTCTTAGTATGGTAGTCAATAAGTCACGCTAAAGACGCGGCTGTGAATGTAATAAGTGCTTGTGAAACAGTATGACCCGTATAAGTCATGATTTTCGCATTATACGATATGTCCATTACGCAAAAAAAAATATTTTGGCATCCTTAATTATTACATTTTTTTCTCTCTCTGCCAATACTGCCATGGCCCACTGACACCAATTAGTACGTCAAAATGGAGGGCGATTTTATGTGATAGGTAACTTAGAAGACCTTTCATCAGCATGTCCAGTAATCGATTATAATCGATTTTATCGCCAGTTCTTTGATAATCAGTGATCCGTGTAATTAGAATGCATGTCATGACCTTGAAAGGTGAGGAAAGGAACGTGGACAAATCTACATGCCACGCAAAACGTACCTTACTGGTGCAATAGATTTTTTTTCGTAGAACTCTCTGTGAAAAAATGAGTACCAAATGCAGTTTCGTGACCCTAAGCAAGTGCCATTTCTCATTTTGTTTCGGCAACCCTCACGCCATGAATGGAATATTCTGTTAATACTACTATGCTGCAGAACCGAGACACTCTGCGAGTTTCATTGACGTTTTCACATAGTTGATTATCCCCATAGGGCATTTTTTAAAAAGTGATGATTAAAAAACAATTAGAAAAATGTGTATTGAGAGCCAACATTTTTGCTAGTGTCAAATGAAACATTCCTTTTCCTCAGTTGGTGTTTGATACATTTATACACGTTATAAAACGCAGCCCCCCCCCCCCCCCCCCCCACACACACACACAACCACCCACATTACCCACACAATGTCTTATAACCCGTTGCCTGATAGTGCCGTCCGCGCATAATCTTTGCAAACATATTTGGACCCAGATCCCAGATCAGGCCTGCTCGCTTTGACACTGAGATGGTATTCATGAAAGTTTTTTTTCGAAAACATGGATTTAACAAATCAGCAGCCGATGAAAAAAGCCTGAAACATTTCCCAGCTCGCAAAAAGTTCTAAAATATCAAAATTAATGTAGTATTTTGAGCAAAAAGGGATAAACTGTCCGAAATATGGACGCCGAAATAACTCTACGGCCCGTCAGCGATATGCCATTGAAATGGCCCAACATTGAATGCTGGCTTGGTATAGCTTTGTGATTTTTCAGGGGATCCGGACCACTATAACTAAGAAACCCTAAAGCTTTGTGATTGTTCAGGGGGTCTGGACCCCCTTTCCCACCCACCCCCTCTGTATCCGCGCATGTAATGCGTCCTTTATTTCTCGGACCCAGTGGTCCGAGTTTATTTGTAGCTCTCTTTAGTTTCTATATAATCACGCGGTCGAGTAGTCCCTGTGTGGTGAGCTCCACTCGTGGAATTTCAGCTACCTTTGTTTACCACGGACAAATCCCCTCAAACCCATTACGGCTCCTACTTTTCTCACAAGAAAAATGGGCGACTTAAGTAAAGACAATCTTTCACGCTTTTAATCAAATTTCTCATGTCTAAAACGCTCTGTTTTTGCACAAAGGTAGAAAGTACCACGAAGGAATTTCATGAAAGAAAGGCAAAAATATTATCATTTCGCATTAGTATTAGAACTGAATGTTTATTCAGTGAGGTTTTTGACAAAATATTTTACCATATACACTCGTCAAAGCTTAAATGAAGAAGCAAAACTTTTTGTGAATCTTATGTCTGACTAATACTGTAAATTCGGAAATTTTCGCGAGAATCATATTTTCGCGAATAGCGTTAAAACACATATTTTCGACGTTGAAAATTTTCATTTTCACAAAAACTTCGCAAGTTTCGCGAAAATGAAACCATCGCAAAAATTTCCGAATTTTCAGTACTATATTGTTAAAGTTTGTATTTCAGCGATGTATAAACTCAAAGCTTATAATATGCAGAAGTAAAATAATTTTTGAATCATACTAGATTTTTAAAGTTTGTATTTTGGCGATGTGTAAACTTATAATATGTAGAAGTAAAATCATGTTTGAATCATATCTCGGACTAATAAAAGATTTTTTAAAGTTTGTATTTCAGCGATGTGTAAACTCAAACTTGACTTATAATATGTAGAAGTAAAATAATTTTTGAATCATACTAGATTTTTAAAGTTTGTATTTTGGCGATGTGTAAACTTATAGTATGTAGAAGTAAAATCATGTTTCGGACTAATAATAGATTTTTAAAGTTTGTATTTCAGCGATGTGTAAGCCCAAAGCTTATAATATGTAGAAGTAAAATGATGTTTGAATCTTATCTCGGACTAATACTAGATTTTTAAAGCTGCATAGTCTGTAACTTTTGATCTTTTAATTTTTGAAATAATGTTTCTATTTTTCAAGAACACAGTAAAAAAAAACTAAAGTTCAGGTATACATTTTACCAATTTCGTAAATCTTTACAAATAATCAGTATCAAAACAACAGCATTTGTGTTAAAACTTACCTGTCTATAATTATTGGAGGGACGCAAATAATTACGAACAAGAGAAAAAACACCGGTTTTTATAAGATAATTCACTTTTCCATGCAGTTTTCAGCTATAGTGAACAGATTTATTGTGAAAACTTAACTTAATTCTGCTTTTACAAATGATTTAAAAAGAAAAGAAAATATTTCGAAAAATGTTCAAAGTTACAGACTATGCAGCTTTAAAGTTTGTATTTCAGCGATGTGTAAACTCAAAGCTTATAAGTAGAAGCAAACTAATTTTAGAATCATATCTAGGACTAATACTAGATTTTTAAAGTTTGTATTTCAGCGATGTGTAAACTCAAGCGATTTCCTCACAACCGAATAAAAGCCAGAAGCAGAGTGATTCGATGAGTTAACCCTTTTCATTTTGATGGATTTTTCCAAGCATGGACTCATCAAGTATGGCAAAGCCCATTTGGCGAAGTTTCTAAATTATGATGTATTTATGTCCGTAAAATGTTTGTTTTTATGCTAGTAAACAGTGCATACCCCGATGAAATGCCGCCTTATGCGGCATTTCATCTGGGTCGCCACTGTTTGCAAAAGTACCTGTTTACCTGTATCCAGAGTATCAGGGTACAATGAGTGGTAGAGTGCTTGACTAGAGACCGAGGGGCCGTGGGTTCGAGCCTCACTGTTTTGTGTCCTTGAGCAAGGCACATTTATCCTAGCTTAGTATTGGTTCAACCCAGGAAGATCCGTCCCTATATAACTGAAAGATTGTTGATGGGACGTAAAGAATCAAACATGATAGCATAATTTTAGGATACTGCGGAAGATCAATGAATTTATTGAACTCCCCAGAAATCGTTATCTTCAGTATTTTCCGATCAAACATGTGTACCCGTCCCGACATGTTTGAAAAAATGTTGACCGGGACGTAAAGAATTAAACCAAACAAACAAAGAGTGGTTCAGCGGTAGATCGCTTGAGACAAAGTATTTCTAGGAGAGTGGTTAAGCGGTAGAGTGCTCGACTTGAGATTGCTGGATCGCTGGTTCGAGGCTGACCAGAGGCCGCTGACTGTGTTGTGCCCTTGAAAAAGACACTTTATCCTCTGCCTAGAACTGGTTCAACCTAAAAAACCCATCCCGACATGGCTGAAAATGTTGACTGAGACGTAAAGCATCATTACAAACAAAACTTGACATTTCTGGAACATTTTGCGTGCTTAAAACAAACGTCTAACCGAGCCCCAAAACGTGGTTTGATAGAAGATCATTAAATAAGTTCATAAACCCGACCTAGAGTATCCCAAATCGTATTAGAATAAGTGGATACTTCTAACTACCAGGAGTTCGAATGATAGAGTTTTGCTGTACGTATGGCTTGTATACAAGCATGTTAGCGTTGAGGCACCATTTTAGAGTATACACACAACAATCTGTTTGGGGCGAGTTGCTTATTAATAAATATTATCCTGCTGAACCCGAATGTAACCTCTTTAGGACAAAGTGTAGATCCAGATCAGGTGGCTTCTGACGAAGCCATCTGATCGTGATCTGCACTTTGTTCCATGCAGCTCAAGAATCACACAACTGAACTGGCTGTAAAACAGAAGTGAAGGCTCTTAAGTGAGGCGACATGAGATTTCCAACAATGTGGTATGTACGACCAGCAAAGCCTCATATCAGCCTGCGCATACGCACAGTCTGATCAGAGCCATTGCTAGTTGCTTGAATCTTCTGAGTGTTAAGCTACTGACTGAACATCATTTGGCGTTACTAAGCTTAAAGGAAGGCTGCACAGACTAGTCTTAGTCTACACTTGTCAAAATGCCAAATTGTTGGATATCACATGACACGGCTCAATTATTATTTTTTCAGCATGCAGGACATGGGTTAAGTCCGAACCTTCACCTCTTACCATATTCTGTGTGTGTGTGTGTGGGGGGGGGGGGGGGGGGAGTCGCAGACACTGACTTTGCAACGTCGCACGCCTTAGTTTTGCTTGCTCGCATTTGAGTTACGCACCAAAATCTTATTTGATGCCAACTCATACTGTTTATGATTCTTTGGTGAGGTTTGGTTTTCTACTTCAACAAACACACAGGCACGCACAGTACGTGTCACCAACCATTTTAGCAAAATATATGCTTAGTATTTTATAAGTATATTTGACAGGACGATCAATCTCCTTTTTTATGGTTATTCATTCAAGACAGTATATACAAGTGTTTCAACAATTTAAAATCGAAGATTAGTATTTACGCTAAGTAATAATTACCCGTTTAATTCCACCCTTGAGGGCTGTAAAAACATTGAGTTCATAACCAAATGATGTTTTCGAAATTTTGAAAGCCTAGTGCCAACTTTTCAAAATAATATTTAACAGCAAAATAGACAAATCTTGCATATTGTTCCCTACAGTACCAATATTTTAACATTTCGACATGCGATCTCCAAAATATTATGAGACTAACTTTTGCGAGCTATATTTTAGAAACATAATGACAACGGGAAAATAAACTAATATTGTTTAGTTAATATGTTCCAAGAGGCAATATTTATTGAAAAATATTTAGGCAATTTATGAGCCTTGTCTTTGTTTCATGAAAAAATATTTGCTGCCGAAAAATCAAAATAATATTGTTTGATGAGCAAGTTTTAAGTCAAATATTTTGTCATTAATAGTTAGGATTTTGACAAATACGACCAAGTGAGGTTAAGTTCCAGTCCAGTTCACAATACCAGGTCAGTGCATCGTTCGTGCGTCTGTACGGTAAGAATGTTAACACGCCCAGGCGCACAGCACAAATCATGCATTCCGAGGGTGTGTTTCTACAGACAGCATAACGATATGTTTTACCATGTAAAACTACTTATGTCTTGATTTAATGAGAAAACATGAGCAATAGGATATGTTGTATTCCCCATGTCAAAACATGACATTTCAGCCAATCAGAAAATAGGTCTTTGAGGTTAATGTTCTTGAAGGGAATTCTACGTGTAAATAAACAACACAGAATACATACTTTATTAAGCAATTTGTAGATTTTTTAAATGCCCAAAATAGAAAGAGGAATTACATCTTAAGAAGCGACATGTCCAAAAGCAACTTTAAGTTTTATCGTGAAGGGGATCATTTATGGAATGTTCAGTCAGCTGGGTATTTCAAGAATGAAAAGATGAATGTACCATTAATGAGAATAAGAGACAATGGAAGAAGAATTTGAAGATATGCAACCATAGTACATGTAGTAATTGATGACACTCTGGTCCTGAAAAAAAAAAACAAGTTCTTTCCAGGCAACAGAGTGTAATCCATTACTGTCGTGCCAACCAAGAGTGACAGTGACGCAATACTTTGTTTACAATTGCTAAGTAAAACACTAACGTGTACATTTCACTTGAGCATACGTGAATCGATAGATCACTTGTGTATTAATCCTATCCTGTGGATAGGATTAATACACAAGTGATCTATCGATTCTATACTGACTTTAATGTTTACTGTCGTGAGTTGGCTCCCGGCACTGTTAGTTAAACAGATGACAAGGCCCAGGGCGACGACAGTAAACAATGCGCTTACAGTAAATCCCTGATTCGTAAACAAAACATGACGCCACTGTCACTCTTGGCTGGCAGGACAGTATTAGTAAACATTTACAAAAAATATATTTAAATGAAATACAAAATATCTGATAGTATACAGTAATGTTTACTCTGTTAATCATTCTCTAGAATACAGCAAACAAAGCACAATGATATAACAAGGCATGTGAATGAAAAGGATTCGACAGTACGCTTAAGCTTATAAGTCATCTCCTGAAATGGTATGATGCTCTATACAATGAGAGTTTTTTTGAATGAACAATATATATATGCAAACAAGAGAGAGAGAGAGAGAGAGAGAGAGAGAGAGAGAGAGAGAGAGAGAGAGAGAATGCCTGACATCATGTTACATGCAAATAACCATTAAGTTTAGTGAGCTCTGTCTTGAATGTGCTACCAACGCTGATTAAACCTGTCAAAACTAATTAAGAAATGTTGTACTGCTATGAATAGGGGTTTATTTTCCTGCAGCGTGGAGTCTACTATCTCGTATAGAAGTTGAATAATGGAGTATTGGCATGTTACTTCTACTGTCAGCATAAAGTGGACAGCTGAAGAAGAGATGTTGGGCGTTTTCAAAGCCACCGCATTGACAATATTCTTACAATATAAGTCTGCATTTAAAGTGCTGCATTGCATTCTGAGTGTGGCATGAAGGGTTTGAGCTAGTCAAGTATCTACATTGAAGTATTAAGGTGTTCTGAAAGATTCTTGCTTAGTTGAAATTTGAAGGCTGAGAATGAGGTCGATTCTTTGATATCATTTTGAGGTATTCCATGCTCTTATGGTAGAAGAAAAAGATTCATGAAAGAGGTTGTAGTTTGATCTGAAGTTTTTGATATGGTCAGAGTCTCTTAGTGGATAATCGTTAGTTTCGTTAATACGAGGAGGAATAAGGTTAAATAGATAACTTTGGCCAGTCCATGCAAAATGTTGTAAAAAGTTATTCCTGTGAATCTGAAGTGGTTCAAAACCAAGTTCCTGAACGAGTTTGTCTACACTACAACGATTTTTTCACTCGGAGACAATTCTTGCCGCCTCAATATAAACGGCGCACAGAAGTGTCTTTGATGCTAATGACTAGTAATGAGCAATTGTCACATTCACCCACTATATTCCAAGATTGGATGAAAATATGCAAGGTACATTTTTTCCAAGGATTTCCTAGACACTCAAAATTTAAGAGCTTTTAGAAGGTTTATCGAAGTTCATGCTTTTCATAGATGTTAACGGTGTGTTCGTCCCAGCTGCACGTTTTTGAGAAAGTAAGTAAGTTGTTTGTGCGAAGGGGTGTCATCTTTTATCACGGCACCCATAGAGATCGGAGGATAGAAGACTGAGTTTCCTTTTCGAGAAAACAACAATGACACTTCAGAAAAACATTGTGCATGGTGAAAATGTGATGTCAGAAAGTTAAAAAATAATAGATCTTGATGAACTTTCCTTTAGACTTAATCAATGTATACGGCTATTAAAATTGATTCTGATAATTTGGAACTTACACATGAAAACCTATATCTTTGGCTGCGACAAAAGACAATAAAAAGGACATCCTAACGCAAATAGAAAATGACTTCGATGTTCTTAATTCAGCAATCGACGTTAGGATGTAACTGAAATATTAAGCAAAAGAAACTCATGACAAGATTAAAGAGTTAAACACAGCATGAAATTATCAGCTTTATCAAAAGGAATGGACACACTACTTTTAGCAGCCTAAGCACAAATGGAAACGATTTGTACAATCAACTTAAATTTATAGAACCAAACAGGGAATATCCTGAACAGCATTCACAATGGAAGAAAGTAATGGAGGTAAAAACACTACTTCAAATTATGTTTACAGTCTTGCAGGTGAGGGTGCAGATGGCAGCATTATAAAACCAACTGACAAAGTGATTGAAAATGCATCAGAGATGAATAATTATTTTCATAAAAGGAGTCATTTTACAAATTTTGAGAAAACAATGGATCAGCAGAAAGAGGTGCTTGTACAGACGTTTGTTGTAAAATAGAAATACTCCATGGCAGAAGAGGTGACTTCAAAGGAAACACCAACGATTTTGAAAGAAAAGAAGCAGAGATGGTAAACAAATTTGAAATGCAAAGCAAATATTTCAGTTGCTTCTAAGAGACTGCTGAAAAATAAGAAGTGGAAAAAAGTCTCCTATTCTTGGGAAACAGAGATATAAGACAGGAAACTGTCGAAACAGGAATCCAGGTTTTCTATAGGGGAAGAAAATGATGCTAACAAAAAATAAAGAAAGCAAGCATTCTAAGCTTATGAGATGAGGAATAAGCCCCAATTCTGGCTAGGGTATGTATGGTCAATGAAGAATCGTAAGAAACTGTTTGTTACAAAGCTAGTTTATTACAAACGTTATAAAATACACAACACGTAGAAGAAAATAGGAAAAGATGAAGAAACAAAAAGAACAAGAAAGAAGTCTGAAGGACAGCTATATCCACTGATGCAGAATCCCATGCCCTTGAAGTCTGACCTTGACTTTGCATAACTGAGTCATGGATTCTGCACACCAACTCACTGAGAGGAACATTTGAGTGATGTTTAAAGAAAATCTAACAAATGGTTGAGGAAATTTAAAGGACACAAAAATTCAAGGGTATATCCAATGACCTTGAAGTGTGACCTTGAGTCTGCATAGCTGAGTCATTGGTTCTACACACCACCTCACTGAGAGGAAGGTTTGGATGCAGTTTAATGAAACTTTTTCAAAGGGTTCAGGAGATCCGGAGTTGACTGAAACTGGAGGGTAAATCACATGACCTTGAAGTGTGACTTTGACCTTGAGTCTTCAGTCATAGGTTCTGCACATCGTCTCACTGAGAGAAAAATTAGGGTGTAGTTAAATGAAAATTGACCAAAGGGTTCAGGAGATATGGAGCGGATATGAAATTCAAGGGTAAAGCACTTGGCCTTGACCTGTGTCCTTGCTGCTAGGTAGCTGGGTCATGTGCTCTATACACCATCTCACTTAGAGAATTATTTGAGTGAAGTTTAATGAAAATCCTTCAAAGGGTTCAGGAGATATGGAGTGGACACGAATTGAGGAGGAAATCCCTTGACTTTGAAGTATTACCTTGACCTTGAGTCTGTGTAGCAGTGTAATGGATTCTGTGCATCGTCTAACTAAGAGGAACATTTAGGTAAAATTTACTGAACATCGCTTAAAGGGTTCTGGAGATATGGAGCGGACATGAAATTATAGAACAAATCCCTTGACCTACACCTGTGACCTTGAGTCTACGTAGCTAGCCTATGTTCTCTGCACACCGATGTACTTAGAGGAACATTTGAGTGAATTTTAATGAAAATCGTTCAAAGGATTCAGGAGATATGGAGCGCCTACGGAATTAAAGGGTAAATCACATGACATTGAAGTGTGACCTTGACCTTGGGCTGTGTAGCCAAGTCAAAGGTTCTGCACATCGTCTCACTGAGAGTAACATTTGGGTAAAGATTAATGAAAATCGTTCAAAGAACTCAGGAAATATGGAACAGACACGAATTGAAGGGTAAATCGTATGACCTTTACCAGTGACCTTGCAACTAGATAGCTGAGTCATGTGCTCTGCACATTGTCTTCCTAAGAGAAACATTTGGGTAACGTTTAATGAAAATCGTTCTAAGGGTTAAGGAGATATGGAGCGGACATGAAATTCAAGGATAAATCCCTTGACCTGTGACCTTGAGTTTAGGTGGCTGGGTCATGTCCTCTGCACACCTTCTCACTGAGAGAAACATTTGAGTGAAGTTTAATGAAACTCGTTCAAAAGGTTCAGGAGATATGGAGCCGACATGAAAGACTAAGGTGTTACAGACGGAATGACAGACGAAGGACATTCCTATGGCCCCCCTTCTGCTTCGGGGCAGGGGATTAAAAAGTAAAGCACATGAAACAAAACGGAGAAGTAAACATTCAAGGGGATGAATATAGATGAAAGTGTCACGATTCAAACAGAGGCACTAGACAATACAGAAATGTCATTCAGCCTAAAGAAATCTAAAGGAGAGAGGATGATGATGATGATGATGATGATGATGATGATGATGATGATGATGATGATGATAATGAAGATGGTGATGACGATCTCAGTTTCTTGTCATCATAGAACAACAAACTTGGTATCAAATTGATGCTAAATAATTGCCTTTTTGTATTAAGTTTAATATGCAAATAAAATGACTTGAATATTTATGAAAAGGATATTGTGCCCATGGAAATATTAAAGCTACAGAAATCTTATGTTGGTTCTTCATCCATGTTCCATGCCTGCCATGATATTTTCTTGCCATTGTCCACAGATGCAGAAACAGCATCCCACCCAATAAAAACAAGGTATTCGAACTCAGAGAATGGGATGTGTCGCCTGGCAAAACAGAAGTCAAACAAGGCAAATTTGTGGAATTTATATCCCTGGTGAAGGGTTATTTTAGAGAAAATTATAAATCACAAAACATAAATCCCATTTCTCCAACCCCCCATGTTAACCTGGGGTATCATACAGATAAAAGTTAAAAGCCTATCAACTAGTTTTCAGTGGTAAGTGTAATAAAAAATAAATTTATCTGTACAATGTCAATATCTGACTTCAACCTGACCCAGAGGTCAGGGGTGTGTAAGGTCAGTGTTTGCTTCTATGTAAGTCTATACTTCTTTCCCCTTAATTTGATATGCAACATGACCACATTCAGAATTTATTTTTTTACCTTTTAATCCAACCCACAGGTTGAGGGTGTGTGTATGGAGGAAATATGTGCTTGCATGGTGTTCTATGCTCCATTCCCCTTAATTTGAAATTCAACATGACCATGTTCTGAAAAAGTTGAATTTCGACCTGGGGGTGGGGGATCTGCAGGTTAAATATTTGCTACCATCTTGCTGCATCCATGATTCCCTTTAATTTTATATGCAACATGATCATGTTCTGAAAAATGGGAGGGCGGGGTAATGCGGGCAAAACAAAATATGCATGTTGCTGCATTTGTTATTCCATTAAATGTGTTATGCAACTTGATCATGTTCTGAGAAAGTTGAATTTTGACCTTTTGACCCCCAGGGTCGGGTGGGGCAGGTGAGGGGGGGGGAAGTCTGCAAGCAAAATATTTGCTACCATGTTGCTGCATTCGTGATCCGTTTGAATTTGATATGCAACATTACCATGTTCTGAAAAAGTTGAATTTGACCCCATCCCCAGGGTCGGGGGTCTGTGGGTGGGGGTCTGTGGGCAAAATATTCGCTGCCATGTTGCTGCATTCGTGATTCCCATTTTTTTTATATGCAACATGACCATGTTCTGAAAAGGTTGAATTTTGACATTTTGACCCCATTCCCAGGGTCGCAGGGTGGGGGTCTGCAGGAAAAATATTTGCCACCACGTTGCTGCATTCGTGATTCCCTTTAATCTGATATGCAACATGCTCATGTTCTGAATTTTGACTCCATCCCCCAGGGTCAGGTCTGCAGGCAAAGTATTTGCTACCATGTTGCTGCATTCGTGATCCCCTTTAATTTAATATGCAACATGACCATGTTCTGAAAAAAGATGAATTTTGACCTTCTGACCCCCGGGTCCGGGGTATGGGGCGGGATCAGCTGGCAAAATATTAAATGCCATGTTGCCATTTAGTTGCTTTCCCCCCTTGACCAAAGATGCACTTTTGACAATGAAATGTCACTATATATATACACAACACATGTAAAGGGCATCCTGGGTCAAGGGGAAAGCACCTAAAAATAAACTAAAAGACATGATTTTCAACTTTTTGTTGGCAAACGTCATATTTTTTTGCAGATTTCGTTTGCATGCCCAGAAAGAAAACAGAACATTTTGGGGTTTAAAGAGCAGTTCTATCCTTAATATTTCAGCACTTTTACTCTTTGAAAAATAGCAATACATACACTCATAGCTTAGTCCAAACGGTACCTAGTTTAAAGACAAAAAATAAGAGGTGGGGGCAGAGACTGCATTTTTTCATGAATATGTAAATGCTTAGTTGCCTTTAACTTAATTTTGATGTGTAGTATGTTCATTTTACTGTTGAACCATGCCAATTTGGAAAAAAACATTTGGGCAATTTGAAAATTTGGTGTTTGTTATCATGCAAATTTAGGAAATGTTGTTTTATCATTAGAACTCCTTTACAGACAGAATATGTCTTTGGTTTGGTAATAATAAGATGCTAACAATTTTTATCCAACAATTTTTATCTCATAGCGGTATGAAAATGCCAAAATGGGACAGTCCATAGGGACATTTTTAGGGGAAAGTGTGCATTCGCCAAGCCTAGTTGTTACCCTTAATACTAATCCAATGAAAAGTTGCTGTAAATTGTCACCACTTTATATAATTCCATAGATACAACAAGTATAAATTCATATTTAGAAAGCGACACTGTTTTTTCTCGGAAAATATTTCGACGGTGCTTTACTTTTGACGCTGCATATATTTGTAACTAGATTGACTCTTCCTATCAAGGTGACATATAGGTCCAATCGGCCTGGTGCTTAATAATTGTAAAGTTTAATATTGTATTGTATCATGTATGCACATGTCACTATAATAAACTCATTACTTACTTACAGCTAGCAGCCTCAAACTTGGTCAGTATAAGATTATGAGTAGATCACCTGGTGATTTTTTCAAAAAGTATTTTATTTTTTCGAGTAAGTGACCTTTACACATTTGGACAAGTCCATTTTTGTTTTAGGGCTATTTAGGAGATGCTTTTCAGTTTTATCCAAATTTTAATTGAACATTCTGCAAGCAAAATGTGGAGATCCTGATCAGACGCCACATTCTGTTTGTCTATGTCCATAAAAAGCATGCCAGGCTTAAATAAGTTAGTACATGGCATTATACCACTCCCAGACGGGCCATCATATTACACAATAAATTATGGATGTCCCGTTATAGAGTATGAGCCTTGGATAACTTTGCACTTGATCAACAAAGGCTCAGATCACAGCCTGTGTGAATGCATGTTGATAATCACTTTTATAGTTCACTCTACAGTAAAACATGTGTTAACACTTTCGCTGCCAAGCACCTCAAAAAACCAATACCTCAGTGCCAAGCATGTTTAAAGGACTCCTAAACATTGAGGGTATATGGGTTCAACAAAGAGTATCTCCAGAATCATTCAACCTAGTATCACTGTGAAACTTTCACAGAATGTTGCTAATATTTAAAACTTATATTTGAACCAATAATAAAAAAGATAGTCACGTGACCTTTTGCGGCCATTTTTGAAGCCATATTGAAAATATGTAAAATGCCTATAAACAACTATTTCATATAAAAAATAGATAAAACATCCATCTACATCAAATATCAAACATCAGGATTTATTCTGGTATATTGTTTCATCAGAAATAAATCAAAACATAACAGTTGAATGGCTTAATGCGTCTTATATGTCATCCCCATGGACATGTTTTCGATATTTTTTTTTCCGTGAAATCTAATGACCAAACATTTTTGTAACGTCCATTCTTGTACAGAAAATTGCGTATATCTCCATATATGATATTATTATGTCCCCTGAACATTTTGAAATAAAGAACAAAAGATTTGCGTCCCTTATAAAATAGACAGCTATCAACTGTGCATTTAAATTGCGAATGTAGTCACGTTTGGCAGGGAACGGTTAATTCGACTACAGTTGCTTTTGGCAGCGAAAGTGTTAAATGGCCATTCAAAAATAGACAAAACAAAGATCTTAATGACAAATGGTAGTTTAATGAAGGTTGAAAGTATTGCAGAATGCGCTCCTTGGAGCATTCTGCCATACTTTTGACCTGCATTAAGCGATAATTGGTCTTGAAAACAAATTTTTGGTCTTTATGAGAGTGGCTGTTTACTGTAACTAAACTGTTATGATTGGAGTTAGTCTCTGTAGCTGAGCTGAACAGTTTGACCCCGACCTGGTGGGGAACCCAGAAGAAAGGTTTTCTGGCAACAAAGCTCATATAATTAGGGATCACAGGTAGGGGTTTTCATGTTAGATTGAAGACATAGATCCAACTGTGATGCTAGGCCCGAGGTTAAAAAAAAAATCATGCTCAACTCAGCTGAGCATGAAATTTCAACTGCTCATAAAAATAAAATGCCGACAAATGAAGATGTTTCTTGCTCTCAGATGTTAGTATCATGCTAATGAATGTTAAAATGCCAACAATTGTTGAGCATGGAAAAAGTTTTATAACCTCAGGGGCCTGATCTGAATTCAAACTGTTTGACACTCTAATGGTATTCCTGAAAGATTTTTTTTAAATAATCAATTTGTAAAAATCTGCAGAAAACCAAATGGCATATAAAATTACCCAGCATACAAGGGGGTAAAAGCCCACAAATGGGGCTGGACACTATGCTATTGCAAAAACACAAAGGTTCAAAATGAGAATCTCATATGCTTGTACTCTGTGTATCATAAAAAGTCCCAAAAGTAGATTGGACTCTTTGTTATTTGCAGAGGTATTAAGGTTTGAAAATGAAATCTAGTCCCTTGGTGCTGTCTGTGGCACTGCATCATTTAAGTGCCAAAATGAAATTGGGCACTTAGTGTATTTGCAGAGATGTGAAGATTCAAAAACGACATATGAGCCGTGACATGAGATTCTCGACGATGTGGTTTGTGCGACCAGCAAAGCCTCAGATCAGCTTGGGCATGTGCAGTCTGATCAGAACCTTTGCTAATCGCTAAAATATTATATGAGTGTTAAGCTACTGACCCAACATCATTTTGGGTTTCTAAGCTTAATAGGAGGTTGCATTGGCTCATCTGAGTCGTGACATGAGATTTCCAACAATGTGGTATGTGCGACCTGCAAAGCCTCAGATCAACCAGCGCATGCGCACAGTCTGATCAGAGACTTTCCTAGTCACTTGAATATTCTATGAGTGTTAAGCTACTGGCCAAACATCATCTTGAGTTTCTAAGCTTAATAGGAGGCTGCACTGGCTCATCTGAGTTGTGACATGAGATTTCCATCAATGTGGTATGTGCCACCAGCAAAGCCTCAGATCAGCCTGTGCATGCACACAGTCTGATCAGAGCCTTTGCTAGTGAGTTGAATATTCTATGACTGTTAAGCTACTAGCCCAACATCATTTTGAGTTTCTAAGCTTAATAGGAGGTTGCACTGGCTCATCCAAGTCGTGACATGAGATTTCCAACAATGTGGTATAAGCAACCAGCAAAGCCTCATATCAGCCTGCGCATGCGCACAGTTTGATCAGAGCCTTTGCTAGTGACTTTAACATTCTATAACTGTTAAGCAACTGACCAAACATCATTTTGAGTTTCTAAGCTTAATAGGAGGCTGCACTGGCTCATCTGAGGCGTGACATGAGATTTCCAACAATGTGGTATAAGCAACTAGTAAAGCATCAGATCAGCCTGAGCATGCGGGCAGTCTGATCAGAGCCTTTGCTAGTGATTTGAATATTCTATGAGCGTTAAGCTACTGCCCAAACATCATTTTGAGTTTCTAAGCTTAATAGGAGGCTGCACTGGCTCATCTGAGTCTACACTTGTCAAAATACCACATTGTTGGTAATCACATGCCACAGCTCAATAATTGTCTCATTGCACTTTGTGTCATTAAAGTCCCATTCTAATGCACTTGCAAATGCAACGCGACGTCTGATTGGATAACATCAAAAATTTGCTACAGTATATCCTGCGATATACTGTCGCAAACCCGACGTCATTACGTAACGTCGTTTTTCATTGGTTGACAAATGAATATATGCAGCTGGCAAGTGGTTTTATGCAGCTGGCTGCCGCTAAACGTAGGCACAACAAAGTACATTTTTACTGTCTTTTTGAAGGGAAAATGTTAATAGTGCATTTGAATGGGGATAACCATATTCAAAATTTTCATTTGGGGAGGTATATTGTCGGATATATGTTCGGAAATCACGTTTTACGGCTCCGCTTATGCATCACGGTAAAACTAAATTTCCGACCATATATCCGACTATATATCTCCCCAAATGAAAATTTTGAATACAGTTATCCCCTAAAAATGAGACTGGGAACTTTGTTATTTGCAAATATCATGGTATGGTTCTGTGGTAGTCCTGAGATCTCTCCAGGTAGGTGGTAATCCTCCTAAATAATGCTTTCCACACTTCACACATGGTGCAGAAAATAAGGTCCTGTAACTTTGAAACCAATGCTGCAAAAACCAAAGAAAAAATTAGATGTGAGGTAAAGCTACTTTAACCCTTATAGCGCCAAGAATTATTATTGTCTCATTGCACTTTGTGTCATTAAAGTCCCAAAATGAGACTGGGCACTCTATCATTTGCATATATCATGGTATGGTTCTGTGGTAGTCCTGAGATCTCTCCAGGTGGGTGGCAATCCTCCTAAATAATGCTTTCCACACTTCACACATGGTGCAGAAAATAATGTCCTGTAACTTTGAAACCAATGCTGCAAAAAAACAACAAAAGAATTCATTAGATGTGAGGTAAAGCTACTTTAGGTATTACAGTGAAGTCCCTTTTATGAAGCTGTGTTTGGCATCCATAGAACCGGGCCATGTTATAAGTAAATTATGCTATAGTGGGAGAATTTTACAAAGGAATTATAGGATAATGACCATTTCATGGTCATCATCCTATAATTCCTTAGTAAAATTGCATGGTCATTTTCCTCTAATTCCTTTGTAAAACTCAATGGTGAAACATCTTTGCAGTCTGAAACGTGTCTGACCTCAGATCCAGTGGTTGCGAGTCTGATCCCTGCCCAATCCCATACTTTCATGAAGACTGATCATGAAATAATTTCTACGGCTGTTATCCTCCCTTCCACTGATTCCAGAAGGGTTGTTGTCAGTTACAAGTGACAGTATTTGCATGAAGTACTGGTTAACTGCTTATTCAAGTTTGCCTACGAAAAAAAGTGTGGCTAGGTGAGGTGACGGTCCCAACATGACCGTAGCTGTTGACTGGGACATTAAGCATCAAACCAAACAAAACAACATGACTGTGTTTCATCCAGATCCATGTTATATGAAGTGTGTCATAAAGGAACAGCATTGTATAAGTACTGTATAAACTTGGTACAGAGACCGATTCCAAAACTAAAACCTGTCAAATATGAAGTACACCCTTTGTTTTAATGTCAACATACTTAGATCCAATAAAATATAAACTTAATTGCACAAATTCAAAATTTGACCCTTTAACCCCACCTAGCTCTGAGTAATGGGGCAGGTAGAAATGTAGGGTAATAGTGGTTATCAGCTATATGTAGACTGTTTACTTACTATAAAAGAATGTAGAGCCAGCACTGAATTATGGGGCAAGTAGGAATTTTGGGTAATTACTATTAGTTACAATTTGTAGACTTTACTTACTATAAAAGAATGTAGAGCCAGCTCTTAGTTATATGGAAGGTAGAAATTTAGGGTAATAGTGGTTATTGGTTGTAATATATAGACTGTTTTATACTAACTATAAAAGAATGTAAAGCCAGCTCTGAGTTATGGGGCAGGTAGAAATTTAGGGTAATAGTGGTTATCCCATGTAATATGTAGACTGTTTTATACTTACTATAAAAGAATGTAGAGCCAGCTCTAAGTTATTGAGCATGTAGAAATTTAGGGTAATAGTGGTTATCCCATGTAATATGTAGACTGTTTTATACTTACTATAAAAGAATGTAGAGCCAGCTCTAAGTTATTGAGCATGTAGAAATTTAGGGTAATAGTGGTTATCAGTTGTAATATGTAGACTGTTTTATACTTACTATAAAAGAATGTAGAGCCAGCTCTAAGTTATTGAGCATGTAGAAATTTAGGGTAATAGTGGTTATCAGTTGTAATATGTGGACTGTTTTATACTTACTATAAACGAATGTAGAGCCAGCTCTGAGTTATGGGGTAGGTAAAAATGTAGGGTAGCTGCAGTTGCACTCTCGGTTACCTATAAAACAAATTAATTTCACATTATTGTACATAATATGGGAGAATGCTCTTATAATTGTACACCAACCCCTTTTTGAGTTGTGAACACCATATCAACTTCTGATTTTCAGAAAGTGGTTTACAAATTTTTTGGGAAACGTTATGACTATCAATACAACGTTGCCTACATAGTGACAAAATTATAAAGTTTTTACAGCAGAAATGAGATGGTAGGGGCCTGATACATTGACTTGATTGTATTGATTCCTGATTTTTGCACCCTTACTTACTTTCAAAGTAATCTTTATGTCATATGATAAATAGAATCTAATATTCATGCTCTAGTATTATTGAATTCATTAAACTTGTTGCGAAAAAGAGATAAAATGCTCGGCAAGCCTTGCATTTTATCTCTTTTCCCCAACTTGTTTAATAAATTCAATAAAACATGAGCAATCATGTACGATCCTCTATTCAAGGGGCATTGACATTATGTTACAGCTGTAAAACTGCCAATTTATTTCCCTGATATATACTCCCAGTCGTCGACTAGGTCAGGAGAGCAGTTAATGGGATTTTTACAGTTTTATACAGAGAGAGTCAAAGGCCTGTGCTCTATTTAATCCTTTATGTACTAATGGATGCTGCTTTCCAGTTTGATACAATAAACTTGGGATAACCAATGTATCAAAGGCCATAATTTCAAAACAAATATTGTATTTCTTTTTCTGAAGATTAAATTTGTTTTAGCGAACAGGGCAGACCCTGATGAAATGTCACAAATACCTATCTCACCAGAACCTTCACTGCTAGCAGACAATATGGAAAATGGTGAAGGCCCAGATCAAACTTCTAGCCTCAATCATGGATACCTATGCATGAAAGGTAGACTTTAACCCTTAAAGCACCACCCATAATTTGCAGCAGATGACAATTTAAAATTTTGCCGCTTTTTCAAAAATAACAATTATGTTCTTAAAAGGGTATCCTTTGGAAGCAAAGACTGCATCAAAGAACTGAAACTAGAGTGTGCATATATCCTGGGCCAGACTAGCTAGTTTCTGCCATTTAGGCTTCATCAGTGACCCTCTAATAGTTTCAAAGTTCCACAAAGAAACCCATGATCCCAAAGGACAAGAAAATAAAATCTACACTATAGTGAAGGACAGGGAGACATTCTACCGCCACCACACAGTCCCAGTCACAAGCTGTTGTGAAGTCAAATATGTTCTTAAAAGGGTATCCTTTGGAAGCAAAGACTGCATCAAAGAACTGAAACTAGAGTGTGCATATTTCCTGGGCCAGACAAATCAGGCTTGATGTTTCATGAGAATCGTCTGCTTGCAGACTATTCTCATGAAATATCATTCCTTAAGTTATTTCTTTCGAAAAAAAGGAAAAATGTCTCAAAATATGTTGTCTGCTGCAGCCGTGATTGGCGCTTTCAGGATTAATATACCTGATAAATACCATCATCTCATTGATTGGCCCAATAAACCTTTTCCCGCCATTCACAAATTTTGTCATCTGCTCTCTCGCCTACTTATGTAGTTAAGTACCCTATATGGCAAACATTATGGAGGACCCAGATCAGACTCCTCCCTTAGGAGCAGTCTAATCAGGGTTCATAGTGTTTGCTTCCATGATAAGTTAATCTGGAGTGCATGCTAATATATGCAGCAGATTAATAAGCAGACAACATCACAGACAATCCCCATAAAATATCATGCCTTATTTGTTATTTTTGAAAAAGCAGCAAAATTTGAAATTGTCATCTGCTGCAAAAAATAGGAGGCGCTTTAAGGGTTAAGAGTTAAAGAAATTACAAACTCATATCTGCCATCATTTTTTCCAAAGTTTGCTGATAATCAATTTAACCTACACTACAAATTTTACCTTAAATATTTAATTTTATCATATGACCTCGCATCTGGGTGTGAAATAACACCATGCAATAAAATTGATAAACCACTTGTGGTTTATTGATTTACGGGATACGTTATGACGTCCATAACAACGCTGCGTACATAATGCCAAAATTATAACGTTTACAGCAGAAATATGATTTCAAAATAATCTTAATTTCATATGATAAATAGAATCTAACATTCGTGCCCTTATATTATTGAATTTATTTAACTCGTAGCGGGAAAATAGATAAAATGCTCGGCAAGCCTCGCATTTATCTCTTTTCCTCAACTCATTTAGTAAATTCAATAAAACATGAGCACTCATGTAAGATCCTCTATGCATCCAAATTTTGAAAATACCAAGTAAATGGGACATAAGTTGTTGTTTTTTCCCTAGGAGGTCAGCTATACACAATAAATTTACCTTTCTGAACACTTCATATCTTGACTTGGTCCAAAGCTCAAGCTGAAAGTAAAATAAAATATGTACAGCCAGTGTGTTTTGTGTGGTATCCGATATAAAAGTTTGAAAATTGGACACCTTGGGATTCGATTATCAATCAGTCACTCAAACAAACTTTCTATACTGCAATGTTTTGCTTCCAATGTCAAATATGTTGAGTGTGCATTTTGTTTGTTTGTTTGTTTTGTAGCTTTACGTCCCAAGTCAACAGCTAAGGTCATGGCGGGATGGTCAGTTTTTCCTGGGCAAGCTTGAACAAGCGATTAGCCAGTACTTTGTGCATATTTTCTCTTGTAACTGACGACAACCCTTCTTGAATGATTCAGCGGAAGGGAGGAGAATGACTGTAGAAATAATTTCATGATCAATCTCCACAAAAGTATGGGACCAGGCTGGGATCAAACTCCCAACCCCTGGATTTGCAGTCAGACTCACATCTGTAGCCAGACATGTTATCGACTGCGCTACACGGCCCAGTTAGAGTGTGCATTTTAGAAATTCATTGAGACAAGGACTTATTTTCTTTTGTTCTGTGCTCCATTTTAAAACATGCAGTGGGAATTCATTAAATTAGACTCATCCTACCTATGACTATTCAGGGAGAAAATGAGAAATATATGAAGGAAAATTATCTGAGTTAATTACTAACAATAATTTAGCCAGTGCATGAGATTTCCAACAATGTGGTATGTGCGACCAGCGAAGCCTCAGATCAGCCTGTGCATATGCGCAGCCTGATCAGAGCCTTTGCTAGTCGCTTGAGTATTCTATGATTGTTAAGCTACTGACTGAACACCATTTGGAGTTTCTAAGCTTAATAGGAGACTGCAGGGGGCTTATCTGAGTCTACACATGTCAAAATGACACATTGTTGGAAATCTCATGCACTGGCTCAAATACATTATTAATCAAGAAACAAGGCAAGTACAGTGTATTGCTATTGGAATCAATCTAGCAATGGAAACGTCATACATAAGGATGCTGTCAAATTTCCCAATTGTAGTCAAAACGCAGCAAATTTACCAATTCCATGGGCCCTGGCCCCATTCCCAGAAAGGGGTGTGAGAGCCTGGCCTGATTCTGCCTAAATTTACTGGTGAAACCTTGGATTTTTTTTTTAGAATTTTTTTATGCATTTTGAAAGGCATTTCTGTCAGAAAAAAAAATAATTAAAAATAAATATAGTGTGCCTACCCTACCTAAATTTTCAGACCTGTTACCCGAAACACGCTTATTCTTTTATTTGGCCTCACAATACCTTTGTTTCATCTGGGTTTTCTTCCATAAATCCTCGCACATTCACCCATTCAATCATAGTTCCTCTGAGGGCTATCTGGGCCTTCAACACTCGACCTAGAGTTATCTACAAAGGAGAACACAATCTTAAATTCTTATCCTTTATAAGCCTAGCGTCCTTTTTATGGGACATAGACAAAACATGCAGACCCAGATCAAATTCCCCATTATGCGGCGTCTGATCTGCATATTCATCATTTGCTTACAGAATGGCCTATCAAAATTTGGGATAGTCCGCTCAACATCCCTTAAATTGAAAATGGGCTCAACCTACTGTTAAGGGCAGGAAAGTCCATTTGGATTAAATTGGTTAACTCTTTGCATGCTGAGTAATTTTTCATTCAACAATGCCAGGTTTTAAACAGGATATGAGTGAATTTTTTTTTTGGCATTTTTCGTCCACTGATATTCTAAATTTATGCTACCTACCTACCCATCTTTATCTCTTTGCATGCTGGGTAATTTTCATGGTTTTATTGTCGTCTGCTGACTTTTTTCAAAATTATTTTTTACAAAATATTCTATCAGGAACACTATCAGAGCGTCAAACAGATCAGATCCAGATCAGGACCGACATTCTGTTGGTCCTGATGTAGATCCAAACTGTTTGAAAAGGTTGTCAGCAGATGACAAAAGTGGCAGCTAGGAAGGAAAAAGTTAAAGCTATACAATGTGATTTTACCACCTCTCACATAATTGCATATAAATTTGTAAATAGGAAGAGGATAAACTAATTAACCCTTAAAGGGCCAAGAAAAAAATGCATCTGAAAATGTCGTCTGCTGAAGTCATCTGCTGCAAATAATTGCCTAACATTACTGACTAATTAAGTATAGAAGCAAACAGTGTGGAACCAGAACAGACTGCTCCTATAGGAGCAGTCTGATCTGGGTACAAACTGTTTGTCATAGAGGCTTCTTAAACATTTCAGCAGACGAGAAAAGCAGACATTTTTGTTGCGATTGGCATATTAAGGGTTAAGAATGATACCTGACCTCGGTGTAAAAAGTGAAAATATCAATGAAAAGATTCAAACCAGGGGTTCATTAGTATTATGAATATGCAAAAATATTGCTACCTATCCATCTTTTAAACCTCCCAATAGGACGAGGTAAACCAAATATTTTTTAAGCATGGCCTAAAGGAAGCAAGTTTTTGGTTTGGTATGATTCTTTATGTACCAGTCAACAGCTATGGTCATGTTGGGACGGTCAGTTCACCTAAACACACTTTTTTCCTTGGCAAGCTTGACTAGGCATTAACCAGTACTTTGTACACATACTTTCGCTAGTAAATGACAACAAATGATTTCATGATCAATCTCCACGAAAGTATGGGACCAGACTGTGATCGAACTCACGACCCCTGGATCAGCAGTCAGACATGTATCTGCAGTCAGACTAGTTACTGACTGCACTACGCGGCCCGGTAAAGGAAGGAAGTTAACTTGGCTTAAACAGTATTTTATTTTATCAATCACTATCTAAAATTACATAAGTACAATATCATAGAAGTAGGATCTGACAGTAAGCCGTGAGGCTTATTTTGGTCATTTCTAGGAAGTTAAGCTCTTCATTACTATCACGAATATGGAAAATAAATTCCTACCTACCAAGTACCCATCTTTTAAAACTTCCAGTAGGATTAGGCAAACCAAATATTTTCAAGTCTGGCCTAAAGGAAGGAAGTTGTGAATATGAAAAAAAATCCTACTTACCTACCCTTCTTTTAAACCTCCCAGTTGGCCTGATTAGGCAAACCATCTATTTTTAAGCAGGACTTAAAGTAAGAGTCTGTAACGAAAATTTAATTTTCTTATTTCTCAACCAAAACATATGTTGTGGGTACCCAAAAGAACTGTCTCAATGAGACGGTTCTTTTGAGCACCCAAAACATATGTTAAAACTGATGGGTAAGAAAATATTTACAATTTTACGCTGAAAATTTTTGTTTATCTAAACCTATGTTTAAGCATGGCCTAAAGGAAGGAAACAAATGTCTTCCTCACCTGCAGAACAGCAAAACTCCCCAGTGGACTTGTGACAGAGATCGTCATATCAATGGCCTTCTGTGATAATCTGGCTATCAAACTCACCTGTAGAACAGCAAAACTCCCCAGTGTCCTTGTGACAGAGATCGTCATATCAATGGCCTTCTGCGATAATCTGGCTATCAAACTCACCTGCAGAACAGCAAAACTTCCCAGTGGCCTTGTGACAGAGATCGTCATATCAATGGCCCTCTGTGATAATCTGGCTATCAAACTCACCTGTAGAGCAGCAAAACTCCCCAGTGGTCGTGTGACAGAGATTGTCATATCAATGGCCTTCTGCGATAATCTGGCTATCAAACTCACCTGTAGAACAGCAAAACTCCCCATTCAGTGGTCTTGTGACAGAGATCGTCATATCAATGGCCTTCTGTGATAATCTGGCTATCAAACTCACCTGTAGAACAGCAAAACTCCCCAGTGGTCTTGTGACAGAGATCGTCATATCAATGGCCTTCTGTGATAATCTGGCTATCAAACTCACCTGTAGAACAGCAAAACTCCCAAGTGGTCTTGTGACAGAGATTGACATATCAATGGCCTTCTGTGATAATCTGGCTATCAAACTCACCTGTGGAACTGCAAAACTCCCCAGTGGTCTTGTGACAGAGATTGACATATCAATGGCCTTCTGTGATAATCTGGCTATCAAACTCACCTGCAGAACAGCAAAACTCCCCAATGGTCTTGTGACAGAGATCTTCATATCAATGGCCTTCTGTGATAATCTGGCTATCAAACTCACATGCAGAACAGCAAAACTTCCTAATGGTCTTGTGACAGAGATCGTCATATCAATGGCCTTCTGTGTTAATCTGGCTATCAAACTCACCTGTGGAACTGCAAAACTCCCCAGTGGTCTTGTGACAGAGATCGTCATATCAATGGCCTTCTGTGATAATCTGGCTATCAAACTCACCTGTAGAACAGCAAAACTCCCCAGTGGCCTTGTGACAGAGATCGTCATATCAATGGCCTTCTGTGATAATCTGGCTATCAAACTCACCTGTAGAACAGCAAAACTCCCCAGTGGTCTTGTGACAGAGATCGTCATATCAATGGCCTTCTGTGATAATCTGGCTATCAAACTCACCTGCAGAACAGCAAAATTCCCCAGTGGTCTTGTGACAGAGATCGTCATATCAATGGCCTTCTGTGAAAATCTGGCTATCCAACTCACCTGTAGAACAGCAAAACTCCCCAGTGGTCTTGTGACAGAGATCGTCATATAAATGGCCTTCTGTGATAATCTGGCTATCGAACTCACCTGTAGAACAGCAAAACTCCCCAGTGGTCTTGTGACAGAGATCGTCATATCAATGGCCTTCTGTGATAATCTGGCTATCAAACTCACCTGTGGAACTGCAAAACTCCCCAGTGGTCTTGTGACAGAGATTGACATATCAATGGCCTTCTGTGATAATCTGGCTATCAAACTCACCTGTGGAACTGCAAAACTCCCCAGTGGTCTTGTGACAGAGATCGTCATATCAATGGCCTTCTGTGATAATCTGGCTATCAAACTCACCTGTAGAACAGCAAAACTCCCTAGTGGTCTTGTGACAGAGATTGTCATATCAATGGCCTTCTGTGATAATCTGGCTATCAAACTCACCTGTAGAACTGCAAAACTCCCCAGTGGTTTTGTGACAGAGATTGACATATCAATGGCCTTCTGTGATAATCTGGCTATCAAACTCACCTGTAGAACAGCAAAACTTCCCACTGGTCTTGTGACAGAGATCGTCATATCAATGGCCTTCTGTGATAATCTGGCTATCAAACTCACCTGTGGAACTGCAAAACTCCCCAGTGGTCTTGTGACAGAGATTGACATATCAATGGCCTTCTGTGATAATCTGGCTATCAAACTCACCTGTGGAACTGCAAAACTCCCCAGTGGTCCTTGTGACAGAGATCGTCATATAAATGGCCTTCTGTGATAATCTGGCTATCAAACTCACCTGTAGAACAGCAAAACTCCCCAGTGGTCTTGTGACAGAGATTGACATATCAATGGCCTTCTGTGATAATCTGGCTATCAAACTCACCTGTGGAACTGCAAAACTCCCCAGTGGTCTTGTGACAGAGATCGTCATATCAATGGCCTTCTGTGATAATCTGGCTATCAAACTCACCTGTAGAACAGCAAAACTCCCAGTGGTCTTGTGGCAGAGATTGACATATCAATGGCCTTCTGTGATAATCTGGCTATCAAACTCACCTGTAGAACAGCAAAACTCCCCAGTGGTCTTGTGACAGAGATCGTCATATCAATGGCCTTCTGTGATAATCTGGCTATCAAACTCACCTGTAGAACAGCAAAACTCCCCAGTGGTCTTGTGACAGAGATCGACATATCAATGGCCTTCTGTGATAATCTGGCTATCAAACTATCAACAACACTGCAAAAACGCAATAAATAGCAAATTATTTTCAACAAGCAAATTCAGCAAGGAATTGATATTTCCTGCAGAATTTATTTTTTTTCATTGAAATTAAGTCAATTTAAGAGCAATAACTCCTGTATATCTAAGGAAATTCTAATAAGTATTCATTTGCAAAGCCCAAATTCATTTATATTTAGGCAATCAAAGGGCAATAACTTCTCTAAACTAATGACATCCTCATGAAACCTTCCTAGAACTATTGCTTGCTAATAAAAAATCATTGAAATTTAGGCAATCAAAGGGCAATAACTCCTCTATAACAGATGACACCCTGATGAAACTTCATGTTCATAACCACATCATGGTCATATATGTTCAGTATATGTTTCATTAAATTCCATCCATTGGTTACTTAGTTCTGGCAAAGGACGGAAAAAATCATTGAAAATTAGACAAACAAAGGGAAATAACTCTACTCTACCTGATGGTCATATATATTCAGAATAAGTTTCATGAAATTCTATCAATCGGTTACCTAGTTTTGACTGAGGACGGAAAATATAATTGAAATTTAGGCAACCAAAGGGCAATAACTCTACTATAACTGATGACACCCTGATAAAACTTCATATGCATAACCTCACCATAGTCATATATATTCCATATAAGTTTCATGAAATTCCATCCATAGAGCAAATGCTCTATTTTCAATAATATTTTCAAAAGTATTCAAAACTTAACTTAAATTTTTCTTGAATTTTTTCAATGCTGTCTAAAAATAGAAAATGATGTCATGATCTAAAAATAGCCTATGAAGTAAAGGGTTAATTAGATTATTTATTCTTATTCAGTTTGTAGCTAGTTCCATCCCCTGAAATGATCTCACTTTCATGTTTCTCAATTATTTGTTTAAACAATTCTATCAATTGCCTCTTTCGAACTGATAGGTAATACAGCCTGCTTGTTTCACCAGGACTAGCCTACTAGGCCTGTTTTCTTCGTGCAAAACAATTAATTATGCACAAATATGTCTTTGTTGACAAAAATTGTGTAAAAAAACAACCGCTAGCGGTTTATCAATCTTAATACATGGCAGACTCAACATCATGCGATACAATCATTTTTTAAACAAGCTTTACAAGGTATATGCTTTTGTGTGCAGGAGAAGAAAGCATTGACAAGATACTGCATATGCACAACCTCATGCATGGATCCAGAGAGGTGACCGGTGGTCAGGACCCTACTGGAAAATCAAAAGTAACTATAGGTCACCTTAGAATTACTGGCATGGACCCCTTTCCAGAAGCCATGAGACTCAAGGGGGTCCCTGTTAAACTGATGAATGAATAAAAAACTGCCAGAACTTTATCCACTGTGGTCATACCACTACGGCAATTTGGGTCTCGTCACTTAGTTTGGTGTTAAGGTAACTTTCTCATCATGTTCAATTTCTTAATTTAATCACAAATAAACGTGCCAAAATGCTTGGGTTCCCATTGATTTTTGTTCATCAAATTCACATTGTACCTTTTAGCTTTAAAATTATATGAAAACTTTGATGTCTAGGTATGAAATAACTTATGACGGTTTCGTCATCGTGGATAATTAATCAATGACAAAACTGTAAAATTATGACTAAACAGTAATTGGCAATTTTTAATATAACCGTAAAAAACCTATTTAAAATCTGATTTTATCTCAGTTTTGGCAAGAAAACACAGAGGTTGTTAATTAGAGGATGCAATCTCGAAGCAAACATATTCAAAAGTTCTCATTTTTGTCAGCCTTTTAACTGAAGGTAATTTTACTATAACACCGGAGTGGGTGACGAGACCCAAATTGCCGTAGTGGTATGACTACAGTGTTATCGGTTGGACTAGAACGGCACATGAGGCTCATCCAAGCCTTTGCCTGTTGCCTAAATGCAATATGTGCTCAAATCATATGAGCTGTCTCAGTTGTTCATACGTTGGCCAAGATTTGCAAATACATTACTGTAAATTTTGAAATTTTCACAAGAATTTTATTTTCCTGAAAAGCGTTAAAAGACGTGATTAGGGCATGATTTACCTCCATTATTAAACGACAGGGTGATTTTGCCATTTCGCGAGGGTGTTATTTTCACAAAACTTCGCATCAGCAAAGTTTCGTGAAAATAAAACCCTCGCGAAAAATTTACAAATTTACAGTACACTTACTTTGGATGTGTGGCATGCCCCGTGGGTGGGGCCCTCTTCAATCTTTTACCCTGCATCATATACGGTATAGGCATAGGACGCTTGATCTTGACATGGGGATCCAGCACAGCAACAGCATGGCCAGCAAGCTCTGATATCTAAGACAGAGAAGATCTTACATGCACAGGTTTAGATAAACAAAACTTTTCAGCGTAAAATTGTAAATATTTTCTTAACCATCAGTTTTAACATATGTTTTGGGTGCTCAAAAGAACCGTCTCATTGAGACGGTTCTTTTGAGTACCCACAACATATGTTTTGGTTGAGAAATAAGAAAATTAAGTTTTCGTTACACACTCTTAACTTAAGTACTGTACATGGGTGCTCATGTAATATTGAAGTTATTAACAAGTCAGGAAAAACCATAATATGTGATGCTGTGCTGAACATCTTATCGCTTTTTCTCATCCAATATAATGAATTTGATAATACAACAGTGGAGCCAAAACCTGACATGCATAAACATAATTGAGCCGTGACATGAGATTTCCAACAATGTTGTATGTGCAACCAGCAAAGGCTCAGATCAGCCTGTGCATATGTGCAGTCTAATCATAGCCTTAGCTAGTCGCTTGAATATTCTATAACTGTTAAACTACTGCCCGAACATCATTTTGAGTTTCTAAGCTTAAAAGGAGGCAGTACAAGCTCGTCTGATTCTATACTTGTCAAAATGCCACATTGTTGGAAATCACATGTTACTGCTCAATTATGTAATTCACCCAATATTTAACCTATTGTGTTCTTATGGGTACGTCCTTCTGGTTTGATACAACAAACTTGAGATGATTCATTGTACATATCCATGGGTGAAAGTTCAAAATTCCAAAATCCTGAACTTTCGAAATTTCAATCTTAAAACTTGCAGTATGCCCACTAAATATCCAGAATTTCAAGTTTAAAAGGTCAGTTGCCCATAGACAGACTGAAATATAAATCAGAGTCGCTAATATAATCTCCTTAATTAAGCATTTTGAGGATGACTTTCCATGGAAAGTCATCCTCAAAATCCTGAAAACTTTCACCCATGCATATCAAGTGATCACAGGTTATAATTTCCAAATTATATTGTATTCCTTTCTCTGAAGATTGTCTTACCAAATAGTGACAGGGCTCTCAGACTCACACCCCTTTTTGGGAATGGGGCTTGGGCCCATGGAATAGGAAAAAGCCTTTAGCAGCCTTTTGACTAAAACTGGGAAATTTGACATTGTCGTTATGTATGAGGTTTCCATTGCTGGATTGACTCCAATAATTAAACTGCTATAATGAATGTTAATTAGTGTACTATGAGAAAAGGGATAGAAAGAAGCAATTGTGATTGTATTTTATTATTCTGTGAAATTGTAAATATGTAACAATATGTACTGTATTTGTATTGTATGAAATAAAGATTGAGAACAAAAAATAAAAAAAATAAAAATGTTTTCGTCAAATTTGGATTTTTTTGGTTGAATTGGGAAATAAACATACTTTTTGGCATTGGGAATGGGGCCAAGTTTCGGCCCGAAAATTGGATGATCCAGAGCCCTGAGTGACCTTGATGAAATTCTGCATCATGTGTCAATTCATCTGTGTCTTTACTGTTTGTCAAGTGCACGCTAAGTTGTTACAAATATACAAAGGCTTAAATCACAGGTTTCAGTGTTAAATTGTAAATATTTTCTTACCCATAATTTTTAGCATATGATTAGGGTGCTCAAAAGAACCATCTCATTGAGACGGTTCTTTTGAGTACCCACAACGTATGTTTTGGTTATTTTTCTGTTACGCACTCTTAACTAAAGTCCTGTTAAATGCTTACTTTTTTTAACAGAGTGTTTTCTTTATACATTGTACATGTATGTATTTTGGGAAAAGTTCTTTACTAATTTGGGAAAAATTACTATCTCTCATGTGAATATGTTCAGGCCTTTTGTTAAGAATGCATAACAAAAAACTTAATTTTCTTATTTCTCAACCAAAATGTATGTTGTGGGTACTCGAAAGAAGCTGGATTTATCCTGTCAGCACATTAACCTTAAGGCAGACCTTAAAAAATGTTGGTTTGCCGTGTTCCTACCTTCCCTCACCCAAAACAGGCCCTACCCAAAAAACTGTATTGCCTTTCTGAGAATCTTTTTTTTTTATTATTCTCTAAATACTGTTAACAATTACTTCTTTAAAGTCATTAAAAGCTTTATTTTAATTGAAGAAAGGTTACAGAGACTGTTATTATATGCATTCATGAAGGTCATAAAATCATGCTGAATTTCTAAAATAAAAAAAAAAGACCTACCTATATACACCTACCCAAACAGAAATTGATGGGTAGGAGCATGGCAAACAAATATATTTTTAAGGATGGCCTGAAAAACAAATATCAAATGTAGTGGATACATGTGTATCCAAATACTTTTATTCAAAAATTGATACATGTACTTTGACTTTGAAACATGATTACCATTAAAATTCGTACAACCAGCAAAATTTAAAATTACCTTGTTTGACCATTTATAGGCTTGCAGAATCTGTGAGTAGACTGGAGTTTTATCAATCGCTGGATCAATACTCAGATAAATACTGTTAGGTGGAGCAGACGACACTGGCTGCAGTGACGAACAAATTTTCTCAAGGTCACTGAAAACAGAATTGGACAAACCTTTAGTCTGGATATTTGAATACAGCTCAGGGTTTGAAAAATCCACAGGTCCACTGGTATTTACCATTTTTATATAATTTATGATCCCCTGGGGGTGCTTGAACTTTTTACCAGTGATTTGACATACATCTATAAGTGTCCCCTGGCACAGTGCAGTGCATATTCTTCCAACGCATAAGTAAACAATTTACTACAAAAGCTTAAATATGTTCAACATATATTAAATTTTCTGTTCGTAAACAAATATTCAATACTATTCACATCATGTGTGAGAATTTCAGATCAATACCCGAGGTATTATGCAAAATATAGCTTATTTGATTTGAAAGGGTCAAAATCGAAAGTCACAAAAATTGAAATTTAGGCTCATGTCTACGTTTCATTGAGGCAATGCTGAACAAAGAAAAAGATCATTTGTAACATGAAATTCACGGTGGGTCAGACTTCAGACTCAATGAGCACCCTAGAATAAAACTTTCATTGTTGGGTCAGCGCCTGAAGTTTGTCTTTGGCTGGGTCCACTGTGGCTTAACTGTTTTCTCTTTACATGTAGCTTTGACTGTCTGTGAGTTGAGAGTCCTTTTCTTTTTTTTTCATCCCAGTATGTTTATAAATTTGATTGTTCACCTTGACGATACATTGGATATCATAAACCTCCATGCCAGCTTACAATTTTTCCTGGTTTGACAACAGCAGAATCTAGGGCAAATATTTGGCAGTAAAATTGACTTAAGCCCTCAGTGACTTCGGCTGAGCATTCTAAGGCGAAAGTTCAGTTGTTGTTGATTCATTGTTTTTTTGTTGTCCCCATTGTTTTGTGGGGATTATGTTTGGTCCTTGTTTTGTTGTGAATTAATTAGTTTACTTTCTAATTTTGCAATCATCTCTCTGGGGAGGAGAGAGCTGCTTGCTTTACTTTAATTGTATTTAAGTGTGGTTTGACTGTTAGTGTTCTGTGTCTCTTCCTCATGGTGCCATGGGTTAGTCTGCAGTGAGTGATTGTCACTTTGCTCTGTTCAATTTTAAAAACTCATGCTGTAAGTACCTTCTGCAGGGCTCTGCTGTAAGCTATATATATATAACAGAATAAATGTTAAATACCATGGTCATCCTGTTACTCTGATCAAAATTCAATCGAGCACATATGCACTATCTAAATACTTGTTGCGAACTTGGATTGGGTTGACCACCAAGCATGCAGTCTGTTGCAATATATACATTAATGTTATAGCCAATCTTTTTATAATGAGAAATTATTTTAATAAACTGTGATGAAAAATTATTTGAGCCAACAATCTTCTTCAATTTATACAAAGTCACCATAGATTGCATAGAACCAGTAATTTTATTTGGGATTTTGGGAAGCTACCTTTTCCTGCAAATTTGGGAAAATATATAATAAAAAATGAGAAAATAAGTACTAAAATACATGAAATCGGGAAAATAAAGACCATTTTTGGATTGGGAAGGACTCCCATATAAGGCGTTAAAAATGGCCAAATAAAATCACAGAACTCAGGTTCGGAAAGTCCTTGAGGCAAGAGAGATTTAAGTCCAACTTGGAATTTAGATATCAAATCATAGTATCTTCTAGACCCAAATTTAATGTGGAGAAAAAAAACACACATCACAAACTAGATTGTTAATCTGACGAATATTTTATAAGTTTTTTTTTTTTTTTTTTTCAGTTTCTCCATCTTTATTTTATATATTACATATACAGAGCATATTATTACAAATTTACAATTTCACAACATAATGAAATACAATCATGCTTGCTACTTTCTCTCCCTTTTCTCTTCGTACACTAGTTTTCATTATATATAAACATATAACATATATAAAGGAAGGCAGTATTGTATAGCTAAATTCAGAACTGTATCTATAGATGGAGATTTTTTTTATCATTATTCTTACTGCTTTATGTGCAAGCCTTCCCAATCCGTAAAACTGGCAAAATTAAACAAGCAAAATATAAAAAATACTTAAATTGTGGGCATCTGTCTTCTAAGCAAATACACTTATATGTTTGTGTTAATTATTAAAGTGGGTATTTTTTTTATCATGACTATTATTTTAAGGTAATATTCTTTTTTTTTTTAATTTTTTAAATCCGGCTTCCTATTAAAGGTTTGTGCATCTATACATCTAATATATGGCTTAGTTTTGACCACTTGCATTGGAATTTTTCATGCTTATTATGAAGTCTTGAAATATACTTTTCAGTTTGATATTTTCTTCTTAGATAGCTGAGAAAGGTTTCTAATGTAATATAATTGGTTATAAATTTTGTTTTATAAATGAAATACCTGGCTAATATAAGTAAGTGATTAAGTAGTTTATTTTCTTTGTTTTTAAACAATAAAACTGTTTTAATTGTCAAGTCAATATTTTATAAGTTTGTGCTACTTTAAACCAGCAAGTATAATATTTCTAACATTATTACTTTGTTACAGCAATTTATATTCGCCTATATACTGTTTACAAGAAGGCACTTCCAGTCTAAACAAAACATCACACGAGACAATTAAATTAAGCTAAAATTTTAATTGAATAAAGGAACAGAACATCCACTGAAAGTAACCGATTTAAGAATTTTCATATTGATTCTCATATTTCTGTTGTATATCGACCAATTAACCAATATTTTGATTAACCGTGCCAGCCCTAATCACGGCCATGGGTTTTCGACATTCCGGAAACTGATTGTAGATCAACCAACGGCCCAGTCGATACTTAAATTATTCCTTTCTGTCGGAATCATCTTGTCATCGGCACTGGAACTGGACTGGGATTTTGATAAAGAGCTGAAACTGTACATGTATACCTGAAATCATTATTGACCGCAAGCAAAGACTGCTGGAATGTATTCAGGAGGGCTTTTTCATTTCCTTGTGAAACCGCAAACCCGTCTCCTAAATTGTCAAAAACTTTTCCAACGCTGGTTCGAAGTTTTTGCGTAAGGCTGATTGCTTGGATGATGTTCTCTGTTTGATTATGGTGTTCACCCATTCTGTGTTTAATGACAAATCCTACAGACGCTCATCCATGGGCTGCTCTGTGATCGGTGACCCTAAAATGCGTAAAGGACTCCTTTTCGCGCAAAGGACTCCTTTTCGCGAAAAGGAGTTTTATTTTTGCGAAAAGGACTTTTATTTTTTCTGAAAAAGATTCTTAGGGTTCTGTATGTTGAATAATATACCAAAAACTGTTTTACGAGATAAATTTATCAATAATTGTCTCATAAATAGTTTTAGTAATGATATTAGACGGAACTGACATTTAAACAAGATATATCTGTAGTGTAGCGAACGAAAAGGACCTAGATATTTATGCGAAAAACGGCAGAACTTTATAAAGTATGAGAATGCGTAAAGGACTTACATTTCTAAATTATATGTGTGCCTGCTAATTTTAATGGAAAAAGTTGTCGAAAACTGGATGTTGGAGACAACTTAACCTAAATATGCAGATTGCGAAAAGGACTTGAATCCGATTCGCGCATTTGAGAATTTTTATTTTATTACGAAAAGGACATCGTGTGTGTGTGTGTGTGTGTGTGTGTGTGTGTGTGTGTGCGTGTGCGTGTGCTTTTGTATTAACAAGTTGATATTTATTTTTAGCGACAATCATAAGGGTACGAGGTTACAATTCAGATCTGCCTGTTCCAATATCCAGGACCTTTATGTATAACGGCGGCTTCGCAGGGCCTTCGCTGTCCGTATACACAAAGCTTTAAATATCGGGCATAGGTCTACTATGACATCGCGCAGCATGTTTTTTTTAACTAGCACTAAATATTAGAAGGTATTTTGAACGACTCATTTCAAAATAAGTCAGCATGCGACAAAACAAGATGCAAATTTTTAGTCATTTAAGTAGCAAGTAGCAAAGGCTCAGATGAGACTGCATGATGAGACACTAGACTGGACCGTCCAGGCTAGTGTCTCATCATGCAGTTTCTAAATTAAAGGACCAAACCCGCTGATGTGAGCTGGTACTGTTTTAAAATGTTTTAATCAATTATAAACCTGAAGTTTATTACATTGCAATTGCCGAATTTTCTTTAATGAGAATGTACCTCTTTTTAATTATTCAAATTTTACACTGTCACACAATGTTAATTTCTTATTACAGCTAAATCCAATCACAATTCATCATTGATTAGGTATCAAATACTATTTTTCACACCATACCAATCACTAGCACGTGGCTGTAAAGCGGCTTTATGTACACAAAACCCACATCATGAGAAAACATGTATTCAGGGGTTAGCTACACTATAAGGAGAAATTCATCATGCTCAGTTACAAAGACTAGGTTTCAATTTGAATTATGCGCATAAAAAATAAGTTATTATAGATTTTAGAGAGTGAATAACAAATGCGCTGATCAGACTGATTGGATGCTCAGATCGGTCAATACCTTTATTGTTTGCATGCAACAAAACCAGATTGTATGTTTTTCGATGGCTATTTGCGATGATAAGTTTGCAATGTGCTTTTCCTGTTAGTTAACACCAAAAGAGGTGGCTGCATAGTTGCCATCCATTTTGGATGTTCATTTAGATACACTTTCATACTAAGACAACGCTACGGTGCAAAGGCTAACATTTATCTATTACAATACAGCTCATAGGTTTAATACATCAAGATCAAGCTTTAATATTTATGATTGAAAACATGCTGTGGATGCTTAAAAGGATCGCCTCAGCGAGACGGTTCTTTCGAGCACCTAAAACATATGTTGAAATTGATTGATGGAAACATTTTTCCGCTTTTCGAAAATCAATTTTCTTATTATTATAAACCAGCAAAACGCGATTCTATTGGCGGCCCCTTTAAATTGTTAACTGTTATACACAATCATAGCGATTGAGAAGAAATTCAACTGTACTACGGGAGATTTTGGTTATATCTCATATGCGCCAAAGCCTCCTACTGATGTATTTGTGTGGGTTATATGTCTAGATTTTGGTCCGAGTCCTGGTCCGCATACGTATCAGAGGAGCGAAGGCTCTTCTTGGCCTGCGACGTTGAGCAGGTTCGTCATAGTCTTTGTTGCTCTACTATATATGCCAACCGTATCAATATCTCGATGTGCTTATGCTTCATTTTCGCAAAATGCTAACCTATTAAGATAATTTATAAATGATTAAGCAAGTGCATGAGATTTCCAACAGTGTAGTTTGTGCGACTAGCAAAGCCTCAGATCAGCCTGCGCATAAGCGCAGTCTGATCAGAGCCTTTGCAAGTCGCTTGAGTATTCTATGATTGTTAAGCTACTGACTGAACACCATTTGAAGTTTCTAAGCTTAAAAGGAGGCTGCAGAGGCTCGTCCGAGTCTGCACATGTCAAATGCCACATTGTTGGAAATCTCATGCCACGGCTCATTATAACTCAGGGACTTGAGTAATTTATTACCAGGCATTATAAATCGTCCAAAGTCTAGGCTCTTTTCGTGACCGTAATATATGAAGATCAAGTCCTTTACGCATAAGCGAAAAACGAGGTCCTTTTTTTTAACGGAATAAAACTCCTTTACGCGGAATTGAGTCCTTTTCAAATTCATTTTTATGGTGCAATTGTCTCAAATACTCAATTTTCGACATCTGGAGATTTGATTTATTCAGACAATACTAATTTCTACTGCATTCCTTAAAAATAATAGCATGCCGCAAACGGATATGGCTATTCAAACATAGTCTCATACGGTATCGACAGTCCTTTTCGCAAGGCTATATATAATGTATCGCACACAGGTGCCTTTTCGGATTATATTTTTGAACACTAGATACCTACTTGCTTACTATTATTCAAAGCAAACAAATAATTAATTAATTAAATAAATAGATGAGAAAAAATTAGATCAGATACAAAGTCCTTTTCTTAATAATGAAACTCCTTTTCGCAAGTCATTTTTCTGCCAATTCCCGTGAAATATAGTTTCAAAAACGATTTCTACTGCATATATTGATAGATTAATATCGTTTAACTTCAGTTTTATAATATTAAATTTCAAACATAGTCTCAATAAATAGTTTTAGCCATAATAAAAGTCCTTTTCGCAAAAATAAAACTCCTTTTCGCGAAAAGGAGTCCTTTGCGCGAAAAGGAGTCCTTTACGCATTTTAGGGTCACCCCTCTGTGATTAAGATCTTCTAAAGCTGCTTCTTAAGCGCTTAAGAAAACAAAAATAAACAGTCGATTAAATGCGTTATCAATAAATTTGGTGCTTTCCTAGTGATAAAAAGGATTCCGCCTACAAATACAAGCTGTTCTGAGCTTCAAAAATATCCATTTTTTTACATTTTATCATTTATTATTATTACTTTATTTGATATAAGCGACAAAATGGCAGCTTGCTTGAGATTTACATCTCTTTTATCAAAAATTCGATTTTTATACAATGTTCAGCTGCGATGTAGGTTTCTTTTTTATATTAACAAATCACAGAAGCTTTTTTATTCCTAAAAATACCAGATGACAGAAAACCCTGTTTGATAAATTCTGCGACAGGATGGTTGTAAAATTTAAGAACGATTGTTCACATTTTCGTGTAGCACATTAATTCGTAAAACTGTGACAGTCTGATTTTGGGTCACTGGACATTTCGGCCCATAACAATTTCGGCCCATAACCAAATCGGCCTATATGATTTCGGCCCACAGGTATAATGATGTATAATTGGCATGTTTGTCTATAATTGGTGTGGGAGCGCAGTGGCTCAGTGGTAGAGTGCTTGACTCGAGACCGAAGGGTAGCGGGTTCGAGCCTCACCGGCGTCACTGCGTTGTGGTCCTTGAGCAAGACACATTTATCCTAGCTTAGTACTGGTTAAACCCAGGAAGAACCGTCCCGCATAACTGAAAGATTGTTGAGTGGACGTAAAGAATCAAATCAAACAAACAAAAAAAATCTATAATTGGTGTAATTTATAGATCGGCTTATCTATACCTGTTATACCTGTTGGCCACACCCTAAAGTGCAGCCTAGGGGTTAAGCGAATCTGTAATTAACCACACAAACATAGAATGGTTCGTTTTAATTGATTAGGAGTTTGTATGTAAGAGAAGAGTTCATCACATAGGCAACAGGCAGCCAAGGCTCAGACGAGCCTGCGCATTTGTGCACTCTAGCCAGAGCGTTTCCTGCTGGCATATGAAACTTAAGCAATTCTTTCTTAAACCAATTATTAAGTTTTACTCACTGAACAAGATGTATTTGAGGGAGTGGACAGGGGGGTACCCAATCCCCGCTTCCCTCCCCCTTTCACCCCACTTCCCTCCCCCTCTTCCCCCACTTCCCTCCCCCTCCAACCCCACTTCCCTCCCCCTGTCAGATTTTTCCCTCCCCCTGATAAAATTTTGTTCTTGTTCATGAACTTAAGCGTAGCCAAGAACCAAAATTAATTCTAAAAATAGCTTACCAAAGACCCATCTGCATTTTCAGGGGACAAATAGTTAAACATACTTTAGTTTGTTTGTTTTTATGCTTAACCCTACTTGAATCAGCGGAAGGGAAGAGAATGACCGTAGAATTTATTTCAAGATCAAATCTCCACTAAAGTATGGGACCAGGCCGAGATCAAACTCTCAGCCCCTGTATCTGCAGTCAGACATGCATCTGCAATCCGACACGTTTTCGTCTGCGCTGCGCGACCCCTTAAAAGTACTGTCACATGAGATGAATGTCTCTTCTGGAGTGAGCAAAGTAAACAGTATTTACGCGTATATTAGGCCAAAACACTTCTTGTTTTCGGTTACCCTAACGACCCTTATATTTTGGGGCCTCCTTTTAATGCCCCCAAAGGAACTTTGGAAGGCATATAGTAATTGCACTGTCCGTCCGTCCGTCAGTCCGTCCGTCCGTCCCGCTTCGTGTCCGGTTCATATCTCCTTTATTCTTTGAGGTAGGAATTCCAATTTTGGTATGTGGATACATCTTGAGATGGCGGAGTGTCGCGTACCATTTTCGTGTCACTGTGACCTTGATCTCTGACCTAGTTTTGAGAATAATCTAATCCGGAGCATATCTCTTATATTCGTTGAGGTAGGAATTCCAAATTTGGTGTTTATAAGCATCTTGGGATGGCCGAGTGTCACATACCATTATCTGGTCACTTTGACCTTGACCTATGACCTAGATTTAATAATTATTGTGTCCAGAGCATATCTCTTATATTATTTGAGATAGGAATCCCAAATTTAGTGTGCTGATGCATCTTGAGATGGTGGAGTGTCATGTACCATTTACTGGTCACTTTGACCTTGACCTCTGACCGTGTTTTTAGAATAATCATGTCCGGAGCATATCTCTTATATTATTGAAGGTAGAAATCCCAACTTTAGTGTGTGGATGCCACTTTGGGTTGCGGAGTTTCACATACCATTTAGGTCACTTTGACCTTGACATCTGACCTCTGAGTTTGTATAATATTCGTGTCCAGAACATATCTCTTTTATTATTTTAGGTAAGAATCCCAAAGTTGGTGTGTTAATGCATCTTGGAATGGCGGATTGTCCCATTTCATTTTTTCATTTTACTGTGACCTTGACCTCTGACCTAGTTTCTAGAATCGGCATTGAGTCTGGTTCATAACTTCTATATTCTTTGAGGTGGGAGTTCCAAATTTGGTGTGTGAATGCATCTTCGGATGGCCAAGTGTTGCATACCAGTTTTGGGTCAATGTGACCTTGACCTCTGACCACGTTTTAGAATAATCATGTTTGGAGCATTTTTCTATATTATTTGAGCTAGGAATCCCAAATTTGATGTGTGGTTGCATTTTGGAATGGCAGAGTGTCATGTATCAGTTTTGTGACCTTGACTTAATTTCTACAATAATCGTGTCAGGAGCATATCTCATATATTATTTAAGGGAGGAATCCCAAATTTGCTGTTTGGTTACATCTTTGGATGCTAATGTGTCGCATACAGACACCATTTTTAGGTCACTGTGATCTTGACCTACAACCTAGTTTCTAGAATAATTGTGTCTGGAGCATTTCTCCTATATTATTTAATGTAGGAATCCTAAATTCGGGGTGTTGATTCCTCTTGGGATGGCGGAGTGGTGCATACCATTTTGGGTCACTTTGACCTTGACATTGACTTCTAGCCTCATTCCTAGGTTTTTCGTGTCTGGAGCCTATTATCTCCTATATTACAGCTAACTTTCCTCAAATGTGTCTTATGCTAGACCAATTCCTTGGGGGCATTCGTCACGTGTTTGTGACATTTTTTGTTTGTAAATATTTTTGGTTATTCAGTATTCTAATTTTTAAGGATTTTTTTTTACTTTTTTTCATGCAAATTTCAAAATTAACCTTTTCGATTTTTTCATGAACATCAGAGCCAAGGTGTCAAATACTTTGGATCCAGATCAGGACCAGTAGAATCAAGATCAGGACAGGCACTCTGTCGGTGCTGACCTGGGTCCAAACTGCTTGCAAGGTTATCAGCAGGAGACAAGAAAATAAAGAAAACTTGTTCAGTCAGATCCGGGAGATTTCCTGATCTTGTAAAAAGTTGTATTTTATACTTCATTTCAGGGAGTCTCCCTGTACAATAAGAGATGGTTTGAGTCGGGAAGACATTATAACATAAACATAAGCGCCAAGGAGCTTTTGAAACTTCATGAAACATTTTCACATGTGTGGAAAAAGGGAATGACTTTCCTCTGCATTTAAGTCTCAATACATTTTCTTTTTCTTGCAAATATCACTGTAGAATGCGTGATACATCGATAATGTGAAAAATCAAAACACTAGCATAAATTTTCCAAGCTTTGCGATATGCGTGATATTAAACTTTCGGGTCTGTCAAACAATCATTGAATAATTGTTTCTCAAACACTGACAATTCTATATCAAAATGCGAACTATCGAACATAGCACAACTCATGTTGTGTTTTAACTTTTTATCAGTTTACAGAAGTAAATTTGGGCCTTTGCACAATTAGGCTAATCGGTTCCTTAAAAAAGTAGATTTAAAGCCTTTTATATTAGTTGGATTTGTTTCTGTCACTGAGTGACAAGATCTATCATTCACCTAAAGAAAACCTATCCTGATAATCTCGTTTTCTCGGTAATCTCTGTTCTTTGAACGACAGTAAAAATCAAGCTGAAATCCTACTGGCGCCATACATTACGTGGGTCGTGTGACAAAATAGTCCACACAAATATGCATTTTTTTCTTGGTGGACCTTAATATAACTTATAGGCCTAAAACTGCCATTTTCTTTGAATTTTCTATAAAAAAATCAATTTCCCGCCCCAATCTTTCCAGGCTCCCCGCCCCCTCTATCCCCGCTTCCCGCCCCCTCTACCCCCGCTTCCCGCCCCCTCCACCCCCGATTCCGCACCCTCCACCCCCGATTCCGCACCCTCCACCCCCGTACCCCCGCCCCCCCTGTCCACCCCCTCGTATTTGCTAATTGAAAATATATATGTGCTTTATGATTATTTCTTCTAATAAAGATATACCAGTCTATGCGTTTTCTAGTCTTTTAATACTAGTATGTAAAAGCAATCTATTTTCAGTTTTTTGCTCAATATAACCTATTTATCAATTTTAAATATTTTCAATAATATATAATCTCTTTCGCAGAAAATTAAGGTCCACAAAATTTATAGGCCGAAATTGTTATGGGCCGAAATTGACATGGGCCGAAATTGACATGGGCCGATTTTGCTATGGGCCGAAATGACCCGGAACCTGATTTTGCAGCCTTTTCAGATGAGTGGTAGTTGGTGAGATGCTCCATGAGCTGCAATGGCCAACTCTGGAGGCCTGAGGGATCAGTCCTCTCTACTTTTCTTCCACAAAATTCATTGATCTATCAGGCAAAAAAGTGGGAGAAAGTGATAAGGAATGACTAAATGAAGCTAAGGGTATGGATTCAACAGACCCTCATAATCTCTCTGAGTGGAGAGGGTTCTTTGGTGAAGACAATTTCTAAAGACAAGTCAGACAAGCCCCGTCCTCAGGAGAGGTTTTGATGGTTTATGACCCAGTCAACAATTTTTCAGTCATGTTGGGGACAATTTCCTGTCTGCCTAGGTTGAACTAGCTACTAAATAGAGATTAAGTGTCTTGCTCAAGGGTACAACAAAGTGATTCCGCTGGTGGTGAGTCTCAAGCTAGCAACATACCCTTTGATCTCCAGTCTAGTCCTCTACCAACTGAGCCACTGCTCTCCATTGAGAGAGGTTTAATTCTGGCCAGTTTAAAACAAATATGGTGATGATTATGCATCTGATATCTTGCAGTGTTGTCCCCAGGTCAGAAATTTTGAGGGCCATGCTTGGCCCCCTTCAGCATTTTCTGATTTTGAGGGCCATTATATTACCATCAGTGAAACACAACCCTAAACGTTTTTTTTTTTACAAAAGCTGAACTTGTCCCAATAATCCCCAAATCGAAGCAAGAAGAAAAAATTGTTGTCATGCTTTTTTCCAGGCCTCTTTTGAACCAATTATTTACCATTTTGTGGATTTCTTTTCAAATAAAATATAGAAAGTGCTGTTTTCAGACAAAAACAGCGAAATTAGCTGCAAAAATTGGCAATAAAATCGGGTCCACCATCTTGTCAGTGCAGGTGTGCAACATGAATGCACATAAATAATATCCATGCAGCCAATCAACATGATCAATGAAGCTACTCGCGGGGATTGGAATCCTACAAAGGCTTCTTTTTAGAATACTGGGCATGCGCAGAGTATACCATTTTCCAATAATGATTGTGAATGGTTTTAAGCAGAGCAGACGTACCTGAGAGAAAGCATGTTATTTCACAACTTTTTTCACGGCTGATATTTTCTCACACGTTTTCGGCTGAAACAGGACTTCTGATTCACTTCTTGGCTCAATTTGGGAGCGCGCCAACGGTGGTGCACCAGTGCATTTCTAAAGGGCCATGATGACTTAAAATGCGTGATTGGCGCATTGGCGCAGCCTCAGAACAACACTGATCTTGCGTTGTGGCAAACTATTACCATCTCAATCAAAATATAATATGTTGTGAGAACTTGACTCAAATATACTTGTATGTTCGAACTAATCTGCATAAACAAAATCCATGCTAAATGGAAACTCAAACCAACCGTCTTTAATAGCCAAACAGTCAAAACATATGTTGTTGGTACTCGAAACAAGTAATACAGACCTTGCAATTTTAAGCTACATTGGCTTATTCGTGGAATAAACTTCACATTTCTCCAAAACTATTGTATCTGGCAACTTCTCTCTATAGGTCATGGTTACCCAGTGCTCAGTGCTGACAGATAAAAATATTACCACCCCCCCCCCCCCCCCCCCCCCCCCCCCCCCCGACCCCTTAGATGGTCAAATATTTAAATTTTTCAATAACTCAGTCAGTTCTCAATATTTTTTACTGAAATTTCCCATGCAGACAGATGGAGGTACAATAAATATGAAACATATCATGCCTGATTTTAGATCGAAGGCCTGGGTTCGACCCCCCGGGTGGACATAGGGGGTGGGGCAGAGGCCAAAATTCAACTTTTTCAGAATATGGGCATGTTGCATATCAAATTAAAGGGAAGAACGCATGTAGCAACATGGTAGCAAATATTTTTCTTGCAGACACCCCAACCCTGGTGGTTGGGTCAAAAGTTCAAAATTCAACTTTTTTAGAACATGGTCATGTTGCATATCAAATTAAATGGAATCATGAATGCAGCAAAGTGGTAGCAAATATTTTTATCAAATTAGAAGGGAATGGAGCATAGAGCACCATGCAAGCACATAGTCTGTCCTTACACACACCCTAGATCCCTCAACCTGTGGGTTGGATGAAAAGGTAAATCATGGTCATGTTGCATTAAAATGTATAGACTAACATAGAAGCAAACACTTTGGCCTTACACACACCCCTGGCCTCTGGGTCAGGTTGAAGTCAGATATTGAAATTGTACAGATAAGTATATTTTTTTTTAACTAAGCACTGAAAACTAGTTGATAGGTTCTTTACTTTGATCTGTATGATACCCAAGGTTGGAGAAATGATTTATGTTTTGTGATTTATTTATAAGTTTCTCTAAAATAACATTTCACCGCAGTGATTTTATTTGGATTTTAGGAAGCTACCTTTTCCTTCATATTTGGGAAAATATTTTATTAAAATTGGGAAAATAAGTGCTAAAATACATGAAATTGGGAAAATAAAGGGATGACTTCTGTTTCGCCAGGCAACACATCTGATTCTTGGAATTCTAGTTATAAAGTAGGAAGCGAGATCAATCAGAAAGTTAATACACCTTTACTGACCATGTTTTGTTGCCCATTTCAGATGGCTCTGGTTTGTACAGTCCTGCCATGTTGGGTGTGTCACGCTTTCAGAAACGAAGATTAGAAGTTAAAGATAGTATTGGGAATTACAAAGGTATGATGTCCAAGACAAATACAGTAAAACCTGTCTTAAGTGGCCACTTAAAAAAAGACAAAACAAAGGTCTTTAAGACCAATTTTTGCTTAATGAAGATCTAAGTGTTGCAGAATGCTCCAATCCCCATTGGAGCATTCTGCAATACTTTTGATCTGCATAAAGCGATAATTGGTCTTGAAAACCAAGTTTGGTCTTCTTTTGAGTGGCTGATAAGACAGGTTTTACTATATCATATTCCATCTAATTAATGCACTTTGTATGGTTTTCCCCTGATGTATGATATTGAGCTCCAGTCTCCTGAAACTCTCTCTGGAACTCGTGTAAAAATATCTGCACATCCCTTGGGACTCTTAAAATACAGCCCATGCGCAGATTCAGAAAATTCCCTTAGTCACACTGGTCAATGTAAACACACCGGTGGTTGCTACAATGAGCTGGTGGTTGCATTTTTCAGCACCAGTGGTGGCGTAAAAGGTAAAAAATTCTATACCTGTTGACTTTATTATTTATTTATAAACTTGCATTTATTTTATTTGTGATGACACCTGGCGCACAGACCACCGGAAACTTTGCAGTTTATGGCTCTGCCAAGCAATTGGTAATTTAATTCATGGTTTGGACTGCAAATCCAACAAAGTTCTGGAGTTTTGCCGTGACAGGTGCTTTTTTCTAGTGTAACTGCCTAAATTGAGTGAAATCTGCATGTCTAAGCGCAGCTGGTGTCATATTCCCATGAAATAACATCCAAAAACTATTATTACTTTGGTCTTTTTTTCTTGGTGAACTAGCAAATGTTTTATTGAGAAATTTTTATTACAACGCACTGGGAGCATTTTTTGACGCATTGATACAACGCACTGATGGTTGCACAGAATTCCTGTGGTTGCTGGTGCAGCCTCATCACAGCATTCACTTTTCTTATAAACGGTACATAAATCGTTATTTGAGCCAGCACATGATATTTCAGTACCAGGATGAAGACTCAGGTGAGTCTGTGCAAATGTACATACTAGCCAGAGCCTTCTCTGCATAGAAAAAATAGAGAGTAGTAATCGTTTTTGGATGCTATTTCATGGGACTATGATAACATAGCTGCAGCTGTGCTTAGACATGCAGAATTTCCTGAAGTTAGGCAGTCACAATAGAAAAAAAGCACCTGTCACTGTCAAACTCCACAATTGTGTCGGATTTGTCGGTCAAACCATGAATTAAAACGCCAATTGCATGGCAGAGTCATAAACTGCAATGTTTCTGACGGTTTGTGCGCATTGGGTCATCAAAAGTAAAATAAATGCAAGCTTATAAAGAAATCATAAGTCAATAGGCATAGATTTTGTGGTTTTTGTACACTGATGAAGACTCAAGCGTGACTGCAAATGTGTAGCCTCACCAGAGATGCTCCAGAGCTAACCCTGTTCGCACTTTCAGAGTGTTTCCGCCTATTTTTCAGATTGGCCCAAAACTTTTAATTTAATAAGATTGTTTGTCCGTTATGATACATTACAATAGTTAAGAAGCCTCCATGCGAGCTTAAATTTTTTGTGCTTCAACAACAGCAGATTCTAGGGCGAATATTTGGTACCAGTAAGATGCAATTTTAGCATCCCAGAGATATAGGCTGTTTTCTGTTCTAAGGCGGTGATTCTGTTGTTGTTGATTCGTTGTTATTTGTTACTCCCATTACAGGATTCTGTAATTGTTCTATATTTTGTTACTTTATGTCCATTCTTGTTTTGCAATCATCTTGATGGGGAAGAGAGAGAGCTGGCTGCTTTGCTTAGTTTGTCTTCCTGGTGTCACATGATTGTTGTGTGGCTATTCCTCTCAGTGCCATGGGTTTGTCTGCAGTTTGTGGTTGTGATACTCACTATTTATGGGTGTCATTCATGCGAGCAGCGATGGCTTTGGCGAGTCTGCACATTTGCTTGGTCTAGTCTGAGCCTTCGTCACAGTTTAAAATTATCATGTGGTTACTCAAATGGCGATTAAATGCCATTTTGTGCGAGCAGCGAAGGATCTGGCGAGTCTGCACATTTGCACAGGCTTACCTTAGCCTTCGTCACTGTACAAAATCTCTTGTGCTGCCTTAAATGGCGATTTGTGTGCTATTCTCGCCAGCAGCGAATACTCTGGTGAGTCTGCACATTTGCGCAGGCAGTCACTGGACAATGTAATAAATATCAGGATCTCTTGTGCTGGCAGCAAAGGCTCTTGGGAGTATGCACGTTTGCACAGGCTCGCCTGAGCCTTCTATACAGTATCAAAATATCATGTGCTGGTTGAAATGGCGATTTTTGCAACGCTTATGTGAACAGCGAATGATGTGGTGAGTCTGCACCAGCAACCACAGGAATTCTGTGCAACCATCAGTGCGTTGTATCAATGCGTCAAAAAATGCTCCCAGTGCGTTGTAATAAAAATTCCTTAATAAAACATTTGCTAGTTTACCAAGAAAAACAAAACAAAGTAGTAATCGTTTTTGGATGTTATTTCATGGGAATATGACAACAGCTGCGCTTAGACATGCAGATTTCACTCAATTTAGGCAGTTACACTAGAAAAAAGCACCTGTCACGGCAAAACTCCAGAACTTTGTTGGATTTGCAGTCCAAACCATGAATTATATCACAAATTGCTTGGCAGAGCCATAAACTGCAATGTTACCGGTGGTCTGTGCGCCAGGTGTCATCACAAATAAAATAAATGCAAGTTTATAAATAAATAATAAAGTCAACAGGTATAGATTTTTTTACCTTTTACGCCACCACCGGTGCTGAAAAATGCAACCACCAGCTCGTTGTAGCAACCACCGGTGCATTTACATTGACCAGTGTGTTAGTGGGGGGTCTTGAAATCTTTTTTAGGTCATCAACCTATTACACAGAGCGCTGCACAGACCTCCATCAAGAAGCATTTGGACCCAAGGAGATCCAATTGCTTCTCAAGAGGGTTTGTACAGTTCTTTGTAAGGTAACATATAGTAACTTGTGATTTTCGAAGTTTCGTGAAAATAAAATCCTCATGAAATGGTGAAATCACTCCGTCATTTTACTTAGGCTTAAATGAAATATATGTGTGGTTCCTGTTGCCTACCTACCCTAATATTTTTAACCCTACCCTAAACATTAAAATGGTCTTTGGATAAAAAATACCTAAAATGGGCACTTCTTCTTTGTTAAATGTTATAACAAAATTTAATAATTTCCCTACCTACCTACCCTAAATTTTGTTGGTATGCAACAGGAACCACACATATATTTCATTTAGGCCTTATGAAGGTATATTATATCATACATGTAGTTACAAATGTTTACGTAGCAAATATGTCTTTAAATGCTATTCGCGAAAATAAAATTCTCGCGGAAATTTGTGAATTTACAGTATTGGCACAAATTCATATGCTATTCTGTATTGACTCTTATTATTATTAGTGTGTGTCGATTTTCCCAATTACAGTCGAATCTCGTAAATTCAAATTCCTAGGGATAAGAGGTTTTATTTCCATTTCTCAGTAGATCGAAAAATAGGGAGGTTACTAAGACATAAAAATACATGACCCCCAAAAATGAATACGTACATGTACTATTAGTTGTTTTTTCTTTCAAACATAAGTTCTGGGTGCGTAAAAGAAACGTCTCAAGGAGACGTTTCATTTACGCACGCAAAACATATGTTATTATAGACAGAACTTTATCAAATAAATCATAATTAGGTCCTGTTCTCTGAATCCAGTGTGTCCCAAAATTTATTTCGAATTAGGAAGTATTTCCAAAAATCGAATTTCAAATTTTCGAGGTTTTACTGTATGAAAGAGACCAGGGAAAGGAAGTCTGATTTGAGTTTTCATTATTTTTATTTTAATAACAGGTTGATCTGCAACAATGCTACGTCGATGGCAATTAACGATAACCTTTCTAAAAAACTTCTCTTAAGAACTTATGTTGAATTTAACCTTTAACTGATGCTACACAAAAAAGAAGCATTCAATAATAAAAGTCCCTTGATGCAAGATCAAAGGGGAAAAAGACTCCTTTCCTCTGCCAGAGGCAATGTATTCACATTGTATATACTCTAACACAGGTTTATTTAAACAAAAAATTTCAAATTATAAAGGTAAATATGTTCTTACACCTATATTTTGGGTGCTCAAAAGAACCGTCTAATTGAGATGGAATATTATGTTTTGGTTGAAAAATAAGATTATAAATTTTTCGTTACTCACTCTTAACTTAGTCCTGCTCTAATTACAATTAAGATAGCAAAACAGAAGTAATTTTAAAGACCTTATGAGCTGTGACATGTGATTGCGAACAATTTGGCATTTTGACAAGTGGAGACTCGTACTAGCATGTGCAGCCACCTGTTAAGCTTAGAAACTCCAAATGATGGTCAGTCAGTAGCTTAACAGTCATAAAATATTCAAGCGACTAGCAAAGGCTCTGATCAGACTGCGCGTATGTGCAGGCTGATCTGAGGCTTTGTTTGTCGCACATACCACATTGTTGGAAATATCATGTCTCGGCTCATATGGTGATTTGACATTTACAGCACAATTGAAGACAAATTTTGATTTTCAAGAACTTTGCAAAGTATTTTTCCACTTTCAAGTGAACCTTGACCTCTTGACCTTGAAAACAGTTTCCGTTGGTCTTGTATCTTTTATGTTTTTCACAGACAAATTTTTGTCAAGAATGAAAGAAGAGTTGATAAAAAAAGACCAGAAGATATATACATGTGACCTAATAACTATGATCGAACTTGCAGAAACACAGGAACAAATTGATCTGACAGTAGAGCTGGTATACAGGTAACTGACAGGCATGCAAAAATGATATATATTACTTGACTTTTCGCTTACTGTAAAGGCGTCAACTTTAATATTCATATCTGGTTGTGGTTAGGCTATTTCTTCAGCTAAGGAAGGGAAATCAGGTTTTATTTATTATTTGGTAAAGAGTAAATAAGCGTTTTGAGCCGCGCAAACGTGCATGCATTTCATGAAAATCCTAACCGTATACACACTGAACTCACATTTATTAACCCTTAAAGCGCCTAATCACAAAATGTATGTTTTTTGTCGTCCACTAAACTATTTGAAGCCTCATAGATAAACAGTGTGATTCCAGATCAGACTGCTCCTGTAGGAGCAGTCTGATCTGGGTCCACAATGTTTGCCACCTGCTTATGTTAAATAGACATTTTCAGATGCAGTTATTTTGCTGGCGTTTTAAGGACTAAATAATGACTGAGGTGGTGGCACAAGATGATACAGTTACTTATGAATAAAACTACACCTCCTTTTCAGCTTTTACCTATGCCTAATGTTGACTACTCCTAATTACGCATTCATGAGGCGCCGCCTTTACAGTAAGTGAAAAGTCAAATAATACTGTAAATGTTCTAAAATTTGGAACACTAGTTGTCTGCCCAAAAAGCCTTGACAAACAGTGTAGACCCAGATCAAACTGCTTATCAGGGAATTGCCTGTTTGCTAGTATGGCAAGCATTTTGTAAATGCCAGCCCTGAAAACCAACATTTTATTTGAGAACAGAAAGAGAAAAGTGTTCGAAATTTTAAAACATTTACCGTAGATGAACACTATGGTTGCAACTATATATTCATATGTGGGTGTGAATAATAGGTGCGAGTAATTTTGGGAATAGGTGGGCAGGTATTAAAGTGATATTGCAATGGGACGGGAGAACTTCATGCAAGATGACTTAAAGATTAAAAGAATCTATAATGAGTGTGAGGGTGGGATAGAAAAATCTGCCCAAAGGATCACCATTTGGCATCACAAGGCTTACCGAGTGATGACAATAAAAAAGTAATCTTCAGGGACAGATTTTCATGATCCAACAACATTTCTGAATTAAAAACAATTCCGGTGAGGAGCATAACAGCTCATATATGAAATGATATGGTTATTTGACCTAATTTGCATATTTAAACAAGTGAACTTTAAGTTATTAACCAAAAATAAAACATTGTGTTACATCATGTTCAGATCGCAGGTTATGTTATAAATCCTAGTTTCATGGGCGAAAGTTCAAAATTCCAAAAATCCTTAACTTTAGAAATTGAAATCTTATTATAAAACATCAACAATTTCAAGTTCAAATGGTCAGTGGTCTTTAGATAATATAAAAACAAATCAGAGAAGCTAATATAAACTGCTTAATGCAGCATTTTGAGGCTGACTTTCTGTGGAAAGTCAGCCTCAAAATCCTGAATTCAGGAATAATCCTGAAAACTTTCACCCATGTAGTTTTCTTGTTTCAGATATGAGGAACTTATGAAAAACAACCCATTTGAAAGTTACCATGCATTTGGGCATATTTCTGTGGAAAGCCAGCCTCAAAATCCTGAATTCAGGAATAATCCTGAAAACTTTCACCCATGTAGTTTTCTTGTTTCAGATATGAGGAACTTATGAAAAACAACCCATTTGAAAGTTACCATGCATTTGGGCATATTTCTGTGGAAAGCCAGCCTCAAAATCCTGAATTCAGGAATAATCCTGAAAACTTTCACCCATGTAGTTTTTTTGTTTCAGATATGAGGAACTTATGTAAAACAACCCATTTGTAAGTTACTATGCATTTGGGCCTATTTCTGTGGAAAGTCAGCCTAAAAATCCTGAATTCTGGAATAATCCTGAAAACTTTCACCCATGTCGTGTACTTGTTTCAGGTATGAGGAACTTATGAAAAACAACCCATTCGAAAATTACTACGCATTTGGGCCTATGTTGCTTCGACTTTATTACATCAACAATATGGTAGATGAGGCCTGGTCACTCTTCTTAGCTAAGGTAATATCCTTCATTGTGCTCCATAATTAAAATATCCATGAACCCTTCCCTTGCTAGCGGCAGCTTATGTCATCTGGCCCCAAGGTTATTAAGCTTTTTTCATGCTCAACTCAGCTGAGCACGAAATTTATCCTGCTCATAAATGTTAAAACGCCAACAATTGTTGGCATTTTAACATTTATTAGCATGATAAATACAACATCTGAGAGACTTCAAGAAAGAAACTTCTTCATTTGTTGGTATTTTAGTTCTTATGAGTAGTTGCAATTTCCTGCTCAGTTGAGTTGATCATGAAAAAAGTTTTATAACCTGGGGGACGTCCCTGCTGCAAACAGTTTTGACCCAGATCAGGACAGCCAGATTTACCTTGTATATCTTTAATCTCTTCACTGCCGTATACTATAATTGTTTGTTTAATTTGATTCTTTACATCCCATCAACAATCTTCCAGTTAAACAGGGACGGGTCTTCCAGGGTTGAACCAGTACTAAGCTAAGATAAATGTGTCTTGCTTAAGGACCACAACGCAGTGACGCCAGTGAGGCTCAAACCAGCGACCCCTTGGTCTCGAGTCAAGCACTCTATCACTGAGCCACTGCGCTCCAGCCGTATACTATAAGAATTTGCCATGAGTGTTTAGGTGGGATAGAAAAAGCTGTCTCAAGTTTGGCCGTAAGCCGAGTGATAACAAACGGTGATCACAAGTGACAGATTTTTCTATCCCATCCTCACACAAATGGTGGATTGTTTTTGTTGCTCACCATTAAATACTGCATTTTATGTTTAAAAAAGGCTCCCAGAAGTTTCTGAAAGTGCTGAAATGCGACATGATATGATGATGCCACTTAAAATTAACAATGACGTCACTTGATGGCCATGTGCGTGAGTTCCAATACAACCAATGTACAACCTTTACGTTACAGCCTTGGTAAGATAACATGGGTAACTTTTAAGATTTTTTGACCCAAGATAAAATATCAGATATCCTTATCCGGTGTGCAAGAAAAGTGCATTCTTTTTCCTATATGCCGAGGAAAATAAGGCTATTTTGATGTTTTTATGTGATGTTACATATAATTTCATACCAAATTATGACTACTGGAGGGATTTACACCAAATTTTCTCCTGCTTGTTTGAGTCATTTGGTTCAATGTCTGAAATAATGTCTTCTAGTGGAAGCATGTCATGAAAATAATTTTTCAACAGCTGAAAATACATGAATGTCTACTTTCATTTTCAACATCATTGTTTTGGAATAGTGAGAAAACAATGGTCCAAAAATTTGATAATGACAGGGCTTACCCTGGCTCAGAATTTGTTGTAGCCAACACTTTAGCCAAATGGAAAAAGTTGGAGCCAAATGAAATTAGCTTAAGCCAAGGTTTTAGCCAGAAAGTATCAACAAGTTGATTTGTATTTAACTCTTTGCCCGCTATGTATGACAATATGTCAGGCCTAATCTGGATCCAAAATTTTTGACACCCGGATGGTATTGAAAAAATCCAGCATCCAAAGAGTAAAATATGACACAATAATAAAGTGTGAAGGAATAAAAAAAGCAATATTCGAAAATCCAAAAGCTGATCAAAATATGCTTTTTCGCAATTATGTAATTTTTTAACCACCTAAACAATACTTTTAGCCAATGACTTATATTTGTAGCCACTCTTCATTTTTAGTAGCAAATGGCCACAATGGCTAATGGCAGGGTGAGCCCTGAATGACCATGATTTTCCTCATGTACCATTTCTGATTCCAATTATAAATCATCGTCAGCCATTTTAATGAGCGCTTAACCTACTATATATTTATCTTATTGCTATAACCTTATTGCTACCCACAAAATTTTGGAATCCAGACCTTGGGGCCCTCTGAAACTGTAGCTATGTCAATAGTCACCAACCAACGACCATGTCAATAGTCACGAAGTGAAACTATGACGTCAGAAATAATTTTTGTGCTCGAGGAAGAAGACATGTGCAGAGAATCTGGATAGAATTTTTTTATCGAATTCTAAGTTTCCTTGCGTCTTTTCCTTTTTCACATTGTATTTGCTACTCATTTAATTTATTTACTTTTTCGCAAGGTTTGTCCTGCGTTTATTTTGTTCTAATTTGCAATTTTCTCGCGTATTTCGATTCGAGTGGAGCTTATGTCAAGCATTATTGGTAGGAACATTCATGGCAAAGAGATTAAACTATTTTACCTGATTAACAAGGGTCGGGTAAAATTGAACCATGATTTCTACTATCACTCCAATGAGACTTAAATAGAAAGTCTCTCATCTCCATTCAATACTTAGACAGTGTCGGGCCACCATAGGCCTGCCAGGGAAATGCCATTCTAATGGCATTTTGCTAGAGGCCAAATGCGGCCCATCAGGGAGTTCTCACTATGGTTTGGAAATTGGAGTTAAAATGCTGTCTACCAGAAAATTTACAGTTTTACCATACTTCTCTATTAGGACTCTTGAAAGAGTCAGAATCCAAATTTTGGAGTAAATAATCCAAATTTGGAGTTAATGAGAAATCGTGAGTACTGATTTTAGTAGTCATTTACTAAAATGTGTCAGTATTATGTCTTTTTAAGACATTTTATTTGTTATGGATTGTAAAATTAACTATGATTTCCGTTTTATGACTGTCTAAAACTTAAATGATGTGTTTTATACTAGCTGATGAAAACAAGTCTGATGATTCAGACATCTGTTTTAATATCTTTTTACTTTTCTAGTTATATTGTGCCGTTTCTAGTTTGCAATCGTCTTGACTAAGAAGACAGAGCCGATTGCAGTGCTTTATCTGTCTTTTGAAATCTGGTGAATGCTAGTGTTCTGTGGCTCTTTCTCACAATAACGTGGGTAGTCTACAGTGTGTTATGTGCTATTTCCTAATCATACTCATTTACTTTTAATAGGATGGTTAGATTATAACTTTAATCTTCATTCTTTATTCCCTTTAAATCAAAATATGTACATTTTGTTTGGATTGAGGGAAAATCACTTTCCTTGCTCTGGTACAGGAGTTATAGGAAGAGATACATGTATAGGGCTAATTTGAAGATGAGTATTAGATACTCTTCATCTTCTAACTCTTCTTTGCTTATTTTCTTGGTCAGATCGAGATCAAGTTAAAAGTCACTGAAGAAGTGTATGAGTCCATGTTTCATCATGAATGTCTTGGTTATAGACAGACTGGAAGAGTAAGTGGTCTGCTTTCTTTTCATTTTGATGGAAGAATTTCTAAGGTCTACTTTCTTCTCGGTCATGAATTGAAGTAAGTAGTTCTATGATCTTCTGATCATCACTCTTAGTCTATAGTTCAGGAGACGCTTCATTAGACATGGTTCTAACATTGTTATTAAATCTTGAATGAACTTATTCAGTCATATAGTTCTAAGAGTATATGAACTGATAAGTTCACATTAACAATGACTGTTATTTTTGTCAGCAATCACCTAGTGTTGCCTGATTTAATATTTTTGAAACAATGAAGTCAGACAGTTATTTCAATATGTACAATTTATGTATGTATTCTACTTACATTCATACCAGACCCTCTTATGATAATTTCATCAGAGACTTTTATATTGAGAACAGAATAGCTACATTAAGATTATAGCTTTTCTGTTTAGTGACTCGGAAGGTTGTTACCTTCTATGTTCTTACTACATGTATCTACATATCAATTTGGTTATGAGACAATTTCCTTTACCAATGACTAAACCTTTGACATTCTTAGTCATTCTTTTCAGTCTTAGGGTGTCAATAAATTTAATTAATTATTAGATTTTTCCTCTAATACCATCTCTTGGGTTTTATAGGAAATTTCTTCTGATACCAAATTTGTGGTTTGGTTTTCTTCCTGTTATGGAATTATAACATCATCTTATACAGAAGAAAGATATTATTATTTTTCTAGATTCTGAGAGATTATGAGAAATTTATCAATAATTACTTTTTTATCAAACCAATGAGTCTGATAAGAGGAAGGATTATTATTATACAGTTTGTTGTTAAATATGAATACTTGTGAAAGTTACAGATATATTTTCATCTGATATTACTTTCAAACTTCATTGTGTTCTGGTAAAGATTCAGTAATCTTGCAATTCCTCTCTCAACAACATTTAAATCATAGAAAATATATTCTATTATTTCACATGTTTTCTAAATTTGCTTGATCCTAATTTAGTTTTAAGCAAATTGATAACATTTACTTTTCGACTCTTTCAATAGCAAGATATTTGATGATATTTGACATCTCATATATCTCATTCTTTGATGCTAATCATTTTTATAGTCTTATGTAGGCTATTGGATATGAGTACTACTGAGTGTGAGTACTTTTTTGGGGAACCTTTTGGGTTCATTTATTGATAAAAATCTATCACAAGATTATTATCAAATTTGAATAGAGGCCTCTCTAACAGAGAAATTGTATGATAGGAGATAACTATTCATGGACTCTTTTAAACTGAGTTTCTTTATAAGAGAAATCTCTATCGCTTTTATACTTGTAGGAAAATAAGATATTCATGTCTATTTTCCCTACATGTGTATGCGTTATGTCTTAATAACAGTCTGAATTATTCAGATTATTTTTCATATTAAAGCACATGAGTCATGGACTTTTTGTGCCTTTTGTTGTCTATATACTTTTCATTCATTTAGGAATATTATTGAGACAACAATCTAGTATAGTCCTAATTATTTAGTATTAACTGAACTAATTCAGGATTAAAATGATGTCCTCCCTTTTGAACCAATGTAGGGCTCAAAAGAAAAAAAAGGGGGGGATCTGACCTTAATGAGGAAATGATTCATGGCCTTAATTAATCCTAGCCTATGAGGACAGATGTCTCATAGATTAAGGATAACTAACTGTTGGTCAGAGATGGTGTTGGAAGTATTAAGATATTATTCTTAACTATTTACTTCCAAGCCCTGTGACTGAGGTATTAGATGTTTACATCTAGACTTTATCTTATCAGTCATCCAGAGATCTTAAGCTTTGACAATGTCAAATTTGCTATAAGACTCTCAGTTTATCTCTGGAAATTTATATTTATTGGAATCAACCTTGGTGAGGGATTCCTCCCTCCGGAGGTAGTGATTCTACCAGCAATAAGATAAATATATGGTAGGTTAAGCGCTCATTAAAATGTAATTTTTACCTTATTGGTAGTAAAATTAGTTTTAATAAGCGTAACTACCATATATTTATCTAGGAGTACCCAGCCATCCCAATACACCTCCATTCCCTGAAGTTTTATTACATAATTCATGTAATATTTCCAAAATTATTTCAGACGTCATAGTTTCACTTCGTGACTATTGACCTGGTCGTCGGTCGGTTACTATTGACATAGCTACCGTTTCAGAGGGCCCCAAGGTCTGGATTCCAAAATTTTGTGGGTAGCAATAAGGTTATAGCAATAAGATAAATATATGGTAGGTACGCTTATTAAAACTAATTTTACTACCAACAAGTAAAAATTACATTTTAGACTTCCACAATAACCTCTGCTTCCAAAAACTGTGACATGATAATGCCACAATCAGCTGCTATCATTGAAAAATCAGAGTTCTTCGTAAAAAGGTCTTTTTTACCCCCAAAACAATAAAGCTACAGACACCAACTTGTCAAGAGAATTGTGGGATATATCTTGAAAATTAAATCTTCATTCTATAACAGATTAGGATAATTGAGTTTCCTCCCTTAGACCATTATCATACTCTAAACATGCTACATCATCACCAGGAGTAACGCTCGTGATAAGGGCATACAGGCCATGATTTTTACCACGAGTACCGCTCTGGGTAAGGCAGTGAAGGGGTTAATAATAGGTTTGGATAAAATTAAATTAATTTGAGGGTAAAATTGCAAATATTTTCTTACCCACAGGTTTTAACATCTGTTTTGGGTGCTCAAAAAAAAGTCTCATTGAGACGTTTTTTTAGTACCCACGATATGTTTTGGTTGAGAAATAAGAAAATTAATTTTATATTACACACTCTTAAACTAAAGCAGGGTTGGCACAGGCTTGAAATTGAAAAGTACTTGAATATACAGGGCTTTCTTGAAAAGTCCTTGAAAATTAAGTTTGCTGTGAAAAGCACTGGAAAAGCACTCTAATGGCTTGAAAAGTCCTTGAATTTTACTATTTTCTGTAGAGTTTAACACTGTTGATGGAGACCTACATCAGTATAACATAGTGTTGCATTACAGCATGTGCTGCACAAAATAATAAAAAGCACAAAAATTTTATAATTATTTTCTATTTACTAATTTCTTCCATATCACAGTTAAGCATTTCAGAAGTAGAATTTTAACATGTAAATCAGAACTTTTGGAACCTTGTCAGGCCTCCAGATAAGAGTGCGTATTGGAAATTTATTTTCTTTATTTCTCATCCAAAGCATATGTTGTGGGAACTCAAAAGAACCGTCTCATTGAGGCGGTTCTTTTGAGCACCCAAAACAAACGTTTAAATTGATGGGTAAGAAAATATTGACAATTTTACGCACATACAATTTCCTTATCTGGATCTATGCCTTGTAAACAGTAAAAAAGTTTTTTGAAATTCTTGAATTTTATACAAACTTGCCTGTATGAACCCTGTAAAGTCCTTTTTAATACTATATTTCAGGGAGATACGGAGCTGACGCCTACAGTGCGGCCGTGGTTCAGAAAGGTCATTTGCTTTCAGATAATGATGGATATGCTGTATCAAGACGAGAGATACGAGGATGTCATAATGTTGTATACATTGGCTCAAGAATATTTATTAGACAATTCACAGAACATTATAACAAGTGTTTTTGCAGCTCTGTATCAACAAGTAAGAACTGCACGGCTTTTTCCAGCAATTTTGGGAAAAGGCTCCTGGCCCAAATTGGGAAAAAATGATCGACTTAACATCAAAATTGGGAGAAATTAACGACATAGAACATAACAAGGGTAACAAAATATATCCTCAAAATCAAGTTATTTTAGATTGTATTATGCCAAGCATACCACTTAAGCACAAGTGTTTAGGTATCATACTGATATGGGTCATTGTTTTTCATAAGTAGTAGTGGTCTCTAAAAAAAGTAAAAAAAATAAAAAAATTTACTTGTTTTTTACTTTTCTTATTTGGGAAAAACAAACATGGTATTGGAAAAAAAGGTGGCTACTTTTGATTGGGAATGGAGCCGAAATCCGGCCCCTAGAGAAGGGCAGAAAATCCCCTGAACCATGTCTGTTATTCTGTCCAGAACATAGGGACAGGCCTCAAGATAATAAGAATCTATCATGAGTGTGAGCTTGGGATAGAAAAATCCATCCCAATGATCACCGGTTGGCATCACAAGACTTTCCGAGTGATGACAATCGGTGATCGCGAGGGAAGGATTTTTCTATCCCACCCTTGCAGGATTAATGGATTCTTTTTTTTCTTCACTATTTAATACTGCATTTTTATAAGGCTTCCAAAGACATCTTAATTTTTTGTGTTGCCTGAGAAGCATGATCTTCACATAAGGATCATGACTCTGTCAGTATCAGTGTCGTCGTCTGCAGCTTCACACTTTTAGTTTCCGATCAATACTTTTTGAAGTGATCCATCAATTTCATTCAAAGTTAAAAGAAGGGTAACGGATAATAAAATACAGGACATGTTCGAATTTGGAGATCGTCTGCAAAAATTTGACTGAGTTATGGCCCTTTTTGACCTAGGTTTTGACTAAATTGTGGTTTCTGATCAATAACGTTTGAAGGAATTCATCAATTTCCTTCAAAGTCTACAAAAGGGTAAAGCATTATTTAATACATGTCAAGTTCCAATTTCACAGATCATCCGCAAAATTTTGACAGGAGTTTATATCATGCAGTGTTCATTCTAGGAATTTTTAAGGGGGTCTTTTTTATTTTATTTCAGATGAACACACAGCCCAATATTTCCCCATTCACTTAATGTAAAAGATGGCTCGCTGAAGCTTTACCAAGGGGCCATTTGATGAAAAAGGGGGCCAATGGCCCCATGGCCCCCTCTAGATTGAACACTGGTTATGGCTCTTTTTTGACTTTGTTTTTGGCTAAATTTTGGTTTCCAATCAATGAAGCTTGAAAGGATGCATCAATTTCATTCAGAGTTTACAGAAGGGTAAAGGATAATAAAATACAGGTCAAGTTCACATTTGGAGATCATTAGCAAAATTTTGACTGAGTTATGGCCCTTTTTGACTTAGGTTAAAGCTATATTGGCTCTTTTGTGCAATGAACTTCACATTTCCCTAAAGCTATTATATCTTACAACTTCTCACTACATGCCATGATTGCACGGTGCCTGTATATAAGGCTTATGAGCATGACAGTGACAAATGTTTAACCCCACCCCCTGACATCTTAGGCGGTGTCAAAGGTCAAATATTTAACTAAGTCAGTTGTCAATATTTTTACCGAAATTGCTCATGCAGACAGAGTTACAATAGATATGTAACATATCAAACAGGATTTTAGTTCAAAGGCCTGGGTCGGGCCCCCTCGGTGGACTTAGGGGGTGGGCGGAGGCCAAAATTCAACTTTTTCAGAATATGGTCATGTTGCATATCAAATTAAAGGGAATGAGGCATGCAGCAACATGGTAACAAATATTTTGCCAGAAGACACACCCTTGATCCTGGGGATCAAATATTTTCAGGGTGCCCACTCTTAGTCTGAAATGAAATTCCCTGACTTTTCACTGACTTTTCTTGACCAAAATTCATTTTTCCCTGACCATTTTACCGCGCTTTCGCGCACGCCCCCTCCCCTTCCAGCCGTCTGATACGCCCGCCTTTTATAAATACTGACATAAATCAAACTAAATCCTTAAAATGTATGAGTTTTACATCAGAAATATGTGTTTAAATCAAAAAGACACACAAAAGGAAGCAAGCATGTAAGAAAAGAACATAACATAACTTTGTAGTGTGTAAGATATTTTGTTAATATGTTATACAGCTTACTTGAGCTGTTTGGGGAATTTTGCTAGGTGTAAATGGGAGCAAACGAACCCCAGGACATGGCCAATTTGGACCCCAGGGACATGGTTGGCAAGGTTTATGTAGGGGATCACTAAACATTGCTACATGTGTTTAATATATAAGCTTTGGGCCTCATGGTTTTAGAGGGTTTTTTTTTATTATTTATAGTCAACATAAGATAATGGCCCCCAGGGTGTGGCCAGTTTGGACCCCAGGGGTTTAATTGGCAGGCCACTGGATATTGCTACAAATTAAATCAACAAGCTGTGGGGCTTATGGCTCCAGCCACTTCAGAGAAGATTTTTAAAGCTTTTCCCATTATATTAAGTCTATGGGAGCTTTATGTTACCCATGGCAGCCTTTCCCCTTGCTACCATATGTGCTTTACATTCTTTATGTTACCCATGGCAGCCTTTCCCCTTGCTACCATATGTGCTTTACATTAAATTTGATCAGATCTGATATATACTCCTTTGAAAATGGAAGCAGACAACGACAACAGATCATCAACATACTCATTATCATCTAACTTGAGCCTTTAACTCAGGTGAGTTAAAACAATGTGACCAAAAATTAGGTTTTAGATTATAATAACAGTTCCTAGCCAAAAGATATATATATATATATATTAGAACAACTGGATTGCATATTATATTCACCCTAACACTATTAAAGTCATCATATCATATTTGTTTGTTTATTTTTGAGGGGTAAACCAAGCATGATTTTAAAATTCCCTGACTTTTCCCTGACTTTTGAAGATTTTCTAATTTCACTGACCATTTTACAGAATTCCCTGACTTTTCCCTGACCTTGAAGAAAAAACAAATTTCCCTGACTTTTCCCTGACGGGTGGGCACCCTGATTTTGGTCAAACTTTCGAAAGTAGTCCTTTTGCATATGAAATTAAAGAGAATGAAGCATAGAGCACCACAAAAGCACATAATTCTGTCCTTAAACACACCGTCAGCCCCTGGGGTGTTGTCAAAAGGTCAAAACATTTTTTTTCGACAGTAGTCATGTTGCATATCAAATGAAAGGGAATGGAGCATAGAACACCATAAAAGCACATGTTTTGTCCTTACACACACCCTCGTCCCCTTGGGTGGGGTAAAAAGATCAGAACATTTTTTTTCTGAAATAGTCATGTTGCATATCAAATTAAAGCGTAGAGCACCATGCAAGCACTTATTTTGTCCTTACACACACCCTTGACCTGTTTTCTAATGTGGTCATGTTTCATAATAAATTAAAGGGAAAGAAGTATAGACCAACATAGAAGCAAAACTTTGACCTTACTCACACCCATGACCTCTCGGTCGGTTGAAAGGTCAGATATAGAAACTGTACAGATAAGTATATTTCTTTTTGAACCAAGTGCTAAAAATGGTTGACAGGGTTTTAATTATGATCTGTATGATACCCAAGGTAAACTTCAGGGTTGGAGAAAATGGATTTGTGTTCTGTGATTCATAGATTTCTATAAAGGAGCCGCTGTGGTGTAGTGGATAAACGGCTTGCCTTGTAAACCATGGGTTGCAGGTTCGATTCCCGGCTTCACCAGTCTGTCTGATGAGACTTTAAGCCATGTCTCCGTCTCCATTTGACCTTAGCTGTTGGTGGGATGTTAAACACAAACACAACAACACATTTCTATAAAAATAACCCTTTGCTGGGGATACAAATTCTATGAATTTACCTTGTTTGGCTTCTGTTTTGCCAGGCGACACATGCAATTCTCGGATTTCTTGTTTCTGTTATAGAATCATTTGTATTTGAAGAACAGGTACTACTTTGTGCTAGCGTTCTGTGATTTAAGATGTTAGGGCTCTTGACATAGGATGGGGCTAGAGGTCTAGGACACCTTTATTTTTCCAACTTAAGCAGATATCTTACCAACTATTTATTAGAGAACATTCACAATGGTGCATTTGGTATAATTCATGGCAGGCTGCCACTCGACAGCTTTAGACACTTGGGTCCTTTTAAATGGTATATGGCTATGAAAGTGTCAACTCTTTCCCTACATGCCTTTTTTGCCGTCTGCTGATTTTTTTTTTAAAATCAACTTTTAAAAAAAAAAAAAAATCTTTCAGAAATACCATCAGAGTGTCAAACAGTTTGGATCCAGATCAGGCCAGAAGCTTTATAGGGCCTAATTTGGGTGCAAATTGTTTGCAAAGTTATCAGCAGATGACACAATAGGCAAAGACTTAATGCGATTTCCTACCTGATTTCAGAACACAGAGGAGTCTTTGAACCATCTTATGTACATAATGAACGATTTATTTCTGAAGAAAATGTTAATTTCATCGAGAACCATCACATTTGCATTGATGTTGGCATTGAATCAGGTAACTCACTCAATCATTTATTACTCAGGGATCACACAAGGTTGAAAAGTACTTGAATATACAGGACTGTCTTGAAAATGAAATTTGCCTTGAAAAGTACTTGAAAAACACTCAAATGCATTGAAAAGTCCGTGAATTTTACCATTGGCAAGAGAACACTGTTTTTTGGAGGCCTAAATCAGTATAAAATTGTGGTGCCTTTATTTGTTGCAGCATATGCTGCACCAAATAAGGGCACCATAATTTTACACTGATTTTCTAAAACTAATATCTTTAGTAATGGACTCTAGCATTTCAGAAGTAGAATTTTAACATGTAAACCAGTATTTTCCATAAGTTTTCAGTCCTTGAAAACAGTAGGAAAGTCCTTGAATTTTACATGAACTTGCCTGTATGGACCATGTTACTGTTAAACAGGGGTGTGGAAATAGGAAAAGTTTATACATGCCCAGGGACAAGTAAATGGCCATTATGTACTTGTCTTAAACAAATTCACTTGTCGGAAAGAACAAGTTACTGTAGCTTACACCTTACTGTGCTTTAACATTATGTAACTCTTTAGAAAACATTATAAAACCAGATATCAACTCTCTTGTAAACAGTGTAGATCCAGATCAGCTGGCTTCTGAAGAACCCAGCTGACAGAAGCCTACTAATTGGGACCCACACTGTTCAGAGGCCAGCTGATCTGGATCTACACTGTTTCCAATGCAACATGTGAGCTTCTAATACATGTACACTATTTTGTACATGTCCAAGGACAAGTAAATAGAATATTTTTTAATTGTCCCGAATTAAATGTGCCCAGGTCGGTCAAGTCCGGCATGGTATTTCCAGAGTCCTCCTGGTTAAGTACATGTATTTATTAAGCATTTAAAAGACGGTCACTCAGCCTTGTTCCTTCTGATGTGAGACTTTTGAACTTGTCATTTTTGTTTTTGATTTTGCTTGTTTAATTTTTCCTGAAACACTAATACATTGTACATATAAATATTAAAATGTTGAACTCATATTTTCATTCTCGCCTTCATAACTCTCTCTTTCCTTGCTAGCAGTGACTTTTGTCATCTGCTGAGAACCGTTGTAAACAGTTTGGATCCAGATCAGGACTGACAGAAGGTTGGTCCTGGTCTGGATCAAAACTGTTTGACAATTGATAGTGTTCCTGATAGTTTTTTTTTAAAGTAATTTTTTATAAATAGTCAGCAGACGACAAAAGCATAAAAAATTACCCAGCATGCAAATTATTAAGGCTCAAAATGCCATAGCCTGTCACATATAGCGACCACATTGTCTGCCTAATGGTCTCATTTTTAACTTGGGGGTAAGTTTTTATACTTTTGTTATTGTCTGCTAACTTTTTTTCACAATTATCTTTTAAATTTTTTTTTAAAAATGCTATCAGTGTTAAATGGTTTGGATGCAGATCAGGAACATTGTTCTATCGGTCCTGATCTGGGTCCAAACAGTTTGCAAAGGTTATGGTTTGATATCCAAAATGGTGCCATATGATATTTTGAAATTCTTTAATTGGGTTAAATAAGTTAACTGAAACCCATGATTAAACTTAAATTGTCAACTTTATATTTTAGAAAAAGCCAGATATAGCCATAGAAATATACCACAGTCCAGCTTGTCAAAGGACGATAAAATCAAATAAAAGGACTATTAATTTCAAGGTAAGCCTGTAAATTTAAATGAGCCGTGACATGAGATATCCAACCATGTGGTATGTGCGACCATCAAAGCTTCAGATCAGCCTGCGCATATGCGCAGTCTGATCAGAGCCTTTGCTAGTTGCTTGAATATTCTATGAGTGTTAAGCTACTGACTGAACATCATTTGGAGTTTCTAAGCCTAAAAGGAGGCTGCACAGGCTCGTCTGAGTCCACACTTGTCAAAATGCCACATCATTGGAAATCACATGTAACGGCTCAATTTATGCTGATAGTAATCACATCCTCCTGTTCCAAGCAAGATTTTGTTTATTTTGCCACTAGCTACAAATGTTCACATAGGTTTAGATAAGCAAAAATTTTGAGCGTATAATTGTAAATATTTTCTTACCCATCAGTTTTAACATATGTTTCAGGTGCTTTTGAGTTCCCACAACATATGTTTTGGTTGAGAAATAAGAAAATTATTTTTTTGGTACGCACTCAAACTAAAGGCCTGGTTCATTTCATTTTCACAGATGAGGAGTGGGGTGGCTCAGTGGAAGAGTGCTTGAGGGGTTGTGGGTTTGAGCCTCACCAGAGGCACTGTGTTGTATCCTTCAGCAAGACTTTATCCTCTGCTTAGCACTGCCATGACCCATGAAGACCCGTCACAGCATGAATGAAAAAATCATGACTGGGATGTAAAGATTCAAATCAAACAAAATCTTTTCACAGAAAAAAAAATAGCACTATTTCCTTTTTTTAACTTTTTTACCGTCAAATTACTAAATAAATATAGATAGTCGGAAGGACTGTATACTAATGAGTTTGATATAATGAACTTGGGATAGTCCAATGAACATATCTAGGGGCGTCAGGTTATAAGTTTAAAAAATAATGTATTTTTTGGCATGAGGATTTTATTTACCTTAACAAACAGTGTAGACCCTGATGAAATACAACATCAGCAGCATTTCATCTGGGTCTTCACTGTTTGTAAGTCTTATCCGGTGTGCTTATCGATATATGGAAGACATAGCCAGGACAATCTGAAACAAGGGCTAGGAGTTATTTACAGTTTTCATGTTTCTGTTGAAAATATAATTTTTTTTTTTTGTATGCTTCATTATGCTACAGAGGTCATTTCTGCATACAATTGAATAAAATTATTTGGAACTGCTTGTGCTTGAAAGGTATATAACAATGGCAATATAACATTCTTTTATGTATATTAACGTTTCCCAAGCTTTGCGGTACGGGCTGCAACACATTATCACACTCGGGCTTGGCAAACGTTAATACATTGAAAAGAATGTTTTATCCTCTTATTAAAAGCATGAGACATCCTTACCCCTTTGCATGCTGGGTTATTTTCTATCCTTTTTCGTTGTCTGTATTTTTAAATAAATATCTTTTTTTTTTGAGAATTTTTTTTCAGGATTACCATGGCAGTGTCAAACAGTTTGGACTCTGATCAGGCCCCGACGTGTTGTCGGTCCTGATCTGTATCCAAGCGGTTTGCAAAGGCTATAAGCATGCACTAGCAGTGTAATAGTTAAACAGGCATGCAATAACTATTTATAATTAATTTTTGTTTGTTTGCTTGGTTTGATGTTTTACATTCCAGTCAACAGCTATTGTCATGTGAAGACGGTCAGTATACCAAACGACACTTTTTTCTGGGCAAGCATGAGTAAGGGGTTTACATATACATTTGCTTGTAACTGACAACCCTTCTTGAATCAGGGGAAGGAGGAAGGTGACCGTAGAAATTATTTCATGAACAATCTACACGAAAGTATGGGACGGGGGCTGGGATCGCACTTGTAACCCCTGGTTTTGCAGTCCCTATGAGAGCATATTCTTCCCTAGGCTATAAAAGTAATTCCAATAAGAATAGAAAATATCTTTAAAGGACATTAAATTGAGAAACAGCCAAAATTAAACTACGCCAAAATGTCATTCTTTCAAGATTGCCAAATTTTGATGCCCCAATTATTAAGAATGCATTATGGAGAATCAGCTCACTGGAGTCTTCGGAATGAGTTCCCTCCCTTTTGTATTTCAGATTTTATCATTTGTTCAGCTTGGACGGCTTGAAGATGCAGTAAGAATTCTTGAGGATATGGCCAAAGATCATTATTTAGAGGGCATATTGATGCTCTTCTCAGAAACAGTAAGTTATTCTGTGTGTGTGTGAGGCGCCCCACCAACAGCTTAGGTCATATGGGCCTCGTCGCGGGAAAACCTGTCTTCGGGGTTTCCAACAAAGTGAGATTCAAACCAGCCTGCTCAGCTACAGAGACTAGCTAGAAAGATGAAATTTCGCTTGTAGCAAACTTTGATATGGTACTTTACAAAACGTGAATAACAAAGGCGCTGATCAGACTGCGCGGATGCGCAGGCTGGTCTGCGCCTGTGTTGTTGGCAAACCCCCGAAGACAGGTTTTCTCGTGTTGAGGCCCATATAGGGACTGGGCCACAGCTTAGTCGCATCCGACGTATTGGTGAAGTCTGGGATCAAACCATTATCTTATGAAAGGGAGCATTTTTCAAATACTGACCTATCTGATTTGAGGATTGTGGGGACATGCAACATATTTGTTTACCAAGCATCACTAAATCATGTGATTCGGCTGGCTGATTCAAACTTGCTATCAATCTGCGCCATCACCTGTCACTGAAACTGCTTTTTTGACCTGGCCAAGTGCGAAATGTTTTCAAAAATGTTTTAGTGAAGAAAATCTTAGCATTCTGTGGCTAAATACTATAATACCAATCATTCCTATTGTTTAGCTTGGAAAGGTTACTTGATGTCTCCATAAACGGATCATTTATAGCTATTCAGTGCTTAACGTATTTGTACGTTTCTTGTAGTTGTACAAGTTTAACAGATAAATGAGATTTACCAAATTGTCACCATTTTTAATATACCGGGCCGCGTAGCGCAGTCGGTAACGTGTCTGGCTACAGATGCGTGTCTGACTGCAGATCCAGGGGTCGCGAGTTCGATCCCGGCCCGGTACCATACTTTCCTGGAGATTGATCATGAAATGATTTCTACGGTCATTCTCCTCCCTTCCGCTGATTTATTCAAGAAGGGTTGTTGTCAGTTACAAGCGAAAGTATGTGCACAAATTACTGGTTAACCGCTTGCTCAAGCCTGCCCAGGAAAAAGTGTGGTTAAGTGAACTGACCGTCCCGCAATGACCATAGCTGTTGACATGGGACGTAAAGCAACAAAAAACAAACAAAACCATTTTTAATAGACTTTGTTTTAGATTAAAAGTATTTGAGCTGTGACATAAGATTTCCAACAATGTGGTATGTGCGACCAGCAATGTCTCAGATCAGCCTGCGCATCAGAGCCTTTGCTGGTTGCTTGAATATTCTATGCAGACCTGGGGCCAAATACTTTGAAAAGTATTCAAATACATTACAATTACTTTGACTTATCAATGATTACAATTACATTACAATTACAGGACCTGCGGAAATGTAATGATTACAATTACAATTACTTTAGAAATGTAATCAAATACATTACCAATTACTTTTGAAGTTTTTATGTAAAATTGCAATGCTATATAGTACTCATATTTAAAATTATAAAGACGGATAGAGTCTTTGAAGTTATGTATAAAGTCATGTCCTATACTTAAATAAATGAGAAATTATTAGCTATGAAATTTTATTCAAGTTCTTATTAAAGTTAAACAAATATATATACACTATGCACAGGTTTTAAGTTTGATACACCATACATTTTATCTGCCTACATACTTTATAGATCTATTTCACTATACAGTACCACAAAGCAAGATAGATTTATAAAGTATGTAAAATGGAAATTGTCTGTTACACAACTGCAACCTTTTGCTCAGTCAGCTATTTTTAAATTGTTACTTTGATGATAACATTTAATCATCATAAGTTTGTCAAATGTGTCATCTTTGACGGAACATCTTTCAGGCCTAAAAACTTTGCATGCTATGCTGAATAAGCATTCTACATTTAGCCTTTGATACATGTATTTCCTGAAGATTCTGGTGGGAATACAAAATGGCTCAAAACTAGTGCTGTGGGAGAGCAGTGGCTCAGTGGTAGAGTGCTTGATGCGAGACCGAGGGGCCGCGGGTTCGAGCCTCACCGGTGTCACTGTGTTGTGGCCCTAGCTTAGTACTGGTTCAACCCAGGAAGACCCATCCCTGTTTAACTGCAAGATTGTTGATGGGACGTAAAGAGTCAAATCAAACAAAAACTAGTGCTGCCATTGTGCATTGATTTAATGATGTGATGGAAAAAAAACACTTGAAACTCACTATTGGATGAAAAACATTTATTTAGCCATTCCACAAGAAAATGTAATTTTGTGTAATGACCTTTGTCCAGTTTGCACACATATACAGGTAGCTTTTAAGAAGGTCATAAGTACCTTTTCACATGAGCTAGCTATATTCAATAACAAAAGATTTAACACCTTTGAGTAGTCTTCTTTTTATGGTCTGGATTTTATGAATTTACATAGGAAATCAGCTAAGCATGTCAAAATGAACAGAACTAGTTTTGTTGCTCAAAATTTCTTTAAAGGCCTCCAGCAAATTGGAGAAACAGAAATGCTGTCAAGAGTAAATTTTGGGAGAAAATGTACCTTATTTCATGTTATGTTGTCTTTTGCCATATTTTTTAAATTTTAATTTTGAATAAAAAAAGTTTGGCTTTTAATTTTTATACAAAATGCAATTAATCTTAAACACCATATTAAGTCTGAAACTGACTAAATATTTTAAAGTGTGCTACTTTTATTGTCCACAAAAGTAATTATGTTTTATTTATCCTGTGTACTTTTTCTCATCCATAGATCTGAATTAAAATATTACCATTAATCACCATTTTGTTTCTTGTGTTGGGCAAATTTTCTAAGTAAATAGCCAAATGTATTTGAAAAGTATTTAAAAGTAATTATAATTACAGCTAAAATATTTTCAGTAATCATTACAATTACATCGCATGTATTTGAAAAAAAAACATGATTACAATTACATTTGATTACTTTGAAAATTGTATTTAATTACAGATAATTACAATTACTGATTACGATTACCCCAGGTCTGATTCTATGAGTGTTGAGCTACTGATTTGGAGTTTCTAAGCTTAAAAGGAGGCTGCACAGGCTCGTCCGAGTCTACATTTGCAAAATGCCACATTGTCGGAAATCACATGTCATGGCTCAATTTTGTTACTGCAGCTGATGAATCTTTACCTGAGTACAGGAGTGCAGTGGCTCAGTGGTAGAGTGCTTCACTCAAGGTTGATGGGTTGCGGGTTCGAGCCTCACTGGAGGCACTGCGTTGTTTCCTTGACCAAGACACTTAATCCCCAACTTTATCCTCTGCTTAGTACTGGTTCAACCCAGGAAGACCCGTGCTGACATGACTGAAAAATTGTCGACTGGGACATAATCAAATCAAACAAACAAACATATTTTACCTGAGTAATGCATGCCATAAACATGTTAAATGAGTGCTCATGTATTATTAAATTTATTAAACAAGTTGAGGAAAAGATCAAATATGGGATTTTGGCGAGCAGTTTATCTCTTATTCTCAACAAATTTACCCCCCCACCCACTCTCCTGTAGAAAAATGATTTATATTCATGAGGATTAACCCTATACTCCATAATAATGCCTTTTGATGCCATTGAAATATCATAAAATATATGAAAATATTATGGAAAATAAAGCATTTTGCTCCATTGGAGCAAATGCTCCATTTTCCATAATATTTTCACAAGTATTCAAAACTTTCCTTAAACTTTTCTTGAATTTTTTCAATGTTGTCTAAAAATAGAAATGATGTCATGATCTAAAAATAGCTTATGGAGTAAAGTGTCAATATATTTGTCTTTTTCAGATCAACGAAGTGGAGGCAGCCATTTTAAAGACGGACAATCTCGATAGCAAACACAATTTTAGACTGTTAAAACGTGCCTTATATCGTGGTGGACTTGTGTGCCCTCAAACTTTTCAGCAGTATGTCACATCTCCCATTACTTCCAACAGATTAAGGACCTCGTTTAAAGATTCCTCGTACTCAGGATTTGATGAAATTAAGCGTGACAGGTTTGACGATAGGATGGAGCTTTAGTCAGTTTGCTTGGTGTAAAAAAGAATCATGAAATAAACAACCAGGACATCTCACATAGATCCAAATTTTAACCCTTTACTCCATAAGCTATATTTAGATCATGACATCATTTTCTAGTTTTAGACAAATTGAAAAAATTCAAGAAAAAATTTAAGTAGAGTTTTGAATACTTTTAAAAATATTGTGGAAAATGGAGCAAATGCTCCATTTTCCATAATACTTTCAAAAACATGATATGTTAAAGGCGTCAAAATGTGTTATTATGGCGTATAGGGTTAAATCACATAGTGGTTGTCATTTAATTTCTTTTTCTCCATCAATTTAAACATGTGTTTTCGGAACTCAAAAGAACCGTCTCAATGAGACTGTTCTTTTCAGTACCTATAACCTGTTTTGGTTGTGAAACAAAAAAAATGTTTAGCAAGCTTTCTTATCTGGAGCTATGTTGGACCTCTATATATGCCTTGTCAAGAGAAAGCCTGATTTTGGTGCATGGCAGGAACAAAGAAGCAGGCCATCCAAGGCATCCACGCAGTCCGATCAGCGACTTGTTCGCTGGAAAGTAAATTATCTAAACTTGATCCATGCAATATTTGAGCATTCAGGTTAGTATCTGCAGTTGAACAGGTCCTAAGGTTATAAAAAATTCATGCTCAACTCAACTAAGCATCAAATCCCAATTGCTCATAAAAAGGCAAAATGGTAAAAAAAAAAAAGCATTTTTCTTACTTTAAAGCTGCATACTCTGTAACTATGAACATTTTTCGAAAAATTTTAGTTTCTTTTTAAATCATTTGTAAAAGTAGAATTAAGCTATGTTCAGTACAGCTGAAAACTGCATGGAAAAGTGAATTATCTTATCAAATAGGTGTGTTTTCTCTTGTTGGTAATTATTTGCTTCCCTCCAATAATTATAGACCGTTATATTTTAACATAAATGCAGTTGTTTTGATAGTGATAACTTGTTAAGATTTACGAAAATGGTAAAATGTTTACCTGAATTTGAGTATTTTTACTGTGTTCTTGAAAAATAAAAACATTATTTTTAAAATTAGAAGATCAAAAGTTACAGACTATGCAGCTTAAAAACTCTCATATGTAGTATTTATCCTGCTTATAAATGTTGAAATGGCAACAATTGTTGGCATTTTAACATTAGTGAGCAGGATATTTTCATGCTCAGTTGAGTTAAGCCTGAAAAACGTTTCCGAACATTATGACTAGGATGGATGGATGGAGCCTTACTTTGTCGCAAACCCTAATGACAGAAGACCTATATACATTAGAGCTGTCTTTGATGGATCAAACTTCTGGGTAGAGATTTTGACCATTGATTGCTTTGAGCCACAGGGGCTGGCCCAGTCTTTATAGTATGACAGGAAATATTCAGTTAACCCTTAAAGCGCCAGTCACGACTGCAGCAGATGACAAATTTTGCAACATCTTTCCAAATTTTCGAAAAAAATAAAGCACCATATTTCATGAAAATCGTCTGCCAGCAGACGATTCTCATGAAATATCGTGCCTTATTTGTTATTTTTGAAAAAGCAGCAAAATTTGAAAGTGTCGTCTGCTGCAAATTATAGGTGGTGCTTTAAGGGTTAAACAAGGGAAGCAACTGCCCCAATACCAGTCCTCTTACAATTATTCTTGACGGAGTTTCATGTGATCAATCCCGAAAATTGAGCTCAAAACTCTTGACTTGAGCCTTCGAAAGAGGAGTGGTATCAAAACCAATAGCACCCTTGTTTATTTTATAGACTATTTCAGTATATTTACCAAGATGGCTTTATTGTAAAGCTGTACTGACCCTGTTGTTTTGAGCCAGGTACTTGTTCAGATTTGCATATCTTAAATCTCGAATGTCATGATTAAATTATTTTACCCTTGTGTGTCTTATTAAGCATCTGCTCAACGAGGGATATCGGGCTATATAAGAGTTAACATGGTTATAAGTTGTTTGAGCTGCGCAAACGTGCGTGCATTTCAGGAAAATTGTGACCAAATATAAACTGAAACTCACTTTTATCTACACTTAGATCTAGAGCAGCAATACAACAAAGGTCTGCTTTTGTTATCTGCCGAAATGTTTTTGAAGCCTATTGGACAGTGTAGATCCAGATCAGACTGTTCCTATAGGAGCAGTCTGATCTGGTCCACATTGTTTGTCTCCATATATTAACCAATAAACAGACATTTTCGGATGCAGTTATTTTGCTGGCATCTCAAATAAGATTATTGTTTACTGAAGTGTTATGGCGCAAGATGATACAGTTACTTTTGAACAAAAAGCAAGCCTCATTTTCAGCTTTTACCTGTGTCTAAAGTAGACCAGTCCTAATTGCGCACTCATGAGGTGCCGCCTTTACAGTGACCCAATAGCTTAATGATTCATTTCTTTAATCTTCTTAGTTTGCTTATTACCATGTACCAATACTTTTCAGGTGAGGTGATTTACATGATTACTATTGATTAGGTGAAAGTGCAAAATTTAAAAAAAATCTTGAACTTTAGACATTTGAATCTTAAAACTTACACTATAACTACAGGGTTCGCACAGGCTTGTAAAGTACTTGAATTTAGAATGCTTTCTCGAAAAAGTCCTTGAAAATTACATATGCCTTGAAAAGTACTGGAGAATCACTCAAATGGCTTGAAAAGTCCTTGAATTATTCTTTTTTCTGTAGGAATTAGCAGTGTTTATAGAGATCTAAATCAGTATAAAATTGTTGTGCCTTTATTAGCTGCACCAAATAAAGACACAACCATTTTATACTCATTTTCTAGTACTAATTTCTCCATTATCTCAGTCTAGGATTTCGAATTTTAACGCTTAAATCAGGATTTTTCATAACCTTTTTGTCCTTGAAAACTGTAGGATTGTCTTGAGAAGTCCTTGAATTTTACTCAAACTTGCCTGTGTGAACCCTGAAATAAAAATATCAACAATTTCAAGTGTAAAGTGTGGATTGTCTGAAGATGAAGTGAAAATGAACCCGAAAAGCATAATCTTCCTAATCCAGGATTTTGAGGCTAACTTTCTATGGAAAGTTAGCCTTGACATCCTGAATTTCTATGGAAAGTCAGCCTTGACATCCTGCCTGGAAACTTTCACCCATGGATTTTAAAGGAAAACTTCTATTCTTTAAATTCAGACAGCACTGGTTGAGATTAACATGCTTTGTTTGATTTGATTCTTTACATCCCAGTCAACAATTTTTCATTTATGTCTGGACGGGTCTTCCTGGGTTAAACCATAACTAAGCAAGCTGTGGCACTCAGCTCTTACACTCTTACCATTTCCATCACATGGATCCATCAACGAACAATTCTGACACCATTGTTGAGAAAGCAGGGGGGAAAGGTGGCCCCAGCTGGGGCTCATACCTATGACTCCGGGAATACTTTTAAGTTGAGCACACAATCAACAAACAAATATAGACCAGGGTTCTGACGTCATTATATGGTTGAAGACATTATAGGCGTTGCATTCCCGTTACCACCCGAGCGATCATGCCTAACCACCACATATAGATTCTACACTTAGAACAACAATTTATAGGCTTATTTATATTATGCCTAATTTTAGGATGAAATGGTTTACTGTCCTTTAGCCCTTACCTTGTTTAACAAAGGCATCTTGTTTCTCAGATGCTAGCTGATCGGGATACCGGCCTTTTGTTAAGGGTGTGTAACAAAAAAATAATTATTTTCTTGTTTCTCAACCAAAACATATATTGTTGGTACTCAAAAGAACCATCTCAATGAGAGGGTTCTTTTTGGCACCCAAAACAGATGTTAAAAATGACGAGTAAGAAAATATTTACAATTTTACGCTGTAAAATTTTGTTTATCTTAACATATAATGTGTGATACAAACTGTTTTCCGCTCTGCTTGTCAATGCAGGCAAATAACTAGAATCCTTCAAGATTATTGGTTGACTAGACTTAGATTAGCGAAAAACTGCCCCATTCACATGTCGGTCATTAACCCTTTGTATTCTGATGGATTTTCCAATAATTGTTGATACAAACCTATGGGACAGCCCATTGTGTACCTTAAGGGGTCACAGGTAGAGGTTTTATTTCTGTCCCTAAAGATTGTTATAATCATAGCAAATATTGTAGACCCTGATGAAATGCAGCATCATGCTGCATTTCATCTGGGTCTTCACTGTTTGCCAAAGTACCCATTTAGGGATTTCCTGAATACAAAGGTTTTAGGATGGTGTTCTTTCTTAAACAAGGGCCTTAATATTGTTGTGTTTGTGTTTAACATCCCACCAACAGATAATGTCATATGGAGACGGGGCCACAGCTTAGTCTCATCTGACAGACTGGTGAAGCCGGGGATCAAACCTGTGACCCCTGGTTAACAAGGCAAGTGGCTTATTCACTACACCACAGTGGCTCCATGGGCCTTAACATAGTCCTGAAAACTTGCACCCATATATATGCTATCTATTTGTCAAGTGTGATTTTTTATGTTTCAAGATTTCAGTGTTAGTCAACATCAACTGTTTATCACAGTCGGCACAAAAGTAAGATTTCCTCAAGGGAGTTAACTGTGTCTCTCTTTCCTCCTCAAGTTCTTGTTCTTCCTCTTCCTTGGTGGCTGCAACAAAAAATTAAAATCAGGCTGATATATAAGAGTATTAATTTTAAAAATTATTTTTCCATTTTCTCAATCAAAACAGTTACATATGTTATGGTTACTCAAAAGAACCGTATGGAGCGCAGTGGCTCAGTGGTAGAGTGCTTGACTCGAGACTAAGGGGCTGTGGGTTCGAGCCTCATCGGTGTCACTGCTGTGTGGTCCTTCAGCAAGACACATTTATCCTAGCTTAGTACTGGTTCAACCCAGGAAGACCCGTCCCTATATAACTGAAAGATTGTTGATGGGACATTAAGAATCAAACAAAATCAAAAGAACCGTCTCCATGAAACATTTCTCTTAGAACCCAAAACAGATGTTAATGGTGATGGATAAAAAAATAATCACAAATTTTATGCACAAACATGCTGCTTATCTAGACCTATGAAAAGACTATTATGATTTAGGATAAAACCAGCTACAGGACTGTTGACCCTGGTATTGGCCAAAAGCAAAATGCTGTGGGCAAATACAGCAGGCCAATGACCTGTAATAGGCAAATATAAAATCGCTTGTGAAATGATTTTATGAACTCGTTTGGCGCTGTCATTTGGGTCTTGAAGCAAGAAAACCGGTCTTCGGTGTTTGCAAACAACAAAGGCCCACACCAGCCTGCTCATCTGCACAGTCTGATCAGCGCCTTTTCGCTTCGCTTACTGGAAAGTATCATAGCTAGACTTGCTACAAACGAAATTTATATTACCTAGCCAGTCTCTGTAGCTGAGGAAACTGGTTTGAGTCTCGCTTTGCCGGACTCCCCTTAGACAGGTTTTGTCCCATTGAGGCCCATTTTATGCTTGCTTTTATATGTGTGTTTTTATCTGTGTCCTGGTGTCTATTCCTCATGGTGCCATATGTTGGTCTGTGATCTGTGAATGATTCAGTGATTTCCTGGTCATACTTGCTCCTTTTAAGAAAATGCATGTTTAGCTCTCATATGGGATTAGATTTTTGTTTGTTTGTACTGGACCACATAGTGCAGTCGGTAGTGAATCGGATTGCAGATCCATGGGTAGAGAGTATGATCACTTTCGTGGAGATTGATCATGAGATAATGTAAACAGTTATGATCCTCCCTCCGCTAAATCAAGAAGGGTTGTTGTCAGTTACAAGTGAATGTATGTTCAAGAGGTACTCGTTGACAGCTTAGTCAAGCTTGCCCAGAAAAAGTGTGGTTTAATAGGTGAACTGACTGTCTCGACATGACCATAGCTGTTGACTGGGATGTAAAACCTCAAACGAAACAAAAAACTGTTTCTTTGTTTTTTTGGTCTGGAGATTAACTTTCATGAAGCTAAGGCCCTGAAGTGACTGTGCTGCTTGAAGAACTAAGTACATGTATATGAAAAAGCTTAAAGAAAATTTGAACATAAAATTGTAATTATTAAATTTACCTGTGATATTCTGAGATTGACATTCTGCCTCATGCTCCAGCCTGTCTGATATTGTCACTAACATTTCTAGATGACATCTTGGACATTCCCAGTGTCGCTGCATGTTCATACCACCATATTCTCCCAAAGCATTGGCTGTTCCATCATCTATCAAACTGGAAAAGAAAGGTTGCCATTATTTTCAACCCCAAAGTAGAAAAAGTACTGTAAAATACTAATATTTGCAGTAATTTTAATTTTGTGTTATCCGCAATAAAAAAAATTGCCAAAATAAAAGATGGAGAAAAACAGTTTCAAATTCAATAACATAATATGCAATAAGTAGACACTCCTCCTTAATATATCTGTATCAACTTTGTACTAGTACGTAGTAAGGGTCTGTTTACCCATAGAGAAAAGCTGACTTTAAAGGGCATACTTTTAAAGGAAACAGGAGCATATTTTTTCTTTAAAAGTAGCTCTATGAGAAAAGGAAATTAGATTAAGAAACCGCCAAAATTAAGCTACGCCAATATGTCTGTCTTTTAAAATAGCCAAAATGTGATGCCACAATTTCATGTTTCTGATCTTTTGAAATAAGGGAGATTTAAACATGAATTTTTGGGTGGAATTTCGAAATTGTAACATTTTGCATTAATTTTTCTGACCCAAAGACATCCAGTGAATGATTTGCATAAAATGCTGTAGCCCATTGCATTTTCAATTACCACTGGAAATTGGGTTGAATTTGAAGAAAAATGTCGAAAAATATCGAGTACCAAAAGGGTAGGCTCAGTGCATTGAACCCTATGGAAATCTTTATGGTGATCCTTATTGAAGTTTGAGTAGTATAGGGCCATCCCATCCTTATTGAAATCAGATATATGGGAAAAGCCATCAGTACAAAAAGGGTTTAGGTATACAAATATATAGGTTATTTACCAGCCATGGATGAGGTAATCATTCAGCTGTCTGCCTCCTTTAACTGGGTGTGGCTTGGAGGACCCACTAGGCAGGAATTCCTTCAGTTTATCTCCTGTAAATAGAACACAAATAGAGTGTAGTCCCTTTATAGCACACCTCTTTACAACACTGGACAGGTAGGTATGGATATAACATCCAAGTTGTGGCTCCCAACTTTTTTTACTATGGAAGTTTACAAAGGAATTGTCATTTTGTAAACTAGACCCTTTATAATATGATTCACTAATAAAACAATTTTTATTAGTTTGATTTGATTATGTCCCAGTCAACAACTTTTCATTTATGTCAGGATTGGTCATCCTGGGTTGAACCAATACTAAGCAAGGATTAATGTGTCCTGCTCAAGGGAAAGCTCAAGGACACAATGCAGTGATTCTGGAGAGGCTTGAATGTGTAATTCTTCGGTCTAGAGTCAAGCACTCTACAACTGAGTCAAAGTGCTCCCTCTAATCACACAGTCTATTCCATTGGACCCAAACATAGTACTATGAAGCCGAGGACTGCAATTTATTGGCGCTAAACATTACAGATATCAAAACTATCAGAGCCTAAATATACAGTTTTCTATCAGGTCCTAGGCAGACATGTTAAACTCACCAATTCTATCAGGTCCTAAGTAAACATGTTTCATCTCAGCTGCCAGTACCCTCCTGAGACTGTAGAGCACATTACTGCTGAGAAACTCGCTCAGTTTCTTGGCAAGGGTCTTCTCCAGCCTTCTTGCTCTGGGACTGATTCTCTTCTCAGTTTCCATAGATAGAAACGTGTCTGGAACAAAAATCTATTACACTTCAAAATTGTATATAATAAAAAGAAAATTCAATTTTTTGACAATCATTTCATCTCATGAAGTGAAAAATGCATATTTCACTCATTAAGTATACATTTTTCACTTCAATTGGGGACATAAATGTCATATTTAAATATCCGCTAAATAGATTACTAAATTTGGCTACTTGTTGTCATACAGAAACCTCAAATATACTCATTGAAAGAGTTTAAGCTGGGAGTTTAAGCTGTTTTCATTGCATTAGTGAGAGTTCAAATTTCGGAAATCATGAACTTTAGAAATCAAATATTTTAACTTGCAATAGACCCTTAAAAATGAACAATTTCATGATTAATAAGATAAGTTGTGGGAAGAAAAGAATTTTAAGCCATTTCAAAAATCAGTTGCAGTTACTGTTGTCGTTTTAAGCTGTGTTAGATAGGATGAAATTTGACAGGTAAATTTTCATGAATCACCAAATATTCTCTGCACAAGCTAACTATTTTGTGCTTCAGGAAAAATGACAATGGAATAAGGTTATTGACAATTTATACAGCTTTTGACATTTTATATGCCTATTGACATTTTATATGGCTATTGACATTTCATATGGCTATTGAGAACTTTCTTTACCAACCAGCACATATCAGTCTTTATCATATGACGTTCCTGATATTCAGTGGATAAAGTCATGTATAAATGATGTTATGACCACACATTACATCACACTTTCGGTGGGAACAAGTAACATCATGACGACGTCCATAACAACAATGCAAATTTTCATTGAAATAATTTGTGAAGGCGATAAAATGACATTTAAAAGGTCATATGACAAACAGAAACTTACACTCGTGATCATTTTATATCAAATTTATTAAACTCGCCAAATAAATTTTATATGAAATGATCACTGATGTAAGATCCTCTATGTACTTGCCTTCAAGTCTCAATTTTAGTAAATTCTCCCAAGTAGCTCTAAGCTGTATGACACTGGAGACGATCTCTTGGGCCAACTCTTCATCAGGAATACCTATCTCTAACCAACCATCACATATCAATCTGAAAAAGCAGGATTTTTTTTAAACATTATTATGAGCCAGTGCATGAGATTTCCAACAATATGGCATTTGACATGTGTAGACTCAGACGAGCCTCTGCAGCCTCCTTTTAAGCTTAGAAACTCCAAATGAAGTTCAGTCAGTGAGCTAAACACTCATAGACTACTCAAGCGACTTGCAAAGGCTCTGATCAGACTGCGCATATGCGCAGGCTGGTCTGAGCCTTTGCTGGTCGCACATACCACATTGTTGGAAATCTCATGCACTGGCTCATTTGTTTGTTTGATTTGATTCTTTACATCCCAGTCAACAATTTTTCAGTTATGTCAGGACAGGTCTTCCTGGGTTGAACCAGTACTAAGCAATTATGGATTAATGTGTCTTGCTAAAGGACACAACGCAGTGAGGCCGGTCTCGAGTCAAGCACTCTATCACTGAGCTACTGCACTCCCTTTTGAAACAAATAGTTGCCAATATCATCTTGTAGAAAACAAAGTTCATTATACTGTTCTTGAAAATGAAGCTACAAGTTGACAAATAAACCAACATAGTTGAATGTAGCAATTTGAAATTGCGCATTGGCACAGTCTGATCAGAGCCTTTACTAGACGATTGAATATTCTATCACTGTTAAGCTACTAACAGAACATAATTTGGAGTTTCTAAGCTTAAAAGGGGGCTGCATAGGCTCGTCTGAGTCTACATATGTCAAAATATCACGTTGGAAATCACATGTCGCGGCTCATATAGTCATGTAGTAATGGTTTTATCTGATACCCATGTCCCAGAACTCCAGATAAGACTGTGAAATTGAAAATTATTCTATTATTTCTCAACCGAAACATATGTTTTGGGTGCTCAAAAGAACTGTCTCAATGAGCACCAAAAAGTTGAAAACTTATGTTTAAATTGATAGGTAAGAAAATAACTGCAAAATTACACTCAAAAATGTTGCTTAACTGAACCTATGCTGTACAAAGAGTGATCAAAATTTTTTCTTTTAAAAATGCTATTGTTGTGGCCAAATCTGCACCTTTATGAATCAAGCTATCTTACATTGAACAATCTGAAAGTGTGTCTATATAATTGAGAATAAACAAAAAAATGAGTGAAAAAATGTTAATATTTTCTTATTAGTAAATTTTAACATGTTTTGGGTGCTCAGAAGTACCGTCTCATTAAGACAGTTCTTTTGAGTACTCACAACATATGTTTTGATTGAAAAAAAAGAAAATATAACATTCTCATCTAGAGCTCTGGTATAAGCAGACCATTTCTTATATGGGCCTCGCTGTGAGCAAACCTGTCTCCGGGGTTTCTGACAAAGCGAGTTTCAAACAAGTCTCCTCAGCTACAGAGACTAGCTAGAAAATTGAAATTTCACCTGTAGCAAGTTCACATATGATACTTTCCAAAAAGCGAATAAAAAAGGCACTGATCAAACTGCGCAGATGTGCAGGCTGGTCTGCTCCTGTGTTGTTCGCAAATCCCTGAAGACAAGTTTTCTCGCGTTAGGGCCCATATATTGATGTTGTAAAGGTTTTAACTGATACCCATAATGTACAAAAATGCATTTTACGGACAAATGCACCTTTGGGAATCAAGCTCTATTTAACCTTGTACAATCTGCATTGGCGTATATATAATTGAGAATGAAAAAAAAATGAGCATAAAAAATGTTAATGTCTTCTTATTCATAAATGTTTACGACAATTTTGGATGCTCAAAAGATTTGTCTCATTGAGACAGTTCTTTTGAGTACCCACAACATATGTTTTGGTTGAAAAATAAGAAAATTAATTTTTAATTACAAACTCTTATTCTTATCTAGGTCTGGTATAAGCAGAACATTTCTTATATATTCACGTAGTAAAGGTTTTATCTGATTCCCATTTATATCTAATAGTCAAAAAATATTTTCTCAAGAAATGCAGCTGACAGGGCCAAATTTGTATCTTTATAATGAATGAAACTATTTTCAGTCCACCAGATAAGATTGTGTAATGATTTTTTTTTTCTTACTTCATTACCAAAATGTATGTTGTGGGTACTCAAAAGAACCATCTCAATAAAATTGAGCACCTGAAATGCATGTTTAAGTTGATTGGTAAGAAAATGATTACAATTTTACACTCAAAAATTTGCTGAACTGGGCCTATATGTACAATGAATGCAGGACATTAGTTAAGAGTGCGTAACAGAAAAATACTTTTCTTATTTCTGAACCAAAACATATGTTGTGGGTACTTAAAAGAACCGTCTCAATGAGACGGTTCTTTTGAGCACCCAAAACATATGCTAAAAGTTATGGGTAAGAAAATATTTATAATTTTACACTGAAATTTTTTGTTTATCTAAACCAGTGGAATGGTCATGTTATACGTTTGACAGGGCCAAATTTGCAGCTTAGTGAATCAAACACTTTTACCTTGTACAGTCTGCACTAGTGTCTATATAATTTGAGAATAGTGTGACAGTCTGCAGAGCAGGAACTCTCATGGTGTTCATCAAATATGGCTTGTTCGTTTCAAGAATAGACCTGAAAACAGAAAACAGTGCTTTAAACCCTTAAAATGATGAATTACTCAGCACAAGACATTTTTCACACAGGCTTTAAAAGGACATGAATTTAGAGGACTTTTTTTGAAAAGCCATTGAAAATCAATCTGCCTTGAAAAGAATTGGAAAATCACTCAAAAGCCTTTTAAAGTCCCTGAATTGTACTATTTTCTGTAGGAGTAAGCACTGTTGATAGAGACCTAAATCAGTATTAAATTGGTGTGCCTTTATTTGAAGCAGCATTTGCTGCACCAAATAAAGGCACAACAATTTTATATTAATTTTCCAGTACTAATGTCTCCATTATCTCAGTCTAGCATTTCTGAAGTAGAGTTTTAACACTTAAATCAGAATTTTTCCTAAACTTTTAGTCCTTGAAAACTGTAGGATAGTCTTTAGAAGTCCTTGAATTTTACTCAAACTTGCCTGTATGAACCCTGCAAGAGATAGCTGAGCATAGCAAATTTACAGCATAAAAAAGCATGTGAGTTTGATGAGGAAATGCCACAATAATAGCCCACAGACCAAACCATATGCCACCGCTAGGAAGAGACACAGAACACTGAAAGTCACATGACAGCAAAAATACAATTAAAGTAAAGCAACCATCTCTCTTCTCGTGTCAACAATTTTTTTCAGTCATGTTGAGATATTTTCCTGGGTTGAACCGGTACAAAGCAAAGATGATTTAGTGATTCACTCAAGAACACAACACGCCACCAAAAAGGGATTTTGTATAGTATACTCAGAAGAAAAAGTTTAGTCAGTACAGACACTGTGTGCAATAATTTTGTAAAACAGTCTTAATATTGACAAAAACCTTACTAAAAATAAAATTCATGTAATGTCTTAAAAATGTTAACATTTTCAACAAAACATTCTGAAAATAAACCCATTTTCCTCGTCAAAAATACACAAGGTGGTCAATATTAAAATTCAAATTTCATAACTCAAAAATCAATCTAGCGCCACTCAGATGATTTCTGGTAGTACAGACGGAAATTTTCGTATCTGTTGCATGACTAAGGAATTTAAGAAGTTTCCAAGCGGCCATGAAGCGATTACGTCATGTTGACGTCACTATGGCGTCGTTATCCGTGGTCTCCCCAACGGAGGCTTGTCATTTTTACCGCCAGGCCGTTGAAAACGTGTTTGCAGATGATAAATTGTTTGTTCACTGCATCCAAAACTGCGTGTTACGTCAGCAACACTTGTACCTGTTTCAAGACGTCAAAACGCGGTATTTCTGTAATTTGTAGATAGCCTGACCGGCGAATTAAGCTTGCTAGCACTGAATTTTCTCCGGATTATTGAAATAAGAACAACTCTCTTTCAATATCTAACAGTGTATGAGAAAATAACCCTGCCAGTTTACCGCAGAATGTGCACATCGTGCATTTTGAAATTTGGTTGATACCGTCTAATAGAGGCATTATTTGTCACACAATGAACAGGTAAATGTAAATTTACGATAATACAATTCATGTAAAAAATTTGACAATGATATATGCAGTAATGTTGATTTTATGAGAAAACATAAATACTGACTAATTTTTTCTTGTGAGTATATATATAACCTGTTGGTCACCAGTCCAGAGCCAAAGTTTTTTTAAGATAAAATTGAAAACAATTTCTTATCTGCAAATTTGACATTTGTTTTGGGTGCTCAAAAGAGCTGTCTCATGAGATGGTTCTTTTGAGTACCCACAACATATGATTTGGTTAAGAAATAAGAAAATTGATTTTAATTGCACACTCTTATCTAGACGCCTTTACGATTTGCTAGAACATTTTGATTCCAAGCAAACAATGAAAGCACAGATGAGCCTGATCATTTGTGCAGTCTTGAATTTATTTGTTTGTTTGTTTGATTTGATTCTTTACGTCCCATCAACAATCATTCAGTTATAAATGGACAGGTCTTCCTGGGTTGAACCAGTACTAAGCCAGGATTAATGTTCTTGCTCAAGGACACAACACAGTCCTGCTGGTAAGGCTCAGTCTCGAGTTAAGCAGTCTACCAGTGAGCCACTGCTCTCCCCCTTTATGATGTGCCACATTTTGATACCAAATGGGAAAGCACTGAAGGCACAGATGAGCCTGATTATTTGTACAGTCATGCTGCTGTATTATTGAATTTATTAAACTCGTTGCAAAAAAGGGATAAAATGCTCAGCAAAGCCTCACATTTATTTCTTTTTCTCAACTGGTTTAACACTTTGTCTACTAGTATCATTTGCTGATAATCTTTGCGAACAGTTTGGACCCAGATCAGGCCCGACACATCGGGTCTGATCTTGATCCAAACTGTTTGACACTCTGATGGTATTTGAAAGATCCTCTTTGAATCCAATATGTTACTTCTACTTATTATTAATATTCGAGTGATCTGAATTCCAGTTATTGAGACCCTTGCTAAAGTGAGAACTCAAGTGCCTGCTCATGTGTCATAATATGCACCTTGATGCGAGAAAACCTATCTTTGGAGTTTCCGACAAAGCAAGACTGGGACCAGTGTCCTCGGGTACAGAGACTAGCTAGAAAATTGAAATTTCATCTGTAGTAAGCTTAGATATGATACTTTCCAAAAAGCCAATAACAAAGGTGCTGATCAGTCTGTGGCAGTGCGTATGTGCAGGCTAGTCTGTGCCTTTGTTGTTTACAAACCCCAAGGACAATTTTTCTCGCATCAAGGCCCATGTATTATGTGACTTTTTGGGTACTGTAAAGGTGGCACCTCATAAATACGTAATTAAGACTGGTCAACCTTAGACATAGGTAAAAGCTGAAAATGATGCGTGGTTTTATTCAAAAGTAACTGTATCATCTTGAGCCATTGCCTCAGTATAGGCTCAAAACACATTATTTAGTCCTTAAAATGCCACCAAAATAACTGCATCTGAAAATGTCTATTTAACATAAGCATAGAGGCAAACATTTTGGACCCAGATCAGACTGCTCCTACAGGAGCAGTCTGATCTGGGTCCACACTGTTTGTCTATGAGGCTCCAAATATTTTAGTCGACGGCAAAAACATACATTTTGTGACTATGCACTTAAAGAGTTAATAAATGTGAGTTCAGTGTGTATACGGTTAGGATTTTCATAAAAAGATTGCATGTTTCCGCGGCTCAAAAAGCTTATTGGCTCTTTACCAAATTATAAATAAACCCTGATTTCCCTTCCTTAGCAGATGAAATAGCCAAACCACGCCCAGATATGAATATTAAAGTTGCCGCCTTTACAGTATGCCAAAAGTCTATTAATAGAAGACTTACACAAAAGCCAATAGTTCATGCTTGTTACTGAGCTGGCTTTTAAGGTCTGATATGCTGTGTTTCCCCTCTTGTTTCTCACAGTCTTTGGGTCGCAATAGTTCCGGTTGGAAAGCAAACACGCTGGTAGGATGTAGGAGCACAAATGGCTTGCTCTGTGAAAACATCAAACACAAATATTGAAAGTAAAATAAGATTTATAATGTGATTATGGTAAATGTTCTAAAATTTTGAACACTTTCACTTTCTGTTCTCAAATAAAATTAGGGGATAACTGTATTCAAAATTTTCATTTGGGGAGGTATATTGTCGGATATGTGATCAGAAATTTAGTTTTACGGCGACGCACAAACGGAGCCGTAAAACGTGATTTCCGAACGTATATCTGACAATATACATGTACCTCCCAAAATGAAAATTTTGAATATGGTTATTCCCATTCTAATGCACTTTCGTCTCAAATTGGGTGTTGCAAGAGGCGTAATGCCGCACATCATCCAAGGCAATGTGATGTAATTAATGACGTCAAACTGTTTCCTACAGTGTAAATTTTTGACGTTATCCAATCAAAAGTTGGTAACAAAAGCAAGTGCATTAGAATGTTGGTTATCAGGGCTTGAACTCACTAAATGCTTGTCAGAAAAGCAAACAGGGAAGACCCTGATCAGACTGCTTCTGAACTAGTGGCCCTGTTTGTCTAGAATTTTGTTAAGACTGCAGAACTTGTGGCCCTGTTTGTCTAGACTTTTGTGGCAGGCAACTACTGTTCAAAAGTTTAGAACATTAACCATATATCACTTTCACAGAATAGTAATAAAATTGGGTAAATATACAAAAGGTGTAAAACTGCCTGAAAGGCACAAAAAGGCACAAAAAGATTTAACCTGAGTGTGTAATTTGAGTTGTCATTTGAAGATGTTTCTATTGTTGGTTTCCTTAGAGGCCCAAATCATGTTCACTCTGCCCTACTGTACTCAAAATGACCATATTTTATGCAACAATAAGAGGGGACATGAACTAATAAGGGCTCTGCAAGTACTCTATAGTTTGTTTATAATAATGTTTATGAACATCTTATTCCCAGTCACACTAATGGTTTCATTTCGTTTCTGTGCAGTAAAATATGGTATTTTTTAATGTTTTGGCCATTCTTGGTGCTGAAATAGTTTAAACAGTGATGAAAATTATTTAGGTGTGCATTTATTAGACCATTATGGTAGAGAATTATTATAATCCCATTGATTACTAAGGCTAATGAAAAAAGTCAATAAGCAATGCTTATTAGATACCCCCGCACAGTGAAGGGTCAGTGAAAAAATTTAGTTTTGGCAAGTGATAGTTCAAACCAGCAGACCCTAGTTTTGAAAAAAAGATTTCAGTAGTATCTGTGAAAACAAGATTTCAGTAGAATCTGTGCAAATGATCTTAAAGCTTGCAATCTGGAACATTTGTTAAGATCAAATACACAAAATTATTCACACCTGAAAGCTCTTTATGTCAAAGCTTATACAAGAAAAATAGTCTAAGTTCTCATAATTGTCTTTTTATCAAAATTATTTTTTCCCAAACCAAACTCCTTCATACATATGTTCAATGTGTCTATATTGTAAAGGCAACATATCAAATTGCTCCATCAAAAGCTGTGGTAGGAGTTGATCAGCCCATGAAGGCACCATCAATGCATATACAAAAGCCTTGTTAGGGGTAAATGGTCTAAGTTCTCACAGCTGTCATTTTGTCAAATTTTTTTTTTCTGAACCAAACTCCGTCATGCATATATTCAATGTGTGTATATTGAATAGGCAAAGTATCAGATTGCTCCATCAAAAGCTGTGGTAGGAGTTGATCGGCCCATGAAGGCACCATCTAAGCATATTTGGGAAAAATTGTCTAAGTTCCCACAGCTGTCATTTGGTCAAAAATTATTTTTTCTGAACAAAACTCCTTCATGCATATGTTCAATGTGTCTATATTGAATACGCAAAGTATCAAATTGCTCCATCAAAAGCTGTGGTAGGGGTTACTCGGCCCATGAAGGCACCATCAATGCATGTACAAAAGCCTTGTTAGGGGAAAATTGTCTAAGTTCCCACAGCTGTCATTTTGTCAAAAAAAAAAATTTTCTGAACCAACCTCCTTCATGCATATTTTCAATGTGTTTAAATTGTATAGGCAAAGTATCAAATTGTTCCATCAAAAGCTGTGGTAGGAGTTGATCGGCCCATGAAGGCACCATCTATGCATAAACAAAAGCCTTATTAGGGAAAAATTGTCTAAGTTCTCACAGCTGTCATTTTGTCAAAAATTATTTTTTCTGCACCTGTCACGGAGTTTCCGTGATTTGAATAACTTACTACAATGTAGCACAACATAGTATTATAATTTGACGTCAGCTAACGTAACTTCGCGACGTTAGTAACATTAGTAACTAAGGACTTATAAAATGATGGACTAAGCAGAACTGCAGGATAAAACAGAGAGACAAGAAACGTTGCAGCAGTCAAGACAGCAGCGGAGTATGGATAACTTGGAACATACAAGTTACAAGATGGACATCAGAAATTCACAGGGACAATAATTATGAATATTGATTGCTAAATATAGCATACGAAAAGGGAAGTCTATTTGTTAATTTATCTTATTAGCCTACTAAATGCATTTCTACAACGATCGTGTTAACTTTGTATTTCTTTCTGTGGCAAACCAAATTTACATATTATGCTCTCGCTTTGCCACATTTGGCGCCGAAACCCGGGACTTTTGAATATTTGGGACCTGTCGTACATTTAATCAAGTATATAAAAGTATCATAAACAACGACACAGCTAATCATGGCACTCAAAATTCTTCAGGGCGAACATGAGAAAATAAGAAAAGATCTAGAGAAGGAACTGGTCAAAGCTAGAGATTTATTAGATGAGAAGATTGGAGAAAACCGTCTAAATGAATATTCAGTTTTGTGCAGTCATCGTATATCATCGTGTGAAAACTTTATCTGATGCTTTGGAAACAGCTCTTGAGAATTTATCACTTGAAGTAGAAGGAACAGAAGCAGAAAATGATTTTGACTCTGAGACAATCAAAGATTTTGCTTTAATGGATACTGCTATGGAACTCAGTGATGAACTCAACTGTTGGAAAAGTCATTTGACGGACAAAATAAAACAGAATAAATTTTGTAGATAGATGGGGATCGGTTTTCTAAGATAATTAAAAAACAGTATGAACAACTACAACAACTAATAGCTATTACATCACCACAGAGTTTAGACCCACTACAAGGAGGTGATCTTTTCAAGCATTTGGAGCAAACTAAACCCATCGAAACAGATCTCAAACAACCAAAGCAATCATCATTAGGAAACCTTCACACAGAAGCCTGTAACCAGAATGTGGAACATGAAACCCAAAATATAATAAATCATAGCACAAAAGTTGTGGATATATCAAAATATCATAACAGTGAAATTCAAGAAAAGAGACACGCTAATAAGACTGAGAAGCAACGGAAAAGAAAAAGAAATGGTAAAAATGTGGATGTTTTAAAAAATTTAAAACGTGCTCAAAAGCCTGAAACGCAGGCAGAAGCGGAATAAGAAGAGAAGAGGGGGCCTAAAACAGGACTCTCAAGTTGGTGCGGAGCAACCACTGAAACAGCAGAATTGGAGAAAACTTCTAATTCTGTTGAAACCTCGAATGGGGCGGATATGTAAGAAATATAACAGAAAAGTAAACCTTCAGAATGGAAGGAAACCTGTGAAACTGAGAGAACAGGGCAAATACAAAGGAACGGAAAACCTTCAAAATGGAGGGAAACCAAAGAGGAAGAGAAAACCAGTCATGACAGAACAAACGCACAGGTATAGAGCCTGGCGCGAAATAGCATTGAAGTCAGTGGCAACGCCAAAATGGATAAATGCATGCTACAGGGGCTGTTACTACTTCAAGAATACAAGGGGCAGCTCAACAAGAAAAAAAACATTGCGCTCAAAATAATTGTGTTGGTGAACAGTGTGATAATAGGGGATGTGATTGTCACTACTGCACATAAAACCCATTAAATTCCATTAAAAGTCCATAAAAATGCCATTAATAATCAAATTCCTGTTAAAATCATCCATTACTTTTCGTTTCTTAAAATTAATGGTTTTGTGTGTTCGGTCATTAATATTCATTATAATGGCTTTTAATTCAGCGGTAACGGCCATTAAAGAGCAAGTAAAATCATTAATTTTTGATTAATTTACACCTTCTGTATCATTAATGACCATTAAAAGAAATAATGGTCCATTAATTTTTGTTTTGTGATGTTCTAATGCCCATGAATTTGCATTCTGTAATGGCCATTACAAAAAGTAATGACCATTAAAACCTTTTGTGTCTATTGATGGCATCAAAAAGTAGTAAATTTGCATGTTTGATATTTTAATGGCCATTAAATATATAAATATGCAATTCATTAGCATTAGAAAGCAGTGAAATATGGGGAACCAATATTTATACGAAACAATGTGCCATTATTTAAGTGGTAATGGCCATTAATTTAATTCAAGAGCAAGTATGATCATTAAAATACCATTAATTTTTACCCTTGGTATGAAATGATGACCATTAAAATTTAATGGGCCATTATTTTCTGTTTTATGGTGATTTAATGCCCATGAATTTGCAGTATTAATGGCCATTACAAAAACTAATTGCCATGAAAACCCCATTACATGTCTAATAATGGCCATGAAAGATGTGTTCATTAATTTTAAATTACTGAAGTTGGGAGATCAATATTTTCATGGCCATTAATTTTTGGGACTGAACATCTTAACCCATTAATTTTTTAATAATGGCCATCAATAAAAAGATGATCAGAGTATTTGATATTGTCCATTATTTGTACACTCATGTAAAGGTTAGTTTTTAACATTATCATTTTACAGCCTTCAAAACTTGCCGCACATTGCATCCATAGGTATGTTTGTGTAATGAAGAGCTCCACCATTCAGTGCTTGTAAATTAAAATCACCACATTTCTTGTTTCATGAAGAAATTGCCTGTGTGATTAAACTGAAATTTCAGGAAGACAAAGAAAATTACCTCGAGAAATGCTGCAGGAAATTGAGTTTTAAAGGCAAACTCTATTAATTTCATCGAAAATCATAACATATCCTGGAGAAATTTCTCCAGCATTTATCCAGGAAATTTTGAAGCTTATCAAGGAGATTGTGGGCCTTTGTTACCTTTTCAGACACAAACCAAATCTGCTCTCCTACCAAGCATAGCTAGAGCCTGGAAACAGGATTTAGCAACTGCAAGAATACATAGGATATAGGAAAATATGCATTTGGGAGCCATGACCATGCTTTATTGAAATAATGAAATCCGTGATACAGTGAGGGGAGTTTTAATGAGGTACACTGGTAATCAATTGGTAATCAATTTTAAACTTGTAGCACAAACATGTATTCTATGGATCTTGCATTTGTAGAAATTTTGTGCATAATTTAACATTCCAAACAGTTCTATAATTCTAAGTTATGTATGCTACCAAACCCTGCTTGTCCATCAACAACATGTGTATTACTGCTTCTGAGTACAAGCACAATCACCATGGAAGCGGGAACCCGCGAGGTGCGAGTAGTATGGCGATTGAAATTTTCAGTCAGGCGTCTCATAAATTTAAGCACTACTTGGTTAGCAGGCTTCGACCACCATGCCTATAAGTCTGAACAAAGAAGAGAAGTAATAAAAAGAGTTAGTGTATTTTTGAAGAAAATACAAAATCCAAAGCCATTAATTTAGCCTAAATGAGTTTTGAGCAGGATTTAATGGCCATTAAAGTTGCATCTAATGGATCTAATCTAATTTCATGCCAATTATTTATCCAAACTATTTATTAATGGCCATTAGTTTTGAATTAATATGGTTTTCTTTATATGTGACTGTGTCCTAAGAAGGATTCAACTTGGCCAATAACATTTACACTCAAAATTCATTTCCATGTAAAAGAATGCAACATTTCTCAATAGAATCAGAAAGAAAAAAAGACTTTATTCTAAACGCTCTTGATGAGGCTTCATTAAGACTGTTGGTGTGCCTAATGTGTAAAGCCATTTGATCATGTCTTAGACTTTACTTATTGGATATATGCTGTATCATTATCTTCCCGTTTAACAAATTTCATAACGTTTCAAACTATGTTTTTATGTAACAAAACCGAATATCCAGATGAATTAAGTTTTCAAAAAAAACAACATACCAACAGGTAAATGCTATATGTAACAATGGGATAGAATTTGACAATTATAATGAGAAGTACACAATTTAATGTTTAAAGATGTCTCTAAAATCGTGAAAATACCATACTTTATTTTTACAATTATCTTAATAAAAAATTTTGTTTTACTTTCTGACTGAGAAAAATGATCAAAACATGCAATAATTCTAATAAACACATTTAATGGCCATTAAAATCACTTAAACAAGAGTTGCAAATTAGAGTAGCTCCCCTTGAAAAATCTTATTTTTTCACAAAAGATTAATATGATATACAAAAATGATTTAAGACTTATATTTTTTCTGAAATATTATATTTATCAATTTATCAGAATTTCTGATCTCTATTATTAACATACAGCAAGGTTGTGCCCTAAATTTATCAAAATGTATATGGGTTGCATTCACCAATGGTAATTATATTTTCATCAATATATAGAAGGATTCAGAAATAAAAAGGTAACACTAACTTGTTAATTGGCCTGTTTATCTCTTAAGATGACAGGGGACTTAAACCAAAGTCCAGCAAGATTCTTGCTTGTCTTTCCTGCTTCTAAATGAGAAACAGGAAGCAGCACAAGAAATAGAATCTTGAAAACATTGCAGTGGGCATAAGAGAAAATTAATGACTATTAACATATTTTTATTAGAAATTTGTCATGCTTATCTAATGGCCATTAAATTATGCATTTAATGCCCATTAATAGTTTAAAAGAATGATGCCCATTATTTTCTATCCAATATACTAATGGGTAATTAATGCCCATAAATTTGTAGTTACATTTTCTGTTATAATGGCCATTAAAAATAAAAAGCCATTAATAATGGTTCTAATAATGGCCAAAATTTTCATGGCCATGAAAAATAGACCATATTAATGGGCATTAAAATTAACCAGCAACAATTTTAATGGGAGGTTTTAATGGCCATTAATTTTCACACACTAAAAATAATGCTTAAATGATGCTCATTATTTTTTTCAATTAATGGTTTGAGTTAATGGTATTTTGACAGATTTTCAGTTTTGAAAGTGCATTTTACCATTAAAATTGACCATTAATAGGACCATTTTTAATGGGAAATTTTAATGGGGGCCATTAATGGGATTTTAATGGGAGTTTATGCAGTAGTGTGTGATGAAGACAGCTAAAGTCATCTAGAACAAACCATGTAAATGTACAAATATTAATTTTAATTTACCTTTCAAAATTAGTACAGACATATCTCTGGTGACGGGAGGGTTGTCAATTATCAATAATCAAAAATTTATGTGATTTTTTTTTATCAGCCATTTGTTACATGATTTTGCAGATAAACATTTCGTGTTGGGAGTGTCACGGAGTTTCCGTGATTTGAATAACTTACTACAATGTAGCACAACATAGTATTATAATTTGACGTCAGCTAACGTAACGTCGCAACGTTAGTAACTAAGGACTTATAAAATGATGGACTAAGCAGAACTGCAGGATAAAACAGAGAGACAAGAAACGTTGCAGCAGTCAAGACAGCAGCAGAGTATGGATAACTTGGAACATACAAGTTACAAGATGGACATCAGAAATTCACAGGGACAATAATTATGAATATTGATTGCTAAATATAGCATACGAAAAGGGAAGTCTATTTGTTAATTTATCTTATTAGCCTACTAAATGCATTTCTACAACGATCATGTTTGTATTTCTTTCTGTGGCGAAAATATGGAAATTTACATATTATGCTCTCTCTTCGCCACAGCACCAAACTCTTTCATGCATATATTCAATGTGTTTACATTGTATAGGCAAAGTATCAAATTGTTCCATCAAAAGCTGTGGTAGGAGTTGATCGGCCCATGAAGGCACCATCTATACATATACAAAAGCCTTATTAGGGAAAAATTGTCTAAGTTCTCACAGCTGTCATTTTGTCAAAAATTATTTTTTCTGCACCAAACTCTTTCATGCATATATTCAATGTGTTTACATTGTATAGGCAAAGTATCAAATTGTTCCATCAAAAGCTGTGGTAGGAGTTGATCGGCCCATGAAGGCACCATCTATGCATATACAAAAGCCTTATTAGGGAAAAATTGTGTAAGTTCTCACAGCTGTCATTTTGTCAAAAAATCATTTTTTCTGAACCAAACTCCTACATGCATATGTTCAATGTGTTTACATTGTATAGGCAAAGTATCAAATTGTTCCATCAAAAGCTGTGGTAGGAGTTGATCGGCCCATGAAGGCACCATCTATGCATATACAAAAGCCTTATAAGGGAAAAATTGTCAAAGTTCTCACAGCTGTCATTTTGTCAAAAAATTATTTTTCTGAACCAAACTCCTTCATGCATATGTTCAATGTGTTATCATTGTATAGGCAAAGTATCAAATTGTTCCATCAAAAGTTGTGGTAGGAGTTGATCGGCCCCAGTATGGCCTATAATAGCATAAGCATAAAACCCTATACAAAAAGCCATTTAGAACTACAAAGGGAAATAACTCTAATAGAACTGGCCCCTAGCCCTTACTTTTTTATTTAAAGTATTTGTCTTGCATATATGAACATGTTTGCAAGCTTTGATGAAAATCCAGCAATGACTCTTCAAGATATTAAGGAAACAAAGTGTTACGGACGGTAGGATCTCACACCTGTCATTTTGTCAAAAATTACTTTTTCTGAACCAAACTCCTTCATGCATATATTCAATGTGTTTACATTGTATAGGCAAAGTATCAAATTGCTCCATTAAAAGCTGTGGTAGGCGTTGATCGGCCCATGAAGGCAACATCTATGCATATACAAAAGCCTTGTTAGGGAAAAATTGTCTAAGTTCTCACAGCTGTCATTTTGTCAAAAATTATTTTTTTCTGAACCAAACTCCTTCATGCATATGTTCAATGTGTTTACATTGTATAGGCAAAGTATCAAATTGTTCCATCAAAAGCTGTGGTAGGAGTTGATCGGCCCATGAAGGCACCATCTATGCATATAAAAGCCTTATAAGGGAAAACATGTTTGCAAGCTTTGATGAAAATCCAGCAATGACTCTTCAAGATCTTAAGGAAACAAAGTGTTACGGACGGACGGAAGGACGGACGCACACACGGACGGACAATGTGAAAACAACGTGAAAACAGTATACCCACCACAAACAAAGTTTGCGGGGGGTATAAACAAACAAAGTTTGCGGGGGGTATAACTAACACATTTGTGAATTTTGTAGGGTCAAAAAACCATGCTGCCTTTTAGAAACCTAGCTTTACCATCACCTAACACACAATGGTATTCTTGTTTTGTTTGTTTCTTTATGTCCCAGTCAACATTTTTCAGTAATGTTGGGACAGGTCTTCCTGGGTTTGACCAGTACAAAGGAGGATTTAATGTGCCATTCTTGAGGACACAACACAGTTTTGTTTGTTTGTTTGTTTGGTGCTTAACGATGCATCAACCCTTGTGGGTCATTAGCGTCAGACGGTATTAACTAAACATGATGAGGATGGAAAAAGTTAAAAATTTATAAGATAAAATAAAAGGAATGGTGATGACGAGTTTTTTTTTTATGATAATAAGTTGCAATACGATTGTTGACAGGAGAGACCACGTACAACATCCGACAGCCCCAAAGAGCCACTCAGACAACTGCACATGCTCCCCAACTGAACAGAATACAACATAATATAATCTGTACTATGGTCTGATACAAATGTAAAACAAAACATGATTTTAAAAACAGCGATTAGATTTTGTTAAAAAGATTTATTTGTCTTAAAAATGTCATAATACTATCAATATGTATATCTTGAAATAATTCTTTCATGTTATTAACATGGAAGCAATTATTTCTTACTTGTGCAAAATCGCCACATTCCAAAAGGAAGTGACGTACAGTGAAAGGTGCGTCGCAACCAACACATTGAGGATGCTCTTCACCTTGTAGTAAGTATGAATGAGTGACTCTTGTATGACCTAAGCGGAGTCGAGCTAATACTACTTCTTCTCTTCTAATGTTTCGAACAACTGATTGATGTTCACCAATAGTTGGTTTGATGTCAAGAAGTTTATTACCAATACTGTTATTCCATGAAGTTTGCCATTCTTCCAAGATATATTTATTGATAGAGGGCTTAAAATTGGAAAATGGAATTTTAAAAGAAGTTGGTTCTAATGAAAGCGATGTTTTTGCTTGCTTATCTACCATCTCATTCCCTTGGATACCTATATGACTAGGAATCCAACAGAGAACAATTTCTTTATAAGTTAAAAGCTCATGACATTTTTCTAAAAGTTTCTGAATCTGTGGATTTTTTGAACTGGTATGGTTCATTGCTTTCAATACAGAGAGCGAGTCAGAAAATATAATAAATTTATTGTTTGCATCACAAGTGCTAATGAAATCTAAAGCTAGATCAACTGCTTTGGCTTCAGCAGTGAAAATTGATGAATCGTCAGGTATACGTTGCATATTACTATGGTTGTGACACAACACAGTACCGACCTTAGGCCCAAACCCACAACCCTTTGATCTCATGGTATTCTTGTAAGCTTGCAGATTTTTTCATTTTGAGAGAAAACTATTCCACTAGACACTAAAAGTGTATACTATCAAGGAAAGTCAAACTATCAAAGTATCTATAGTTGGATGCACTATTAGGATAGTTATCAATACTTCAAAACACTATCATGATAGCACTATCAAAGCAGTAACTATCACGATGCATCAATATCAATACATCAATTACATACCTTTGTATGAAAAGCCTGCTCAGAAGCTGACTTGTAAGAATTACAATCATCTGCTACAGCAACCTGAGGGTACAGTCCACTACACAGAATAATCTTCAGAAGATTAATGTCCGCCCGAGTGAAGTTACGACTCTTGTTAGCAGTTTCCTAATAAAATATTGAAAATAACAATACTTTAGTCATATTTGTCAGCATCAACAGAAGAAAACAAATTGCGGGTGCACATCTAGACCAAAATGGGGAAATTTTGATTGCTAAAGTTTCATAAAAATCTACCCAGTGGCCTCCAAAGAAAGTTTCAGAAAAATCTAACCATTGTGTTAGGCAGAGATGCAATAAATAAATTAAAAAAAAATACAAATATGGTCAAGGGTATTTATTGACATATCAGAACCAAAATCACAGCAGCACAACTAGACAATCATGAGAACATGTCACACAAGTTGGAATAAAATCTGCCAAGTGGTCCCTGAGGAAGAGCTACAATTAGAAATGTTTAGGATGGACATCAGAGATTCCACACAAGACAGGGTAATGTTCCTCTATGGTAGATTTGAAATGGTCATTTAGGATGGCTAAAGAGGCTTTTAGGCTGTTTTTTTTTATACTTTATTTCATTTTCTACTTTAAAATATTTGGTAGATGAAGATAGCTCACATGAATCAAATTAAGATTCTTGACCACTAACTAGAAATACTGTGAATGAAAAAGTGTGAATCCTGATCAGCTGTTTTCAATACTGTTTCGCAAAGAGGATCTCAAATGTTTAAAACCTATGTACATAGTGTAAAATCTATATTCAACAGGATGAGATTTTTTTTTATTGATTCTTTACGTCCCATCAATAATCTTTCAGTTATGTAGGGACGAGTCTTCCTGGGTTGAACCAGTACTAAGCTAGGATTAATGTGTCTTGCTCAAGGACACAACACAGTGACGCCGGTGAGGCTCGAACCCGCATCCTCTTGGTCTCGAGTCAAGCACTCTATCACTGAGCCACTGCGCTCCCTACAGGATGAGATTTAACCCTTGTCCTGCTGCATCTTGATTTACCCTTTGGTGAAAACACTGTAGATCCAGATCAGCTGGCTTTTTATGAAGCCAGCTGATCAGGACCCACATGTTTTCCACTCTGACTGCTTACAACTAGAATGCTGCAGGTTAACAGGATTAAAGTGCGGGATGAGTCTAGTACCTAAAGATATTCAACATGACAAGGGTTAAGGATCAGGAACCACATGTTTTCCACTCTGACTGCTTACAACTAGAATGCTGCAGGTTAACAGGATTAAACTTGGGAGGAGTCTAGTACCTAAGTTATATTCAACATGACAAGGGTTAAGAAATGCCTCTTACCTGTAATTGCTGTAGGTTATGACTAAGTCTGAACTCAAGATCTTTGATATCAGAGCCTGTGTCGTTCTCTTCACCATCACTAATAGTAAAGTCCTGTAGAAAGAACACAAGATACAGTAAAACCTGTCTTAGGGGGCCACTCAAAAGAAGACCAAAAATTGGATTTCAAGACCGACTATTGCTTATTGCAGGTCAAAAGTATTGCAGAATGCTCCAAGGGGAGCATTCTGCAATACTTTTGACCTGCATCAAGCAATTATCGGTCTTTAAGACCTTTGTTTTGTCTATTTTTGAGTGGCCGCTTCAGTCAGGTTTTACTGTATTTCAAATATGGAATTGACCTATTTATCTAAACTCAAGATCTTTGATGTTAGAGCCTGTGTCGTTTTCTTTACCATCACTGATAGTAAAGTCCTACTTAAAGAACACAAGTTACAGTAAAACCTGTCTTTAAGACTTTTGTTTTGTCTATATTTGAGTATGGAATTGACCTATTTATCAAAACTCAAGATCCTTAATGTCAGAGTGTGTGCCATTCTCTTCTCCATTGCTATTAGTAAAACCCTGAATAAAGAACGCATTCAGTTATTTCAAAAATTTAATTGACCTTTTTATCAAAACTCAAGATCTTTGATGTCAGAGCCTGTATCATTCTTTTCCCATCACTAATAGTAAAGTCCTTTATCATATGACATTACTGTTATTTAGTGGACAAGACATGCCATAAATTATGCTATGACCACATGTTACACTTACGAACATGTAACATCATGACAACTTCCGTGACAACAATGTAAATTTTCTTTGAAATAAACAAGTTTGAAGGCAATCACATTTAAAAGGTCATATGATAAAAAGAATCTCACACTTTTATAACAAAATTATATATTATAATTATTTATTTTAATTAAAATTATAACCTCGCCAAAGGCTGGTTTAATGAGTTTTAATCACTCGTGTAAGATCCTCTATGTATAAAGTACACAATTAAGTTATATTAAATATGAAATTGATCTTTTTATCTAAACTTGAGAACTTTAACATCAGACCCTGTGTCATTCTCTTCACCATCACTGTTAACTATTAAGCTCTGGTGTTATGAACAAAAGATATTTTATCCCCCCTACCCCATCCCAGCTATTTAATAGCATCTTTTGTAGTCAGCTTATAAACATTGAGAAGGAGCTTAGATCAGGGTGGCCAGACTTTGATAGAAACTGTTTAACACTTTGATGGTATCCTAAATTATTTTTGATCAAAATAATTTTAAAATCATCTGCAGGGGACCAAAATCAAGCAAAATTGTCAATAGGATAATAGGCCATATAAAAATAATATGTGTGGTTCAGGTTACACCCTGAAAAAAATTAGGGTAGGTAGGTAGGATACTATTTATTTTTTTTTGAAAACTTTTTTCTTGGAATATACAGACCTGATTGGAAATGTATCAAATAAGACAAAACTGATATAAAAGTCTATTTTTGCAGATATAACCTTGCTTTAATCCTTTTACTTCCAATACCAAAGACTGAATGCATACAAAATTTAGATTTCCATTTCAAATGGTCATTTTGATGAGTATGTTTTCTCCAAATTCTGAAGTTGGAAGAGTATAATAGAACAAAATTATTTTGTTCTGCTATTCTCTTCCAACTTCAGAATTTGGAGAAAAAAAGTTTAGGGTAGGGGGTAAAAATTTAGGGTAGGTCGGGTAACCTGAACCACACATATTATTTTTCTTGGCCTTAAAATACCAAATTCTCAGGTACTGGTTCAACTAAAGATAAAATCATTGAGCTACCTCATCCTCCAGTTTTAGAACTTTTCTTCTTTTTGAATCCTTTCTCTGTTCTCTCCTTAGTTCACCAAGCCTCTTTCCTTCTCCATGTTTCTTTCTCCTCTCATCACTAGTCATAAACTGTTCTGAATCTTCCACCTTCTCCAGCAGGCCGTGGTCCTAGAAAAGGTCAGATTTTGTTTGTTTGATTTGATTCTTTATGTCTCATCAACAATCTTTCAGTTATAAAGGAATGGGTGTTCCTGGGTTGAACCAGTACTAAGCTAGGATTACTGTTCAGGACACAACACAGTGACGTCAGTGAGGCTCGAACCCGCGGCCCCTCAGTCTCGAGTCAAGCACTCTACCACTGAGCCACTGAGCTCCCATATCGAAGTTGAATAGGGCAGAATCATAATAGAATAATTAATTCAAAATCTTTAACTGGTAGTATGTTTACAAAATGTTAGCAATTTCAGGTTTAAATATTTTATTTCATTAAATTCATACATATTTTTTAAATATATACAGTGTATCAATACAATGGATCTGACAGTAAGCTAGAAGCTTACACATGTCATTTACTGTTAGACAATGAGGAGCAGTAAACAAAATATGAGCCGTGGCATGTGATTTCCAACAATGTCTCCTTTTGACAAGTCTAGACTCAGACGAGCCTGTGCAGCCGCCTTTTAAGCGTAGAAACTCCAAATGGTGTTCAGTCAGTAGCTTAACAATCATAGAATACTCAAGCGACTAGCAAAGGCTCTGATCAGACTGCGCGTATGCGCAGGCTGATCTGAGCCTTTGCTGGTTGCACATACCACATTTTTGGAAATCTCATGCCACGGCTCATATGTGAACAGTAATGAGAAATGGCATTTTCACATCTTGCATTATTCATACCTGAACTAATTTATTTCCACATTAACTCATTAAAGGAAATCAACAATGTGAATATGTCACCAAGCTCAGATTCATTTATAGTTATGAAAATAAATCAGATATGCTATTACATTCTACTTAACTCAGCATTTTGAGTCTGACTTTCCATATGACTTTCTGGGAAAGGGCTGACCTCTTGGCTCTCGATTGTGGTGTATAACTGTGAGTTTGCCACTTTTCCATTGGTATCCTTGGTCAGGTGTGGTACTTGATTGTATCGATTCCTGATCTTTGCACCCTTACTTACTTTTTTGATGACTTTAAGTCAGACTAAAAATATCAGAATTTAGGAATATTCTATTCCTAAAAACTTTCTCCATGTAAAAATAGGTAAGCTAAAAAGATTTTGTGTCAATAGGTAGATCTGGCCTCAGAAAAGGTGGAAAACATACAAATTGGGTGGTATTATTTCCTGCTAAAATTGCAACTTCTCTGTAATAAAAGTGCAGCAATAAAATTGCCAGTATTTGTCATATTGTTAAACTACTTAAAATGCATGTGAAAATTCAATTTTGATGTTATAATCACAGGAAATGTGAAAAAATGAAACTTTTGCAAAATTGAATAGTTTTTAAATTTTAAGCATTTCTCATAGTTTGTACACCTTTAAGAGATACACAACTACAGGAAATTAAGAAAAATTTATGAATGTTTTTTTGTTGTTTTTATATATATATTACCATGTGATTCTATTACCACAATCGTCTGTAGCATTTAATTTTTAGGACTGTACTTTGGAAGGTATTGGTGTAATTAATTTTGTTTTTAATTTAAGCAGTGGTCATTTTAGATATAATATATAAAAGCAGTCAAAACATCATTGTATGATTTACCATTAGCACAATAACTTGTGAGAAACCATCTTAATACTTTGCATGCTGAGTATTATTTCATGATACACTGGAACATCTTTAGAACGCTGTCACATATAACACGATGTTCGATATAACGCTGGTATAACGTGGCCCCTGTTTTTCCCCCCTAAAAATTGACCCTTTTTCAAGGAAAGGATGAGCAGATGGCAAATGAGACAGTACGGCAGGCGAGACACACAGAAGACAAGTCTGAAACGGTCAATTCACTGATGCGATAATAGCTTAGTCATCTCTATTGTTGTATTGATTTGATGTATTGATTATACCTGATCAATTTAATTGTTGGTGTTTGTTTTCTTTTCAACTCCAATCAGCCATTTTGACACGCTTGTAAACACAATCGGAATACCTCACCTGTCAGATGCGAATATACCTAGTCTGGTGAAATTGATTGAGACTACAATGTAGTTCACTTGTCAGGTGCTGTTAATGATCAATTATAACATAAGCGCTCCTAATAGTGATCAAAGCGGCTTACAACACGATCGGTGATCGTTGCATGTAAATGCACTTAGAACAGTGTGTCAGGCATTTAAGACTGCGTATCCAGGTGTGTGTGCGTGTGTTGGGGGGAAGGGAAGGGAAGGTCTCCTTTTGAGCTTTGTAGTCATACATTAATTCACCAGTCCAGTTGAGCTATATTTGGCTTCAAGAAAGAGAAGGCAGGCTGTTTCAGTTATTTCCCTTGATACTACTCGGAAGTAAATAGAAAAAAAACTAGGCCAATGTTTAATTTCATTTTATTTCAAAAATACATCGTTTAAACACATGCTTTCATTGGAATTATCATTTTTACAACAAACTAGGTAAACAACAACTTATATTACAATGCTAAAGGATAATACAACAGAATTAGGCATGTTTGGCAGCGTCCTAGCACATCGATACAGAGCATGTGGGGTAACTCACTTCTTTCTTTCAATCATCGTGATATAGCGATCTTGACCATCTATAGCACGCTTGCTGATTGTGGCTCCCAGGTACCGCATTCTAAAGACGTTCCAGTCTATTGTTGTCATCTGCTGATTTTTTTCAAAAAAAAATAACTTTTTTCAAAAATTTCTTTCTGAAACACTATCAAAGAGTCAAATAGTTTGGATCCAGATCACCTTTGCAAACAGTTTGGACACAGAACATGACCGACAGAATGCCGGTCCTATTCTAGGTACAAACCGTTTGCAAAGGTTATCAGCAGATGACAAAAGTCACCACTATCAAAAAATAGTTAATACTGTACCTGCAAAAGCTCTTTGAACTGGCGCTTTAACTTGGTCATTTCATAGAACCTCTGTTCTTCTAAGCCCCGCTTCTTACACCATTTTCTGGTTCCCCTGCCCTCAGCTTTAACCTCAATCCACTCATCAAAGGAATTCAACAATGTGAACGGGTCACCATGCTCAGATTCCAAAGACTTCCTTGCTGCCTGAAAAATACAAAGTGGATCTTACAAGACTGCCCCATATCATTGAATGTATTGACCTTTTAACTCATAGAGATGCCTTTTAACGCTTTTGCAGAGCAGACCCAGATCAGGCAGCTCTTATAAGAGCTGCCTTATCAGGGTCTACTCTGTTTGCTTATGAAAATATGATTAGATATGATCTTACACTAGTGGACCTGACAATTTCTTGATTCTAAGGTTATTTATATAACTCTTCATAGTGAGTGGAGCTTAGCATGACTATTCATGAAGAGAAGGGTTAATTAAACATCTTACATGACTACCAATATCATGGTATTGAATGCATTAATTAAACAAGTTGATAAAAAATAGACAAGTTGATAAAAATGTGAGGCTTTATCACTGTTCGCAGCAAGTTTAATAAATTTAATAAAGGAGCACACATGTTAGATTCTAAATTATCACATGACACTAACATAATTTTGAAATCATGTTTTTGGCATGAACCTCCAAGATTTTGCCACATATATGCAATATTGCTATGTGCATCATTCATAGCACTACCATAATATGTAATTGAATAGTGTAAGAGCCAGTGGTTGAAAATGTCCTGTAAATGACTAGTGGTTTATCAACTTTAATACATAGTGTTATATCACTCCCAGATGCAATGTCATATGATAAATTCAATTTAAGACTCTTTTATGACAAGTTTAAGCTAGCTCTCAAAAAGTAATGCTAAACTGAACCCAGCATCAGGTTTTTGTTTATATAAGTTTGCAGGAGCATCATCCACATCAGTGGGCCCCCCTCCAGGTAGCTGTCTAACTGCAGGCATAGCAGATCTCACAACTGATCTCAAGGGCCCGGAATTACAATGCCTCCTTAGAATTAAGGAAGACTTAAGTTAAGTATTGATTTTTCAGGATGCGAAAAATAACATTTAAAACTGATTAAAATCAAAGTAGTTTTACTTTTTCGCAAGGTCACAATGATATCTTTGACCACAAATACCACATCGATCCAGGCAATTTATTTAGCATTTAATATAGCATGTTAAAATATCAATACTTAACTTAAGTATTGCTTAACTTTAAGGAGGCATTGTAATTCCAGGCCCAGGTGTTCTTTTCTTAGGGATTGATTGTAGTGAGATATCAAAACAACTCACGATTTTTGAAACTCAAATCTTAAAACTACATGCAGCAGTATTCCCATAAAAAATTAAACTGTTTTAAGTTTAAATGCTTGATTGTCTTGAAATAAACTGAACATTATATAAATCAGAGAAGCTGATATACTTGTAATTTGCTTAATTCTATTTTTTTTAGACTTTAGGAATAAATCCTGAAAATGTTCACCTATGGAGAAATAGAGTTACATTAAAAGCGAAAATTCCCATGTCATCCAATTTTCGCAGTATTTCACGGTAAGTCATGTACCGAAAAAATTTTAAACAGCTATATATTTTCCAAGATTGTCAATTTGTTTATTTACCTTTATACTGATTATTAATTGTTTATTCATTTGTGTTTCAGTAGCAACACATAAAACATTGTTTCTCTTGAACTGACCACCATATTTACAGGTCAAGTTATACTGTTATTGAACATGAAAAGATTAAGCAATCAAAGTCGTGTTCGTGAGCATTCAACTGTTAAGTTACAATAGACATTATGTAATATGTTCAAATGTGTTGAATCAATGGCTTGGACAAGTGGTAAAATAAGATACCAATTACACAAAAACATACCTGATCATCGATGCAGATATGGACCAGTGATTTGTTGCCATATTTCGCTGAAAATTTTTCAAATAATGAGTGATGGTTTCTATTTAAAGATAAAAAAAAAGGACAATGACATTACTTTGCCAGTTAAAGTTGGTACACAAATGTACTACTATTCTATGAACTACAATTGGTGTTTCAGATTACAGAAAGCATCTAGTTTCAAACCATGGAAATGATGCACTACATGAATACTTGCTTGTGAGACATTTTGCAGTGAATTTACATTTATAATTTTTGAGGGTATATGTATGAAAGACTATGAAAAGTAAAAAAACACAATCATCCTCATGTTTTTTAGGCAAAAAAGTGCAAATTTGGCACCGCGAAAAATTTCAGTTTTACTATATTTACCATAGAATCTTGATCTGTATGTGCTCTACTTGTAAAGGGTGACTGGACACTCATGGCTGCTGCTATAGATAATACCGGATCTATCATCTGAAAAAAAGTCACCAGAACATCACTTCAGTATTCGTGACCAGCTGTGTAGAATATTTTCACAAAACAAAAATGAACCCTTTGGAATAATTAGCAACTTGAATTACAATGAGAAATACAAAAAGAACTTTCTAACTACAGTGTAGATCGTTTATAACACTATGTTTGGAGTCCATAGGAATGCACAGTATTACAAGTGAACCATGTTCATGGTAATTACCCTATAATTCCTTTGTAAAAATTTATCATGGTAAAATATTGAAGGGTTATATTGAAATCAATGTTATATCAAGGTGTGTTATAAAGGAATAATCTGAAATTCTATCACAAGAAAGTAAACAAAGAGAAAAGTATGCTCTTCACAATTAAAAAATGACCCAGATAATCTCAGCTTCCATAGCTCTATCATAACCTTAGATAAAGGAAATATCCTGGGTACCATTTTTTCCCTTTAATTAATGATCATATCATTATCAGATTTTTGATTAACATGCAGGGGCAGGGGCATCATCCACATTAGTGGGCCCCCTTTCAGGTAACTGGCTAGCTGCACGCAAAGCAGATCTCACACCTGATCTCTATGTACCAGGTGCTCCTTTCTTGAGGGTCAACTGTCGTAAGCTTCCACTCACAGCAGTCATTCTCTGTCAGTCTCTTTTATGTCACCTTTGGGTTCCCTGCCCCCATCAACCTGTATTTAACATGCTGTTCTGACTGTAGTCCCTGCACCACTAGAATGCTCCACATGCCTAAACCAGAGATTGAGCCTTCTCACTCTCAAAATGAGGTTAAGTCCTCAAGCTTTGCCAGTAGCTCACTTGACCTTACTGTGGCCACATCTTCTGGCTTGATACTGCAGATCTGTCTGATCATGGCCCTATCATTGCAATGCAAGTGCTGCAGGTTCGTCTTGGTCAGTGGCCAAGTTACAATGGCATGGAGCACGGCACTCCACGCACAAATGCTGTATACATTACCATGGGTCTTATAAGAGAGGAGGCTGGCCAAACCATGTTGTGGGTACTCATCGAAAGCAGATGAGCACCACAACAAATGTTTTTATGAAGAAATAATAGTTTTGTTTTCTGTTTAATTTATTTTTTATTATTATTTACCCATCAATGGTAAATTCTGAAAGAACAAATATTGCAAACAAGTAAGAGAGAGGCCAGAACATTTTTTCATGGAAAAAAGGAATCTTAGCTGAATTATGAGCCTTATGTTTTACTGAATTTATTAAACAAGTTGGGGAAAAGAGATAAAATGCGAGGTTTGCTGAGCATTTAAAAGCTTTTTTGCAACAGGTTAGATACACTCAATAGTACAAAAGCATAAATGCCAGATTCTATTTTATCATATGACATTAAAATAACTTTGAAATCACACTTTTTGGCATGAAAACATTAAGAATTTGTCATTGTGTACACAAAGTTGTAACAGTTATAGATGTCATTATGTAACTTTTGTAAACACGTAAACCACTAGTGGTTTATCGATTTTAATACATGGGGCTATATCACTTCCTGACTAAATGTCATTTGACACAGATAGGAATCACAATGGCTAGGGCTTGGAATAACTTTATTTGATGGAAACATTTGATCATTTATCAGCTAATTTTAATTCAACAGTCTGAAAATAGGCCTTGAGGTTATAAAACTTGAGTTCATTCTCAAACTCAAAATAAACCGCAATGATTGGCTGCTTGCGGACATGTGTCCGCAAGCAGCCAATCATTGCACTTTATTTTGAGTTTGAGATTGTACTCAAGTTTTATATCCTCGAGGCCTGTAGTTAACTTACATGAAAGATTGATCCCATAATCAGCATTTTACCAAGTACCACATCCATTGGTAGTTTAGACAACATAAGACCAATGGGAGTCAAGCTTTCATCTTCTTTTAAGGCTCCCTTCAAATATAAATTTAACAGTATTCAACACAGCAAAGCTGGGCTCCAGCAAAAGGCCAAAGTACAGCAATACCTGTGTAAAACGACCACTCAAAAATAGACAAAACAAAGATCTTAATAACAAATGGTAGGTAAATGAAGGTCACAAGTATTGCAGAATGGTCCAAGGGGAGCATCCTGCAATACTTTTGACCTGCATTAAGCAATAATTGGTATAGAAAACCAATTTCGGTCTTTTTGGGAGTGGCTATTTTACACAGGTTTTACTGTATTGAATCGGATCAGAGTCTACATTTCGTGTAAATTCTTTTTAATGATATTGAGCTATCAACACTCATTTTTTAAATGAAATCTTATCCAAGTTTGGATTGTCAGTTGTATGTTTTTAGGGGTCAAAGGTTATACTTCCACTTATGGTATTGTATATTTAGTCTCAGAAGCTTGTTCCTATTAAATCAAACAATGCAGACCCTGTTGTTGCTGTTGCTTAGATGTTTAAAACATTACTTTAATAAGGCCAAATAAAAAAATAAGTGTGTTTCGAGTAACGAGTCTGAAAATCTTAGGTAGGTAGGGTAGGCATACATATATCTTTTTTAATTATTTTTTTTCTGTAAAATATATAATTTTATGCATTTTGAAAGGCATTTTGCCTTTGTAGACTTGGTGGTTCAATGAATGGAAATCTGCAAATATATCAGACAAAGGAGATAGGGTATTCAAATATTTAGGGTAAAATGGTACAAAATGCTATAGTATAAGATTCTAGTATTGATCGCCATTGGTTAAATTCAAAATGCATAAAATGACACATTTTTGGTGCAGTAAGAAATTTGTTAGAGATAAATGGCCACATGAATAAATTCATTTTCTCTGAAAGCTTTTTCAATGTTCACTTTTTCTCATACCATATCCCTTGAGTTTGCCCTTGCTGTGATTTTACCAGGGAATTATATTGGTCCTGTTGATTGATTGACAAGCGACTTAAAAGGTAGCAACTAAAATAGACAAAAAGTTGAGGTCTTAACTCTTTTCCCATAATACCATGTATTTGAAATATTATGGAAAATGGAGCATTTGCTCTTTTGGAGCAAATGCCCAATTTTCCAGAATATTTCAAAAGTACTTAAAATTTAACTTAAAGTTTTGTTGAATATTTTCAATTTTGTCATGATCTAAAAGTATCCTATAGAGTAAAGGGTTAAATTAAAAAAAAAAGCATAAAATTCAGTTTTACTTCAGGCTAAAGAATGATAAGATTTACCTGTTCTCTGAGAAAGTGGATAGAATTTTCCAGACTTTGTAGACTCGGTGGTTCAATGAATGGAAATCTGCAAATAAATCAGACTAAGGAGATAGGGTATCCAAATATTTACGGCAAATAAATATGAACCACAACATGAGATTTCCAACAATGTGGTATATGCGACAATCAAAGGCTCAGACCAGGCTGTGCATACGAGCAGTCTGATCAGAGCCTTTGCTAGTCGCTTGAATATTCTATGACTGTTAAGCTACCGACCAAACACCATTTGTAGTTTCTATGCTTAAAAGGTGGCTAAACAGGCTCGTCTGAGTCTACACTTGTCAAAATGCCACATTGTTGGAAATCACATGTCACAGCTAAAATTTAGGGTAAATATGGGCCTCGTCAAAAGAAAACCTGTCTTCGGGGTTTCCGACCAGGTCATATCCAAACCAGCCTGCTCAGCTACAGAGACTATCTAGAAAATCAAAATTTTGCTAATTGCAAGTTTAGAAATGATGCTTTCCAATAAGCTAATAACAAAGGTGTTGATCAGACTGCGCGGATGCGCAGGTTGGTCTGTGCCTTTGTTGTTCGCAAACCACCGAAGACAGGTTTTCTCGTGTTGAGGCCCATTTGGTACAAAATGCTATAGTATAAGATTCTAGAACTGATCCCCAATGGTTAAAATCCGTGAATTATTGTGATAAATCACTGCACAGATAAGTGTGATATCATTCGGTTGCCAGTTTGAATTCCATGAAGTCATCTGTCACATAACGTTATTTTTACAACTAATGGATGTTCAAAACATACATGAAAATATGTGCTTCAGTCCAAACAAAAATCATAGGAAATTCTAGAGATCTGTTAAAGATTATTATTATAGACTATGAAGTGTTTTTCATATTTCACACTCACAGTGATTTTTTTCTAATAAATAACTGTATATCAGTCAGTCCTTAGTGGACAAATCACCCATGTTTCCCCAGTGTATCCACTTTAACAACTGACCTCCAGCCAGTGATATATTAAGCAACAAATCTTTGTGAGCGTGAATCTTTTTCTTAATTCAATCACAGGTTTGAAGTGTTTTTATCACCATCTATGCTGAATGTATCAATTTTCCTGAAGTATTATATCTAAAGTTGCTACCAGCAAAATATCAAATTTTTTAGCTAGTCTCTGTAGCTGACAAGACTGGTTTGAGTCTTGCTTTGTCGGAAACCCTGAAAACAGGTTTTGTCGCATCGAGGCTCAAATATTCCAGATGCAAAAACATACTTTAGCAGCTAGAAAAAATTGGGAAATATGGGCTATGATGCGAGAAACCTGTCTTTGGGGTTTCAGACCACCTCTGGTTCAAACCAGTCAGCTCAGCTACAGAGACTAGCTAGAATGTTAAAATTTTCTATGAAGCAAGTAAAGATACAAGTCTTTAATGGGGGTGAATAACAATGGTGCTGATCAGACTGCGCGGATGCACAGGCTGGTCTGCACCCATGTTATTCACATGCAGCAAAGTCAAGGTGTGTAGTGGCTAATATGATCTTACTTTCTAGCATCAGGCAGTCCCATAGATATCATCTGCAGAACAAGAGCATCTAGAGGCACTCTCTGTATCTCAGGGGTAGAATATTCTTGAAATGCTTCATAATCGGGTTCATCATACAGCCGAAAACATACACCGGGACCAGTTCTACCTGTAAGTGGGGGTAAAGTATAATTTAGCAGGGCTTACCCTGGCTCAAAATTTGTTGTAGCAAACACTTTAGCCAAATAGAAAAAGTTGGAGCCAAATGAAATTTAATTTAGGCAAGGTTTTAGCAAGAAAGTAGTATCAACAAGTTGTTCTGTATTTAAATTTGTCATCTGCTGATAACCTTTGCAAACAATTTGGACCCAGATCAGGCCCAACAGGGCCTGATCTGGATCCAATCTGTTTGACACCCTGATGATACTGAAAAAAATCCACCATTCAAAGAGTTTTAAATTATGGCACAATATTCATGAGTAAAGGAATAATAAAAGCAATATTGGAAAATTCAACAGCTGATCAAAATACACTTTTTAGCAGTGTAATTTAATTTTTAACCACCTAGAGTGTACCTTTAGCCAATAACTTATATTTGTAGCCACTCTACATTTCAGTAGCAAATGGCTACAATGGCTAATGGCAGGATGAGCCCTGGTTTAGTTTAGATGATCTTGCTATTATTTGCTTACTCCCATGGGTGAGAGTTTTAAATAGAGAATCTTACATGAGTGCTCATGTATCATTGAATTTATCAAACAAGTTGAGAAAGAGATAAAATGTGAGGCTTGCTGAGTATTTTATCTCATTTGCAACAAGTTTAATAAAACAGGAGCATGATTGTTAGATTCTATTTGTCATATGTCACTAAAATTAAAATGAAATTGCATTGTTGGGCATGGAAACAATAGATTTGCACATATATCATACTAGCCAAAAGTTCTAACCGACCACCTGCATTTTATTAATTTTCTTCAGAACATAAAATGACATGACTACTCTTTTTGCATCTCGAAATAGCCAGATGTGTAATGTACCCTAGACAACAAAGGTATTGACAAAATGTTCAACAGTACATGCTGGATGCCAATTTGAATAGTGGTACCCCCATTTTCACTATTCGCATTTTGGCACAATTTGTGAGCCATGACTTTTGAAATAACCACCTTTCACAAGCAAAATGTTTTCATTTCAAAAGGCAAACTCATATCGAACACTAAAGTGCTGAAATGAACAGTCTATCTGCATGAGACTCAGTGCAATATGCCAAAGTATCAAAAATTACCCCACCATCCAATGCAAATTCTTGCGAATTTTAAAAACAAGGGTATGCATGTTCAGTAAAGCCTCCCGGGTATAATTTAATTAATTTGGCTTAGCCGTTTTCTGGTATCGTTTACTGATAGGCTGGCCTATTCAAGAATGCAAATGAAATTGAATATAGTGCTGATAGCTTTTCAGAAAATCAGTAAAAACACATGTGGCGGGTTAGAACTGCCCTTTAACCTTTAAACTTAGATGAGTTTTTTTAAATATTTTACAGGCATAATTTAACTGCAATTTTTTTAATTCGAATTTCTCAAGTTTTGAGAAATTTTGAACTTGCACTTATGCACTCAGCAGTGCACTCAGCGCATATCAAAAATTGCAATAGTAGCAATAAAAATCATATCTTCATATTCATTGTTACAAAAGTTATTGATTGGAAACCAAAAGTGTGATGCCATCGACAATGATGATTTGTTTGTTTGATTCGTTACATCCCCTCAACAATCTTTCAGTTAAACAGGGACAGGTCTTCCTGGGTTGAACCAGTACTAAGCTAGGATAAATGTGTCTTGCTCAAGGACCACAACGCAGTGAAGCCTGTGAGGCTCAAACCCGCAGCCCCTCGGTCTCAAGTCAAGCACTCTACCAATGATAACAGGCGTAGAGACAACATCACTATGTATCTGCCAAGCTTTGCAGGTGACACAACAAACAATATTCCTCCCTCCCCTTTAAAAGTGGGGAAGGTACATAAACATGTTAAGCTAATAAGGGAAGATAACTTGGTAAGTCCTACCTGCTCTCCCCTTTCTTTGTTCAGCACTGGCTCTACTTATCCAGAACTCTTGAAGTCTCTGCATCTTGTACTTAGGATCAAAGCTCATCTCCTTTACCTAACACAAGGGAGAATACAGTGTCAGCAACTTATCAGGTTTTAGTACTTTATTAAAGGGTTCTTACAGGCAAGTATTAGTAAAATTCAAGGGTTTTTCAAGGACTTCTAAAAGCCTCTCCAACAGTTTTTAAGGACTTACAGTTAATGAATAATACTGATCTAAGTTCTACTTCAGAAATGCTAGACTGAGATAATGGAGACATTAGTACAGGGAAATTTGTATAAAATTGCTGCGCCTATATTTGGTGCAGCATATGCTGAACCAAATAAAGGCACAACAATTTTATACTGATTTAGTTCTCAATCAGCAGTGCTAAGTCCTACAAAAATAGTAAATTTCAAGGACTTTACAAGGCCTTTGAGTGATTTTCCAGTACTTTTCATGGCAGATGTATTTCTCAAGGACTTTTCAAGAAAGCCCTCTAAATTCAAGTACTTTTCAAGCCTGTGCGAACACTGTATTAGGCCTCAAAAAAAAAGTGCATAATTACGAATCAATTTTCTTTTATCCCAACCAAAACATATGTTGTGGGTACTCAAAAGAATCATCTCATTGAGATGATTCTTTTGAGTATCCAAAACATATTCTATAACTATTATACAAATTTGTTTGTTTGATTTGATTCTTTACGTCCCATCAACAATCTTTCAGTTATATAGGGACGGATCTTTCTGGGTTAAACCAGGACTAAGCTAGGATTAATATTCTTGCTCAAGGACACAACGCAGTGATGCCGGTGAGTCTTGAACCTGGGGCCCCTCGGTCTCGAGTCAAGCACTCTACCACTGAGCCACTGGGCTCCCTAACTTATAGATAGGAAAATATTAACATTTTTATGCTCTAGTATTTTATGCTATCATGAAAATATCAACTTTTTTATGCTCTAGTAATGAAAATAATGACATTATTTTAAGCTCTAGTATTTTATTCTATCAAGACCTATGCTTTTTGCATATTTAGATATTTACACATGATTGAGAAATTGCTTCTCACAGGATAACAGCAAATTGCAAATAAGAAGAAAGTAATTAAATCTAATGCTAATTCTTATAAATTACAGTAGAACTATTTGCCTTTATTTGGTGCAGAATATGATGCATTGTTCAAATAAAGACAAAAAATGTTATGCTGATGCATGGGTTTTTTAACAGGGCTAGGTCCTACAGTAAAAAGGCAAATTTAAATACAGTGAAACCTATCTTAAGTAGACAAAACAAAGGTCATAAAGCCATGTGGTAGCTTAATGCAAGTCGAAAGTATCGCAGAATGCTCCCTTTGGAGCATTCTGCAATACTTTTGACCTGCATTAAGCGATAGTTGGTCTTGAAAAACCATTTTTGGTCTTTTTGAGAGTGGCCACTTAAGACAGGATTTACTGTTCATGTACTTTTCATGGCTTTAGAGTGGTTTCCATCATTATCTGACAAATTTATTTTCGAGACTTTTTCATGAAAACTCTACATATTCAAATACTATTCAATGCCCCCAACAACTAGTTGCCTATTTCATAAGGAGCTTAATCAGTTGCAAATATTGATAAATATTTGTCATTATATTGTAAAATCAGTTCAGTTCAGTGAAAAACTGAGAAAGCATACTTGATATAGTCAACTTGAAAAGGTGGTATTATGTTGACCAAAGAATTTAATTAAATACAATGTATGTTATAATTACTGTTATGTTCCAAGCTGAAAATAGTTGATAATATTAAGTAACACTAGGACCAAGTAATTTAATGATAAAACATGATCACATTGGTTACATGCGGAGATCCAGAAAGCTTTGTCAGAGGGGGTCAAACTTTGATGTTTTTTTGTTTTAGTTGATGAGAGGATCCAAATACAACTATAAATTGACCATTAAATGGTGTTTCGCTAGCGTGCCGATAATGGCCCAATATTGAATACTGGCTTGGTAGTTTGGTAATTTTTCAGGGGATCTGAACCAGTATTGCTATGAAACCCTATATTTTTTGTGATTTTTCATGGGGATCGTGACCCCCTGTCCCTCCTCTGGATCCACGCATGGGTAAGTTGAGGTGTATTCAATGAATGCAGACTATCAATGAAGGAGTTTATAATCAACCAAGTCCTTGAACTTTGGTTGGCTAAAATTTTAATTTAAATCATAGAAAAAGAACAAACAGAAAAAATGTTAAAAATCCTTACCATTTTTTCAAATTCACATGTCTGGTAAATTTTATCGAAAATACCAACAGGCCTTTAGTTAAGAGTGTGTAACTGAAAAATAGTTTTCTTATTTCTCAACCAAAACATTTGTTGTGGGTACTCAAAAGAACAGTCTCAATGAGACGGTTCTTTTGAGCGCCCAAAACATATGTTTAGAATTATGGGTAAGAAAATATTCACACTTTTATGGTGAAAATTTTTGTTTATCTAAACCAGGTCCTCTGACACAATATCATTTCCTGCCATGTAGCATCGAGATAAGTCCTCCAGTAAAATATTTATACTGACCGTTCCAATGCAGTGCTTCTTTTGTGGATCATTTATGTTATTTCTGTCTTGTTTTGTTATGCTTTCATGCACGTCTGTTTGTTGATGCCTTGTAGCCACCTGCTGGGAAAGGGCTGACCTCTTGGCTCTCGTTTGTGATGTCTAATGGTGATGTTGTCACTTTCCCATTGGTATCCTGGGTCAGGTGTGGTGCTGGATTGTATCAATTCCTGATCTTTGCCCTCTTTCTTACTTTGTAGCCCTTGTTCAAGTTCTTTCAAGCCTATGTGAACACTAACAAGAACTGCAGTCCCCTGTTATTAACTAATCTAATAAATCTACCTTTCCAGAGTCCACAATAAACCTCACTCCATCAATAGTAACTGATGTCTCAGCAATGTTTGTAGACACTATACACTTCCTAACTCCATCTGGGGCAATGTCAAACACCTGTAAATATAGGAAAACTTGCTTAACCCTTTATATGCTAATGGATTCTTCCAATTGCTTTGATAACAACACACTAGTAGAATGGTGCTTTGTTGATATCAAGGACACAGGTTAATATTTCAAAGCTAAGATGCATTTCTGTCCCTGAAGATTGTTTTTAGCTAAGCATACAGTACAGATGTTGATGAAATGCCTCATCATGTGACATTCTCATGGGTGAAAGTCAAAATTTCCAAAATCCTGAACTTTTGAAATCCAAATTTTAAAACTTGCAGTACGTCTTCAAAATATTAATATTTCAAGTTAAAATGGTTAATTGACTTTATATAAACTGTAAATATATCAGAAAAAGCTATTATAATATGCCTAATTCAGTATTTTGAGGCTGACTTTCTATGGAAAGACAGCCTCAAAATCCTGACTTCAGGAATAATCCTGAAAACTTTCACCCATGCATTCTACCTGGGCCTTCACTAATTGTCAAGGTACTTGTTTACAGGTTTCCAGTGTACAAAGGATTAAATAAGGTTCATACAGGCTATGCATTAATCAAGTACTTTTTAAAGATAACAAAAACACTTGCCTACAGTTTTCAAGAACCGCAGGCAGACTCCCCCACAGTTTTCAAGAATAACAGACAGACTCGCCCACAGTTTTCAAGAACAACAGGCAGACTCACCTACAATTTTCAAGAATCACTGGCAGACTCTCCTACAGTTTTCAAGACTCACAGGCAGACTCTCCTACAGTTTTCAAGAACCACAGGCAGACTCCTCCGCAGTTTTCAAGAACCACAGGCATACTCGCCCACAGTTTTAAAGAACAACAGACAGACTCTCCTACACTTTTCAAGAACCACAAGCAGACTCACCAACAGTTTTCAAGAACCACAGACAGACTCTCCTACAGTTTTCAAGAACCACAGGCAGACTCACCCACAGTTTTCAAGAACCACAGACTCGCCCACAGTTTTCAAGAACAACAGGCAGACTCTCCTACAGTTTTCAAGGAGCACAGGCAGACTTGCCCATAGTTTTCAAGAACCACAGACAGACTCTCCTACAGTTTTCAAGAACCACAGGCAGACTCACCCACAGTTTTCAAAAACCACAGACAGACTCTCCTACAGTTTTCAAGAACCACAGGCAGACTTACCCACAGTTTTCAAGAACCACAGACTCGCCCACAGTTTTCAAGAACAACAGGCAGACTCTCCTACAGTTTTCAGGAGCACAGTCAGACTTGCCCACAGTTTTCAAGAACAATAGACATACTCTCCTATAGCTTTCAAGGACCAAAGACGGACTCTCCTAAAGTTTTCAAGAACAACAGACATACTCTCCTACAGCTTTCAAGGACCAAAGATGGACTCTCCTACAGTTTTCAAGGATTACAATTCAATTGTAGATGGCAAACTACTTGTGACTTTATAATTCAAATCCTCAAATCAAGATAAATGAGATAATGCTGCCGGGTATCTTGGCCCCCTATGCCTAAAAAATGGAATTTGCTTTACACTTACTTCCTTTCATTTGTTTGGTAAAACATAAGGCTTTATAAGTGTAAAAGTCTTGAATTTATTTTACTTTTACAGTGTTGGTATGATAACTTTGCTTGTTTGTTTCGATTCTTTACATCCCAATCAACAAGTTTTCTGTCATGTTGAGATGGGTCTTCCCGGGCTAAAAGCAGAAAAGTGTCTTGCTCAAGGACCCAACACAGGACTCTGCCAGTGTTGAGGCTCAAACTAGTAACCCTGCAACCCCCAGTCTAATGCTCTACCAAATGAGTGTCTGCATTCATTAGTATGGTGATAGAAAATGGCTGCTAAAACAGGATAGAATATAAAAAAAATGTTGTTTGGGATCAAAGGGGCTCTTGCATGGTATGGGAAATTAACATGGGAGTCTGCCCACGCTTGGAATTTGATAATATTATGTTTATTAATTGTCTGGGGTATGAATTTTATATTCATGGTGCATTTGACTTTTTATGCAATTCCATTGCTAATTTATGACGTCATGTATGATATCACTACAATACCTTAGGGTATCCAGTTATAATCATTTCTAAAGTAATTGACATACCATGTAACGGGCTCAGAAATATTTTATTAAATAACTATATCCTTGATAAGTTCGTTGATACTATAAATGGCTTTGTATGTATTAGGATAGCGGGTGGGCATTCATTTTTATGAGATGGTACCCTAATTTTCAACTGTATATTTTGTATTCAGTCAAATTTGGAATTAATTTTTTTACATGTTGCGGTCTTTGTCAAGATATCATTTCAACATATAAACTTTCCATATATGTTAAGAATATGTAGACAAAATTTTATGAAATTCAAGGACCTGTAACATATTTTTTCAAATTGATGTAAACACATGGCCCTAATTCATTGAAATGTAAAAAATACAATAATTATGTTTCAGTGTAAAACATACTTGAATACTTGCTTAGTTTGAATCACCATGCTAGTACGTTTATTGGTAGAAGTTGATATGTTCAGTGTTTTTCCCTATTACTGATTGGAAAAAGAAAAAAAAATATTTTTGATATTAAGTGCCATGATTCTTATTAAATGAAGTGCTTACACAATAATATTACCCAAAACGATACAATATGGTGACAATTGACTGACCACATCGAGTATCGAACGTTAAAACTATATCTAACCAATGTTAGACGTAATATGTAACGTAATTAAGAATTTTAATTCATACAGAAGAGAAACCTTATGGCAAGTCAGTTCATACAGGAGAAGAACCTTATATCTATGGTTTTATAATTGTAAGCCTCATTAATAAATCTGGTTCACAAGAATAACCCCCTGTCAAACATATTGGTTAAAATTAACCATTTGGTCACAGAGAACTCTTGGTATTGCTAAATTAATGCTTAAATCTTCTCTGTTTATTCTGTTTTGTACAACTGATGCTGATTTCCATCAAATGGCAACATTTATTCTTTAGCTTGCTGTATTTTTCAGGCATACAGTTTCGTTTCTGGACCTCACTTATTCATGTAGAACACTGTTCTATGATACCTTTGATATGACTCTGTTACACTTAATCCTGGTCACGGCACCAAAATGTGGTTACTCTAGTTCAGTTGGGATGTAAAGGAAATATTTGGTGTTATTGTTTTTACACGTTTATTGATAGGATATTATGTTTCTTAAACAATATCATGCAGGACTTGAGGAAGTGATACACATTGTCTTGGCCCCATAGTGCCATGAAATGGGGTCATGACCTTTGGCATTTCCGGCCATTGAATCATTTGAAATTGTCTAAACATGTCTTTCTTTAGGAAAAGTAGAGATAGATTTAAAAAAAACATCCTTCTGTCGAGTTATTGATTCATTTCAACTAAATAATTAATTTTGCTAAAACTGACCTATACTCATAAGAGATAGGAAATGACAAAGTTACCGGTTTTGGATTTTCATGAAATTTGGCTCAGATCAGCAGGATATATATGGCATGTTTTTGTGATAATATGATATCTTGACAAAGACTAGAACATATCTATCTTTGGAATTTAATGTTGAATGTTTTGTAAATTTTTGAAAAAATAATATTGAAATTTTATGATCACTTCTTCAGAAAACGTAAACCATAATTTATCCAAATGGTTTCCCGGTATTAATATAATGCCTATGGTATTTGGGATGCAATCTAGATGACAAATCATAGAAATAAACAAAACTATAGATTTAGGACAAGGAAATTAAGAGACAGGTGCCACCTCAAAGGTGGAGTACGCTAGGGATGCTTCCTAAGCCTTATTCTTAACTATCTAATTCAATAAATACATTTTCATAGTTTGTATATAATGAGTCATTATTATGCAAAGTTTAAAGAAAATCCATGCGTGGGCACAGATGCAAGTACCCCTTACAGACTTGAAACAGAGAAATTAACATCAGTATAGCACAATCAAGTACTGAAAAGATATTTTAAATATAGATGATAAACACACTACAAAAGTAACACGTTTAAAGGTTTTTGGTATTAATATAATAAGTTCTGCTGATCTCAAATTCTTATAAAGGTCAAGGTCAATCAAGATTATTATTTAAAACAACATGGCAGACCTCAGAGTTTCATTGCTGTATATCAAGTTTCATCCTCTCAGCAATTTCGATTTCGAAGGTTTCCAAAGTTTCTTTATACCTTTTCTTGTTCTTCCACAGACAGGGAACTATGAAGGGGCAGTATGATCCATCCCTTGTTCTGTTGTGCGTATGTTCTGGCTGCCTCCACAACAGACATGATCTCAGACATTCCACTGAGAAATACCAGCAAGTCTCCTCTCTCTGTGCTGGGATACTGTAGGATGAGAATATAGGAGGTTATCATAAGAACCAGTGTATGACAAACACAATTGAGCCGTGACATGTGATTTCCAACAATGTGGCATTTTGACAAGTGTAGACTCAGATGAGCCTGTGTAGCCTCCTGTTAAGCTTAGAAACTCCAAATTTTGTTCAGTCAGTAGCTTAACAGTTATAGAATATTCAAGTGACTAGCAAAGGCTCTGATCAGTCTGCCCGTATGCACAGGCTGGTCTGAGCCTTTGTTGGTCGCATATACTACATTGTTGGAAATCTCATGTTGCCGCTCAATTGTTCTACATCAGAATACAATGTTCAGTTTTACTCTATTGCCTATAGACAGTAAAACCTGTCTTAAGCCGCCACTCAAAAATATACAAAGCAAAGATCTTAATGACAAATGGTAGCTTAAAGAAGGTCGAAAGTATTGCAGAATGCTCCCCTTGGAGCATTCTGCAATACTTTTGACCTGCATTAAGCGATAATTGGCCTTGAAAACCAATTTATGGTCTTTTTTAGAGTTGCTGTTTTAGACAAATTTACTGTATGTTTTGAGGATAGATTTGCCTTTCTATACAGCTGTGCAGTGGAAATCAAGATGGACTGTACCAATATTTTTAAAAATGAGATGACAACATTGTTTTCTGGATTGACTTCTTTAAATACTTGTGATAGTTCAAATGTGCACAAGACTACAGAAATGTTTCGTTGTTGTTTGATTTGATTCTTTACGTCAAAGTCAACAATTTTTCAGTCATGTTGGGATGGGTGTTCCTGGTTTGAACCAGTACTAAGCTAGGATTAATGTGACTTGCTCAAGGCCACAATGCAGTGACGCCAGTGAAACTCGAACCAACAGCCCTTCATACTCAAGTCAAGCACTCTACCACTGAGCCATTGCGCTCCCATGACAACAGAAATGTACAAAATATGAAACCTGTGCAAAATTGCACAGGTTTCATATTTTGTACATTTCGCCCAGTTGTACAACTTTGAGATCCCATGAGTCCTTATTTATTTTGGTAATTGATTTCACAGGCTGACTTTTTTGATTCCAAGGCTCATCTGAGTGTTCCCTGTGTGCAGTTTATTTTGCTGGTTTTGTCATGCACTGGCTTCTACTGTAATTTGATTATTAACCCTTTCCTTCATGAATATTCATATTAAGCTCCACCCACTATGAATAATTATATTAATACACTTTCACTTTTGTACATAGAACAAAGAAAGTACTCTTTAGGTCCACTAGTGTAGGATCATATCTATTCATATTCCCGTAAGCAAACAGATTAGACCATGATCAGGCAGCTCTTGTAAAAGCTGCATAATCTGGGTCTGCTCTGTTTGCAAAAGTGTTAAAAGGTGTCTCTATGAGGTAAAGGGTCAATATGAACTTGTCAGTAGTATGAAAATATGTGGATCCTGATCAGCTCAATTCATTGGTAAGTAAATAATGTCCATAGTTGGATATAAAAGAAAACAAACTTGCATCCTTCAATAGTGCAACAAGGGACACTTCTCACTGATACATGTTTCAGTGTGAGAACCCTTTCATTAAATAGCTATGAGAGGTGCTCTAAAACTTTTGCAAGTGACACATTTTCTTAAAAAATAATATTAATTAGAAAATATTATTCAGTGGGCCCAAGCAGGAAGGGCACGAAGGTTAGCCATTGTGATCAGTTTTTGTCAGCATCTGGCATGCATTGTCCTTAAGCTTTTTCTTTAAATGAAGTCTCCTCCTAAACCACTGTTCTAAAGATTAAATCTAGGTTCTAAAGTACTGACCTTTTTCTCAATTCTTTGCATGATCCTGAGATAAGGAGATGGATCTAACCTCTCAGCCTTGGAGCTTGGAGCGTAATCCCTCTGTATGGGACAGTACTCTAGCTCTATCGGATAGAGCCTCCCTGGTACTTTGACAACTGGAGCATCATCAAAGTAGCCGCTGAACAGGTGAATGTTGATTGTAGCAGACATTAACACAATCTTGATATCATCTCGATGAACGACAAGACATTTTAGGATTCCGAGAAGAAAGTCTGTATGTATGTGACGCTCATGGACTTCGTCAATCACTATCACGTTGTACATTGACAGATGTGGGTCACTTGTCATCTGTCGTAAGAGTAGACCTAAAATTGGAATATGGACCAGTTCATGAGATTTTGGGATAGCTCCAGTTAAGGAAATATTTTAAGCATGAAATTGTAATTATTTTCAAACCCATTTACTTAAACATGTGTCTCATTCAGACGGTTCTTTTGAGCACCCACAACATATTTTGGTTGAGAAATGAGAAAAAATAATGTTCAAGTACCCATTCTTATCTTGGGGCCTGTTATGGTACACATTACACATCATCAGGGCCGTCGCCGCGTATTTAAAAGTGGTCCGGCGGAGGAAATCATCGAGTGTCGACGGCACGAGAGGGGGGGGGGGGAGCACGAGAGGGGAAGTCCCCCTCTCGTTAGGGGGATAGGGGGTCTCCCCCGAGAAAATTTTGTATTTTTAGCGCTTCTATGTGCGTTTTTAATGGGTTTTTATGCGTTTGGGACCAAATTTCAGTCACGATTTTTTGCTAGAAATAAAATTTCTTGGCGCGTGAGAAAACCGAATGCTAATCAAAATCCTTTTCAGATAGTCACGATTTTTTTGTTACTTTTTTCTTCAGCATATTTCTTAGACATTACGTCACCTATGTTCCCGCAGGTTTTGGCAAAGTACTTTTAGCACTGATCCTTGGTTGTCATGGGCGGATCCAGAGGGGTTGGGACAGGGGGTCCAGAACCCCCCCTGAAAATCACAAAAATAAGGTTTCTAAGCAATACTGGTCCAGATCTCCTGAAAAATCACAAAGCTACCAAGCCAGCATTCAATGTTGGGCCATTTCGGCCCGCCAGCCTCTGGCATAGCTTTCTGGATCCGCGCATGGTTGTACTTCAAAGAGTTGTATTTTCGAAAAGATATACATCAGCGTCTTTTCAATTAGTACATCCGTTACTTTAAGGCTGCAGAAGGCTTCATCTAGATTTTTGCTGCACAACTTTCCTTGACGAGTTCCCTTGTCGATAGGCATAACGTGAGATCTTTGGCTTCATCGTAATGAAGCCAGGGCCTACTGTCGAACTACGACGGCTAAGCCATTATTTGTTCATGCTTTATAAAGTCGAATGAACGTTGGGGAACCGAAAAGTCTTGTGCTGAATTGGAAAAGGCAGAACTTGTATATCGGTAACGATATGAATTGTAACAACACATGCCCACGATGCTCGTAACGTTTAAACATACTTAGTCGCTCAACATGTTATTTAGAAGAAAAAAAATGTCAATTTTAGGGAAATGAAACTGGCGCATAGAAATTATCTGGGCCAGTCAATGCGAGAAGACCTGTCTTCGGGGTTTACCACCATGCAAGACTCAAACCAACCTGCTCAGTTACAGAGAGTACATGTAGCTAGAAAGCTGAAATTTTGCGTGTAGCAAGTTTATCAATTATACATTCAAGAGGGCGAACAACAAAGGCACTTATCAGAATGTGCGGATGTGTAGGCTGATCTGCGCCTTTAATCTTCGAATGCAACTACGTCAGGTTTTCTCTCGACACGGCCCATTAGTATGATAACTGTCATTATTTATAATAATTGCGTTGTTTTTCAATATTTTCACACCTTAGCTAGGTCGGTCTATGGATGACACGCGCTACGAGCGTTATTGCATCAATAAATTGAAAATCAGAGTTACATGTAAGCGCAAAGAAAAATGAGCCAACACAAGAAAAAAGGGGACACGGCGGAAAGCATACTCACCCAAAAAAGTGGTCCGGCGCTCGCCGTCCTGCCGGACCGGCGACGACGGCCTTGATCATGGGTAAAATCATTTTTAACTTTTTGTCTTCTGGTTTATTTTGCATGCTTTTTTTGCAGCTGATTTTTTTCAAGAACAACTTTTTCACAAAATTCCTGCAGAATACTACAGAGTGTCAAAGGGTTTGGATCCAGATCAGGCCCGGCATTTTGTTAAGTTATCAGCAGACAACAGGAGTAGGTAAAGAATTAATACATTTCATACACAGCTTTCTAGTATAGGCTTCTAGATAAGGGTGCATAATAAAAAAAATCTTATTTCTTTTTCTCAACCAAAACATGTGGTGGATGCCCAAAAGAACTCTGTCTCAATGAGATGGCTCTTTTGAGGATCCAAATAACAATGTTATAACCAATGATGATTAAGAAGATATTCACAATTTTTTTGTTGTTGTTTTACGCAAAAAAAAATGCCTAACTGGACTTATGTTCAAGCTAAGCTTTATAACAAACCTAATTGTTTGTAAGGGACATCGCCACCTTCCTTACTTTGAGTATATGGCACAGGTCCAGATAAGAAAAAAACACACTTAAAATTGCAATTATTTTTCATCAGTTTAACTGTATATTTTGTGTGTGTTAAAGTAAAATTTGATTGCACAGTTCTAAATGGGTTGTATGAGCTTCTAACTTACCAGTCATTTAAAACTATGCACCCTCCCTATTTATAGGGATTGCCAGATGACAGTGGGGACAATGAGCTGGGGATAATGAGCAGGACAAGTGTGCCGGGTAAATGCTGGGCTAGTGCTATTTAGCAAATTTACCTTAAAGTAATCTATCGTTGTGAAGAGCAGGGCAATGACAACTGGATAGTTTGCACAGGGCTTTTAGCAGTGATGTAAATCATGCTATAGGACCCTGACCTTATACAATGTTTTTTTTAGCAAAACAAAATGGCGGATGGGGCATAAGAAACATCACCACTGGGCATTCTGTTGGTGTAAGTTGCTTTTATTCTCACAAAGGACCGAGTTGGATACATGTTTAGCTCTGTCATTGTCCTGACCTTGGTATTGCATACGATTTTTGTCTATTTGGTTGGTATTTGTAACATAATTTACAAAGAAACGTGATTGAGTGACTCTGCTCACGTATTTTATATTCACTTGGTCAACTATAAGGAGTGAAAACACATCATCAAAAAAGCATTTTCGCTCAAATATTCTGCACACATACCTATATTGTATCATACTCAGCAAAACAAAAGCTGGTAAAGGATACATTGAATAAAATTGGAATTAAACACTTTATTTGACCACTGTACATAAACTAAAAGTTCTAGAACCGCGTGCAGAACAGCTCAGTTTATTCGAGCAGTACTGGACAGGTATTATGAGCAAATATTTTACACTGAGCGGGTATTTTGAGTCAAATTCTGTACGGGTGTTTCGAGTATTGAAAGTGTTATAATAATCTTTTTAATGAATTATTTGAATCTTTGAACGCACCTACTTATGTTATATGCCATGCACTTAATTCCCAGCATTGTAATTTAGGTCTGTTACATGCAACAAGGTCTATCAGGATATCCAGAGCTGTTGAAAGCAGAACTCTCCGGTGTATATATAGAAAATCACCCAATATGCCTTTGTGTCATGGTCTAGAGTTTTCTCATTGACTTTGCTGATGATTTCTTTTATTTAACCTCAACTATGGACTTTGGCACAGTAGAAAAATGTTTAAAATGCCAGACGATTTACTCTATTAATCCAAAAAATTCAGATAGGTAAGCAAGGCTTCAAATAATTTCTACTGGCATCAGTACCAGTACATGTCCAAATGAAACTTGGACAGTACAAGCTATTTTCATTCTGTACATACAATCTGATTTTATATAGACTATAATTACCTTGTTAAATATAAAGTTTAAAAAACATGCTGTCTTCTGAGAAATTCATACTTTCAGTTTCTACCATGACTGGTTCACACGAAATCACTCTGACCAAACGGATAGCATTAACTCCCCAAGAATAAATTATTCTGAAACACATGTTTTTCAAGGAAAAAAATGATCACTAAGGAATGCAACTGTAGGGTAGTTCGTATCAAGAAAAGATAAAGATTGATATGCAGTCTAGCAGGTTGATTTAGATTACTGAAACGCATAGATTTAGTGGATTTACAAATCATTTCGAATATCAAGTGTCTGCTGGTTTGAAACTGATGAAATGCTCCATGGTATAACATGTTACTTGTTAAAATGTACCATACAAGCAAAAACACGCCCATATTCATTACATCCTTATTTTCAACTCCATCCATATTTGGGGAAAATGTACCCATAATTTGCACCTGTACAGATGCTATCTGGAACTCTGGGTAGGCCTGATCAAACAATGTTAACTCAAGTAAGCAAACTTCCCAAAGTGCAATATGATCAGGGATTACACTGTTTGTGATTCTTACCCGACCTAAACAATCATTTCAAAGGGCAATTACAATATATTGGCCTACAAGTCAAGCTTTAAAAGTTTGTGCACAGCTACCTTGTAGGCATAAATTCTGATCTGGCTTTCGTTTACTTATTTACTTCTCTTCTTTGTGTCTGCGAGAAGCAAAGGTTTTTGGCAAGTATGCAAAGGGTTAACATGCAATTAGTGACAGATAAATAAACCTTGGACAGCGTATAGACATTTAGTGCACATGAACCTGAACTGAACTGTCTATCTAGGTATTCCTTGAACCCATCAACTTTTCCAACTCAAATTTGAGTAATCATTGTTTGGCTGTACTCTAAAATGTTATAATGACCTACAATGAGATTACTACCCCTACCTTAGTAATAAAGAAGAAGAGGAGCCCCATTTTGGAGCGATTTTAGTATACCTGTAACTGTGGCTACTAGTTTTCACCATAAACGTAAAATGTTGTGTGTATACAATTGCTGTATTTGAAAATGAAATTTGGGGTAGTCTAAAAACCAACTTCAAAGTCTATGTTGACGACATTTTTGCAACCATACCTAAGATGGTGTTAACTCATTACAACTTTTATCTCGATAAAGTAAATTGAATTCATCTGATTCGCTTTACAATTGAGAGAGAGAGAGAGAGAGGGATTGTTTAGACCAATAACATATCCAACACCATTAAGCAGAAGTCTTGTTAATAGGTTGACATTACTGAATAGGTAGTTGAACCTGTTTGTGCAGAATCTAGGGCAAAGATTTGGTACCAGTAAAATGCATTTAAGCCCCTGGTGGCTTAGGCTGCTGTCGTTCTAAGGTATTGATTCTGTTGTTGTTGATTTGTTGTTTATTGTTACTCCTATTGTGGGAGTCTGTAATTGTTCTATGTCTTGTTTTATGTTACTTTATGTCAATTCTAGTTTTGCAATCATCTTGACGGGAAAGAGAGAGCTGGTTGCTGTGCTTAGTTTGTCTTCTTAGCGTTTTGTGATTGTTGTGTGGCTCTTCATCTCTATGCCATGGATTTGTCTGCAGTTTGTGATTGTGGTATTAGCATTTACTAAACTTTGAGAGTTTTCAGGCTTGGGCAGAAATGCGTCCTGCTAGGTAGCATCACACGTACTGTTTTGTTGCGTTGTGCCAAATACTTGTCAAAAGCATGTGCATGGCCTCCCAGACCTACCTCACTCAGACTACCCGTTCAAATTTTTGGATAATTTATTTCTCAAAATACCCGTTCAGTGGCTTGTGATCTTTCTCGAATTTTTTGACCAGATCTTGGAAACTTTTGGTATGAGTACAGTGGACTGAATTGTTGTTTTTTCTCGTAAGTAGACATTTATTATAGATAAAAGTCTCACAAAATCTTTGCTGCATTGACTACCAAACTCTCGCGTGCAAAGGATCCTGATCAATGTATTCAGTTCCATATTTTGAACAGTTGTATAAAACATGTCCTCGATTCAAATGGTGAGCAAACCACATGTTCATGCAACTTGAAACTAATCTGCTAAAATCAAACCATTATTCGTTTTATCAAGACGTCAAAAACCTAAAATAACTTATTTCCTAAAACATAGCTGAGTATGAACATCGAAATAGAACATTAAAGCTTTTATTATTACCTTCTTTTGGAGCAGCTACTCCAGGCGTGTTTGTATTGTCCGCCATTATTGCTCAAAAAATACATTGTATATGGTCAGGGTCCTATAGCGTGTAAATTATGAAAAATTATTAACCATGCCATTTCCTGTAGGTGGTGAGGGGAGAGATAGTTACAAATAATTAGTAGATAATTCGATGGTGTAATTTTGTTATATAATTAATATGGATACTAGTGTGTGACTAAAAGTGTTGACCCTGATCAGCTGGCTTTCTCAGAAGCTAGCTGATTCTGGATCTACACTGTTTTCAAAAGATCTACAGAATTTTGAAACAAAAAGGTATACAAAAAGCGTGTATCAGGTCCAATTCGGAATTTATAGCAAATTAAGAGAAATTAAGAGAAATTAAGAGAAATTACTCTTTACTCAAAAGGATATCATATTTTGCTCTTATCCTGCCAATTGTTATATAAAATTTCATCCTGAAAACTTTGCCTGCTTGTCATTTCTGCTGTACATATCCATATGCACTCAACAATACTTTAACCGTGCAAAGCAAACATTATGAACCCTGATCAGACTGCTCCGAGGAGCAGTCTGATCTGGGTCCATAATATTTGCAATATAGGCTACCAAAGTACATAAGCAGATGAGAGAGCAGATGGCAATTGTCATGAATGGTAGGAAAAGACGTCAAAATTCTTCACCATACCTTCTGTGAGAAAGAGTATTCTTGTAAATCTTGACTTTGTTTTCTCAAATCTAACCTGAAATATTAAAGGTGAGGCATCAATGTGATAGGGTTGCTGGATATGTCAGGATTATGGCGGAAAGATTGTTAAACGATAGGCCCCACACCCACCAAAAACAAACAATTCCCTTGAAAAAAATGTAGATCCAAATGTGGTGCCACATAGAACCTGAAAACAGGGCTCCAGATAAGAGGGGGTAAAGGGTATTTCAGCGTTGATTTTTTGGAATTAAGCATTGAAAATTAAATTGAAGGGTGAAAATACCCTTTGCAGTTTGAGGTTTCAGTGCTGGTATTCAATTTATGTGGTGAAATCTTTTATTCTTAGTAAGAAAAAAGTAATCAATATACACCAATTGTATAAATCTTGGAAGTTTTCCTAAAAACGCAACATGTATATGCTAAAAGCAACTTTTCTTTAAAATATGTTAAGCAAATATTGGATCATTTCTCAAGGCTTTGCATTTTCTGCAGTTTGATATTTTAAATATGGAGTAAAATACTCATTAAATTAAAAAGTAGGGGGTGAAATACCCATTGGTCCAAATCCTTATCTAGACCACTGTGAAAAGTTGACGAGAGATGACAGGCCATCAATGTACATTTAATACGATAATTGAATGTCTGGATTATGACTGAAAGACTGTTGAAAGAGATCCAACTCCAAAAAACAAACAATTTCCTTGAAAAACAATGTGACCTAGATATGCTTCCACATAATGCAGTACAAGGCCACATAGCGCAGTGGGTAATGTGTCCAACTGCAGATTAAGTGGCTGACTGAAGATCCAGGCCCAGTCCCATACTTTCTTGAAGTGTGATCATGAAATCATTTCTATGGTCATTTTCCTTCCTTCCGCTGATTCAAGAAGGGTTGTTGTCAGTTACAAGTCAAGCTTGCCCAGGAAAAAAGTGTGGCTCTGGTGTGGCTGGGTGAACTGACCGTCCCAACATGACTATAGCTGTAGCTTGGGATGTAAAGCATCAAACTAAACCAAAACCAAACCGAAACATATTGTAGTATCTCATCCAAGGTAGGGCTATTTAAACAAACAAATGATGTTACTAGAGAAGTGGCCATTTAAAATAGAGATTTATGTAAGCAGCTTTAGCAAGTTTCGTCCATTAATTTCATAAAAAAATTAACCCTTTGTTTACTAATAGATTCTTCCTTCTGGTTTGATACTTTAAACTTGGGATAGTCCATTGTACATATCTAGGGGTGTCCGGTTATAATTTTCAAACAAATATTACAATCTTTTGCCTGAAGATCTTTTTTACCCTTGCAGTGTAGAACCTGATGAAATGCAGCAGAATGCTGCATTTCATCTTGGTTTTCACTGTTTGCAAAAGGACTCACAAGTTTATGCTCAAAAATTAAATTTTTCTGAACATATGGTTATATAGTTTTTGTTTGTATCGATACTTTACGTCCCAGTCAAAAAAAAATTTTAAGTCACATTGGGATGATTAATTTCCTGTCTTCCTGGGTTTAACCAGTACTAAGCAGAGGATATAGTGTCTTGCTCAATGACACAGCACAGTACTAAGCAGAGGTTGTAGTTTCTTGCTCAAGAACACAACACAGTGCCTCTGGTGAGTCTCAAACTAGCGACCCCTTGATCTCAAGTAGGGCTTTTTCCAGGAATTTTGGGAAAAGGCCCCTGGCCACAATTGGGAAAAAATGATCGACTTAACATCAAAATTGAGAGAAATTAACAACATAGAACATAACAAGAGTAGCAAAATATATCCTCCAAATCAAGTTATTTTAGATTGTTTTATGCCAAGCATACCAGTTATAAACAAGTGTTTAAGTATCATTCTGATATGGGTCAAATTTTCTCATAAGTAGTAGTGGTCTCTAAAAAAGTAAAAAAAAAAAAAAAAAAAAATTTTACTTTTCTTTATTTGGGAAAACCGGAACATAGTATTGGGAAAAAAGGTGGCTATTTTCTATTGAGAATGGGGCCGAAATTTAGCCACAAGAGATGGACAGAAAATCCCCTGTCAAGTCTAACACTCTACCACTGAGCCTAGATATGGAAGTGAAAAAGCTGAGATACTAACCTGATATGCTACTTCTGTTCCATATTCATTCAGGGTCTCATAGCCAACTCTCTTAGACAGGGACACACAGGCAATTCTCCTGGGCTGAGTACACGCTATATTGTTAAACCCTGCCTCTAACAAGTACTGGGGGACCTAAAACAGAGGGCTTCATTAATGATATATAGCCAAGTCTCTTAGATAGGGACACACAGGCAATCCTCCTAGGTTGATTTCAGGCTTTATTGGTAAACCCTGCCTCTAACAAGTACTGCGGGACCTAGAACAGAGGGCTTCATTAATGATATAAAGCCAACTCTCTTAAACAGGGACACACAGGCAATCCTCCAAGGTTGAGTACACGCTATATTTGTAAACCCTGCCTCTAACAAGTACTGGGGGACCTAGAATAGAGGGCTTTACTAATAATATATAGCCAACTCTCTTAGACTGGGACACACAGGCAATTCTCCTAGGTTGAGTACACGCTTTATTGGTAAACCCTGCCTCTAACAAGTACTGCAGGACCTAGAACAGAGAGCTTCATTAATGATATAAAGCCACTTCTCTTAAACAGGGACACACAGGCAATTCTCCAAGGTTGAGTACACGCTTTATTGGTAAACCCTGCCTCTAACAAGTACTGCGAGAGCTTCATTAATGATATAAAGCCAACTCTCTTAAACAGGGACACACAGGCAATTCTCCTAGGTTGAGTACACGCTATATTGGTAACACTGCCTCTAACAAGTACTGGGGGACCTAGAACAGAGGGCTTCATTAATGATATATAGCCAACTCTCTTAGACAGGGACACACAGGCAATTCTCCTAGGTTGAGTACACGCTATATTGGTAAACCCTGCCTCTACAAGTACTGGGGGACCTAGAACAGAGGGCTTCATTAATGATATATAGCCAACTCTCTTAGACAGGGACACACAGGCAATTCTCCAAGGTGGAGTACACGCTATATTGGTAAACCCTGCCTCTACAAGTACTGGGGGACCTAGAACAGAGCGCTTCATTAATGATATACAGCCAACCCTCTTGGACAGGGACACACAGGCAATCCTCCTAGACTGAGTACACGCTTTATTGGTAAACCCTGCCTCTAACAAGTACTGGGGGACCTAGAATTGATAATAATCATTTCTGGGGGTCACGGTTTGTATTTTTATGTTTACCTCCCAATGATTCGAATTTTCGAAATAAAATCTCCAGTCCAAAGGACTTCGAATTAGCAAGATGTGACTGAATTTATCACAATAAAAACCGGTGTTTCCTGTGATCACTCAGACCAGCCCGAAAATATGAACAGTCTGATCAGCACTTTTATAATTCACTTTCTTCACAGTCAAGTCACAAACCACACCCAAAGACAAACCCCATTCAAAGACAAGTTTTCATAGGACAAGACCTATTTAACCCTTAAAGCCACAAGAAAAAAATGCATCTAAAAATGTCGTCTGCTGAAGTCGTCTGCTGCAAATAATTGCCTAACATTACTGACAAATCAAGAAGAGAAGCAAACAGCTTGGACCCAGAAAAGACTGCTCCTATAGGAGCAGTCTGATCTGGGTCCACACTGTTTGCCATAGAGGCTTCTAAAACATTTCAGCAGACGAGAAAAGCAGACAACTTTTAGTGCAATTGGCGCATTAAGGGTTGATATAGACACAAACCTGAGTAGACTTGCCACAACCTGTGTCTCCTGCTACCACAACCACTTGATGTTCTTTCACTGCTTCTATTATGGTCGACTTGTACTGGTAGATTGGTAGATTTTCTTGATCATGACGAATCTTCCGCAATTTGGCTAACTGTTAAATCAGAAAATATTATGGGAAAAAAATGAGTTGTTTAGTGAAACACTATATATGCCCCCTGAAAAGATGCAATTTAACAATGTTTAAGTTTATAGAATGAACTATGACCAAAAACAATATGCTTCTAAAATGTGTTACTGGGAGGCATGAATTTTTTTAAATGCAAATAAGGCTTGATATTTCATGTGAATCATCTACCGATGATTCACATGAAATAGAAAGCCTTATTAATTCCTAAAATAACACCATGCATTAAATCGATAAACATTATGTAATGATGATCTTAAAAACGGTGAGAATATATCGCAAAATCTTAGTCTTTTAACACCAAAAACAAATGTAATTTCAATTCAATTAAACAAGTAATTTAAGTGTCGTATGACAAATAGAAACTATCATTCACGTTTCTGTATTATTGAATTTAATATCAAACTAATTGTGACAATGAGATAAAATGCATGGCAAGCCTTGCATTTTGATTATTTTCCCCAACTCATTTATTAAACTCAAAAATATATGTACATGAGCATTCATGTATGATCCCTATGAAAATGATACATTTATACTGAGCTATCTAGAATGATGAGTGGCATCTAGTTTTTTCCACATGTATTACCTTTTGTTTTTGTTGTATTCTTTGACGCTTTCTTTAGTAATGTACAAGGAAATCGTATAGGCCTGGACGTAAAAAAAACCCTGCCTTATCCGTCTGTTTAACTATGTATGATACAAACTACAAATATTGTTCCCCAGACCCCCTGTATTACCTTTTGTTTTTGTTGAAAGTCGATGTAATGTAGCAATATACTCTTGAATTCTTTTACCCTATCCTTAGTAATCTCTTTGTCTATTTCGGCATCTGAAATGTACAAGGAAATCATATGGGCCTCGACGTAAGAAAACCTGTCTACGGGGGTTTGCGAACAACACAGGCGCAGACCAGCCTGCGCATCTGCGAAGGCTGATCAGCACCTTTGTTTTTTGCTTTTCGAAAAGCATCATATCTATAGTTGCTTCAAGCAAAATTTCAATTACCTAGCTAGTCTCTACATCTGTGGAGACTGGTTTGAACCTCACCTGGTTGGAAACCCAGAAGATAGGTTTCGTCCCATCGAGGCCCATATGGTCCACAATAGGTCCAGATAAAACTAAGATTTGAACATAATATTGTGATTTATTTCTTATCCATCAGTTTAAGCTTTTGTTTTGGAAGCTCAAAAGAACCAACTCATTGAGACAGTTCTTTTGAGTACCCACAACATATGTTTTGCTTGATAGATAAGCAAACTAAATTTTAATTTAATTAATGCTCTCCTATATAGAGGCATGGTCCACAATAGGTCCAGATAAGCAAACCTTTTGTTTGTAAAATTAATTTTACTTTCTTAACCATCAGTTTTAACATTTGTTTAGGGTGCTCAAAAGAACCTTCTCATTGAGATGGTTCTTTTGAGTACTCACAACATATGTTTTGCTTGATAGATAAGAAAACTAAGTTTTAATTAAAATAATGCTCTCTTATATTGAGGCATGGTCCACAATAGGTCCAGAAAAGGAAATTTTTTGTCTGCAAAATTGTTATAACTTTCTTATTCCTATGTTTAAATGTGTGTTAGGTCTGTTTATAAGAACCATCTCATTTAAACCATTGTTTTGAGTACCCACAACATATATTTTGGTTGAGAAATAAGAAAATACCTTTTAACTACACTCTCTTGCATGTATCGTTCGGCCCATTGGCCACAAAATTTTGAAACTGTCTTATTTATTTGAAGAGATCTCACCACCCAAAGACCACTGCATAACTCTAGGGAAAATATTGATAGGTATGTTTGAGCCTCACTTGGTCACAAACCACGGGCCCAAAGATAGATTTTCTCAAATCAAGGCCAATATATTATTCACAATATTAATGCATTTAGAATTAAGGTACCCTTCACAACAAGATAACCTTCTACATGTACTATTCCTTTGTATTCTGATGAATTTTCCCATACATAATACTGTATGATATTGATACAATAAGTAAGGGACTGCCCATTGTATACTGTAAGGGGTCGCAGACACACAGGTAGAATTTCCTTAAATAAGATGTATTTCGGTCCCTGAAGCTGTCTTAATCATAACAAGCAGTGTAGACCAAGATGAAATGCAGCATTATGCTGCATTTCATCTGGGTCTTCACTGCTAGCCAAAGTACCAAAGAACCCTTTTAGGGGTTTCCAGTATTCAAAGGGTTATTCCGTTAAAGATAAAATCTGAGAATCTTTCAAAATGAATTATTCTCCATACCTGCTAGTCTTCCCTTGCGAAGAAAGTCTTCGACATCTCTGTTGACCACCGAGAGATTGATCTTAAATCGTTTGTCATAATGCTGCGGTATACCAAGCCTGCTCTCTTCTTCAGCTGCTGATTTAGAGGAACCTTTAAAGAAAGAAATGTATATTCTCATAACACCAGGCCTAGGGGTGAGGGTCTGGATTGGGGTGGGGGTCTGGATGGGTGAGTCTGGTATTCACTATTCATTAAAAATTTAGCCCATTATTCATCTCATTAAAATTTTGGATTATTCATTAAAACAAGACCAATTATTCATTAAAAGTAAGAAAGGTGGCAAAAAAATCTGATTATTCACTATTCATTAATTTTTTCTTCAATGCATTAAAAAAATAGGATTATTCATTACTTTTAGGCCTTCCTTATTCACTATTCATTAATTTTTTGGCTCATAATTCACTATTCATTATAAAATAAGGCCATTATTCGCTTATCATTATACCCCATCCAGATCCTCAGGTTATAAAACTTTCCATGCCCTACTCAGTATGAAATTTCAACTGCTTAATATATGAATTTAAATACTGAATGAGAAGGCCCTCGAGCCCTAGATTGCTCAACTGAGAATGACTGTGTTTAGGTCAAGAGAAAGCATTATCATTACCTGGCAGCCATGATTTTCATTGAGTCTTATTGGTTTGAACAATCTTGGTAGAGAGTCATCCAAAGATATTTTATGCCGTTTTTATATTACAAAATGGCCCAGTTTTTTGGCAAAAAGAAGGTTTTAAACTTTTCCCCTGGTATATACATAGGAACAATTGGCCCTGCCTGCAGCCAGCCATGTTCATCAATGGATCTAAATGCCTTTCCACGCATTTGAAACATCATGTATTTGAAAAAGTTATGGAAACTGGAGCATTTGCTCTTTTGGAGCAGACTAACTCATTTAACCCATTACCCCATGATAGCGCCTTTTGACACATTTGAAATATCTTGTATTTGAAAATATTATGGAAAATAGAGCATTTGCTCTTTTGAAGCAAATGCTCCATTTTCCATAATATTTTCAAAAGTATTCAAAACTTAACTTAATTTTTTCGTGAAATTGTTGTCTAAAAATAGAAAATGATGCCATGATCTAAAAAACGTCTATGGAGTAAAGGGTTAAGCAATCTTGGTAACTGGGTAATCCAAGGACCATTTACAACAAATTATTTTCAAATTGGCCAGGTAGTTTTTGACAAGAAGAATTTTAAAAGTTTTCCCTATTTATACATGGAAAAAACTGGCTTGCCCCTGGCGCAAGCTGGCGGCCATGTTTTTCCATTGATCATAATAATTTTAGCAATCTAGGTAGATGGTCACCATAGGACCATTTTTACTAATTTATTTGCAATTTAGCCTGGTAATTTTTCATTAGAGGATTCTTAAAGTTTTCCCTATATGAACACAGAAAAAAACTGGCCTAAACCCCTGGCAGCCATGTTTTGAAAAGATCAAAATAATTTGAGCAATCTTGGTATTGATGATTATAAAAGGATGATTACTTTTGTGCCAATTTATTTTTAAATAGGCCAGCTTAATGCAAGCTTTTTCGACAAGAAGATTTTTGAAAGTTTTCACTATATATGCATAGAAGAAACTGAATCCGCCCTCTAGCAACCATGTTTTTCAAGGAACCAAATAAATTTGAGAAAGCTAAAAATGATACTACCTGGTGCCGTATGACCTCTCTTCTTCTGAAAGGCTTGGTATTTACTGACAAACATCCAGAAATCATCGTAATCTTTGGTACCTCTAAAATTGGTGAATGAAACATTTATAAGGGTGAAGGCTATTCATTCATTGTACTTTACTTTTCAGTACTTGGATTCTATTCAACGCTGTATCAATCATGCTGGGAGATTGCTGTCTAGGTCTTCTAAGGACCTGGGTTCAAGGTTATAAAAAACTGAACTAAGCATGAAATTTCAACTGCTCATAATAACTAAAGTGCTTTCAAACTCTCAGATGTTGTATTTATCATGCTAATAAATGTCGGCATTTTAACATTTATAAGCAGGATAAATTAATGCTCAGTTGAGTTGAGCATGGAAACAGTTTTATAACCTCAGGCCATGGTACTTGGATTTTAAGATTTAACTGCTCTTTCTTATTCTAGAGGCCGGAGACATAGAGAAGAATTCCAGTCCAATTACAACCGAGCATTCACTCTCAATTATTTGTTTAAGAAATAAACTCGATTTTTGTATGTTCATGAGATCATGAACGCTTCGGGTCTAATGCAAAGTAAGTAGCTTTGCAAGAGACCCTAAGTGTTCATGATCTCATGAACAGACAAAAATCGAATTTATTACTTATATAATTATATTTATATTTTATATTGTCTTTGAGCTATTAATTTTCAATTTTCATATAACTTTGCTGGTTTTCTGGATATTTTAAATTATACTAGATATAACGGAGGGTTGGGAACAGCCAAAACGCCAAATTCCCGCATTTAACGCCATGGTGATATGCACTCGACTTCAGACAAATGTCAGTAAACAAACATTATTGGGTGGCATTGAAGTTGGTCCGCCCAACCAGAGTGTGTGTTGGCGTGGCTTAAATAGATCCGTTCATGAAGCCATGAACAGCATCTCAAATGTAAAGGTTCATTTTAAGACTCCCAGTGGAAATGTAAATATAGCAATATTAGAAGTATTTGACTTAGAACATAAATGCACATTTTTTAGACTTTGATATTTTATGTTTCACAGATACTTACCTAGATGTAAATATTTTATCAAACTCTCTAATCTTAACCGATAAACTTTATGTTCTGTACCGAAAGGATAGAACAAATCACAGAGGGGGGTTATCGATATATTTGTCTCATAAGCTGGTCCACAAAGACAGACTTGATCTAGAGGGCTATTGGAATGAATCCATTTGGGTAGAAATTAAGGTCCATAGGCAAGTCTATTTGTTAGATATGTACGTTTTGCAGTCCTCACACATCTGATGCAAATTTCTTTGACTCTCTAAATAAAAATATTGGAAGGGCTCTAGATATTACCTCTTAAATCCTGACGATTACAACTTGAAAGATATACTGAACCTAAGTCAGCTGTCAGTTTTATTTATATGTTGTTCATTAGGTTTTGAAAAGTTGCAAAAATAAAATCTAAAGATTTATGATAGGCTTGCTTTGAAAGTGTAAATACATGTAATACTACATGAACTTCTAGTTTTAAGTCAATCTGGTGGTGCAATTACTTAATCAAAATGGATTCAGCCTGTTGATGAAAAACAGATGAAAAACAGTGTGGATCTTGGTTAAAAATCTTAAGATCAGGGGACAAAAATATTTCATCATTGCACTTGTCCTGCAGGACAAGTGACTTACAATTTTCACTCGTCCTGCAAACACATGTACTTGTCCTTTAAAAGCGTATGCAATAAAGAACATAAGGGAGTAATATGTAATATGACTTATAAAGTCCCTTATATCACTATTAAAATGATATTTACCCAGTAGAAATCATAACTGCATCCCACATATTGACAAAAAGATTTCACAGTCAATACTCAGATATTAGTTTCACCCTCAGATTTTAAGGCGAAAACTAGAAAGGACGAGTAATTCTTCCCAAAGCACTTGTCCTATAGGACGAGTGCTTGGCAAGAATTACTCGTCCTTTCTAGATTTCACTTGTAATTACGAGCAGATGAGTAGAATTTTTGTCCCCTGAAGATTCATAAAAGGCTTTAAAAATGAAAATACATGTATTACTATCTATTTAAATGCCTAGTTTTCAGTCATTCAAGTGGTGCGATTTAAAAATCAAGAAGATTTTGTCCTATTGATAAAAAGCTGTGTGGATTCTTATCTGTTGACGTCATCCGAAGCCAGCTGATCTGGATCTGCACTGTTTTCTGTTAGGTCTAAGAGGTTTGAAAAAAGCAGAGGAATAATTTAAAACACCTACCTAAATATAATTTTACTAAAAATATACAAAAAATCTGGACCGGAAGCTATAAGACTTTTTCATGCTCAGCTCAACTGAGCATGAAATTTCAACTTCTCATAACAACTAATATGCTGAAAAATAAAGACTTTTCTTGCTTTCAAACTCTCATATGTTGTATTTTTTATGCTAATAAATGTTAAAATGTCAACAACTGTTGGCATTTTAACATGTATGAGCATGATATTTTTTTTGCTCAGATGAGTTGAGCATGATTTTTTTTATAACCTCGTAGCCTGCCAAGTCATTGGCAATTTGTTTTTATTATCAACATCTTAATTGGATATTATAATGCCATGGTCCTTATACCATGTGATTTTCAGTGTAATGCAAGATGCAGGGCTCCAGCGCTGCCCCTAGCCCCTGACATGCAAGTCAATCAGAGTTGGGGTAGATTACATACAAATGTAATTGATTACAATTACATTGAAATTTCATGATTACTGATTACAATTACAATTACTTTTTTCTAATGTAATCGATTACAATTACAGATTACATTGTAAAGTAATCATGATTATTTATGATTACTTATATTTACTTCTGAGCAATAAATTATCTCTATTATATTTCAAGACTTTATAGAATGTTATGCTGAAGAAAGGAAAACTTAGCTGTGGTTCATTCTACTTACAGGGCTACAAGGTTTACTATATGAATTAAAGAATAAAACAACAGTATTCAAAAACCTTATTTTCTAAATATAGGTATGGATACACATTTGAACATCCCATTTACCTTACATGTATTTGCAAGATATCCCTGGTACAGTCAAAATAGCCATATTTGGCTGTTTAAAGTTAAGTAAGGTCAACCTCAAAATTTGACCATAATAAATAACACAGTTCCAAGTGCTTTAAATTTATGTTTCTGTGGGAGGAGAAATTAAAATTATTGAAATATCTTTTAGTGATGTAGAAATCAGCTACAACTTAGGTGTTTACAATAATAAATACGAAGCACCTAGAACTCTGCTATTTAAAACAAAGAAGTTTTTAATAATATGACTATGCACTTTCCTAAATAGTATTTGTAGATTTCAAATCTTCATGCGGACTTGTATGGAGTTCTTTTTTAGTTGATGAAACTCTCTCATGTAACTGTGAAGCTCCGAGTTGTTCATGATGAGAAAAATTAAAATTACATGTAATTTGATGAAGAATTTTGGATTTTATCCCTGTTTTATCATATTCAGAGAACATGTCCTCCTAAAGTAAATTAGTCCAGCTTCATTTATTACCTAATGTTTTGGATATTTACTTCATTTAATTTAATCCTGATATTTGGAACACATGTATTATGTTTCATGACGAAAATTATGTAGAATCAGATCTTCTGCAGATCAAACCAAAAACTAAAAATGAGATCATATTCAGCAGGAAAATGGTCAAGATTAAAAACTTGCTAAAAGGTGTTAAAACTAAACTGTCATAAAAGTTCCTTAAGGATTAAATAGACATTTAAGAAAAGGGTCCTTATTTCATTTGACAGCAGAGCAAAAAAAAGTTGACCAATAACATCATTCAATGTTCACAATTATTATAGATTATTTTTTCAGAAAGATCAAATTGGACAGGGAAAGCTTTGAGTTTAAATATGTATCTGATTAATGTAAAATCTAATTTTGGCCCAAGACTATCCAACTGTATATACCATACAAGGGACCTTTTCCTGTCTGTTATATATTTTTGCTAAACTTTTACTGCGCTAGATAATTTTGCATGCTTTTGTCCTCTATTCATATTTTTCAGAATTACCCTTCTTTTGAAGCAAATTCTTTCAGATATAGCATCAGTATCAAAAAGTTTGAATTCAGATCTGGCCCATCATTTTGTTGGGCCAACTGTTTGCATAGGATATCAGCAGACGACAAACGTTGTCACTAGCAGATAACAGGTTAATCTACTAGCCCTTTAATTACTGCATATAGAACAGACATTTTTTGAAAACTGTCTCCCAGGTGAAATGCAACAATTACATAAGGTGGCATTTCATCAGGGTCTGCACTATTTGTTAAGATACGAACAATCTTTAGGGACTGGAATACATCATTTTATTGAAATTTTGACTGGTACAAAAATACAAAATGAATAATTCCATACTTATTGTATTAATATGTATGGGATAATCCATCTACTGACTGTTGGACACTCTGATAGCATTCATGAAAGATTTTTTTGAAGAAAAAATCAACAGACCACAAAAAGTGTTTGAGGAGATGAAAATTATTACATAGTTTACTTATACTGTTGGGATATCAGTCAATTCATGACTGTAGGCATGCTAACATGCCTACAGTCCACACAATCAACAAATCCTCCCCATTCTTATTTTAAAATGCTCAGGCATCACCTGATCAGTCATAAGACTAAGCCGTATCTAGACTGTTCCAGCACTCTACAACTCTAGCCCTGTGGGTTATTTCTGTTGAGCACTTATTTAGGATATTTATATATATCATCATTATCATGGTTGAATATGAAAGCCATGACCGTGCCATGCTGCTGCACCCAATCTACCATCAGCACTTCCGTAGCTGTTTAGTTAAGAGTGTGTAACGAAAAGTTGACTTTTTTTTATTTCTCACCCAAAACATATGTTGTGGGTACTCAAAAGAATGGTCTAAATGAGACGGTTCTTTTGAGCACCCAAAACGTATGTTAAAACTGATGGGTAAGAAAATATTTACAATTTTACGCTGAAAATGTTTGTTTATCTAAGCCTATGTACCACGCCAGAAATCTAATTCCCCATTAAACAAAGAGGGTTAATTCTCAAACACTCCCTTTTTTTGCTCTATCTTCTGCAGAAAATATCTTTAACAATTGGAAATAAGAAAGTACAATATAAATTATCAAAAATAATCCTATTTTTATTGACAATTTTCGATGTGTTTGGAGTATGAAAGCCACTGTCAAGCCATGCCACGCCAGTAATAATCATTGGCGTAGCTCCCATTACCTAATTACGCACATTCAGTGATTTTGTTACCTGCCCATCCTGCATCTTTTGCGCATAATTTTGTCTCTAGGATGCAAAGTTTTTATTTCAGCGAGTCTTAGGATGCAATAGTATAGAAGACTTGTCATTAAAGATAGTGTTCTGGACTCATAAGATTGCATTTGGACTCATTGATACGGGAAACAGCGAGTCCCTGGAGGACTCATAAGCCCAAATTGTAAATGAATCACTGCACATGCATAATAAAAACAAGTAACATTCAAGGAAGGTCACCAAAATGTGGTAAAAGTGATTTATCATACCATAAGGAACTACTCTTTAAGGAAAAAAATTGCTGTCTCAGGCCCCCCTTGGGTCCGGCACTGTAGAGTATATTAGATACCCAACACTGTAACCCCTAACAATGCAAAAGTTAAAATACCGCACATTTGCACGGCTATCCCCAGCCCTGCTTAGGGGCTGGGTGGGGGCATGGTAACAAATGACTTGAGTCTTGATGCATTACTGCATTAGGTGGTCGAAAACTGGTTGTGCCAGAAATAGAGCTAGTAACCTTTTAATTAAGCCTTGATCCCTGATGAAAATTTTATTTAGAGAGTATTTATGTTTAGTGAAGTCAAAATTTTCTTCATTTCTTTCATCATCTAAGCTTCTGTGTGATTCTGGAAGCCTCTCTTGGTTTGAAGATCTTGAAGTTGATGGGACTGATATTGAAGCCTGGGAATAAGAATCCCTTTTCGAATCGTGTTTTCTGTGTCTTTCTCTTGATCTGCTTCTGTGATGCTTGTGTTTCTTTGAATGCTTGTGTCTCTCGCGTGTATCAGATATTTTCTTTGAGTCATTCATCTTCACAATTTATAGATTTACGGACGTTTTCAAAACACATTTTTGAAACGATTTGTAAACAATGGCAAGCTAGCGAGCAATAGGCGAGATGAAGATTGCTCGATCAAAAGAAATTAGGCGAAAGCTTAAGGTAACTCCCCAACTGTAAAAACTCTTGTTGTAAACTCCTCACCAGTGGCTTTTAGTCTATCCATCTATCTAATTACCTATCTATTGAAGATCTATCTATTTGTCCGTCCGTCCGTCCGCCCGACCGCCTGCCTGCCTGCCTGCCTGCCTGCCTGCCTGCCTGCCTGCCTGCCTGCCTGCCTGCCTGCCTGCCTGCCTACCTACCTACCTACCTACCTACCTACCTACCTACCTATCTACCCGCCCGCTGCTAGTCTGGTTCCCCCCGTTTGATCTACCTATCAAGTTGAGATGATAACAGGACACCAGTTTACCCGTCCGTCCGTCCGTCCGTCCGTACGTCCGTCCGTCCGTCAGTCCGTCCGTCCATCTATCCATCCATCCATCCATCCATCCATCCATCTATCTATCTATCTATCTATCTATCTATCTATCTATCTATCTATCTATCTATCTATCTATCTATCTATCTATCTATCTATCTATCTATCTATCCATCCATCCATCCATCCATCCGTCCGTCCGTCCGTCCGTCCGTCCGTCCGTCCGTCCGTCCGTCCGTCCGTCCGTCCGTCCGTCCGTCCGTCCGTCTGTCCGTCCGTCCGTCCGTCCGTCCGTCCGTCCGTCCGTCCGTCTGTCTGTCTGTCTGTCTGTCTATCTTCTGATACTCAGGCGATCATATATGATCATAATCTCGGCGTTGTAGTATGGTCGATACTTTTTTCCTTGATCTTTGCTGATGTTTAAATCAGACACCCTAGAATAACGACGAAGGAGGAGCTTAAAACCGTACTCTAACTTCCAATTTTAGTTAAACAGCGATGTAGGCGGGAACATCCTAAATAGCAACAAAGTAACCCGTAGGTAAATGTGATATAATTGACAGCTTAGGCTGGATGCTGGGAGGAGCAAATGTAAATTTCGTCAGGTGTCAGTAACACGTGCTTATTTGCGCCTGCGCCATACTACAAGCTAAGTAAAGGATCTATCTATCTATCTATCTATCTATCTATCTATCTATCTATCTATCTATCTATCTATCTATCTATCTATCTATCTATCTATCTATCTATCTATCTATCTATCTATCTATCCATCCGTCCGTCCGTCCGTCCGTCCGTCCGTCCGTCCGTCCGTCCGTCTGTCTGTCTGTCTGTCTGTCTGTCTGTCTGTCTGTCTATCTTCTGATACTCAGGCGATCATATATGATCATTATCTCGGCGTTACCATATCTCAAGACCTAAACTGGAATACCAAACAAACCACTCAAAAGATAGAAATGGTCCGAAGACGAGCTGCCAGATGGGTCAAAAACAACTACTCCACAAAAGAAAGTGTCTCAACAATGCTTGATAACCTTGGTTGGCGATCCCTTGAAAACAGACGCATTGATTCCCGCCTGTTCATGTTCCACCGAATTATTTATAGTTATGTAGCCATACAAATACCAACATATTTTGAGAAACCCCAACGATTTACCCATCACATGTACCCTCTCTTCTATAGACAGATCCACACCCATGCAGTTTACTACCAGCTGTCGTTTTACCCAGCAACAATTGTTCTATGGAATAAACTCCCCTCAGAGATTGTTCTCATGGATGATCTTGACTCCTTCAAAGAAGGAGTCAGCAAGATCAACCATCAGCCCCCTTAATTTTTTAAACACTGTTTTTAATCTGTTCTTAAACCTCACCCTGCACTAACGCTATGATCTTTTATTCTTTCCTTACTATTTTACTTTAACACTTGCTAGAATCTATCCTTGCACTGACAGCGCACTGCACACAACACTTGAGAGAGGGTGCTGCAGGATGTAAAGATAGAAAGATATATATCTAAGGTGAGTGTTTTTTAGAATTTTGAAAAAAAAATCTTCTGGCTGAGTCACATAAATGAGTACCCTGAACTTCTCTGTGGTCTCAGCTGCGACCACAGATGGAGCCAGACTATTCCAATGGGGAATTATAGTCCTTGGGAAAAAAGAATACTTCAACGCATCACTATAGGTCTGGGGCATGCAATACTGTGAGTTGTGTGATGACCTGGTAGATCTTGTACTCTGTCTGTCTGTCTTTCTGTCTGTCCCGCCGCCAGTCTGGCTCCCCCGCTAGATCTACCTGTCAATTTGAGATGATAACAGGGCACCAGTTTACCCGCCCGTCCGTCCGTCCGTCCGTCCGTCTATCTATCTATCTATCTATCTATCTATCTATCTATCTATCTATCTGCATGTCTGCCAGCCTGCCTATTGGTCTGTCTGTCTGCCTGTCTGTCTGTCTGTCTGTATATCTGTCTGTCTGTCGTCCTTTGTCCGTCCATTTATCTATCTATCTATATACCAATCCTCCCATCCTTACTTATTTCCTTCCTTCCTCCAATACACCCATATCCATCCATCCTTCCATCCATCCATCCCATCCCAACCCAACATCCATCCATCCATCCATCCATCCATCCATCCATCCATCCATCCATCCATCTATCTATCTATCTATCTATCTATCTATCTATCTATCTATCTATCTATCTATCTATCTATCTATCTGCATGTCTGCCAGCCTGCCTGCATGTCTGCCAGCCTGCCTGTTGATCTCTGTCTGTATGTGTGTATGTCTGCCTATCTGGCTGGCTGTCTGTCTGTCTGTATCTTTGTATGTATGCCTGGCTGCCTTTATGTCTGTCTATATGTCTGTCTCTGTCCCTCCGTCCGTCAGTCCGTCCGTCCATCCATCCATCCATCTATCTATCTATCTATCTATCTATCTATCTATCTATCTATCTATCTATCTATCTATCTATCTATCTATCTATCTATCTATCTATCTATCTATCTATCTATCTGCATGTCTGCCAGCCTGCCTAATGGTCTGTCTTTCTGTCTGTCTGTATATCTGTCTGTCTGTCGTCCTTTGTCCGTCCATTTCTCTATCTATCTATATACCTATCCTCCCACCCTTACTTAATTCCTTCCTTCCTCCAATAAACCCATATCCATCCATCCTTCCATCCATCCATCCCATCCCAACATCCATCCATACATCCATCCATCCATCCCATCCCAACATCCATCCATACATCCATCCATCCATCCATCTATCTATCTATCTATCTATCTATCTATCTATCTATCTATCTATCTATCTATCTATCTATCTATCTATCTATCTATCTGCATGTCTGCCAGCCTGCCTGCATGTCTGCCAGCCTGCCTGTTGGTCTCTGTCTGTATGTCTGCCTATCTGGCTGGCTGTCTGTCTGTCTGTCTGTCTGTATCTTTGTCTGTATGTATGCCTGGTCGCCTTTATGTCTGTCTATATGTCTGTCTCTGTCCGTCCGTCCGTCCGTCCGTCCATCCATCCATCCATCCATCCATCCATCCATCCATCCATCCATCCATCTATCTATCTATCTATCTATCTATCTATCTATCTATCTATCTATCTATCTATCTATCTATCTATCTATCTATATCTATCTATCTATCTATCTATCTGCTGTATCTATTTGTCTATCTAACTGCTGTATCTATTTGTCTATCTATCTATCTATCTATCTATCTATCTATCTATATATCTATCTATCTATCTATCTATCTATCTATCTATCTATCTATCTATCTATCTATCTATCTATCTATCCATCCATCCATCCATCCATCCATCCATCCATCCATCCATCCATCCTATCTATCTATCTATCTATCTATCTATCTATCTATCTATCTATCTATCTATCTATCTGGCTAGCTAGGTAGTTAGCTAGCTCTCATATACAGACGATACCAGTTTGTACATCGTTGTTGATTCCCCAGATGGGGCGGCCTACCATCTTACCATAGATTTGATGGGCAGACGCATGGTTGGTTGCTTTTAATACAGGAAAATATTATCCATAATATTTTCTCGTAAATCAGAACCTCCACACCACCAACACTATTCATGAACAATATTATGCTGACAGGCACTGACACCCATAGATACCTAGGGCTGACACTCTGAAACACATGTACCTTGCCAGAACGTATACAAACAATATCTACATGTACAAAACCCTGGACACGACTAAATCTTACGCACACTTCAGTTTAGGATCAGCAGTAAATCTTGGGAAAATGTACATCTCTTTCATTTATCCCTCGCTAGAGTACTGTGACACGGTCTGGGACAATGCCATAGCTGAATCTAAAAGCAAATCGACATTATTCACATTCAAAAGCGGCAAGAATAGTGACATGGGCTACCAAACTGTGTAGAATTGCACTGCTATTATTCAACCTAGGATGGAAATCCCTTCAAGAACGTCGGAATAAGCATGCACTTCTCACTTTATACCAACTCATCCATAGTTTTACATCCACATATCTTACAGATCTTGCTTCTCCATAGATTAGGGAAACAACTGACTATAATCTTAGAAACGCGAATGATAACATTACACTCCATGCTAATACAAATCTATACTTCAACTCCTTTTCCCCTTCGACAATTCGGGCATGGAAGAGCCTGTCAAAAGAAACTAAGCAATCCCCATCCGCTGCGTCCTTTAAACAGCGACTGAACGTTCACATAGACATTAAAACACCAACATATTACAATGCAGGCACGCGCAAATTGCAAATATTGCTTAGAATACAGCTCTTTAAACTCGCACTTCTATAAGAATAACCTTGTACCTGAGCCTACATGTCAATGCGGAGCTATCGAGAGTTCATATCATTTCATGTTCGTCTGTCAAAGATATGAGTAAGATATTTACCAGAAAATTGAATAACTATACAACAAGAGATCTTTACAAGGGATGCAAACCAATATAGTTCAGGAAAATGAGACACTGTTCGTGAATGTCCAAGCACTTTCCATATTCTCAGAGAAAAAATATGTCATTTTTCTTGTTCAAATGTTTAAAATATGAACAATTGTGTGTGTGTTTTATTTCTTAAAAAAAATCAATTTTTCAACTTTTAAAATCAATAACTTTTTGAAAAGGCTGTTAAGGTCATGATTTTACGTCTTAAGATATGAAATTTGCACTAATTTTTTTTAACATATTTTAAGAAAGTGACTTTTTGGACACATGCCCATAAGCCTTGTACCACCTTTAACAAATATTCTCTGCAAGCATACATAACAACTGCACTGACACCTGGAGTTACGTCATTGACAAGCAAAGTAACAAATTAGCAAGTGCATGAGATTTCCAACAATGTGGTATGTGCGACCAGCAAAGGATCAGATCAGCCTGCCCTTACGCGCAGTCAGATCAGAGCCTTTGCTAGTCGCTTGAATATCCTATGAGTGTTAAGCTACTGACCGAACATCTTTTGGAGGTCCTAAGCTTAAAAAAAGACTGCACATGCTCGTCTGAGTCTACACTTGTCTAAATACCACAATGTTGCAAATCACATGTCACGGCTCAAATGCTTTTGCAATGCGAAATCAGTAGCCGACTCCAGTCTGCTGTTTGGTGAATATAAAAATTAGACTTGTCAAATTTGATGCGTTTTAGAGCTGTAAAAACGATCAGGCATGGTTCAAATATTATTTGTTTTGAAAAAGTCAATACAAGTACTTAATGTGTCATTGCGATTGCCAGTGTCATTGGTGTTACCTTACAATTAAGGTTGTCCTTATCAAATTGGGTTGACAATAACATAATAACTTAGTTGAAGTGTCTTTAGATACAAGAATGGTTGAATGGTAACTGCATTGACATTACTTTCAAACAACCGTATCATTTTGATATAAAATGACTACAGGTACAGAGTTTAAGCATGTATTTAATTGATTTTGTAATCTCATATTTACTGCAGATGCAATTGTCACAATTAAAGTCGAAAAATAAAACTTTTTTTTAATTCTACCAAAAATGTATACGTTTTTCGAAAATGACCCATATTGGTTGACATAGCCATTCTTACATACTATCGCATGATCCTACTTGTAGCAGAAGCTGACTTATACAAGAGGTGCTTCATGTTTATTTGAACAAATTTGAAATTGCCGTATCTCATTTATTTCTTATTTTATTTACTAATAATAAATTTACATTGGTTAATCTGATCTCCAGAAATACGCATACACCAAGAAAATAGCTCTTAACCTTATTCGCTGGATTAAAACAGTCTCTGAAGATGAGTAGTTAAAGTTTAAGCGTTTAAAAATGCTGTCTGAAACAAAATGTTCAAGATTGTTCTCGAACGATTTCTCTTAAAGGGGTAAAAATTTTCTCTTGGAACCTATTCTAAATTGTACATAAATGATTAAAGCATGCTCTGCTAGGAAATAAAGCATTTCCGTTGGGTATTTACTTTTTTGAAGCATTTAAAGCATCAAATTTGGGGGTTTACAGTTTCCAAAGCAACACTTAATTGTAAGCAAAATACATCAATGCAATATATGGTGATCAGTTTTATCAGCGATATATTCTTGAACTATTTAAAAACTTGTGTCAGTTGTGAGTTTTGAGAATTTGTTGTCCATAATTCTTCCAGGACACGTTGTATACATGGAATGCCCATTTGGGCACTCGTATGGTAGAACTTAAAAAGCCCAGCTGTCAAATAAAAGCAGGTGCACAAAGGCTGTCTTTCATTTGAATATTAGACTAACGCTCTTCTAAACTTAAAAGAAAGGGGTACTTTCATCTGTGCCCACGCATGGATTTTCTTCCAACTTTGCATATTAACAACTCATTATATACGAACTATGAAAATGTATTTATCGAATTAGATAGTTAAGAATAAGGCTTAGGAAGCAACCCTGACGTACTCCACCTTTGAGGTGGTACCTGTCTCTAAATTTCCATGTCCTAAATATATAGTTTTGTTTATTTCTATGATTTGTCATCTAGATTGAATCCAAAATACCATAGACATTATTTTAATGCCACAAAACCATTTTGATAAATTATGGTTTATGTTTTCAGAAGAAGTGATTGTAAAATTTCAATATTTTTTTTTTCAAAAATTTACAAAACATTCAACATTCAATTCAAAAGATGGATATGTTCTAGTCTTTGTCAAGATATCATATTATCACAAAAACATGCCATATATATACTGCTGATCTGAGCCAAATATCATGAAAATCCAAAACCGGTAACTTTGTCATTTTCTACCTCTTATGGGTATGGGTCAGTTTTAGCAAAAATAATTATTTAGTTCAAATGAATCAATAACTCGACAAAAGGAGATTGTTTTTTTTAATCTACTTGCACTTTTCTTAAAGAAAGACATGTTTAGACAATTTTAAATGATTCAATGGTCAGAAATGTCGAAGGTCATGGCCCTGTGTCATGGCACTATGGAGCCAACACAATGTGTATCACTTCCTCAAGTCCTGCATGATATTGTTTAAGAAACATTATATCCTAACAATAAACATGTGAAAACAAGAAGACTAAATATTTCCCTTACATCCCAACTGAACTAGAGGAACCACATTTTGGTGCCGTGACCATGATAACGTGTAACAGAGTCTTATCAAAGGTATCATAAAACAGTATTCTACATGAATAAGTGAGGTCCAGAAACAAAACTGTACGCCTAGAAAATACGGCCAGCTAAAGTATAAGTGTTGCTATTTGATGGAAATCAGCATCAGTTTCACAAAACAGAATGAACAGAGAAGATTTAAGCATTAAATTAGCAATACCTTTGAAGCCAAGATTTATCTGTGACCAAAATGGTTAATTTTAACCATTAGGTTTGACAGGGGGTTATTTATGTGAAGCGATTTATTAATGAGTCTTACAATTATAAATCATAAATATAAGGTTCTTCTCCTGTATGAACTGACTTGTCATAAGGTTTCTCTTCTGTGTGAATCAAAATTCTTAATAATGTTACATTTTTAGTGTAACATTGGCTAGATGTAGTTTTAATGTTAGAAACTAGTTGTGTTAAGTACAGGTGTCAACATATTGTATCATTTCGGTTAATATTATTGTGCAAGCACTTCATTAAATAAGAATCGTGACACTTAATATCAAAGAATATTGTTTTTTTTTCTTTTTCCAATCCATAATAGGAGTAAACACTGAACATATCAACTTCTACCAATTAACGTACTAGCATGATGATTCAAACTAAGCAAGTATTCAAGTATGTTTTACATTGAAACATAATTATTGTATTTTTTACATTTCGATGAATTAGGGCCATGTGTTTACATCAAGTTAAAAATATATGTTACCTGTCCTTGAATTTCATATTCTTAACACATATGGATAGTTTATATGTTGAAATGGTATCTTGACAAAGACTGCAACCTGTAAAAATGTTAATTTCAAATTTGACTGAATACAAGATATACAGTCGAAAATTGGGGTACCATGCTATAAAATTGAATGCCCACCCAATATCCTAATACATACAAAGCCATTTTAAGTAACAGCGAACTTATCAATAATATAGCTATTTAATAAAACATTTTTCGCCAATTACATGATATGTCAATTACTTTAGAAATGATTATAACTGGGTACCCTAAGGTATTATAGCGATAGCATTCATGACGTCATAAATTAGCAATGGAATTGCATAAAAACTCAAACGCATCATAAATATTAAAGTTATACCCCAGACAATTAAATAACATAATATTTTCAAAATCCAAGCGTGGGCAGACTCCCGTGTTTATTTTCCATACCATGCAAGAGCCCCTTTGAAAACTTTTATACGCATTTTCATTAGAAACACACTCAGTTTTGCTCTTAAAATCAGTAAAAGGGGAGTGGGCATGTATTTTTGGATGCCGTGTTATGGGTATGCTTTAAATTGTCTATTTGTATATTCGGTCATTCCAGGGACACATCTGTTAATTAAGAGAAACCAAAAGCTGTTTGTTTTATTTACATGCAACCTCTGAAAAGGAAATTCGCATTTGTTCAAATAAACATGAAACAGGTCTCGTATGCGATTACTTACTGTCAGATCCTGTACAATTTTATCTTTGTACTGTTACAGTAATATACTGTAATATGTTGTCTAATTACTATTCAAATATTGTATAAACCAAGTATACTTGCCGCCACATGGCAGCTACACGCTTTAATTTCATCTCGCCTTTCAGAGCTCCTAAAGTGCCGAATTTCCCAGATATCAGGCCTCGAGGTTACAAAACTTGTGTACAGTCTCAAAGTCAAAATAAAGCGCAATGATTGGCTGCTTGCGGACACGTGTCCACAAGCAGCCAATCAATGCGCTTTATTTTGAGTGCAATGTTTGGCTGCTTGCGGACACGTGTCCGCAAGCAGCCAATCATTGCGCTTTATTTTGAGTGTGAGAATGAACTCAAGTTTTATAACCTCGAGGCTAGGGACTGCTATAGTGGCACTACTCTTTTGAGCATATTCTGACACTGCCCGTTAATTAGAGGTCGATCGGTTGAAATTGCCAGAAATAAATTAAACTTATTTTCCAAATTCTCATGTTTCTTATTGTTGCGGTATCGCCTATCGCACGGAATTGGTAAATATAGTCCCGCGTAAGGGTACCCGCGCGGCAACCCATAGTGTATCCCAGCCAAACCCAGGTCTCAAGATATACCAAATTAAATGTCAACAAGCACGAAGCCATTATTCCTCTGTTGGCACATTGTAATTTAACGTCAAAGAACTGTTCTCTTCAATTTTCTTCTGTATGCCGCCAGTAATAGATGGGATTAAATCCAATTAGGCGATACATTGTCTTATGAGTTTTTTAGACAAGAGATGTCGGCATTGTATCCTATTGTTATTTGGGTTGATAACAAACGCACGTCTGTAAGGAAAACATGTTTCCTCTTTATATATCTTAAAAAATAAATAAATAAAAGCACGTACATGAACATCCATTAGAGGAGATGGCAAGACCCCCAACTGAAGGTAAACTTCACTTCAAACCATAATAATTAAAGACGCGAGAAAATCTGTCTTCGGGGTTTCCGACAAAGTGAGATTCAAACCAGCCTGCTTAGCTACAGAAACTTGCTAGAAAATTGAAATTTCGGTAGTAGCTATGATACTTTCCGATAAGCGAACAAGAACGGCGCTGGTCTGCGCCTTTGTTGTTCGCAAACCCTCGAAGACAGGTTTTCTCGGCACCAGACCCACATACGAGTATTTGTTATTATCTGTAAATAGTAGAGCACAAAAAACCTGGCAAAAAGATGCTTCGTTAAGGCGGAATCCCTCTCCATCAGTAAAATGGAAAACAATTGAATGAATGATATGGCAAGATGTTGAAGTTTCTTGGATCGCCGGAATTACTTTTTCAAAGAGGGGCAGTGGTGTTAAAATTTAGCAAAAATTTCGTTTTTAGAAGTGAAGTTGCGAATTTCTGAAATCCACTTGCAGGAAAATATACACGACACCAGCAAAGAAAGACTGAAAATTGATTATTGAGTCTTATATAATCCTACCCTGACTTTATTATGAAGTCAAAGCCAGAAACGAAATGTCTTTATTTTTTGTAATGTGACAGGTAAAGTTTTTAAAATCTATAGTTATTATTTATATGGTTTTAAATTTGATGCTATATTTTTCAACTTACATACATCTTGTCGTGTATACTAGTAAAACCCGCCAAAGTATTTTCGTTTTTGCCTCAAAATCAGACATTTTGATATCCAGGTATATTTCGGGAAATGCATGTATTGCTATTACTTGTATATATGGGTATTGCCATATTAAGAAAGTAACGTGCATATAGTAAACAGTTCAAATAGAAACAGCATAATATTATATCAAGAATTGACACACAAAAAAGAGGACCAAATGACCCTGGATCGCTCACTTGCGTTTTGTCTAAAACTTCTAAGCTATAGGTATCTATTGAAAACTGTCCATGCCCCTGGTGACCCCCTGGTGAGACAATTTTTGTCCCCAGCGCCATATCTTGAGGAAATCAAAATATAGTCCACAGGGTGATGCTACATACTTAATATCATGGCTCCAGACATAGTGGTTTCAAACACATTCGGTAGAGTTATATACTAAATATCAAAACTTTGGGTATTTTGTTTTCTGGCAAGAATATTTTTTAATGTTTTCTCTATATAACCTATTGATAGAGCTTACTCTGGCAAATTATCGGTCGCTTATTTCGGCGGAATCCCTCCCCACCCGTAAAATAGGATTGTAATATACCAATGGAAAGCTTTTTAACTGTACATTATGAAACCATTGGAATTATTTATCAAAACAGGAACAATGGCGCTTTATTATGCTTCAAAGAGGGACACCCTCATTCAAAGAATCATAGCATCTAAAGTTAGCAAAAGTGTGCTGGGTGTTAAGATATACGAACAAATGCAAATAATTTCAATTTTTTTAAACAGTAAGGATGTATATTTAACAAAATAAGCTATGCATTAAAACAGTTAGGCATTTTTACATGAACAATGCATATGAATATAGCATCTGCAGAATGTTAGAAACTGATTTATCATTTTGACATCATATTTTAGTACCATGATTACATTTATCTTAAACTATTGCCTTCATTTTACATATATTGCCAGTGCATATGATTTAAAAGCATTCCAAATCAAGTGTGGTATTATATCCATCAGCTGATCTAAACAATAGTAGGTTTTGCCTTTTGGTATTAGCAGCAGCATGTAGTTTGTGCACCAACCAGGTGTGTAGATGACAAGGAAGGTTTCAAATTACCAAAAATACATTACATTGGAGTAAAGGTCAAGGTCACTTTTAGTCAGAATATGTAATATGACTCGTAGCCTGAACTCCTCTTTAATTAATATATGGCAAAATGCAAAATGATTGTCTTACAACATATGTTTCTGACCACCGCTATGCCATTGGAGTCAAAAGACAAGGTCAAATATACTTACAACCAGTTTATGGCTTGTTACGCAAACTCATTTTTCATACTTAGCACAAATATTGCTTATGGTGTTTAGATTATAAAGAACGATACAGATCACCGCTATGACCCTGGAGTCAAAGGTTAATTAGAATCTGTCTTACAGTTGTATGTTTTTGGCAGAGGTGCTTTATATTTTGTACAATTATTGCCAATATGACATCTGAGCCAATGGTAAAGGTCAAAATAATCTAATTCTGGTTGTTTGGCTTGTAAAGCAAATGCAAATGTACATATCTCTAACATGTTTTGTAGGTGGTTCATATTTTGCACACCGATTGCCTAAGGTGTGGTTATGGTATCTATGTCACTAATGACCTCTCATAAACCGAAATATAGACCTTTAAACTCAGTCTATATGGATTGTAACGCATGCTGTTTTAGAAGATCACTGGCTGTCTATGGTTGTTAGAGGACAGAAAAGATTTTGGATTGTTGATATGACGTTAGAGTAAAAAATCAAGGTGAAAATAAACATACCATGCGATGTGCACTCCTCCCCACCCCCGCAACTGTGTTTTCTGTCATTGATTGCTCTTCTTTCTTTGTATCTTCAAGTTTTGGCTCACCTGAGCCAAATACTTAATGTGAGCTATCATGATCCTATGATGTCACTCGTCAACAAATTGCTTCAAAGGACATCTTTTCCTAAACTATACTGACTAGATTTTAACCAAACTTTGCAGGAATTATTCTTATATGACCCTCTTTAATAATTGTTCAAATAGTAACATTGTTCTAGGTAAGATGGGCTAAAATAGATTTTTAAAATGAAAATTATAATATTTTCTTGTTTGAAACCACAATGCCTAGAGTCTTGATACTTGGTATGTAGCATAACCTACTGTGCCGTCAGAAATTCAGTGGACATCGTTTTTCTTTTTTAAAATGCCTTTAATGATATCATTTCGGACTGAAATTTTGCACATGCATATACTATATTGCCACCTAATATACAATTGCATGTTTGAATATTTAAGATTAGAAAATAAGTCTGGAATCTCTTGTAAAATAGAATAACTTAGCCGTTTTCGATTTAGAAAACTCCTCATTTTCCCCCAATGTATTTCATATGGGAGGCACGTGGTTTATACAGTTCAATGATTACCATGTTTACTATCGTATATCATGTTGTATGATAAAGAAAACGGTCGCTAAATGCTTTGAAAGGACTGCGCAAATAACAATTCTGTCTGAGTTATATCATATTTCACGAAAATCTTGCTTTCTAAGCGTTCCATATAGCAAATTGACTGCGACTGGGAAAAACTGTCTTTGGTGATTTTTAACAACAAAGGCGCAGATCAGCCTGCGCATCCGCGCAGTCCCATCAGCAACTTTATTACCTGCTTTTTGGAAATCATATCTAGACTCGCTACGAGCGAAAGTTCAATTTTCTTGCTAGCCTGTTAAGCCGTGGAGACTGGCTTGAGACTCGTTTTGTCGGAAACCCAGAAGACAGGTTTTCTCGCGTCGTGGCCTCGTATATTTCTGTTGCTGGAAGCTATTCATCAGATATGTTAACGGGAGTCATCTAATACACAAGTCGTTCGTAACTACAGCCCACAAAGCGGGAAACGGCGGGGACTTTGATTATCTGGTTGCAGGTCCCTGGCAACACCCTGTACTAACAGCTCATTTGCCTGGCTGGGGCGTCGTTGGCATAATTTATTTCGCCTTTATGCACTAGTCATTTGTAACCACTGCCCCCCAGCCCAGGGGAATGTCGAGGACTATGATTTTGTGGCTGCAGTTCCCCATAGTAACCACCACACTGTGGGGACAGCTAGCTGGCAAAACCATGACAGTTCTCCCCCGCTGTCTGTTATTATACTGCACAGCCATGCTTGCCTATGTCTATCAAACACCTACATTTCCTCCGCATTATGGAGACAATTTAAAAGTAAAATCACAGCACATTTGCCAGGCTATCCCCGCCCTACGCAGGGGCTAGGGTGAAGCAGTGGTTACAAATGACTGGTGCATAAGTTATAGCCTATGATGCACTACACATAAAAAATAGTTTTCAGCCACCCCCACCCCCCCCCCCCCAAAAAAAAAAAATAAATATATTGACCCCAAACACAGAATATAACATCTGCTGATATATTTTTCAACCTTACCACCCCATCACTAGTTTCTCTTTATGACCTCAGCTGTTAAAGGGCTGGACGAGCATTATTTTTATTGGATGAGTCTATTTTCACTTGGATCACGCCTACCGGGTAAGCCCTGTGATCTTTTTCTCCGGAATTACGATGCATACTTTGCATTGCCCGGTGTCAACAAATCAGTACTAATCGTATTCGGAATAAACAGATAGAAAACTCAATTAATTTAACAAAACAAGTTGGAAAATTGTTTAAAATCTGATGATCAGAGGGATAAAACTTTCAAGGAGCAGGGAACACAGAAAAACAAGATTTTTAATTGAGGGACAACGGAACACAGTGATTCATTTCATAGGAACAACCGGATGGGTACCCACATGGAAGGCCTCAATATTTTCTTATATCCCAAAATTCAAGGTACCCAAACTATGGCCATTATTTGCATTTGGTGGAACTATTTTGATATGATAAGAAATTCTTCTCCTAACACGCTACTTCGTCTTACATAACTGTTTAATTATTCATCGATAGTCAACTAAAGGCAGTGATCCGTACAAAGGTGCGTTTAGGGTAAATTAAAAACTGAAGATGCTCAAATGAGGACAAATTCCATCATATTATGGCAATACCTTTTGTAACGATAAAAATATCACCAATTAGGCGGTGTATATATGTATTAAATTCTTATGTTTATTCTGCGATTAGTCTGCACATATAAAAATAAACGCAAAATAGCGATGTTCACTGAATTCCTGTACGCACTTTAGTAGATCTCTCACAAGTTTGTTTAAATTATTTTCCTGTGGTTAAAATGGAGGTCGCATAATAAATTATTTTACATAGGCTTATATTGGGAAAACATAGAAAAAATCTTCTTGTCTGAAACGACATGGTCTAGAGCCTTGATCTTTGATATGTAGCATCACCTAGTACGTCCATACCAATTTTATTCAAGTTGGGTCTTTGGGACTAAAGTTGGCCCCGCACTGCGAGGTCAGATGATCAATATAGGAATCCATTGGGAAAATTTGAATAAATCTTCTTGTCTGACACCACAATGCGTAGAGCATTGCATTGCTATTTGTTATGTAGACATCACCTAGTAGGCCTCTGCTAAGTGTGTTCAAATTATGGCCCTTGTGCCAAAAATGGCCCCACCCGGTCATATGTTTTACATAGGCTTATATTTGGAACACATAAGATAGTCTTGTCTGACACCACAAGGCCTAGAGCCTTTAAAAGGACCTCCGTGGTGTAGGAGAGAAGCATTTGGCTTTTAAACAAGGGGTCGCAGGTTCGATTCCCAGCTTCTCCCAGTCTGTCTGGTAAGACTTTCAGCTGTGGCCCCATTTTCTGAGACGCTTTAAAACCAGAACCAATGTGGTTAAGCCTTTGGGTGCTCTTGGACATAAAAAAACTCGACAAAACCATAAACCCACCCGGACAATACTTGTTATAGCCTAGAAACACGGCCACAAACAAAATAGTTTGCATGTAGCATCACCTAGTAGACTTCTACTAAGTTTGTTTAAAATATGGCTCTGAGGCCAAAAAATGGCCACACCCTGGGGTCACACGTTTTATATATACCTTTATATAGAGAATATATAAAACATATTCTTGTCAGATACCAAACGCCCTAAAGTTTTGATATATGATATGTAGCATCACCGAGTGGTACTCTACCCTAGTGGTACTCTACCAAGTATGTTCAAATTGTAGTTCTGTGGTCAAAGGGGCCTCATCCTGGAGGCCACAGTGTTTTAAAATATGGGGCTGTTAATGCTCTTTGACTCTTCCTCATGGTGCCGGGGTTTGATCTTCAGTGTGTGAGTGTGGCATTTCCTGGTCATACTCACTTTTTTACATTGACTCATATAGTGAAAACGTAAAAACAATCTACGACCAAACATGACCCACCTGGTGGGTCACCAGAAGCGGGCCAGTTTCTAATAGATACCTATAGATAAGATGTTTAAAATATAACTCAGGTGAGCGATCCAGGGTCACTTGGCCCTCGTTTTTATTGTGTCATTACTTGATATGATATCATGATACATTATAAATGCTGTTTCAATTTGAAAAGATTATTATATGTACGTCATTTTCTTAATATGACAATGGCCAGATGTACAAGAAATAGCGAGACATGCATTTCACAAAATGTACCTGAATATCAAAATGTTGGATTTTGACGTAAAAACGAAAATATTTTGGCAGTATTTTTTAAATATAACGACAAGATATATGCAGGTTGAATAATGTAACAGCAATAATAACAACTCTAAATTTTAAAACTTTACCTGTAAGCTTGCAAAAATTCGTGTTTAAATTTATAAAGAAAACACTGATTTTCACTCCAAAATCAAGACATTACAATTCCGGTTTTGACATCATAATAAAATCAAAGTGGGTTATATAAGACTCAATAATCAATTCAAGTCTTTCTTTGCTGGTGCCATGTATCTGTTGCTGCAAAAAGATTTCAGAAATTCGCCATCTCACTTCTAAAAATGAAGTTTTTGCCAAATTTTAATACCCCTGCCCATCTTTGAAAAAGTAAAATTCGGAGACCCAAGAAACTTCAACATTTTGTCATATAATTCATACAATCATTTTCCATTTTACTAATGGGGAGGGGTTACCTGTCGATTTTCGCTCATTTTTGCTCTACCAAAAGGGTTTCTACCGACAAGGCCGTCTTTAGAAGCCGTCGATACAAAGGAAATTTATTAAATGAATATAGACCAACTCATCTTGCACTCTATCCCCGATGTTTTAACCAAAAAGGGGTTTACAATTCACCTTGTTAATTGCACGGCTTCGTTGAAAATGAAATTTCATTTTAATCATCCACTGCGAGTGCTATAAAAAGCATTGCTATATGACTGGAGAGAATGCTGTCCCCTGATTGGCCCAATTTGTCTTCATAAATCTCTATGTCTACCTGAAAACTGGTCTCAACAGGCCTAGAAGGTGATATTGGATGAAAACCAGCTCAAGTAAATATTTTTGACACTTCTGCAATATCACCACCTAGAGAGCTAAAAATAGCATGATTAGCATGAAACTAGCATGTATTGCATGAAATTGTCATGATTTGCTGTTTCACATCCTCACAGGTAAATTAAAGCTGTTAATGAACTTTAACAACAGTTTTGTTGTGTTGTTCATTTTCTTTGGTTGAATAAACAAAATGTAAAAAGTGTTTGATGATTAAAATTTACATTTCACATTCAGAGAATTTATATACATTTCAAAATACAGTATTAAAATAGTTTAATAATAGTTGATAAAACTTGTGAGAAAGTCCTTAGGTTGAACATGACTTCAACAACAAAAGTGAATGTTGAAAAAAATGCACTGCTGTTAAAAAGTCATATTGACTTCAATTTAGGTAGACATCAGGAGTTATCCACCGGCCTCGGGGAATACCACTTTTTCGGGTAGATAAATTCTCATGTCTACCTCATTGAAGTCAATAAAGGTATAATGTACACTGGAAACTACCAATAAACCAAAGTAAGTTTACCCACTGTGCATGAAACCATCGAGTATACATTGATTGCACAAACATATACAAGCATATCTCTATACTCTACCTCTGTAAAAATAACTTACTGTCTAAGATATTTACTGTACTTTGGCAATGTAGAAAAAATACAGTATCATATATTTATCCATGTAGTAGTTATAGAACTTTCAGTTTAAATATATTATTAAATAAAGGGCCTGAAGACAGGCTAGAGGGACATTAAGTGATCACAAAAGCTCATTTTGACCACTGAGCTAAAATGCATATGGTAGTATATGTTGCGCGAATAATCTAATAATCGTAGCAAATGTTTAAAACTATAAACCTGTACAAAATTGTCGATTTCCAGCGGTCATATTAGCTTAAGTGAAAGTACATTGTCTCTTATTGAGGACCATTGACCAGTCAATATAGCTTACGCGTATCAATGTCACCGACAACAATCAAACGCAGCTAATTCCAGACATTTATTTACCTTTTTTTATCGAGTCGAGAACCCAATCTATAGGCTGTTCACTGGCTATTGCTGTCTTAGATGCCTTTAATCCCGTTATATTTGCTTTCGGCACAGACTATTTGATAGTTCGATTATTAGTGACGGAATTTCTTGTCATTTCTCACACTAAGAGAAACCAAAATTAAGTAAAATATAAAATAAAATACAATGGTTCCCTTATTTTTGGTTCTGTGTATACATTTTATAACCAAAAATAAGAGAACCCTTGTATTTTATTTTATATTTTACCTAAAATACAGTAAAACCTGTGTAAAAAGGCCGCCCTAAAAAGACCAATAATTGGTTTTCAAGACCAATTATTGCTTAATGCAGGTCAAAAGCATTGCAGAATGCTCATATTTCGGCCTTCATTAAACAAGCATTTGTCATTAGGATCTTTGTTTTGTCTATTTTTGAGTGGCCGTTTTACACAGGGTTTACTGTACATAAAATATATAGAGACCAAGAGAACTGACTCAGTGGAAGAGTGATTGACTCGAGATCGAGGGGTTGTATGTTCGAGTCTCACCGGTGGCGCTGCGTTGTGTCCTTGAGCAAGACACATTAACTCAGTCCCTGCTTAGTACTGGTTCAAGGATGACTCGTCCCGGCATAAGTGAAAAACTGTTGGATGGGACGTAAATATTCAAATCAAGCAAACAAAAGATAGGGTGTCCAATGTACCCTCCTCGTGCAGCAAACCCATGCACTGTTACACCTGTCGGACATACTGGAGATATAAGGCGTATCTCTGTTCTCGGAATCTGCTGCCATTCCTCCTGAAGCGCAACGCCAAATTCCTGGAAAAATACAAGCGTTCCCTTATTTCTGGTTCTGTGTATATATTGATATAACAGCGTGAAATGCACAAAACATGAAACCTGTGCATTTTGCACAAAATTGCACAGGTTTCATGTTTTGTACATTTTACGCGTATCTAACTGCAAATAAGACCAATCACGTTTATTACAAAACGTTTATTCTTAAAATCAGTTGACAGCTCAATATTGAAAGTATATATTATTAAAGTGCAATTGGATTTTGACTGTGCGTTGATATACTATACTGACGTCAACTAAAAACGCCTCACTCATTATCAATGATTTCTTAACGATTATATATAAAAATGAACAGCCACGGAATGATTCTTTATGTAGAGGTTGGGCGATGTTGAAAAATGACTTTAATTTGATATGCAGGTGACGCGTTATTCCGATGACGTCATACAGGCTCAACGTAGACATGACGGCATTGTGCATCGATCGCTTATGATTTCAATTTGAATTTGCACCCAGTTTGTGTCGTTAATGTTTTGCTAATCAAAGAACAAATTTTGGATCAATTTTTCAAACAGTCGTGCTTGCGAGTAATAACATTATGAAATTATGACGTCATATTAAAGACAAAATGTAAGGTCCGTTTACAAAACTTGCCAATATTCTCGTTTTGCTTTAAGTAATGGAAAAAATGATAAGGGGGTACATAAGATAATGAACACAGAAAATGCCTACATAAAATTACGTTATTGAAGATGAGCTATAACGCCCAATGGCCAGTCGTTGGTCTAAGTTAACGTAATCCAAAACGGCCGTCTGGAACACGTGCCAGATTGCGTTTCCTCAGCAATCGTCGCTGGTTAAAGACTAAAGACTTTTGCAAAGGATTCGTAGGAATATTTTCACCCACTTTGCAGAGTCATGACATTTAAGTTTTACTGAAATGCAAGGCGAAAAGGTGGGTGGGGTAAGCTGTTTCGTTCAGCAGACGCATACAAACATTGTCTGAGCATTATAAATGCATTTTTTTTTTTTATAAAACAGAGACGGTTTTACAATGGTAAAACACGTTTTTCGTGTCAACGGATTGTGTCTGGAAACAAAGCAAATGTGGCTAAAATCTTGTGTCGCACAAAATTGTGACCCCTGTCTCAAACCGAGGTCGTTTTTTCAGCCTCAAATATTCTTTCAGCAATTTTGTTTTCATGAGATACGCTTGACTGATAAGATGTTATAATGCACTAAAATTCATAACTTTAGTCTGATCAGTCTAAGAGATATTCAAGTTTATTTTTAGATGAGGCGTTTTTTTTTGACGTCAGTATATGTGATTCGATTGGCTCTGTTGAACCGCGAATTTGACACTTCATAAATTTTACACCATGTGAAGAATTGGTACCAATACGTCACTTTTGGCAAATGTAAAATTTACGTTCGGTCAATTTCGATAATTTTTGGCGCTTAAAATCTGTGCTCAAATTTCACATTGGATATATTTTTAACGTGCGAAGAACTGGTAAGATTTTTCTCAGATGTGAAAAATTGGTACCAAATTTTAACAAATGTGATGAATCGGTACCAAATCCTCACACATGTGAAGGATCGGTACCAAATCCTCACATCTGTGAAAAATTGGTATCAACTCATCACATGTGAAAAGTTAGTATCAAAACTCATACGTGTGAAGAACTGGTACCAAATCCTCAAACATGTTAAAAATTGGTACCAAATTATCACAGATATGAATAACTGGTACTTAATCGTCACAGATGTCAGTGACAAAACTGTGAAGAATTGGAATCGAATGCAAAATGCAGCAGATTTGGGGTGTATTTTATTAAATTAATGTGATAAATACGCATGTTTGTTTGACTTCGTGCGTATTTTTCACAAAGTGTGAGATATTGGTACGAAATATGTGACGTATTGGTACAAATTTTCCACGTGCTGTGAGAAAATGATACCAATTCTTCGCAGTTTGAAATTAACGAAGTGTGAAATTTGCGGTCAATGATGCTTCGATTCAGTATGTGGCTCCAGAGTTTATATTCTAAGCATACGTTGGTGCATAACATTTTTTAAACGCTTCACCTACAAGGGTTGCCTGCTGATAACTTTTGCAAACAGTTTGTATTCAGACCAGTATCTTTTTCCAGACAGTAAAACATTCTGATGGTATTCATTAAATGAATTTTAAAAAGTTAATTTTGAGAAAAACACACATGCAAATAATACAACAGCAGACGACAAAAAGCATATAAAAATGCAACATGTCCCAGCATGCATTTTAATCCCCAGCGATCAATCTAAATTATGCAGCAAGAGCGTGTCAGCACGATACATTCTGCTTCTTGTTCATGAAATCAGCAGGAATCATTTTGTCATTTTCAGTCTGGATAGCTCCATTGCATGAGGAGACTTAAATAACAGCCGGGTAATACATACTTATTACGCGGTTTCTTGACAGATGGACTATTTCACCAATTGGAGTGTTCTTTAAAATTATAAAATTTTATAAGGGCTAGGCAGGAAATTCCGACTTGTAATTGATTCTGACACCGAAACCTGACTGTAAGTTACTTAAGCAAACATTGTTAATTTGTCGCTTAAAGACTTATAGATATTTTTGTACTCTAAAAGTGGTACCACTGCTAATTAATGTATGACCTAACTCTAACTTTAGCAAACATTGTTAATGTGTCCACTTAAAAAAACTAAAGGTATATTTTACTCTAAAAGTGGTACCACTGCTAATTACTGTATGGCCTTTATTTACTGTAACTTTAGCAAACATTGTTATTGTGTCCACTTAAAGACCTAAATATATGTTTTACTCTAAACGTGGTACCAATGCTAATTACTGGATGACCTTACTGTAACGTTAGCAAACATTGTTAATGCGCTCGCTAAACTACCCATAGATATGTTTTACTCTAAAAGTGGTACAACTGCTAATTACTGTATGGCTTAGCTGTAACTTTAGCAAACACTGTTAATGTGTCCAGTTAAAGACATAAAGATATGTTTTACTCTAAACGTGGTACCACTGCTATTACTGCATGAACTAACTGTAACTTTAGCAAACATTGTTAATGCGGCCGTTAAAATGCCTATAGATATGTTTTACTCTAACAGTGGCACCATTGCTAATTACTGGATGACCTTACTACCAAATTGTTTTACCATATTGCTGGACTATGACATGTTTTGTTATTCTGTAAGAAGCAGTACATCCACATTGTACATTGAGCCAGTACTAACTAAGCAATGGTTAATGTGTATTTCCCAAGGACACAACGCAGTGACACCGGTGAGGCTCGAACCCGCAACCTTTCGGTCTCAAAACAAGCACTCTACCACTGAGCCAATGCGCTCCCTATTAAACTGGCTCCAGTCCTTGAAACAATTTTTCATCAATGTGTCATATCATATACTTGTAGCCAGTCTAACTCTGATGGCTCTGTTTTAAGCTTAAAACAGAGCCATCAGCGTTAGACTGGCTACAAGTATATGATATAACACATTAATGGAAAATAGTTTTAAGGACTGGAGCCAGTCTAGCTCCCTATATACTCGTATATCTAAAAAGAAACCCATATATCAGATTATTTGCAGTTGACATGCGTGATTGAGTAGCGAAATGAATCAATGTGACATTCGGTTAATTGTTTGAGCATCAAACGAGCTTCCAATCTAGGTTTAGGAGTATGTTTCCATACGGCGAAGAAATGTATTGAATTCTTGATCGATAGAAAATGGAGCTGCAAAGTTAGAAACTGTCTTTTTGTGCATTTGTAAATAGCATTGACAGGGGTCAGTCCTACCGATCTATACAAAGCTGGTATACCAGAGCACAAAAGTTGATGCATCTGCTGGTATACTAGCTGATCAGAGATGTCAATCATTATTCAGGTAAATTCCCCGGTAAAGCAACATCCAATCAAATTAGATATAGAGAAGATCTTACAAGAGTGCTCAACGAGTTGAGGGAAAGCGATAAAATGCGAGGCTTGCTGGGTATTTTATCGCTTTTTCGCAAATAGTTTATAATAAATCCAATAATACAGGAGCACGAATGTTAAAATTCTATTTATCATAAGACATTTAGATTATTTGAAATCTCATTTTTGGCGTAAAAAGTTAAGATTTTGCCACTATGTATGGACGTCATTACATAACGATAACAAAATCTGTAAACCGCTAGTGTTTTATCAATTTTAATGCATGGCGTTATTTCACTCTCAGACACGACGTCATATGATATAGTGGCAACTGTAGTTGTTTACTCTTTGATGGCTATTGTGAAATTGAGCATAGGTAGCTACTAATACCGTGTATACAACCAGGTTAGCATAAAGCTATAGGTAGCCCATGAAATATAATTTGGTTACATAGCTGTCATGCAAATACAAATAATTTGCATGGCATAGTGGCAGGTGTTTTAATGATACTGATTTGCAGTTTGAGATATGACAATAGACATGATACTTCGTAAGTGTACATTTTCAAAGTAGTTTTCTTTATATATATTTCCGGAGCATTTGTTGTTGGTTAACATTGGAATAGCCTCAGAGATGCAATTCCAATTTAAATCGACAACGTATGTCTTTTCATAGAGGATCATACATGGGTGCTCATGTTTTATTTAATTTATTAAACATGGTGACTCTTTTCGCAAGAGTTTAATTCAATGATACAAGAGCAGGAATGTTAGATCCCATTTATCACCTGATCATAAAACTGTTTTAAAATCGCCTTTTATTTTCTCTGTGACTACATAACGCTACCAAAAATCTGTAAACCACTAGTGGTTTATCGATTTTAATCCATGACGTGTTTCCAATTCCAGACGCAACGTCATAATATATTATGATAAAATGAATCAATCAGAGCTTTTCACTATACTAGTATTTTTTATACAACATTTTCAACTACTTAAATTTATGGTTTCAATAAAATTAGCATGTAGAAATGAACATGATTTAATGAAGTTTGGCATTCACCTGGGATAACATCCTTAAATTTAACAGCTTACCTGGAATCGTTAAATTGGCATATTTTACTCAATTGTTTGTAGTGCGGTTGTAAACCACTCCTGCTACGCGCAATTCCCGAAAATTCCGTCAGGTGGTACTGACAACGTTTTTAAAGGCAACAACGTATTTCACATAGGGCCATACGGACCTCACTGCTTGAGGGAAGTCCGTACCAAAATTGCTAAAAAAAACCTATATCAACATTTGCTTTTCCAGGGGCCCTTGCCTCCCCAGCTCCCTCTGGATCAGCCCATGCATGCAAGTCTCACAGGTTTAGATAAACAAAAAAAAATCAGCGAAAAATTGTAAATATTTTCTTACCCATAATTTTGAGGATATGTTTGGGTGCTCAAAAGAACCGTCTCATTGAGACGGTCCTTTTGAGTACCCACAACATATGTTTTGGTTGAAAAATAAGAAAGTTATTTTTCTGTTACGCACTCTTAACTTAAGCCCTGAAGACTATTTTTCAATTTTATCAAATAGGACCCAAACTCCCCATATTGGTACCATTTTTTTTGTCCCTTTTCGTATTTTCAAAAAATATTTGCTGTTCTGTGAGAGAAATGATATACTCACATTGTCGCGATTGTTATTAAGGATCAGCCTTTAAAAGTTCAAACTTTGAAATCTGTGAAATTTTGCACATCTTTGTAATATGTGCACGCCCTGCGAGTGTAACAGAAAGATAGAACCATTACTTGCATTTTAAAAGCGTGTTTATACAATTGGTATTATAATATAAACTCCCTGATTTTAAGAAATTTATTTTTGTTACAAAACATGGTTGTTACTATCGCTGAAAATGAACAAAATACGAAACCTGTACAAACATTTATCATATGACGTCGCGTCTGGGAGTGAAATAACGCCATGCAATAAAATCAATAAACCACTAGTGGTTTATAGATTTACGGGAAACGTTATGGCGTCCATAACATCGTTGCGTATATAATGACGAAATTATAACGTTTTTACGCCAGAAATGAGATTTCCAAGTATTTGTCATATGATAAATAGAATCTAACATTCGTGCTCTTGTATTATTGAATTTATTAAACTCGTTGCGAAAAAGAGATAAAATGCTCGGCAAGCCTCGCATTTTATCTCTTTTCCCCAACTCGTTTAATAAATTCAATAAAACATGAGCACTCATGTAAGATATATAATTATTTGTTCATCCAGCTGTTGTGTAGCTAATATGTTCGAGACAATCCTTTATAAAAGGAGCATGATTTATAAATTGGCGAATCACTGAATGTTTTTCAACAGTAAGCTATAAGTAGTACTTCTTCAATAATGTTCAGTCTCAGATGTAATTTGAAAACACACAGAGATCTATAACGAAGATCGTCAGCCAATCTGTTGCAAGAAAATGTATTAAGGAGAAACGCGCGGATTAGGACAATTACAGGATTTTCAATATTTATTTGTATTCAGCGCCTTTTGGCATCAAATGAATAGCATTCTCCGCTGGAATACAGTGGAACTTTGATAACTCGATTCTTAATAACTCGAATTAAATGCTTAGGTGAATTATTGTATTCAAGTTTGTGGACATTGGATTCAGTTCAGTGGGCGAAATTCCGAATTATTTTCTTTATTTGGAATCAAAGATAAACGGAAAGGTATAAGGCGTGAATATATACATGTAATATTAAATTACCTTTTACTGAGATTCCAAAAAAAACAACATTACATCAACTGTCTCGCAATGCGACTGCATGCTGGTGCAATGAGAAAATTACTGTATGGTTTGTGCATCTGTACGGAAGATAACCCACTTGTTAAAGCTCGTGGATGATCCTCCTGTACAGACATACAAACGATACAATAACTTACACTTATCTAACAAAGTTTAGCATATAAATTTGAACAAATTACAAATTGGATTACCTCCGATTTTTTCCTTTCACTTAATGCAGTTCACCTCGAAAGTTCAAATGCCTGTAACTTTCTTATTTGAGAACAAAAACATCAAGTGTGGGTAGGCATATTCTTAGTTAAACATGAGGAACATTTTGGTACCAAACTTATTCAGATTTGCTGATTTTTTCGATTTGCATTTTCAGCACAGAGAGACAATGCATGTAATTAGAGATTATCTTATGGCGTTTTGGTTATCGCCCGAAGTATCAACCCGTGACCTCATTATCAGCCCAAGAGCTTTAGCTCGAGGGCTGATAGTGGTCGAGGGTTGATACTGAGGGCGATAATCAAAACCCCATGTTATAATCTGTTTATCACATATTCCATTTCACTATTTCAACGCGTTTGGCGTTAAAAAATGTAAGTAAAACAAAGGAATGGCGTAATTTTTGCGTTACGTCACGCCACTTGTTTACATCTGACGTCATCAAATGATCAACGTTACGTGCCGGGCATGATAACCTCTCTCCGTTCAAAATACATGACTTCCGGTTATCATCATGGCAGGCTGATAACCAGTTGGCGGGAAAGAGCTTATCGCATATGCAGGCTTTGGGTTATCACGGCAAAATGTGTCTAAAACATGTGATAACCTATATTACGTAACCGTCATCAAACATTTATGGCGTCACTTAAAAGTGTATCACAATGCAACCGCATGCTGTTACAATAAGAAAGCTATGTGTACGTTATTGTATGGTTTGTAGGTATGTACGGAAAGATAATCCACTCGCTAAAGCTCGTGGATACGCACAACCATACAATAACTTTCTTATTGCACCAGCATGCGTGTGCGAGTTGTACATTGTGAGATATGCGATGTAAAACATTGGAATATCACCCAAAGGTGCAATAAGTGTATCGTTTGTGCATCGCTACTCATGAAATATGCATTTTTCGCTTCACTCGATGAAATAAATGGCATATTCATTCCATTTTTTAAATATCCTCTATGTATTTCTATCGTAAAGAATCGCGAAGTTGGTGGAATACATGATGAATGTTTTCAACAATATATTTTAGCTGGTCCTTTCTTAGTTTGCATTGGCGGATCCAAAAAACTTCGTCGGGGGGGGGGGGGGGGGGGGTGGGGTCCTCCCAACGTTTTACGGATGACACAGTTGGCAGTACGAACCTCCCTCGGGAAGCGGGGGTCCGTATCAGTATTTCTAAGAAACCTATAACCACTTGTGTTTTCCAGGATGGGGGGTTCCGGACAACATTATAGGGTAAAGTCAGGTTACTTCGGACATCAGGTAAATTCGGACATACCTTTTCAAACAGCGGAAATCCAGATGGGACGGCTCATTCACTGTTTGCTAAGTTATTTTTTTTTATTAAAATAATCAAAATATGAAACAAACAAGGTCGCTGTCCGAAGTAACCTGAACCCGACTTTACCCTCGTTGAAATAATTCTGAAATGCACGTTCGGTTCTGAATCCAATGTACGAGGGTTAGCCAAAAATAACTGAGCCCTACCTTATAATATTTTAGTTTGGTATTGTAGACATTAAATGAGATTATGTTCTATAAGTATAACATGTCATAGATGTTTTAACCCTAAAGAAGCACCCTAGTTAAGCTTCTATTATGGTTGCTAGGCAACTGAAGATCGTTAGTCAGATCGATGCGTTCACGATTGCAGCAACCAGGAAAATACAGTATGTCTTTAAAAAGCTTGTGTGCTTGATAGTTTTTGTTAAAGACATATTTGACATTTATTTGAATAACATATACCATATTGTCTTTTCATTACACTTAGTTCGTTAATGTTTAGGTGAACATTTATTGTATGCGTTGTCTAGCAACAAAAAACGCCAAAATTTGACAAATTTTCAAATACACGTGAATTGTGTTGCCATGGAAACAAAAGTGTGCATTTAAATCAAGGAACTTAATACGTCTAAGGGATGGTTTGTGTATGCAGAACTGTTAAAGCATTATTAAGCTAATATTTTATGTTTTCTATTAAACTTGTGTAAATACGAATGTGGGTGGGGTAAATTATATGAACTCAGGCATGTTAAAATTTGATAAATTCTGAAATCAAACCACCACAGCATCTATAATTTAGGGTCATTTGTTTTCTGTTTAGTGACACTGAATAGGTACATGTTTAAATTATCAGACGACAGTGAATAAAGCATTGATTTTACAATACTGTTTCCATAGCAACGCTTTGATTTTGATGTATCACAGCTTGAACGCACCCCTTTGACAGGTCATATTATGTTGCCTAGCAACCGTTGCAAAAAGCCTACCAACAGAAATAAATTAGGTGATTAAAAAAATAAATGACATATAACTACAATGAAATATCATCTAAATATATGTCCACTTTACTTGATTCAAATGTTATGAAGTAGGGCTCAGTTATTTTTGACTGACCCTCGTATCCCGAAATAACTCTAGTTTTACATAGAGGATCGACCTAACATGAGTACTCGGCATTAATGAATTTATTAAACAAGTTGGGGAAAAACGACAAAATGCTAGGTTTGCTGAGCATTTGATCGTTTTTCGCAACGAGTTTAATAAAGTCAATAATTCAGGAGCACGAATGTTAGAAGAACAATACAATTATTTTTAATCGCATTTTCTACGAGAAAGTGCTGATATTTGTCTTTTGTGCGCGATGTTGCTATATGGACATCATAGCAATATGTAAACCACTAGTGGTTGATCATCGTGTTCTTCAAACCTTCAGGATCGAGTTATCAATGGACCGAACTTGATTTTACTTCAGAAATAACTAGGTGCAGGTGAGGAAAGGGGGCGTTAAATTATGTCTATGATGAACACATCAGAACATATCACACACGCGAACAATTCTGATGAAACAAACGGAACTATGCTGAGTAACAACTTAAGTTTAAACGTGGAATGGAATATCAGCGGGGACTATCATAGGTTGAGTGAAACCACGTCTCACCAAGCTATCATTCTGTGTAGTTTTCTCTTTTTCGTCATTGGGATTATCGGGATTCTTGGAAACTTACTCGTGATTATGTCCGTTCTCTGCAACAAGAAGATGCGAACTTCAATGACCAACTTGTTAATTACCAATTTGGCGGTTGCTGATTTGATCATCATGCTGTTTGGGATACCCGAAATTGTTCTCTTCATGCAGAATACAGGCTGGACCCTGAATGCAATATCGTGTAAAATCAACCGGTACATTCTGGTATCCGCTCTCTACGGCTCTATTCTGACGCTTCTGGCTCTTTCGGTAGAAAGGTAAGCCTCTCTTTTTTCAGCTGTTCGCAGCCATTACCTTTCTACATTTCAACCAATCAGATATAGACAGAAATTTGCATATAAGAGTACCTGTTAGAATATAAAAAAAAAACTCATTGGTTAATTAGCAGACTGTCCATACAATTTCATTCCGGACGACAACACTCACAGGTTCGCATACTGTGAATACTGGTGATTTGGTGCTGAGGGATCAGCATCAATATCTCATGCAACACTGCATCGAAAAGCTGGGGGTTTCTTGATGCCATTATTATGCGTTGGACCCTCTGCCAAAAATTGTCATAGACATGTTAAAATTTTAGACATGTCTGATGAGCGAACTGACCAGTCAATGCGCACAACATTGTTTTGCTGATTCTAGTGAGATGTGTTCTGGCATTGTCATCCTAGGCCGTATACTGTCACTCGGTTTCGCACAAAAAGCAGGAAAACAGACCTCGAAACCTCATCCATGTACACTGGACAAGTGTCCCTGTATAACCACCAGAGCTGTCGTGCTAGGTTTTAACCATCTCCATCTCCCGAGGGACCTGGCGAACGTTAATGTATGAAAACCTATGTTTGCTCCATAAATTGAATTTTTGCGAAAAATGGAGTGAAGACCAGCCAATTTTGAAATGAATTTACTAAGCTGCTATGGGCTCTACAGACCCAAATAAAGCGTCATTATAAAGAAAAATGGTCACAATATACTATTGTGAAATTTAAAAGTCTTTAAATGTTTTAGATCTTTTGTCACAGCCCCTCAAACACAATTTCCTTAACTTTTTTTGTTGAGTATATTTTTAGATTAATCTATCCATTGCACGTGACTGTTGAAGAACATAATTATTGTCCTGCCAGCCAAGAGTAACAGTGACATCATGTTTTGTTTATAATTGTAGGTAAAACATTAACATTGTGAAATATAAGACAAGAAAATTGATCAAAATTTGTTCAGGGAACTTGTACCCCTTTTCTCTGGAGTCTCTGGAGTCAATTGTGGAGCACATTCTTGCTACTAGAAATGAAAGCAGATTAGGTGATAAGGTTTTAACTTTCTCCCAGCATTTTCAAGATTGTATATACTGACCATTTGAAAGCACATTTGTCTTAAACAACAATGTAATTTTATATATTTTTTGGTTTTATTGTAGATATGATAAATTTTAGGTTACTTATTTCTGCATCAGGTAACTGTTGCATACAAAGTGAGTGTTTTCATAATTATAAGTAGAACATTTTTTTTCATGCAGCTGAATATTACATATATTCTTATTTTTTTCATATGTCCTTCTTACAAAGATTTATAACTTGATTTGACCAGCACTGACTTTTTTCTCTGCCGTCTGAAATAAATTTACAGCAGGAACCAATTTCAAGGTGACAAGTTGATGCTCAGAAAAAGAGCAACCAGAATTTCTACCTATTTGAGAAATTTGGTGTTATATTCTAGACTGTTAACGTGTACACTCCACTTGAGCTAATGCGAATCGATATATCACTTAAGTATTAATCCTATCCTGTGGATAGGATTAATACACAAGTGATCTATCGATTATAAGTCCACGATAACTTTGTAAACAAAACATGACGTCACTGTCACTCTTGGCTGGCAGGACAGTTAGTCCTTAAAACTCATCATATTCAGTAAAACTTTCTTACCACCCTTGTAATCCAATATTTTCATATCAGTAGTTAAAATGTTGTCTCCAAAAACCATTGACTTCAGTTACACTTAAAACGGCTGTTTAAAGGGAAACTATCAATTGCGCCAAATAAAAGTAGAAATGGGTACTTTCATCTGTGCCCACGCATGGATTTTCTTCAAACTTTGCATATTAACAACTCATTATATACGAACTATGAAAATGTATTTATCGAATTAGATAGTTAAGAATAAGGCTTAGGAAGCAACCCTGACGTACTCCACCTTTGAGGTGGTACCTGTCTCTTAATTTCCATGTCCTAAACCTATAGTTTTGCTTATTTCTATGATTTGTCATCTAGATTGAATCCAAAATACCATAGACATTATTTTAATACCACGAAACCATTTGGATCAATTATGGTTTACGTTTTCAGAAGAAGTGATTGTAAAATTTCATTTTTTTTTAAATTACAAAACATTCAACATTCAATTCAAAAGATGGATATGTTCTAGTCTTTGTCAAGATATTATATTATCACAAAAACATGCCATATATATACTGCTGATCTGAGCCAAATATCATGAAAATCCCAAACCGGTAACTTTGTCATTTCCTACCTCTTATGGGTATAGGTCAGTTTTAGCAAAATTAATAATTTAGTTCAAATGAATCAATAACTCGACATAGGGAGGTTGTTTTTAATTCTACTTCCACTTTTCTTCAAGAAAGACATTGTTAGACAATTTTAAATGATTCAATGGTCAGAAATGCCAAAGGTCATGGCCCTGTGTCATGGCACTATGGAGCCAAGACAATGTGTATCACTTCCTCAAGTCCTGCATGATATTGTTTAAGAAACATTATATCCTAACAATAAACATGTGAAAACAAGAAGACTATATATTTCCTTTACATCTCAACTGAACTAGAAGAACCACATTTTGGTGCCATGACCAGGATAACGTGTAACAGAGTCTTACCAAAGGTATCATAAAACAGTGTTCTACATGAATAAGTGAGGTCCAGAAACGAAACTGTATGCCTAGAATATACAGCCAGCTAAAGTATAAATGTTGCTATTTGATGGAAATCAGCATCAGTTTCACAAAACAGAATGAACAGAGAAGATTTAAGCATTAAATTAGCAATACCTTTGAGGCCAAGAGTTATCTGTGACCAAAAATGGTTAATTTTAACCAATAGGTTTGACAGGGGGTTATTTTTGTGAAGCAGGTATATTAATGAGGCTTACAATTATTAAATCATAGATATAAGGTTCTTCTCCTGTATGAACTGACTTGTCATAAGGTTTCTCTTCTGTATGAATTAAAATTCTTAATAATGTTAAATATTAAGCGTAACATTGGCTAGATGTAGTTTTAATGTTAGAAACTAGATGTGGTAAGTACAGGTGTCAACATATTGTATCATTTTGGCTTATATCATTGTGTAAGCACTTCATTAAATAAGAATCGTCGCACTTAATATCAAAGAATATTGTGTTTTTTTTTTCTTTTTCCGGAAAACACTGAACATATCAACTTCTACCAATAAACGTACTAGCATGATGATTCAAACTAAGCAAGTATTCAAGTATGTTTTTTCACTGAAACATAATTATTTTTTTACATTTCGATGAATTAGGGCCATGTGTTTACATCAAGTTGAAAAAATATGTTACCGGTCCTTGAATTTCATGAAATTTGGTCTACATATTCGCAACATATATGGATAGTTTATATGTTGAAATGGTATCTTGACAAAGACCGCAACCGTAAAGATGTTAATTCCAAATTTTACTGAATACAAAATATAAAGTCGAAAATTGGGGTACCATGCTATAAAAATGAATGCCCACCCAATATCCTTATACGTACAAAGCCATTTTAAGTAACAACGAAATTATCAATGATATAGCTATTTAATAAAACATTTCTTTGCCCATTACATGATATGTCAATTACTTTAGAAATTATTATACCTGGGTACCCTAAGGTATTATAGTGATATCTTTCATGACGTAATAAATTAGCAATGGAATTGCATAAAAACTCAAACGCACCATAAATATTAAAGTTATACCCAAGACAATTAAATAACATAATATTATCAAAATCCAAGCGTGGGCAGACTCCCATGCTAATTTCCCATATCATGCAAGAGCCCCTTTGTAATAGTGCCCTGTACTGGTTTGAATTGGTGTCTTAACATAGTATTTACACCTATCTACCTACCTACCTACCTACCTACGACCGACCGACCGACTTACGTACAACCCGCCCTGCCACCCACCCACCCACCCACCCACCCAAACCACATGTTTCACGGTCTTTTTTTGCATGACTTAAGATGGATGTGAATTTTGCTTTCTGACCTTTTCTGCAATTATTGCCCCAATGCCCATTTAAAGGATGGCGTCTTCATTTGTCTAAGGTCCTGATCTCGTCATTGCAATTGAAATTATTCAATATTGCACTAAGATGAGCACAAAAAGATGCGGAACATAAGAATTTGCTAAACGTATTGTGCATAGAACATATTTATTTTTACCAACAGCATCTCTTCTTTTATGCCCCAATTTACTGTAAGTTAAGATTTTTTTTCAGCGTAATATCGCCATTATTTACTTATCAATCACTTTAAATATTTTGGGTGCTCAAAAGAACCGCCTCATTCAGATTTGAGACGGTTCTTCTGAGCACCCACAGCATATGTTTTAGTTGAGAAATAAAAAAAATTAAGCTACACACTTTTATCTGGGGGTCTGAGTTATGCAGATCTCAAAGGGGGCTCGTGTTACTGGACGCACCTAGAGATACTAACGTATAAGATTGCACTGCCCTTTGGTGTGCACTATTATCACTGTGCAGTCCATTTGTCAGTGGTTAGTTAGTGAAAATGCTCATAACTCTTGAACCACACCGTATATTTGCATTAAATTTTGCATACATATGTAAGTAACCATTATCTAACCACTGGCATGTGTAACAGCCTTTAATATGGAAGAGGGTTTGCTTAGAATAATTGGTCAGTTAGTGTTAATGCTGTTAACTTTGTCCAGACACTAACATGTAAGACGATGACAAGGCGATGTGGTCAGATGCTCATAACTCATGAACCACATTGTATATTGTGAACAAGTGATGCTTACCTATACATTTTAACATTGTCTAGACACTGGTATGCAAAACGATGACGAAGCTTTGCTGAGCATCGGTCTGGCTGGTCATGGCAAGTTAGTGAATACTCATAATTCTTAAGCCATATGGTATATTTTCATTAAATTTTGTTTATTTATGAGTCAATATATTTTTTTCTTAACAATTTACTGGTCATTGGTGCTAAAATTAAAACCTTTCAGATAAGGAAATGACTATCAAGAAGGATTTTATAGAATATTCTTCTGTGTGAAATACCATTCTATGACCCTTAATTGTCGTTATTTCACCCATTAAGACATTTTTAATGAATGTGGCACAGCAAAATTCATTGATGCAACATCCCTAAAAATGCATAGTGCATTTTATTTATTTAGTTAAATCGTGGAATAAACGATTTAAACAAAATCTGGTAGCCCCAGGGATCATATCATTATATTTTCTAGAAGCAAGAAAATTATTGCAATGTCTTTTATTTCAGTTGTTCACGCTTACATTTAAATAATTGGGTAAAATAGAAGGTAAACGTCTTTTTTAAACATACAAAATACAGAGGTGTCTTCCGTTTAATTACTGCTTCAGAGTTTTGACATTTTCCCATAAATTAAGACAACAGAAGCTGCTATCTGCAACAGGAAAATGCAATCAACTTGAATAAAGATGAGTGTTATAGCAAGGAATTGGATGTTACAGCAAGTAAAACGAACAACTCTAATACCAATATAGCTTTACAATAGATTTATAGAAAATGTGTAAGGCATATATTTAGCAATGAGTAGCAAAGGCAACACACATCAAGCTAAAATTAAAATGTAATGTGTCATTTTAAGCACAGAATTTCAAAAGTTTAGATGGATATTTCCTTGACGATTCTCCTTTGTGTAGCAAAACCCTTCCTTGATGTTACAGTTTTTATCAAAATTTAATAATTTTTCAGCAGCTGTAATACGGAAACCTTTTTTCTCTTTAAGAAAAATTAACAAATGGAACTATGGTAAAAGGAATACTCTGCACACGTGTAGCACATTTGGAATTTTACTAAGATTTTGGGACAATTATTTCCTTGATAAATAACAATATCTTTTCCTTGATGAAAAATGTTATTTGTGCTAAATGTCATATTTTTTTCACTCGTTGTCAACGGGTTATGGTGCAAGTTAGCATTTGTATTCAAAATGTTTCACCTCTCAAGTTAAGACAAATCAAACACTAATTTACATTTACATTCCTGAGATATTTCCCTCATGTAACCAATTTTCTCCTTGATGTAACGCTTTTCGTTATAAAACCATTGATTGTTGCATCAAGGAAATATTTTCGGTTTTTCACTTCTAAATGTTTCAAAATATACTTCTGTATTCATTTTATTAGTTAAATGTTAACACTTCCACCAAAACATTTATAATTTAGTCACACTACATCTAAATGTCAACCAGTTATAGCTTGTTGCATCAAGGAACTGTTGAAAACATATGCTCTTACCTGAAAATTATATTTTTAGTATTTGTACATTGATATTCGAACATGTTATGGGGTTATCTGCCATAGTTTCTCGAAATTTTGCTCTACAAAACGGGGATAATTATTCATTTTCTACCAAAGGAAGCACCCTTTTATTTGATATAGTTCTATAAATTGTTACAGCACAGAACTGATGTTGAGTACAATGAATGTGAAGCTATAAGACGTATACAGCTTGTAGATATTAGATGTTTTAACATGTTATTTCACGCACTTATGAATAAATTTGACTTAAGTAACATTTAGAACAACCACTTTCACAGAAAAATCTATATAAAGTGTTTGATGTGTATAAAAAGTCAAGCTAGGGACAAGAAAAAGATGCTTAATCTGACACTCTGATTATCATTATTCAGTATTTCCCTGCACTTTAGAAACCCCATTTTCAATGAATCAAGCTCAGTTTGATACTAATCACATCCCAAATTCTTTCCCAATGATGGGTCAGTGGAATTGGCCGTCTTATATATTTGCATATTTGACAGGCAATCAGCGATAAGCTTACAAAATGGGTTTGGTTCTATTTCGATTCGTTTAACCAAACCATTTGTGATTTAGCTCCCTTGCAAAGTTTGGTACAACAATAGTAAATTAGCCCCCCTGTGCGAAACGTTTGCATGACTGTAGTGAATATGCTACTTTGTAACGTGCAATATTTCACTAACTGATAAAAATATATCAATATTAGAGAGTCTGGATGGGGGGTCCGGTATTCACTATTCATTAAAAATTTAGCCCATTATCCATCTCATTAAAATTTTGGGCTATTCATTTAAATAAGGCTAATTGTTAATTAAAAGTAAGAAAGGTGGCAAGGAATTCTTATTATTCACTATTCAATATTTTTTTCTTCAATTCATTAGAAAATAGGATTATTCATTAATTTTTAGGGCCTCATTATTTACTATTCATTTTTTGGCCCATTAATCACTATTCATTATAAAAAGGGCCATTATTCACTAATCATTATACCCCATCCAGACCCTCATATAATAGAGGGAACTGTACAATATTATCTAGTATGTTTGAATTAATTAATTTACATCTTGAGCACTCTGCAGTACAGTTTTTTTTTTAGATTTGCAAGACATAGATATCTAGAGATTCATTTCAACCACCAGAAAACACGTCGCTTTGTACCAAGGGGTCCCATGTAAAGAGAAGCCGCCGTGGTGTAGGTGATAAACCTATGTCTTGTAAACCAGGGGTCGCAGGTTCGATTCCTGGCTCCTCCATAAAACCACTTACGGTGAGCCTTTGGGTGTTCCGTAATAAAACTAACACACAAATCTTAAACCAACCCGGCGGAACTGGCTACTACCCATGAAAGCCACAAAAGGTTTTTGGGGTCCCACGTAAATTCTCGGCTCCACCTGTCTGTCAGGAAGAGACTTTGTCGCGTCTTTGGAGACGTTTTAAGCCAGAACCACTGCTGGTTGAGCCTTCAGGTGCTCCCAGACATTAAAACCACATACATGTAGCAATAAACCCAGCAAACAATATTTTAAAGACTTGGTGCCGAAATTTAGCCCGAACCTCAGGTACATACTAAAGTCACTGTTTTAGTCCGTTTGTCCGTCCAATTTGCTTTCAAAACATTCCTTCTGGCACCAAATACTGATTAATCCACATTCACCATGGCCATGCGCATTATAGTCAGTTGATTGATATAATTTTTACCATATTCAAAGGGCAGTAACTGAACAGATTAAAGGTAAACTAGAGCTACAGTTCTTGCGTTCTATACTATGCCCCATAAAGCTGTACATATGTGTGAAAATTCCTAAAGTATCACCATGGGTTTCTAGTTTCAGAAACAACATTGGTGTCAAGTTTCATAAAATACCTATTATTCACATTGTTTCAAAATTTAAAAATTTCATTTTATAGTGTTTGTGCTCTGCACATCATTGTATTGTTAGTTGCACAAACATATTTCTAAGGGATATCTCTAAGGGATATGTAACTGGATAGACAGTGCCATGCACTAGGTTCAAAGGGCCATAATTCCTAATATAGGTAAACTAGAGTAAATATGAAACAATGGCACAAATTTAATACTTTATATGTTTTGTGAAGATCCTTTAAAATGACCTTACTGAAAAACACTTATATTTGGCGGGCATTTTTATTTGGCGTTAAATACAAAAATAGCCAATATAAGAGACCGAGTAATAATAAGCAATAGATAGACACACCCTTTTAGAAGTTTAGCATCCCTGTCGCCAAAAACAACTTTTTAACTGTAGAGTATTGTACCACATCAAAATGGGGGCTACTATTAAAGGAAATAATATGATAAATTTCTTTAAAAGTAGCCCGAATGAAAATAAAAAATAACATTAAATTGAGAAGCTCCCAACATTTAAGTACGCCAATATGTCAGTCTTTAAATATCACCAAATGTTAATACCGCGAGTATTAAGTGTACGTATACTCTCATCCAAATTATTCATATCAGTCTGTACACGAATATCGAAGGCTTATGAACCCTTGTTTCTTTCTAAAAGAATCGTATTTATTTGAGCGAATGTATTGGCCATAAAGAAGGCACTCAAACCATTATCGTGTCATTTATAGGACATTATACCTTAATTCCTCGATATATACATGTTATCGTTCTTGTGCGATCATTAACGAAGGGCTGGTAGAGTTGTTTATGGACAAAAACAAGAATCTATTGGATTTAAGACCACATATGCTCGTTAGCTCAGATTCAATTTCGTCCTATTTCATTTCAGCATTTCAATCGAATTCCATATCATTTAGCAATATTCATCACATATATCAAACCTGGTCGTGATAAAAGGCTAGCACATGAGCTTATGGATTGCCAGAGTATTTTGAGAGAAAAAATGTCAAAGTTGGCGTGGTTGTGGTTATTTGGCTCTTAACAGTCACCTACATATAACACACCCGCATGGAGTATCCTTCAACCCTTAAAGCGCCAAGAAAAAATGCATCTGAAAATGTCGTCTGCTGAAGTCGTCTGCTGCAAAACATTGCCAAACATTACAGGCGAATTTAAGTAAACAAGCAAAAAGTGCGGACCCAGAACAGACTGGCCCTAAAGGAGCAGTCTGGTCTGGGTTCACTTTTTTGCCATTGGGGCCTCTTAACATTTCAGCAGACGACTTTTGTTGCGATTGGCGCTTTAGGAGTTAAATGCCCATGCAGACGTATCCAGTGTCGCTAGGGCTTTTAATCTTGGTCTTCCTTTTTATCCTCATCATACTACGCGTATGCGAGTAACAAAGGCTCTGGCGAGTCCCCGTATTTGCGCAGGCTCGCCTGAGTCTTCGTTGTTCGACAACGGTATAAGTACAAACATATCATGTGCTGCCTTTGTAATTCTAAAGTATTTCATGTGCCAAAATGCCACGAGTTGGCACATTTTTCTGTTGTTGTTTTTGTGTTAATTTGCTAGTTAGAGATAAACGCCTCTATTTGAAAAAAGTATATTTTTGTGAATTTTGCTAGTTAAAGATGAACGTCTCTGATGCTCTCTAATAGAAGCAGTATTTGAAAATAGGGATGGTGTATACTTATCAAGATCTTGTGCCAATATGAAGGTCCAACCTCTTTAAAAGTGAACAATACTGTTGAAAAGATTTAAACCGCAGACCACTTTTCCCGCCAAAATAACACGTTTTCTGCCATAAAAATACAAGTAAAGCCTACAGGTAACGTATAATATATTGACCATTTTATCGTAATGGCGTAGATGCTTTCACTTATTTCGCCTACAGACTTGCAAGCAGGCTTCATCCAAAGACAGATTTATTTTGAAAACTGTTATCCACCTCTTTTTCAATGTTTTCATGCGTTTCCGCTCTAATGCAATGGTTTTGTTGTTGTTCAGTCATTGCTTATTGTTGCTCCCATTGTTTTTGGGGGATCTGAGTTTGGTCCTTGTTTTGTTGCATGCAATATTTAGTATCCTTTCTATTTTGACATTACCTAAATGAGAGAGAGAGAGAGAGAGAGAGAGAGAGAGAGAGCTAATTGCTTTACTTAAATTGTCTTCCTGATGTATTGTGTGTTCTGTGGTTATTCCTCACGGTGCCAAGGGTTGGTATGCAGTGCGTGATTGTGCTACTCCTGAGTCATACTCGTTTACTTTTTCACCGTGTTTAACTTTATTTTTCTTCTTGTCAAGATCAAATTCTCGCGTACCTCATTGTGATACTAACATGTCATTTCAGATAAAGTACCTTTATCATTATTGCTTCTACATTTTTGGACCCAGATCTGTAATTGCTTTGCCATAGACTTCTATTACAGCTTTTAGGCACGCTGTGGTTCTAACAACGCTTGGATCCCAATGTGGCTACAATAGAATCACAGATTGGGCCTAGTTAAATCGATAAACAAAAATGAGATACCCTGAAGGTCGCCAAGTTTTACCATTTTCGGCCTTTAAGGTGGGCAGCCTAAATAGGAGGAACATCTCATTGAAAAAACATTCAAGAAAAAGTGTCCTTTTTCCTGGCCACACCTGTAAACTAAATCAACAAAACCAGTGAGATGTTTTGAACATTGTAGCAAATATATTTCCATCTAATAAATTTGATTTGTTTTATGATTAATTGAGGAATACCTTTGCTCTTAAATATAGCCCTTTTTGACTGATGCCCTCTGAATTGGTTTCGTGCAAAAGTCTCGTTTTAGGGATAACAGAAAAGAGATAATCAGTAGAATCAAAGCACTGATAGCACTGGTGGGAACGGTTTCTTGTCACTGGCTATCAGTTAAGCAGTAACCCTTTTTGCCTAATGTCCTCTAAATTAGTTTCGTGCAAAGGTCTCAATTTAGGGATAATAGAAAAGATATAATAAGTAGAATCAAAGCACTGGTAGCACTGATGGGAACGATTTCTTGCCACTGGCTATCATATGTGCGTTGGGCGCTATCGAATAAAGCAAATTAAGAAGCTTGTAAAATAAAGTTTGGACATTTTACATTTTACATTCCCTTGGTGGAAGATCATGGATTGCACTATAATTTTGTGAAAAAATCTTACTTTCAAATGGAATCAAATAGGGATTTGGGTGTTTGAAATTTGGCCAAAGTCAATGTAATATTAGACTTATTAATTTGTGTTTATATTTCAATCTGCTAAACAATATAAAAATATAAAACAGAATGAGGTCAACTGATGGGGACACATCGAAAATAGCCAAATGTACGTTAAATACCACATAGAATAACAATTGGACCTGGCCTTAACTCCAAGGTCATACCAGCAATCCTTTCTTGCCATCTACAAACCATAGATAAGCAGTGCCCTAAATATAAACCACTTACATCTTCTAAAATGTAGGCGTTACAAGCAATATAGACACATTTGAGCATTTTGACCTTGACCTTTGTATCTACAAACCATAACCAATCACTGTGCTCAATATTGACACCATCCATTGAGCAGAAGCCATGTCCTGTCCTGCTATGCTACAGGCCTGCAAACCTACATTCCCATTTGCTTAAAATATGACTTCTCCACAACACTAACTTAATATATGCTTTGCGTAGACCAAGCTTTTTGTGAAAGCTTACCCTTGTATATTTATGACGTTTGGCTGGGAGAATTCTTGAGAATTATCTTTTAAGTTAAATTTATCAGGACTCATGCACTTGACTTATAGTCTACACAACTCATAATGGACATTATTTTTAGCATTTTTCATGCCTGAATGATTATGGGAATGAACGGCAGTAATAAAGAAAAATCACTGAAATCTATTTTTTCACACTTTTCCAAACTTTACAGATTGCAAGTTTGTAAATCAATATATAAAAGCGTTCTAGTCGTCTGAAACCAAATTATCATTATTTTTAATTTTTAAAAGTTGTTTTGCATTAAGCACAAATTGTTTCCCTCATTTATACTGACCGTAAATCTCTCAAACCACAGGATGGGTAGCAGTGCTAAATGGGGGTAAATTTTCCGTATGTATGATACCAATGGGAATCGTTTTTTTTTTTGAAAATCATTCCCAAAATCAAAGACCTTACCTTTCTGGCGACAAATCATCTGCCATCGTTTAAATTTCTATCTTTAACGACCCAATCAGGATTTATACTGGCTCCATTTGGTGTAAATTCTGATCAAATGGGACACTTTGTGAGAAACCCAGACCAGCCTGCACAGCTACAGATATTATTTAGAATAATGTAACTGAGAATGTAGCAGTTTAGCTACATGTACTGCACTCTCCAGGGAATTTTTAACAAAGGCGCTGACAGACTGTGTTGATATGAAGACTGTTCTGAATCATTGGTGTTCACAAATGCGAACATCAATGTTGCAGTCATCCTGCAAATAACAAAATTAGAGTGTCTTGCGCTTAGGCCCAATTTAGTACATGTATCTTGAAGAAAAAAACAAACAAGGGGGCCAAGTGGCCCTTAAGCACTTACCTGAGTGTTGTTTAAAACTTAAATACATGTATCTGTTGAAAGCTGATCATGTCCCTGGAGACACCTGGAGCGGGACCATTTTTGGGCCAAGAGACATAATTTGAACAAACTTGGTAGAGGTCTACAAGGTGATGCTTCATACCAAATACCAAGGCTCTGGGCCTTGTGATTTCAGAGGAGAATTTTTTTTATATATTTTCCCCTATATAAGTCTATGTAAAACATGTGACAAAAGGGACAGGGCCATTTTTGGCCGTAGGGATATAATTTAAACAACTTGGTAGAGGTTAACTAGGTGATGCTGCATACCATATATCAAGGCTCTAGGTCTTGTTATTTCAGAAAAAAACTATTTTTAATGTTTCTCCCTATATAAGCCTATGTACATGTGACCCCGGGGTGGGGTTGTTTTAGACCCTAGGGGCATAATTTTAAGGAACTTGATGGAGGTCAAGTAAGTGATACTGCATACCAAAAATCAATGCTCTGGGCCTTATAGAATCATGATAGAAGATTTTTTTCTATGTTTCCCTATATAAGCCTATGTAAACAATGTGACCCTGGGGCGGGGCCATTTTTAGGCCCAGTGGCATAATTTGAACGAATTTAGTAGAGGTTCACTAGGTGATGCAACATACTAAATATCAAGGCAATAGGCCTTATGGTTTCAGAAAAGAAGATTTTTTCATGTTTTCCAAATATAGGCCTGTGTAAAACACGTGACCCTTGGTGGCAGGCCCATTTTTTTGCCCCAGGGACATAATTTGAACAAACTTGGTAGAGGTTCACTAGTTGATGCTAAATACCAAATATCTAGGCCTTGTGGTTTCAGACAAGAAGATTTTTTCATGTTTTCCCTTTATCAGCCTATGTAAAATATGTGACCACACTGGTGGGCCCATTTTTGGCACCAGGGACGTAATTTGAACAAACTTGGTAGAGGCCCACTTGATGATGCTACATTTTAGATATCAAGGGTTTCAGACAAGAAGATTTTTTAAAATTTTCATCTCGAAAATCTATTTTTAGCATTTCTGACCTAGATATGCAACGGACTGGAACCATTTGAACAATTATTAAATAGGGCCATATCATGATATTTCCTGTCAAATTTGGCCCAAATCCAGCCAGTAGTTAAGGAGGAGATGTCCTTTGAAGCAATAGTTGACGACGGTCAATGGACGACAGACATCCAAGGATCACAATGGCTCACCAAGAGCCAAATGCTCATGTGAGCTAAACAAATAGATTTGCTTTCAGATACCAAGTTATGACTAGAATAATCTCATTAAAACAACTGCATTAAAGGTTAACTCTATACAAGCTAGTGTCGTTTGCTGATAGCCATTGCAAACAGTTTGGACCCAGATCAGGCCCTACTTATCGTCATACCTGATCTGTAATCAAACTGTTTGACACTCTAAAGGTATTCCTGATTTGTCTTTTCCCGAAAAAATGATTTTTGAGAAAATCAGCAGATGGCAATCACAGCACGAACAATAATTGAGCATGCAAATACTGAACATTGTTGCTGATTCTGTGTATTGCATCAAACTAATTGAATACCAAAGTGACAATTAACCACCTGCTCACCATTGCGCCAACGGGAAATATTGTTATTAGTACTTATTTTTGTAATGTATATATGATGCTCTCCACAAGTAAAGGCCATGGTTATACGTGTCATATGAATGCTTTTAAAGCATCCCTCCGCATGTTGTCTGTAGCCATGTGACTTGAAGCCATATACTTAAATCTTGCACACAGGATAAGGGTATCTGATACTTTATCCTGTGATAGAAAATCTTATCTTACCCATGTTATCTCACCCAGGCTATCACCTGAGGATTGAGCATTAGATGTATTGGAACTCACGCATATTGTCGCCAAGTGACGTCATTAATATGGTCAAGTGACGTCATCATATTATGTAGCATCTCATCGTATTTTGGAACTTCCAGCTCTGGGAGCTTTTTTCAACAAAAACGCTTTTAATGGTTTGCAAGAAAAAGACTCCAATCATCGTGTGAGGATGGGATAGAAAAAATTCACCCCTTGGGTCACCGACAAGATATGATGACGTCACACTCATGATTGTTTCTTATGTACTAGACAAAACCATCTACAAAATAAAAAAACACAATGGTATACATCTGTTAAAGTGAATTCACTATCCTAGTATAATAATAGCATTTACATTAATACCCAAATCAAAGAGAAAAAATAACAAACAATTAATTTAATCCAAACCGGATAATGTCTACGCTCTTAACTTAATAAAATAATATAAGGATTATATAAATTACAACAAATGTACATTTTTAGGCATTGACAAAACATACCCAATCGACAAAAATGTATTGGTACGCATCAGCATTGGTAGTATTTAAGAAAAAAAAAGCACATGAAATTCCACAACCACATACTTACCCATGATAATAGACACACTTATAAAACAAGCGTACAATTATATAATTTCTGGCTTTGTACGTCACTTTAACTTTGTAAAAAAGGAAGCACTGCTTGTCTGATCTCTGCTTTGGTCATATTTTGCATGCAACATCAAAACAGATGATAGATCATATTCAACCTATAGTAACTATTTGAGCCACGACACGACATTTCCAACAATGTGGTATGTGTGACCAGCAAAGGCTCAGACCAGCCTGCGCATACGCGCAGTCTGATCAGAGCCTTTGCCGGTCGCTTGAATATGCTATGAATATTAAACTACTGACCGAACAACATTTGAAGTTTCTAAACTTAAAAGGAGGCTGCACAGACTTGTCTGAGTTTATTCATGTCAAAATGCCACATTGTTGGAAATCACATGTCATGGCTCATTTTTGTTTGGTTTGCAGTAACACCGCTTCGACAGACTGAGAGACAACAGGCCCTCTCACTGTTGAAGTGAAAAGAGATATATCGAAGAGCTTTGTCACAACACCAGGACCAAGCCCCCCCCCACAATAGTAGTAATAACAATATTATAAACTAACAACAACAGAATCCCCGCCAAGGAACGGACAGCAGGCACAGCTGGGGTGTATTAATATATATTGCTGACCACATACCGGTAATATTCCTAGAATTTCTTTGCAGCCTTACTTACTTTTAGAAAAGGCGGGGGACTAAAATAATGTCCACGCTGAAAACAAACAGCAAAAATATACGTTTATTCTAAATCAGAAGAACATGTTTTGTTCAAAGAGACAAAAATAGATTTCTTAACGTAGTCGTAATGGTTGTGCGGCAACGAAGGCTCTTTTTACGCCTACTAAACAAGAATCAAGTTCCCTAAGCTAAGTATATGCTAAAATCTCGCTGGATCTTGAACAAAAATATATAGATATATGAGGAGGACGCTATAATGATTAGATTGAACGTAGTTTGAGGTTGGTTTGAACAATGTTCAGGCAACACCTGAGACAAATTGGCACTTTTATAAATACAGTTACTTCTTTAACTAGATGTATAAACAACAGGCAAAAATCAGGCTCCGAGGTTATAAAACATTTTTCATGCTCAACTCCGCTGAGCACGAAATTTATCCTGCTCATAAATGTTAAAATTCCAACAATTGCTACTTCATGTTTAAAAACTGAACTTTTGATCGATCAAATGAAAGATGCAGATGTAGTTCTTTTCTAAGTTTTTAAAAACTGGCGTTTTTTTGTATTATGCATTTAAAATTGACAATTAGCAATATGCATTTTGCATTAAAACACGAACCATAAGAACACACGCCATTTTGATCAGATAGTCGCTAGTTTAAAGATTAGAAAGTGTGAACTGTGGAGCATTAAGTGTGAACTGTGGAGTAGGAAATGTGAATTTTGATTTATCACTTTCAGTTGTCTTCCATATATTAAATTTTGATTTATCACTTTCAGTTGTCTTCCATATATTAAATGAAGAGTGAAGTATGAAATGTTAAGTTTGAATAATCAAGTGTGAACTATGAACTGTGAAATATGAGCTGTGGCGTATTGCAAAACACTGTCCTAAGCGGCAAATCAAAAATAGACTAAACAAGGGTCTTAAAGACAAACGGTAGCTTTATGAAGGTCGAAAGTATAGCAGAATGCTCTCTTGGAGCATTCTACAATGCTTTTGACCTGCATTAAGCAATAATCGGTCTAAAAACATTTTTGACTGTTTTTTGAGTGGCCGCTTAAGATAGGTTTTACTGTATGTCTGAATTATGAAGTGTTAGGAAGTTAGGAAGCCTAGCTGCATAAGAACTATTTTTTTTGTTTGTTTTAAAACTGCAGAACCTAGGGTGAACATTTAGCCAGTAAAATAAATTCAAGCCCACCCCCCCGCCCCGCAGTAGCTTCGGCTGTTGTCCGTTCTAGGGCGGTGGTTCTGCTGTTGTTTATTCATTGTTTGTTGTTGCTCCCATCGATTGTGTTTTTTGTGCTACACACTAGTTATAATTTGCAGTACTTTGTGTTCTTTCTAGTTTTGCAATCTTCTCACTGTAGAAGAGAGAGCTGGTTGCTTTACAATCTTTGTTGTGTTCTGAATGTTATGTCGCTGAACATTATCGTTCTTTGGCTCTTCCGCACGGTACCGTGTGCTGGGACCAAAATTACAATGCCTCCTTAAAGTTAAGGGCGAACTTAGATAAGAATTGAAATTTCAACATAGTATTTAGTTTAAACATTAAATAAATGGTCAGGATGGTTGCAGTACATATGGTCCAAGATGTCTTTGTATTCTACAGAATACATAAAACATTTTTCAGTGATTTTAACAAGTCAGAAACGTTATTTTTCGCGTCCTGAAAAATCATTACTTAACTAAAGTCTTCCTTAACTTTAAGGAGGCATTGTAATTTTGGGCCCTGATCTATAGTATGTAGTATGTGATTGTGGAATATCCTGATCATGTTTTAGCAAGAACTATTTATATAGGTAATATCAACCAGTTTAGTTCCGTTGTAGTCGACTGTGTATGTACATGTAGTTGTTTCAGGAGCTCAGATGTACGCGAAACCTTCTTCTAATAATTAGTTTAACGCGTTAGTGATTGCATATCGCATTGTCTCTATGTAGCCCTTTATATAACAGTCTAATGTATACTTCCACCAAACGCTTTGAGGCGTGACTGTAACGGTAAATGCATTGAATAAATCGAGGGTCATGCCTTAGAGGTCGTGGTAGAAGTGTAATTTAATTAGTGTTATATTTATACGTTAACTGATGCTAATGTGGTGTATTCCCCTTACAGAAACGCCAGAGCCTTCGCTGCTTACATTCTGCGTTCCTGTCATATGATTGAAATAGATAATGGTTACACTTCCAAAGTGCAAGTCTAACCCCCTGGATAGCAGCGCTTTGCACGTTTAAAGAATGAGTACGCATGCGTACCATTTTCACATTGTCTGTAATTACTGATGTAATTACCTCACCTGCAACATTTTTCAATTAGCTATATTCTAATGCGGCAAAATGTAAAACTTTCAAATATAATAAACTAGATATGACAATCGATAAGTAACGTATCTGTCATGCGTGGATCCAGAGTTTCGTCACGGAGAGGGGTGGGCTTTAGTGGGATTGGGTTGGGTGTGGGGTCCAACGTTTGACAACCTTAAGATTTAACAGCAAAACATAGGACAATCGTTTACTTTTTAGACAGTTTGTGCTCAGTTTTTTCTGAAGCAGCTTGATAGCCTAAGGTAATATCTACAGTAACTCATCTAGCGGAATACCATAAATATGGCAATTTGAGAGTAGAGAAATCGCAATCTAGCGAGAAACGCGTTCCGCGGTTTGTATTACTAAAAGTTTCAACTTCACCAAGCAGAACAGGTTTCATGCGCAGATCCAGAGAATTCCGTCAGGGGGAGGGCGGTCCTGACAATTTTTTTAGTCATCAGCTTATTTCACAGAGGGCCATACGGACCTCCCGCGGGAGGCAATTATACCCGAGAGTCCAATTGCTTCTCAATGGCCGGGGGGTCCGTACCGGAATTTTCAAGAAACCTATAGCCACTTGTGATTTTCCATGGGGGTGGGGGTCCAGACCCCCTTCCCCCCCCCCCCCTTTAGATCCATCAACTAGTCTCCATATTCCTACCAAAGCTTTATTGGTTTACACCCCCGTTCTTAGTATCAAATATAGTTGCTTATAATAATGTGAATAGCGATATGCCCGGTATTCTTAGTGCATAATCTTTAAGGAATTTTAATGTTACATTATTAAGAAAATGATATTTAGATTTAACACTCTATGCCAAACAGCTCCTATGGATAACCTCATTTTCCGCATAATTTTAAAAACGTTAAACCAGAAGTGTTAATGAGTTACTATGCGGGAAACAAAAAATCTAGCATGCTTTGTTAGTGAGAAAACTGTCGAAAATATTTTGCGAAATGAGCCAGCACGCGAGACATTAGTACTTATAGCATTGGCGAGCAGCGAGAGCTCAGACGAGATTGCGCATACGCGCAGTCTCGTCAGAGTTCCCGCTTCTCGCATACACAAAATATGGAAATAGAGGAATACTCAGATTAAAAATGAGACATCTAGCCCTGCTCGATAGGTCAGTATGTGCGTTTAGAAGGGGCTCTTGCGCATATGCGAAAGTGGCAAAATCTCGTGTGCTGGCCCAAAAGGTTTTACAAAACACGAACTACGATATGATAGCAGCAAATGCGTTATGTTATTACTTTGAGAGACTCTTAATCTTATCTTATTAATAAAGTAAACATATATTGTTGTTGTTATTTTCCTCCGGTTTTTCTTCTTCGTCATTGATATTTTATACATGTGTCATTATTTTATTACTGCTCTGTTTCCTCATTTCAAGTAAATTACTTTTAAGAAGTATTGTTGTTACAAATATGGTCTTAAAAAGATTATCCTTTGGAAGCAAATAAACTCGTCAAAATAAGTTAAGCCCCATGTCATCTTTTTCCCATAGCCATAATGTTAAATTCCTAAAGTTTAGCTGTTTATTTCAAAAATATCGATGGTAGTTGAAAAGTCTTATTCCATCCAAGTTAGACAACAATGTTTTGGGTGTAATTACACAAAGTTTGAATTGAAAATACCGATTTTCTTTGGGTGTGTGCTAAATTTTCCAAGAGTATCCAATTTTTGGCCAATTTTACTATAGGAATGATAGGGGACGAAACGGGACATTTACTGGGATGTGTGGAGCTCTATGGAAAACTTATCAATAAATCAGAAACCTAGCGTATGGTGAGAGAAAACATTGCTGCTACTTCTCTGAAAATGTTATGGAAAAATCTTTATTCAGTAAAATGTTATGATAAATTAAACATGAATGTATTTACATTAAGTCTATGTAAAAATTTCTGGTGGGCCTTAATTTATTTTGACCAGTTTAATTCACAAAAGAACTGAATCAAAAGTGTGCAAGTTTTCTGGGCCAGACTAGCTAGTTTCGGCCATTTAGGCCTCATCAGTGACCCTCTGATAGTTTCAAAGTTCCACAATGAAACCCATGATCCAAAAGGACAAGAACATAAAATCTACACTATAATGAAGGGCAGGGAGACGTTCTACCGCCGCCACACAGTCCCAATCACCAGCTGTAGTGAAGTCAAATATGATCTTAAAAAGATTATCCTTTGGAAGCAAAGAATTCATCAAAGAACTGAAACAAGAGTATTCAAGTTTTCTGGGCCAGACTAGCTAGTTTCGGCCATTTAGGCCTCATTAGTGACCCTCTAATAGTTTCAAAGTTCCACAATGAAACCCATGATCCCAAAGAACAAGAAAATAAAATCTACAATCTACACTATAGTGAAGGACAGGGAGACGTTCTACCGCCGTCACACAGTCCCAATCACCAGCTGTAGTGTAGTCAAATATGTTCTTAAAAAGATTATCCTTTGGAAGGAAAGAATTCACCAAAGAACTGAAACAAGAGTGTGCAAGTTTTCTTGGCCAGACTTAGCTAGTTTGTAAAACAAAATGCGTTTTTATTAACCTGTCTTTGTCTGTGATATCTTATAGCATATGGCATCATGTTTGACATACAACATGAACAAAAGCGTCACAAAACTATATTTTCTGGTACTATCTTCCAAAGGTTCTGGAAAAATACGACCCCCCCCCAAAGGTGATATTATTTTGCAGCAGAATCTAGGACAATGATTTGGTGCCAGTTAAATGATATAAGTTCACAGTGTCTTCGGCTGTTGTCCGTTATTCTGTTGTCGTTGCTGATACATTGTTTTGCTGCTGCCTTTGTACGTAGGTGTTCTGTGTTCGGTCCTTGTTTTGTTATGCAGTAATTAGTGTCTTATCTGGTTAAAGTCATCTTGACGAAGAAGAGAGTGCTGGTTGCTTTGCTTTAATTGTCTTCCTGATGTCGTGTGACTGTAATTGTTATATGGCTCTTCGTGCCGTGTGCTGGTCTGCAGTGTGTAATGGTGGTATTTTCTGGTCATATCCACTTACTTTTTGAACAGCTGTTCTCAGTCTTGCAGTTTTGAAAATGTCCCAGAAATTTATATAAGATGAATGCACAAGTCTATGTAGAGTTTCGTAACCAACTAGATAACGTTATGGTTACTAAGGTCTTTGTATGACAATGGTTGTTTGTTCTATATCCCCATTTGCTCATCGAGCTAAAAATACTTCTTGACGAATTATTTGAATAAATATTCCACTGTTTATTTCGTTTCAAGTATGTCCACCATAAACACCAGCGCAATGTATGTAATTTAAAGGACAACTAGATATTGTGTTTATGAAACACTGTACCCCCAACCATTCACTTGTCAATGAGGATGGTACTCTTTATTAGACAATTATCATCTTAAGTTTGAAGCTTCTAGCTATACTACTCACCATCCTGAGTAGCTGATCAAATTTGAAACTCCTAGCTAATAATTTAGAGATATTCTGAATAAGAATTCAATGGCCAAATTTGCAAAGGGCAATATCTCGAAAAAATAATGTAAGGTTTTTTTTAATTTTTACCAGGTAAACCTGCATCAGCTGACCAAATTTGAAACTCCTTGCAATAATAGTTTTTGTGATATCCGGATTAGAAGTTTCCACTGGCAAAATTTGTAAAGGACAATAACTCAAAAAAGTAAAACATTTTTTTAGAAATTTTACCAGGTAATTAACTCCTCATCTTCTATCAGCTGACCAAGTGTAAAGCTGCTATCTGCAGTAGTTTTTGAGATATCACTATTAAAAGTTTTCAATGGCCAAATTTGCAAAGGGCAATTAATCGATTTTTTTTTCAAATTTCATCAGTTAATTAACTTTTTATCCTCTATCAGCTGACTAAATACGAAGCTCTTAGCTATATTAGTTATTAAGATATCATGATTACAAAATTTCATTCTTTCCCTTTAAAATGGGCATAACTCCACAAAGGGAGACAATTTGTACTTAAAAAATATGGGTCAGTAATTTTTGATAAGGAATCAATTTATGAAATTTCAAAACCCTGCTTTAAACATTTTTTGAACGTACGACGGGCGGACGCACGTAAGGACAAGCCCAAAGCAGTCATGCCCCACAACTTATTTCGAGGTTGGGGGTATAATTACTAAAATAACAGGAAAACAACTTAATTGTGGCGGTATCTTTTTTGAAGCCCTTCATATCTTAACCTGCACGAGAAAATGTTCAGTTTATCGCAGACTGGTATACCCCAACCGAAATGCTCCGCTTTTTTTTCTTTTTCTTTTTTCAGAAAGTCATCACTCGTACTTTTCTCAGGGTAGTTAAAAACTGCCTTACGTTAATTTTGCAAATAGCTAGCTGTGTGTGTTTCAAAGGTCCGCATGGAGCTCGATGCACATCTATAACAAGAAGTCGCAATGCATAAACTGATAATTGTGATGGTGGCATCGTGGGATACAAAACAATGTTTAAAAGATGGAACTGGGTCACATTAAACGCTTCTGGTAGATCGTACAGTGTTCTTGTCATTTGCGTGATAAATTACTCCAAAATGGTCTAAATTGATACAATCTGCTCTTATCAAGCGTATGAATAATAGGATTTGCCATGATCTCCCCTGGGTTCGGAATCTTCCCATATAAGTTCTTCGTTGGTATTCAACGCTATATTGAACATTATTTTGTAACATCACCCTTGCTGCGATGTATTTTAACCCTTTGTAATCTGAAAACGGGTATTTTGACAAACAGTGAAGACCCAGATGAAATGCAGCATAATGCTGCATTTCATCAGGGACTGCACCGTTTGCTAAGATTGTTTAGATTAAAAATCCCACAGGGGGGAAATACATCATAATTTCTACCCATGACCCCTTAAAATACAGAAATACATCATAATTGCTACCTATGACCCCTTAAAATATATAATCGATTATATCAAAGTCAAAGTCAAGAATACAAAGATATGTTATTCCTTGCGAGTCATATTCATGCCTTAAGAGAATAAACGTTTTTGTCTTTCTGTCTGTCTGCCTGTCTCCGTTTTGTTAAGTAAATAACATTTTAGCAGAATGGAATTTTCCACTCTTATCACTTGACCAGTCCATTTCTGTTTTAAGGGTTGTTTAGTGGTATTTTTCATTTTTATTCAAAATCTAATGGAGCATTATGCGAGCAAACTGTGTAGACCATGAACAGACGCCGCGTTCTTTGGCTTCTGATCTTGGTCTGCACTGCTTGCCTAGGCCCCACAAAAAGGACGCTAGCTTTAGTGGGATAAAGCTGTACGAAGTGAAGTTATCGCTCTCTATAGAAATGCAATTTGCAAAGCCGCCATAAGCCTGGCAGTTGGATCAAGCCGTGCACAGATCCGTGGGGTATAGTGCTAGTCTTCTCTTACGTTTAAGTGTTTTTTCATTATTTTGATGTTAGTGGTAGCAAAGGCCACTAAAACATCAGAGAAGACTCGGATCACTCGCGTAATAGTTTAGACTTCTATTAGGAATCCAGGATTTTCATATGAACTATGTTTTGGTTCCAGCAGATAAAGCTGCTAACAATGTTGTAGTTGTTTGACGATTGTATTATATTAATGCTCTTAAGCGTGAGCTTGTTGACACTAATGCCTATAAACTGCAGCCTCCTTTAAGTGAGAGGGCGATTGTTGATGGGCATGGTTGTCATACAGCCCTACATTTTGGTGCCAAAGCTAAAGAAAATCAATACAAAGTTCCTACGTTGTACTGGTTACCTAAACTCCATAAAACACCCTATAAAGCAAGATTTATTGCTAATTCTAGTTCTTTTACGACATCAGAACTTTCTAAATTGTTAACCTCGTGTCTTACAGCTGTTAAAAACATGTTATAAAATATTGTGAAAAGGTATATGAAAGATCCGGTAAAAACCTATTTTGGTCTATTAAAAATTCAGGTGAAATTTTAGATAAACTTAAAGCTAGAGATTTCAATGCAACCACTCTGTCTACTTATGATTTTTCTACTCTTTACACTACTTTACCTCATAATTTAATTAAAGATAAACTTATTGATCTTATTGAAAGAACCTTCCAGAGAGAAGGCTCTCCTTACCTTGCATGTAATGACAGAAATGCAATTTTTACTTCAGAAAAACCTAAAAAATATCATGCATGGTCGTGTCAAAATGTATGTGATGCGCTTAACTTTTTGTTGGACAACATTTTTATTCGATTTGGCTCCAAGGTCTATAGACAAGTAGTTGGGATTCCTATGGGCACTAATTGTGCTCCCCTGGTTGCAGATTTATTCCTGTTTTGTTATGAGAGGGACTTTATGGTGTCTCTTTCTGATGATAAACAGGCTGATGTTATTGATGCGTTTAACACTACTTCCAGATATTTGGACGATATTTTAAATATCAATAATGTTTATTTTGACAATATGGTTAGTCAAATATAACCTTCAGAGCTCCAATTGAATAGAGCCAATGCCTGTGATACCGAAGCCGCATTTTTAGACTTGCATTTGTCAATTTCTAATGATATTGTTTCTACCAAAATATATGATAAACGTGACAACTTTGATTTTGAAATTGTCAATTTCCCATTTTTAGATGGCGATGTTCCTCGTTCAACATCCTATGGAGTCTATTTCTCTCAACTCATTCGTTTTGCTAGAGCTTCTAGCTATGTTGCTGACTTCAACACTCGCAATAAATTGTTAACTCAGAAACTTCTTAAACAAGGTTATCAGTATCATAAACTTCGCAAAACATTTTCAAAATTTTATAGACGATACTATGATTTGATTTCTAAATTCCAAGTTAGACTTAAATCTCTCTTGCGCCAAGGACTTTCGGAACCTGATTTCTATGGTGGCTTGGTGTATAAATTGAAGAAGATTGTTGGCTCTAATAATTTTTCAGTGCAGTTTATCAAAATAATTTCCAATTATAAAAAGATTGGCTATAACATTAATGTATTGCAACAGACTGCATGCTTGGTAGTCAACGCAATCACGGTTGGCAACTTTGCTTTCCTCTTTAATTGCACGCCGGTGGGTCGGACTTCAGACTCTATGATGGTTCCGACTTAAAGACTTATCTAATGATGAGATGGTAGGGGCCTGATGCTTTGGCTGTTTGTCGGGCCCACCGGGGTTTACCTGTTGGATTTCTTTTGCTCCCGTATTCAGTTTTATTTACTGTTGAGTCCTTATCTTTGCTTTATCTCCTTGTTATATCTTGATTTATATGTTTTAGGAGATAATGCATTGATAAGTTAGGGGTCTTTCATGCAAACCAAATATCTCTGTGTCTTGATCCACATCTGAATTAAGGGTGAGGTTGGCGCCGTTAAACCGGTTTAAGCCCTCCAGTAAAATACTTTACTGACCGTTCCAGGGCGGTACTTCTTTTGTGGGTCTTTTGTGTTTTTGTTCTGTCTTGTGTTTGCTGTGTCTTTGTGCGCGTCTGTTTGTGTGTGCTTTGTGATCGCCTGCTGGGGGACTGGCCTCTTGGCTCTCGTTTGTTGTATCTGCTGTGAGTTTGTCACTTTCCCTTTGGTATCCTGGGTCAGGTGTGGTACTTGATTATATCGATTCCTGATCTTTGCACCCTTACTTACTTTCACTACAAACAGGCATGAAATAACTAATAGCTTTTTAAGAGGAATGGGTTTCCTGGAATAGATTTTTACAGTTCATTCAGAGAAATATACTTTTAAATGGGAAATGGCACTTTTTTGTTGTTTCTTCCTTTCCATGTGGAGATAATTCAATAAAATGGTCTCTTGTGTTTTCCAGAACTTGTAAAAAATGGACAATCATGTAATTACGTTACAAAGTTAATTTATCTCACTTAATAGGGTTCCAATAGCATTTGCCATTGAGGAAAAATATGCTTTCTTTCACAAGATAGAAACATGGGCATTTATTGGTATAAGCAATCTTTATTGATAAAAACTAATAAATGTAAAGATAAGACATTAAGGTCACTACCCATAGCAATAACCGTAACTCTAAATCATCAAGGGAGGTAATACTTGGTAGCGTTCGATTATGACAAAGTGTGATTTTACGCAACTATGATATGTTTTCTACCGACAGTAATGCCCATTACACTGCACGTTGGTAATCTGAAAGTGATTGATATAACATTAAAAATGCAAACAAAATTTTAAGTATAATGAACAACAAAAGTTGGCATTCTTTACGGATACTAAATGATGGATGCTCAGCTCTGTGAGAAGAAAAAAAGTCAGTCAGTGTAATGGAACACGCAATTTACCAGGGAAATGTCAGTCGACTGTTCGCGGTTTTTTGACAGTCCACATCAACAATCATGATATAACTACTTGTATATAGATCTATATATGATTTTCTGGTTTTATTTTACCTGCATGAAAATTTCACCAAGACAGACTATCTCGTCACGTCCTCTAGCGTCTACTTTGAACCTGACGTGCGCTAATGACGTCACTTGCTCTTATGACGTCATTATGCGTAAACGACAAGTATTGAACTTGGTGTTGACGTTGAGAGTCCCTCGCTTTAGTTTGCGTCCTAAACAATTTGCCTTATGTCAAATGTGTTCCAATATTTAGCTACAAGGCTATCTTGGGCTAAGGTTGACCCAAGTATAGTTGTGATTCTAAATTATAGTAGGCCTACTCTAAATTATTAAAGGTACGCGAGGAATTCTGCCATCGGGGTCTGCAAACAAAAAAGGCGCAGACCAGCTTGCGCATCCGCGCAGTCTGATCAGCGCCTTTGCTATTCACAAATTGAATAGTATCGTATCTAAACTTGCTCCAAGCGAGATTTCACTATTCTATCTAGTCTCAGTGGCTGAGGGGGCTGGTTTTGGTATGATCTTATCGGAAACCCTGAAGACAGGTTTTGTCGCATCGATGCTCATTTATATTCATGTAAATGCGGACCCAATCTTCAAGCCTGGTTCATGTGATATGCGCATAGAGAATGTCAAGCCCCTCTAGACTACTGGTGGCCAATTCCGCCCATGACCAACGCCGACGGGATCCGTACCAAAATAGTACCCCCTCCCCCTCCGCGCCACTGAATACCCCCTTTAGAAGCGGAAAGGATGTGGGCATAAAAAGAACCCTTTTCATATAAATGCGGGTCCAACCAAATCATAGGCAAGTTATAGGTACTCAGTGAGACGGTTCTTTTGAGCACCCAAAGCAAATATAAAAATAATGAGCAATAAAATATTTACAATTTTACGCTATTTTTTTTTTTGCTAATCTCCAAGGTTACTCTACATTTGACATGTTTCAACTGAAAGATGTCCGTCAAGGGATATATAGATCTAATAGAAATAAACCAACTCTAGTGAAGTGTTAAGGTCTGGCCTTGCTTCGCGATCGGGCATTAGTATGGCGCCCGAGGCCGCAACAAAGATTAAAAACATTTCAAATTCTTGGATGAGTACATGAAGTATATGCATCGATCAACTAAAGCGATGCATATTAAAACAGCACATTTTCACCTTAATTTGATATGCAGAGTTAGCCCGTGACCTTGAAAAACGGTAAATGTCCTTAAAACATTACATCTCTATCCTAATGGTGTATCTATGCAAATTTGGTCAAAATATATCGACTAGGTGTTCAGACAAAATGCGGATAAGTTTCTTTTAACGTGGGTGGGGTATTTTGGTATCGTTTTTGGTATTGAAAAGTCTTCACATATATGCATATAAATGTTCCAAGTATTTTGAGTACATTTAATTTCATTTGGAAGTTCAGAGTGAGGTATTTTAATCAACAGTGTTTGGTTCGTAAGGTTTTAACATGCTTAGAAATAAGAAAAGCCTGCTAAGGTCATTAATTTTTAGTTTAGGGGGTAGGGATAATTATTTGGTAATATCTCACTAATTAAACGGTGATTTTTTTTTTTAATTTTGTCATAACGCATCTTATATAATGATCACTTTCCTAAAAATAATTAGAAAAATTTATTTTTTTAAAGTATGTTTAAATATTGAATTATCAGTCAGTAACTGCCGAAAATTTATGCATAAATATCGGTGAACGCTGGTTTGAAAGCGTGATATGAAGAAAAATACTTGTAAAGCTGCAAAAGAATGGTTTGAGAAAAAGTTCTTTATTATTTATGGCTTCGCATGCTTGTTTGAAATAACGATTTTTAAAATATAAAATTGAGTTACAGAATATTTTACTTGTCTTAATGAATTTACAAAAAGCTGCGTAAAAAGGCCAACATATGCCATATAATGAAGAGCTGTAACTTTTGAACTGGACGGTAAATTTTCTTTATTTTGCGTTATTTTGCTTATAATATGATGTACTACAGAATATCAAAAAATGAAAAAAATCTATTTTTTGGAAAAAAAATCGCCCAGGTGTGGGCAGTGACCTTAAAGAATAGGATCCAACATGAAGTTGGGAGGCTTATTGTGGTCATCTTCATGAAACGATGGAGTTTATAGAACTAGTCTAAACAATAGATAGATAGATAGATAGATAGATAGATATGGTAGAAACCTGACAACAAGATACGTATTTTATTGCAATACGCTATTCATACCATAGTGTGTTGCGTGTCATCGGTGCTGGTGTCAAATTTCAGTTTGTTTCAATGTTTACATAAGAAATTGACCCAAGTGTCTACCTTTTCTAGTAGAAAAGGAAGACACTTGACTCAATTTCTTATGTAAACATTGAAACAAACTGAAAAGAACATTTATGCCCATATGAATAGTAATTGTAGTATATAAGAAACATCTATATGATTCCGTACCGACAAATCGACATTGGTTGGCAACGTAAACTTTGGATTTCCTAAAAGGAGTTTTCGTTAGTTTTTCTTGGTTTGGACATCATCGTTAATTTATCATTTTTCTCACTTTTGTCAAGTTGTGAACTTAGCCATGTTTTGCAATGTCAATATACAATGAGTTGATAATTTGTGAGCGCAACTCTTCTTCGATTTATCTCGATCTTTTAGTTCATAGTCTGAAGATGTATACGTGGTTTGGACATTATCCTAATTTGTTTTCAAATTGTGTCCTTTGTCATATTTTTCTATATAAAAGCACAGTGGGGGCCTTCCTCATGCAGCTTCCTAATTTCATATATTTTGCATGGGCAGATCCAGAGTGGGGAGAGGCAATTAAAGTGTTTTGAGCAATACTGGTCCGGATACCCTACTTTATTTTGATAGTACTGATTTGAGATGCCACACTTAATTTGATAGTCCTACTTTGAGATACAACAATTCATTTGATAGTACTACTTAGAGATACCACAATTTATTCATTGCTAGTACTGACAAAGCTGAAACGTCGGGAGACGTGCATGGTCTATACTTTTGTACATGTAGTGTCGTTAATCATTTTTCCCCGTATAACTTGTTATATACAGACAATCTTCTTACTACCACACAACTAGATGGTCAGCAAAGAGGTAGTTCATGAACTCGAATTCGGACATATAGCTATCATGCAAATATAAACAATTTGCAGTAGAGTGACAGGAATTTTAATACTGATTGGCAGTTTGGATGTTTAAAAGAGGTAAATACAATGGACATCATACTTGGAAAATGTAAATTTCCAAATAGTTTTCTTCCTTATTTTCAGTAACATATATTGTAGGTACACATCGGAAATGCCTCTATAGAGGCAGTTCAAATGTGTACCTACAACATATGTCTTTTCAATAAATGAGTCTTTCACCATTAGCTTTTTAACCAAATTCTCAACCACTTCATTTATTCAAAGAAATGAGCATGTAGAAATGAACAACTTTTCATGTAGTTTGTCATGCACCTGGATGACAATAATATACTGTCGATTTTATGTTATAGGAGTATATTGCTAAATTGCTAGTTGCGTGGTTGTAAGACTCCAACTACTGACAATGTAAATCGAAATCGCTGGCTCCGTGATTCTTAGACGACGAGAGTAGGCCGTATTTTTATATTACATGTATTATTTGTCTTTAGGATAGGTCTCTACCACGGTGTGGCAGTTAATGGCATTTAAGGAAATCCTTTATTACTAATTTATTTTTATAGCAGCTATAGCAGACAACATATGACAATCATGGGAATCCAATATTAGCAGAACCACAATAACACCAATGAGCCGTGTCAACGAGGCATTGGCACTTTTTGTCTGAAAAAAAAAACAACAACAAAAAACAAATAGTGCCAGTGCTCTCATGGGTAAACATTCTTAGGAGTATTCCTGAATATAAACTCAGAAAAACTAAATAGTTTTTCTGAGTTTATATTCAGGAATAATATCTAGATTCAGCTCCATCTCTATCATTCAATACAATAAAAAATTTAACTAATTATGCATGCATTTTATAGTTCCAGATATCTGCAATCAACATTAATGTTTGATTTTAGTCACGCTTCAATGATTAATGTACAATATATAACCAAATGGCGCAACCCTCTGGACTGAAAAGTCACAGACATTCAAAATGATTGAAACCATTATATTAAGTGACATGGCGGTTGAACAACACGATTTTAGAGAGCTGTATAAAAATTTGTAAAACGTTGTGTTTCTCTGTGTTTTGAACATTGAAAGAGATTTCGAGGGTTGTACGATGAGTATATAATCTATGTCGAGCCAACATGAGGAAATAAACACCTGATAAAAAGCGGAGAAGGAAAGGCAGGAGAAAGTCTAGTAACGGACATGTACATGTGAGTGACACGAATACAAACATGGCGGCGCCCATTGCCAGCTCGAAAGATATAAACAAAGATATTGCAGGGACGCCACCAGTGACTTTCAGTGGGTCAGCAACTACCCAGGGCTCCTATGTGGGAAGCAATATCATTCAACCTCATAAACTAATAGACTTTGCACCTATGAACTTACATCCACCGCCCCCACCCGGCCCATACTGGCCACAGGGAAACGCAGATATGACAGCCAAACTAGATCACATTGTGTTAAAACTACAGAAGCTAGATTCGATTGAGGCCCAGCAGGCCAATATCTTATCGCGGCTCAACCAAATTGACATGAACATAGCAGAAAACAAGCGCAAAATTGAATCTACTGACAAAAAAGTCGAAGCTATTGAGCAGAGCCAGAAATTTATTAGCGATCAATACGAAGACGTAACGAAGGGAACATCTGTAAATAAACAAGAACTGGTCAAAATACAGGGTGAGGTCAAAACTTTGTTTGAAAAAAGTAAATTGTTGTTTGAAGAGAATAAAACACTGACGGAGGACAATAAGTCATTGAAGGCGGATAATACGGGCATGAATGAAGATATTTTGGACCTTAAATGTCGTTCAATGCAGGATAACCTGGTATTTATGGGCATCAGCGAGTACTCAGAAACGTTCTCGACACAGCAGATGGACTCAGAACCGTCGGGATCCTTCGATACTAGACCCCGTACACAACCACCGTTTGCACAGGCGGCTGCCACTGGTGAAGACTGTGCAGGTAAAATACTTATATTCTGCGAGAAGGTACTCGGAATAGAGGATACGCACAAGATCTGTATCGATAGGGCTCATCGCATGGGAAATACAGCCCCTGGTAAAACTCGAGCTATCGTGGCGAAATTTAAAGACACTACGTCAAAAGGACCTCTGACGGTGGTAATGGGAATCACAGTGTATCGCTGCCTATTATTTTGATAAAAATTAAAGTCTATCAAATGCTTCCATCTTCATATATAAGCTCGCTGTTGGTCTCTATTTTATGATTTTGCATTTGATTTCCTTTTTCCATAAATGTACGGCTTTAATTTGGGGCTAAAATGGTCACTTTTTGTATTATACATATAGGAAAGAGAAAAATATTTTTAAAACATCATTCCCCCCCGAGTCCCAACTAATCCTTTTGCACGTAAGTTTGTTCTCATAGTTTACATAATATATGTGAAAAGCTAGCTGGGACTCGGGGGGGGGGGGGGGAATGATATCCCACAGCCCAAAATGTGACGTCTGGGCGAGCCCTATCATTAGCATTTGGATTTTTGGTGTGCTCTCTTGAAAATCTTTCTTTGCAGTATAATGAAATAATAAGCACAAGTAAGCTTCCTTTTTTATAACCCATTAGTCATGAAATATTACAACGTTTTAGCATATTTTTCTTTAGATTATGAAAATTGTCCTTTTACTAAACTCAGTTGGTAGATTATTTTGCACATATACTGTATCTATCCAATACACATAAACTACATGGCCATTGACTAGGTGTACTTTATGCATGGATGAATGGTTATAGTACATTGCTGCATAATATTGCACCAGGTAAATACATTGTCATCAAGGTTGAATATGGACTACAGTTGCACTTCAAAATATTTCTTAACAAATCAGATAGAAAAAACAACAACAAAAATAATCATTAAAATGCTCATGATTTTGGACTTTAAAATACTTTCACTGCGATTTGTAATCGAGGATTGATGATATAATACCCTTAAACATGAAAATAATTGATTTCTAAATGTTTTGGTGAAGTGAAATTTTGCAACCCCTACCCCTTTGGTAGCGTCTCCTGTTTTGTCATAGGGATCTACCTGTCTAATTATAACCCAAATTCGTTCCTAATACATTAAGCGTCCTATTCAAAAGAATACCAGAGATACCTTATGCATAGAGAAAATTTGGGAAGCATCTGAAAAATAGGCAGATACCCTATCAAAGTGTCAGAGGTCCTTGGTAATCAAAGAAGCACTGAAGAAAGTCAACCTGAAAGATACTCCCTATGTCGTCTTCGACCAGTACCCTAAAGCGATTCAAGAGAGAAGAAAGGCACTTATCCCTGATATGATAAAGGCGCGCAGGGAGGGCAAAACTGCCTTTCTAGTCAGAGACCAACTCTACGTCAATAATAAGCCGTACACCTCACGTTTCAAATAGGGAGACGATGGAGAGTGTGAGACTGAACTTAATATAATATCCTGGAATGTTGAAGGCTTAAAAAATGCCTTAAAAGATGAAGACTTTGTAAATTTTGTGCAGAACTTCGACCTTATTTTTTGCAGTGAGACCTGGCAAAAGAATAAAGAAAACTATTATATTCAAGGGTATGATTGCATTCAGGTCCCTAGAAAAGAGAGCATAATGAATAGAGGCAGGTGCAAAAGAGGGCATGGGGGTGTTTGCTTATTTATCAAAGAGAATATCAAAAATGGCGTACAAATACTAGAAAAAGACGATAATGGAATAATCTGGGTTAAACTATGTAAAAGCTTTTTTAAAACAGATTATGATATTTGCATGTGCTTTTTATATATAACGCCTCACGATTCGGTGTACTACCAAATACACGAGATTGGGTTTTTTGAATCACTTGAAATTGGTGTTAGAAGGTACTCTTCACTTGGGGAAGTAGTTATTGCTGGGGACCTGAATGCAAGATGTGGCAACAGATTAGACTTTATCCAGCCCAATGGTAATTTCGAAAATTTCATACCTACAATTGATTGTAATGATTTAGAATCAGAGTATGCTGACCTGAAGCCAAGAGAGTCTAGGGATAAAGTTTGTAATTCTTCAGGTGTTAAATTATTAGATATATGCAAAAGTACGGATCTTAGAATAGCAAATAGTCGTATTGGGGATGACGCAAACGTGGGTGACTATACATTTTTGTCAAGTAAAGGAAGTAGTTTAATTGATTATGTTCTCATGTCCGAAAGTCTTTTTCCATATGTTTCTTCTTTTATTATTCATGATTTATATGACTGTTCATCGCATGTACCAGTGCAAGTTAGCTTCAAGGTACAAATAGATACGACACATATAGAGCAAGGAAATGTTAATATTGAAAAATTGATATGGGATCCGTCGAGGGCACAGGAGTTTAAAGAAAAAATGCAACTTGAAACACGCGCTTTAAATAATATAGTTGACGGAATTATTTCAAATAATGCGGACCTGAGCAGTGGTATCGATTCTTTTGCAGACGTACTGTATTCGCAGGCATTTAGTGTATTCGGTGCGTCGAAATCAGTCAACCAGAACAAAACAAAGTACAATCGTAAGTTTAAAAGCCCGTGGTATACGCAACAGTGCGAAATAGCGAGACGGGAGCTTAAAAGCGCCAACAGGGCCTTTAGAAAACATAAGTCTGATGAGTGTCGTACCATTCTTATGGACAAGCGACGGTCATTTTGCAGAATAAAGCGCTACGCAAAACAGAAATATCAATCTGATCAAAAACAACGCGTACAAGACACAGCGAAATCGCAGCCACAAAAATTTTGGGATGAACTTCGCAGAATTCGCGGTAGCGACAAAACAGCAACAAATTTAACAGCGGACGATTTTTTTCGATCACTTCAATAACCTTTATTCATCCAGTGAGACATACAAAAATGAGGAAGTTGAGGCGACTCTATCAAATAATACGATTCCAAACACAACCGAGAACGAACTTGACCGTGATTTTTCGGAAGAGGAAATTGATAAGGCAATAAATGTTTTAAAATGCCGTAAAAGCCCAGGTGTCGATTTATTGACTGCTGAAATTTTTACAGAAGCGCGCGCCATTCTTTCGCCAATATTATGCAAACTATTCAATTTTATGTACGTAAATAGTTTATATCCAGATAGTTGGGCCAAAGGTATTGTTGTTCCGATTCCCAAAAAAGGAAATAAAAATGATGTTAATAACTATCGTGGTATCACGTTAACGAGTGTTTTTTCTAAAATATTCTCAAACCTTTTGGACACGCGACTACGCACATGGGCGGAGGAAAATCATGTTTTATCAGAAATGCAGTTCGGATTCAGACAGCAGAAAAGTACCATCGATTGTGTCTTTATCTTATCGTCTATTATTAATAAAATTATTACGAAAGAAAAGAAAAAAATGTACTGTGCCTTCGTGGATTTCAAAAAGGCGTTCGATTTAGTGTACCCCTGCGAAATGGTCTAGAACTGTTCTAGAATGTTCTAAAATTATTCTAGAATTTTCTAGAACTATGTTCTAGAACTGTTCTAGATATGTTCTAGAATGTTTATGGGACAGATGTAGAACGTTAAATGGGACAATTTTTTGTTCTACAATTGTTCTAGCCGAGGTCAAAAAATTTGTTCTAGAAAAGTTCCAGAAAATTCTAAAAGTTTTTCCTAGAACAGTTCTAGAGCAAATCAATTTGTTCTAGAGCAGTTCCAGAACAAATCTTTAGAACATTTATGGAACAATTGTAGAACACTCCTCATAAAATGTCCCATTTAACGTTCTATAAATGTCTCGGAATAGTTCTAGAACATCTGTAGAATGGTTCCAGAACTATTCCAGAAATGTTCTAATGGTTTGTTCTAGAACTGTTCTAGAATTAACCTTGGTCTGTTCTAGAACAGTTCCAGAACAAATCTTTCGAACGTTTATAGAACAGTTGTAGAACACCCCTCATAAATTGTCCCATTTAATGTTCTATAAATGTCTCTGAATAGTTCTAGAACATCTGTAGAATGGTTCCAGAACTAATCCAGAAATGTTCTAATGGTTTGTTCTAGAACTGTTCTAGAACTAACCTTGGTTTGTTCTAGAACTGATCTAGAACAAACCTTTAGAATTTTTCTGGAACAATTGTAGAACGCCCCTAGAAATGTTCCATTTAACGTTCTACAAATGTCTCTGAATCATTCTAGAACATTTTTAGAATGGTTCTAGAACAATTCCAGAAATGTTCTAATGGTTTGTTCTAGAACTGTTCTAGAATAAACATTGGCTTTTTCTAGAGCTGATCCAGAACAAACCTTTAGAAATTTTCTGGAAAGACTGTAGAACAACTCTTCAAAAATGTCATATAAAGCATTCTATTAATAATGCCCCTGAAATATTTCAGAGCATTTTTGAATAGTTTAAGAACAATTTCAGGAATGTTCTAGTGGTTTGTTCTGCAACTGTTCTAAAAATTCTGAACTTTTCTAAAACAGTTGTAGAACACCTCCCCAAAGATGTCCCATATAGGGTTTGGAAATAAGATTTCATTGAATGCTACCTTTATATATCTGGAAAACTGTTGACATTGGTTTAAAACCACAATAAGTAATCCCAAAATGCAGGTGACACAATAAATAAATAAACACCAACTGGAGGAGAATTATTATAGGAGCCCTATGTTGGCCTAAATGTTGTTAGTTATTGCCACCCTGTTACCCCACCCATTTCAAAACATTGTCATGCATTTGACCTTGGAAAAACAGCAACTACAGCAACAATTAACATTAATACTTAAGAAATTGTGTCTCAAGCTTACTCACTGTCCCAGACTATAATACTGTCAAACTTGCCATCTAGAAACTGCCACAAGTGCTTTTTGGGGAGCCTTCATAATCCCTCCAATTCTGGCAGCCATGTTTTTCCCAACATCAATCTGGTTAAATTTATGATAATGACATGCTTGTTCTAGAACTGTTCTAAAAATGTTCTAGAACATTTTTTAACTTTTGTAGAACTTGCTGGTTCAGTAAATTTCAGTAAAATATTTCTCCCGAATTATCAGTGAATTGAAAAATAAATAACATTCATTGCAAAACTGTAACATTGTAGTTTTTGGAAAATTTATTGGATTTTAACTGCTCAACCTCTGTTTATAGTACTTAAGCCATGATCATCTTCTCATTGTGGTAACATGCCACCCTGTATTACCCCACCCATTTCAAAACATTGTCTTGCATTTGCTAAAAAAACTTACAAACAACAACCCCACCATTAATCAACATTAAAAACCTTAGAGAAACTGTTTCTCAGGTCTACTCACTGTCTCAGTCAATACTACTATCATGTTTGCCATCTAGAAATTCCCAAACAAATGTTTTTGAAGAGCCTCCACATTTTCCCTCCAATACTGGCAGCCATGTTTTTCCCATCATCCATCTGGTTATGACATGTTTCCTCTTCAAATGTTCTAAAAATGTTCTAGAACTTTTTAGAACATTTCTAGAACTTGCTGGTTCTATAAAAGTACTAAATAAGTTCTAGAACTTAATTTGAATTTTCTTTTACGTATTTTGCCCTTTTTTTCTTTCTTTCTCTATATACTGCTAGACCCTCGCTTGGGAGTATTATCTGCAAGTGTACTTTGTGCACTCCAGGTTGCAGGATGAAAGCCTACAAGTAATTAACTATATCTAAATTACCGTAGGGTTCTTTAACCTGCACAAGGGGTGACCTTCCCTGCAAAGGGGAAATCCAGTTAACGTCCCCATCCAAAGGACCAGGCCTCCAGATAAGAGTGCGTATTGGAAAATTATTTTCTTTATTTCTCACCCAATACATGTTTTGGGTACTCAAAAGAACCGCCTCATTGCCTAACCACTGAGCTACCTGATGTTTTCTGCTCTTGAGAAGTTTCAAAAATGTTCTAGAATTTATTAGTATATTTGTAGAATTAACTAGTTCTAAAAAGTAAGACAAATGTTCTAGAACTTAATTTGAATCATTTTTTAGAAGTTTCTGTCAACTTATTTTGTTCTTGAAAAGTTCTAAAAATGTTCTAGAATATTATTAGAACATTTGTAGAACTTACTGGTTCTTGATTTGTTCTAAAAATGTTCTAGAATATTTCAAGAACACTTATAGAATGGAAATCAGTTCTAGAATGTGTTTGATTTGTTCTATAACAATGTTCTAGAACAGTTGTAGAACAAGAGTTCTAGAACGAACATATTTACCTTTTTAGAACAGTTCTAGAACAGTTCTAAATGTTCTAGAACAGTTCTAGAACACCTCCAATTTGTAGAACAAAATTTCGCAGGGGTATAGAGATGGAATTTGGTACAAACTTTTGCAATCGGGTGCATCATCTAAATTTGTTAATATGCTCAAAGCTATATACAAAAAAGTTAAATCATGTATTAAAGTCCATGGAAATTTATCACGTTATTTCGAGAGCTACATGGGCGTAAAGCAAGGGGAACCATTATCTCCGCTGTTGTTCATTTTATTTATTAAAGATATGGAAACTTCCATTTATGACCAATCTGCAGACTAAGTAACTTTTGATGAATTTAAATTGTTCCTCTTACTTTTTGCAGACGATACAGTGATCTTTTCATACACTGAGCAAGGGTTACAGGTTCTAGTTCGCAGACTTGAAAATTATTGCAAAACATGGGGTATTACTGTTAATACAGACAAAACAGTTCTTATGGTTTTTAAGTCTGGAAAAAGACCGGAAACTGTAGATATCTTTTTCGATAATTGCAAGTTAAAAAACGTTTCTAAATTTACATACCTCGGTGTCACGTTGTCTGCAAACGGTAAGTTTTATCAAGCCCAAAAAGCATTAACAGAACAGGCTACAAAGGCATTGGTTTCTTTGAATACTTTGTTTGAAAATGTCAGTCTACATGTAAGTGAAAAGGTAAAACTGTTTGATGCAATGGTTGTACCAATATTGAACTATGGGTCAGAAATCTGGGGATTTCATTCAGCACCAGACATTGAACTCGTACACACGAAATTTCTTAAACAAATATTATGTGTAAGACCACAAACTTGTAATGACGCTGTATATGGTGAACTCGGGCGAGTACCGATGAGTGTCATTCGTAAAGTACGCATAGTTAAATATTGGTTCAAGATTATGAAAAATCCAGGATCGTTGCTGCATAGAATCTTTCTTGACCAAAACATATCTAATATAGCTGACAGTTGGCCAAATAAGGTCAAAGATTTGTTATATAATCTAGGGTTTGCGTATCTATGGAATGATGAAAATGTTACAAAATTACAATTGAGAAGAATAGAAGAAAGAATCTATGACCAGTATTATCAATCCTGGTATGCTGCTCTAAATATTTCTAGAAAATTATGCACGTATAAAACCTTAAAGACACAGATTGGTGAAGAAAAATATTTAAGTTGTATTGCCTCAAACAAGTTTCGAGTAGCACTGACTAAATTACGCATATCTGCACACAGACTGGAAGTGGAAGAGGGCAGATATAGGAATATAGAGTTAAACCAAAGGCTGTGTAGATATTGTAACATGGGTTTCATAGAGAACGAGTACCATTTTATATTAATATGCCCGTTCTACTACTAGCTCAGAAATACTTGCTTGCCTAGGTACTATTGTACCTGGCCCAGTGAACGAAAATTTAAAGCGCTGATGTCCTCTCAACAAACGGGCATCGTAAATAGATTAGCAAAATTTGTTTATTTAGCTTCCCAAAAGAGGGAACACGCAGCATAATATTTCTAAATCTACAGTGTTTGTATTATTCTGACACAGCTTAGTATGCATTCATTTACAATGACCCGTTTGTCGTGCAGTGACAGAATATCATGCATATCATAATTCTGATAATAATCTAGTGACGGCTCGATGGTGCCACATGACGCAAGGTTGACGCAATGTGACACCGTCGCGGCGTGACAAATGAAGGCATGGAAAAGTAACGCCATGATGAAGCTAGTTTTGTTACCTATATATTGTAGTGCAACTGTTTAATATATCAATTATTAACGTTTTGTGATGGTAGGTACAGAGCATATGGCAAGCCTCCCTGAAAGTTCTCAAAGTACACAGCAATCTAACTATAATCGGTTATAAAATATGCTTACCCATATAATCGAACATTATATCCATTTATACTCAAATCCTACCAATATTCGGTCCCGAACATGGCCTCTAGTTTTTTGGCATGCTGCATACAATTTTGTGCTCTTCGAGCTTTAATTACCATATCCGTAAACAATGTTAAGGACCCCGATCGGACTGCTCCTTAGGGTAAGTCCGGTCGGGTTCCAAAACGTTTGCAATACAGGCTTCTCAGCGTTGGGTTACTACGCTTTAATAGCTTGCAAAAAGTATTGGCCCTAATCGGGCTGCTCCATAGAGCAGCCTGATCTGGGCCTGTATAGTTTGCAACACTGCCGATGCCCACAAGAATTCAATCCAATGTTATCCAAAATTACAATACTCTCTGATCCTGTCCATTCAAGCGGCTGATAAACATCACGTGCAACGCATGGCAGTTACGTATATTGTTTACATATACCTATTATTGGCTTATAAAGAAAATACCTGTCTGACATGATCAAAATAAGGAGACAAGAAAGTGCCCACCGTCAATTACCAGATTAGATGCGATATGCTCTGTATATATCACGCTCTTCATTGATTGATTTATTGACCCATTTCATTTTGTTCTATTTATATGTCTGTAATGACTTATACCAACCGCCTCTGATTATGGGCGAAAAACATGTTCTATGTTTAGACCTAATAAACTTGACTTGACTTGACTTGAAACCCATTTTTATCATTGCTGGCTGTCAGTAAAAACGCATGGCATCTTTTTTTGTAGTTGTTGTCAGTGTTTTAATTCCAATTTGCTGTCATATTGGCTTGGGTATTCCATATTTTTTGTAATTTCGAAAGTAGTTGTCACGTTATTAGGTGCAATTAATGATAAATGTGTGTGAACACCTGTCTGTGGTCAGAATGAGAACATAAACAATGACCAGGTAAATGTTGCAGCCTAAAGAGGTTTGGTACATTTGGTGTCGCACTTTTTTTAACCAATGACCCGTAAATTCTAATTTGCAATGTTGACTTGCTTATTGGTAGTTCTATTATATACGAAAATACTTTGTTTGGGTCTTAAATGTTATATAGTCAAACGAATTTTAATATCCTTCAATTGTTTTTCTGAGTATAGTACTCATATTATTGAATAAGGCATATTACAATAGCTGCTCTAATTTAATTTCAATGTAAGACATATTGTATTAAATGTGACGTTGACTTTTAGCTTCAATGTCATTACAAATCTACAAATCGTAGGCTATTGTTGTGTCAAAAATGAAGCCGTAGTATGTTTATTGACAGATTTTAAGTTTAAGTGACATTGACCTTGGACTCCAATGTCTTATTGGTGACCTGAATAGCCTATTGAAAAATTATACGCCCAATATGCCACCATTGTGTTAAATTTCTGTGACTTCAATGTCATACTGGTGATCTGAATGGCATATTGATATCTACACCCTTTGCCATGATAAAAAAAAGAGCTATGAGACAGATTTTATTATCTGCGTCCTTGACCTTTGATTCCAATGTCATTATCAGATATCTGAATAATCTATTGACATTTGCACCCAGTATGCAATCACTGTGCTCAATATAAACATCCTAGGTTGAAAATGAATGCGGAGTTCAGGTTACGAGCCGTATACAGTGTTGTTGTTTATTTTTTAGTTTATGTGACCTTGACCTTGGCTTTCAATGTCATACTGGTAATCTGAATAGCATATTGGTATCTACACCCCTTGTCACAATGAAGGAGGAGCTGGTGTTACGAGATGTAAGACAAATTTTGGTAGCAGTGACCGTGAACTTTGACAACAAAGTCATATACATGTCATCTACATCCTTAGTTAACAATGAATGAGGAATTCGCTTTACGAGCAGTAATATGTTTTTGACAGATTTTGAATTTATGTGACCTCAACCTTCGACTTCAAGACCATATTGGTAATCTGAATAGATTATTGTTATCTACACCCTTAGGCAATCATCGTGGCAAACATGAACATCTGATGAGGGAGAAATTGCCGTTATGGGCCTGATTTTATTATCTTGACATTTGACTCCAATGCCATTATCAGTTATCTGAAGAATCCATTGGCATCTGCACCCAATATGCAATCACTGTGTTTAATATAAACATCATTGGTTAAAAGTTGAATGCGGGGTTTACAGATGTTTAGTTTATGTGACGTTGACCTTTGACTCAAATTACTAAATAGCATATTGTTATCTACACCCATAGGCATTTTTATGCTTATCATTAATAGCACCCTCCACCCAACGATCATGGAAGAGTTGGTGTTAGGAACCATCAGCCTGAGAAATATTGTATTAGCCGCGACATAGACCTTTGACTTCAAGGTTATATCAGTGAATTGAAAAGCACATTGCCATTTATACCCTATAGACAGTTATTGTGCTAAATTTGAACAACATATGTCAAATAAAATGAATGAGGAATTCGGGCTACGAGCCGCAAGAAAGTTTAAACAGGTTTTCAGTTTATGTGATCTTGACTTTTGACTCTAAGGTCATATAAGTGGTCTGAAACCTAGCATTATCCACATCAGTAGGCAATCATTGTGCCAAATACAAACACCCTCCGTCTGATGATGAAGAAATTGTCGTTACGAGCTATAACTCTTCTGCAACAAGGCATATCAGAACCTTAATTTTATGTTGATTTAGTTTATAATTTTGAAAGAGTTAATGGAAAGCCTTTTTTTAGTAATCAATTTAAAAAGATAAGCGTTACAAAAGAATGGGATACAACATGGATATCATGCCTGGTTGTTAACCCAATCACGATTTATAGCTATGTTGTCTTTTTTAATTGCACGACGGTGGGTCAGGCCTTAGACTCAATGACGGCCCTGGCGTAAGCTTTAAGCCGCTGCATGGTTGGTGCCTGATGCTTGTCTTTGGCTTGGCCCAACTAGCTAAACATGACCTTTTATTCAGCTCTGACTATCTGTGAGCCATGAGCCCTTTTCTTTGCTTCATCATAGTGCGTTAATGTGATTAGATTGTTTCTCTGTTATGATGCATTGCATTAGTTAGGAAGCCTTCATGTGAGCTAAACAATATTGTGTTTTAACAATAACAGAATCCAGGGCGTAGATTTGGTGCCAGTAAAATGCATTTAAGCCGCCCCCGGTGGCTTAGGCTGCTATCCGTTCTAGGGCGGCGGTTCTATTGTTGTTGATTTATTGATTTATGTACTACCAATTATTTGTGGGGGTTCTGTGTTGGTCTTTGTTTTGGTATGCATTACTTTGTGTCCTTTCCAGTTTTGCAATCATCTTGACGAGAAAGAGAGAGCTGGTTGCTTTGCCTTTATTGTCTTTCTGATGTCTTGTTACTCTTAATGGTTCTGTGGCTCTTCATCTCGGTGCCGTGGGTCGGTCTGCATTATGTGGTTGTGGTATTTTCTGATCATACTCACTTCCTTTTTATTGGCAATCATCGTGGCTAATATGAATATCCTCGATATAATAATGAATGCGGGGTTCACGTTCCGAGCAGTGGCGACTGACAGACGCGTATGACAGAAGGGCATATGCGAATGTATTGGTCTGAAAGTTACTCGGCAAACGTAGATATCGTTAGGCGGTTGCATGACATTCTCCGCCTTTTCAATGACTGTCTCGAAAATCATTTTAATTTAAGTGCAAGTATAACGACTTTAATGTTTACTGTCATGAGTTGGCTCCCGGTACCGTTAGTTTAACATATGACAGGGCTCAGGGCGACGACAGTTTACAATGCGCTTACAGCAATTACAAAGTTTGTTTACCTTTTACGACTTCCGATGCCAAACCGGATGTTCATTATTGAACCGGTGGTTAGGAATTCGGTCGGTTGGTAGGCATGTTTGTGCATTATACAGTTTTAGATTTTTTTTAAAGATCTTTACGAACTATAAAATCACCGAAACTAAAGGCAGGGTATACATGTGAGGCGAGCATTTGTGTGATAGCTTAAACTTGTAATTATTTTGAGCTTAAATCGGACAAAGTCAACTTTTGGGGTGACTTGTTTTTTAAGCAAAACTAGCTAAATCTAGTCTAGACAGCAAACAACCTTTGCTCAAACAGCTTCTCATGGTGTGACTGTTTTCACATTAGATGTAATTCAATTTCTTTTGTGCCGTGATTAGTTTCATTACGCTAACAAAAAACTCTTAGCGTTTAGCATTTGCAGCTCTTGCACCGCTAGAGCCGACTTCTGCTATCTGCTCAAACATTTGCAAACCGTTTGGATCCAGACCAGGACCGACAGAATGTCGGACCTGATCTGGACCCAAACCGTTTGACAATCTGATAATGTTCCTGAGAAGTAATTTTAAGGTTAGCATGCGACAACAAAGGCACGCATGCGCAATGAAAAATTACCCAGCATGCAAAGAGTTAAGCTATTTAGCCAGCTCATGAGATATTGGTGTCTACCACATGGGCGGGCAGAAAAGGCAGGCGCACAGTCTCACCAGTTCCCTCTCTGCTCGCTTACAAAAACATGGAATATTAATGATAAATGTCAATACAAAAAACTATATTCCTTTCCCCACGCATTGTCTGAAAATGTATGACTTAATGCATACGCGATAAGCAGGTTTCTTAAATGCACCACTTTTGTACAGACCGACTCATTTATGCTATTTCCGGAAGACGTTCTTTGTGTAGGCAAATCAAAGATCCCAGGTGGTTCTAACAGTATCATTAAAGGGGCTAGAATAATCATGAATATCACACGTACATTTTGTATTGTCTAAAGAAAATGTCAAACCGCAATGGCAAACGCACTGGCTTTGTTTAGCTTCCGCATGCAAGACTAATGCCTCTTAAAGTCTCTGTTTAAATTTCTCGATTAACCCATTTAAGCCGAATGGGATTTCTCACTCATATTAATTGGACCAGTCTATTTTCGTTTTAAGGCTTATTAGGTGGTATTTTCAGTACGCTATGCGTATATACATGTATGGGCTAAACATCATGGTTCTGAATATATATGTAAAAGTGTTTCTTTCCCATGCTTCCGGAACATCAGAATCCATAGCACACAAATGCAAAATTGATATTGCGACAGTTTCTGAAATCGGCAGATCAGTATTTTTTAATCATTTCTCAAATTTGTTGATTAGAATGCAATGAAGCACATAGAAAACAATCAGCGGTTCTCTCTGACAGATTTTAAAATCGCTGGGGAAAACCTTGAATTTAATACAGATTAGCAGATCTTGTTTGTGTGTTAATTAAGGTATTTTACATGTATGCTCGATTATTTTGCTTTGATGAGTTTTTGTCCCAGTCAACAACTTTTCAGTCGTGTCAGAACGTATTCCTGTCTTTCTGCCAGTGGGTTGAACCAGTAATTAGGAGATAGGGTAAAGTCGGGTGAATTCGGACGGTCGGCTAAATTCGAACAGTGACCTTGTTCGTTTCATATTTTGATTATTGGACTAAAAATAAATTAACTAAGCAAACAGTGAAAATCCTCATCTGGATTTCCACTGTTTGCAAATGTATGTCCGAATTTACCTGATGTCCGAAGTTACCCGACTTTACCCTTATAAAGTGGCTTGCTGAAGGACACAAAACAGGGCCCCCGGTGAGTCTGGAACTATAGGGACTCTTCTACCACAAGTCTAGCACTCTACCACTGGATCCTCGTTTTACAGAAAAACAATTCAGAAAATACTTCACCGCTTTAAATGTTACAAAATGTGACTTTAATCGTAAAAAAATACTCATTTCTTCGCAATTCAAGTAATGTAAGCAGCATATTGGATACAGGTACTATGGGGGTGATTTTAAGTTAAAAGTCCATTCGTATAAATTATTCATTCTTGCATGAAAATTACATTGGCTCTATGGTTAATTGATATTCTTTAATTGTTGTTTACATGTGAATTCATACTTTTGTTACGTGTACATTTGGATTTGACAAGTGGTAATTAGATATCATTGCTACTCTGCAAACTTTTGTTAGGTGCATTTAGGGATTGTATAACTTATTTGTCCCAATTTTTGCAATATGGGATAAATTTGAGTTTTCTTTTTTACATTCATAATTAAATTAATTCATTTATGCTTCGTGTTAAGTTTAGATTTTATTCAAATATGTGACATATGTTGTCTGGAGTAGGTACATCAACATGCAATTCATGTTTCTCATCCACCCTCAAATAAACTGCTTCTTTCTTGATCTGATAACGGGTATAGTGCTGCCAAGATCTAATGACCATGTTTACATTTTTGTGTGTAAACATTGAAATCAAAACATTAGGCTGGCAAATTTGACAGACATGTGTAGTTTTGAAAACTATTTGATATCAGCTTTTATCATATGACGTCGCGTCTGGGAGTGAAATAACGCCATGCAATAAAATCTGTAAACCACTAGTGGTTTATCGATTTTCGGGAAACGTTATGACGTCCATAACAACGTTGGACATATGACGTCCATAACAACGCTGCGTACATAATGACAAAATTATAACGTTTTTACGCCAGAAATGAGATTTCGAAGTAATCTTAATGTCATATGATAAATAGAATCTAACATTCGTGCTCTTGTATTATTGAATTTATTAAACTCGTTGCGAAAAAGAGATAAAATGCTCGGCAAGCCTCGCATTTTATCTCTTTTCCCCAACTCTTTAATAAATTCAATAAAACATGAGCACTCATGTAAGATCCTCTATGTATATCGCAGCAGAAAATACATTTATTTTTCCATTATACACAGACTTGAATCACATCAATGCTTTTTCTTCATTTGTATTGTATCATATTTTCACATGTATCCTTTAAGCATTATTTTGGAAAACAATTTTAACATTTATACAAAGCCATCAAAACACGAAAACGCATATCCGAGATGCCACTGAATGCATCAACTCAATAGGGTATGCATTGTTTGCTGTCATTAAAGCAAAATTCAGCAACCCAAACGCTTTGGAAATTACTCATTATTACATCTATAAATAAATAAATTGATAAAAATATAAATAAAATACAAACAAAAAAAACAAACAAGGTAGGGTGATGGGGTTCGAACTCGTAATCTCTTTGACAGTGGTCAAGCGATTCGTCCACTATTCTACGAATTCTCCTTGTGATTGGTATGTGCATATTACATTTTAGATATAATAAAATGCATGTATTATTCTAAAAATAGTGAGTTAAAATAACTTTGTTATTGGAAAATATTATTGTAAATACAGAATGTCAACATATTGTTTGTCAAAATTGACCTGAGACATATGAATATTCAATGACCTTTTACTCAGTCTTCGTGAATCTTCGTAAAAAGTGCACTTTAGATTGTCGTACAATTACTAATCTGAACAAAATTAATCAAAATTCCCTGATAGCCTAGTGGATAGTCGAGTGTTTTAGAACTCAAAAGATGTGAGTTTGAGTCCAGTAGCATTTAAGTTTTTTTGTTCTTTTTTTTCGATTTGCTAGTTTCTTTGTCTTTATTCTTGATTTTGTGCACAACTGGATACATTTATTTGAATTTGGCATTCGTTTATGTAACAAATAAAGCACCGTGAATAATTTCAATAAGCCTACATGCACGCTGAATATTTTTGACACTGTTGTTATCATCTGCTGACTTAATTAAAATTAACTTTTCAAAAATTCTTACAAGAACACTATCAGAGTGTCAAATGGTCTGTATACGTTCTGTTGGTACTGAACTGGGTCAAAACTATTTGCAAACGTTATCAGTTGACAAGGAAAGAGTGGGGAACTTAGGGAATGATGAGTAACAAAACGGCTAAACACAAATGAGAGATGTAAAGCTTATCACAAGATGACGTAAAATATACGAACAATATTAACTTAAAAAAGAAAGTAATTTGAAAATTATATAAAAAAGGTTCCTTCCAAGTTTCGACCCAGGTATGCTTGATTTGTAAGTTGTCAACGAATCACTAGGCTATCAGACCATTTGCATTAACGAATTGACATTATCTTTATATTCTCTGTAAAAGCGTGACCAAGGTCGGAGTACTCCACGAAAACGCACGAATATCACGAAGATTTTGGCGAAAATTAATCAGTCTAAGGTCAATTTTGGCAGACTATACATGTAGTCAAAATAACGCTGCAGGACTCTACTGTAAGCACATTGTTTACTGTCGTCGCCCTGGGCCCTGTCACTTGTTAAACTCACGGTACATGTACCAGGAGCCAACTCACGACATTAAACATTAAAGTCATTAAAAAACTATGCACAATAAGTTTAGCAATTGTTTTGTATGTGTGAGCCCATCCACATCATATCTCAAGTTTCATTTGCTGTCATGAAGATACAAGCGCCGATCATCTGACAAGAATTTCCATTAAAAAATACAGAATTACCAAACGCAGCGGCCGTGCTAAAGTGACGTTACAATTTAAGACTAGCGGGTAACGTGTGTATTTCTGATCATTGAGGGAAGCCAAAACATTTTTCTTGCAATTGTTTGGTCACTGAAAAAAAAAAAAAAAAAAAAAAACATAGCAAAAGCCTCAATTTTCTGAACTTTCTAAGAGAAATAAAGAACCAAGTTTTCACAATTTGTCGTTTTTATTAATGCATTTACGTTATCGCCTTTCAACGGTGTTTCTAGTCGGGTTGTCTTGATCCACATTGACAAGTAAAACTGGTTGATACCTTTCAATACATTTAGACAAATAATGTTTAATGAAACATCTTCACAGCTACAGAGCACGAGCTGAAAGATACGATCTTACGTCACCGTTATCTCGCAAATGCGTCGCACCGTTTTCCGCTGACTTAAGGTTTTAAATCAACCATAAGATGAGTTACATTGTAAGCCTAAGCCATCTTTGTAAACTGAGTTTCTGTTGAATTGAAACCAATTAACAGTAGGTTTAATCAGATGATGAGTACGTTTTGACGTCAATGATGGCAGCTGATTTCTTTCAGCATAAAATCTCTATCACATCTGTCAAATAACCAATAGTTTTTATTGGTATATGATGCATGAGGAAGATGTAAGACCACCAAACGAAAAATCACAAGCTTATCATTTTAGTATTACCTTTAACGAATGTGAATTTTGCTTTCTGACCCCTCCTGCACTTCTTGCTCTCCCCAAATGCCTATTTAAAGGATGGCGTCTGTAAATTCGTGGTTTCTTTTGCCTAAGATCCTGTTCTCGTCATCGCAATTGAAATTGTTCGATATTGCACAAGATGAGCACAAAAAGATGCAAAACATAAGAAATTGCTTAAGTTATTGTGCATAGTATAGTCAATGTCATTGTGTGGTTAGATACAGGACTGAAGGATCTATCGTGAATGTGAGGGTAGGATAGAAAAAATCCGTCCCGAGGATCAAAGATTGGCATCCTGAGAAATTTTCTATCTCATCCTCACATATTTTATAGATTTTCTTCTCACTCACCATTTTATACTACATTTTCATATTTAAAAAAAGGTTTCCAGAAGTACCGTCTGAGACGTAACATAACAAGATTTCGTCACTTCAACATAACAATGCCGCAATTTGTCTTCCAACGTCCAACGATTTTTATCTTTAAATTTCCCACAGAAGGGTACAGGGTATGTGAGGTTCTTCTCACATGGGTAGATACATCGAAACCCCGTCCTGGTGTGCAACAAAACATCCGTCCCAAGGTCACCGTTTGCCATCACAAGGCTATCCATCTATCCACAGTTTTTCCCGTTTGACATCACAATGCTTTCACTCTAAGTTTATGGCACCACGACCATTCCAAGTACACAGGGTTTAAACAATCAAACGCCTTAGTCAAATATCATATTAATAATATTAAAGGAACATGATATATTAATGCCTCCAAAAGGTTGCAAAACAACTAATTAAATCCATGTAATATATGATGACTTACCACGCTCATTTTGATTGTTATATCCTGACAATATTGACCAGAGACTGATTAATTTTCGCTGGAATTTTCATGCGTTTTTCTTAAAGTCATGTATACCCAGGAAAACAATTAAAGGATATTTACATTCAATCTTATTTCTAACATTCAGTACAATAGAAAGTAAACTCAATATACATGCGGTTAATAGTTCCAGATATCTGCAATCAAAATTGACGTTTAGATTAAGCCACGCTTCAATGGATAAAATACAGTACAGTTCAAAATGGTTTAACCCTCTGTACCGAAAAGTCACACACATTAAAGCTGCATACTCTGTAACTTTGTACATTTTTCGAAAAAAATTCTTTTCTTTTTAAATCATTTGTAAAAATAAAATTAAGTTATGTTTTCACAATAAATATGTTCAGTACAGCTAAAAACTGCATGGAAAAGTGAATTATCTTATAAAAACAGGTGTTTTTTCTCTTGTAAGTAATTATTTGCGTCCCTCCAATAATTCTAGACAGTTGATTTTTAACATAAATGCTCTTGTTTTGATCGTGATAATTTGTTAAGATTTACGAAAATGGTAAAATCATTACGTGAATTTGAGTATTTTTACTGTATTCTTGAAAAATAGAAATTTTCCTTCAAAAATTAAAAGATCAAAAGTTACAGACTATGCAGCTTTAAAAAATGATTAAATCACATTGTTATCGTTTGTATTCCATAGTCATTGGTCCCCCCAAATCATTGCTGACCCTCAGTCAAATGTATGACACCTTATTTTACAGTCTTTGTCAATGTTTTACTGCCAGTCTGTTGTGATATTGGATCGGGTGTGCCATATCTGCTCATTTTTGGCGACGAAATTGTTGCGTTATCAGTTGCAATAACTGATGGGTGATAACATTTTCTGTGGTCTGAATTAGAAAACAAGCAATGTTCAGGCCAGGTTTGCACCCAAAAATACCAACGCGAATTTTATTGTTTGTGAACTTTTGGTAAAGAGGGTTGATTCATTTGGCATGGTACTGTATAACCAATGACCCGTAAATTTTACTTGCATCTTGCTAAATTGCAGATTGGTAATTCTATCTAATACAAAAAATCTCTGCTTGGAAATAATTTTCTTAAATGTAATATAGTGAAAATAATTTTAAAATCTTTCAATTGTTTTTCTGAGTATAGTTTAAATGACTATTTGGAGGCTTGTTTCTCTCAAATTTGACTTGAAGGTACAGTGTCTGTCCTCCTAAGAGATGGATTGATTGATGGACGAGTAGGCTTTGGGGCGAGTGCGCGTACGGATGGACAGACGAACAATTAGATATATATATTTATCTAATTTCACTTGTATCCTTGTATCCATCAGGCTCTCACTTGCGAACGAAATAGATGCCATGCATTGAAAAGGAACCAATATACGTCATGTACTGCATTGGTCGTCGTCAATATCAGCGCTACTTGTACATCTTTGTTGGGCTGTCTCAGTGGCGCAGTCGGTAGCATCGATGTCTTGTGTTGTGCTAGGCGGTGTTGTCGGGGTCGTGGGTTCGAATTTCACTAGAGGCAAAATATTTACAACATCTATCGGCTCAGTTGATTCACTATATCCCTCCTCAAAAGAATTGAAGGACCAAGATTTTCAAACGCGAGTGTAATTAGCTTAAACATTTAAATTCTGTAAAACTTGGAATAATCTTTCTACTCTTCATGCCCATAAGTCAAGAATCATTGTTACTGATTTCCATACCTAACTCTGCCATAACTGTGTCTCAAATGCACATACCCCCAAAGCACACTTTCAAAAGGCAGTGGGTGGGGAACATAAATTCTTCTGCGGTCCTTCGAGAAGAATGAAAGTGACATCAAATTAAACTTTGTTTTAAGCAATCAGCTTACATGCAAAATATTTCTTCATACAGTTTCATTATACAGGGAAGCAAACATTTTCGTCTCTGACAATAGAGTTTTGACATTTTTTTGTTTTGTGAAAACAATGTGTATATTTGGCCATCAAGAATCTGATTTTCAATCGTCATTCTATGCCTTTAAGTGTTAGGAAGATGTCCCTGACGAATTGTACAAAGATTGTCACAGACAAACGTCAAAACCAGTTGTCTGAACGCATTACGCAACAACAAAAAGGGAGAATTTTCTCTCACAGGAAGATGTGGGTGGTATTGGTCGGATTAAAACACCATTAAATCATGCGAAAACAGAGATTTCAGCATCTAAATGCAATATTAACTAATTTAATGCAGTTCTGTGTGCCATGGATCACACACAAAAATGACATTCCAATACATTTAGGTCAAGTTTTAAAATGACGCAAAATTCATGTTAGTAACATTTTTACCATTTTCTTTTTGCAGTTTCACTTTGCAATAGGGCGTCGAAGATGTCCAGATTTTAGACTAGATCGTAAAATTGGTTTTCAAAATACGTTCAACACAAAATGCATCAATGTTGAAATTGATAGTATTGGTCCTTCAATTATTTTGTGGAGTATAGATAGATAGATAGATAGATAGATAGATAGATAGATAGATAGATAGATAGATAGATAGATAGATAGATAGGTAGGTAGGTAGGTAGGTAGGTAGGTAGATAGATAGATAGATAGATAGATAGATAGATAGATAGATAGATAGATAGATAGATAGATAGATAGATAGATAGATAGATAGATAGATAGATAGATAGATAGATAGATAGATAGCATTCCAGTCTACATCTTCGCAAGCCAAGGGTACTAACTCCACTTCGTTCCTTATGCGTAAGGAACGAAGTGGAGTTAGTACCCTTGGCTTGCGAAGATGTCCAGTCTATTATTTATAACGAAAGATTTTTTTTCTATTTTCCTAATACATGTAATATCAATGAGAATTCATTGTGATAAACAACTATGCTAACTGGCCTGAGAAATATTGCCTATCACTATCGATATGTACAGATGATACCTAATTAAAACGATCCTTTTGCTAATCGCTTTACATTTGGCAGATGTTTATACGTTTCAATGGCGTAGCACATCAAAGGGAGACTACCGGATTATGCATCGATTCTCTTCAATTACACCCCTTTTTAGAATAGGAACTTCTCTCAAAGGAAAGAATTTGCTCCCAGAGTATCGAAAAAACACTTTAACCACATTAGGTGATCTCCCTTGAATGTTACTATTTGTATTACGCTCGTGCGTAATCTGCGTCTGCGCAATGGGAGCTACGCCAATGCCTTTGTAGCAGTGGAAAACTATTCAGCTAACGTGAACACGGGCATCCAAAGAGGCAACCGTATTAATTGATTTGCATGTGCGGACCAGTTTGGGCTCGACATCAATCACAGCTTCATTATATATTAACTTCTTACAAATGAATTCGCAGTTGGATGCTAATTGCTGTTGCAATCATACTTCTGTATTTCATGAGGGATTGGGCTGTTGCAAAAAATTAAAGATACATTAAACGCCTGCTTTCAAAATACAGATACATGTCTTCGCTACTGAACCTAATTAACCCATAAAATTACATTAAAAATATTTTACGTATGTTGATAGCAGTTTTCTATTCAAAAAGTGAGCCATGTCGTGTGAAACACTGATTTTAACTTTTTGCAAGCCCCCCCCTCTCTCTCTCTCACACGTGGTCTTTCCCACGATTGCATACTTGAGAAGAAAGAGCGCGTGCGTGCATGTGTGTGTGTGTGTTGACTGGCTGACTGGTTGTGTTGTGATCTTATCTCGTCGCTCAAACAGGTTTCCTCATAACGAGACACATATATCAAGCATGTAAGTAATGAAACCTACACAAGAGTCGTACCATAGAATCACACCAGAGACATTTATCTGCGAATAAAGATTGAAACGTATTTAGTGATTTACGTTTTCCTTCAGATAATACTTCCTGTACGGTGACAAAGTACTTGAATGGAGCTCAAAGCCCAGTTCTAGCGGGTCCTAAACCCGCTAGAACTGGACTAGCACTACAGTTATGCCATTACATTGAGGAGCTAAATGTTTTCATGCAGATCCAACTGACAATATTGTGATCATATGTGACCTAACAGACCCAAGTCACTGGTAAATTCCATTTCATTGCCATGAAACAGGGTACTGTTGGTCTTATACAATGTGTACAGACGTAAAACTCAGTTTCTTGACAAAGTGTACAGACTAATAATTAATTATTACAATACTGACCCCTCTGCTTGTTTGTGTAATTATATCGGCTTTTTTGACCACATGGCCAATAAGTTCTAAAGAGACCATAAAACGTAACACATCAGCTAATAGTTCCAATTAGAGAAACAACTACTACGGGCATAAGTTATTGTGTGTTAAAAGGAAATATAGACAATCCAATGGCTGATATCGAAGGTAATTGAGAGAGCATTTCTCAGAAGAAAAAAAGAAAAAAAAGTTGCTCAAATGAAGGCATGGCTGAAAATATTCATGACATTTATTGAAAATCAATGGACCAGTGTTTGAAAGCTTGTTTTCTTTGTGTTGAAACCATTATTTATGTTTTTAAAAGAGAAAAATAAACCGCGTCCGAACTCACTTGGCATGTTTACAAATCTCTTTCCAATGTACAGCTCTTTACTGTCCTGCCAACCAAGAGTCACAGTGACGTCATGTTTTGTTCACAAAGTTAGGGACTTAGAATCATTAGATCACTTGTTTATTAATCATATCCGCAGGATATGATTAATACATAAGAGATCTCTAGATTCGCGTTATAATGCCTTCAATGTTTACTGTTGTGAGTTAGCTCCCGGTACCGTTAGTTTAACAGGTTACAGGGCCCAGGGCGACGACAGTAAACATTGCGGTTACTGTGGCTCAAGTGTTGCGTTCAATTAACAATTGCAGACAAAATATTTTGTCACTGTCACTTTTGGTTGGCACGACAGTACAAACGTTTTTCCCCATGTGTACGTTAGGAAACACTGTGGCTGTTCTTAATGATTGTCCCTAAATTATCCTGCATTTTCCAGACGAATAAATCTTGCACAAAAGGTTTTTGGTTTCCAACTTTGATAGATCATGCACTCTGTACAAATCGTATTAGAGAGAATTAAAGGATATGGTTTCTTCGCCGTAAATAACCGATGCATCAAGGCACGCATCTATCATGCAGATGCACTTTAAAGTTACTGTCCTGCCAGCCAAGAGTGACAGTGACGTCATTTTTTGTTTACAAAGTTATCAGGGACTAAGAATCGATAGATCACTTGTGTATTTATCCTATCCACAGGATAGGATTAATACACAAGTGATCTACGATAGAGTAGTGTACAAGTTAATATTTTGCTTAACAATTGTAAACAAAATATTACGTTACTGTCACTCTTGGTTGACACGACAGTAAACACCATGAATATATCGCTTAAAAATAGAAAAGAAGTTTGCTCATAAGAAGGGTGAAAAAATTCGAGAGTGTGTGCCAATACGGAAATCTGTCCTCGGTTTCAAAGGTGAAATAAAAAAAAAATGTTAAAAGCAGCCTGATTGTTGGTACCCGTTTTATGAAAATATTTGTCACTCAGTACGATTGTTTTCGATGAAACGCCAAGGTGACACGGTCATTAGTGGTCTTAACCTGTATAAGCCTTACGACCTTGGCGCGGCGTCTGATCAGGATCTCCATGGTTTGCTTAAAGAATGGTTTCAATAAAATCTGAATAAAAATGAAAAAAAGTATTGTTCAAGTATTGTCAGGTTTTTCACTGCAATATTGTATAAAAGAAATACCAACGGTTCATTAAAGGGGAGACAGCGACTCCGAATACATAATGCAAACTTCTTATCTGCCTGATTACCAGACTATAAGATTTTCTCAAGAGAGTTGAAATCGAAATTCCATTTAAATTAAACTATCAGGATATATAGATATTGATAGTAGTTTTGATCGGAACGGCAATTGGAAATTTACAAATTCCACAGGTCAAAAAATTGGTGTAAAATTTTGAATATTTTTTTCAGTTTCTACATTTATTTTGGTGCTCAGAAGAACTGTCTCTTGAGATTTTTTTTTTTTTGATAGACTAGTTCCAGTCCTTAAAACATTTTTTCATCAATGTGTCATATAATATACTTGAAGCCAGTCTAACTCTGATGGCTCTAATACCATCAGAGTGAGACTGTCTTCAAGTATATCACTAGAGTCATCAGAGTGAGACTGGCTTCAAGTAAATTATATAACACATTGATGAAAAATTGTTTTAAGGACTGGAGCCAGTCTAGTTTTTTGAGTCCTCATGCTATAGGTTTCGGCTGAGGACAAAAATTAGTTTTTAGTGGCGCATTTTGATCAAGAGGCCTGATTATAAACAACTGTTTTGAATACCGGCCTTTTCAATGAGAGGGGAACCATCCATATACGCCTAGCGTCCTTTTTGTGGGACATAGGCAACAATGCAGATCAAGATCACACCCACATGATGCGGTTTCTAATCAGAATCTTCAATGTTTGCTAATAGATTGGCATATCAAAATTCGAAAAAAAAATAAAGAAAATACCACCCAAAGCCCCTAATATTAGAAATAGACTGATCCAATTGATAAAAGTGGAAAATTCCATATGGCTAAAATCGGTTAAAATGAGGGATAGGAAAATAATTGCAATGCTGAATATTATCATTATTATCATTATCGTTATTATTATTATTATTATTATTATTATTATTATTATTATTATTATTATTATTATTATTATTATTATTATTATTATTTGCTAAACTGGACATATGTTGGATGATGTGGATAGTTGTCCTATTCAGAACAATATAAAGTTGCAAACGGCTGGCTGGGTTGATCACCTTTGTTTTATTTGATATAAGACACAATGTTCAAATTGTCAAATGCTGGTATCCAGTTTATAGGTAGATTTGCCATTCCATGTATTTTTGCAGTGGAACTCCAGATGTACTTTAACGATACTTTTAAGAATGAGCAAACACCATATCTAAAAAGATGTGGCTGTGGCACTAAGCTGTTATAATCGCTGAAAAAACGAAACCTTTACAGTTTCTGTGCAAAATTGCACAGTTGTCACAATACGGTAATTCCCAGCATTTGTATATCTTTTAAAAGTATTTATATAAATGTATTTTCGCCTAAATCACGAAACCATTCGGATTTAGGGCGGATTTAAAGACAACTTAAAGATTTGCAAACTGAAAATGTGATTAATGAGGTTAAGGTCACAAGGGTACAATAAACACATTTAATTTCAAGAAAGATTGTTAAAAATCAGATTTGTATTCGCTCCGAAGCATCGCAATTCGTCTTTTTTCTGTCATTTATGTTAAACTACAAACAATCAAGAAAAAACAGTCAATTGCCTTCAAGACAATACTAAAACGTTCTAACCCATTTTATGCTGAATATTTGAGCCGCGACATGAGATTTTCAACAATGTGGTATTATATGTGCAACCAGCAAAGGCTTAGACCAGCCTGCGCGTTTGACCAGAGCCGTTGCTAGTCGCTTGAATATTCTTTGACCGTTAAACTTCGTTCTTAACCCATTTTATGCTGAATAATTGAGCCGCGACATGGGATTTCTTACTGTAGTGTGGTATTATATGTGTAACCAGCAAAGGCTCAGATCAGCCTGCGCATACGCGCAGTCTGATCAGAGCATTTGCTAGTCGCTTGAATATTCTATGACCGTTAAGCTATTGATCAAGCATCATTTGGAGTTTCTAAGCTGTAAAAGAGGCTGCACAGGCTCGTCTGAGTCTATTCATGTCAAAATGCCACATTGTTGGAAATCAAATGTCAGGGCTCTTATCATGAACTACACGCCTAATTTTTTTTCCTGTTCACTGGCAGAATTCAATCAGAGTGGGAAACAGTGTGGATCCTCTGGGCAGTGTCTCTTCTTTATTCTAATTTTCTTCTACTTCTAAGCACAAATCTTTTGGGTAGAAACGGCTTTTTCAAAGTTGAAAATTGTACGCTTTACCTTTCGCGCTCGTGAAGCTTATAAATGCTGGCAAGCTCATATTCTCAGTATGTTCAGTCTTCGGAGACGTAGCTACCTATACGCAAAACGCATGTGCGTACATTTCTAACCAAAATAATGGAGTAATTACATCTAATCTTTGATGATTTGTAGATCATACGTGTTCTGCGGTAGAGAAATGGTAATCTCTCTAAGTGTTCACCGCCTCCTAGACCCCATTTGAGGTTTAAACCCCAGGTTCTGAACCATACACTTTTTATTTATCCTGTCCATTTACCTTCATCCACCGTTACCAAGATTATGTGTTATCGTGGCAAACAGTGCAGACCCGGATGAGACGCCGCGTCTTGTAGCGTCTCATCAGGGCCTACGCTGTTTGTTTATGTTCCTTTTTGGGACCATTTGCTAAAATGCACCATCCCTGTTTCTACATGTGCGTATAATAAATTTTTGCCCCCCCCCCCCCCCCCCCCCCACAGTAAGTCAACATGATAATTATGGCCCTACTGTGTTTTGTCGCAGTGAGGGTTGTTCAAAAAGTGCTAGTCTTCAATTACGCATGGCAGTGAAAAGTATATGCCGAAGCACGGTCAGATCTAGACTTATGTTATCCCCATTATGTCTGAATGGTATTTATCGTATTACAGCTCAATTATATTATGACGTTGGGAGCTGTCTGCTTTAAAAATATATACAAACATGGATGTCAGATTTTCATCAATAAACATAACATTGTCAGACATCGAACAAATATGAAGTTGCAAACTGCAAACAAACCACAATTTATTGCCAATAAATAGAGTCAACCTCCTTCCAAGATCGGTGTGAAGTTCTGCTTATTTTGTTTTACAGTGCATCAGTGAACAAATATGACCACTTTTTTCTTGATAGTGAAGCCCAACTCGAGGCTCAAACATCTTCACTCGGCTTCCAGACATCGACAGCAAGCAAATATATCAGAGGCTCAGAGAACACGTGCTGGCACCAAAAAAGCGTGCCAATATCGAGTGAATATCACACACAATCTCTCCTCGGATTTTATCGCAGTATTTTGATTAAATATTCATAGCTACATATCCGTATATGCAGCATAAATTATTTTCGAGTTATTCCTATTTGTATCCTTGTCAGTTACTTCGAATAAGCCATTGTCTTTACAGTAACACTTTCGGAAAAAACGTCAGATTCAGAAAACAAAAAAGACACGTTGGCGATCTATAGCCAAGAAATAGCGACTATAGAAGTCAATGTTGGTGTCGGAATTATCAGTTCTTTATTTGTCCGCATTTTTCTAGTTGGTCCTTCATCAGTGACAAGATCCTTTATACAGCCTCTCTCGAAGTAGATGCAAATAACCTGCGTCATTTCACACATGCACAGACTGGTTCGATTAGAATTGTCCTTTTGTTAATAAAAAGTGCAGGCCAAATACAATTCGCAGAAAGCATTCACACCACTCTCAGACAGAGACAGTTGACCAGTCATTGTTGTTCACACTCCCGAAATAACTGGATTACAATCGAGAAGTCGGTCTGTGTGTGATGTTATATTATGCAAAACCAAAACCGGAGAAACGCCTGTGTCCATCCAAGCAAACAGATCCGCACATTTTTGTATGAAAATTACTGATATTGTTACCTCAAAAAGTTCAAGTATCTGGCTAGTATTCGTTTCAGAGCAGACTGGTTACGGTGTTACATGTACGCCTTCACAAATCTTGACAACAGATTTACATGGCAGAATCTTTGTCATGCTGAGCCCGGATTGCTCCTTTTGTGAAACCACTGTTGACCCAGATCAGCTGGCTTCTAAGGAAGCCATCCAATCAGGATCCACATTGTTTTCAACACTGCGTTACATTGTAATTAATGAAATGACGTAGCTCAATCGGGTGCAAATCGTGGTTAAATACAGTGTCATAATTCGTTTAGCAGAGCAATGGTTAATTATATACATATGCAAGACCGTCTGGAAAGCTTCGGCGTCATTTCCGGTGCGAACCTAAGATTATTGAGAATAACCTAGGCATTAATGTCAACACGTATTTGACAGGAATAAGCCCAATATACTTTTAAGAACCATTTCTGGAAATGACCTACATTGTAATTAGCATCTTAATTGGCACGTGGCAATATTGGCCGCATTCTTATGGTAATTAATACTACTTATCGCATTTGCGAGAAGCAAAGGTTCAGGCGCGCCTGTACAGTCGTGTAGCCTCATCAGAAGATATTCTGCTCTAATGGATATGTCCGTTGTAAACCTAAGATTATTGAGAGAAAAATAACTAGTTATTTATGATAGGAAGAAGTAAGAAATTATGTTGTAGTCACCGTTTTTAGATCCTAGATCCTAGACCTAAGATTAGGCCTAAGATTGTTTTTTTTCTGTTTTGTCCAATTCTTAGGCCTAATATTTTAGGTCTAATTTTGTTCAAATAGGAACACACTAACATTGCACTCAAAAGTTTATTTATGGAACAATTTATCTGGTGTGAAACCTATTGTAATCGTAAGTCCCTCTCCTCTAGTTAATGCCCACACAAAAATAAATCCAAACTATTGAACTTCCACTTTTGAAGCAGCAAAACGATTTGTTTACAAAATCATGCTGTTGAAGCACATATGTTAAGACAGTGTCATCACAGTTTTATGAATGACTAAGGAGTATGGGTAAAAGCATGCAGACCAATCTGTAAGACCATTGGCTGGTGATCACATGATATATCTGCTGATGTGGCTCACTGATTCCTGTTTTCAAATTTAAAGAACTAAGAGGCAGGGAACCAGTGGCAATAAACTTTGAACCAAAATGAAAAGAGGTGCATATTTTCTTATACTTTGTTGGCATTTCTGGTTTGTACATTTTTATGTTTCATTTTTCACATGCATTTTATTTTATTTGTATGTGCAGTATTTGCCCTTAGCTTACAGAATATGTAGGATTGAAGAAATAAATGCTTACAACTTACATTTGAAAACAAACTGTAGTGTAAACAATACTAATTTTGCTTCTATTGTACACAAAAACCATAACCTAGTTTGACCATGATTAAACTTACAAACTAGGTAATGGTCCCAGAACTATCTAGCTCCATGGCATCACCGATGTAAGACTCGAATGATGTACACAAAGCTCCGCAATACAAATTATAGTCAATCTCGTAAATTTGAAGTCTTCAGGACAATAGGGTTTAATCCGAATTAGCAGTGCTTCGAATTATTGGGAGGTAGACATAAAATATATAACCCAAAATATGATAATGATTAGTTTTTCCTATCATATACATGTATATGTTTTGGGTGCGTAAGGGAAACGTGTCATTTACGCACCCAAAACATATGTTTTTTTTTTATAAATGGAAGGTATTAAAATAGTTCATAAATAGGCCCTATTCTCTGAATCCAGCGTGTATCAAATTTAATTTTAATAGACGAGTATTCGAACAGTCGGAGTTCGACCCTTTGAGTTTTTACTGTATATGGATAAATATGGCAGCGTCCATGACATAAAATAATTATATCAGATATAACCTTGATAGAAAATATAAGCCTTATCTGATCTAGTCTTACAACCATGCAAGTAGTAAATTAATGAAATCAAATTTGGTGACGTAGCTGTCATACAGCCAAACGAGCGATATTCATTTAAGAATGATTCTTTTTCTATAGCGCTGTGAATTTTCTTGCTAGACTTATGAAGTCTCGTTCAAGGCTAGCATGTCTTTTTGGCTGTTCACGTTTACCATATTCGACGTGATACTTAGTTCCAACCTTTGTTGCTAGGCAACATTAGAAGACTAAGCAAATATGCGTGGATGGCTCAGTATAGTTAGTCACTCTGGCAACATATGAAGATGTATAAATAATTTTTCTACAACTACTAAAATATGTTCTTATAATAAGTCCATAGTCAATAGAGGATAGCTATGTTCCATGGTCTTGAGCAGTTACCATGGAGACAAAAATTTAAACAATCAAATTTTCAAGAAATATCTGGTATTTTCGCTGACTTCTTGACTTTAAAAAGTCAATATCATTATAGTCGAAGGTAATTAAAGTGAACAAGATTCTGTTCTATTATATTGAACTACAATCAGCTGCACATAATCATACATTTTGTAGGATATCCTTTACTAACATAGATGCCATAACAACGCAAAGTAGTGTGGTTATAAGCACACGACTAAATCGAATGCTAGGCAACCAGAATAAAACACAAAGACACATTATTTGGGTTCCTTTTTACTGCATTTTATGTAATACTAAGCCCGTTCGGTAGAAAAAAAATGATATCAAGAGATTAGATTCTATGATCGAAATTAAAATGACTTGAATGACTAAGGGTGTGCAAAAATATTGATCACGTGGCCATGCGTGTTCAAAAACTCCCACAAAACGTCCCGTTACTACGGCAAATGATCGATCACATATTGTTTCTGTTCCTGAATTGCTAAGATGTCATACTATAAAGATGGTGAATTTTAACTGAATGCACACATATATTTTCCAGAATATGCTGGAAGTATCATTCTTTAATCTATGACCCTCGTATACATGTAGAGGTGGTATTTTAATAATGATTAGCAACTTGACATGTTGCACATCCAGGCAGCTACCAATATAGCAATATACTCCAATAAATCATCTGAAGTTAAGCTGTCAAAAGCATAAAATACAGTCTATTATTGTCATCAAGGTGCATGCCAAACTACATGAAACCTTGTTCTTTTCTATTAGCTCATTTCACTGAAACAATAAAAGTAGTTCAGAATCTGCTTTTTAAAAGCTTATGGTGAACATCTCATTTATTGAAAAGACATATGTTATACGAACACATTAGAATTGCCTCTATGAGTCAGTTCCATTGTGAACCTACAACATATGTTACTGAAAATAAGAAAAACTATTTTGAAATTTACATTTATACCAAGTACCATGTCCATTGTCTTTGGGTCTTTTTAACACCATGAACTGCCAGTCAGTATTAAACTAACTGTCACTATAATACTGCTAATAGTTTATATTTGCATGTCAGCTTCATTTGTCAACTTCTTTTTTTAAAAACCTGGTAGCTGCGTAATAGGCAACGACAATGAAGATGATCCTTGATAAGTGTAGATTTCAAAACCAAAATCCTTACTTTTTAAGTAATACCATAACAGAAAATAGATTGTGCATTCACATCAGAATCGTCTCATAGAGATGTATCCAAAGAGTGCACACATTCCGGACTCAATATGGAGGAACGGGTAGCTCATAATGTACAATACATAGTGATAGGGATTTAAATGACTTTGAGTGCCAGGACAAGTAAGAACATTCAACAGGATAATGGTTTAAATTTAATGAAATATACAGAAACCTTACAATTTTATTTACAAAATTGCATAACAATGATACTTACTATATACCCTAAGCATATTTCCCAATTTAATTATATGAAATACAGTATATATATATGGTATACATACCTATATAATAATCTATACAAAATATATTAGATATAAGTTATATAGAAAATATTAATGTAAAAGGGGACAACAACCCTAATAATAAGTATAAAGTGTCAGAAAGAGCTCTAAGAACCTTGAAGTTTTATACAAGATCTATCAAAATCTGTTGAAAAATGGGGAAGTTATGGGAATTTAAAGATTTTAATATGGCCAACATTTAGCCGCCATTTTGAATATTTAATTATTTTTCAGATTTTTTATCTGCTTGATTTTAAGCTATCAATACTATCACATCATCTGTGCTTCAACATATATGCAGCTTTATACATAAGGATAATGTTTATTAAAGATTATGGCAAGTTATCCATTGGTTTGTCTTTTATTTTAATTACACATATTTAATTAGGCCGTGTGACGTCACAAAGCCTACAATATGGTCGCTTCCATTACTCTCCATTTGCAAATATTCAAACGCCCACAACTTCCACGTATTTCGACCGATTAGATGAAACTGGTATCAAAATCCATGGTTTATTAAGATCTTTCATATAAAACAAAGTAATCATCAGGGGTGCCGTCCCCTTTAACCTTATCTGATCTAGGTTTTTGACAATTGCAGTGCATATTGGTAAACCATGCATCTTGCTTTTGAGAGAACATAAACTTAATCCACAGATCTGTCATATAACGTGTCAATGTAGGTCTCATCCCGAGCAACAACTGCCAGCTTCTTTGGTTTGTTGGGTTCATCCTTCTTTGTGTTGGAAGGGTGCCAAAAGGCTAGGTAGATTCATACTACGATGAAGGGACTTTGGTTGTTGTTTGTGTTCTCGCAAGGAAACATTTTCAGTTGATTAGGGGAGAGAGGATCGTAATACCACTAAGAACGGGTCACCATTGGCGTTTCGCTGGCGAGCCGATATGGCCCAACATTGACTGCTTGCTTGGTAGATTTGTGATTTTTCAGGGGATACGGACCAGTATTGCTAAGAAACCCTATAGCGTTTTGGTTTTCAGGACACTTTGCCACCCACCCACCCTATGTGCCCGCGCAGGTTGCATAGCAATCGGTGGTTTTCTGTTTCTGTCTTTTGTCTGACTGGGAAAAACGACTAATAATTAGACGTCTATAAAATGGGCTTTGTCATCATAAATGTTTTCCATTATCAATTATTAACTTCATATTGCTTCAGGCGCCTGGAAAGCAAATTATCGGTACCGAAATACAAAACCGACATACAAAACCAACGCACAGCGGAGTCTGGACTAAAATAAGCGAACATCCGATACAATATCCTGTGTTAATTGGATTTTATCACGTTTGGACTACCTTTCTGCACTTTAAGTGATCTCTAAGTGCACTTTATACTGCTATTCATTTTAACTTTGTTTACATTAATTATGATTTAGAAACAAGTCTGTGCAGTTTGCTATAAAATTGGGGATTTTAGTGACTTTTCAACACTAACAGGAAGTTAAATAAATATTGAATATTTAATTAACTCTCTGTAAGTTTTGAAAAGTCACTAAAATACCGGCCTTAAATGGTTTCTTAGAAGTCAGCATATTTTGTTTTAGACTGCAATAAATTTTCTTATTTTACATCCGATTTTGATCTGGTTTGCGGCATGATTTGATTAGGGCTTGCATTTTAGATTCACTTGTTTTTAATGTTTAATGTTGCTGTCTCCTTTAAGCCTTTGTCATGCTCAACTCATCTGAGCATTTAATTTAAACCGCTCATAAAAATAAAATTCTGAAAAATAGAGACTTTTCTTGATTTAAAAATCATATGTATTAAATATGTTAATAAATATTAAAATGTCAGCAACTGAGTTGTTGGCATTTTAACTTTTTTGAGCATGATGATTTTCATGCTCATTTGAGTTGAGCATGACAAATATTTATAACCTCGGCGCCAGGCTTCTTTTACTTTTACAAATCTGAGGTGCAAACTTAAGGACACTTTTGAACAGTTTGAAACATGTATCTATATCACGAATTTAAGAGGATGAGCAAATTTTCAAAGTATTCTGTGCTGGGCACGGAATTACAATGCCTCCTTAGAGTTAGGGAAGACCTAATTTCAGGATGCGAAAAATTACGTTTAAGCAAGGCTTAAGTTAAGTATTGATTGCTTAACTTACACTGCATGAAAAGTCCGTTTTACTGAAATTTATCAGGGGGTTTAAGTAAGTGATAAATATTCAAGCTGTATGAAATACACTTTTACATACCTGTTTGATTTCGGTGTTCATACCATACATGTTTAATCACCCTTACGCTATGCATAAATATCTGGTAAATATAATGACTATATTCATCGTTTGGGTAAACATGTATGCATACAGCCCATAAATTTATCGTATCTCAATAAGTTGGGTAAAGGTTGTTTCAAAGAGGCATTTATCGCAACATTTATCCAGCATCTGTAAAGTACAGTATTGACCGTATTTATATGTCTGTATTTAAATGCATTAAACATGGTCAAATATTAGTCAAATGTTTGACCTAAAATGCTGACCTATGACAACATATGCGCATATAGCTCACTTATTTGTACATGTTTGGTTAGACTCATAAAGTTTGTTCCATGTGAGTATTTATTGCAACATTTACATAGCGTCTGTAAAATACAGTGGGTGCCGCATTTATGTGTCTGTATTATTATGCATTAAACATGGTCAAATGTTAGTCAAATGTTTGGCCTAAAATGCTGACCTATGACAACATATGCGCATATAGCTCACTTATTTGTACATGTTTGGTTAGACTCATAAAGTTTGATCCATGTGAGTATTTACTGCAACATTTACATAGCGTCTATAAAATACAGCGGATGCCGCATTTATGTGTCTGTATTATTATGCATTAAACATGGTCAAATGTTAGTCAAATATTTGACCTAACATGCTGACCTTTGGCTACATAAGCGCATATAGCTCACTTATTTGTATGTGTTTGCTCCGACTCATAAAGTTTGTTTCATGTGAGTATTTATTGCAACATTTATATAGCGGCTGTAAAATATAGCGCATACCGCATTTATATGTCTGTATTTTTATGCATTAAACATGGTCAAATGTTAGTCACATGTTTGACCTAAACTGCAGACCATTGGCTACATATGCGCATATTGCTCACTCTTTTGTACGTGTTTATTCAGACAAAAAAGTGTGTTTCATATTGGTATTTGTGACAACATTTATCTATCATCTGCAAAGTGCAGCGGATACAGCATTTATAGGTCTGTATTTTATGTATTAAACATGGTGAAATATTAGTCAAATGTTTGACCTAATCTGCTGATCTATGGTTACATATGCGCATATAGTTTACTTATTTGTGCACGTTTACTTAAACTTATTAAGATTGTTTCATGTAAACGGTTATAGCATCATTTATCCATCATCTGTAAAGACCAGTGGATACGACATTTATGTCTGCATTTTTATGCATTAAAATTGTGAAATATAAATCAATAAATTGACTTAAACTGCTAATCTATGACTATGTATGCGCATTTAGCTCACTTACCTGTTCATGACGTAAATCTGAAACACATGCGAGAATGTTAGAATTTAATAATTTATTAACGTGATTACCATGTATAAAACTCTGCTTATATCTCTGAGACATTATGTTTTTTTTTTTTTTTTTTTTTTTTTTTTTATTTGATTCTTTACGTCCCATCAACAATCTTTCAGTTAAACAGGGACGGGTCTTCCTGGGTTGAACCAGTACTAAGCTAGGATAAATGTGTCTAGCTCAAGGACCACAGCGCAGTGATGTCGTTGAGGCTCGAACCCGCTGCCTCTCGGTCTCGAGTCAAGCACTCTACCACTGAGCCACTGCGCTCCCATGGGACATTATGTGACTTTGCAAAAAAATCCAACTGGAGATGCGTTCTTTTAAGATTGTAAAAATACCATGAGGCTTGGGTTAAGAAACCAAAGGGAATATTTGGTCTATATAATCAATTTCTGCAAATGAACATGTTACTGTATAAGCTTGTTGTCTCGCCTGGCATCTATATCATATCCCTTCTTATAAGCGAGTTGTATAGTTGTCTTATCTAATCACAGCAGGTACGTCTGGGTAAAACATAATCCAGTGTGTTGTAATAACTGATAATATATGCCATATAATTATGAAGCATCTGCCTGGGTTGCATACGAACGACAAAGATTAAGATCAGCCTGTGCATCTTCACAGTCTATATTGGAAAGTATTATAAGCTTGCTTTATAGTTAGACAAATCAAAATTCTACAAATTCTTCAACAATCCACTTCACAGAAGTATCAAAGCTAATCTTCTTACAAATATTCAGATGCAATAAAGTCCACGTAACTTCTGATAGTTGTGGATTTACCCCCCTCCCCACCACCCTCCACCCTTCTGACTATACCGGCTCAGGTGTGCTAAATCGATAGCTATGCATACAGGCAAGCGCAGATCGCTTATGCCAATGTATAAAGAACAACTTCTAGGGGCGTGCGAATTGTTGCACTTTCCATTAGTTCTCATGAACAGACTCAATCAAACCAAATCTGCTGTTTTCTTATATTGTAGGTTCTCTCTATTTCTGAAGACTGTGTGTATTCAGATTAGTCTGTATCCAAATAAATTTAATCCATATCTACGAGCATTTTGTATGATAAGTTCCAAACGAATTACGGACAACTCGGCCCAAAACCAACTCGGCCCATGTCAACTCGGCCCACATTAAACTCGGCCCTTGCCAACTCGGCCCAAGTTTATAAGACAACTCGGCCCAAATCCATAAGACAACTCGGCCCATATATTTTTTGAAGTACATACGAGTTGCATGCCCATGTATGATGCAATAAGAATGTCTGTGCATTAACATACATGTTTAAGCGGCGGCGGATCCAGTTTGGGTACATACACCCCATTTTTAGATATCCTATGAAAATGAAATAATTTGGTCTCGATAGGGCCAAATTAATTCATTTTCATGGGAATTTTAGATATAATGACATGTGCATGTATGCCTCGACATTCACCCGATGTTTCTGACATTATCTCTGTACATGATTATGCCGTTTCTATTAATCTGTATGTATTTTAGTTTGCCGTCTATACATGTACATGTATGTCTATCCGTCTGCCTGTGCATGAACATTCATGTGTCTGTCTGTTGTCTGTACATGTGTGTGTGTGTGTGTGTGTGTGTGTGTGTGTGTGTGTGTGTGTGTGTGTGTGTGTGTGTGCGTGCGTGGGTGCGTGCGTGCGTGCGTGTACGTACGTAGGTACGTATTGGTCCCATGTGCGGATCCTGTAAGCTGGCCGTCGGGCCTGGACCCCCTTCCACTGACAAAATTTCTGGATCCGCGCATGGGTCCGTCCATCCATCCTTCCATCCATTGAAAATTGTAAAGTGATCAACTAAGGAGATTAGCGTGTTTGGACGAAGTGTCAATTGATGCACACCTTTAATCATCTTAATATTATTGGCGTAATTATGTTGATCACTGGCAACAGCCTTATTGTTCTTGTTCTTGAAGATATTCTGCCACAGTTGGCACACCTCCAGTTCGCTGGAGTACCGTTTCACAGTTAAAATGGTTGATTTAGTCCACCACCCTATTTACACGTTATGAGAGTCTCTATATACAGGTTAAAAAGTTTATAAAATGTTTCTTTTAAAATGTTTATATAAAAGTTTATATAAAAGTTCATATGGAGGTGTCAATCTTGAATACTGTGTATTAGAAAACTGGAAACCTGCTATGTTGTGGTCTGGAAAACCTCATTAGACTTGAGAGTTTTATGCTTCTTATTTCTGATTCTCTGTGGTATGACTGCTAGTCTTTTGTACCGCTCACAATGTAGCGCATGACATAAACGTCTGCTTTGAAATTCTATTGTCTTTAGTTTATGTAGGTCACATTTGGGGGTGGATTTACTACATGCGCTGGAGTCTAATATTAGCTGAAGCAATCTATCTGGATCGTTAGTAGGATTACTAAGCAAGCTAGCACAGGTATCAGTAATAATGTCTATAATGGGTTCTCTAGCACTACTCAAAGCCGTGCAACTCAGCAGGAAATGTTTAATTGTCTCTTCACCATTCTTACATAATAAGCAGGTAGGATCTATAGCATTTTGGTTGAAGGCAGCTCGATTACTCTGGAGTATGTACGTCCCTGTCACCAGTTTCAGTTTTGTGCTAATACGGGGAATTTCTCTTGCATTTCCAATCGTTTGTATCACAGGATGTCGTTGGCCGTAGGAGTAATCTTCTGTATGTAGGTATTTTAAGCTTGAATATAGTGTTGACTGATGTGATAATCTAGCGGTCCAATAGCCGTTAACCTGTTTATTAACTATCCTCTTCCATTTTTCCTTGCCTGGAGGGTCATTCAGGATATCCAGTGGTTGGGGTAGATCATACTTGAAACAAAGTTCCCTGAGTGCCACGAACCAACTATTACTCTTCTGTCCTTTGATATTCAGTTGTCTGCGAGCTATACGTTTCTCAATCGACGAAGAAGTTAGACGGCTTATATTACCAAATAGTGTTAAGGCTCTTTTATGTATTGTGGCTTCGACTGGGATGGTTCCAGATATAATATACACCGCTGGATCTGCCGTTGTAACAGGAATAGAAAGTAATAATTTCATGTACTTTTTATAAAATTTCTCTAGTGTATCAAGATGCTTTCCACGGGGGAGAACCACTTCCATTCCGTAAATAAGAGTCGGGAGAACATATGTTTGAAATAAGTGTACTGTAGATTCTTGGTCTAGCCCATTATGACCATGGCAACCAGAAGGCATCAAGCTGTATAGGGTTCTTCTCGCTTTCTTGACGTTTTCTTGCACAGCAGTTTCCTGTGTTGAAGCTGATCGCAGAATTCCAACATGCATGCTCTCCGTTACCACTGGCATAGGTTCTCCATTTAATAGCCATACATAGTCTTCATCATTTTCTGCTGGATTCACCTTTAGAACAACGCTCTTCACCAGCTGGAACTCATACCGCTCCATGGATCCATAATCCTCAGAGGTCGACACTAATGATTGGAGTGGCTCAGGTTTAGAACTGGCAACCGCCACATCATCTGCACAAGCTGGTGCTGCACAACCAATCTCGCCTATTTTCGCTCCATGGTCAATATTCTCCAATCTATCAAGTAGTGGATTCTCATAGATCTTATAGAGGTCTGTACTTAATATGCCACCCTGGCGTACACCTTGTTTTATTTCAAACTTCTTTGAGAAATTTCCATCCCATTTGATAACTGTCTGGGCATTTGTGTGAAGGCTGGTAATTAGGTTCCAATGAGCACCATCGATTCCAAGGTGATAAACCTTACGTAGTAAGCTATTATGGTTGACTACATCAAATGCAGATTTAGCATCCAGAAATGCTATATATGTAGGTTCTTTGAGGTCCTTGTTATTTCTGATATATTCTTCCAGTATAAGAGAACAATTCATCGGGGAGGATCCTTCAGTAAATCCACGTTGAAGACCATTTTGGCTCTCCAATACTATTGGTTTTATTCTTTCTCTCAGGACTGATTCCAAGATTTTCGCTATTGTTGGTGTAATTGTTATGCCTCGATAATTCTTCGCATCTAGGTTAGAGCCTTTCCTCTTAAATACAGGCGTCAAGACACCAAGTTTCATGCTGTCTGGAACAGAGCCTAGCCTGAGCATATTGTTGAATAAATTCACAAGTATGGGTGTTACTGCTTCAATGGCATAGATGAAATGTTCAGCTTTAATGTTGAATATGTCACAAGATTTTCCAGTGTTGAGTGATTTAATTGCCTTTGTTACTTCTTGAGAGGTAATTGGGGTAAAATTATTGTTATATTGACATATATCTACTATTTCGTTGAATTCGAGGTCGACAAGCTTCTGATATTTCTGGTCAAAGTTTGGACTATCCTGTGGAGTTGCAAGTCGCTCAAAATGCTGATGCCATCCGTTCAATATTTCATTTTCTGACTTAAATACGGTACTTCCAACATAAAGTTCATTGATACAGCCACTCAGTCTGCCTCTTTGTCGGTTAATGAGGTTGTGAAATAATTTTGAGTCTCTTGTTCTCGAATCAAGTATCTCCTGTCTGATCTGGGTATGTTTTTTGCTGTACTCGAATCTAATAGCTCGACGTAGACTAATAGTTGTGAGTTTCTTCTCCTGGACTGCTCTGTTAGTTGGATCCTCCGGTCTTCCGGCCTGTTTCCATTTGTGAAAGGCTTCCTTTTTGGTTTGCACTGCTGCCTGGATCTCAGGGGTCCAAACCCTCAATTTTGAAGTACGTCTTTTGAGCTTTTTCCCTTTTGGTGCTGCTTGTGTAGCCGCATACTCAAGAATATCATTCACTTTTCTAGTTGCTAGGTCGACTTGGCAAGCACTGTTGAGACCTACATCAATACTCTTTATGGATTCACTGACAATATCACTGTATATTTCCTTATCAAGCTTATCCCATTTCATTCTTGGGGTTATTTCCCTTGATGTACTATTTGATATGGCCTTTTCCATTGTATACTTTATTGAGCATGCCACTGGTAAATGGTCTGATACATTGATTTTCAGGTTTTCTAAAACTTCTATTTCACCCATATTATCGTTAAAAGTATGCGGATAAAATATGTAGTCCAAGGTTGATGTCTCCGTACCGCGAGGGTTTATGTAGGTTTTTTGTGTCTGTTTGGTAGTGAGATCATTTTCTTGCATGAATTCATTCAGACTCTGCTGCCTGTGTGTCTTGACGGATTGATATAGATCCTCGTTCCAGTCCCCTCCAATGATAATAGTATGAGTAGGAGAATATTTTTCAAATATTTCATTCAGTTGATCTAAGCAATCTGTAAAATCTTCACTATTGTCCGTGAGACCCTTACAGGGCATATACACTGATATAAGCATGAGCGGATTCTGTCCTTTGACCTCAATGCACTGGATTCTATTTCCCCCATCTTGTTGGACTTGAATGAGATGATCTATTTCCTTTTTCCATAACACACCTACTCCTCCATATCCACGAGGCATTTGGAAAGGCAGTATAGGGTCACCAGTATCTACTGCTTTCCCTGTTCCACAATATATATTGCTTATTTCATTAAGTATATGTAGTTTACAGTCAAATAACCAATGCTCTTGTATTAAAATCACATCTGCTTTCGGGGCTAGCTCTTCAATCACAAGATCTGATGTTTGTATATTTTTACAGTTAAATGACACAAGTTTTAAAATGTTCGTATCTGCTATCTGAGTATCTTTGGAAGCGGAACTTGGAATAAAAAAGGCGGAGGTACAGATGTATTATTCATTATATTTGGAGTTCTAGGCTGATTGGAGATCCCAATGTGATTATTAATTATAGGTTGTCCCTGATAGTAGGCTGGGTCAATCTGTACATTCCTGACTGGTTCGGATGAGTGTCTTGCTAACGCATCTCCATTAGTAGTACGATTTACTTGTACCGGTTGGATATCCGTCATCAGTGGTACGGGTGTTGCAGAGGTTCCCTCTAGATCATATCTATGCGTGGATGACGGCTGCATCTGCCGCAGGTAGTCCTGTCCATGGTCCCGGGCTTCATAGTAGTTACCAGCGGAGTGAGTAGGGTCTGATCGCGCTTGCGCGGTTTCAGTACAATGCGTTGGTATCTGCATATTCTGATAGGCATTTTGGCTAGGAAACGCTGACAGCCCCGGATTAGTATATGGCCGTTCAGTACACTGATGTTCTAGGACTGAGATCTGTTGTGAAACTCGGTTCAAGATAAAGTTCGTTACCTGATCACGTACACCCGCCACCAGTCGGTCAGTATGATCGCTTACGTATCGTGGTTGGTTGCGAGACTGATCTTGATAATCCATCCTATGATTTTGCTCCTCGGTTCCCTGTATAGTACTGCAGTTAAATGTTTTTTCTAACAATGGAGTAGTTTTGCTCTTTTCAAAGTTACAAGGTTCCAATAAACTAATTTTCCTTTGGAGTGTCCTAATAGTTTGTTGCAATTCATTATTTCTTGCCTCAACCTTATTGATATAATCTTCCAGTCTGCGGTTCTCTTTGTCCTTATCTGATAATTTAAGTTCCCGTATTTTAAGGTCGTCCTCCCACTTACGTAATTTAGTTTCTAGTTGCCTAAGTTCTCGCTGTTTCATATTAGCATTACTATCAGTAGATGTTTGCTTAGAAATATTGCTGTTTGGTTGTTTATTATTTTTTGAAGACTGTTCTGACGTTTTGGAATTTCCTGGTCTATTAATATTATCACAGTTTATGCTCACACTTCCTAGGTTATCACTAGTTGTTTGAGATAAAATAGTCCCTTTTTGATGGTTTAACTGACTATCTGTTGCACAGCAGGCTATACATATGTCCGAATGTTCATTGGAAACTAAGCACTTTCTGTGGCATGTGTTTTGACATCTATCACATGAGGTCTCATTATCAAATATTCTGTCACTGCAAATATGACACGACGAACCTAACTCTTCTTCCAGAATACCAGCGGCCTCAGTAATTGCAGGACTTGTCTGTTCACTTCTCTTTGGGGGTGAGGGCAAAATTAGGACTCTGGACGGAGACTTAGTCACGCAGTTGTCAGATGAAGATATTTGCTGTGTTTCAGGTGTAATTATTGAAGGCAATATTAGAGTTCTTGCAGGTGATTTATTATTTTTCACTTCAGTATTTGGGGAGTTCCTTGCCCTGTATGCTATCTGCGCAGGTTCTTTTACAACTGTGTTTTCTTTCTGACATTGCTTACAGTTATATATGTAGCCACGTACCTTTTCCACACGGAATATCTCATCCTCGGTTAGCTTGTCACATCGATAATGTATCCAATGATTACCCATTTCGCAGACTGTACCGCGCTTCCAACAATTCTTTAAGCATTTAGTGCATTTCTTGGATTCAGGCATAGGCAGATCAGGTGAACCGGGAGTGACATCTGTAGGTGTTGAGACATTACTTACTTCTTGATTTTGTAAATTCGAAGAGTTATTTGAACTGATATGATCACTGGGCTTTATATCTTTACTATTATCATTTCCATTTTGGGATCTTCTTTGTTGTCTGCTATCCAAGACTGACTGAAGTTGAGTTCCTAGTATATGGTTGAGCTGGTTTGCACTAGCGAGTTTCCCAGTTCTGACTGGTGTACACATTATTTCATGCAACAAGGGCAGATGTGCATCCATTAGTTGGTCAATATCTCTACCATTAATCAATAGGCGATTCTTTGTTGGATACAAATTGAGTGTATAGCCCGTGGTTAGGCCATCAGCAGTCCTTCTTACTTTATACGAGTGCTGTACTGCAGAGGCGTTGTTGCTATCACTGTCTGTGATTTCACATGTCCCTTGATCTTCTGGAAAACTTGTGTAGAAAACTCGACAGGCAGCTCTAAAGAGTTCAAAAGTAGCTGTGTCCATAAGACCAGTTATTCCTCCACCAGTAAGATGATATTCTACCTTCACCTCCTTGCATGCATTAATTTTGTTACGTAGCGTCCTATTTATATTAAGCGTATAGCTTCTAGTTGTTAGTACATTTGTTACATTTGGTTGGGGGGCTTTATCTACAATGGGTATGCCTAAAATGTTTGTGTCCTCCAGCTGCTCACTTTCATTCATGGGCGCCGCCATTTTGTTTCCACCTCGTGCGGTAACGATCACTCACGGAAATTTCCGAAGTTAAAAAATGTTAAAAAGCACAAAATAAAATATTTCACTTGATGATTTTGTTAAAAGTTTTGCTAAAAATAAGATTCACTTTGTATTTGAGCTAAAAATTCCATTAAAAATGCCTCCCATTTGAGATTTTCCAGTCCACAACAAGCAGGTTTTCTTGGCGCCTTTTCTTGCCACGAATTTCAATCAAATTTTAGATAAATTGGCGTGTTCTAAATAAAATCATCAATTAAAAACCAAAGATAAAATATTCATGGAGCTTCTGAACTCAGTAAAACTCTGGGTTGAACACTAAAAGGCACTAAAAACAATTATTTTTCATTCCTTCACAGAATCACCACCACCATTCCGCCACCACGTCAGAATCCTTAATGAATCGCAAATATGTGAAAATCAGTGTCTTTAACCAGTGCATAACTTTGTCGAATGACGGCATTTTTGTTCTTACAGGGGCCTTCAAAATGTCATTAAATTCTTCCAGAGACCAGAGACTATAGCTCTTTTTCGTCACTTATCTCTGACACTCGTTTACACATAATGTCTGAAATGTTGGTTCTTATCCCATCGACGAGCAGAGAATGATCAGACGAGCATGCACATACGCGCAGTCTCGTCAGAGCCGTCGCTGCTATCAAACATAGAGTATGAAACTATGGAGTTATGCTTCTAGCCTCGCACCTCGCACCATTTTTCACATTTATATATGTAATTTGGCAAACAGTGAAGACCCAGAAGAAATGTCGCATGATGCCTCATTTCATGAGGGTCCGCACTGCTTGCTACTGCTCAGTAGTACCAAGACGGTCTTTTGAGAATAAAAAGGAATAAGTATGCTCAGACCAATTAGGTTGCGAATTTACGCGTATGCTCATTTGAACGTGCGGTGTATTTTTTCATTCTTTAGAGTCTGCAACACCCCTCACGAGGATTACGTGCAGGTTGATTACGCCTTACAGTAACGGTACTAAGTTTTGAAAAAAGGTAGATGATAGTTGTTAAAACTATATAGTTGTTATTGACCATAAAAGCGTGGCTTCTTACGAGATATGGCAATTTGTGACTTGTCGTTTGTGTCTGCGCTGTTAACCATGGCACAAACGGGTAAGGATACTTGATTCTTGGGGCGAATCTTGCAGTTAATAAATGATAAAACACACATACTTCAATTCCACTAAAATGTGGGACGAGTTGTCTTTTATAAAACTTAAATTGGGCCGAGTTGGTATGGGCCGAGTTTTGCATCTTGGGCCGAGTTGGCATGGGCCGATTTTTATGTGGGCCGAGTTGGCATGGGCCGAGTTGGTTTTGGGCCGAGTTGTCCTGCACCCGTTCCAAACTACTACATGTTTATTTAGGGTATGATACCGAACTCCATACCTGTGATGTTGACAGACTATAATTGATAAATAGTCTAGTTTACTGTGTCCAACACCGGGTCCAGCATTGTCATTTTATTGAAAATCGAGTTTCTACATTATTGACAGCTGAAAATTGTCAAATTTAGCAGCCGTTAATTATGAGCTTATTGCATAAGAATAACTTTATGTAATTCGACCTGTCACTAATCAAATCAGCACCAAACGGGGAGGTATGACTAGGTCTTGCTGTAAAGAACTGTAAGAAACACATTCTTACGAGGCTCCCATTTGCCGACCTTCTTATTACCATTTTTGCAAAAATAGTACCGATTCAGACCAGCTGACTTTTGATAATGCCAGCTGATCTGGATCTACACTACTTTTTTTAATCCAAATAAAAAAATAATTGCTATATGCGACTTTTGTCGTGTGCTGATATCTTTTGCAAACAGTTTAAATCCAGATCAAATCTGACATTTTATCAGAGCTGTTCTGGGTCATCAAACCGCTTGTCACTCTTATAGTAAGCCAGAAGGAAATTTTGGGTTTTCACTCAACGGCCAGCATTTTTAGCCGTATCAGTATGACCGTTCAATAAATTTCAAATGAGTGTCAATCAGTGCCGATCCAGATCAGCTGTTTCTGATGAAGCCAGCGGATCAGGATCTACACTGTTATTTTTTCAGATAAACACTTTCCTTGCTAGCGACGATTTTTGTCGTATTGCCGATAACCTTTGCAAATCATTTAGATCTAGATCAGGCCCTACCTTTTGTCTGGCCTGTTTTTGATCCAAACTGGTGGTATTCCCGAAAGCTATTTCTGATGTTCTCTCATGATGCATTTTAAAAATGTGCTATCTTCACCAATTATAATAGCCACATGACCTCTTGTGATGTTTCACGCCGATATATATCAGTGCATATTCAGATCAGATGGCTTCTGATGAAACCAGTGGATTATGGTCTACACTGTTTAACCACGATTAATTTAAATAAACTCTTCCCTGCTAACAGTGCTGATTACATTTGCAAACTGTTTAGAGCCAGATATGGATCCATCTAATTATGTGTTTCACACATTTTTGCCATATCACTAAGCCTATGTTAAAGCTGCATACTCTGTAACTATGAAAAATTTTCGAAAAATTTTCTTTTCTTTTTAAATCATTTGTAAAAGCAGAATTAAGCTATGTTTTCGCAATAAAAATGTTCAGTACAGCTGAAAACTGCATGGAAAAGTGAATTATCTTACCAAATATGTGTATTTTTCTCTTGTTGGTAATTATTTGCGTCCCTCGAATAATTCTAGACCGTTGAATTTTAGCATAAATGCAGTTGTTTTAATAGTGATAACTTGTTAAGATTTACGTTATTTTGTTATTTTCATGAAAAAATGCATTTTTTTATACTTGTCAAACGCAGTATTTCAAAATTGGCATCAGTTGATTTTTATTTTTCAAATTGTTTCGAAAAGTTATTTTAAGAATATCATCAAAGTATTAAACAGTTTAGATCCAGATCAGGCCTGGCATTTTCCGGGCCAGATCTTGGTCTAAGCTGTTTGAAAGACACCCGTATGCAGCAAAGTCGGGTTTTCTCTAGAAGAATCAGATGAGCCTGCTTATCTTCATAATCACAGCTGGCGTGTGCAACCTATCACCACGGGATAGCTAAGCACACGCCATGTGTTAATAATCTTTTTTATTGGTAACGACCCACTTATCCGATATATGCATTCAGTGAAGACTCAATTGAGATACTGCATTTTGATTAAGTTCCACAATGTCTGTTATCATATATAATAAACGTAACTGTTAATAGGCTATTCATAACTTCATTTAGGCAAACAGTGTCGACCCAGATCAGGCTGCTCCCTCAACCCAGATCAGGCTGCTTCTAAATGGAGCAGCCTGATCTGGGTCCACACTGTTGGTCTGTAAGCCGAAATTTGTCCTTGACGTAAATTCTGAACTTTAGAGATTCAAATATTTGCATTATGTCTACAAAAATAATAATCAGAGAAGCTATTATAATCTCCCTAATTCAGCATATTGAGGCTGACTTTCTATGGAAGGTTAGCCTCAAAATCCTGAATCAGGATTAATCCTGAAAACTTTTACCCATGTACATCATTTAGAGACTTGATAATTGTAAGGGGCAGTTTATACTATATAGTTGCAAATCTGCGCTTTATCAAAATTATATATATATAAGCCACATCCTAGCTTAGCACTGGTTCAACCCAGGAAGACACTTCCCTATATATCTGAAAGCTTGTTAATGGGACGTAAAGAATCAAATCAAGCAAAATCAGGCTCGATATAAAACTGTGTTTATGCGTTAAGTCGCTGCTTGGAAAATGCACAAACTATTGAACACGTGCAATTTTGCACAGGTTCCATGTTTTGTACAACCTAACATTGCCATACCACCATAGAGTTAAATAGTTTCGGTCCAGATCAGGCCCGACGTTTGAAAATGTAAAGTGCACGCATTGTTGCAGTCTGTTCCGTATTTTGTACTGTTTGTTTATCGCCGGTGTAAGTAGATTTTGTATCAAGGTCCAAAGAGTCGGGCGATTCTCCAGATTTGCCTGTTTGGTATGTTAAAGGCTTTGTCAGTGTCCTCGTTGTTTGTTTGTTTGGTTGATTTGATTTTTTACGTCCCATCAACAATCTTTCAGTTAAACGGGGACGGGTCTTCCTGGGTTGAACCAGTACTAAGCTAGGATAAATGTGTCTTGCTTAAGGACCACAACACAGTGACGCCGATGAGGCTCGAACCCGCGGCCCTTCGGTCTCGAGTCAGGCACTCTACCACTGAGCCACTGCGCCACTGCGCTCCCAGTGTCCTCGTTAGCTCATGAAGACCACGAGGCGCGACGCACGTTTGTGTTTAGCCCATGAGAGATATGTGTTTGCGGTCAAACAATTCGGGCGATTATCCAGTGTTACTATTTTGCTACATTTTAAGGCTGCGAACAATGGTGTCGATATTCTCAATGAACAGCTCTAGGAACATGAGGTTGCACGTCCTACTGTTTGGCCTATGTTTGTGGGTGCAATGTATTTGTGTGTTGGGGTTAATAGGGAGGCGGGTGATTCTCCAGTTACAACTAGTTCGGTTGCCTGTTTCCAGGACTAAGTCTCAAGATTGGGGACATCAGCGCGGACAATGCCCCTGTCGGCGCATGAGGACCGTTAGGCGGGATGCACACCCTATCCCAGGACCGCAAAGTACGTGTTTGAACCCCCTAGGTGGGATTAATGTGTGTTGTTTTGGGTTTTACGGGCAGAATTCGAACGAGTCTCCAGTTACACCCATTTGATATGTTTCAAGGCTTATTTGTCAGGTATCGAGAGCCAGTCCTTGATATTTATCATGATGATGCCATCATATCAGATGCTGGCATTCGATCATGCATACATATCACAATGGTACAGCAAACAAGGCTCAGGCGAATCTGCACACATGCGCAGGCGCGTGAGAACCTTTGCAACTCGCCTTCACAAAATATGGATGCAGATGAACACTCAAACATTAACCAATTTAAGCCTAGCGTCCTTTTTGCGGGACATATGCAAACAGTGGATACCCAGACTAGACGCCGCACAATACGGCGTCTGATCAGGGTCTCCACTGTTTGCTTATGTTCTATCAACATTTAAATAAAAATGAAAACTACCACTCAACAACCATTCAAACGGAAACGTTCTATCAACATTTAAATAAAAATGAAAACTACCACTCAACAAACATTCAAACGGAAATTGACTGGGAGGGAAATGCCATTCGGCATAAGTGAATTAAGCCTGTAGCGCGACTCTATTTGGTTTTAGTGGGATTTTACGGATATGTGATGATCAAAGGCTCACACGATGAGCGCGGGTACTTTGCACATTGCTGAGCAGCAAAGGCTCATGTGAGCCTGTGCAAATGCTGAAGATTCACTGGAGGCGTCGCTGCTTGCATACACAAATTATAGATTGATACGATTTCCGGTAGTTTACACCAGCAGTGGCCTTTGTGACGTTTTACAAGACTGTATAAACGGCAAACTGATTTACGATTATGCAAATTGCCCATGTGGCGGCACATATTTTCGGACCTTTCATCCCGCGCAGCTATCTAATGAGATAATTAAATTATCTATAGACGACGTCTGCTCCATTGTCTTCACAGAGGTTCGTCATTTATAGAAATACTCTCGAGCGAGCTACTTCCAGTAGATATATATTTTGAAATATTAAACATTCATAGATTGAGAAAGGATATCATGTTTAGACATATGGAAATGTAATTTGTAACCTAAGATAAACGATAATTCAATGCGTTTTGAAGTGTTTGGTGGAATGGAACCTACTGTGACAATAAAATTATTAAATTTTGCCTACTAGTGTTGTCTGCTGATAACCTTTGCAAACAGCTTGGACCAAGTTCAGTCCCAACATTTGGTGGGGCCTGATCTGGATCCAAACTGTTTGACACAAATGGTATTTCTGGAAGAATTTTTCGAATTAGATGATTTTGGGAAAAAAACTCCGCAGAAGCAATGCAAAAAAAAAAAAAAAAAAAAAAAAGACAAAAAAAAGACATTCATAATTAACCAGTCGGGGAACAGTTACATCGAAGCTTAAATTCGTGTTTGAAAATTGACGTAAAGCGTGTAAGAAGGATCTCGTGACGAGCATTTTTAATTATGCAAATCATGAACTATCGGAATTTGACAATAAAATTATACGACGTCAGATAGTTACTACAATTCGGACCTTCAAGACGACCCCAGAAGCTATCAGTAGCGAGTCTGATTGCTAATCAAGGGGTCGTGATTTCGAGCCCGACCCGGCCTGACCCATACTTTCGTGAAGATTTATCATCGAATATTTTCTATGGCCTTTCTTCCCCTGCCAGCGATTTCAGAAGGGCTGCTGTAAGCTATAAGCGAAAATATGTGTAACTCTTAAGTCGAATCTGGCTGTGGTTAGGTCAACTGACAGTCTCGACATGATCACAGCTGTTGAACGGGACGTTTGACAACAAACCAAAATCAACGAAAGAATAGAACCAATGCCCTATATATTGACCACAACCAATAATGCCCACCCTCTACTGAAACCATTGTAAACATGCGCACATAAAAGCTTTATGCACCTCACTGCATATACATAAACACATATGCATATTAATATTTGACCATATTTAACAGCACATGCAGCAGTATGTATATATAGAATTTATCAATATTTAATGACCTGAAAGCATACTGTCAAATGGTATATACCCTAACGTGCAAATATATGAGCATACCAGAATTTATGCATCATTTACATACCCTTTTAAATGCATATATGTTTTACATATTTACCAATATATCACCGAGTGCATAAATTCTACGATTTGTCAATTATTTCAAAGGCTATGTATACACAACTATCATTTCATATTTACACCATATTTAAACGCATCGTTTAAAATGAAATAAATATAATGTTTCACCACAATTTACGCACGCCAGCAAATATGTAATTTCTCAATGATGCATGTATCTTGGCAAATAAGGTGTGCATTTTGATATTTACCATGGCTATTTGTATATCTGTAAACACTGTATTTACAACTATTTATCAAGATGAATAAACATAAAGTGTGCCAATCATGCATACATATTCTAAATATTGGCACAATGTTAAAATGAGTATACTCATGGAAATACTGAAATGTGAATTTTATTTGAATACCGGAATTGAGTATAGATAATTTCATTATTTGAGCACACATTTACAGATAGGTTCATAAAGGGGTAAATACGGCCAATACGGCATGAACAGATCTATTAATATAAGGGTAAATAGTAGTATTTACGGTATGTAAATGAAAGCCAAAGGAAAGGCAAACATACATAACTAAATGGTAAACATGAATAAATTTAGGTATTTACGCATATTTACCCTGGGTTTACATAGCCTTATAAATCGCACTTTTCATCCAGTGTTAAAGGAGGCATTGTAATTCCGAGCCCTGATCTCTACTACATGTATACGTTTAGCTCAATGTGAAATGTTCCATTACTTGCTATTTCGATACTTTTCGCATATGCACATAAGTCTCCAATAAACGGCCAGCAAGGCTAGAGGTCTTAAGTTTGACACAGGTCTTCATCTACATATATACTTTGTGTACACGAATGCGAGCAACGAACGCTCTGGCGAGTCTGCGCATTTGCGCAGACGCGCCTGAACTTTCGTTGTTCGACAATGTGACAAGTAACAAAATCGTATGTGATTATCCAAATATTACTTGATTTTTGGCTTACTGTAAAGGCGGCAACTTTAATATTCATACCTGGGTGTGGTTCGGCAATTCCATCTGCTAAGGAAGGGAAATCAGGTTTTATTTATAATCTGGTAAAGAGTTAATAAGCTTTTTGAGCCGCGCAAACATGCGTGCATTTCATGAAAATCCTAACCGTATACACACTGAACTCAATTTATTAAGCCTTAAAGCGCATAATCACAAAATGTATGTTTTTTTGTCGTCCACTAAACTATTTGAAGCCTCATTGATAAACAGTGTGAACCCAGATCAGACTGCTCCTGTTGGAGCAGTCTGATCTGGATCCACAATGTTTGCCTCCCTGCTTATGTTAAATAGACATTTTCAGATGCAGTTATTTTGCTGGCGTTGTAAGGACTAAATAATGACTGAGTTGGTGGCACAAGATGATAAAGTTACCTTTGAAGAAAGCCACGCCTCCTTTTCAGCTTTTACCTATGCCTAAGGTTGACTAGTCCTAATTACGCATTTATGAGGCGTCGCCTTTACAGTAAGCGAAAAGTCAAGTAATATCTACCTGAAACTAACCTGTCGTTTTTATGTTTCAGATATATTGCTATCATCCACCCGATCAAGGCTCATATTTTCTGCAACAAGAGACGTTTGGTGTTCGTTTTGGGATGTATCTGGCCAGCATCTTGGATCGCCGGTTTGCCAACGCTGCTTTTCAATGTCGTAAAACAAGGTCATCCTAACCCGGAAGTCAAACAATGCTACTGCATGATTCAATTTCCGGTCAACCATGACTCGGTGTATATCATATTCAAATTTACGGAGTCCATGTTGTTTTATTTTCTACCGATGGTGCTGCAAGTGACTCTATACTGTTTTATCTCCAAGCATCTATTCATGGGTACGGACAGACTGTACCGAAGGGTTCATGTGAGAGATGTCAACGGGGCGTCAATAGAACGATTCTCGGAAGCTCTACAAGCCAGAAGAGGCGTCGTAAAAATGTTAATTCTAAGTGTGTTTGTTTACTTTCTGAGCTATTCGCCAAATCAGATACTGCTCATTTGGAACACTTTTTCTCATAAGACATTCCATGAAAATTGGTCCTTTCTCGTGTTTACAATGGTAATTGCTTACATCAATTCGGCGGCGAATCCGATCATGTACTCAATATTCAGTCAGAACTTCAGGCAATGTTTCAAGCAGGTCATATGTTGTAATGGAAAGAACAAAGAGGAGGAGGATAAACAAAGACACAGGAGACAGTCAAACGGACTCACTAATTCTCCGAAACTATGGCGACATATCAGCCTTGCTACTGCGTCGACGAATCTTTGACTTCAAACTAGAAGTATTTTTTATTGAAAACGGACTAACTGTGTCGACACAATTGTCTTGCTACTGTAACAGTTGCATTAACGAGCTTTACTACTGCATTTACAAATCTTTCATGCGCGGATCCAGAAAGTTTTATCAGAGGGGGTCAAACTCAACTCTGACAATTATTTTAGTTGAATAGGGTAGAGAGGATCAAAATACATGCACCACTAAAAGCTGCTCATCATCAGCCACCAGCGAAACGCCATTCAAATGGCGTTTCGCTGGCGGGCTGATTATGGCCCAACATTGAATGCTAGCTTGACATCATTGTGGTTTTCCAGGGGATCCGGGCCATTATTGCAAAGGAATCTTAGAACGTTGTTATTTTACAGGGGTTCCGGACCCCTGCCACCGCCCTCTGGATCCGCGCATGTCTGTGAATGCAAAACAGACGTTGTGCTCAATTGCTTTAGATTGTCTTTATTAGGGTCAAGTCAGGTAACTTCGGATGTCAGGTAAAATTGGACAGCGACCTTCTTTGATTCATATTTCAATTTTTGGAATAAAAAAATAATCAACTAAGCAAAGAGTGAAAATCCTCATGAGACGGCTCATAAGGAGCCGTCTCATCTGGATTTCCACTGTTTACAAATGTGTGTCCGAATTAACCTGGTGTCTGAAGTTTCATGACTTTATCCTAGTCCCAATTGGAAGTGAAAGTACCATTACATCTATTATAACAACTTCCTAATTATCCAAAAACTGAAGTTGTCTTTATGTGGGCTACATGTATGCAGCCTAAAGCTTGAATGGCAAACAGTGCAAAAAGTAAGTGAGTATAATAAGGAAATACCACAATCGCACACTTCAGACCAACCCACGGCATCGTGAGGAAGGGCTACAGAACATAATTATACAGTAACAAGACGTCTGTAAGACAATAAGAGCTAAGCAATCAGCTCTCTCTCTCTCTCTCTCTCTCTCTCTCTCTCTCTCTCTCTCTCTCTCTCTCTCTCTTCAAGATAATTGAAAAACTAGAAAGGAAACAAAGTAATGCATACTTAAACAAAGACAAACACAGAACCCCCACAAACAATGGGAAGTGCATAGAACAACAACAACAACAGAACCACCACCAGAACGAACAGCAGCCTAAGCTACCGGTTGCGGGGGGGGGGGCTTAATGCATTTTACCGGTGCCAAACATCTTCGCTATAGATTCTATTGTTGTTAAAACACCAAATTATTTATTAGCTCGCATGGAGGCTTCCTACCTAATGCAATGTATCATCACAGAGAAACAATCGAATCAAATTAACACACTATGATGAAACAAAGAAAAGGGCTCATGACCCACAAATAGTCAGAGCTAAATAAAACCCTAAGTTGAGCTACAGACTGGGCCCAGCCAACGACAAGCATCAGGCACCAACCAACGGATTAAGGCTAAATACGTCAGGACCGTCAAACTCTGATCAGGATGGAGATGGTTTACTGGAAAAAAAAAGCAAGAATGACAATTATTTACTTGGGCCCTGAATTGCAATGCCTCCTTTAAGTTAAGCAAGGCTTAATTTCAGTAACATGCTATACTAAATGCTAAATAAATTGCCTTGACCGATGTGGTATTTGTGATCAAAGAGATATCTTTGCGATCTTCAGAAAAATTAAAACTCTTTTGATTTTGAAAAATCAATACTTAACTCAAGTCTTTCTTAACTCTTTGGAGGCATTGTAATTCTGGGCCCTGGACAAGTGATTTAGAGAAGTTTGTCTCTAACTCTCACAGGAGACAAAACATATACATGTATTACATGAATCTGCATGTTCCAAAGGGTAAAATAAAAGATTTTATGGTGGCGATATCCCTTATAGTCTCATCTACCATTCTGAGTTAAGGAGATAATGTCATCTGTTGGTGAATTGGTGACACCTCTTTTAACCTTTGGTATTCAGGAACCCCTAAATGAGTCATTTTGCAAACAGTGAAGACCCAGATGAAATGCAGCATAATGCTGCATTTCATCAGGATCTACACTGTTTGTAAGGGTAAGAAAGATGTTCAGACAGAAGAATACAATAAAGAACACTGGATCTTCAGTCAGAATAGTTACTGACTGTGGTACTGAAAATTACAAGCATTTGGATCATATGGCCATTAAAAAAAGGAAACCAGCACCAAAATCTCTAGATTGTGGGTCATTTCAGCAAATAACCATTTGGGCCCTTGACCAATTCGCCCATAACCAATTTGGCCAACAAAAGTTAATTAAACCAAAGACACCAATAAGAGGGTGTCCAGTGAACCCAATATAATTCATATCCATCAAGAGCACATTCATTCAAAATATGGGATATTGTTACACAGTGGGGATAATGTGAGATGTTTATGATAGTGAATCTATCATGTCTGATGTCTTATTACTGTTAATGTTCTGTGGATATTCCTCGCAGTACCATGTGTGTGATTGTGCTATTACCTGATCATACTCACTAGCTTTGGAAGAAGCAAATAGATTCTATCGCACCATTTGGTACGTATTGGATCTATCTAAAAATGTACATGTATAGATACCAGGGAGGGGGGGGGGGGGTACTCTCAATTTTTCAGCATGCGTAGGCTTGGACGCAGCATCTACCCTTCACCCCAAAAAAATATCATGAATTCCAAGCACCCACAAAAATATTTGAAATTTTAGCAACCACAAAAAAATCCAAATTCTGTACCACGACCTTAAGAAAAGACCCTAAAATGCATATAAATAACCCCTAAATATAGTCTAATTTGTGATTACCCCCAAAAAATATCCATAAAATCTTCATACACAAAAAATATTTTTATTTTTCTGAAAACCACCAAAAATATTGAAATTCAAGATTTTGAACCCAACAAAATGGCCCGAGCCTACGGGGTATAGATCTTATCGTTATGAGGCGTGTAATAGAAGTTAAACAATTGATTTTTGTAGCAAAAAGCAAGGAATATAAGCAAAAAGCTTTTCAAAATGAAGAAATGGAAATAAGATATAACTGTGCTTAACGTTACCATGTTTTTCAAACTGTGCTAAATGTATCATTTTCGGATTGGTTACTGTGCTTATCGTCATCATATTTTTACTCATTTGCCATCTTCTTTCTTCATTAAGTCGATAAATCAAGGGAAATCAATTGAATGAGGGCTGTTGTTTGGCATAATGGAAGGAAAGGGGTTGATTTTTCTCATTCAATAGTTACATTTCTGATAAATAATGTTTAAATGTGATTTTGAGAGAGGTTTTTCGAAAAACATATTTTCCTTGAAAAAATGCATCTATTACAACTGATTGCTCATGCATCAAATGGCCGACCAGAGCCCAATTTCGCATGGAAGTAGACTAATCAATACATGATTGAGATTCACCATTGGTTTGGATCAAATCCTTTGGAAACAATTTTAATCAAATCAATACTACGCCCTCGACTCGCACAAACTGTGCTAAACGAATCGGGTTGGGCGATGTGAATCATAGGTCTCCAATATTTCAACAGCTCTGGCGTGCTCTTCGATAGGCAATACGGCCATGTTTTATGTTTTTTGGTTTGTTCACTCAATGTACACTGGAAATGAAGTATTTTCAAAAAAAGCTTCGTTTAGAAGTCCGTGCTCAATAAGAGTAGGGTGACCAAACAGATTTACATTTAGAAGTATGAAAGAAATCGGATTAATAAAGTTCTATAACCGGACCAGCTCGCAACTCTACTCTTATCGAGCATGGACCTTTTTTTCTAACTCATGCAGTACACGTGCTGGAAAACAGAAAATTGACATGCCATCCCGTTTGTTGGCTATTGAAACCGTTAGGTGTGTATTTTTTTAATCGGCAGATATTGTCGTGCAAATCTCTCGTGCATTTTGGGGTTAATTCAATCATGATTGATGTTAGATAATAGTCCGGTAGAAAACCGGAATGACCTGGAACTTGATTTTAAAGTTTTTTTCTTTGTTGATTCTTGTTGTGTAGGCATTGTACTTGATGAATCCAACTGATGCCACTCTGGCATCATTGAGCGTTTTGAAATATTAAAGATGGCGTCCAAGATGGCCGTCAGTTAGGCTCCTAAGACCTATATGATCAACATACTTGATGAAAACAATTTTATTTTTTTTATTTTTATGGATGTTTAGAGGCTAAATGATACAAACGATTAAAATGGAACATTGATTTGATTCAGAGGGTTGAAATATTAAAGATGGCGTCCAAGATGACCGCCAATTAGGCTCCCAAGAACTATTTGATCAACATACTAGATAAAAACCATATTATTTTTTATTTTTATGGATGTTTAGAGGCTAAATGATACAAACGATTAAACTGGAATATTGATTTGATTCAAAGGGTTGAAACATTAAAGATGGCGTCCAAGATGGCCGCCAGTTAGGCTGCTAAGACCTATCTGACCAACAAACTCAATAAAAAGCAATTTAATTTTGACTTTTTATGCACGTTTAGATGCATAATGATGCAAACGATTAAATTGAAACATTGGTTTAGTTCAGTAGGTTGAAAAAGTTAAGATGGTGTCCAAGATGGCCGCCTTTTTAAAGCAAAATTCAACCTGAAATCTAAATCGCAGTTAATAACTATTTTCTGATAGTTTTCAACAGCGGTTGTATTTGAGGAATTTGACTGAAATGCTGGGGTTGTTTACAGCGTTGATAAATATTCAAGATAACGTCAAAAGAAGGCAGCAATAACAGACTGCAAAATCACATGGGTTGTGCTATGATAGACTGCACGGAAAAAAAAGACAGACTCTTATTTTTCGAAATAGTAATGTTTTTTGTCTTTGTTCTGGTAATCATATCCATCAATCCATGCACCACCTTCCAGACCACTTTTGGCGGGATCAGATGATATTATTCTCATAAAAGCTCCTACTTTGGGCAAACATTCTGTCAAATCATTGAAGAGATAAATGCCAGGCTATATTGAATGGTTGATATCACTAAAAACTTTGTGACAGAATGTTTGCTCAAAGTACAAAAAAAGTAAGTGAGTATGATCAGGAAGTACCACAATCACAAACCGCAGACAACCCAATGGCACCGTGAGGACAAACCTTTTTTGAATCAATATGCGGAAAAATGTTCAGCTGGAAAGTGGTATATGGATGGATGGATACAATTACAAAAAAGACAGAAAATACTATTTACTTATGCAGTGCAGTGTATCAACACAAAAAAACCTTAGTGAGAGATTTGTATGCTGCAGATGTTAGTTACCATCTTGACTGCTGGTTGGGTGTAACTAAAATACAGGCCTGCTGGTCCGGTGCAATTGCAACAACTATTTCTTCTATTCTGGTACAAGTGCAACAGACAGCATAAATGGTCGGATATTGCTATAATAAATATGAATGCTGGTCTGGTGCAAGTGTATCAGACATGCATGCTTGTAGAGCAAATTTAACAGACACGACTGCTAGTTAGGTGCAACGGTGAAAGTCATGGCAAATGGTCCGATGCAATTGTTACAGACATGGTTGATGGTCAGGTGCAAATGTAATATACATGAATGCTGATAAGATGAAACTGTAACAGACATGCATGCAGATAGTAAGCAAATTATGAAGACATGACTGCTGGTCAGGTGCAACTATAACATACATGCCTGATGGTCTGGTGATATTGTACTTACCAGCCCGTTGGTTGGGTACAAGCATAGAGACATAACTGCGGGTCTGAGGCATATGTAACAGATATACCTGCTGGTTTAGCCCCCACAACTACAGATATACTTGCTAGTCAGTTGCAACTGATTCAAACATATCTGCCAGTGAGATGCAACTCTAACAGACATGCATGCATTTTAAGGGCAATTGTAACTGACATGCCAGGTGGTCGGGTGCAACTGTAACACATATACCTGCTGTTTAAGAGCAAATTTTATAGATAGGGGTGCTGCAACAGGCCTACAAGTCTCTTGAAGCTGTTACAGAACAAAACTGCTTGGTTCCAGACATGTGTACTGGTCCTGTGCCACATAATCAAACTTGCTTAATGGTAAATATGTCTGCTGACTCTGTGGGAATGATGGCTGGGCTGCTGGTCTTGTGGAAGTAGAACAGACAGGCACACTGGCTGGTCCTGCTGCAAGATGGATGCTTGCTGGACCCTTGCCACTCAATCATCATGCCGATCTTTTGTAATTCAATCCTGCATGTCTGCTGGTGTTGTGTTTCTCTATCTGTCATCAATTGTATTCTTTGATATGTGGTCTCACTATCAGCCATGCCTGCTGGTGTGGTGCCTCACTATCAGCCATGCCTGTTGGTGTGGTACCTCACTATAGACCATGCCTTCTAGTGTGGTGCTCATTACAGGCCATGCCTGCTGGTGTGTTGCCTCACTATAGGCCATGCCCTCTGGTGAGGTGCCTCATCATCAGCCATGCATTCTGGTGTGGTGCCTCACTATAGGCCATGCCTTCTCGTGTGGTGCCTTATTGGCAGCACTGCCTGTTGGTGTGGTTCCTCACTATAGACCATGCCTGCTGGCATGGTACCTCAATATAGGCCATGCCTGCTGGTCAAATGCCAGTGCAACCGACATTTTACTAGCCGAGTTCAGATGGAAGAAGGATGGAGTTTGGTGCTACCTGTACAATGGTGCCATTATTTTAGATATGTCTGCTGACACGGCGCCACTCTCAGATATGCCTGCTTGAACAGTGCAACTCTATCAGACATGCATTCTGGGCTCATTTATTCATATTTGCGAGTTTTTAAAGTGCTAGTCTATCAGGTAGGGCATTTGGTCTGTTACAAACCCATCAGACATGCCTACAGGTAGGGCGCTGCTTCCTCGGGTTTATGAAACTTGTCGGCTACCATCCTGGATGCCATCTTAAATATATCTAATTCTGAATGATGCATGAATAGAATCACTTGGATGTTACAACGATAATGTTTGCAATTCAAGAATCATTAAAATAAACATTTTGTATGCAAATCCCTGGAGTTTGGCAGTCTCAGAGAAGATTTTCTCATATTTTTTGTAATAAACTGCAATCTTGGCGGCCATCGTGTCCACATTCTTATGTTATTTTTTTATTTGTTTACAAGCTAAGTGTCTTCAATCCGATTCCAACTTCAAAGCTAACAATTTAGGAAAGAAAATGAGTTTGAGACAGTTTTCTATATCACAATATATTAACACTTATAATTGGCTTCCATCTTGGACGCCATCTTGGATATATCGAAATGCTCAATGATGCCAGAGTGGCATCACTCGGAATATTCAAGGACAAGGTATGCACTACCAGAATCAACAAAGAAAAAAAGTTTAAAATAAAGTTCCAGGTCCTCCTAAAATTCACCCAAATTCTGCCGGACTATAAATTGGACGGTTAGCACTTTGTTATCCAATTAAACGACAGATAATGTTGCGTATGTTTTGGGGTAAATTCAATCATTGATATTTGAGAAATAACATTGTTGGCATTTTTGTTAAGTGTATTCTCCAATTAATAAAAGATAAAACGCACACGTAACGAAATGGAATCACTGTCCCAAATGTGCGAAGCTATCCATCCCTTGTAACTGGATCGTGACCCATTCCGTTACACTGCATTCATCACATGAATGCAGTGTTACAGAATGTGTCCCGCCTGGGTTAGTGAGGATGCAAACGTCTGGGTTAGCGAGGATGCAAGGTATAATGATAGGAGAATGTCTCGCCAACTGAATTGAATGGTTGGTCAACAGTCAAAGCGCAAGTTCCTTTCCAGCGCCAACTCACAATAGCCAATAACGAAAGAGCATGTCCCTTCATAGCACTGACACGCAGTCAATAATGAAAGAGCAAGTTCCTTTCCAGCGTCAACACACAATGACCAATAATGAAAGAGCAAGTTCCTTACATGTACCAGCGCCAACACACAATGGTTTATAACAAAAAAAGTTTATCCACAGCGCCAACACTGATCAATATTAAATGAAAGAGAAAGTCCCTTCCCAGCGACAACACACAAATTGCAATGTTCAATAATGAAAGAGCAAGGTCCTTCCCAGCGCCAACACCATTTGGAGGAGAATGATGTCATGATCTACAGCAAGTGACACTGGATAGATAAACGTGCACATAAGTTAATTTTATATGAAACTAGTTTAAAATATTGTATGGTTTGTGCATATATACGGGGAGATAACCCGTGAGCTTAAGCGAAAAGATTATCTCCCGTACATACGCACAACCATATAATAACATTCTTACTGCATCTATATGCATGTGCACGTTGTATTTTGTGAGATATTTGATGTAAAACATAGGAGTATCATTCAAAGGTTCAATGATACCATTATTATTGATAAGTCTAAATCTAAATTTGGGACTACCTAAGCCAATGGCTCAAGTTGAGCTATTGTGATTGCTTGATGTCCGTAGTTGGTCCGTCGTCAATAATCGCGTCTATGGACATATTCTCCTAAACTACTGGCTAGATATTCATCAAACTTGAAAGGAATGTTCCTCGTGTGGCCCTTTTTTAAGAAATGTTCATTGTTTTGGTCCATTGCATATCTAGGTTACACAGGCTAAAATCGATTTTTAGATAAATACTTTCAATTTTTTTTTGTCTGAAACACAAATCCTAGAGCCCGCCACAGGGGTCACATGTTTTACATGGGCTTATATAGGAAAACATGAAACAACCTTCTTGTCTAAAACCACAAGGCATATATCCTTGACATTTAATATGTAGCACCATCTAGTTGACTGCTACCAAATTATGTGTCTGGGTCAAAAAATGGTCTCATGCGGGTTCACATGTATTACATAGGCATATATTGGGAAAAGAGAACAAAATTGTTTAAATCATGAATCACTAGGCATCATCACGAAAAACCCTGTCTTCAGGGGTTTGCGAACAACAAAGGCGCAGACCAGCCTGATCAGCGCCTTTGTTATTCGCGTTTTGGTAAGAATATTATTATCTAGACTTGCTATAAGAGATAATTTAAATTTATAGCTTGTATCTGTAGCTGAGCAGTTTGATTTGAATCTTACATCATCAGAAACCTCGAAGAAATGTTTTCTTGCGTCCTGGCCAATTATAAAGAACCACCTAGTTTGCCTCTACCAAGTTTGCTAAAACCAGGTCCTTGGGTCAAAAATGGCCCCATCCTAGGAGTCTCCTGTTTTAACAATATTCAAAGTGAGACTACAAATAAGCATAGTAAAATAACACTCTGTGTTGTAAAGAAATGTATGATTTTATCAAAAACGGAGCCAAAGGTATGGCGATATTTTTGCTGTAACATGTTGAAAATGATTTGTCAATGTTATGTTGTCATCTACATGTATATGAACCCCTAAAACTTTTTCACAGCGTGTTAATTGCAAATCAAAATTATCATAAACAAGTGACAGTTTATTATCTTTTATAAATTTTTTCTTTTGCCGACTTGTTATTAACAATATTCTTGTTTTATTTATATTAATTATCATACCATTCTCTAGACACCAAATTTTTAGTAAATTTAAAGAGTGTTCCAGATTTTTCACTTTATATCTTTATCTTAACCAATAACATACAATGTTGTTATCATCAGCATATAAATTCACAAACCGATTTGAATCCCAAATGAATAGGGGGAATCATTTATTAGAATAAAAAACAGAAGACATAAAATAGAACCCTATGGAACGCCACACAGTACATTTCTAGTTTTCGACTGATTTCTAGTGATGTTCACTTGTAGTGCTTGTAAATGAGCAGGGTAGTTTCAAAAATGTTTCCCCAGCCCCTGACCCCTTACGCGGAGCCAAAGAATAACCCAATAACTAAATAAGTTGTCATTATGTTATCCATAATTATGCAAGACAACATAGGAAAAAATTGATAAGAAAGATAATTTGAAGGCTAGGGCCAGACTGCCTGTGTGGACCTAGGGGGTTGGGCTAATGCCAAATATCATTTTTGCAGATTATGGTCATGATACATATCATTACTAAAGGGAGTGAATCAAACAATAATATGCTAGCAAAGAGTTTGCCCTTTCACATACCCTCGACCCCTGGATGGGGTCTAAAAGTATTTTTCTTTCCTGAAAGAAGTCATGTTGGATATCAAATAATGGTAAAGAAGCTTAGAGCACCATGCAAACATATTCATCCTCGACACCTGGGGTGGGGTCAAAACTCAAAAGATGGTTTGTTCTGAAAGTGGCCATGTTGTATTTAAGGGAAAGAAGTGTAGAACAACATGCAAGCAAAATGTTTGACCTTATGCACATTTCAGGGGTACGCTATGTTAAATATAGAGATTCTGATAGAAGGCAAAGATCAGGAGTCGATACAATCAAGTACCACACCTGACCAAGGACACCATAGAATTTCCAATCGGATGAATAAAGTACCATTACAGGACAAACTACGTAACCCAAGAAAATATACAAACACAAGAGGCAAGAGGTCAGCCCTTGCCCAGCAGGTGACCATAAGGCTGCAATGAACAGACAATACAGCATGACAGACACGAAACAAAAACAAGTAGCCAAATGGGCACGATTGCTCACCTTGGAGCCAGTATAATGTTTTGAAACACAATAATTTACGATGCTCAAAGGCAGGTACCTCTGAACTTGAAACAGTGATCAGGAATACATTCAAACACTCAAGATATTATGCCAGACCTAGTTATCTGCAATTATTGAAAAGATCTGAATAAAAACTATAGAGGAAACCTGGTGAAACTATATTTTTCAAATGCTCGAGGGCAGATAACTCCGTAGTCAGTGGTTGGATCTGACCGAAATTCAAACTCACCCATGCTTTTATATAATATTATGGCCTGGTTACCTACAAGAATGAAGATTAAATAAAATTTGAACACGCTAGAGTGGTTATACAGCTATATTTAAGATGCTCAAGGGCAGCTAACTCTGTAGTTGGTGGTCAAGTGTGACCCAAAATCAAACTCATTCATTTATAGTTGACCTTGTTGCCTGCAAGAATGAGGAAGATCCATTCAAAAATGAAGGCGGCAGAGTAGTCATAAAAGATCATTCATTGTAGGATGCTTAGTGGCAGTTAACTCCATAGTCTGAGGTTGGTTCTGCTTTAAATGCGAACTCATCCAAGCTTTAATGGTTGTCCTTCTTACCTGCAATAATGAAGAAGATCCAATTAAAAATTAAGGCACTAGTGTGGTCACAACATTATCCATAAAATTTTAAGACGCTCAAGGGCAGCCAACTCCATAAAATGGAATGGGATCTGGAAATTCAAACTCATTCAAGCTTTCATGGTTGTCCTTGTAACCTGCAAAAAGGAAGAAGATCCAATCAAAATTAAAGGCGCTGGAGTAATCACAACATTATTAAATGACTTAGTTAGAGTCTCCACAAGTTCAAGCTGATCATAGACGGCCATTTTTGCGGCCATCTTAGTTATTGTTATCATCTTTTCTTATAGGGGCTACTTTTAAAGGAAAAATGTGCTCCCTGTGGGGAGCATATCATTTCCTTTGATAGTAGCCCCTTTTAAGACTTGGAAGCCTACTCTACCTTTGAAAAGTTGTTTTTGACAATATGAATACTAGCGCACTAAGCATGCTAAGGGTTTGTAAAATTCGAAACTATATTTCGCGGTCTCGTATATTGGCGATTTTTGTTTTTACCACCAATAGCGCCAAATAGAAATACCCGCATTATTCGGGGAGCGCAGTGGCTCAGTGGTAGAGAACTTGGCTCGAGACCGAGGGTCCGCGGGTTTGAGCCCCACAGGCGTCACTGTCTTGTGGTCCTTGAGCAAGACACATTTATCCTAACTTAGTACTGATTCAACCCAGGAAGACCCGTCCCTGTTTAACTGAAAGATTGTTGATGGGACGTAAAGAATCAAATCAAACAAAAAACAAAAAAAATACCCGCCGAATATTAGTGTTATACAGAGCATCAATCCTTTGTGTATACTCTGACCCGTCGTGACTCAGTACCAAAATCTCGTATGATGAACCAGTATTATCAATTTAATTTGCTATTTTGGTAGATACGTCTTTTATGCCTTTGTAGGAACCCTTTTGCAGTCTTTGTGAAGTAAGGCCCATTATTGTCTACAGTACTCGCTCAGATCTCGACCTCTCCGCTTTTACCACAAAAGTTCAACTGCATTTAGCATGTTTAGCAAGACATTTAGATGGCTTCTTCTCTCTAATTAACTTAATGGGACGACATTGTCTCCGAAAGAGGGGAAAAACAGTTGTAATTTTCTTGCAAGACTGGTATCAGACCAGTAAACAGAGCAATAGTACATTTGAGCCGCGACATGTATTTCCAATAATGTGGCAGTTTGACATGTGTAGACTTAGACGAGCCTTTGCATCCTCCCTTTAAGCTTAGAAACTCAAAATGATGTTCAGCCAGTAGCTTAACACTCATAGAATATTAAAGCGACTAGCAAAGGCTCTGATTAGACTGCGCGTAGGCGCAGGCTGGTCTGAGACTTTGCTGTTCGCTTAAACCACATTCACATTGTTGGAAATCTCATGTCGCGGCTCATTTATACAAGCATAGCACGACGTACTGAAGAAACGCCCACGCAATAAATACACATTATAAAAGTAACTTGATCTGGCGTACTGCATCACGTCGAGTGGATGAGGTCATACCATCGGATCATCCGAGATGCGTAGCGTCGAGGGTGATCCGATGGTATGGCCTCATCCACTCGACGTGATACTGTACGCCAGATCAAGTTACTATTTTGATAATATATTTATTATAAGCCTTTTTTCTGACATTCTTTCTGATTTTAAAACCTGTTTTGGTCTTTAATCCCGGAAAATTACGGGAACGTTTGCCATAACGTTACGTTTCTTGACGTCACGTCAACATGTTTTCCGTCTTTGGTTCCATGCTTGCAATTTACTTCACGTAACGTCGCCGCAAAAGCAGGTAACCGACGTAAGCTTCGTTTTAAAGGATAGTGATATGGATTCAGAAAACCTCAGTTCGTTGAACCGGCTTTCTGTATCAGATGGTCAGAAAACAGATAGTTCAAAAGTCGTATCAGTTATAGGTATATAATAAAGTTCCTGAACTAAATGCCAGGCCCAGAGGTTATAGAACTTTTAAATGCTCAAGTCAAACGAGCATGAACTGTATCATGCTCATAAATGATAAAATGCAAACAATTGTTGGTTGCATTTAAATTTTTATCAGCATGATAAATACAACATCTGAGAGTTTGAAATCACGAACATTCTATAGTTTTCAGCATTTTCGTTTTTATGAACTGTTGAATTGTCATGCTCAGATGAGTTGAGCATGAAAAAAAGTTTAATAACCTCGGGATCAGGCTATATACGCTTGTGAGCAGAGACGGCAAAGCGGTATGCGTCCGAAATCGTTTCTCGTGGAAAACACGTCAATTTGATATAAGGGAGTTGTTTAACGACAGGTCCGGACCCCTGACCCCCTTTGTGTAAATAAAACTGAATTCTAATGCACTTGCAAATGCAACGCGACGTCTGATCGGATAACGTCATAAATTTGCGACAGTATATCCTGCGATATACTGTCGGAAATCCGACGTCATTACGTAACGTCGCTTTTCATTGGTTGACAAGTGAATATATGCAGCTGGCAAGCGGTTTTATGTAGCTGACGTCGCTGGACATATAGGCGCAACAAAGTACATTATCACTGTCTTTATGAAGGGAAAATGTTAATAGTGCATTAGAATGGGGATAACCATATTCAAAATTTTCATTTGGGGAGGTATATCGTCGGATATACGTTCGGAAATCACGTTTAACGGCTCCGCTAACGCGTCGCTGTAAAACTAAATTTCCGACCGTATATCCGACGATGAAAAATTTGAATACTACGTAACAGTTATCCCCTAAATGATTCCAACCGCATGCCGCGTTTTCCGCCAAACATTTTGGCGGCAAACGTGGCTATTTACCAACAGGAAAATTAATGTTCCTATCGTTTAAAATTGCCTAATTGTTGGCATCCCTTACACGCACGGATCCAGAAAGTTTTGTTAGAGGGGGTCCAACATTGACAAGGTTGTTTTTTTTTGGGAGGATTCAAAATACGCTTTAAGCGGGCCATCATCGGCCTGCCAGTGAAACGCCATTTTTGGCGCTTCACTGGTGTGCCGATGATGGCCCAATATTGAATGCTGGCTTGGTAGCTGTGTGATTTTACAGGGGTTTATCCGGACCAGTATTGCTAAGAAATCCTATATTTTTGTGAGTTTTCACAAATTTCCTCCTCCTCTAGATCCCCGCATGCCTCATTTGGGCCCCTTTGAGCTTCAAAATAATTACGCAGCGGAAAACCAGATGTACTTTACCAATATGTTCAAGAATGATTAGAATATTGTTCATGTATACACTGAAACGAAGCATTAAGTGGCCACTTTCAATTTCATTTTTGCTGACTTAGCGCTTATGTTATTGAAATGAAATTTTGCCCAAATATGTGCATTTCAATGGACTAAAGTTAAGAGGTGCTTTGAAAGGGTTTTCTATCCCTTCACAATTTTTGGGTTCAAAAATGCAAAAATCAAATTTTTGAAGAAAATAAGGGGTTTAGGGCGTCTTTTTCGAATTGAAGTACAGGTGATTTCAAACCTGTCTAGCCGACTTGAAAAACACCAAACCCCTGAATATTTGCATATGAACGATTTTTTTTTGATTTTTTTTTAAATAAGATCATTTTCCACATTTTCTGATATTTTCTAAATTAATCATAATAAACTGCACATACTAATATCATTGTATGCGTTTTATTTTATGTAAACATGTTAGACCAAACACAATACAGCTTGAATAGCCCATTTTTAGAGTTATTATTTCAAGACTGGTGTCCACTTCCGGTTTTATCGTGAAATTTTAAAGGTCATTTAAATGGCATATGCCAAATATATTTTTGATTTTTTAAATGAACAGTGAAGCCTATTCATAATAAATAATCGCTGAAAATTTCAATGCCATGCCACAGAAAATAAAGCGTAAAGAGCAATGCGAAGTTGATATTCAAATTGCACTGTTAAAGCTAAAACTCTTTGATTAAGCTGCTGATATTGGCTGCCTTCATGTTAACGTAGCGGAGAAACGGGGAGTTCAATTGTCACAAAACTTTTAATTTCTTTTTTTATCTTATATCTAAGCTCTTATTAACAGCTTCAAATTAATTAAAATATAAATGGAAAACATATCTGAGGACTATTTTATATCACAGTAAAAAGTGTGACTTTTTTAAATGAAGGTATCTTTACTCTGACTTCGTCTGTGCAAGATCTACCAGTCATTTTGAAATGGCATAACTTTCAGAGTCTCGAAAAAGCCTTGATTTTTTTATGGAATAAAAATTGTGTAAGAGCGATGTTTACTTTCTGAACAGGCGCCAAAAATGTGTAGGTGGCCACTTATAACTTCGGTTCAGTGCAAATATATTTGTTCTATTTTGTTTAACAACCACACGAAATCCGCACAGGTTTTAAGTTTATATTTTGTTCATTTTCTGCAATTGTAAACTTTAAAAGTGATAGAACGATCATCAACGGTACGGTTTATGGCTTTCTCGGCTTTCCATTAATATTTTTCACAACAACCATCACTTTATTGTCTACGCTCGTAGGCTATCTAATGTTTGTTTTGTGTTGCGGAAGTGACATACCGGAAACAATCAAATGCCACAAGACAGTTCATCGACGAAGTCATAGTTCACCAACATACATTGTTCCGAGGTCTTTGAGCTTGAGCAACTAAATCTATCTGTCTGCCTGCTTGAATGTCTGTCTGCCTGTCTATCTGTCTGACACAAGCCCATGAAACATAACTTGTTCAGACAGAGTGGTCTCCATGTCAAAACGCACGGAATTGGTCAATACAAAATAGTGATTTGGACCACTCAGGTGGTTAGAGCGTCTGACCAGTGTTCGGAGGGTTATGAGCTCGAGCAGCAAAATCTGGCTCTTTACTTCCCTGCCTGCTTTCCCGCCTGCCTGTCTCTTTGTCTGTCCGTCCGTCCGTCCGTCCACCTGTGTTTGTTACAAACCTACAGTATAGCAATTTTATACGAGGGTCATTTGGAAAGTTCTTAGCATGGCATCATAACTCCACAATGCGTGGATAAAAAGCTATCAAATTATACATTTTTGGAAACTAGAATTCAACGGCTATTTGATGGCTTAATTTTTGTCGAAAAAGAACTTAGCGTGCACGTGCAGCACATGCTCAAAATGAGTAGGGGTTTATATACTGGCGAAAATTTTAAGTAAAATACTTGGAAAAAAGTGAAGGAAAATTGGGGACCTTATTTGCGATCATGATTTGACAAATTAACGATTTGGTGCCAACTAATTTTTTATTAAAATATATTATGCGATCACTGCTTGCACGACTACCACCTTTACATTCGGAAAATGTTGACTAATAGAGAAATGATAATCTTTCAAAAATGGAACTTTTTCCGATTTTTCTTTATACTTTAACTATAAATTGTGTCACTACAGGAGCACAAAAAAGCCTATTGAGTATGTTTTTTGCTTTATTTGTAGCGAACAATGCATAAAAATCATTTCGTCGCGCAAAAGGTGCGGCTTGTGATGTTCTGTGTTCAAGAAAATTATTCCTTATAACACTACCCCTACTTTTCAAGAAGTGGGTGGGGTAACTTAACCCCTCACATTTTGTCGATGGCATAAGAAATTCTCACGGTATCGCGTCTACTATCACAAAATTGATTGATTTCTACTCTAAGGGTATTATTACTGTTTTTTTTGCCACCGTTTTCAATTGAAATGAACCAGAACGCCAACTCATCGCTAAACTTACTCTGCCCCATGGGAAGATTATAAGAGTTATCGTCCTTTTGTTCTGGTTTACAAAATTTCTTTTGGTTTCAATACAAAGAGCATAAAGTGTGCTTGACAAAAATACCAACGCATGACATTTTTAAACTACTGTCCGTATAATATTTTCAAAATATGTGCATTGTGACATGCGATTTTTAGTCGAAAAAACTAGCGCATTGCTTTGCTTTGTAGACGGCTTTGGTATTGCTGTTCCGATATTTAGTTATTAGAAACATCCAACTCGGTCATCAATTGTATGATGACTGTACCAGATTGTGGCCTACCAAATGGTGCAAAATTATCTAATTTCATGAACTATTTTTAATGTTCTGCACACTTTTCAAAAGGTAAAATGTTATTTTCCAATGAAATTTTGCGTTTTCCAGTATACAAACAGTACATGTATTCACAATAATATTTTTCGTTTCTGCATGATAATATCTTCATGAAATTTGTGCCATAACATAGAGGAAAGATGGTTTTTTAAAATGATACCAAACATGATAGGTTTTGTAAATCGGTTACTGAGATAAAATACCATGCTAAGAACTTTCCAAATGCCCCTCGTAGTATGCCTAGCGTAAACCAAGCTTTTTCGCGAGAGCTTATACTTGGCATAGCAAGTTTCAGTCGAAACCAACTTTGTTTTAACTTCGTTATAAAATTATGCTTGTTCTCCTTTTTTATTTAATTTGTTGATTATGGTTGATAAGTGTCCATGCGGCAATTTGCATTTAAAACATGTTTTGTTAGTGACATTTTTCCCACTAACAAAGTGTTCTTAGGCCAAATAAAACATGCATGTGCTTATGGTGACGTTTCAGCGATGCTAATCGAACCACGCTGCGAGAAAATCTGTTTTCAAATAAGACACACAGGCTGCTCAGCAATAGAAACAAGTTAAAATGTTGAGATTTTGCAAGAAGCGAGTTTAGCAATTTTATTTTTCACAGAGAAGAAATCTGACCCAACAATCCGGATGCGCAGATCCAGAGGGGGGAATAGGGGCAGGGGGTCCGCCCCCCCCCCCCCTGAAAAATCACAAAGCTATAGAGTTTCTTAGCAGTACTGTTCCTGTCCCCTGAAAAATCGCACAGCTACCAAGCCAGCATTCAATGTTGGGCCATCATCGGCCCGCCAGCGATACTCCATTTAAATGACGTTTCGCAGGCAGGCCAATAAATCGCTTTAAGTGGCATTTGGATCCTCTCTAACCTCATCAAACTAAAAAACACATACACAAAAATGTTATACGAAAAGACAAAAAAGAGCGCTTTCAGAAATGGACCCACTCCGGATCCGCGCATAGCCCAGAGTTGGACCCCCTCTGACAAACTTTTCTGGATCCGCGCATGACCAGGATGCTAATACAACGTTCGAGTTGACCGCTTTGTGAGAAAACATGCGGACAATGCAGGCCAAGAGTAACACAATACGTAGATTAACAGTAAATCGCACATTTATTTTTGTTTGGCCATGCAGTTCAATTGGTTCCATTGCGGCCCGATCTGCCACTCACGATTTACGGATGATTAATGCTAGCATTTAGATGGTACATCTTTCCAGTCTAATAGCGATCAGAATCTTTCTATTCTTACAAATCATTTGCCTTTTATGTCCTCAATATGCAAATCACTGAATACTTGTACTTTTGTAACTTTACTACACTGAGTTCTTGTAAATGGGCCTAGTCATAGGGGAACAACACATAAATCCCTTTAGTCGGTCAAAAAACGATTTTGTATAAATAGCACCTGCACACGTATAATGTTGTATAAAATATGATAAATAGTTTGTACTATTTAACTCTACTAACAAAATAAGAAAACTTTATCAGACAAGAAACAAACATAGAACCGCGACACTGGGAGCAACAATAAACAATGGATCGACACCAACAGAGCCGCTTACTTAGGACGGACAGTAGCATATTCCTGTGGGGTCTTAAGTGCATTGGTACTCGCATAAGATTCTGTTGTTGTTCTCAAATACTTACCCCGAGGAAAAAGACATGCACTGACATTTATATAACAAGTATGCGATTTTACAAAGAAGCTCTGTCTATACTAAGTATATATGAAAATAATTCTAAACATGCCGTTTTTAGCAAAAAGCACCGTAGGTGTGTGGCAGACAAAGGGGCAGACGGGCCAGCTGTCGGTCCGACTGGCTGTCTAAGAAGCAGGCAGATATACAGCTATATTCTGCTACAGCCGGCGTCGAAACACTAGTCAGGCAGTCTAACTACCCGAGCTGCTAGAAAATTAGGAAAACGGGCCTACAAAACAAGTTAAAAGAGCGAAGAACCAATGCAGACAGATAGTCAGACAGACAGCCATAGACAAGTCGACAGGCAAGTTCAAGTATGCAGGCAGACAGACAGCTAGAGTATGCTGCTCACAACCATCAGAGCATCAAGCGCTCTAACCACCTGAGCTACTAGATAAGCTTGTTTAACCAGCAGACAAACTGAAGGCATACATACAGACAGACAGATGACCCGATAGGCAGGCAGACAGACAGAGAGACAGGCAAACTGCTAGATTTTGCTGCTCACAACCTTTGGCACCATGGTCAAGCGATCTTTCCACCTTAGCAACTAGATTAGTTGGCTAAACGAGCATATAGAGAAGTAAAAAGAAGAACCAATGGCCGCACTCTGATCTAACCTTATTTAGTGCAGTGGTTTCAGCACACTACCTATCCTACTTTTTGTCATAGATGATGCTGTTAGACGACAACGAGAAACGGCAAGCAGAAAAAGACGGTTGTCGATACCAAATGCTCACCACATAACTCTGATGATTTGATGATACCAGTTCTAGGATTTCCGCGGACGAGTAAGCATATTTCAGAACGCCGCGGCGATGAACAACACAGCCAATGGTCACATCCTCGGTCAGATTTGAAGCATGCTCTCACACCGTGTTTTAGATGATTCACACCAAACTCACAATAAAATCAGTATTGACTGTCCCTGCTGATAGAAACCAACAGACTATCAAAATGTAAGTGCCTTTGAGCCCATAAATAGTTCTTGCCACTTTACTTTATATGTGAAAACGGTTATAAAAAGCCTACTCCGCGGCCAGAAAGCAAAACTCCGCAGACGCTTTAGTATTTTTTCACACTAGTCCGCGGTTATGAATTGCAACAATTGAAGGGGTAGAGGCAGAAAACCTGTTCTCATATACAATCTATGCTTAGTTAGACCAAATTATTAACATACAGGTAATACAAGTAAATATCGTTTCACAAAAACGCAAAAATATACTAGAATTCCGAGAATCGGATGTGTCGCCTGGCAGAGCAGAAATAAAAAAAGACAAATTCGTCAAATTTATATCCCCCGGGGAAGGGTTATTTTAGAGAAACGTATAAATCATAAAACATAAATCCCATTTCTTCAATCCCTAATTTCACCTTGGTATCATACAGATCATAGTTAAAAGTATATCAAATATTTTTCAGTTCTTAGTTAAATAAAAAGATTATGTGTACAATTTCAATAACTGACCTTTCAACCTGACCCAGAGGTCAGGGGTGTATGCTTCTATATTGGTCTATACTTCTTCCCTTTTATTTGATATGCAACATGACCACATTCAGATTTTTTTATCTTTAAACCCAAGGTACAGGTTTAGGGTGTGTGTAGGGACAGAATATGTGCTTGCATGGTGCTCTAAGTTCCATTCCATTTAAATTTGATATGCAATGTGACTACTTTCAGAAAAAAAAACTGTTTTGGCATTTGGACCCCACCCATGGGGTCGAGGGTGTGTGTAAGGACAGAAAATGTGCTTGCATGGTGCTCTATGCTCCGTTCCTATTAATTTGATATGCAACATGACTACTTTCAGAAAGAAAAAAAGTTTTTACCTTTTGATCCCATCTGGGGATGGGGGTGTGTGTAAGGACAGAATATGTGCCTACATGGTACTTTATTGTACATTCCATTTAATTGGATATGCAGCATGACTACTTTAAGTTAAAAAATGTTTAACCTTTTGACCCCACCCAGGGGTTGAGGGTGTGTGCAAGGATAGAATATGTGCTTGCATGGTGCTCTATGTTCCATCCCCTTTAATTTGATATGCAAATAGGAACGAATTTTTTTTAACTTTTGACCATATCTTGGGATGAGGGTGTTTGTAAGGACAGACTATGTGCTTAATATGGTACTCTATGGCATATTCCCTTTAATTTGATATGCAACATGACTACTTTAGGAAAAAATGATTTGTTTTCCTTTGACACCATCTAGGGATCAAGGGTGTGTGTATGGACAGAATATGTGCTTGCACGTTGCTGCATTGTCATTCCCTTTAATTTGATATTAAACATGACCATGTTCTGAAAAAAGTGGCCTTTCAGGCTTTTGAACTAGAATCCCATTTGATGTTTCATATCTGTTGTACCTCTGCATGCGAAATTTTAGTAAAAATATTGACAATTGACTGAGTCATTGTGAAATTTTGACCCCGTCTAAGGGGCCAGGGGTAGGAGTAAAATGTTTAATTACTGTCATGCTTATCAACAGGCCTAGAGTAGGGAGCTGTCAGATATGATACGAGGATGGGATCAAAAGTAATGCCACTGGCTAATTTTCACCGCAATTGTTGGCGGGAAGCTAAAACCCACGCCTTGTATGTCTTCTCCATTCTCTCACCTTTCAATCGATGTATCAACTGCACATGTAGACACAATATCTCTCGTGCAATTACTTTTGCACAAACCCTACTCATAGGCGGTTAAGCAAAATGGTTGGGAGAAGCGTTGAAAATGAGATCGAAATCAGGGCTGACATTAAGACTCACGCATTACTTAGCTGAGGTTCAACGGACATTTATGCTAACATATGTACTGTTTATGTTAGTAATTCAATGTCATTTTCCCCATTTGCAGACAGGTTAGAGATTTCAGTGCAGGCGTAGGATCTGTTACAAGTGCTCCAAAATATTGTAGATCTAAATCTGCAAGTAGTCCAAAGATTGTCATAAAAAATTATATAGTAAAATCAGTCGCAAAGATATACTTCTCAGCAGATTGCGGACATGGTTGGCATTTCAAAAGCATTTGCACTGCGCTTTTGGCGAAATGTTTTGAAAATGAAGAAGGAAAGCACTTGGTGGGCCCCACATTTGCTCAATGAGGAGCAAAAATACACGCATGTTAGGACGGCGCGCAACTGTTAAAACGATTTCCAAGATATGATCAGAAATTATTAATGAATGTAGTTACATATGATGAGTCTTGGATGCACTATTTCGAACCGCATCGAAAAATAAGTAATCGAGTATGGCTTACCAAATTGCAAGAAGGCCCTGTATTGCCAAAAGGATTACCAGTGTAAAAAGGTTATGTATGCCATATTTTCACTCCTAACGGACTCGCAATACAAGTCTCTATACCCAAAGGCAAGTCAATGAATACAAGGTTTTACAGGAACAAAGTTCTTAGAAAATTTGTTAAAATCTACCAGAAATGTAGACCGAAGATAGGCATCTGTGATATTTATTTGTAACATGACAATGCCTCAAGTCATAAGGCCGGAAGTGTGGCGTCGCTTTTGGAAAGAACAGGGGGTCTATGTTCTAGAACATTCACCCTATTCCCCTGATCTAGTCCCCTGTGACTTTTTTTCTCTTCCCTCGTCTCAAGAAAAATCTTGCTGGCAGAAATAAACCTCCCGCAAAAAGTTAGGTGTCTCCATATTAAACCTCCTTAGAGGTATACCCCAAAAAGACTATGAGAAAGTCTTCAAGGATTGAATTAAAAATTTGAAAATTTGTGTATCTGTGAAGGGATGGTAATTTGACAATTTGAAATACACAAAAATGCAAACCCACCTTTAGTTGTCATTTAACATCATCGGTTGCATTACTTTTGATCCCGCTCTCGTAAGTAAAACTGAATTCTAATGCACTTGCAAATGCAACGCGACGTCTGATTGGATAACGTCATAAATTTGCGACAGTATATCCTGCGATTTACTGTCGGAAACCAGACGTCATTACGTAACGTCGCTTTTCATTGGTTGACAAGTGAATATATGCAGCTGGCAAGTGGTTTTATGTAGCTGACGTCGCTGGACATATAGGCGCAACAAAGTACATTTTCACTGTCTTTATGAAGGGAAAATGTATTAGTGCATTAGAATGGGGATAACCATATTCAAAATTTTCATTTGGGGAGGTATATCGTCGGATACGCGTCGCCATAAAGCTAAATTTCCGACCGTTTATCCGACGATATACCTCCACAAATGAAAATTTTGAATACAGATACTCCCTAAATGATTCCAACCGCATGCCGCGTTTTCCCCCAAACATTTTGGCGGTAAACGCGGCTATTTAACAACAGGAAAATTATTGTTCCTATCGTTTAACATTGCCTTATTGTTGGCATCCCTTACACGCACGGATCCAGAAAGTTTTGTTAGAGGGGGTCCAACATTGACAAGTTTGTTTTAGGGAGGATTCGAAAACCACTTTAAGCGGGCCATCATCGGCCTGCCAGTGAAACGCCATTTTTGGCGCTTCACTGGCGTGCCGATGATGGCCCAATATTGAATGCTGGCTTGGTAGCTGTGTGATTTTACAGGGGATCCGGACCAGTATTGTTAAGAAATCCTATATTTTTGTGAGTTTTCACAAATCCCCCCCTCTAGATCCCCCGCATGCCTTATTTGGGCCTCTTTGAGCTTCAAAATAATAATGCAGCGGAAAACCAGATGTACTTTACCAATATGTTCAAGAATGATTAGAATATTGTACATGTATACACTGAAACGAAGCATTAAGTGGCCACTTTTCAATTTCATTTATTCTGACTTAGCGCTTATTTTATCGAAATGAAATTTTGCCCAAATATGTGCATTTCAATGGACTAAAGTTAAGAGGTTTTTTGAAAGAGTTTTCTATCCCTTCACAATTTTTGGGTTCAAAAATGCAAAAATCAAATTTTTGAAGAAAATAAGGGTTTTAGGGCGTCTTTTTCGAATTGAAGTACAGGTGATTTTAAACCCGCCTAGCCGGCTTGAAAAACACCAAATCCCTGAATATTTGCTTATGAACGATTTTTTTGATTTTTTAAAAAAAAAAAAAATCATTTTCCACATTTTCTGACATTTTCTAAAATAATCATAATAAACTGCACATACTTATATCATTGTATGCGTTTTATTTTATGTAAACATGTTAGACCAAACACAATACAGCTTGAATAGCCCATTTTTAGAGTTATTATTTCAAGACTGGTGTCCACTTCCGGTTTTATCGTGAAATTTTAAAGGTCATTTAAATGGCATATGCCAAATACATGTATATTTTTGATTTTTTAAATAAACAGTGAAGCCTATTTATAATAAATAATCACTGAAAATTTCAATGCCGTAACAAGGATAATAAATCGTAAAGAGCAATGCAAAGTTGATATGCAAATTGCACTGTTAAAGCTAAAAGTCTTTAATTAAGCTACTGATATTGGCTGCCTTCATGTTAACGTAGCGGAGAAACGGGGAGTTCAATTGTCACAAAACTTTTAATTTCTTTTTTTTATCTTATATCTAAGCTCTTATTAACAGCTTCAAACTAATTAAAATATAAATGGAAAACATATCTGAGGAATATTTTATATCACAGTAAAAAGTGTGACTTTTTTAAATGAAGGTATCTTTAGTCTGACTTCGTCTGTGCAAGATCTACCAGTCATTTTGAAATGGCATAATTTTCAGAGTCTCGAAAAAGCCTTGATTTTTTTTATGGAATAAAAATTGTGTAAGAGCGATGTTTACTTTCTGAACAGGCGCCAAAAATGTGTAGGTGGCCACTTATAACTTCGGTTCAGTGCAAATATATTTGTTCTATTTTGTTTTACAACCACACGAAATCCGCACAGGTTTTAAATTTATATTTTGTTCATTTTCTGCAATTGTAAACTTTAAAAGTGATAGAACGATCATCAACGGTAGGGTTTATGGCTTTCTCGACTTTCCATTAATATTTTTCACAAAAACCATCACTTTATTGTCTACGCTCGTAGGCTATCTAATGTTTGTTTTGTGTTCCGGAAGTGACATACCGGAAACAATCAAATGCCACAAGACAGTTCATCGACGAAGTCATAGTTCACCAACATACATTGTTCCGAGGTCTTTGACCTTGAGCAACTAAATCTATCTGTCTGCCTGCTTGAATGTCTGTCTGCCTGTCTATCTGTCGAACACAAGCCCATGAAACATAACTTGTTTAGACAGAGTGGTCTCCATGTCAAAACGCACGGAATTGGTCAATACGAAATAGTGATTTGGACCACTCAGGTGGTTAGAGCGTCTGAACAGTGTTCGGAGGGTTATGAGCTCGAGCAGCAAAATCTGGCTCTTTACTTCCCTGCCTGCTTTCCTGCCCGCCTGTCTCTTTTTCTGTCCGTCCATCCGTCCATCCACCTGTGTTTGTTACAAACCTACAGAATAGCAATTTTATATGCCTAGCGTAGACCAAGCTTTTTCGCGAGAGCTTATACTTGGCATAGCAAGTTTCAGTCGAAACCAACTTTGTTTTAACTTCGCTATAAAATTATGCTTGTTCTCCTTTTTCTATTTAATTTGTTGATTATGGTTGATAAGTGTCCATGCGGCAATTTGCATTTAAAACATGTTTTGTTAGTGACATTTTTCTTACTAACAAAGTTTTCTTAGGCCAAATAAAACATGCATGTGCTTACGGTGACGTTTCAGCGATGTCAATCGAACCACGCTGCGAGAAAATCTGTTTTCAAATAAGACACACAGGCTGCTCAGCAATAGAAACAAGTTAAAATGTTAAGATTTTGCAAGAAGTGAGTTTAGCAATTGTATTTTCCACAGAGAAGAAATCTGACCCAACAATCCGGATGCACAGATCCAGAGGGGGGAATAGAGGCAGAGGGTCCGCCCCCCCCCCCGCCCCCTTGAAAAATCACAAAGCTATAGAGTTTCTTAGCAATACTGTTCCTGTCCCCTGAAAAATCGCACAGCTACCAAGCCAGCATTCAATGTTGGGCCATCATCGGCCCGCCAGCGATACTCCATTTAAATGACGTTTCACTGGCAGGCCAATAAATCGCTTTAAGTGGTATTTGGATCCTCTCTAGCCTCATCAAACTAAAAAGACATACACAAAAATGTTATACCAAAAGAAAAAAAGAGCGCTTTCAGAAATGGACCACTCCAGGTCCGCGCTTAGCCCAGAGTTGGACCCCCTCAGACAAACTTTTCTGGATCCGCGCATGACCAGGATGCTAATACAATGTTCGAGTTGACCGCTTAGTGAGAAAACATGTGGACAATGCAGGCCAAGAGTAACACAATACGTAGATTAACAGTAAATCGCACATTTATTTTTGTTTTGCCATGCAGTTCAATTGGTTCCATTGCGGCCCGATCTGCCACTCACGATTTACGGATGATTAATGCTAGCATTTAGATGGTACATCTTTCCAGTCTGATAGCGATCAGAAACTTTCTTTTTCTTACAAATCATTTGCCTTTTATGTCCTTGATATGCAAATCACTGAATACTTGTACTTTTGTAACTTTACTACACCGAGTTCTTGTAAATGGGACAAGTCATATGGGAATAACACATAAACCCCTCTAGTTGGGCAAGAAACGATTTTGTATAAATAGCACCTGCATACACACGTAGAATGCTGTATAAAACATGGTAAATGGTTTGTGCTATTTATCTCTATCGTCTGCTGATGACTAACAAAATAGGAAAACTTAATAAGGCAAGTAACAAACACACTGGAAGCAACAATAAACAATGAATCGACACCAACAGAACCGCTGCCTTAGGGCGGACAGTAGCCTATTCCTGTGGGGTCTTAAATACATTGGTACCAAATATTTGGCCAAGATTCTGTTGTTGTTCTCAAGAACGCATTTATATTAAAAGCATCAGATTTTACAAAGAAGCTCTGTATATACTAATTATAAATGAAAATTATTCTAAACTTGCCACTTTTAAGCAAAAACTATCTTTGGTTTAGACAGACAGAGGGACAGGAGGGCGAGCGGTCGGTCGGACTGGCTGACTGACTGAGAAGCAGGCAGACATACAGCTATATTTTGCTACAGCCGCTACCGAAACATTAGTCAGGCACTCTAACTACCAGAGCTACTAGAAAGTTAGCAAAACGGGCCTATAAAACAAGCTAAAATAACGAAGAACCAATGCAGACAGATAGTCAGACAGACAGCCATAGGCAAGTCGACAGGCAAGTATGCATGCAGACAGACAGCTAGAGTATGCTGTTCACAGCCATCAGAGCAATGGTCAAATGCTCTAACCACCTGAGCTACTAGATAAGCTGGCTTTACGAGCAGACAAACAGAAGACAAACAAACAGATGGATAGATAGGGGGACAGGCAGACAGACAGACAGACAAGGAGACAGGCGGGTAGGCAGACCGCTATAAGTTGCTGCTCACAGCCTTTGGCACTCTGGTCAAGCGATCTTACCACCTTAGCAACTAGATAAGTTGGCTAAACGAGCATATAGAGAAGTAAATAGCGCAAAGAAGCAATGGCCGCACTCTGATCTAACCTTAATTGGTTCAGTGGTTTCAGCACACTACCTATCTATCTTTTGTCATAGATGATGCTGTTAGACAACAACGAGAAACGGTAAGCAGAAAAAGACGGCTGTCGATACTACATCCTCACCACAGAACTCTGATGATTTAATGATACCAGTTTTAGAATTTCTGCGGACAAGAAAGCATACTTCAGAACACCGCGGCAATGAACGACACTGCCAATGGTTATATGGAGCATACTCTCAGACCGTGGTTTAGATTCACACCAAACTCACAATAGAATCAGTATTGGCTGCCCCTGCTGGTAGAAACCAACATACTAACAAAATGTATAAGTGCCTTTGAGCGCATAAATAGTTCTTGCCACTTTAGTTAATACTAGAAATGGACCCGCGCAAGCGCGGGTATAGGATATATTTAGCATATGATGAAAACTGTTCTGAGCATGGAAGATATCCTCATAAATATTAAAATTGGTAGCAATATCTAAGAGCAGGATAAATACTAAAGAAATTCTTTCATGAATCAAGGGCCATTTCTCTGTTATAATGTTTATTTCTTATTTCAATCAACATTACTCAAATATAAGACGGTAACGACCCAATGGTAAATAATGGACGCAACAGCGCATGTAACATATAACACACTACTTTTGACTGCAATGTATATGAATGCCAATGAAAACTGAACGTTGTCATATCAACTTTAGTCCTTTTCCAACTGGAACAAAACCCCGCTTAATCATTCCCTCAGATGTACAGATATTGAGGGGATGCAGACCCATGGGTCATATTTTAATGTCGTACTAATGCTTGTGCCGGCTAGATGCTATATGTGAAATATGGAATGAGCTTCACAGCTTGAGAGAGATCCACAGATGCCTATACATACCATAAACTTATCTATGAACCTTCGTCTCAGGTGAGCTAAAAGTATATAAAACTTGTGACTGCTGAAATAATAGGCCAATGTTTTCTATTCTGTCAGTATCTATTGGTATAACTGATAAAATGAATGCAGCGGATTTATTATGTATGCAAGAATGTCTTCAGACCAGGGATCGAACCAATGGCCACTTGGTTGATAGTAACTCTCAACTGATTGAGTTAAGCAGCCCATAGATTAAGAGTGTTATATATGTTAAAGCAGTTTTGAGATTAATGAATGTGGCATTAAATCCAAAGTTTTGCTAAATTTCAACTGTAATATTCCAAAGTTCTATGACTCCTTAAACATTGTTATAATCATGCAAATATGAACCAAAAGGTTTTACGATAGAATAATGCCTAAGAAAGATACTGACAGAATTGCAAACAGTGGAGACCCTGATTATATTTCTTTTCTAGGGACAGTCTGATGTGGATCTGCACTGTTTGACCATACCTGATTGTCCAAAAAATAGGAATTAATTTCATGACAATTTCGTTTGGTAACTGTGTTGTCTTTCACGACTGTTGATAAGAACAGTGACTTTTGATAGAAAAAGTTTGAGAAACGGGAATATACACTTTAAATATTTTCAACCAAAACATATGTTGTGGGTATTGAAAGTACTGTCTCAATGAGACGGTTCTTTTGAGCACCCAACATATTAAACCATGGTTGCATATAGGGCTTCCACGTTTACAATATTTTGTAAAGGTTTACACGTATTAAAAAAAAATCAAAATGATTCCGTTTACACGCAACTACACAGCATTTCTAAACGTCGAATCGCGGGTTCACTGGAACTCCCATACAATATATTTCTTTCATCATAACAAATGGTGCCACTGTATAGCTTTTATATACTAAGCGAAACTTCCAAACCGCCACTCGACATTTTCTCATATATCTTAATATATATGATACATACATGGCTAAAATTTACACTCAATATGGAAAAATCAATTAAACAGAACCTGTCAAAATTTCATTTTCATAAATTGAAAATAACATGCTCAATTGATAGACTGTATAAAGGCACCATCGCATTTCATTTTCACACAAACGCTAGAATTTGAACTCATCGCTTAAAACCGAGTATTCAAGGGACCTAAAGTGAAAAACACCAATTTTATGGTGTTATAAATGGGCATTATTGAACATTTTTGGATTTCGCTTTTATTAACAAGCAATTTTCAGGAAATCCACAATGTTCCTATGGAAGCCCATATGACATAAAACATCACAAGAATGCATTATGGAGATGACATGTTTTTGTCCACAATATTACTGAAGCTTTCTGGTGCTGTAAATGGACATTATTGAACACTATCGTGTTTATTTTGTAATAAAGTAGCAATTTTCATGCAATTCAGTGCTCCTATGGAGGCCCATGTGGCCTAAAAGAACACAGAAATGTGTTTATGATGATGAAATGTTTCTGTCTTCAAAATTATTGAAACATTCGTCACCCATTAACCGTTTACTGCACATCAATCTCGACACTTCCGACGTTCCAATGCAGCATTTGTGCATCACCGCACCAAAAAATGGTGGACTATACAGGACATTTTATGACATACGTAAAACTCAGTTTTTGTCGATTTTTTCTCGTCATGTGAGTGCAAAAATGAAAAATGACCGACATGTTGTGATGTAAACTTTCGGCTCTATTAGAACATGTCAAACTTTATGATAAATTATGAATCAGTCTCAGCGAGGCCCAATTTTCGATTGAACCCACAGCCCGACCCCTCTACTTTATACTCATACAACCCAAACGTTGGCATTTTTGTGATAAAATAAAGTTGTCCGATAGTTGTCGATGAAAATGCGAGTATACACATGGCGATAAACATTTAGCATTTGTGTGCCACGTGCAAAACAAATATAAGTACTCTATCGTTACGCATAAATGCACATCCTTATTGAATCAAACTGCATTATGTTCAATCGACGCATACATGTGTCCAAATATACTGTGGCAAATATCATTTCAAACAGTTTAATAATAAATGAGTTATATTGAAAAAATGTGCTTTGTTAACTGGCGGTTTAGAAGTTTCGTTCAGTATATTTGAAACGCAAAAATGAAATCAGTATAACAGACTTCTTCCATCATAATAAATGATACCACCGTTAAGCTTATATTTTTGAAACGAAAAAAATATATCAGATTCAAAAGTGCTGTCTCAATGAGACGGCTTTTTTGAGCACCAAAATATAAAATCATGGTTGCAAATATGGCTTGAGTTTTGTAAACGTTTACACGAATTCCACAAATCAAATAACATCACAATAAAGCTAATATCTTTGCAACACACTTTAAATGCTACAACTAAAACATAAGTTGTAGTTACTCAAAAGTACCGTCTCAATAAACAGTTCTTTTTATCACCCAAAATATAAATATGAATATGAAGCTCGTCACGTGTTTGGTTTAAACGGTAGACCATTTTTGTAAACGTTTGTTGCAAAACACGAAACGTTGCTGTTCACACATGTTAATGAGGAAGCCCCAGTTGCAAATGACTTGTGCATAAAAACGGGCATGGGTGCAAATGATTTGTTTATAAAAGCAAACTTTAGGTGTGGTTCTGTAAAACAATCGAGCCTCAGTGTTTTGGTGTGTACAGGGATACCATGGATCATAAAAGGTAATTTTATGATCCATGGGGATACACAGCATTTCGGGAGCGCAGTACCTCAGTGGTAGAGTGCTTGACTCCAGACCATGGGGCCGCGGTTTAGAGCCTCACCGGCGTCACTGCATTGTGTCCTTGAGCAAGACATATAATCCTAGCTTAGTACTCAATCCAGGAAGACCTATCCCTACATAACTGAAAGATTGTTGATGGGACGTAAAGAGTAAAAGCAAACAAAAAAAATACACAGCATTTTACACGTCGAATCGAGGGTTCGCTGTAACTACCTTCTTTCATTATAATAAATGATACCAATGTAAGCTTTTATCTTTGAAACGTAAGAGAAAATCGGTATATTACCATTAATTATGTTCAACCAAAACATATGGCCACGTATGTTGTGGGTACTCAAAAGACCCGTCTCAATGAGACGTTTCTTTTGAGCACCCAAAATATAATGGCTTTGTAGGTCAGGATTTTTTTTCAAAACTCTGCATTCAGGGCAGGCAAGTTTGATCTATTTTGCCCAGGCTGTAAAGATAATGTATGCAGAAAAAAGAGCACAAATGAACAGAGAATTAAACTATCAATTCTATGGGAAATGGAAAATTGGATTTCTGGCGCGGCAGATCGGATCCGGCAGCACGATGCGGTCATGGCTTTCATAAACAGTCATCTTTGACCCCCAGCAAGTGACGTGTGACCGCGTGACATATGTAAATACACCTTACGGACCAATCGTTGCAGCCGTTTTTGGTAGAACTTGGGAGAATATGAAAACGTGGATCGATATGTCAATTATCATTAGTTGATAAAGAAGGCGTTACCCTGTCAAAATTGATGGGAGATTATGGAATCGAAACAGAATCGTTTCTAAAAATCTCAAAAACGAAATAAAAGTAAAAGAAGATTAGATCGAAGTTATCAATGATGTCTATCTGAATAACTCAGTGTAGAAAAAATGCTGGTAAAATATACCGTTTCCGAGTTTTTGAGCGCAAAGGGCTCCTTTAGTAGTATAGATGTAAAAAGCCCTACTCCGCGGCCAAAAAACAAAACTCCGCAGACTCTATAGTGTTTTTCACACTGCTCAGCGGTAATGACTTGCAACAATGGAAGGGGTAGAGGCAGAAAACCCGTTCTCATAAACTTATTTTAGACCAAATAATTAACACACGGGTAAAAACAAGTAAATATCGTTTCACCAAAAGGCAAAAAATATACTAGAATTCCGAGAATCGGATGTGTCGACTGGCAGAGCAGAAATCAAACAAGAAAAACTTGTCGAATTTATATCCCCCGGGGAAGGGTTATTTTACAGAAACGTATAAATCATAAAACATTACTCCAATACCTAAGTTCACCTTGGGTATCATACAGATCAGGATTAAAAGCATTTCAACTATTTTTCAGTGCTAGGTTCAAATAAAAATAAACTTATGTGTACAGTTTTGATATCCGACCCTTCAACCTGACCCAGAAGTCAGGGGTGTGTGTAAGGTCAAAGTATATGCTTCTACATTGGCCTATACTTCTTTCCTTCAATTTGATATGCAACTTGACCACATTCAGATTGTTTTACCTTAAAACCCGACCCACAGATGGTTGAGGGTGTGTGTAGGGACAAAATATGTGCTTGCATGGTGCTCTAAGCTCCATTCCATTTAGTTTGATATGTAACAAAACTACTCTCAGAAAAAATACCTTTTGACCCCGTCTGGGGGTAGAGGGTGTGTGCAAGGACAGAATATGTGCTTACATGGTGCTCTATGTTCCATTCCATTTAATTTTACACGGTGTAGTTAGTTATCTATCTATCTATCTATCTATCTATCTATCTATCTATCTATCTATCTATCTATCTATCTATCTATCTATCTATCTTAGACTACTTCTACTACCATTCGTAACCATTGAAAACTCCACAGTGCCATGGAGATGACCACAATAATGTATGATTATATTCTGTAATGCCGTGCATATCTTTGCATGTAATACTTGCATGTATTACTATTGATCAATAAAATATTGTTTAAATCCCCCCCCCCCCCCCAAAAAAAAAAAAAATAAATAAATTAGTCAAAACCCATGTGATAGTTCTATTTTGCTCTTCAGTTTTTGGTTTTGCCTTAAATAGGCATTGGCCTATTACTGCATTGCCATGAAAAGACACGTATTCGAGTTTTTCAATTTATGTGGCGGTTCAAAAACATCTGTTTAACGCCCTGGGGAATACCTAGAAGACAATTAGTTGTTGCTATCAATGTCTTTCACGGTCTCTGATCTTTTGTTCTAGCCAAAGACTGTATTTACCGTATCGGTTTTTTATTCATTAATCTGTGGTGAGAAGAATGGTCATTTGGGACCCTGACCTATTGAGGCTGTTACAATAAACAACTGCTGGAAAGAAACAAAATATGAAAAGCGTGCTAAACTGCACGCATTTCATATATTATTAATAGAAGCACAGGTATCGCATTTAATTTAACAAGGTTCATTTTTGTCCCCCAACTTTGAAAAAGTTGAAGGGGCATATTGCTTTGGGCTTGTCCGTCATTACTTCCATGTGCCCGTCCGTCCGTTCGTCCGTTCAAAATTTAAGATATGGTTTTGCAATTTCATAGATGGACTCAGCATAAAAAAATAACGGACCAGTTTTTTTATCTGGATTATCTCCCTTTGTGGAGTTATGCCCCTTTTAAAGGGTCATAATGAAATTTTGTAATCAAGATATTTAAAAAAAACTATAACAGCTAGGAGTTTCAAATGTGATCGACTTATAGAAGATAATGGGTAGAATACCTGGTGAACATTTAAAAAAAGAGTTATTGCCCTTTGTAATTTGGACATAGAAAACTTAATATCTCAAAAACCGTTACAGCTAGGGGCTTCAAACTTAGTCAGCTTATAGAGAAAAATAACTAGATTACCTGGTGAAAATGAAAAAAAAATGAGCTATTGCCCTTTGCAATATGGACATAAAAAACTTAATTTCTCAAAAACCGTTACAGCTAGAAGCTTCAAACTTAGTCAGCTTATAGAGGATAATAAGTAGATTACCTGGTGAAAATTTAAAAACAAATGCCCTTTGCAATTTTGGACATCGAAAACTTCCAATAAAGATATCTCGAAAATTATTACAGCTAGTAGCCTCGGATTTTGTCAGCTGAAGGAGGATGGTGACTAGATTACTTGGTGAACGGGGTGGTGGACAAGCTAATGGTTGAGGGCATAGTGTTTCATAAACACAATTTCTTGTTTTCTTAACATATTGCCAATTTATTCTTTAAAATAGTGTTAAACCTCTTCCTCATAGAGACGCGTTTAAACGCTTTTGCAAACAAAGCAGAACAACATCATACAGCTCTTGTAAGAGACTTACCTGATCAGGGTCTACTCTGTTCGCTATTGAAATATCATCATATATCTTATCATGCACCACTGGACCTGACAAATAATTGCTTTGTTCTATGTACCAACATGAGTGTTGATTTTTAAAATTATTCATAGTGGATGGAGCTTAGCATGAATAGTCTTAAAGGAAGGGATTAGATTTCAAGCATCTAGAATTCAATTGCACAATTGTCATACCGGGTAGGCGGCAATCGAAAACGCTCCCAACAAGCGACAAACGCGGATCAAACATCGCTAGATACAGTGTTTTCGATTGCCATTTTCTTTCTTTCGTTCTTTCGTTACTGGTTCGCTCATACATGAGCATTACACAAGGGAGTGCGAATTTGGAAATTTTGATAAAATAAAAAACAAAAACAACACAAAAAACCAAAAAAAAAAACACAAAAAAAAACACAAAAACTTTTGGCTGAACTTTTGTTTAAATAAGGAGTGCCCTAAACTCCTCTGTGGACTGGGTATTTGCCACAGAAGGGGGCAGACTATTCCAATGTGGAATAGTTCGGGGGAAAAAGGAATTCTTCAGGGCATCACTGTATGTCTGGTGTCTGCGGTATTGAGCACTATGTGATGACTTGGTAGTTTTCAAACTGTGAGCAGGGGTCATATACTTGTCTTTTTCAATAGATACTGCTCCACAATGAATCTTGCGAAAGAGAAACAAGGAGGACTGGTCCCTCCGGGCCTCTAGAGATGACCATTCAAGCTCATCAAGCATTTCGCCGACACTACTTGTGTTTCGCCATCTCCTGCAGGTCCAGCAGGCTGCTGTCCTCTGAACTTTCTCAATCTGATTAATCTGAAGTTTCGAGTGAGGGCTCCAAATGGGTGCTGTATACTCTAGTTTAGGCCGAACCAAAGTTTTGTATGCAACTTCCTTTGTACTCCTAGGTGCAAAAGCCAAATTCCTGCGAAGGAACCCAAGCTCTCTTAGTTGCTTTGGAAGAGATTTCTGAGACATGCTGACCCCAATCCATGTTATCTGTAGTGGTGATACCAAGGTATTTTGCCGACTGAACATTTTCCAAAGTTTGATTGTGTAGTGAGTAGTCGAAAAGAATTTGTTTGTGATGCTAATGCCGAGTCACTCTCATTGAGTGACATTTGGCTACGTTAAATTTCATTTGCCAATCGGCCTCCCACTGAGCTAAGCTGGTGAGGTCTTCTTGCAAGGTCAAACAATCCTGAAGTGAATGTATATTCCTATACAGGACACAATCGTCTGCGAACAGGCGAACAGAAGACCTGATGTTATCCGCCAGATCGTTTATGAAGATGAGGAACAGGACCGGACCTAGGACCGATCCCTGGGGCACACCGGATAGCACTGGGACTGGAGCTGAGGCTTGGCCATCTAAAACAACTTGTTGAGTGCGCCCAACTTTGTAGCCAGTCAAGCGACAAATGACAATCGAAAACTCTGTTTCTAACGATTTTTTATCTACGTTCGTCGATGGTATTGACGTTTTCGATTGCCGCCTACCCGGTGTGATTGTTCGATTGCCGCCTACCCGATGTGATTGTTCAGAAGGGCAAACCTACACGAAGGGATATTAGTAGTAGGAAGGTTTGAACATTGTAATTTTATTGCTATGATATAAACGCGATTTGAATCTTTAACGTTTTTGTGTTTTTGTTTTTAGTTTGATGAGAGGAGGGATCCAAATAACACCATATGCGGGTCATCATCGACCCGCCAGCGAAACGCTATTTCAATGGCGTTTCGCTGCCGTGCCGATGATGGAACCTTTTTTTACCATCAACGTATCAAATCCCGGGTCCAGTTGCGTCTCCAGGTTGGTTTCTAAGGAAGCATATAACTTTTGATTTTCCGGGAGGGGAAGGGGTCCGGACCCCAGTTATCACCTCTGGATACGCCCATGCAGGTCCTCGATTTTGCACCAATTCTTGGTTTTGTTTACTCTTTCTTTTTAACTAAATCATTTGCTATGTTTTTCTCTCTGTGTGTGTGCGTGCCCGTGCGTGTGTGTGTGTGTTGTGACAGACATATAATCATTAAATAATAACTACTTTCCAGACATTAATCTATTGCTTTTTCTCAATCCGCTTTACTTGCGAAAACTGTTGTTAGAATAGAAATGGACCAAAGCAGATCGGTTTGATGATAGATTTGTACTTTTATGCAAATTAATTGTCATAATGTGCCAATCAAGAACATAGAGCGATTAATGTGTTTTCTTGGGATTGGCGCCAAACGGTTGTTTACAATTATAATATGTAGTGTCTATGAGTGTCGCTCGACAAAAAGTACATACCGCGTGTCTGTGATCTGCTCAAAACATTAACACGAAAAGGGTGTCTAATGTTTGGTTCGTTTTAGCGGAAACAATTAGATGGGATAAGGCATTTTTAAAGACAGTTCGCCGACATATTTAAAGACAGTCCAGCGGCAGACAGTGTTCCCCGAGCACCTTAATGCCCTTTGCTAAAATGGAACTTGTTCAGACGGAGACGTTCCCAAGTCAAAGCGTCCTGAAGAATGTATGTTGTGGTGATTTTGGAGCACCCTGGCAACTCAGGTGGTTAGAGCGTCTGACCTGTGAGCTCGAGCAGTAAAATGTGCTTGTCTGCATGCCTATGACTATGTATATGTATGTCATAAGCAAACATTGCTCTTACCTTGAAACAATTTCATATATGCATAGCATAGACCGCGCTTTTTTGTGATTGAGTCAAAGCTGTGTGTGACCTTGACCTTAGGAGTTGGTTGTTAAATATTGTGTGCGACACGCCTACATGCTATGGGTAATGGTCATGCAAAGTTACAATAATGCATTTGCTCAACTATTGTAGGAGATATGGCCCGGGCACGAGATTCTAAGTGTAACAGTTTCTTACCAAGTTTAAACCAAAGTTGAAACCTTGTCCTTGGGAGTTGGTGGCTAAGAGTTGTATGCGACTTATTATCATGCTATGGGTAACAACCTTGTGAGGTAAGAATTAATTTGGCATACCTTTGTAGGAGATATGGCCCGGGCACAAAACCCCGGATTAAAGCGTTACTGACACACTGTCAGTTCGGACCTTGACTTTGGGAGTTTGTGGCTAAGTATTGTGCACGAAAAAGCTTCATGCTATGGGTAATAGTCTGGCCTACCCTTGTATCATATATTGTCCAGACACGAAACCCAGGATTAAAGCGTGACTGACGGGCTGACAGATAAAATCCAGCAAACCTATTGTTCCCAAACTGGACAAGAAACACATTCATGGTGTTGCTAGCGAATTTTAATTCAGCTTTATGCCCCAATTTCGGAAAAAATGACAAAGGGCATATTGATTTCGGCTTGTCCTTCCGTACGTCCGCAGCGCTTATAGTAACCCAACATCGATGGAATCGTGCACGCAGGGGTCTTAATTATTTTATTCTGAATACTCATGCAATTTCTTTTTCTTTTATGAGTTACCTTCCATTTTCAGGTTTAATGGCAATTATCTTGTTCTCTTGATACTATACAAGTATTTGAATTAGATGCCTGTTTTTGGTGTACTGACTGGCTGAGCAGGACATAACCTGATTAACTTTTGTTTATATTTCATAAAATTGTTGGTGTTGTTTAGTTTGGATTGAATAAATTTTTTGGACTCAGCTACGCAGACTCAAAGTCAAGGTCACAGTAAAAGGCCATGGGATTTAGCGTTGAACTTTGTGTCCACTCCATTTCCCCCTTACCCCTGGAAGAACATTCATTAAACTATGGCCAAACGGTGTGCAGAACCCATGACTCAGTTATGCAGACTCAAGGTCAAGGTCACACTTAAAGGTTGTTGGATTTAGCCTTGAATTTCGTGTCCGCTATATATATCCTTTACCCCTGCAAGTATTTTTATTAAACTTTAATCAAATGTTGTTGTCTGCAAGATGATGATCATGACTCAATGGCAATGTCTCAGTTTAGGGTCTCATCATCCAATTGTATAGTAGGAAGGATCGATGCTTTGGTGTTTTATGTCCTTCTTAACAGTATATCTGTCATGATACGATGATGGAAGGGTGATTCGAAAAGGCTCCGTGCAATGAAGGGCTGTTAAGGTCCTGCAGGGATCTATCCCAGGACTCTGCGATCCAAAGTTGGGATGTCTAATTGCTCGGCCAGGTGTTCGCTTTTACAAGCTAAGGTTCAATCACTCTAACTTTCATTCTGCGGCGGGGGATTTATCTGTCCCTGTTATAAATTAGTACCATCCTTATGGATAAGCATATAGCTGGGGGCGCAGTGTTTCTGATTTAAGTTTCTTCCTGTTACAAACGTACGTGTAGAACCGACAATAACTTGTCTGAGCTTTTGCTCCATGTATGATGAAACAGGAATGTATAATGGCGTCAAATTAACCTAGTAGGAAGAAAGCAAATGATAGGCAATTCATTTCAAAGAGGGTACGTACGCTTAATATCTCTTTTGATGTACATGTACTAACATTTTCATCTAATTATGCATGTTTACAGACAAACAACACATGAGATATTCATAGTGCATAGGCCCAGTTAACCCATTTAAGCCGAATGTATTTTCCCATCCTTATCAATTGGAAGAGTCCATTTCCAATTTTAGGGTTGTTTGGTAGTATTTTTCATTTTTATTCGAATTTTAATTAGAACAATCTGTAAGCAAATAGTGGAAACCCTGACCAGACGCCGCGATCTGCGGCATCTGGTCTGGTTCTGTGCTGTTTGCCGATGTCCCAGAAAAAAGACGCTATGCTTATATGGGTTAAGCAAACCTTTTGAGCTTAAATTATCATTATCTTTTTTTATCGATCAGTTTAAACATACATTTTGGGCACTCAGAAGAATTTACCTCTAGCGCTTAACAAGTTTATATGCTATTCTATAAGAGGCAATTTATTCAAAGTGTATATGAGAAAGACGTCATCAGAAGGACGTCCTATCATGAAGTTCTGATATCTTCAATGATAAGTACATTTTTGTATGGATCTTCATATTCAAAAATCTCTTTTAGTCTAAACAAGTATTTAAAGTGCGTGATTATCCTTGAAGGCTCTTTAATGCGATGGTCTTTATACAGTACATCTGCTTTTCATGAATATGGACTTTAGCGGCTGCAAATCTCCGCCGTTTCTATGTCACCCGCCTAATGAAACACAGTAGACATGAATAAACACCCAAGAGAAATAAACTAAATGTTATTCTGACTTAACTTCAATCTTAGAGATCAACCGCTTTACCAAAGTATACCTGAAGTTTAAAGAAACGCAAAAAATCACTTCAGTTGATTATAAACATAAAATATAATGCAAGTCGGTTGTGTAGATGATTTTTTTTATATATAAAAGCAGCATGTTTCCGTCACATTACAGTACGTTAATCCAATGCGTCGATTACGCGCATGCTAGCTAGCATGCGCGTTATCATCCTGACCCCCAGTAGAAAACTGTGAAACACAGTAAACGAAAGTCGTTTGTCTATCAAAAACTGGTTTGTTGTTTACAAAACCTAAATGGAATTATGGGGATCCAGGAAATGATCAGCTTGCAACCTTACGTTATGATTTCAAACGCTTAACGTCATTAGCGTCAAGAGCAAATATTACGTTAAATGCGGTAAAATTCCATCCCGCTTCAATTTTATTCAATAAACGCACATTAACTGCAAGAATTATGACATTAGAATGTTAGACATCAATAAAATGTGTATTATGACGTCTTTATTTATCATTCTGCACTTTAAAGGCACCATAATGTTAACGCATTTTTCTGTTTAGAGAAAGGCCAAGTGGCAAAGTTAAGGATGACAGTTAGCAAGTTAAATGCTTACTTAAAGCGCGCAAAGCATGGCCTGTTATCTTTAGGTTTGATAAATCCCGTAATGCACCAACGACCTCACCTAGATGGCTTTAAGTGACGTTGAATGCTTAGCCATTGTGTATCACTGAATTCCTGTAGCTGGGTTTGAAGCAATATTTGACTGACATTTCTGCATAATACGATGCTTTCTTTGTTTGCAAATTGTGGAGTCGCCGCCATGTAACAAATCATAAAGAAGATTGGGTTTCATGATCTTCGTTCTGATTTCCACGTCACATTTTTACGTTTTAAGTGTTTTCATCTTGTGGCGTTAATTTTATCGTTAAAGACTGAGGCGTTTTCGCATTTCATCACATGTCATTAATAGCCAGTAAGCACATTCTAAATGAAACTTAATCAAAACACCATATGACTACGCAAAACATTTTTTTTCGTCTGTTGCATATCTTTATTCCTTAAGTATATCTATAATTGACGTATGTAATAAAGCACTTCTCAGAGAATAGCAAATATTGTTATTGATGTAAGAATAAACATCTGCACTTACCTTATCCACAGCGGATAGGCGGCAATCGAAAACGTTAATACTATCGGCGAACGTAGATCAAAAAAAGTTAGAAACAGAGTTTTCGATTGACATTTGTCGCCCGACTGGCAATCAAAAACACTGTGTCTAGCGATTTTTAATCAGCGTTCGTCGATTGTTAAGGGCGTTTTCGATTGTCACCTATACGATGTACTGTCCTACAGTATGGTTCACAGTATGTAAACTGAAATAAACATCCTGTACCCGTTCCTCCTAGCTCACGCCTTAAACATTATGAATAACAGCACTCGTGCGTAACCAGTTGTCGGAAATCGTTATGTGAGAGTTGTTGGTACAGCTGTAATTGCGAGGGCCCGCCTATTAAAATTCATTTTTTCCATAGATCTAAGTAACTGTTACAGTTACAACCATGTAATCATGTATACATGTGATTGCCAATTCCACTAAAACCGTGCAATCTGGCATTTAAGCTCGTTTTCGACAGAGAACGGCTCTGATTGTGAGCAAGTCGTTCTTTAACAAAGCAAAATGCAAAGGAGGAAACCGTTAAAATCATGGAATAAAACGGAATAAAATAGATAAAATGGTTTTTCTTACCTTGTTCGAATGTGTATTGTCTGTATCGCTAACAATATAAATCGAAACGTGTACATGTACCTAAATACACGCATTTTCCGACTACTGGTTACGCACGAGTGCTGTTATTCATGTTTATAAGGCGTGAGCTAGCGGAGGAACTGTACAGGATGTTTATTTCAGTTTACATACTGTGGGTTGAGCTCAGCAATACTTTTCAGTTACCGCTGATACCTACGATTTGTTCATCGTTGACACCTTTAAAAGGGGCGATGTCAGCAGTAACTGGAATCTACCTTTTCCATATGCACTCACTGGTAGTAACTTGCGAGTAGGTAAAGGACCTCGGACAGTCTTAATGAAGGAATGCCCATAAAAATTATCAGAGAAAAGTTTCAAAGAAAATGATATTTTTTTCTGAAAAAGATAGTAGGTTCAACCCTCGACTTATCCACAAAAGCAGTGTTCTCATTGAACAAGTACCAATTGAAAAAAAAATTGACAACCAACTTTGGATAAGTTCGATAAAATTGAATAAAACTCAAAACTCAAATTATTTTTCATTACTTCAGAAATCGGGATCGCATAGAATATGCTTAACTTTATGGCAATACTTAAAATGTCAGTACACTCATCACATTTGCGCAGGAATTGAAGTTTAAAAATGTATGGCCTCCCTTGTTTATGACATCTTTAACCCTTTACCTCATAGAGATGCCTTTTAACGCTTTTGCAAACAGAGCAGACTCATACCAGGCATCTCTTGTAAGAGCTGCCTTTGTTTGCTAATGGAAATATGATTTATCTGTAACTACACAAGTGACGTGACAAGTAATTTCTTTGTTCCATCTATCACTATGAAAGTTTATATGATTATTCGTAGTGGAGCTATTAAAGGGAGACCAGTCTATCCCATCCTCATAAGGTATTTTTGAAACAAATATGAAGAACGATCATGTGAACTTACATAGTTGACACCAATAAGACAAGTTTTCTCAAGAGGTATCAATAGGTGTTTTCATTTTATACTAATTGGGCTGGTTAATAATTATACGCAGGAGACTCATTTTTTTCTTCTTGGTCATGGACCTGTAAATTCAAACAAGAGGGAGGGCAATAGTGGCCCTGAATCGCTCACCTGTACTATTTACACCAGTCTTGTTCAGTGGAAAGTAATGATTTAAACCATTTGGTGGAGGGCAATCAAGCTGGTCTCTTTGAGTGCATAACAAGACCCTACCCCCTCCCCCATAACAAAAAATTCTACATACCAAACATTAAGGCTCTAGCCCTTGTGGTTTCAGACAAGAAGGTTTTTACATGTTTTCCCTAGATGGGCCTCTGCAAAACATGTCGACCCCGAGCTGGCCGATTTTGTGCCACAGGGTCTAAATTATATCATACTTGGAAGAAGTCAACTAGGTGATGTCTTGTCTTCCCTATATAATCCTATATAAAACATATGACCCCTGGGCAGGACCATATTTGACCCTAGGGTAATTATTTTAACAAACTTGGTAGACGTCCACTTGGTGATGCTAAATACAAAAAATCAAGGCTTTTGGCCCTGTGGTGTCTGACAAGAAGATTTTTTCACATTTTCCCTATATAAGCCTATGTAAAATATGTGACCCCCTGGGTGGGGCCATTTCTGGCCCGAGGTCTATAATTTGAACAAACTTGGTAAAGGTCCACTAGATGATACTTATTACCAAATATCAATAGTTTAGGCTTTCTGGTTTCAGACAAGAAGATTTTTCTTGTTTTCCCTATATAAGCCTATGCAAAACATTTGACCACCGGGGCAGGGACATATTTTTCCCAAGGTCTTCAATTTGAACAAACTTGGTTAAGGTCCATTAGGTGATGCAAATACCAAATATCAAGGCTCTATGCTTTTAGGTTTCAGACAAAAGGATTTTTTCACGTTTTCACAATATAAGCCTATGTAAAACAATTGACCCTTAGGGCAGGCACCCAGGACTATTATTCTAACAAACATGGAATAGGTTCACTTGGTGATGCTATATACCAAATATCAAGGCTCTAGGCCTTGTGGTTTCAGACAAGAGGATATTTTCACATTTTCCTATATAAGCCTATGTAAAACATGTGACTACCGGGGCGGGGCCATTTTTGGCCCCATGGATATAATTTGAACAAACTTGATAGAAGTCTACTAGGTGATGTTTAATACCAATTATCAATAGTCTAGGCCTTCTGGTTATAGAGCAAAATGATTTTTCACGTTTTCCCTATATAAGCCTATGTAAAACATTTGACCCTGGGGTGGGCCATTTCTGGCCCGAGGGGTATCATTTGAATAAGCTTGGTAGGGGTCAATTAGGTGATGTTACATACCAAGTATCAAGGCTTTATGCCCTGTGGTTTCAGACAACAAGAATTTATAACATTTTCCCTATATACGCCTATGTAAAACACATGACCCCTGGGTGGGGCCATTTTTTGCTCTAGGGCTATAATTTGAACAAACTTGGTAGAAATCTAATAGGTGATGTTAAATACCAAATATCAATAGTCTAGAACTTCTGGTTTCAGACAAGAAGATTTTTTCATGTTTTCCCTATATACGCCTATGTAAAACACATGACCCCTGGGTGGGGCCATTTTTTGCTCTAGGGCTATAATTTGAACAAACTTGGTAGAAATCTAATAGGTGATGTTAAATACCAAATATCAATAGTCTAGAACTTCTGGTTCCAGACAAGAAGATTTTTTCATGTTTTCCCTATATAAGCCTATGTATAACATGTGACCCACGGGGCGGGACCATTTTTGGCCCCAGTGCTATAATTTGAATACAGTTGGTAGAGGTCTTCTAGGTGATACTACATACCAAATATCAAGGCTTAAGGCCCTGTGGTTTCAGACTAGAAGATATTTTCACATTTTCCCTATTTAAGCCTATGTAAAACATGTGACCCATGGGGCGGGGCCATCTTTTACCCAAGGGCTATAATTTGAACAAACTTGATAGAGGTCTACTAGGTTATGCTAAATACCAAATATCAATAGTCTAAGCCTTCTTGTTTCAGACAAGAAGATTTTTTCATATTTTCCCAAAATAAGCGTATGTAAAACATGTGACTCCTGGGTTGGGCCATATTTGGCCCCAGGGCAATAATTTGAACAAAATTGGTAGAGGTCCACTAGGTGATGCTACATCCCAAATATCAAGGCTCCAGGCCTTGTGGTTTCAGACAAGAAGATTTTTTTTAACATTTTCCCTTTATAAGCCTATGTAAAACATGTGACCCCAGGGCCGAGCCATTTTTAGCCCAAGGTCTATAATTAAAACAAATTTGGTAGAGGTCTATTAGTTGATGCTTCATACCAAATATCAAGGCTCCAGGCCTTCTGGTTTCAGACAAAAAATTTCAAAAACTTTTCATCTCGAAAATCTATTTTTAGCCTCTGTGACCTAGATATGCAACGGACCAGCACCATTTGAACAATTCTGGTAGCGGGCCACCCAAGGATCATTTGTGTGAAATTATTTAAAAATTGGACCAGGTGGTTTAGGAGTAGTTGTAATTTAAGGAAATTGTTAACAGACGGACGACAGATGAAGACGGATCACATAAGCTCACCTTGTCACTACGTGACAGCTGAGCTAAAAAGGGCAGTGATTGGCTCAGGAAAGTCTGTTGAATCTTAGGGCTATATTTAAGAGTTAAGTAATTCCATAATTGGTCAATAATAATCAAATGGAAAACATACCATATTCAATCGACGATACAACTTGCTGCAATTATTGAAAGAACATTTCACTAAGTTTGTTGGTTAAGTTTACAGGTGGCATCATAAGAATCTATCCCGAGTTCGGGATAGACTGGTCTCCCTTAAATAGCTTGTCAGCATATTAAGACAGGTAAAGTCTAGTAGCCATTGCGCCTATGTACTGCCGATGGAATTCGACCGTGGACATTGAGTCTGAGCGACAATGTCAAGTCGATAAGTCAATAAAATGATTCAATCACGTGCTAGATGCAGATTGGTTTGTTCTCTCCCCGCCTACTGTGTAAAGTTTTTAACCGCAACACTTCGAACTGTCTGGGTGACAAGGCAGGAAAGCAAAGCCTACCTGTGTGTACTATATGCAACACGCCATGCAGTGCTTTATTTTGGGGATTTGTGGTGTCAAATATCACATACACAATTTCAAAGCCTTCATCATTCTTATTCAGACAATCTTATTTCCAACTGTCTTGGTGACATAACCGGTTAATTGTCCACAAATAGATTTGTCGTTTTAACTTTGCCTGCTGGCGCTATTACCTTGCATACAATTTTAACAGATCAGTTTGTCTCAAAAGTGACACAAAAAGATTGCCATCAATAACCCTTGCAAACAGTTTGAACCCAGATCAGACCCGACCAAAAGTCTGTGGCTGTCTGGTGATGTTCCTAAAATAGTCTATATTGACAAAACAATGCAAACTTATCCAGCATGCAAAGAGTTACTAGTTTCTTTAAATAATTATGCAACATAGTAAGTTCATTTCAAATCATGTCAGTGTCAAAAAATCTTTTTATCTGTAACTTGAAAAGGCTTTGAAATTAATAAGGCTTTGATCTTAACCCTTAAAACGCCACTCATGACAAATTTCACTGTACACTTTTGTGATGTCTTGCTTGAATTTCAAGGAGAAAATAGAACTTGATATTTCATATGAATCATCTACCAGCAGACAATTCACATGTAATGTCATTCCTTATTTGATTCCTAAGACAGCAACATACTTTAAAGGTGTTGTTTGTTTTAATGGACAGGCAAATATTATCGCGTAAGAAATGTGTGATTCTTTCTACACAGACATTGGATACATGATAAGGTTATATGCTGCGGAATTATCGAGGCAGTTAAAACTGTACACCAAGCTGCACAACATGGAGTCTGATACACGCAGAAAGTAGCTATTTTCGGAGCACTGACACGTTTCGTATACAGTGACCTTTCCCTTCACGCATGTAGGCGTTGCTTTCCTTAATAACTGAATCCGATTAGGATCAACCATGTGACTTTGTGATGAGCTGCTGACAATCGTTGTGATCGCGCTCGTGAATTGGTTTGTCCACGGTCGTGTTCAAACGGCAGTATTGCATACACACTGACGTCATGAGTGACGTGGTATTACAAGCCGTTTTATTAAGTTTAGTTTGTTCTAGGAATTTTTGTTTCTTTTACTTAGTTATCAAATTATAGCAACTCAAAAAATACTGCAGTTTGTGTTGAAAATCTTTTCTGGAGCATGCGCAGTCGCATGAGTAGGATCCTCTACTTGTAATTAAATGTAATATGCGTAACGGAAGTAGAGCTTTATGTACGAGGGCTACCAATCTAAGGGTGGGATAGAAAAATCTGTCCCGAGGATCACCGATTGGCATCACGAGCCTTGCCCAGTGATAACAATCGGTGATCGCGAGAGACGGATTTTCTTATCCGATCCTCACACGAATATTGGATTATTTTTCTTGCTTACCACTAAATGCATCATTTCATATTGGTAAAGAAAACATAAAAAAACTCTCAGAAACTGGTTTCTTGAATACGCTGAGATGCGACATGGTGACGTCATTTTAACATTAAAATGACGTCACGGAGCGTGCCGTGTTCGTTTCTTTCTTTTTTTCATTCCCTAGGGCTGGTACGGGTGTGTGAGATAGAAATATCTCACTAGGGTAAAAACAACGAAACGATCTGGTGTGCGAGAAAAAAAATGACCTTACAGCTTGATATTTTTTCCATTTAGAATTTCCTCCCCTCCCATATATGGTGCCCATATTTAGGGTCAGAATTATGTTAAAACGTGGCGGGTAATCCAGGTACATGTTTCTCATTCTACAGCAAAAGCTCGAAGAACTAGTCGAACCTCTCTTGTTCAAGTAAAATTAGAGAGCATATTAGAATCTTAAAATTTCATAGAAGGTATATCGGCCTGGTATCGCTGTTTTTGGCCGAGGGCCTGAAGGCCAGAGTGCAAATAGTCCCGAGGGCCATTAGAGAGACGATGCGCAGACTGATCTAGACCTTTATATCGACTACATTTACGTATGTACATGTACTCAGGCAGGGTTTCTCATTATCTGGTCCTTTTCATTTTGAATCGATCGCATGAAATTGACGCTAAATGAAATAAAAGCTCCAGATTATTTCATTTTGCGTTGACATTGACAACGCAAAATGAAAAAAAAGACCAAAATGAAATAATCATAACATCATTTCATACCTTGTTGTAACATAGCCTGATCAACCCGTCCTAGCCCTTAAAGCGCCAATCATGACTGCAGCAGAAGATTTCATGAGAATCGTCTGCCAGCAGACAATTCTCATGATATATCATGCCTTAATCGATATTTTGAAAAAGCGGCACAATTTTGAATTGTCGTCTGCTGCAAATTTATGGGCTAGAGAATATCTTGGGTAAGAACAAGGAAGTCGCTGCGGGATGTACTCTAATGCTAATGCTGCGTAGTGCAAAAAAGTATTATTTTGTCTATAAGCTGTTAAAAGTCCATGCATTGTCATCGAGATGAGAAGATTAAAGCATTTTTTCTTTCTTTGAATAGTCTGAAGAATAAAAATCCATTGTTTATATTCGACTTAGATTATTTGGGCCTCGTCGCGAGAAAGCCTGTCTTCGGGGTTTCCGACAAAGCCAGATTCAAAACAGTCTCCTCAGCTACAGAGACAAGCTAGAAAATTGAAATTTCATCTGTAGCAAGTTTACATATGGTACTTTGCAAAAAGCGAATAACAAAGGCGCTGATCAGACTGCGCGTATGCGCAGACTGGTCTGCGCCTGTGTTATTCGCAAACCCCCCGAAGACAGGTTTTCTCGCGTCGAAGCCCATTTCAAACTGGCAGAAACAGTATGCCGCCGCCGTCTTTGAGCGTGGTTGTTTTTATGATAAAGTTCAACTTCGTGCCTAACTCTTTGCACTAGTATCGTCTTCTGATAACCTTTGCAAACCGTTTTGGACCCAGATCAGGCCTAACAGCAAAACGTAGGGTCTGATCTGGATCAAAATATTTGACACTATGGTGGTGTTTCTGAAGGATTTTCCGAAACAATTAATTTGAAAAACCATGGCATAAGACTGGATATATCTTATTGCTTTTAAATTTATAATACAACTTGAGAGAAAGAAAAAAACAGGCATAAAGTGACATTAGTGTTTGAAATCAAGCATTCAAAATGTGTGGTCAGCTGTATCATTTTGCCCCGTGCACGGGGCAAAATGATACAGTAAGACTTTTCTCATCTCAGATTCAAATATTCAAGACGTAGCACAGAAATAACTATAAACACAATTAAACAATTTATAATGCTATATATCGCCACGGAAATATTATTGAACACGAACAGTTTTCTGAATTTTCTGAATCACATTTGTTACCATTCATGTTTTATGTTTTGCTACGGGGTAAAATGATACAGTTGACCACCCATTTTTAACATTATGAAAAATAAAATGGCACTTTTCTGACATATCAGTATCATTTAATTTTCTTGTGATAGGAATAGACAGTTTCGATAAAAAATATCTTGAAAATGCTTTAAAACAGAGTCAAATTAGATTATTTCAGACTGTATCATTTTGCCCCAACCTCGCTGTATCATTTTGCCCCAGTGACATCTTGTTTACTGTTCTCGTAACACTTCTAAAATACGACACCCCACAATAGTTCTCATTATTTGGAGATATAACAGTATCTATATAGTTCAATTTACACGATACAATTAAAATATATATCTACCACATTTTTCACATTCATAAAATAACTGATACCTCCGAAATTTACTTAGGTTGCCTCAAAAGTCAATTTTTACATAAAAAGCTTAAGTTTGCTCTGTTTTGGATGAGCCTTTCTTATGATATGGCGGATTTCAAAACGCGCATTCAGTTTGAGTAAGAAACGTTATTTATGGCATCATCATTTGAAAAATCGCGCTGTTTCATTTTGCCCCATGTATCATTTTGCCCCTGTCTCCCCTAATGTTATTTGGCATAAACATTAAGAATGTTAAAATTCCATCCTATCACAGCATTTATGAAAACGTATACAAACTTCAAAAAATATTTTTGGTTAGGGTTTTTTGGTTAAAATATATTTTTCAAATTTGATTTAAAATTCCCATTCTAGATTTAATGTTATTGCAAAAAAAAAACAGTGCTCCATTTGAAGGGATATACTACAGTAGTTTCAAAGATGCATAGTAATGAGGCAATTATATTTTTCTTATAAACAGGTACAGTAGGTAAATCATGACTATTCACTACATATGCAGTAATCATATAACTGTAAACTGAGACTTCCTGCACGCCCAAAATCAAGGTAAACTCGCCAGTGTTTGTTTACAACGAGTCTCATCTATAGTAGTTTCAAAGATACATAGTAATGAGGCTATTCTATTTTTCTTATAAAAAGGTAAAGCGTGACTTTTCACTGCTTCGCGCATATGCAATAATCTGTGGTAGGTTCAATATAACTGTATGCTGAGACTACCTGCACGCCCAAAATCAAGGTAAACTTGCCAGTGTTTGTTTACAACTTTAAATCTACTATATCTTTGAAACTACTATAGTCTGGCCCTATCTTTCTTTTTTTATAAATTTATTTCTTCTTAAAAAGGGACACACATCTTGAACAGCTCTAAATAATTTACATTAAAGTTCCCTGGCTGAAAAGAGAGGCATTGTTATTGTTCAGCCAGTGTTAACAAGTGAGCATGGATTAAAAGACATTTTAGGGAAAAAATGATGACAATAAGTATAAGGACCAGTCTAAGGTATTATATGCAGTATAAAATGTGTTTAAAATGCCGTTCCGGTATACACTCCTACGACTAGAGTAAATAAATAGTTGGAGTTCGCGCGTTAACAATAGACACTATAGTTGCTAGGTCCGGTTTGTCTTGTGAAACCAGACATGCGCAGTGCATAAAACCAGAGAGAGTTTTAATGCTCTTTGGTCTGACTATAGAGACTGGACTATTTAGTCTGGTTAACGCACGAACTTGACCGATCGATCAGATCTGATCAGGTTTTCATAGCAGCCAAACGGAGTTCTATAAATAGCAAAGACCCTAGTGGTAGGTGTGTACATGTCTTTTCGAAAACAGAAATCGTTTTGCAAAGTGCTTGCTACGTTCTTGACCTCTTCACTTTCACTACAAAAGTTCAACTGCATTTAGGCAGACATTTATAGGGTTTCTTCCATCAAATTATTGTTACTGGGACGTCATTGCCTCCGAAACACGAGAAAAACGAAATGGAATATTTTTTACCAGGGTTATCCGCTGCATGTGGCATCGGCGTGAGAAAATCTGACTGCGATGCATGCAAACAATAAAGGCGCAAACCAGCCTGCACATTCGCGCAGTCTGATCATCGACTTTGTTATTCGCCATCTGGAAAGCATATCCATGCAGAATTTCAATAGCCTAGTTCGTGCCTGTAGCTGAGTAGGCTGGTTTGGACCTTGCCTGGTCAGAAACCCTGAAAACAGGGGTTTCTTGCGCCGAGTCCATATCATCAGGCGGTTCCGACGCATATGAATAATCAATACAGTCAAACCTGTCTAAATCGGCCACCCTCTAAAAGACCAAAAAAAATATCGCTTAATGCAGGTCAAAAGCATTGCAGAATGCTCCAAGGCAATACTTTCGACCTTCCTTAAGCTATCGTTTTTAATTCAGATCTTTGTATTGTCTATTTTTGAGTGGCCGCTTAAGACAGGTTTTAACTACACTCTAATCAGCTCTGCAGGCTGTTGAAAGATTTGGCTGATCCCTAATGTCATTGTTGGTTTCTCTAATCATCTCTGACAATCATTGCATGTGACTTTGCTTCAGACAAAATTTAGTCGATTCTTGTTACTTCTAAGCCCACGGGACCAACGTTTTTACTTCGCTTTATTAGTTGTTTGTAAATAGCCTGGTCTATACACATTCTAAAGCCCCTTTCATTATAAATAATTATCGGGTTCTAACGTGCAATATCATGAATTACAATGTAACCTTCGCCAAATCCCAAGGATGTTGAAAAATGAGGGCAATCTCCCGAGGGACCTGACGAACATTAATGCGTTGGCAGAGAATTTTGAACGCTACTATTGCATAAGTTCAACGAAATACCCATCAAAGTTTGTACCAATATTGTACAATATTAATTTTTGTGCTATATATGTTCAACGTCTCCCTCGGGACCTGGCGAACGTTTAAGCCTGAAAAAACATGTTTGATCCCGATATTTAATTGATATGATGGTTTAAACAACATTACTTCCAGCAAATGCGGTTTCGGTTCTTATAGGCCATGATCTACTAAGGGTTTAGCTCCCTCACCCACAAGGGGAATTTTGTAGACCATGTTTCTCTTCAAGCGTATCATCTAACGAGCTTTTTGAAACATGTAAGCCCTCTGGCGGTTGGGGCGTTTGGGTGTTACAGCGTGTTAATTACGTTACCCCTCAAGTTTTAAAAAACACAAATATGTAATTAAGGCTGTTAAGGTAGTACTTGAATAATTCAAATTGGCTTAACAGTCATGTAATATGCAAGCAAAGTTCATTCCCTACATATATGATGATTGTCAAAGTTATTTAGGCCTATAATGGTGACATTTACGTTACATTTTCAACTACACCCTATAAAATCATTGCTATTTTGTTAAATGGTTTCATTTGATTTTTTCATAAATATTTTAGATTAAAGTTACATGCTTCTAAAAGACAATTTATGGACCATTTCGAAACTGCAAACAACTTGCTTCTATCACAAAAACTCTAAGAGTTATATGTTGTTAAATATGGCAACCCTGAAGAAAACGTTATGTAAGATAAATAAAGCATGTTATCCTATTTGTATGCTTTTAAACACCATATATGAGCATTCTAATGATAAACAAGAGTTAAAGGGGATATTTAACATTGTTTTTGGCGTAAACTATATTTTTGTTGTTTGATTGGCAATATGCAATGGATGTTACAAACTTCAAGGCGTTCTATATATTGCTTCCTACACTAAATGATACATCATAGGGTATTTTATTTCATTTCAAAACTGTTTTGTGCTAATTAGATATAATGATAATAGTTTGTATGAAATAGAATTTATCAGTTTGTATTAAGAGACTATGTCAAATTGTCAAAGCATTTTTGCTTTTGTGAAATGAAATATTTTGGAACTTTTAAAACAAAAAAAGACTTTTTTACCAATTTGGAATAAATTGTAGGTTTTAAACCTGATTAACAAAGAATAGAGCTCTAAAGTTAAAGCTGAATAAGAATGAATTCCCATGTTCTGTCAAAATTGTTAAAGTAACGTATATTACTATAAAAAGATATCATAAGGAACTATGCGTGTCCAAAATGATGTCAAAGACAGCATAAATTTGGGAATGAAATGGTAATATAAAGTGTAATACTTATCTGAAGACTGTTAATCCAATCATATATTTAACCAAATTACTTAAGTGTACCAAGGTCACCGTTGTTTATATTATATGAACAATGTCAGTAACAAGATAAAAACAATATAAAAACTAGTATTCCTTGTAAATTTAGGTTCATCTACAGTAGCAAAAATGCCATTTTTACCTAATGTTATGAGGAAAGGTGGTAGCTTACAAAAATATATGCCAACAATCCAGATAGAATCAAGCATATATACATAAATGTAAGTTGGTACAATTAAATTTGATATATGTTACATTAGATACTATACATAATAAGTGTATATATTCAGATGCTATTTAAAGAATCTGTCTCCAAATCAAATTTTACACTGACATCTTATTTGCATATACAGATGGTAACACATTACTTTATTTTTAACTTTTAAAAAAGACTTTGTTATCTTCAGCATAGCTTGCATTGTTTAATGAATAAAATTGTTGATTAAATCAGCGTAATATTTGCTCAAGCAATGTAAACTTTATAAGTAAATGATTTATTAGGAACAAATATTTCCATGAAAATGGGAAAGAAAAAGTGTTAATGATGAGCTTTCATGACAATGATCGTATGTGACAACTCATATCTAAAGGAACAGGTCAGTTGTTACTTACGATACCAATTTGAATTTATAAGACTTTATCAGCCAGAATGAGGTCAGACCAAATTTGACCAGGTGACATTCAAGTTAATGTAAAATAGATTTTACAATGTTATTTTAGAATGTGGGATGGAAAAGTAAATTATTTAAAACAGTGCTGTCATGAGATCTTACTTCAAGTTTTAACAATTAATGCTTAAATAGCTCATGCTAGTTTCCACTATACAGATTGTGGCATGGCCAATTATCGCAGGAATCCTCAATAGCAAAGCGTTATATGAATATTAAACATTAGGATGAGTTGTAAACACACCAGAGTATGGATTCAAGACGCATACAAAAAAGGTCAACTGTTCTGACCAAAAACGTATTGAAAGGCACCCCTGCTCACTATCAATAGTGTTACCATGATAGACTTACATGCAATGGTAACAAAGTACACATGATTTTGTTGATAAATGTCTATGCATTTCAAATTTCCATGGGTCTTTTTTACTCAAGCACCTCCAAAAGAAATTGTATTTCATTCACATTGAAAAGGATATAATAAATATCAGATGCTGATATTGCAATACATTTATTGTCCTTTGTGTTACATGTTTGTATGATATACTAGTATATCAAATATTGAAACCATATCTCAGATTTGTTCTTTCACAGTAGTAAAAGCAGGAAAATCATTGCCATCAGATGAAAAAAAAAAATTGCTGATCTCATTTTAAATGAGATTATGTAGTTTATAAAGTGCTGAAATGAAGATTTGACCAGCACGTGAAATTTTGGTACTTTACACATTTTGGCAAAAGCCAGCATTTATGGTCCATGCAGACGCAGTGGAGTCAGCTGTCTTAATTTTGGTCTACATCTATACAATTAAAGTGTATGCAGGCAGCAAAGGCCCTGGTGAGTCTACACATTTATACAGGCTCACCTAAGCCTTCATTTCTTAAAACTGGGATAAGTACCAAAATCAAATGTGCTGGCTCATTTTATTTACTCTTTGCGTTACTAGTTATAATCTATTCAGCTTGATTTGAAATATACAAATGATTAATATAATGCGATTTTGTATCCATGATCATATTTGTATTTGATATGCTACATGTAAATACCAATCTTTATATATAACAAAATTTAACTTTTAGACTATTAAAGTATAATTGACAGAAATAATTCAAAGCAAAATTACTAATGAATAATTAAAGTCCATTCATTTTGTCATGTCTACAATACTAACAACCCAAGGGAGCTTTTCTAAGTATTAACCTATCCCTTTTAAGTAAATGACTATTACAAAGAACCTGTAGAATGAATGCTGGCATATTTCAATGCTTCACAAAATTGTAGAACAAGGCAAAGCAGATATCAAGTGTAATTTTCTCCCAAAATTGTCTTGCTATGCATGTTACCAAGATAAATTGTATACTAGACATGCATTAGATATAAAGAGATGCATAACCATAGGGGATATAACCATAGGGCTTGGCATGGTGGGTGTCATATGTGGGTTATTAAGATAAACTTCAGTTTGTGTTCAAACGACAAGGATAAACGCCTGTTTTAATTCTTCATTTTTCGAGTTTGAACATGCTTGAAATGACTTACAATTTTAGAAATTGTGAGTTAGCTCTCTTCCTTGATTGTTATCAATATAGTTGTTGTATTCAATAGCTTATAGGCCGTATAAATTATGTATTTTGATGGCTTACATAATGATCAATAGATCTTACTATTTATAATGCATGCTTAATATCACGTTACATCTAAATTGAGCTATAGACAGTGAGGAAAATGTTTTGCATACATCATTTCAAGTATAAAATAAGCAAACACATATTAGTGTCAGAGAGATAAATTACATTATTAAAGCATTCAAGAAACATAATTTGATCATTAAAATAAGCATTTTCATTAAGTGATGTTTACATATTTAATAAAACACTCTTAATTGAAATGATATTTTAAGCGTTTAGTTCAAGTTTATTCCTTTTCTTCACCCATGTCAAAGTTGAATATGACTTATATTGTATGTTAAAAATGACAATATTTATTGTTTTTCTCATTTAGTTGAGCCCTCAAATAGCAATAATTACCACCCCTAGCAGTTTAATCTCATATGATGCTAATATTGCACTAAAATAATTTATTAATTTTAAAAGAATGTAACGTATGTAACAGTAAAATGAAGGGTGCATAAATGAGTTGAAATTATACTGCTAGTCATTTACTTTCAATTACAAGATAATATTGATATAATAGAATAAGAAACAATTTGGTTAATATACTATAGGATTTCCTATTATTTTAGGGTAACGTATTAAACACTGTTATGGCATGGTAACCCCTCAACCCATAAAAAGCTATTATGCATTATTTTGTGCCTTATGTAATGTAATTTTAGAAAAGCATAGTGTATAAAACACCCATTCAGATATATTGTGTCAGCCCATGTCACTAAATAGTAGTATATTCGAAAGTAAGTAACGTATATAACTGCAATATGATAGGTCATTTTTACGCATACTAACTGTTTGCTGCTTTTGATTAAGGGATTTTGAGGCAGACAGCATGTCGATAAATAAGATTTAGGTATAGGTTTGTATTTGCACAATAGGATTTGAAGCTGTTATAGGGTAACGTAGTTAACATGGCTGTTACACGGTAGCGCCCCAATGGCCAGAGGGCTAACATAAGTCATTTTGCGTCTTACTAGTGTAAAACGCTAAAAGTGCAATTTTAGAAAATCATAGTGTACAAAATTCCCCCTGGGGGAGGGGGTCTATTAGCAGCTCACGGTATATTATCCCAGGCTGAGCGAGCTTGGAAAGCTTGGACGACGCAGTACCGTCATTGTCTTCCTCGCTCGCACACAAAAAGTATAACAAGAACCGTACATGTAAATGAAGATCAAGGCCAAACTCTAGACATTTAGCTGTCAATATTCATAACCCAGGACTAGACCAAGGTCTCTGATAATTGTGTTACTTTATTATAGTCTATTCTTAACTTCTAACAAAGAAAACAAACACAGTTTGCATGTTGGCGCGCTTTAATGTGAGCAAATGAGCAGCGTGACATGGAAGGACGTTGTAGACCTTGATGAGATCTATTTAAGAAGTGCTTGTAAAAGCCCTGCCAGTAACACAGCTTAATTAACCCTTAGATCTTCTCATTGCCGAAGTACCTGCCGTCCAGCCCACATGACACCAAACTTTCTATTTTTTGTTTGGCGAAAACTTGCTGTGATTTTAAACAGTGCAGTATACCACATAGCAATGACGACGTGCAAATCAACACGGCAAGATCTCTTGCTCGAATCTATACAAAATTTTGTGTGTTGCTCACATCTGTGAAGCCGCCTTAGAACTGATCTTTCACGACACTTCGCTCACAAATACCTGATTATTCTCAGTCCGTGCATGACGACTGAGTAATAATATACTGCACAACCTTTGTTAATGCTAGTACCGACTAGACAAATATTCTGCTCTATTCGATGAAACGAGCAGAATGTTAAGTCTATTCTTAACTTCTAACAAAGAAAACAAACACAGTTTGCATGTTGGCGTGCTTAGAAATTACAAATGTTAGGGAGCGACAAAATTTTGTATAGATTCTAATCACGTTTTCATGTTAAGTCACATCACAATGTCTCACATAGACTTGACCTCTGTAATGTTTAACATTTCGACTCCAAACTCTTCAACGTACATGCCTGCAACAAATGAAAACAAATAGCCATATACAAGTAGCCTTATTGCCAATACATATTATTCTTATTTTCATTGCAATCATGCTGAAATCTAAAATTTATTTTCCAAAAATATCATTGTTTTCATGCCCATTTGCATATAATACTTTGATTAAAATGACTGTATCTGGTACTGATTTTATTTAATTATTTATTTACTTTTGTTTGCTAAATGTACCACCTATCAAAATTAGATAATCAGGTGCAAACGGCTGGTCTGAAACTCTTAAAGTTCAACAAACGGCCATATCTATTATACTCAACATTTCCCCTCTGCTTACTCTGATACTGAGCTAATAATCAGGCAACTTCTATACTGGGAAACCATCTGGAATTAACTTATTTGTATCTACGTTATAATATACACTGAACTTGTCATTTGTTTGTGATCCCATATATCAGTCAATTTAATTTTCTTCTTTCTCTGACTTAAATAAACACATAGCTTATTAGAAATATACCATATCCATTTTATTGCCATTTTAATTTTGATATTTCACGTAACTTACCACCATGGCGATATTTTGAAAATCACCTTTTCTACACCCGATTTTTTTATGAGTGAATTCATTTTCTTGTTATTGTAATAAACATTGACCTCATTTTTTATCTTCTAAATACATGTACTGCTCTATACAACCATATTTACTTCTCCATCTTTGTTCATATGGAGGACATTTTCTCTCCCAAAACCATACTAAAACCAAATACTTCGTTGTTTGAAAGTCTACCCTTATTTTCATCTGAGATTTTTTTTTTTGTTCATTGATTTTGCTCTCAGGGACGTTTGCACCTTTAGAAAATTAAGACCTTCAATCTCCATTTTCAACCTGACTTCCGCTTCCGGGGAAATCTCAATTATTATCTGTTAACAGGTAAATAACTTTTTCCACTTCCTGGGAAATCTCAACAATTACCATCTACCAGGTAAATACCCTTTTCCACTTCCGAGAAATTTGTTTCCACTCCTGGGAAATCTCAATTGTTACCAGGTAAATACCATTTTCCACTTCCGGGGAACTCGTTTCCACTTCCTGGGAAATCTCAATTATTACCTTCTACCAGGTAAATACCACGTTCCACTTCCGGGGAACTCGTTTCCACTTCCTGGGAAATCTCAATTATTAGCTTCTTCCAGCTAAATACCATGTTCCACTTCTGGGAAACTCGTTTCCACTTCATGGGAAATCTCAATAATTACCTTCTACCAGCTAAATACCACGTTCCACTTCTGGGGAACTCTTTTCCACTTCCTGGGAAATCTCAATTGTTACCTTTACCCAGGTTAATACCCTTTTTCCACTTCTGGGGAACTCGCTTCTACTTCCTGGGAAATCTCAATTAGTACCTTATACCAGATAAATACTTTTTCCACTTCAAAGGAACTTCATGCTTCCTCTTCTTGGGAAATTACATGTGACCTAGTCATCAAACGATTTTTGAGCTCTCTTATTAGGAAAGTTTGCTCTTCCAACATAAATCTACAGCTCCTATGATATATATTCTTACCTTTGAAAATAACCTTCTACCAGGTAAAAACTTTTCCCACTTCTGGGAAAATCATTTCCACCTCCTGGGCAATCTCAAAATTACCTTATACCAGATAAATATCTTTTTCCACTTCTGGGGAACTTCATATTTTCACTTCTGGGGAATGGACATGTTACCTAGTCACCAACCGATTTTTAAAGCTCTCTTATGAGGAAAGTTTGCTTTTCCCACATAAATTTACTGCTACTATGATATGTTTTCTTACCTTTGGGATTACCCTCCTACCAGGTAAATACCCTTTTCCCACTTCCCGGGAACTCATTTCCACCTCCTGGGAAATCTAAATTTTTTACCTTTTACCAGGTAAATACCCTTTTTCCACTTCCTGGGAAATCTCAATTAGTACCTTATACCAGATAAATACATTTTTCCACTTCTGGGGAACTTCATACTTCCACTTCTGGGGAATGGACATGTGACCTAGTCACCAACCGATTTAAAAACTCTCTTATGAGGAAAGTTTGCTTTTCCCAGATAAATCTACTGCTACTATGTTATGTTTTCTTACCTTTGAAATTAACCTTCTACCAGGTAAATACCTTTTTCCCACTTCTGGGAGAACTCGTTTCTACTTCCTGGGCAATCTCAATTATTACCTTATACCAGATGAATACCTTTTTCCACTTCAAAGGAACTTCATGCTTCCTCTTCTTGGGAAATTACATGTGACCTAGTCATCAAACGATTTTTGAGCTCTCTTATGAGGAAAGTTTGCTCTTCCAACATAAATCTACAGCTTCTATGATATATATTCTTACCTTTGAAAATAACCTTCTACCAGGTAAATACTTTTCCCACTTCTGGGAAAATCGTTTCCACCTACTGGGCAATCTCAAAATTACCTTATAAAAATCTTTTTCCACTTCTGGGGAATTTCTTGTTTCCTCTTCTGGGGAAATGACATGTGACCTAGTCACCAACCGATTTTTAGAGCTCTCTTATGAGGAAAATTTGCTCTTCCCACATAAATCTACTGCTCCTATGATATATATTCTTACCTTTGGAAATAACCTTTGAAATTCCACTTCTGGGAAAATCAATTACACTGCAAGTGTATTTGGATTTTTTTTTTTTAATTTTGTCTCACTACTTATAACATTGACCATATCTGCATAGCCAACATAAGCATCACCGTTTTTCGTTTGCAAATAATTCAGAATCGAATGCAGTATTTTCTTTCAATACTCTGACATTAGCTTTTAATGGCTACGCCTTTAAAACAACTGGCCCTTTTTCAAAGGTGGATGACTCATTTTTATTCTAACAAACATACCTTTAACTGACATGTCTCTAACATCTATTCTACTGTAGATGCAGCGATTTCTGCTCGTACGCTCTGATAACTTTATGTTTCTAATTGAAATCTCCTTTCTTTGATTATCTTTTACATTTTCTCCATCTTTCAGCATACATAAACCTACCCGTTTTCAAGCAGAAGAAATGTATGGATCATTTAACATGCACAAACGGTTCAATTGATAATTTTCTTCAAACAGAAAAAATCCAAATTTCATTAAATAAAGCAAAAAATCGATATCAGGAATAAGGGCTGCCTATGAGCAAAATTTAAATACATACTGCGTTATAGCTTTGATTCCACATAAACAGTCATTTCCAAATGCAGTTATTCTTTGACCGTTTACCACTGTAATAACATCACTGTTAAAACTTTCCACAATATTTGACCAATGCTCGCCAATTCCAGTAAAGAATTCTGTATTTTAAATGCTTTCTTACCTGCGTCTGACCATGAGAAAGCTAAAACCGTTCCATTTGACTGAGCTTTATCCATGTAATTAATATAAGACTCACCATTTTCAAATTAGCTCATGAAATATCATTTTGAAGTTGTTGTCATGTTATCTTGTAACGTTTTTGTTTTTTTGGTATTTTAAACTTTGATTTATGCAAATTATTGCTTATGCTATTACAATCCAGTACTAATCTATGCTTTGTGCCTTGTTATTTTTACAGTATAGCATTAATAGCATGATGCTACTTTTCAATTTTAAGAATACATTTCTGAGATAGTAATAAGTGGATCTCTTTGTTGTCTTATTACTGTAAGACCTCTTTACATGTCAGAAATTTCCATCTTTTTTTTTTTTTTTTTTTTAAGATAAACACTCTCTGGCAAAAAAAAACAACAACAGTATTTGTCGCGATCAGTACAGCAAATAGATAGATAAAGTGTAATCCTCTTCTATAACCAACGTAAAGTACTAATATGGCCATGCACCTATTTATGTTTAATATTTAACCTATTTCATGGGGATTCATCTGTAGTTCACTCTCTGCGAATCCACCCACCTTCGTTATCGTCTCTCCTGATCTAACTGATCTGTACTATCAACCTTAGTATAGCGCCAAGATTCACATCTTAAAAAAAATATCTTTATATCTGAACTGTCTATCTGATGAAAACAAGAAAACTGCTTTCTGTACTTATCTTTACATTGTGCTTTAGATATGGACTTTCAAATCTCCAATGCCGACTTGGATTGAGCTCTTCAAATGTGTTTCTGATCCTCCTCATCACTGGCAACCTCCAGATGTAAATAACCGTCAACTACTTTCTAGCCAATGTGGGTTCTAATAACCTGTCGTTGTTTCAAATATTGGAAACTGAAATGTAAGAACGTTAGATGTAAAACTGTGATTGATTCCATCGTTGACTTAACAATTTTATTTTATTATTATTATAACTATTATTATTACTATTAATTTATCTTCTTTGCAAAACCCAGGAAATGCCGCCCAATTCATGAGGATGTATAGCCTGCTCTTGACGCCAATATTTGTAACTGTGTTTGAAACTATGATCGCGGTATCCCTGATATAGTCTTCCATAATGTGTATGTAGTGTGTTGTGTTACTTTTTATTTGCTCTATATTTTACAACATTCTCCGCATTTGAGCGTTTCAGATAAACATGTATAGCCTGCTCTTGACGTCTATATACGTGAACATGTTTGAAACTATGATGTGATATCCTTGGTATATTCTTTCTAGTGAGTTGCGTTATTTTTTATTTGCTCTATATTATACACCATACTCCGCTTTTGAGCGTTTCAGATAAAATTTTATAGCCTGCTATTGATATCTGTATACATGAACGTGTTTGAAACATCATCGTGTTATCCCTGGTATATTCTTTCATAATATATATGTAGTGTGTTGCGTTATTTTTATTTGCTCTATAGTATACAACATTCTCCGCTTAAAGGCGTTTCAGATAAAAATGTACCTTTCGCTAAATTCTTCATCTTCATATACCGTTTAATAATGGTTTAGATTTCTGTCACAATCATCTATTTTTTGAACATGCCATCTTCTACACATTGAACGCATTTACCTTTTGAGTTATAATCTGCAGATGCGACAGACGCACTTTTTCTACCTAAAATTCACAAAATAAGTTTTTGAGTGTCACTTATCTTTTTAATTCTGTAGAAACCAACTTGTTCATCTCGTTCTGTCTGCTGTTAATACCCTAGGTCGATGCCATGCTATCTTCTTACTCCAGAAACATAGACAAACGTCCTTAGCTTTTTGTGTGTTGCTCACATCTGTGAAGCCGCCTTAGAACTGATCTTTCACGACACTTCGCTCACAAATACCTGATTATTCTCAGTCCGTGCATGACGACTGAGTAATAATATACTGCACAACCTTTGTTAATGCTAGTACCGACTAGACATATATTCTGCTCTATTCGATGAAACGAGCAGAATGTTAATTAATCTGATGCGTGTAACATTTTGACATTCACCAAACATGGTTTGTTTCAATTATTTCACTCTTCCAGCGCTGATTTTCTATAATGAACCTTTGCCTGTCAAAAGCAACAATTCTATTTTGACTATGCGCCAAGCGATGACTCGGAGCAGTCCAACTCCCCAATAGTGGTGACCATTGTCGGTCATTCCTTCCCTTTTGAGGAGCCATCGCTGAGTGGGGAGTTTTACACAGAAGTCTGAACATCTGGCCAGTCTGGTTAGAGTTCTGACTGGGTTAGAACCTTAGCTTCTTATTGAGCGCACAGCAAATGGGTGGATGCCCATTGCTGGGCATAATTTCAAATGCTTTGTTTTGACATTCACGTGCCCAAATAAAATGTAATATTCAAGTTTCATGATATAGCCCGAGATAATAAAAAAGATCCATGCTCAATTCAACTGAGCATGAATGTTCAACTGCTCACAAAAGCTCAAACGCTGACAAATATAGGATTTTAATGTTTTTATACACTCAGATGTTATATTTGTCCTGTTAGTTTATGTTAAAATGACAACACATTTATGAGCAGGATGACTGGAGAAAGCAATATTGTATCTGGATGTAAGCGAAAATAGAGCGTCCATTGAGACGTTGAGATTAGTAAGTGTGAATAAGGGACCTCTTCTAGGTTTATTCTACTTTAGCTTACATACAACGTTACGTCGTATGGTGGACAAAGACTCGTTTTATAATATACTTAAAGCCATTAAAAATGCAAGTGGTTCAGGTGTTGGTTTTCTTATAAATATCAGCTTGATATACTTAGTCTTTGTATTAACAAGCGTCCCTAACGTACGAGAACGTTTTAGCAAACTTGAGCTCAAATTGCACACTTCTGCCAAAAAATTTGGTGAAAGATGACAAATTCATCAAATTTTTTGGTAACCATCTTAAATTTGAAATTCTATTCAATATCAGTTTGAGAGAGTACTACGTTTCACTCAAACAAAAAAGAGTACGGAATACAACACAAAATTCACTATGCGGGAAGGACCTAAAATTAATGTTTAAAATTTCATTTTTTCGCTAAATTTCCCCAAATTTTGAGAACTCACTAAAGCTTTAATTAACTGAATCATTTCAAAATTGGCATACGTAAGTTGTAAGGTAATAACCAATGGTTATCATTTATCGCAATATTTACCGTCGAAAGTGTCGCATTTTTGTTAACTTCCGGTTTTCATGCTGAAACTTTGATGACCATTTTGAAGGTCAAAACTTCACGACAAAAAAATCTGCTGCGTGTGCATAGAAAGTAGTGCAATATTGAAATTTTAATAAAGTTTGAACCAAAACGAGCTTCTCATAAAGAAGTCATGTTATTCAGATTAATGAGGTGATTTTGCAGTTTTTGTGTCGAAGTTCGGGTTGTGTCCCTTTATCAAAAAATATAGCCTGACCTATCTGGACTGCTTAATCAGCACCAAAAGAGTATTGGCTTGATATCGCAACCATAGATTTATGCTTTTTATTTTATTAGAATGGCAAAATAGCATTAAATTTCGAGTAAGGCTATACTGTAAACGTTGCGTTTTACTGGCGTTTAGTATGTACTGACCTACAGAAATAGCCCGTCAACTATTTCAATGATAAGTTTGATGTTTCATTCTGTACGCCCTAATACCGATCGAATTCTGATAAAATAATGAGCATAAATAGAAAAACTAATGTGCTAAAGAAATCAAGTTTTAACTATATCACAGCACATGCTGAATACTGAGTTATAGAGACGTCAATGTCCAACTTTGAAAGACAATTTTTCGGTAAATAAAAGGAATCATTTTTAACTTATAACTGCAACGGAAAAGCTGTCACCAGAAAACGGTGTATATAAGGAATGGTGACAAACGGTTAAGTATTGACGGAGAAAATCGATTTTTCCATGTTACGTTTTCAAAATTACGTCATCCTCAGTTCTCCATTGAAGACAAATGTTTGAAACTTTTGGGCGGCAATTAGTTGAAAATCTCCAAACAATACTTCCGACTTGGTTTACTTTTTCTAAACACTCAAGCTTTTTGCACAATGAAACTTATCTAAAAAAAGTGTGAACGCCAGAGTGAAGTCGAACGTTGGCGACTGCAATTCTAAATTTCATCTGCTTTGTTTTAATTGAGTTGTTTGTCGTGGCCTATGACCAAATTTTAGATCTTAACCACATTAATAACGAAACTTGGACAAATTAAAAAAACTGGTGGGTGACTTTTGTAGTAGAGTATATATATATTTGCAGCTCTTCTGTGGTGTTATGAAGAAATCGCATTATGAAGAAATCGCTCAGTAAAACACAATAGTCCAGGCGCTGATTTCTGTAGGAGCCTTAGTTTTTGACTGGCACAACTTACCTGCCAGAAAAAGTTTGACTACAGAAATGCAATCCTGAGATCTTTTGCAACACTCCTAGGTACGTCGTACAGTCAAATTGTGGTAGCAGTTTTGCCTTAGGACGTCATCTTTGAACTTACCCTACTCTAAATGAGGCTTAGGTAGATTGAGAGGAAATACGCTTAACGTTCACCCATTGCTTCCTATCCAGCATATTCCCTTTAATTTATGCACCAATCTGGTGCCTATGACATTACATGTATGTAATGGCATACGACAGTAAATCAATGTATAATATGTGTATATATGGTATATCAGACGCGGAAATGTCCAGAGGAAGGGGTGATTTACCCCCACTCCTGAATATAATGTATCCAAATTAAAAAAAAGAAATGAAATCTTCCTCATTTCTTAATTTATCAAGTGAAATAGCATATTTATGATCATATTTTTACATTATCTTAGAGTATGTTTATCATGTTTTACATTTGTTACAAATCGAAGAAAGAATTCACAATTCAGGAATGCGTGTATTACACAATTTTCAGTGATCATTCTCTGCTGCAATATATTGTATCTGTGACCTAAACTAAATTCCTATAAATGGGCATGACGATAGCCTTAAAATCATCAAATGAAATGCAGCAAACAGCCAGTATGCATTTAATCATTATACCACATGATATTACAGTTATATGCGTTACTTACTTTCAAATGTATTACTTATTAACGCAGTAATATCATTAGACTATGGGCTACAAAAAGACCTCGGCAAAATGAGGTTTGTAGACTGTAATTTTCTTAAACCAAATTATATAAGCCACATAATGAAGTGCGTGAGCTTTTCAGCGAATAAGGCGTTACCCTGTAATAGCCAAATCCACAACGTTACCCTAAAATAAATAGAGGATATTTACTTTTTTGAGGTGAATACCAAATATATTTCATCGAGTGCAGTGAAAAAAATCAGTATTTTTCACGATTGCGTAGCACGAGTGAAAATGCTGATATTTTCACCACACAAGATGAAATATATTTTGTATTTGCCGTAAAAAAGTAAATTTTCTTTTTATTTTATACTCAACGGAAATACAAAAATCACAACCTTACTTTTTACTTGGTCGTTTCTCGTTCGATTTGACTCTTGCGTTTATTGGGTATAACATTGGGTGTAAACATAGTTTGCACCTAGAAAATGGCTTAGAATCATATTTAAACGAATGAAACGCAAGAAATCAGCATTTAAAGAAAGTCTATTGAGTGTGCTTTACGGTAGGCGTCACGTGCAAACTGGTGCTACGCCAGGTCAAACCGTAACGTCATTATGTTTGATGTTGACGTCATAACATGCGTAGCGTTATTTTTGACAAATATACTTCACTTAAAACCTTTTGTTAAAAAATCCCAGTCATAAAATTGCCAAGAAAGCCTTGTTTTGCTACAGTTCTATTCTATTCTACAGTGAAAATATAAATCGTATCAGTCACTAGTGAAAAAATACGATATTTTTTCACTGTAGAAAAATACCAATTTTACTCACATTTGATATGCATTGAATTCACCGCTTGTGATAAAATAAAAGGAATTCCTGTAGTGTTAATATCCAGTTATTTCTTATTCTTACGTATCGATATTATCTTTTAATTGATGGAAATTGGCTAGCAATATGATTTTAAACTAATGTTGACACCTGTTATTACAGTAATATATGTTACTTTCCCCTAAATACAATATTTAATGCAAAGACAGCACTATATCACCCATTCTGTTTGTCACCTATCTTGTTGTTAAACATGCAAACCTGTGACTCTTCATTAAATGAGCAAGACTGTCCAAAATATGTGATATTTCATATTTTTGTATGTAGATAATATATACCAAATTGGGCTCCTAAAAACTTGGGGTAGTGTTGTTTAATTGGTCATATAAGGTAATCTATTTAAGATAGAAAACAAACTTTGGGGTTTCTATAAGCCAAATGAGTGTGTTAGTTCGATTAGACCAAAAGCATTTTAAAATGCACAAATCAGCTGTAAAGTAAATGCTATTGGTCACAATTATTTCTGAATTTGATATGGTAACATATGTAACAGGCTGTTAGAGACTTACTCCCAAGCGCACCACGTGCAAAAATATCTTTATCTACGAAGCTTAAAATGCTCTTTAGGATAGGATGTGTCTTCGAAATTCCCTAGGGGGGGGGGGGGGGGGCAAAACCTTTCTCAGCCGTCAGTCTTACACCATTGATACTCGCCATTTAGGTTACGTTTATTTTATGTTTTCCCACAAGGGAGAAATTGAAATCTCTCGATTTTGATAGAAAACCTGACAGCTTTATATACAGAGTGTAAAATGCTTCTTTGAGCTAAAATATGATCAGATAATATTTGAATAATAAAAGGAGTTTTTCTCCCATTTCATTCAGTGGGGGGGAAACCCCTGCCAGTGGGGGGGGGGGGGGGGTGCGAGGAATTTTCTTTTTCCTTTAGAGCCACAATATAACAGAACAGAATATAACGCTGAAAGGTTTTGATTTAACCTTTTATTCTGCATTGTGATGAATAATAATTTTTTAAAAAAGTCAATTTCATTTTTTCAAAAAAAACTGTGGGGTTTTCCCCCACAATCTGAAATGGGAGATAAACCCCGTGAGGGAAATTATAGTATGGAATTAAAGTTTAATATTAATTATCTTCAACTTGTACAATCAGAAATACTTACTTCTTGATAATTTTTTTATATTTATTTTTTTTTTCATAAAACCCCACAGGGTTTTTCTCCATCTAGAAATGTGGGAGTAAACCCTGCGCAGTGTTGGAAAATCCTGCGGTTTTTTTTAAAAAAAAACGCGGGGTTTTCAAAATTGTTTTTTTTCACCATGATTGCATATATCTTTTAGTCATAATTATATATCGCTTATCGCAGAATAGGAAAAACATTTGCGTACATTATATGAAGGTGAACAAATTGGTAAAGTGTTGAGATCGAGGGGTCGCTGGTTCAAATCTCACTCATGGTGTTGTATCCCTAAGCAAGACACATTATCCTCAGCTTAATACCTGGACAACCCAGGAAATGTATCGAGGCAACTCAGTGAAAAATTGCTGAACAACAAATGAATGAAAATGCCTTATGGGATGAGTAGGTCGTGCACCATTTCATAAGTCGATGTTTCCATTTCAGTGTGTTTAACCCTTAATAGTCGGGGAACCAAGGTAGAAAAAAATGCTAACCCTTGCACCCGAAAGGTATACAGCTGGATTTTGTATGGTTGCAAAGGTAATTCTATGGTGTATCTGAAACCACTGTATAGCAGACTCGATCGACTTGCATAACACCAGAGCAGGCAACTTTCTACGGAAGCCCAGCAAGAACATGTCAAAATATTAATTTTCAAAATGTAATTTATTTTTATCAAAAAAGTTCAGGATTGAAAAATATTGAGTTAATATAATAATACATCATCGTCGTAGACCTCAGAAGCAGTGGTGGTCATCTAAGAATACTGCTTATTGATTTTTTAAAGCCTGTAGATTAGGGCACCCCCATTTCGATATTAAATTTATTGTTTTTCTTTTCTTCAAATCTCATTAAAACAGCATTTATTGCCCAAAAATGTATTTGATAATTATATATATATTCCTTGGAAGCATATCTCGTAAAAAATTGTGTGTTTACTCATTCACTTTTTTATTCCCGCTGAAGTGGTTTGAATTGCATATTTTTTACAAAAATACACAAATTTCAAATTGAATGTGTTTAAACACTCCATGCAGTTAGACAGACGTTTGGGACAAAAATTTATTTTATTTTCTATGGCAAACGAGAAAAGGTAGCTGAAAAGTAAAAATATGAAACCACGAAAATTTGATATTTAGTAATTTAGTGCATGCCAGCTGGTGCGTAGTTAAGTACCAGGACAACTTAAGAGCAGTTTAACACAGAGATGAAATTTATCAAGGTTTTAAAGGATGTTTATCTTCCATATTTACAGTAGCTTTGAAACAGAGGGTCATTGTATGGACCAAGGGGATTTTTATCTACTGAAAACACTAATTTCATTTAACTGTGGTAAAATTGATATGAAAAACTCGTATAACTATTATCATGTCACGATGAAAAACCTGTCTCTCCCCGTCTGAGATGCAAAAATGTAACCGCATAGTATTTGTAAAGACAAAAATGTCCATAAGAAGATTATTTTGGTGCACAAATGACTGCCCATACATTTAAATGCATTTGATAGTGTATTACTGTATTATCGAACAGTCAAACGGCTTCTCATATCCATCCTGCAGATAAGAGTGCGTAATCGAAAAATAGTTTTGTTATTTCTCAAACAAAACATATGTTGTGGGTACTTAAATGGACCTATGAAATGAGACGGTTCTTTTGAAGACAAAAAGCACACTCTTTAACTAATTGATTAGGGAAACATCATAATTTTTATTCTATGAAAGATTGCTTAACATGACATATGTGGCATACAAAAAATGCATTTTTTCGCGAAATGCAATTCTGGTCGCATTGCTATACAGTGGTTTCATACCAAGCACTATTTAGACTATCAGTATACAAAATTCCAGCCGTATACCTCTCGGGTGCAAAAAATGTGTGTTTTTGCACGATACGCGACTTTGGGTCCCCGACTTTAAAGCGCCAATCACGTCTGCAGCAGACGACAAATTTTGCGATATTTTTCCCAATTTTGGAAATAATTAAGGTATGATATTTCATGAGAATCGTCTGCCAGCAGACGATTCTCATGAAATGACATGCATTATTTGTAATTTTTGAAAAAAGCGGCAAAATTTGAAATGTCGTCTGCTGCAAATAATAGGTGGCGCTTTAAGGGTTAAATCTTAAAGCGCCAATCACGTCTGCAGCAGACGACAAATTTTGCGACAACTTTCCCTATTTTCGAAAAAATAAGTTATGATATTTCATGAGAATCGTCTGCCAGCAGATGATTCTCATAAAATGCCATGTCTTATTTGTAATTTTTGAAAAAGCGGCAAAATTTGAAATTGCCGTCTGCTGCAAACTATAGGTGGCGCTTAAGGATTAGTATGTTGCCGAAGGGAACACTACAAGGAAGCAGCTGCATCAACATGCACGTCATAGATTGGCAAAAGGTAAATGTATGTGAAATTTTGTGAAATCTATTACACTAAAAAGAGAAATTAAGCGACATGGGACTGAACGAGTAAGTTTTGTCATGGGATGAATATTTACCCTTAATGCGCCAATCGCGACAAAAGTCGTCTGCTTTTCTCGTCTTTTTGCAGCAGACGACTTAAGCTGACGACATTTTCAGATGCATTTTTTTCTTGGCGCTTTAAGAGATATATTTTTGGCTCTGTTTTATGTGTAAATTCCGACGTACTTTCATTATGTCTGTAGGTGGTCTGTCTGGGTTACACATTGAAAAAAAAAATGCAAAAAAGGATCATCCATCCCTTTAATTTTCAGCAACTTTTTTATCATTTTTTATGGACTTTGCAAACATTTTGAACACAACTTATTTAATTAAGGAGCGCGTGGAATTGAACATTTACTCAGCCAGCACACATTACCGCGTAAACCACTAGCTGGGACATGCGCATATGCTGATCAGAGTCTTCTCTGTACCGTATAGTTAAACAAGGAGATTCCGTGAGGTCATACTATGATTTGGTAGTAAATTAAAGTTATTAGTGGATCTCACACAGTTATTGAAAGTTATAACGGTTTTGGAATTTATCTTATGTCATTTTCATTAACTGTTTGTGGAATAGTCGATACTTAGCTATATTTATATTTTCAAAGCAAATCTTTAATGAATATTTAAATTTTACAACCGTTCAAAGCTTCATGAACTACATAAATTTGATTGACAGCTGCCAAGCTCACTTACCCGTGCAATACGCTTCGAACATCGAATGCATTCGCCAGAAGTGACACTGGTGTTGTGATTGACAGCGAGCAACACCGGAGTCGCACGTGCAAAACAAGCCTCCTTTTTACTCCATTGGCTGTCCGTGTTCAAGCTGGCTGTTCTGCTTTTCCATTTTACACTCCGACCAAACCGTTAATACGATTATATTTTAAATACAAAACTGTTTTAAATCCTAAATTAAAAATAATTTTCATATTTTAGATATTTATAATAAAATGTAAATATAAGCAATAAAATTCAATTTTTGGATTGTTCATCGAATCATGAATACTTCGTGTTTCTTTTAAAGTTAACGTGAAGCCCTTCCATGAACACTTCGGGTCGGGCTTCACGTTAACTTTGCAAGAGACCCGAAGTATTCATGATTCCATGAAAATTCCAAAAATTGAATTCATTCCTTAAGTATGCATGCATGTATATATTTTGACGTGTGAAAATAACTATGTGTGCGAACATGAAGTAGGGCGTGAAAAACAGTAAGGCCCATTAATATAAAGTAGGAGTGTGTAATCAAAATATAATGTTGTGATTGTTCAACCAAAACATATTTTGTGGTTACTCAAAATAACCGTCTCATTTAGATGCCTCCTTTGTATATCCAAAACATATGAAGAAATTGATGAAATAAATTTTTTTGTTAATCTTGACCTATAGATTCTAGGTCTCAGGTTTCATGTACAAAAATGTAACAGTGCGTAATTCAAAAACATATTTTTTCTTATTCTCAATTGAAATATATGTTGTGGGTACTCAAAAGAATAGTCGTAATGAGACGGTTCATTTGAGCACCCAACCATGTGTTAGAATTGTAGTGTAAGAAAATATTCGCAATTTTGCGCTCATTTTCGTTTGTTTATCTTGACCTATGCGCTTATAATTGTGCTGCCATTTCTTGGACTGTTGGCGCTGATCGCATATGTAGAGTAATCCAATATATAATGCTGTTGATCTACACTGAACGAAGTTCTAAGTGGCCACTTTTCAATTTCATTTTTTCTGACTTAGCGCTAATGATATTGAAATGAATTTTCCCCAATTATGTGCAATTCAATTGAAATAAGTTAAATGGTGCACTGGAAGATGCATTATTTATGTAAGCATGTAAGACCAAGCACAATACAGCTTGATCAGCCCACTTTTAACAGTTATTCTTTCAAGACTGGTGTCCACTTCCGGTTTTAACGTGAAAGTTTAAAGGTCATTTAAATGGCATTTGCCAAAGATATTTTTGATTTTTTAAATAAAACACTGAAGCCTTTTCATAAAAAATAATCGCTGAAAAAGTCAATGCCGTTCCACAGATAATAAAGCGTACAGAGCAATGCAAGGTTGATATGCAAATTGCATGTATAAATCTAAAACTCTTCGATCAAGCCGCTGATAGGGACTGCCATCATGATTAACGTAGAAGAGAAACAGATATTTCAAGTGTCACAAAACTTTTGCTTCTTTTCATCTTATATCACAGCTGTTATAACAGCTTCAAACTAAATAAAATATGTAAGGATGCAAATTTAGGAGTACTTTATATCACAGTAAAAGTGTGACTTTTTGAAATGAAGGTACTTTAACTCTCTCTTCGTTGGTGCAAGATCTACCAGTCATTTTGAAATTTAATGATTTTGAGTCTGAAAAAAGCCTTAAATTGTTTTATGGATTTAAAATTTTGTAACAGCGATGTTTACTTTCTGAACAGGCGCAAACATGTGTAGGTGGCTACTTATAACTTCGGTTCAGTGCAACATTTCCCAGAAACCGTTGGTCAAAGATTCTGCTACTCTTAAAATTCCAAGCAAGCAGACACACGACGTTGCTGCACCTTTTATATGTTATTAAAAGTCCATGCTTTTAACATCAAATATTCACAATGCACAAAGTGCAAGTGCGCCTTCGTGTAATAAGTAATTTATTTTATTGCAACAGACTGGTGGTCAACCCAATCACGGTTGGCAGTTTTGCTCGCCTCTTTAATTGCATGTCGGTGAGTCCGACTTCAGACTCTATGATGATTCCGACTTAAAGACTAATCTATTGATGAGATGGTAGGGGCCTGATGCTTTGGCTGTTTGTCGGACCCACCGGGGTTTACCTGTTGCATTTGTTTTGTTCCGGTTTTCAGTTTTATTTATAGGTGTCCTAATCTTTGCTTTATCTCCTTTTTATATCTTGATTTATATGTTCTAGGAGATGATGCATTGATAAGTTTGGGGTCTTTCATGCAAACCAAATATCTATGTGTCTTGATCCACATCTGAGTTAAGGGTGAGGTTGGCGACGTGGAACCGGGGCCTCCAGAAAAATATTTTACTGACCCTTCCAAGGCGGTACTTCTTTTGTGGATCGTTTGTGTTTTTTTCTGTCGTGTGTTTGTTATGCATTTGTACGCGTCTATTTATTTGTGCCTTGTGGTCAGCTGCTTGGAAAGGGCTGACCTCTTGGCTCTCGTTTGTGGTGTCTAACTGCGAGTTTGTCACTTTCCCATTGGTATCCTGGGCCAGGTGTGGTACTTAATTGTATCGATTCCTGATCTTTGCACCCCTACTAACATTGTGCGTAAGCACTCGCTAAAGTTCGTGGATCATCTTCCCACACAGACACACAACCCATATGCTAAGCTTATATTTGTACAAACCCATATACAAATTGAATAAAAGTGAAAATTACCACCCATCATCTCTTAAAACAGACACGGAGCGTTCCAATTGATAACGGTGGGAAATTCCATTCGGCTTATATGGGTTAACAGCGAGTCAAACAATGCTTTAGTTGTTTGACTGCTGGTTTTAGATGTACCAGCGTGATATACATACGAGATGCTTTCGTAAGCATTGTGTCAAACTAATCCATATTTAACCCTTTCCTTCATGAAATACCTGCTTAACTCAACCAATTACGAATAATCATATAAATCAACTTTCACGTTTGAATATACATTGTAGAACAAAGAAATTACTTGTCATATTTCGATAAGCAAACATAGTAGATCTAGAACAGGCAGCTGCCTGGTCTGGTCTTCTCTGTTAACAAAAGTGTTTAAAGGCGTCTCTATGAGTAATTGGTTAACTAAAATTGGTAGCTCAAAGCGAAGCTCTTGTCACGGGGGTTATCAAAATAATGAGCCTTGGTCTCGAAGTTATATAACTTTGTATGCTTAACCAAGCATGGAATTTCAACCTTAATGAAAATCTTTCTTGCTTTCAAACTTTCTGGTATTGTATTTACTATGCTGATAATGAATGTAAAAAACAACGATTTTTGTCATTTTACCATTTATGAGCATGATCAATTCCAAGCTTTAAGTTAGCTGCATTTGGCCAAAAAAGTATAAACCTCGCGGCTTGTTTTGATCTGACTATATATATATTAACAGTTACCACGATTCCAAATAGAATATACGCGTATTTTGTCTTCATGTGTACAGGCATCATGTACATGTAGGGTTTAACAGCAAACAAGACACAAAAACATACACATCCGTTCAGTCTTGTTAGAGTCTTCGTTGTTTCTTTTCTTACCCTGGAAGATGATATTTGAAATATACTAAATACGAGTTCCAAAATTAGAAGTCGTGATCAGCTTATTGCATGGTCTAGTAAGCAAGAAAATCATGTGCGGATCCAGAAAGTTTTGTCAGAGCGGGGTCCAACTTGTTTTAGTTGATGAGAGGATAAGCAGGTCCATCATCGGTCCGCCAGCGAAACGCCATTTAAATGGCCTTCCGCTGACGTGCCGATGATGGTCCAACATTGAATGCTGGCTTGGTAGCATTGTTTTTTCTTTCAGGGGATCCAGACCTGTATGCTAGAAAACCCTATATTTTTGAAATTTTTCAGGGGGGTCAAGACCCCCTGTTTCCCCCCCCCCCCTTCTGGATCCGCACATGAAAATATAACATCTATAAGAAGACAAGTATAGTGTTGCATTTATTTTAATCCTAAAATGATTTAATAATCTTAAAATGTTACAGGTCTTGGAACAACCAGTTTCTTATCATTGGGACGATCTCTTTGATATTTTCAATAACTACAATCGGTGTGGGTTTTCAAAGATGGCAGAGTAACACAGCATCACACAGAGGCGAATACGATGGAAAGAAACTAACCGCCAAACATAAAGCCTTCCCATACAATGGAATGAAACCGGCAGTCAAACATAAAACCTTCCCACACAGAGGGACACAGAATGAAATAGTATTAGGTGTCTTCAACATCACCTCGCCGCTGTATGTCCCACCTTCAGATTCCATAGAAGGCGTTTACCGGAGAGCAGCAGTGGTTACTGATGATGAAGACTGTTCAAACATAGGAATGTAAGGTTAAATATTTGGACCCAAATTACAATCATTTTATATGTCCTTAACCCTTTGTATACTGACCAACCCCTAAACGGGATTCATTTGGCAAACAGTGAATGCCCAGATGAAATGCACCATAGTGCTGCATTTCATCAGCGTTTGCACTGTTTGCTAAGATAAAAAACAGCCTTCAGGGACTAAAATACATCACAATTTAGAAAACTTTAAAATACAAAATGGGTAATCACATACCTATTGTATTAAAATGTTTGGGTGAAACCATCAGAATATAGAGGGTTAAAGATAAGCATTAAAATTAAGGTAAAATGGTTTATGCTTACATAAATCTAAAATATTTTTTTATCTTTACCATTGAGAAATGAATGCATCTTTTATATCTTAAAGTAGCACCTTAAAATACATGCATCTTTCGAAACAATGTTTAAGTATGTAAATGAATTGAAATAGTAAATACAATCAACAGAACATACTCTTATTAGTAGTAATGGATGGCATGATAGATACCTGGATTTTTAAGCTTGGTAAAGAACTTAGGTTCTAGGCTAAAAGTCCCTGTACACATCGGTGCCTTTCCTGGTAAGACTGATTGACTAGCTGTGAATAACTTAGTTTATTAAAGGGCTATTCTGACTGGTCTTTGATTGTGACAGTTTCATGGTACTTGACTGATGATAATAACTAAGTTTATTGTAGGGCTAATCTGGCTGGTCTATGATTGTGATAGTTTCCTTGTACTGGACTGATGATAATAACTTAGTATATTTAAGGGCTATTCTGGTTGGACTATAATTGGCCTTGGCTGTTTAGAATAACTTTTTCTTTTATATGGCTATTCTGGATGGTCTATGATTGTGATTTTTTCCTAGTCATATCCACTGACTGATCTATGACCTTGTCCTGGTTCTGGACTGCTGTGGTGATATATGCAATAATTTAGTTCATTTCAGCTTCGTAAATGACTTAGTCATTTTGGGAGAGAAGGTTCTGCTGTGTTGATATATAATATAACTTTATTAATTTCAGCTTCGAAAATAACTTACTAATAGTCATTCTTTTAGTAGAGGGGAAAATGTGTGGTAATACATCGTGTGATGTTTTAATAGTCAAGGCTACTAAGTTCTAGATACGTCTATTACAGTCTCTTATTGAACCAAGACCTCAACTCCTAGAGGCATCACTATGTATCGTCAACTAGTGTAAAGCTAGCCATCTCAAGTTTACTACTAAAGTTGATCAAAAGATAGATGAAAATCGTTGTAAACAAACAATATAAACTAATCAAGGTAATGGGTGATTTATACAAGTATATATATTAAACTGCCTCTAAATGAAGCAATACTTGTACCGCGATTTATCTTTCTCAAAAAAAAAATAGTACAGTTGTCCTATTATTATGCATCTTTGAAACAACAGTTCTCATCTTAAAAGGAAAAAAATGGCAACAAAAAATAGAAAACATTTCTAGAACTTTATTGCTCTGCTAACTATAACTGAATACAATGACAAAGGATTAGCGTCGTCCCTCTGTTCATAGCTTACAATGGAACTCCATAACATGTTAACAACAAATTATACTGTCGTTTCAAAGATGCATAATAATAGGACTATACTATTTTTCATTGAAACATGTAAATTATGGTAAATGTATTACTGTAGTTGAAGGCAGTTTAGTATAAATACCTGTATAAATCACTCATTACCTGGATTGGTTCATTTTCGATTACAACGATTCTCACCTATCTTTGAATCGACATAATAAGGATAATTCTGTGAAAGATAATGTGATTATCAAAAGGATTTTTTTTTAGATCAAAACGTATAAGGGTAATGTCAAAAAGTCAAACATCCAACTTCTATGAACAGGTTGCCTGTTTTGACGAGTCATTTTTTTAGTAAACTATTTGCACATTTTGAAAAACATACTTTTCAACGACAGAAGATCTTCATTTAATAATTAAGTCTTAAATAATGATTATTGCGCTGAACACTGATTCAAAACAAGTTTTTATTTGAAAATTATAATATTGATATCGAAAAAAATTACACATTTTTTGGCCCACCCTGTGATCTCAAATATTTAAATTTGAATACATAGCGCATCAGAATAATATAAAAACCTCATATTACGTTCAAACAATTATGGAAAATTGCTTTTCATTAAAAATTGCCAATTTATAAAAGCACAACTACGGTAAAGATGCCCAAGGTCAAGTGCAGTGATGTCATAATTGCACCATCTGCCCATACACCTGACTTCAACTTGCAAAAACTTGCAAAAACACGAGTATACAGTTTATGTTTGTTGATTTCAATTTCAATCGATAAATGAAATACGCTTAAATAGCACTTTTCTGCGAACTTTTTGATCACCCCTCGTATGTACTGTTGCGTCCTTATCTTTGTTTAATCTCCTTTTCTTATCTTGATTTATATGCACTAGGAGATGATTCATTGATAAGTTAGGGATCTTACAGGTGCAACAAATATTTACGTGTCTTGTGCTTTGTGGTCACCTGCTGGGAAAGGGCTGACCTCTTGGCTCTCGTTTGTCTTGTCTATTGTGAGTTTGTCACTTTTCCATTGGTATGCTGGGTCAGGTGTGGTACTTGATTGTATCGATTCCTGATCTTTGCACCCTTACTTACTTTGATCCACATTTGAAATAAGGGTGAGGTTGATACTGTAAAACATGTTTAAGCCCTGCAGTAGTTTTCTTATTGACCATTCCAAGGAGGTGCTTCTTTTGTGGATCCTTTTGGCTCTCTTGTGTGTGATGTTTTCTTGTGTTTTTATCACTTTCCAACATGGTGTCGTGGGTAAGGTTGAGTACTTGTTTGTATCAATTTCTGGTCTTTGCCTTCTTCCTTATTTTGAGTACAAAAAATCACCAACTTAACATTTACTCTGATTTGGTTTAAACTTTATTTTATTTGTATAATATATGACAAGTGTACATAGCAACACAGAATACGATTACAATACAACCACTTTACCAATGGGATTTAGAAGAAAGTCAAATGACTTATTTGAATCTGTATCCCAACTCTGATTTGGCAAGCTAAACAATTATTGGTGACGTTACTGACCCATTTTGAGGTTGTTGCCATTTGATAGTATAAGAGAAACCAATCACTTACATCAATAATTTGTCAATGTACGCTAGGTGCCGGTGGCTATTTGGTTTTATAGACCAGGTTCACATTAGTACAAAAAAGTAATACAGATGAATATTGTGTCATTTTCTGAAAAATCGTTAGTGAAACTTCAATTTTGACAAAAGAATAATGTTGAAACAGTCGAGAAGCATTATGTCTCTTCACTCAGGGAAAAAGAGAGCTTCTCGTGAACAGAGGCGTTATAAGGCAATACTGCAATGGTCCAGGGGCTGTTTTTTAAAAGCTGCATGAGCTGTAGGACGACGAACGTTGAGCTTTTGAAGAAATGACAAATACATGTATCTAATCCTGGCAACAGTATAGCAAAAAGTAAATCTGTGGAGCCCTAGGGTACACTACATTAAAGGACATATGCTACTAAATACTTCCAATATTGAACTCCTTTCAATACTTTGCATACAGTTTGTTTTATGTATGGACTGTCAATTTATAAAATGAAAAGGATATGTCACCATGCTCATTTTTTCATAATCTCATAAGAACGTTTTCAGCATTTGGCCAATTTTCTGGACATAACCCAAGTCTATAATGTTAAGCTAAAATAATTGTAATCAGCATCCAGCTTCTTTATTTTAGTTTGTATTATTGCTCATGACCTCAAGCTGTTTAGAAAACGTGAATTATTTGTTTTCCCGAGCCATACAAGATACTGCATGATTTATTTTGGTAATTCCCCAAAATAGGATTTCGATTTTTTGAATAAATTGAAATGACATTGAAAATCTTAAATGTTTGTTTTTATTTCATGGACTATGAAATCATTGTACCTTTTAGAAAAAAGAAAAAAATGAGGGTCACCGTACTTAATATCTTTCAGGAAGGCCAAATTTAACCCCACCCCACAGATTATGACAATAATTCAATGTTAAACGTTAGGGAGTGATTTTATTTTCATTTATATATCACATGTAATGTATTATATGAAGTAACTCAATATAATAACGCTAAAAAATAAAAAAGAAAATAAAATAAGGTTTAATAGATGCCCACTCGGGAATGGACCCGGGTCCTCTGAATCCAAAGTACGACATGCTAACCATAAGGCTACGAGGTCAGGTCGTGTGTGGCTCGAAATGACCATACAAATTGGACAGATAATCCGAGTATCGGCAAAATATGTAATCCCAAACAAGGTAAAAAAAAGGGAAATTGTGTACATTGTTTGTGATTTCGCCTGATCTATTTACCTGTATTTGGTACTAAGACAATCAGTTCTGATAAAAAGTCAATAGATATATCGTACACGTTTATTTACTTCATTTTGTCAAGAAAATGTAGAAATATCCATCTGACATAAGAATTTCTGAAAACATTGTTGATCGCAAATGGTCAAAAGACAGGACCAGACAACTTTCCTTGTTTCCCCGAAGCAGCAACTCTCCGCATGGAAATAAGCCACAGATGTCTTTAAATATTACAATGCAGGAGAAATATTTGCCAAATGGCTTAGAAATCAAACTTAGACATAATATATCTTCTCCTCAATTTGTCTTATGAGTGATGTTACTCCTGCAAAAATCAAAATTGATACCACTTTATTGAGAGTGCGAAATGCTTATTTTCAATACAGAGGGGCGAATTTCAAACTTTTACAAACAATAGTTGCACAATATCAAAATTTGAAGACCATCTACTCACAGGTTAACTTCCAAAATGGGCTTTTATTAGTTTGGTAACAAATGAGACATTTAATGGGACTTTGGAATCTAATCATTTTTTCTTCCAGCATTTCAAACAACAGTAGAAATAGTTTTACCATATAATTTTCACACACAATCAAGTGGCTATTAACTAACTTGAATAAACACTAAATGCCTTATACAGAGTGGGGAAAAGTGAGATGAAAAAAATACACTGTAATTAGGATTGCCTCAAAATAAGGATGTCCCGCCATATGTATTGTAACATTATTTGCACATATATTTAGTTCTTTGTTTCTGAGTGAAATGTGTTTCAGTCATGTGGGGATGGGTCTTTCTTGGCTGGAACCAGTACTAAGCAGAAGATAATGTGCCTTGCACAAAAACACAATGCAGTGGCTCTGGTGATGCTTAAACAAGCAACCCTCAATCCAGTGTCAAGCTCTCTAACACTGAGCCAGCGTGCTCCGCGCATATATTTAGTGGTAATGCTTTTTTGAAATAAGTAATGTAAGACTAAATTCCTAATATATTTTAAATACATGTACATTGTATGTAACTTCTCTAGATTCCTGAGGTCCCAAAGTGCATGTGTTTCGTGTGATAACGCTTAAATTACTCCATTTTTCCTAACGGCCATATGAATACTTTGCCTATGCTTCCCCAAGGTAAGTAAGGGTGCAAAGATCAGGAATGGATACAATCAAGTACCACACCTGACCCAGGATTACAATGGGAAAGTGACAAACTCACAGTAGACACCACAAACGAGAGCCAAGAGGTCAGACCTTTCCCAGCAGGTGACCACAAAGCACATATAAACAGACGCGCACAAAGACATAGTAAACACAAGACAGAACAAAAATATAAAAGATCCGAAAAAGAAGTACCGCCTTGGAACGGTCACTAAAATATTTTACTGGAGGGCTTAAACCGGTTTAACGGCGCCAACCCTCACCCTTAATTCAGATGTGGATCAAGACACATAGATATTTGGTTTGCTTGAAAGACCCCTAACTTATCAATGCATCATCCTAAAACATATAAATCAAGATATAACAAGGAGATAAAGCAAGGATAAGGACTCAACAGTAAATTTAACTGAATACCGGAGCAAAAGAAATCCAACAGGTAAACCCCGGTGGGCCCGACAAACAGCCAAAGCATCAGGCCCCCACCATCTCATCAATAGATAAGTCTTTAAGTCGGAACCATCATAGAGTCTGAAGTACGACCCACCGGCGTGCAATTAAAGAGGAAAGCAAAGCTGCCAACCGTGATTGGGTTGACTACCAAGCATGCAGTCTGTTGCAATACTTTAATGTTATAGCCAATCTTTTTATAATGAGAAATTATTTTAATGAACTGCGCTGAAAAATTATTAGAGCCAACAATCTTCTTCAATTTATACACCAAGTCACCATAGAAATCAGGTTCCGAAAGTCCTTGGCGCAAGAGAGATTTAAGTCCAACTTGGAATTTAGAAATCAAATTATAGTATCGTCTATAAAATTTTGAAAATGTTTTGCGAAGTTTATGATACCGATAGCCTTGTTTAAGAAGTTTCTGAGTTAACGATTTATTGCGAGTGTTGAAGTCAGCAACATAGCTAGATGCTCTAGCTAAACGAATGAGTTGAGAGATATAAACTCCATGGGATGTAGAACGAGGAACATCACCATCTAAAATTTGGAAATTGACAATTTCAAAATCAAAGTCGTCACGTTTATCATAAATTTTGGAAGAAACAATATCAATAGAAATTGACAAATGCAAGTCTAAAATGCGGCTTTGGTATCAGAGGCATTGGCTTTATTCATTTGGAGCTCTGAAGGGTATATTTGACTAACCATGTTGTCAAAATAAACATTATTAATATTTAAAATATCGTCCAAATATCTGGAATTAGTGTTAATCGCATCAATAACATCAGCCTGCTTATCATCAGAAAGAGACATCCTAAAGTCCCCCTTATAACAAAACAGGAATAAATCTGCAACCAGGGGAGCACAATTAGTGCCCATAGGAATCCCAACTACTTTTCTATAGAGCTTGGTGCCAAATAGAATAAAAATGTTGTCCAACAAAAACGTCAGCGCATCACATACATTTTGACATGACCATGCATGATATTTTTTAGGTTTTTCTGAAGTAAAAAATGCATTTCTGTCATTACATGCAAGGTAAGGAGAGCCTTCTCTCTGGAAGGTTCTCTCAATAAGATCAATAAGTTTATCTTTTATTAAATTATGAGGTAAAGTAGTGTAAGGAGTAGAAAAATCATAAGTAGACAAACTGGTCGCATTGAAATCTCTAGCTTTAAGTTTATCTAAAATTTCACCTGAATTTTTAATAGACCAAAATAGGTTTTTACCGGATCTCTCATATACCTTTTCACAATATTTGATAACATGTTTTTTAACAGCTGTAAGACACGAGGTTAACAATTTAGAAAGTTCTGTTGTAGTACAAGAACTAGAATTAGCAATAAATCTTGCTTTATAGGGTTTTTTATGGAGTTTACGTAACCAGTACAGCGTAGGAACTTTGTCTTGATTTTCTTTAGCTTTGACACCAAAATGTAGGGCTGTATGACAACCATGCCCATCAACAATCACCTGTTTACTTAAAGAAGGCTGCAGTTTATAGGCATTAGTGTCAACAAGCTCACGCTTAAGAGTATTAATATAATATAATTGTCAAACAACTACAACATTGTTAGCAGCTTTATCTGCTGGAACCAAAACATAGTTCATATGAAATTCCTGGATACCTCATTTAAGATGACGAAAAGAAGATTTAGGTTTAGGGGGCAAAAGATGTGTATTACGAGAGTAAAATGAAATACGAGTATCAATAATTTTAAAAATGTTAATCTTCCATTCCTTCAAGGTATCAGGTTCAACATTTTCCCATTTACACCAACTAAAGTCATTTAAAGAAGCAGCGATCTCTCTACGACATTAAGAGAAATCAATATTAGAGGGGAATCTATATTTAGGACCTTTAGAAATGATATTGCGAACTCTAGCGTCAGGAATGACATTTAGATTACCTGTAATAACATGCCATGCAGAGGGATATAAATAATTTGAATTTTTACATTCTCAGGAGGCAGGAGTATTGGAATCTATATCTAAATCTTTTACAATTTTATTAAAGTTAATTATCGTAGACCTAATGGGTTTGTTATACTTATAACAAATGATAGGAGTTTCAGAATTATTAAAGTAATTTGGAATAGATGAAATCACTGAATTATCCTTGAAGCTACTATGTAAATCAATAAACTCAATACCTTTGTTAATGAATGGAATTTTGCTAAAATGTCGTTTATGGTTGACCTCAGAATCGATATAAGGACTAAGGAAATGTTGAATATAACACCTTGTAAGGAGTGCTGCTTTATATAATTTGTTAGCTCTATCGTAAAGTTTATTAGCCTCTGACTCTAAATTGCTTAAAACTGAGATAGGCAAGGAACTTAAAAATGAAAATAAGCCATGCCGACCATGATTAGTTAAAGCCAAAGAAAGATCCTTTAGAGAAGTATTTAAGCGTTTTTCAGTACAACTTTTGCTCTTAATGTTGCCATTTTTACGTTTACCATGAGATCTACTTTTACGTTTTTTACATTCCAAGACAGAAAAAAACATCAAAATCTGGCATTTTAGAAATGTTGCCTTCATGGTATATATTATCATTAAAGCCTAAAGGAAAAGGTGATTGCAAAAAATTTATCCAAAACAACTTGTAGTTTCTCCTTTGTTCACTTGAATCTATAATTAACCTTTACATTTAGCTTCAAAATAGAGATGGGGAAGTAGAAAATCTGTCTTATATATTCAGAGATTCATTTTATTTCCCTTTCAAATTCTGGCCTAGAGATACATAATACTAATAAGACCAAAGTCATAAAAAAAGACTATGGCTGATTGATGCTAAATGTGGATTAGGCTAGCTGAAAATTAGCATGTATAGAATTGAAAACACCTGTTGTAATCACAAATACATGTCATTAGAAAGAAAAAAGCAATTATATGCATTTTAGTAAATGATTTTAGCCATATTATATATATTAAATACTTAGATCACAACATTTACCAAAACAGAATTATTTAATTGATCGAGCAATGATAGGCCAGAGGGTATCATCTTGATGTGTTTCCTTTTTATACGTATACATGACCAATGAAATGTTGGTTTCAAATCACCAGTAATAATGACAGGTATATTCTTCGAATGAAGTTTTATTTTTACAAAAAAAATCTCCAGGGTATACCATACCCACATTAATGTATATGAATACATCTACATAAGGGTTTACTGACTCATCAAAATTTGAAATATCCATAGATTGATCACCAAAAAAGCGTTGCTAAGGGGGTTTGTCTCCAATTTCAACATTTTCAACTCTGGCAAATCACTCACAAACTTTACATAAAGCCCTTTAAAGGGTGTAAACTCCGGCATATCACTCACAAACTTTACATGTATTTTTTTGAGTGATTGTCTGAGTTTACACATCGATAAAATCCACAAAAATAACAATTCATTCCTTATAATTCCAGTTTTGGAAAAGAATAGCACATTTGTATAGGGCTGTTAACAATAGATGTTTGGTTTGCATGAAAGACTCCTAACTTATCGATGCATCATCTCCAAGAACATATAAATCAAGATATAAAAAGGAGATAAAGCAAAGATAAGGACTCAACAGTAAATAAAACTGAATACCGGAGCAAATGATATCCAACAGGTAAACCCTGGTGGGTCTGACAGCAGCCAAAGCATCAGACTCCTACTATCTCATCAACTGATAAGTCTTTAAATTGGAACTGTCATAGAGTCTGAAGTCCGACCCATTGGCGTGCAATCAAAGAGTAAAGCCAAGTTGCCAACGGGGATTGGTTTGACCACCAAGCATGCAGTCTGTTGCAATACATTAATGTTATAGCTAATCTTTTTATAATGGGAAATTATTTTAATGAACTGCGCTGAAAGATTATTAGAGCCAATGCAGATATCAAGTATTCTTATGCATGGATTTTTATCTAAGTGTAAAAGCCATTTCATTTTGCCAGCAGGCGAATCAAAATGGCGGGAAAATAACAAAAACATTGAGCTGGAATTATCACGTAATGACGTCCGTTAAAGCGTTGCGTTAAAGATGGCAAAATCTTTACGTTTTCATACCAAAAGGGCGATTTTAAAGTAATTTCTATACCCTGTGATAGACATAATCTAACATTCTGTCAAAAGGATTATTTAATGTCATCTAACATCATAATCTCATGTCCTTAATGTACTGTGATAAATATAATGTTATATTCTAAAAGGCGATTCTAAAGCAATTTTATCTGTTTAATTCTCTATGATAAATATAATATTCTTATTCCTCGTTGCAAAGAGGGATAAAATGCTTAGCAAGCCTCAAATTTTATATCTTTTCCCCAACTAATCAATTCAATAAAACATGAGCACTCATGTAAGTTCTTCTATTTGTTAAATTTAAACCATATTTGTGTCTAACACTTGGTAAGTACAAATGATTGATTTTAAGCAGGCAATATTTGTGAATCAATAGTAGTTTGGTACCAAAACCATCTTAATCTTATATTCTTGTATTTACCATTGGCCATTCAAACGGCTCAAAAAGTACGGAATTTGTGATCGATCGTATTATTGAACTTCTTGTTTACTGTAAAGGCGTCACCTCATGAATGAGTAATTAGGACTGGTCTACTTTAGACAAGGGTAAAAGCTGAAAAATGAGGTTTTGTTTTATTTGAAAGTAACTGTATCATTGTACCATACTTTGGTAAAGACAGTATTGATTTAAACTTAAAAACGCCAGCCAAAATAACTACATTCAAAACTGTCTGTCTATTGTTTAACATAAGTACAGACGCACACAGTGTGGACCCAGATCAGATTGCTCCTACATGAGCAGTCTGAACTGGATCTACACTTTTTGTTAAAAAGGCTTCAAAACCGTTCAGCAGACAACGAAACATACAACTTTTTTACATGAGCTTCAAGGGTTAATGCATGTGAGGTTAGAGCATATACAGTCTGGACTTTCATGAAATGCATGCACGTTTGTGCGTCTTAAAAAGGGTATTTACTCTTTACCAAATTATAAATAAAACCTGATTGCCCTTCCTTAGATGAAATAGCCATGCCCAAATATGAATATTAAAGTTGCCGCCTTTACAGTAAGCAAAAATATATAAGTATGCATCTACATTCAATATTTTTGTGGCAGCTGAAGTTATACTGTTATGTCCCTAGTATCAAATATTAAGAAATATTGATTTAGGTCAATGTGTGTACTTCCCTGTAAATCTCACTAGTTTTAAATGTTTGTACGTTCTCTCTATTTAGGAAGAGTCCATTTCGCAAGAGTATTTGTATTTCACAGCAGTTAGTTGAACTTCTCCCCGTACATTGATGTAGGTTCATCAGTGGATTCAGAAAATTTCATCAGGGCAGAGGGGGTCCTTGACAATAATTTTTAGTCATCAATGTTTTTTCATAGATATCACAGAGGACTGTATGAAGCTCCCTCAAGGGGGTCTATACCAGCATTTCTAAGGAAACCTATAGCCACTTATGATTTTCCAGGATGGGCGTCCAGACCCATGCCCCCCCCCCCCCCCCCCCTGGATCGGCCCTAGAGGTTTGATATAATTTCTTGTTCTGGTCCTCCAGGAATATTGGGGTTTAGCAGAAAGTAAAATACCATGTAAGCCAATGCTAGGAGAGATGAGAGCTGTACGTAGCACTTACCATGAACTCTTATATACATACTCAATATAACATTTTCTAGATTCTTTAAACATAAGAATTTGTATTACCCAGTCCCATATTCACAAGGTAGATTTTGTTGAATGGTTTACTCAAAACTGTATTGAACTGCATAATGTTTTAATTGTAATTGGTTATGTTTTTCTCCTATATTATGTCTGTCAGATAATTTGAAAAGAGTATCCAAAATTAATAACAATGCACTTTTTTGTAAGTGTATTTAAAGAAGGAAAATAAGCCAGTTGATGAGCACCCACAGTTTTCCAAGTGGAATCTCAATAACTCATTTGTCTGAGAAACAGTCATGGGTTTTGCATTGTAAATTCAAACACTATGACATGTGCATTTGGCCACTTTTACAGCAGGTCCATACACGTTATATTTCTTGACTTTCCCACACAGGACTATACTGCGAGAGAAAAGAGGATCAGCTGTTGATGCCGCTGTAGCAGCTGTGCTGTGTATTGGAGTTGTATCAAGCCAATCATGTGGTTTAGGAGGAGGGCACTTTACACTCTATTACAACAGGTCGTATAGTTTAACCCTTAAAACGCCACCTATAATTTGCAGCAGACGACAATTTCAAATTTAGCCTCTTTTTCAAAAATAACTAATAAGGCATGATATTTCATGAGGATCGTCTGCTGGCAGACGATTCTCATGTAATATCATACCTTATTTTTGTCGAAAATTGGGGAAAATGTGGCAAGATTTGTCGTCTGCTGCAGTCGTGATTGGCGCTTTAAGGGTTAACAAATAAGCTTAATCGTAGCCTGTATCTCATGTATACTTTATTATAGGACTTGGCCATGACTATTTGGGGTATAGCCCAGCGTTCAGTGGTAGCTCAGGAAGTGACTTTGAACTCTGGTCGTACTGTAGAAGTATTATCGTTTAGGAGTAGGACCATTAAAACTATGCAAAAGTTATCAAATTGGCCAGTTGGTGGCACGCACCTTAAGAATACATCAAAAGGACTTGTCCACTTTTTAAACCCAATTAAGGCCGAATGATCTTCCGATCTTTATCAGTTGGACTAGTCTATCTCCAAGTTGACGTTTTACTTAGAAGCACACTGCATAAACACAACATGGAGACTGATCAGACGCGGCATATTATGGCGTCTAATCTGGATTTCCACTAATTGCCATTATCACTAAGAATTACACTGTGCTTATATGGTAAGAGTACAGGGTATGGTTTATTCAAGAATCAAGTCAGCATAGGCATGTGCCCAATCCGAATGACAGGTCTGCACTATACCCTCGGCGCTCAATGAGTAATAAAGGACCCAAGCTTTCCTCATGCGGACAACAAGCACTCTAGCCAGACTGAGCAGTTGCCCAGGCTGATCTGGGGCGTCTCGTGACACACAGCAACTTTGTTGGTTTTCTCATGTTGCGGCTTTATTACAACCACGCAACTAGCAATTTAGCAATATACTCCCATGAAACATCTCAACATAAGCTGTCAGAAGCATGAAATAGACATTCTATTATTTTCACCCAGGTGCATGACAAACTACATGAACTCTTGTTCTTTTCTTTGAATAAATGAAAGTGGTTGAGAATTGGTTTAAAAAAGCTTATGGTGAAAAACTCAATTATTGAAAAGACATATGTTGTAGGTACACATTGGAATTGCCTCATAGAGGCAGTTCCAATGTGTATCTACAACATATGCTACTGATAATAAGGAAGAAATCTATTTGGATATTTATATTTTCCGAGTATCATGTCCATTGTCTTAACCTCTTTTAGGCATCCCAAACTGCCAATCAGTATTAAAATACCTGTCACACTACCGCAAAAATTGTTTATATTTGCATGACAGTTATATCTCCAAATTCGTGCACATTACCTACCTCTTTGCTAACCTGCTAGTTGAGTGGTTGCATCAAGTTTCTAAACCTATAGATGTACCACGCCCCGGTAAGTAATGCCCTTTTGGTCTTTCTACTTCAAAATATTGATGCAGAACGCAAAAAAATGAGCAAGTCGGGCTGGAACATCTGAGTCCTGTGTTTGTCAAATAGTTCATATCAAACATACAAAATGTATGAAACCCTTTTTGTTTATCATATTGTAAAAAAGTCACGCTTCAAAGCCTTTTGCTAATCTATATAATTTTTGAGTAATTACAGGATCCTGGCCCCAAGGTTATGAAACTTTCCATGTTCAACTCAACTGAGCATGTAATTACTAATGCTCAAAAAAACTCAAATGCTGAAAAAAGACTACTCTTGCTTTAAATTCTCAGAGGTTTTGTTTATCATACTTAAAAATGTTAAAATGCAAAAATTTGTTGGCATTTTAATATTAATGAGCATGATAAATGTCATGCTCAGTTAAGTTGAGCATGAAAAAGTTTTATAACGTCAGGACCTGATTTGTTCTGCATAGTGGTACATGTAATCAGACGGAGAGTTAACATTTTGCTCCTTTTAGCCAAGCCTTCAGGGACTAATTTGCTGTTTTGCAGAGCCAAAAAGACAGCATGTGTCATCAATGCAAGAGAGCAAGCCCCCTCTGCTGCCACAGAAGATATGTTTGTTCCCGAAAATGTGTCATCCGTCGAAGGTATAAATAAGAAATAAATCTTTGGAATGTTCATGGAATCATGAATACGTCGGGTCTCTTTTAAAGCAAGTGAGCCTAGAGCTTCACGTTAACTTTCACATTAACTTTGCAAAAGAATCGAAGTATTCATGATTCCATGAACAGACCAAAAAATGAATTTATTATCTACTATGTAATGAAATACAGGAAAATATCGATTAAATATAATGCATATATTTCATAGCCGTGAAAATATAAAAAAAACTCGTATTTTCACAGCAGTGAAAATACAAGATTTGATATTTTCATGGGAGAGAAACCGTAAGATTGGAACTACTATTTTTCTATTTTCTCAATATGGTCTAGGGGAAGCAACTCTTTATGGCATATATGTTTCTTTTCTAAGGGCAACAACTATTGGTGTTTCCGTAAACAAAAAGTCAGAGTCGCTTAGAAGCTTAATGAAAGAAAGAGCTTTTATAAATTCGTCTTCTACAACTAGAGCTAATGTAATGTAAGATATGCTTCTCTTTACCTTAAAAGATTAAGAGAAATTTGTATAGGAATGAAATTTTATTTTTTGGTTTTTATCGATGTGTAAACTCCGGCGAATCACTCACAAATTGAATAAAGCCTGGAGGGCTTTATGTTAAATTTGTGAGTGATTCGCCGGAGTTTACACATCGATAAAAACCAAAAAATTAAATTTCATTCCTTATAATTCCAACTTTGGAACAAAACAGCATATTTGTAAAAGGTTGTTGACAAAATTTCAAATTTAAAAGCCCACTGAAGAAAAATAGTTCATAACCGCTGTCTATGAACGATGGGGCAGCCATCTTGAAAATTCTGTCAGTTCAAACTTTGCTTTGCTAAATAATGATTAAAATTGCACCCTATTTGGGGCGAATATGTGAGTATTGGCTGATTGGGCTCAAAACAACTCCATTTAGTTTGGGAAATGTTTTCCTATGTCAAATATACGCACAGCTTGCTTGGCTCATTGAAAGGTCCTACCACGGCACGGATCGAAGCACTTACCTTCACAAGTCCTGCCTTAAATCTCCGAAGTAGATCTAAGATCTTAGCGTCAATTTTAAAAGTGCGATTTGACAAGTTCAAACTGCGTTGAAACATTTCGTTGTTGATGTTAGCCTTGACATTGTTTTGATGACGATTCTCTTTAATGACGTGACCGTTTGTTAAGTGACGTCACATAACTCCCCATCCTGTTCATTTCTTAGAGTTCCCCCGTTGCTTTGATGCACCACCATGTACAGCGTAAGGGCTTTTAAATAAGATTTAGAACACGCTTAACTATATTTAAACTGGTGAAAGAGTTATAGTTTTATGTGCAGTTCGTTATTATTAACACAATCTACCACTGTGATATCAAGGCAGTTATCAAATATTCCTACGCATGGGCTTTTATCGAAGTGTAAAAACAATTTAATTTTGCCAACGGACCAATCAAAATCTCCGATAAAACGATAAAAGCATTGAGTTGGAATTATTAGATAATAAAAAGAAAATTCAAATGCTTTTTGTTAAATATGTCTTTTATTTCACTCCTGAAGTGGACAATAATTATATTCCATTCGTGGCTTCGCCACTCATGAAATATAAATATTGTCCACTTCACTTGTGAAATAAAAGACATATTTAACAAAAACATTTGAATATCCTCTATGTATTAATTTACATTTAATTATAAATATCTGATAGAAATATTATATATAATTGAGGAAACAAAACAGTGTTGTAGTTATCATGTTTAATATGTAATCGTATTGGCGGTTTTGTTGGAGTGTAAAACGGAAAAGCGGTACATCCAGTGTTAACACAGACAGCCAATGGAGCAAACAAAGGCTTGTTTTGCACGTGCGAATCAGGTGTGGCTCGCTGTCAATCACATTTTGCAGGGCAAGTGAGCTTTGCAGCTGTCAATCATATTTATGATGTCATTGAACAGTTGCAAAAATCTAAAGCTTGCTTTTAAAATGTAAATAACACTATATCTTGGCCTCGTCGCAATGATATTTTTTCACATTCTGGCCTTTCAGGAATAGTGATTTCTGACGGAAAGCAGAATACCGCTTAAACCGGTGCTAGGGGGGGCGTGCGAATTGTTGCACTTTCCATTAGTTCACATGAGCAGACTCAATAAAACCAAGTCAGTCTGCTATTTTCTAATATAATTGTAGCTTCTCTCTATTTCTGAAGGATCCGTTTTTCCAGATTATTTACTTGGGATTTGCGACATAGTTAGGCTCAAATTAGTCTCCTCAGCTACAGGGACTAGCTAGAAAATTGAAATTTCGCTTGAAGCAAGTCAAGATATGATACTTTTCATTAAGTCAATAACAAAAGCACTGAACAGTCTCCGCGAAAGTGCAGTCTGGTATACCCCTTTTTTGTTCGCAAATCCCGAAGAAAGGTTTAAAATTTCTCGCGTCGAGGGCCATCTGTAGACATGTCAAGGACTGGTAGATATAATTGTTTTTAACCAGCACGCTGCACATTGTACATAATCACGCAGGCCATAGACAAAAACACCAGCTTAATGTATGACTTTGTACTTTTTTTTGTCCTACATAATGTTTTAAGATTTATATAAACGAGAATAACTTGAGACATAGCTTTTTTTTATTTAGAGCAAAATATGCTTAGGTTGCATACGTGGAAAGTGCCGATAAACTATATGAACAGGCTTCATACTTTGCAATTTAAATTTCCTGCGATTATTAAAGCAGTAAATAAGCATGATTAAAACTCGCAATAATGCAATGTGAGAAACTAAGATTTTAATCAGGTCGTCTACTAAGATGCTCAGCTGAGTTGCTATTGTACAAGGAAGGAAAAATCAAACTATGGAACGGACCCAGGATGTGTGTGTGTGTGTGTGTGTGTGTGTGTGTGTGTGTGTGTGCTTGGGGGGGGGGGGGGGGAAGGGCACTCTAAAATTTAATATATACGTAGGCTTGGACCATTTTGGAGCGTCAACATTTTGATTTTCAATATCTTTGGGGTGGGGGGGGGGGGGTCAGAAAAATACCCTATATGGGCAAATCCAGATGATATGCTGGTATTTTATCAGGGTCTGCATTTTTTAGCATAAATACTGAATTAAATCTTGATTTGAAAATGTTAACCTCCCAGGGGGGTCTCTTTTTTTCATCATACGTAGGCTCCGGCCCAGCATCTACCATTCATACCCCCCCCCCACAAAAAAATATCAGGAATTTCAAGCACCCTAAAAAATATTTGAAATTTTAGCAACCCAAAAAAGTGCCCCTCATTCTGTACCTTGACCTTAAGAAAAGACTCTAAAATGCATAGAAATGATCCCTAAATATAGTCCAATTTTGTGATAGCCCCCCCCCCAAAAAAAAAAAATATCCACAAAATCTTTGTACCCCCAAAAAAGATTAACTTTTTTGAACCCCACCCCCCCCCCCCAAAAAAAAATATATATATATATATTTAAATTCAAAATTTTGAACCAAAAAAAAATGACCCGAGCCTACATATGTATGAAAATATCAGAGTACCCCCCACTCCCGTGGGTTAACCTGTAACCCCGTGATAAGTATAACGTATGTCTCCCGCCTCAAATATTAACAACTGGACTATTTCGTTCCGCTGTGACCGTTGAAATTAGGTAAATGTCACCAAAAGCTAATAAAGCAGTCAGCATGTCCCAATGTAATAGCCATGCAAAATTTGGTTCCAATCTACTCTTCATTCATGAGACACACAAGAAAGTGACCCCATACCAAAAACAGTATTATAACCCCTCCCCATTACTGGGGTGACCTGATGAACCATTCTATGCACACTGTACCTAGTCAGAACGTATAATTCATTTGAAAAGAAAAAGTTAGTCGACAAAATTAATTTCACTTAATTGAAGTATGTGAACCCTATTCTTCAGGCGGAATGGCAATAGGAATTCCAGGCGAAATCAAGGGTTGGTATGAACTCCATAAGTTAGGCGGAAAGTTACCATGGAAACAATTATTTCTACCAACTATCAAGCTGTGTAAAGAAGGATACAAAGTTAGCAGGCGATTGGCTAGGTTCATAGCATTTCAGGTGAACAGAGTAGAGACTAACCAGAATCTAAGGTACTGCATTACGAAAACGATCTAAATGAGCCAGTGCATGAGATTTCCAACAATGTGGCATTTTGGCATTTGTAGACTCAGGCGAGCCTGTGCAGCCCCCTTTTTAGCTTAGACACTCCAAATGGTGTTCAGTCAGTAGCTTAACAATCATAGAACACTCAAGCGACCGGCAAAGGCTCTGATCAGACTGCGAGTATGCGCAGGCTGATCTGCGGCTTTGCTGGTCGCACATACCACATTGTTGGAAATCTCATGCACTGGCTCATTAATAGTATTGAGTTGTACCTTCATGAATATTCATGCTATGTTCCGCCCATTATGAATAATTATATAAATAAACTTTTATAGTGGTACATAGAGCAAAGAAATTTCTTGTATCCATCTAAAATAAAGGATACATCATCTGCATAGCATGCATTCTTGAGTTCAAAGCCACATATACCTACCCCACTGATATTTTCATTATTTCGTATTTGGTTTGTTTATAGATCAATGCTTAGAATGATCAAGTATGGTGAAAGAGGACAGCCTTGACAAACGCCTCTTTGTATTGAAAACAAAGGTGATAAAATCCGTTATTTGTAACACAAGTGCGTTGGAATAAATTTTTTTTATCCATTTTATAAAATTCTCGCTGAAACTTAATGTTTCAAACTTTTGAATAGATAATCTTGATATATACTGTCAAAAGCTTTTTCAATATCTGGAAAAAAGATTAAACCTGGTATATCCTTTTCTTCGACATAGTCAAAAAATTTGACAATAGTTCGTATATTTTCATTAACATTTAACCTTTAGAAAACCAGTTTGGGAGTCGTGCATAAGTTTTGGTAGTACCTTTTCAAACCTATTTGTGATTGTCTTTGTTGCAATTTTATAGTCTACGTTTAGAAGACTTATGGGCCGCCAATTTCCTAAAATGGAAGTATCGTTATCTGATTTAGGAATAAGTGATATTATGCTTTGATTTTGTAACTCTGCACCACATTGATAGACGTGATTTAAAGAGTCAATATAAAACCTCTTAACATCATTCTATAATATTTTATAAAATTCTGTTGTGATTCCATCTGAGCCAGGACTCTTGTTATTTTTCATTTCTTTTAATGCGATTTTACATTCTTCCTCATTTAATAGACCATCACATGTATTTTATTAGATACTGTTTAATTTATTTATATTATTGTCGAAAAATTCATTGTTGAGTTTGCTTGGTCATGCTTTCCATATATTTTTTGATAAAATTTCATCTCTTCTTTTTGTATATCCTTTTGATCTGTTATTATGTTATTGTTGACGTTTAATCTTTTTATTACCCAATTTTCTGCTTTTTCTTTTCAAGGTTTGCAAAGTATTGGCTGTTCTTTTCTCCTTCTTCTATCATTTTAGCCTTAGCCCTTAATATATGCCCCTCCATTTTATGATCGATTAATTCATTTAATTCCGTTTTCTTTATATCTATTTATTGCTTAAGGTCAGTGTTACACAAAGAGTTATTTATATTTTCTATATTCTCTATGTCTTGTTAAAGTTTGATTTCTTGGTTGTTGTTTTCTTTTTTTTCTTTTTGTGCCATATTTAATTGTTTCATTTCTAATTGACCCTTTTATTAATTCCCATAAAGTATTTGGGTTTGCATTCTCAATAAATTTTGTTATTTCCGTTATATTTTTCCTTATGCATTCCTGATATTCATTATCTAGCATAAAACTTTTTTTAACTGAAAATACCCTGGGCCTCTATCAATGTTTGTTAAGTTACATTTAATATAACAGGACTATGGTCAGATCTATAGCTAGTCCCATGTTCACATGAAATAACATCATTTATCGGATTGTCTGATATAAGAAAATAGCTAATCCTACAAAATATTGGTGTTTACAAATGCCATGCGTACTTTTTTGAACTAGAATGTTTACTTCCCCGGATATCTACCAAATCAAATTCATCAATAATACATGAGAGTTTGTTTCTGCATACTTTATGTGTATCTATTCTTCCTTTTTTCTGATTTAATTCAGTATATATAACTGTATTAAAGTCACCACCTATAATAAATGTTTTACCTTCATTTTCTTTTAAATGTTTTTTCCAAGATTTCAAAGTGATTTACAGAGTCAGTATTAGGACCATATTTAAAATAATCATATCTCGTCCCTCAATGTTTAATTCTAGGGCATGTAGTCGACCAATAATAATTTCGCTGTGTTACTTTATACTAAAAAAAGTTTAGAATTTGTTAAAAGACCTACACCTTCACTATTGTTACTTGTTCCGTTGAAAACAGCATCTTTCCCCCATTTTTTTACCCAATCCTTATGAGTTCTCTCCGCAGAATGTATTTCCTGTAGCAAACAGATGATTGAGTATTGTTTATCCTTTAATAGCCAGGCGAAAACATGTTCTCGTTTGGTTTTATTCCCCAGTCCTCTTACATTATATGTCCTTGTTTTGTTATGCTTTGCGCAATGTCTTTTCTAGTTTCGCAATCATCTTGACAAGTAAAAGAGAGCCGGTTGCATTACTTTAATAATCTTTGTGTCCCTGGTGTCTTGTGTCTGTTAGTTTTTTACTGAAGCTCTTCCTCGCGGTGCCATGGGTTGGTCTACAGTGTGCAATGGTGACATTTCCCGATCAACTCACTTGCTTTTCCACATTTCCTCAATTCTTTTGGAACCAAATAATAAGCTAGACACTAGACTAAAAGAATCTATCATGAGTGTGAGGGTAGCATAGAAAAATCTATCCCGAGGATCACCGTTTGGCATCACGAGGCTTGCCAAGTGATGACAAACGAAGATCCTGGGGGACGGATTTTTCTATCCTACCCTCACACAAATAATGGATTCTTTTGCTTGCTCACCCCTGTTTTTTTTATTTTATTTCAAAATAAGCTTCCAGAAGTCCCTGAATACGCTAAGATGCAATTTCACATGATGACGTCACTTTAATATAACAATGACATCATTTGACGACAATGTGCGTGAGTTCCAATACAACAAATGTATGTGGCCGTCACGTGACAGCCTGGGTTAGATAGCATGAGCTAGATAAGATTTTTTTATCCCAGGGTAAAATCTCAGATAATCGTCTCCGGTGTGCAAGAACATATTATCTAACCCATGCTATCTTACCCACTGGCAGGCTGTCACACGAGGGCTTTTTATTGGTTGTATTGAAACTCACTCACATGGTCGTCAAGTGAAGCCATTATTATGTTAATTAAAAGTGACGTCATCATATCATGTCACATCAGCTTCTTGGAAGCTATTCTAAATAGAAAATACGGTGTTTTATGGCGAGCAATAAAAGAATCTATTAGGCTACTCGTGTGAGGATGGGATACAATAAATCCATCTCTCGTGATCACCGTAAAGTCATCACTCGGCAAGCCTGGTGATGCCAAATGGCGATCATCTGGACAGATTTTTCTAACCCACTCTCACATTCATGATGCGGTCTTATATTATTGTCATTTCAGGGAACTTCTCACTAATCCAGAAACGAACAGCTTATATAATGAAGGGGAAACCATGCGACAACCGAAGTTAGCTCGGACACTAGAAATTATTGCTGAAGAAGGACCAGATGCGTTTTATGACGGACGTTTATCAAAAGATGTTGCGCTTGATATACAGGAACAAGGTTGTATGTTTGTTTGGTCTAGTGCTCAATCGCCCCCACCAGCAGATCTGGTCATATTGACAATCTCACTCAAAGATTTAAGAAATGAATTCAATTTTGGATTGTCCATGGAATCGTAAATACTTCGGGTCTCTTGCAAAGTAAGTGAAGCCCGAAGGGCTCGGGCTTCACGTTTACTTTGCAAGAGACCAGAAGTATTTATGATTCCATGAACATTCTAAAAATTGAATTTCTTGCTTATATTTACATTTTATCTTAAATATTTAAAATATAAAAAATTATCTTTAATTAAGGTATTAAACAGTTTTGTAATTAAGATAATACCATATAGGCTGTAGCCCAGACCAGCGTATCGCGTAAAAAAGTCATCGATGCTTACCCCAAAAGTAGCATAGCTGATTTTTTGCAGAAAGAATATTTGAACATTCGGTAACACAAATCCACTGTAAAGCAATTCCCTGTGAATTGCGAATTGCCGTATAAGCGGCATTTGTATGGGAAGCCGTTTTCCTTTAATAATCGTAATACTGATTTAAACGCGTTGTTACAAATGTTACCATAGCAAATTGGATTAAAATGGCATCTATTATACCCCATATATACTATTGTATGTTATGAGGAGAGGGGAACATATTTTGATTTACATTATGTTTAAAATCTAGCCTGAAAACATAGACTGTTTATGCTATTCAAAGTTTGTGTCTGTTCGTTTCGATTTGTTAAGTAATCTTCATGACCAAAAGGAATATGACAATTATTTTGTTATTAGCCGAGAGGTAAATATGCTTGCAACACTAAAAATAAAAATTGAAATAATATACCCATTAGTTAATCCATATGGCAAATACAAACATAGGTACCCCATCAACAAAAAAAGAAACAGAGGAGTCCAACAGCGTGACAATCATCCCACACAAGGATGCAAGAGGATGAGAAACTATATCCAAATAACTTGTATAATAAACATGGTTAAGAAAGAGTATAACTAACATTTTCTAACGAGGTGATTATGCTGCTAGTTAGCATTGAACAGACGTAAACAATGCACATGGCACAAATAAAGAAACTTACACCACAAATCACTAAAAAGAATGTGTGTGTTTTCAGGCTATAAACACAGCTAACTATACTCGTATAAATTAATTGTTCAAAGTCTATTTTTACAACAAAAAAAATAACTCTTTCCAATCCTCCATGAGTCATTATTGGGTGGTGATGGAAGATTTCATTAAAAGAAAACAGAAATGAAAGGTATAATATACAATTATTGACTAATGAGGCATTGGATATGATGTGATACCAATATTGACCGAGGCGAAGCCGAGGTCAATATTGGTATTCTCTGGTCGATATCACATCATATCCAATGCATCATTAGTCAATAACTGTTTTATTATATAACATTTAGAGAAAGATGTACAGGTATCATTGCACCTGGAATAAATACTCAACTTATATACGACTTTATCAAAAGTCAATCAATTAGCAGAATCAGTGAGGACCTAGATAAGACCACCCGTTTACTATTGTTGATATGTTGTGCATGAGTGTCATCATTCAACATTTACTCACAAAAATTCTGACACGCCTAGCCTGTAGAGCCAATTTTAAAATAGTGTGATATATCAAACAATAATTCACAGTTGTGAAAGCGCAGGCAAAATGTGTGATAGCTGACGTCATTTGCTACTCGAAAATGACGTCATTCATGGCGTAAGACGGTGTAACGTCGTTTTACGCTTGAAAGACGTTACAAATACATGTAAACGTATGCGACGTGGTCTAAGTATTGGCAGGAGTTCTTCAAGTCTAATTTTAGTAACTTATATTCACCAGCAAGCGCGCGCCAGCCAGTGAATATGACAATATGTAGACTGGCCACGTGAAGCCAATGAAAATCGGTGTTTTTACTTAGTTATATAATAATAGGTTTTACGTAACGTTTGTACTACTGATGACGTAAGCCGTAACAATGAAAGTAAGAAACCCAGTAGACACGTAAAATCGGGTCACTATAGGCCCGCCAGCGAAGCGCCAGCCGCATGACGTTTCGCTGGCGGGCCGATAGTGGCCCGTGATGGGATGCTGGTTGGGAAGGCAGCAAAGATCAGGAAACGATACAATCAAGTACTACACCTGACCCAGGATACCACATGGAAAAGTGACAAAAACACAATTTAACATCACTAACAAGAGCCAAGAGGTCAGCCCTTTCCCAGCAGGTGACCACATGGCAGTAATGAACAGACGCGAAAGCATGACGAACACAAGACATAAATAGCACAAATGATCCACAAAAGACGTATCGCCTTCAAAAGGTCAGTAAAAATATTTTACTGGAGGGCTTAAACCAGTTTCATGTTGCCAGTTTCAGCTACATTATACATTTCCACCACAGTTTTTAATTGTGTTTCTATCTATTTTTGTCGTTGTCTTTTTCCTATTTTTCCCATAGCCTTTTTTCTTTTATTTTTTGGTACTTTTTGTTCATTTTCAGATGTTATGTACCTTTTCACTATTTTATTCATTTTGTGTTTTGCATTTGATTTTGGTGGACGTGTTTCTATGTTTTGACATCTTTAAATAGTTTTGCTTACTTGCAAAATGGTTCATTTATACATGTAAAACATACAAGTATGCCAAATTAAAGACATCAAGCTTACAAAACTGCATATTTCTTAACAGAAAATTTAATAAAAACTCTCATGAGTCCAACTCTCAAAATTCGAGTGTTGGAGAGCAGATGTGAAAGAGTAATATATGTACTTCAAACTATACTATAAACATTCATGTATGCATGCTATTTGAGTAAAATATGTGTGAAAAGTTCATACTGTACATCCAAATGCTGCTGTGGAAGTTCTGAAACTTACATGTTTATCCCTTGTTTAGATTTTTTAAAATATAAAATGATAATTTTAATACACTTTGATATTGGAAGAAATTTCAATAAATCCATATATGGATACATCAGTATGCCGTTCAGGTAATGCCATAACAGTATGCAAGTATGGAAATTCTAGTTGCCATGGTGATTGTTTTATTATACCAGGTATGGCAAATAAGTCCTCTTTGTCTTGTTGCTAGGCAATCGTCTATACTTACTAGTAAAAGTTTCTGACCTGTTTTTAGGAAGGGGATAAATATTTTGTATCTAACAATCATCACTGTTAATGTTTTAAGTCTTTTCTTTCAGATTTATGATATAGAAGGTGTTGAAAATAAGCATTCATTATTTTTGCCTTTAGATTAGCTTTGAGGACTTCAATGTGTCACTTGACTGAAATGAAGCATAATTAATACCATACACTTTTTACATTTCACACAATTGGCATCACAAAATACATCCTTAACAACAGTTAATGCTAATTTCAAGAGAATGGAAATAACAAAAATCATATAAATTGACCTAAAACCTCGATATTTATAGAAAATATGATATTTTACATAATGCCATTGAGTAAGTTGAACATTGTATTGTGATTGTTAAACATTTATAATACACTTAATACATTGGCGTCATTCAGTATAACATTTAATATATCCTTAACAATTAATTAAAATCTACATGTATGTATAAAATTCAATTGATGTATTATAATGACAGGACAGACAGAATACCAACAGGTAAGCCACCAACACTACCCTCCAAGTGTGTTGATTTTTGAAATCGGTCAGCCGATAATAAACGTCAAAATATTCTCACGATTTTCACCCAATAACTATGTAATGAAACACAATGGTGCAATCCTATATCAACTTTATTTACATGAATGCTATTATCGCATACTTAGAAAAAAGTAAGTAACCGTTCAGGATGTACTTAACATTGCGATGTGTTATTGCATATCTACCCTTCTGGTTCGCCAAAACAATGCATTGAATGAAGCGAATCTATTTTACAGCCTATGTGCTCATATTCAAGGCCATCTTAAAGTGTCCATTCTTACGTGACAATAAATTTTGTGTTGTGAAACAGGCACTCAGATGTCCAACTACATACGCAAGCATTTTAAACGTGACCTGTTAGTAGGATAAGGAATGATTCCCCAAAATACGTTTTCATACCTTATGGCGACGGCAGCCATATTGGATATCAAATCTCACCAAAAAGGCAGCAATGTAATCTTTGGACAGTTATGATATGTTTCAGTGAAAATAATTGAATTGAGTCGTAGCAGATACATATGGGAGAAAACAAAACATTACGATTTATCTGATTACATATGGTACACAACATTGCATGCGTAATGCTAGAGCAACATTTTTTTGAAATTGAAACTAATGCTAAAAACTTTTAAAACAAACACATTGTCATTCCAGAAAGGTAGTTTGATTTCAATTTGATAACGCGTTGCTGAGACAATATCGTTTGTATTAAACGCATGCCTACATATGACGCACATGGACTACCATACTTTTTTAGCTGTAGTGGGGTAATGCAATTCCGAAAAGTTTGCTATACAGTGGTTTCGTATGCACCATATACACAGGATGTAAACTGAAATAAACATCCTGTACCGTTCCTCCGCTAGCTCACGCCTTATAAACATGAATAACAGCACTCGTTCGTAACCAGTAGTGGGAAAATGTGTGTATTTAGGTACATGTAAACTTTTCGATTTATATTGTTAGCAATACAGACAATACACATTCGAACAAGGTAAAAAAAGCCATTTTATCTATTTTATTCCGTTTTATTCCATGATTTTAGCGGTTTCCTCCTTTGCATTTTGCTTTGTTAAAAAACGACTTGCTCACAATCAGAGCCGTTCTGTGTCGAAAACGAGCTTAAATGCCAGATTGCACGGTTTTAGTGGAATTGGCAATCACGTGTATACATGATTACATGGTTGTAACTGTAACAGCTACTTAGATCTATGGAAAAATGAATTTTAATAGGTGGGCCCTCGCAAATACAACTGTACCAACAACTCTCACATCACGATTTCCGACAACTGGTTACGCACGAGTGCTGTAATTCATAATGTATAAGGCATGAGCTAGGAGGAACGGGTACAGGATGTTTATATCAGTTTACATACTGTGATATATACATCTTCAAAATTATACTATAACAAACCTTGCTACTTTCCGGGTAACCATTTTTGATTTTTTTCACCCTGGGCCCCAGCCTAATATTCATGGTTTAGTTGAGTGTAAAATGTTAAAGTGGAACATCCTGCTTGAATACGGGCAGCCAATGGAGCAAACAAGAAGCTTGATTTGCACGTGCGACTCAGGTGTGGCTCGCTTTCAATCACAACACCAGTGTCACTTCTGGCGAATGAGTTCGATGTTTGAAACGTATTGCACGGGCAAGTGAGCTTGGCCAATCAGCGATAAGCCTTCAAAATGAGTCTGCTGTTTTCTAATATTGTAGGATCTCTCTATTTCTGATGGATCCGTATTTCCAGATTAATTAGACTCCATTTTGTTAAAACTTATCCTTAGCTTCCTTTTAACGTTGTACAAAGTGAATTAGCTTCCTTGTAGCAAGGGTATGCGACTTTGTTGTGTAGTAGTCACAGTTTAGGATCAAAAGATCTGGTCCTACTTATACTTCTAAATATTGAGTCAGCTAATTGTCGTTCATGTTCATGCAAATGGTTTTCTCTAAAGTTTACCTAGCGTGTCACAATATTACGAGGGTTAGTCAAAAATAACTGAGCCCTACCTCATTATATCTTAGCCTCACATTGTGGACAAGAAATGTGATTATCTATAAATAAGTATTACATGTCATAGACGTTTTGACCCAAAATAATTATCCCGGTGAAGCTTCTGTTAAGGTTGCTAGGCAACTAAAGATCGTAAGTCAGAGTGATGCGTTCATGATCTCCGCCACCAGGAATATACAGTATATCTTAAAAAAGCTTGTGGGCTTGATAGTTTTTGAGAAAGACATATTTGACATTTATTTGAATAACATATGCCATATTGTCTTTTCATCATACGTAGTTCGTAGATGTTTAGGTGAACACTGATTGCATGCGTTGCCTAGCAACAAAATAAGTCAAAATTTCACTAATTTTCAAATACATGAGGATTGTGTTGCCATGGAAACAGAATCATTTATTCCAAACAAGGAATTTAATATTTCTGAGGGTTTGTTTGTGTATGCAGTACTGCAAAAAAACATTATTAGGCTATTATTTTATTTTTTTTATTAAAATTGAGTTAATATGAATGTGGGTGGGGTAAATTATAGGACTTGAGGCATGTAAAAAACTTTAGATTCTGAAATCAAACTGTCACAACATCTATAATTTGGGGCCAGTTGTTTTCTTTTCTGTGGCACTGAGTAGGTACATGCAATAGGTATCAAACGACAGTGAATGCAGCATTACATTGACATTATCGTTTACATGACAACGCTTAGATATTGATGTATTACAACGTGAACGCAGGTCATGTTCGGTTGCCTAGCAACTAGTATATAAAGCCTACCAACAGATATAAATTAGGTTATTGAATAGATGACATATAACTGCGATGAAATATCATTTAAATATGTTTCTATTTTACTTGAATTAAAAGTTATAAGGTAGGGCTCAGTTATTTTGACTAACCCTCGTACACACGGTATTAAACCAGGAAGTAACTCTAAAACGACTGATAAGCACGCTGCCGATTGCTCAAAAGCTGTATGTTGGGGCGTAAAGTGATATGTGTGAGATGTATAAATTGTTCATACAACAATGTGGCCAAAGGTATCCATCTCCACGATAAAAAAGCAATTTTTGTTTATACAGAAATCATTTCATGTAAGTAAGAGCTTTTGAAAGATATCCACTAAACAAGATAATGTATTGTCCTGCCAGCCAAGAGTGACAGTAACGACATGTTGTGTTTACAAAGTTATCAGGGACTTTGAATCGATAGATCACTTGTGTATTAATCCTATCCACAGGATAGGATTAATACACAAGTGATCTATCGATTCGAGTTTGCATAATAGAAGTGTACACGTTAGTGTTTTACTTAGCAATTGTAAACTAAGTATTTCGTCACTGTCACTTTTGGCTGGCACGACAGTAAATGGTGTTGTTATGATGGTGATGCGTTGTTGTTTTAACGAAATGTTTCATTTATGGGTTATAGCCCTACACATTTGAAAGTCATAGAAGGCCAATGGCATGCAGCTGGGTTATACTCTAAATATGGTAATATTTAACACATGTCTTTTATAAATTCAAAAGGTGGTATTATAACGGAAGCTGATCTCGCCAATTACAGCGCAACTGTTACAACTCCATTATGTCATGACCTACAAGACAACTGTCATATCTATTCACCAACACCGCCATCAGGAGGAGTTATATATCTGTATATACTTAATATTCTGAAAGGTAAGCATTGGTCATAAATTACAGCGCAACTGTTACAACTCCATTATGTCATGACCTACAAGTCAACTGTCATATCTATTCACCGCCACCACCATCAGGAGGAGTTATATATCTGTACATACTTAATATTCTCAAAGGTAAGCATCATAACATAACATAACGCAACTGTTACAACTCCATTATGTCATGACCTACAAGACAACTGTCATATCGATTCATCGCCACCACCATCAGGAAGAGCTATATATCTGTACATGATTAATATTCTCAAAGGTAAGCATCATAACATAACATAACGCAACTGTTACAACTCCATTATGTCATGACCTACAAGACAACTGTCATATCGATTCACCGCCACCACCATCAGGAGGAGTTATATATCTGTACATGATTAATATTCTCAAAGGTAAGCATCATAACGTAACATTACGCAACTGTTACAACTCCATTATGTCATGACCTACAATACAACTGTCATATCTATTCACCGCCGCCGCCATCCGGAGGAGCTATATATCTGTACATGATTAATATTCTCAAAGGTAAGCATCATAACATAACATAACGCAACTGTTACAACTCCATTATGTCATGACCTACAAGACAACTGTCATATCGATTCACCGCCACCACCATCAGGAGGAGTTATATATCTGTACATGATTAATATTCTCAAAGGTAAGCATCATAACATAACAGAACGCAACTGTTACAACTCCATTATGTCATGACCTACAAGACAACTGTCATATCTATTCACCGCCACCACCATCAGGAGGAGTTATATATCTGTACATGATTAATATTCTCAAAGGTAGGCATCATAACATAACATAACGCAACTGTTACAACTCCATTATGTCATGACCTACAAGACAACTGTCATATCGATTCACCGCCACCACCATCAGGAGGAGTTATATATCTGTACATGATTAATATTCTCAAAGGTAAGCATCATAACATAACATAACGCAACTGTTACAACTTCATTATGTCATGACCTACAAGACAACTGTCATATCTATTCACCGCGGCCGCCATCCGGAGGAGCTATATATCTGTACATACTTAATATTCTGAAAGGTAAGATTGAAGCTCATATCATATCAAAGTATATGAGCCGCGACATGTGATTTCCAACAATGTTGCATTTTGACATAGACTCAGATGGGCCTTTGCTGCCTCCTTTTAAGCTTAGAAACTCATAATGGTGTTCAGTCAGTAGCTTAACAATCATGAAATACTCAAGCGACTAGCAAAGGCTCTGATCAGACTGCGCGTATGCGCAGGCTGATCTGAGGCTTTGCTGGTCGCACATACTACATTGTTGGAAATCTCATGTCGCGGCCCATATAATATTCAAAGTATAGATAGATATGGCCAAGCAAACAAATACATATCAACACATTATATAATGCAATAATCCATTCCAAACCCTTTTTGAAATAGTTAATATATGGTAAAAAGCTGAATTAACATTTTAAATCTATCCAAATAAATTACTTTCCCCAGCATAGACTCAGATTACAATGGGAACCTAGGGTGGATCCAAGATTTCTGGAAAGGGGGTGATTTTATCTAATTTTTCATAAAGATCCCATGAAAATGAAATAATTTCGTCTCAGCGATAGGCTACACTGAGAATACTATGTGATTGTCTTTTGATATCAAATTTACCAGGCAAGGCTTCAAGAACGCTTATTTAATTCAACATGCGTATGGCAGACTTTATATCAAAAGACTGCAAACAGGTATTCTATTTATTAGTTTACCCAGTGGTTTCACTCTTCAAAATGGTAATTATAACGTATTATTATTGATTTTTGCGTCGATTCAACGTGGTAGACGTCATCCAAAACGTGCAACATCGTGTTGACATGGCAAAGATATATGAAGTGAGATAGACAACGTTTATTAGGTCAAAATGAAACAATGCCGTTAATATGAGAGGTAACTGATAATCCATGATGGTGGTATGCTGTTTTGCCCAGACCCATTTTGCGAATGGACTTGGTTATAATTACTGCGGCTATTCGCTTGCTGGGGCCTTTAACTGGGACAACCCTTAGATAGGTCACTTAAATTTAATTGTAAATCTGCATTGAGCAGGCGCTTGGAGTGTTCTTTCCATGCTTACATTTCTTTTTAAATAAACTTATTTTGATAATCCATTTATTAAACCTAAATCTTTTAAAATGTTAATAGGAATGGTAAACATCTGAATTATGAATGTAATACTATTTTGATTAAAACCTGTACAATAGAAATCTTTTTTTATCAGTCACCCCTAATATTAACTGAATTGTTTCAACATAACCTAATAAACGTTTCCTATCTCACGGCATGTTACCTTTATCAGGTCACGATGACGTTGCACTTTTTGAATTAGGCTACGTCGCTAATGACCCTGAATCAACACAAAAATCAAAATTACGTCATTATCGCTAGTTTGAAAAGTGTTCAACAATGAGTAAACTGATAAATAGAATACCAGGTCCGCGTCTTTTGATATCAAGTTTACCAGGCTCTGCTTTGAGAACGCATGTTGAATCGCTCGGCAAGCCTCGCGATGTCAACATGCGTTCTCAAAGCCGTGCCTGGTAAACTTGATATCAAAAGACACTAACCTAGTATTCTCTATTTATTGGTTTTAGGATTTCAATTTGGTCATTCGTCTGTACAAACAGACAGTGCAGCTTTAACCTGGCACCGCATGACAGAAGCCTACAAGCACGCATTTGCAGAGAGGACAAAACTGGGCGATCCTGCGACTGGTACAGGCGCTTTTAAACATTATATCAAGCAGGTAACTTCCCATTGTATATCATACCCTTAGACAGTGGGGTTTGAACACATGTCCCTGCTTTAGCCAGTTCTGATGAAAAAGTACCAATTACATGTATATAGGTGAACAGGCCCCAAGGTTAAAAAATCACACGCAGCTCAAATTAGAATGATAGTTCAACTGCACATAAACAGTAAAATGCTGATAAATAGAGATAAATAGAGATTTTAACTTCTCAAATGTTGTATTATCTTACTAATAAATGTTAAATTACCAACAATTGTCATGCTCAGTCGAACTGTGCATGATTTTTATAACCTCTGGGTGGATAGAGTTTATTTTAGTTTGTACGCCCACGCCACAGTCTGTAAGGGAAGCCGCTTATAACATGAACAATAGTAACTGATGTTTTGGCCAAATCTAGGCTTCAAGACCCTCTGGACAGATCAATATACACGATTAAACAAAGGTATAAAATTGAGAGATGCAAAATAATTTACTGAATGGAGATGCAAATCTTCATAGTAGTATATTTCAAGTACCATTAGAGAAAGAGCCTATTTTAATTCAGCAGATTACCTGAGTAATTTTAGATGAATTTAAATAAATGTTGACCTGGGTAAGACATTTTCAACTAGGTGGCATATTTGTCAAATATACAAGCATATGGTTTGTGGCACTGTGATTTCCAAACATAGTCTGAACTGGTTTCTAGCAGGGTAGGAAAAACGTGGTTTATTTTGATACACTACACCAGGATTCTCAATAGTTTAAAGTACATTGCATTTTCTCTTAGTTTTTGCCCATCTAACTATGCAACATATGCGAGCGAACTTTTGTCTCGATCTAACTAGACCATTATTATGGAATAAAATTTTATACATAAGACAAACACACTGTCACAAAATTTCGAACAATCCTATCTGTACAGTGTATTCAGGCATTTGTCATTTCCAATTTTGTGACAGAGTTTTTGCCCAAAGTAGGATATTTTATAATGGATACAATTTAAAAAAAAGTCTTACAATCATGAAAATGGGAGTTCTTCGTTTAATCCTTCAGTGAAACAAAACAAAAATAACGTAATTTCCTAACCTGTCTAATATAAGATACAATATGTTTTTTTTTAAAGTTTATCCTTTGGAAGCAAAGAATGCACCAAAGAACTGAAACTAGAGTGGGTATATTTTCTGGGCCAGACGAGCTGGTTTTTGGCCATTTAGGCCTCATCAGTGACCCTTTAATAGTTTCAAAGTTCCACAATGAAACCCATGATCACAAAGGACAAGAAAATAAAATCTACACTACAGTATAGTGAAGGGTAGGAAGACGTTCTACCGCCGCAACACAGTCCCACCAACTGTAGTGAAGTCAAATATGTTCTTAAAAAGGTTATCATTTGGCAATTGTGTACAGCGAAGTTTCAAACTATCTGCTTGTCAGCAGAGTCTGACCAGTGCTATTCTTACGCCTGAAGAAACGTTGGACCCTTGGCAACCATAGAGAAACCATCAAACACTCTGGTCAAACAGACTGCACAGTCAGGCTGGTCTGAGTTTTTGATGACACACATGGCAACTGTACCTTTTTCTAGATACCAGCTCATTTCTATTTTTGATTTTTTGCTTACTGTAAAGGCAGCACCTCATGAATGCGTAATTAGGACTGGTCAACCTTAGACATAGGTAAAAGCTGAAAATGAGGCGTGGTTTTATTCAAAAGTAACTTGTGTCATCTTGTGCCACCACCTCAGTCATTTTATTTAGTCCTTTAAACGCCCGCAAAATAATTGCATCTGAAAATATCTATTCAACATAAGCATAGAGGCAGACATTGTGGACCCAGATCAGACTGCTCCTACAGGAGCAGTCTAATCTGGGTTCACACTGTTTATCTATGAGGCTTCAAATAGTTTAGTGGACGACAAAACATTCATTTTGTGATTATGCGCTTTAAGGGTTAATAAATGTGAGTTCAGTGTGTATACGGTTAGGATTTTCATGAAATGCATGCACGTTTGCGCGGCTCAAAAAGCTTACTTACTCATTACCAAATTATAAATAAAACCTGATTTCCCTTCCTTAATAGATGAAATAGCCGAACCACGCCCAGATATCAATATCAAAGATGCCGCCTTTACAGTAAGCGAAAAGTCAAGTAATGCCAGCTCATTTCTATTTATTTTGAGTAGGTTCTGAGAAATCTGACGTCAACAGAATACGGTACAATGACACGCCTAAGAATTGATGACAGTCAAACATTTGATCCTAGCTATTATCAACCACTATTTGATACTGATGTCAAAGAGGTGGGTACTGCGCATGTTTCAGTACTAGGACCTGATGGAGATGCTGTCGCTTTTACGAGCACCATCAATACAGGGTAAGTTCACAATTGAGCCGTGACATGTGATTTCCAACAAAGTGGTACTTTGACAAGTGTAGACTCAGACGAGCCTGTACAACCTCCTTTTAAGCTTTGAAACTCTAAATGATGTTCAGTCAGAAGCTTAACAGTCATATAATATTCAAGCGAATAGCAAAGGCTCTGATCAGGCTGCACGTATGCGCAGGCTGATCTGAGACTTTGCTGGTCGCACATACCACATTGTTGGAAATATCATGTTGCGGCTCAATTTACTTGAACAATCTATAGGGAACATACTTGTTTTTCATTCAATAACATCTGTCGCTGTTTGCATATGAGGCATGTTGCGGTTTCAGAAATTTTGTCAGAGGAAGTCCAGCTCTGAAAAGATTCTTGTTTGTTTATTTTTTTAATTTATGAAGGGAGAGAGGATCAAAAATACCCCTAAAAGTGAGCCACTATCGATAAGCCAGCGAAACGCCATTTAAATGGCGTTTTGCTGGCGTGCTGATGGCCCAACACTGAACAGAATTCTGGCTTGGAATCTTCGTGATTTTTCAAGGGATCCAGACCGATATTGCTAAGAAACCATATATTTGTGCAATTTTTTCAGGGGGAGAGGGGCTACGTGGTCAATCATCATCTGAGGAACCCTGCAATTGTTAACACAAATACTCCATTATTCTTACAGTTGACCTGATTCCAACCAAAGCACACTGAACTGGCATTCATTTTATTTACTAGATTAAATTTGTATTGTCCTCTATTGAGACCATCTGGTTAATTTGGTTCTGAGACTCTTAGAGTTTAGTAGTTTACTGTTTTACGTTCCATGGAACCTGAGTTATAGCTGCAGGTTTTTCTGCAGAGTCATTGAGTCGTCGTTTGTCCTGCACGCATAGTATATAAAATCAAGTACAAGTATTCAGTTTTTTTTCTTTCACAACACACAGAACACGATATATACATTTCAGAGCAAAACCTTGACATCTAGCCTCTTTGGATAGCTGCAAACATATTGTGGATTCAAAGATAGATGAGAATCGTTGTAAGCAAACACTGGAAAGTTTACCTTGATTTTGGGCGAGCAGGTAGTCTCACTTTACAGTTATATTGAACCTACCACGGATTACTGCATATGCACATGGCAGCGAATAGTCATGCTTTACCTGTTTATAGGAAATATAAAATCACCTAATTACTATGCATCTTTGAAACTATTGTATTTTTAACCTAATATGGACTTGCCTACCTTATCAGCAGGAGGAATCAAATTCCAATTCTAGGAGTACTGTGTGGTCATTGCATTTTGTTTTTCAAAGTTTAATTATGCTGTATCTAATCTGGCTCTGCACTTTCTGTCTGTGACCCATTAAAAGGACACAAAGCGTATATAGGTTGAAGAATGACTGAACCAGGAAGAGGTATCACTGAAGAAGGGTTCGCTGAAAGTCCAAAATCTACATGCATTTCTTTTATTTCAGATTTGGTTCGAAGGTAGTCGGTTCTCGAACTGGCATCATCTTTAATAATGAAATGGATGATTTTTCCACCCCGAATACCACCAACATTTTTGGTGTACCTGCATCATCAGCAAACTTCATATCACCATGGAAACGACCGCTATCTTCAATGAGCCCTAGTGTGATCATTTCTTCAGATGGTGACGTCAAAATGGTCATTGGTGGATCAGGAGGACCTATAATTCCCACAGCAATGACAGCGGTATTTTACCTTTGTTAGCCCATGAGATAAATATACATTATTATTATAGTAAATTGATCTGGCGTACTATGTCACGTTGAATGGATGAGATCATACCCCCAGTCATACCATCAGATCACCCCAGATGCAAAGCATCGAGGGTGATCCGATGGTATGACCTCATCCACGAGACGTGGTACTCTGCGCAGGATCAAGTTACTATTAAAATAATATGTTTATTATATACCTTTTTCTGACATTATTCTGATTTTTATAAATCGTTTTGTTCCTGATCCAGAAAAAAATGCAGGAAAGTTTGGCTTTACGTTTCATTTCTTGACGTTACATCATCACGTTTCCATCTCAGGTTCCATGCTTGAAATTTACTTACATAGCTTCGCTGCATTAACACGTTAGCCTCTTTTTAAAGGATATTAATATGGAATAAGAAGGCCTCAGTTCGTTAATCTGGCTTTCTGTTTCAGATGGCCAGAAAACAGACAGTTCAAAATATGTAACCTTTATAGGTATATAATAATGACATTATCACATATGGACAAAACCTTGCTTTAAACGTCTGTATTGACCTAGCCAGTTGAGCAAGAGATCTAAGTATTGTGGCGAAACACAAAATGATAATACAATATATGTATTTATAATAAAAATGTATAGTCAATGCCAAGACACTTCCAAGACAAAAGATTGAAAATAAAATTTTATCCTTCAGTTCTATTCTATGTTTTGAAATTGCTCTTAAAAGATATTGTTATTTGTTTTAAAGAACTTAATGATAAATACGATTATTTTACTGGGCATCTTTGAGTAATGAAAGACTGAGCTACCTTAACCATACATAAACTGATTGTTCGTCATTTGAGTCAATGTTGGGCAGAGCAGGTTCACAATTCTAAATTTTGCTTGCCTCTTGAATTACATTCCGTGTACACCCATTCCGTCTTGCCCTATGTCCCTTTTGCAGTCTCACGGTACCATGCTGTTAATGATTCTGGTATTTCCTGATCATACTCAGTTACTATTTTATGTGACTGCTCATTCCTTGACCATGCTTCAATTTCTCTCAATGCCTGTTTAGTATTTGATATTGAATATTCTTCTTTGTTTTTCCTATATCTTGAAGCTCAATTAATGACTTTTATGTATTTTAACTATTATACCCTGAGCTTATATGTACATTTTCCAAGGACCTCAGACAGTCTTAATGAAGGATTACCCACAAAAATGTCTAGACAATAGTTACAAAGAATATGATATTTTAGTCATGGAAAAGATAGTAGGTTACGCCCTCTGCAAAATGGCTTATACCAATCAAATACATTGGTTGAAAACTCTGTTTTTGACAATAAACATATAGGAAATATCAAAAGTTTTTTTGAGTGCCCACCACCCCTCCCCCCCCCCCCCCCCGTGATCAAGCCAATCCTTTTGTATACAGTTGTAGTTTTACATTGCACACATCAGTTGAAAATGGCATGCTTGGTATAGGGGGTGGGGGCTGTCAAAATGCTCAAAAACAAGTTATTATAAAAGCTGATTAGTCGCTAATTTTGTACAAACCTGGAACTGGATATCAATTTGCATGTATGCAGTATGTAGTTATGATACACCTCAGTGAACAAGTCAGCCCAATTGAACTTGAAACAGAATAGGTATAATCCGTGTGTAAGAGATTTTAGGTAATAATCAAAAATCATGGACAACATACATTTTTACAAAAAAAAACTAAATCATCTGGACCCTTATTCTATGCATATGCATCACTTTATCTCAAGTTTTATGCTGCAAACATTATATTTACATGTATTAAGATGAATACTTGACGTAACAGATTGATCACAATAAATACCCCACCCTCTAAACCCTAAGGTCCTGGCATTAATATGCAATATTCGTTTTATTTTTGGGCGCACAAAATGTAAGGTTTTAATTTAAGCATAAAATTACAGTTGTCATTTAAACATTATAATCCTAGCCAAAGGCTCTAAAAATTTGGTCAGATTGAATGGAAGACTGCCCGAGGTCCCATGTAGATGGATATCCAGCAATTATCTTCAGATTAAGATTGGATTAATCTTTGTTTATTTCTTCTTTTGGAAACTTGGTCATTTTTAATTCAGTTCCAATTCCATCAGATGTCTCAATATCAACAGTCATCCATGGGACCATCTAGTAGGTGATTGGTTTAAAAAGTTGATAGATTCTAATAGTAGGAAACTCAGAAAACATGTTTTGTTGCATCGAGGACCATATTCTCCTATATTACATCTTTAACAGGTAACAGCAGGGGCCCTTTGGTTCAAGTGGAGTTTAAAACAAGCCATAGATTATCCCAGGCTTCACCATCAGCTATACCCAAATTCTATTTACACTGAAAGTCACTTTCCACAGGTAATATTTGTGTCAGACAATTTGACTAAAGTACTTACGAGATAGGTATAGTATCATTCGTTACACATACATTTTAATATAGATATTAAGTGCAGAATAGCATAATTCTGATGTTTGCAAACTCATAAGGTACAGATCTAATTTGAGCTTGGTCATTTGTAGGAGCAGAAGCTGTGATTAGGCATAACATGGTATTTTCCTCTTATGCACATGCTCCAAATGGGCGGTTTCGAGATGACCCCAGTAGCTTAACGCACGAGCGATCCAGGCGCCATTTCCAATATATTTAAACAAGTCACCCATTGCTTTATTTAGTGAATTGGGACGGCGCAATGTAGCTTTTTGACTGACATAATTATCTTATCTTATTTGAGTTTTTATTAAAAATCTATGCACAGGGTTAAGTGCATCCTCTTGGATTTTCGAACGATTTGGAGAAATTGGCGGCAATTTTTCTCCACAACTTCCATCGCAAACACAGTTTGCTAAAATCAGTATCAAAAAAGTTATTGCCGAAAATCAATGTAAAAAAACATACACACTAGTTTTTTTAATTGTATGCTTTTCTTCTGGCAAAAACTTAAGTCTGTTTTAATACCCTTATGTTAAAATTGAGCCAGGCAATATCAAACGCCATACTCAATGTTATCTGCCAGCTATGATGATAACTAGAATTCATGTATTTTGAATGGAGAGAGTTTATTATGCCATCTATTCGATGACATTATATGTAAACAAGTGGCATGACGTAACACAAAATTTATGGCAGTATTCAGTTTTACTTATTTTTTTGTATGTCAAATGCGTTAAAATAGTAAATTGGAATAAAATACGATAAACAGATTATAACATAGGGTTCTGATTTTTGCCCACAGTATTAACCTTCGACCATTATCTGATAATAGGGTCTTTGGTTGAAACTTTGGGTGATAACCATACCTCTGGTTGATAAACTCTAATCATCACATATTTAGGTAAATATTATTGCATAAAAAGCTGTGTCCCACGCTATTAAGAGTAATGTTTTAACCAGCACAAACCCAGGCAATTCAAGTGGTATTGATGCAGGGTTTTTTATTTTATGTAAGAGCAATCTAGGCAGTCACAAAAATTGACATTATCAACAATAACCCGCATTGAAGTGAACATAATTTAGTGACTTAAGGATAATGTAAGTCTTTGCTCTGGAACAGATGTTTTTAAACCCAAGAATGCTTCATGCCTTTCCGCGCCATTATACATGTTATAAGTAATACATCAATTGAACTTTTATAGTGTTTTTTTTTCATTTTTCAAGCGACAAAATCACCCTTGGGGTCCAACAGATGTTAATGCATAGAAAACCATGTTTGATCCCTTTGCTGAAATATGCATGTCTGTCAACCCAATAGAGCTAGAGATTACACTTTGTTGCTTCTAGACTTCGAGCTAAAAAAGGTCCTGCTCCCCCCCCCTAGGGAATTTTGCAGACATATCCTATCTTAAAGAAAATTTCAAGCCGCATCTTTTAAGAGATGTTTGCACTCTGTGCTCCGGGGCGTTCCTCTCTGACAGCCTGTTACATATGTTACTGTAACAAACTAAGGAAAAAATCAAAATGAAAGTTTGAGCTACAGAAAGAAGACATTAAACCATCGAATTATTCAAATTTCTTATGTAGTTTGCAAGCTGGATGCCTAAGCTACATAAAAGCAGCATTTTAAACAAAATTACAGCCTTCAATGGTGTTATATGCGTTACATAGATTAAATTTCCCTTTGAAAGTTGAAATCGTGACTAACATCATTCATATTACAGTCGATTTGTGCATTTTTACAAGTGTTTTTAATCTTAGTTTACTAAAGTACTCATTTGACTAATAGAAAAAACAAAGTTTGCTTTTCTGTCTCAAATACATTGTTTTATATGAGCTATTAAACAACCCTACCCCCAATTTTAAGTATCCAATTTTGGTATCTATTATTGAAGAAAAATATATGAAAATATTTGACGCTCGTGGATATCTTACATTTTTGGCACTGTCTTGCTAATGCAATAAAAAATCATACATTTGCAAGTTTGACATCAGGATCAGAGCACTTATTAAAGTATGTAACGTATGTTACATGGCATAATGAATGAGCTAGGAAATTTTTGTGGAAGTAAGAGATGATATTTCAGAAAAATACAGTTTTTCACATGTTTTCCTATTAATCTCTAGCCTCTGGTGCCTTATAGTCTTAGTAATTACAGTCATTGCTGATAACAAGCCCTTGGAATTGTGTTACCTATGTTATATATAACCTTTGTAATCACATATTTCCTAATGCCTATAGTATTAAAATATATAGACATATAGATAGAAAATAATAGTTATCATTTAAATGACACAATTTAATAAATATTCCTATTAAATAAAATTATTCAAAAACAATCTTTATTCAAGTCACCCTCACAATGTCTATCATTAGTCCGCTTCTATTGCAAAATAATCACCCATTTCATCACAACCAGTAGAATCATGGCATTGTATTAGGACTGCAAACTGAGTGCAACCCTGTTCCTCTCCACCCCTTTGGGAATTGTGCAGACATATCCTACCTTAAAGAACAATTCAAGCTGCATCAAATAAGAGATGTTTGCACTCTATTAACTAGGGGGTTAGCCTGTAATGGTATGATATGTATGTCACCATATCAATTTAAGAATAAATGAATTGAAAGTCTGAGAAACAGAAAGAAGACATAAAACTATCTATTTATTTGAATTATTCATGTAGTTTGCATGCTGAATACCTTTGATACATAAGAAAAGATTTTTTAACAAATATACAGCTTCCTATGGTGTTATATGTGTTACATTAATTAAGATTACATTTTAAAATTGGTAATTGTGACAAACATCACTTATAAGCATTTCATGTGATCCTCCTCTTTAGCCATCAAAAGGCTTGATTTTCTTTGTATGTATGGCCAGTGCCAGCGTCAAACAACTTGACTCAGCCAAACTTGAATCCTTAGCATTCTTCAAAAGCAGAAACAGCATGTCAGTGTCATGGGATCAAACACCTGATTAAATATGCGTTTAATGCCATTTCACATATATGCATACAATGGAGTATGACTGGTATATATCTCTTCCTGTGAAGTGGCAAGAGCAGTCTAACTGCAGCTGCCTCTGCATCCATACTAGTCAAATGATAACTTTGCTCTGATTTTGCAAAATCTATGTCTCTACCGTGTACCTCTAAGAATACTTTAAGATTTCTGACATTGGTCAAACAGAAATTTGATAGGCTGCTTTTTTGCATCATTTGCCATGGAACCTATCCAGTCTTTTGGTGCTTAAGTCCTCAGGTCTTAGATCAATAGTATTTAGCTGCGCCCAAAGAACTTTATAAGTTTTCTTTAGTTACAATGTTGACTCTTGATGGTTTTGGCAGACCGGCTGAAACAATTTCTGTTACACCTTGAAAGTTATCTGGTATAAGAGAAAGAATATGAAGCTGGACATTGCCATCAATTATGTTTGCAGTTGGTTGTTTTTTGATGTCAGTACATTGAAGCATGTCTTAAAATAATGTAAAACCTATGATTTCTCAGTTTTTGCAGCCATATCATTAGCTGTTGCATTCAAAAGAAGGAAAGTGGACTATAGGTAGAATGGGATAACCAGTAGTTTTATATCATGCTCTATGGAAGATTTATACATTGTAAACAAGTTGATAAGGTGACTCATTTCATGATCCATTGAAAACACTTGCCTCTGACTGTGTAATCAAAAAGGAAGTCACGACAATGCCCTTGCTCATTTATTATGACGAGTTATATATGTTACATCCTTTAATAAGCGCTCTTATCTTAGAAACTTAGTGAATCATTGAATTGAAAGGGTCTAATTTGCGCTTTTTTCATCCTGCATTTCATTGCTTTACCTGCTGTGGTACATCTAGTTCGTTTATCTGAAGGGAAAGAGTTACCTCGGCTTCAGCATTTCAGAAGTACTAAGTCTTCAAATAAGTTTTTGAATGCTTGGGGAAAGATAATAAGTGCAGAGACATTATTAGATGAAAATATGTGGGTTGCATGTATGGAAAGGCTACATTTATAAAAGTTAACCAGCTAAGATATGATTCTTTATCACAGAAATATCAAGGTACATCAGTCCAGGTTCTCATTGCTCTTAATGGCATAGTTTTCCTCCTTGTAAAGCTTTAGTCTTTCTCCTACTTGCAGAGTATCACTTGAAACACATACTCAAAGAGCCAACTATTAGGAATTCATATCAGTTTCCGAATGTTTCAAGCCATAAATGGCAAAATTGGAAAGTTGATAATGGCTCATCTATTTTGAGTGGACTGGTGGTAAAATTATATATTAGTAAATGATTGGAATATTGTGTGATGATTCTACTAGTTGCAAGGAGGCGTTTGATACCCGGTAATAATGATTACCACAGAAGCAGACAACGACAAACGTTCAACATGAGTGTTAAATCGATGATAAATAGTTTTTGGACCATTTTTTAATTGTATTTTCTTGTAAAAATGTAAAACTATCTTTTCTATTTGTGTCTCTAGATTTAACATTATATGCACAGTATTAGGAAATGTGTCCAAAAGGTCATTGATAACATCTGTAACACCAGTCCATGGGCTTGATAATCAGAAATGAATATAATTCCTAGTGTTTTGGCACCAAAGACTTATAAGTACACATTAAGTGTCCTGATCTTTAACTTAATGACATCTTGTAGATATATGAGCAAGACAGACTATCCACACGCTGTAATCGCTTTCATGTGTTTTACTTAAACGGTAATAACAAAATTCGCTTCTCTGTAAAACTGGGAGTAGGGCTGTGTATTAGCTCCTAAAAGACAATATATTTAAGATAGAAAAGCAAACTTGGTTTTTCCTATTCATCAACTGAGTATATGTTTGTCAAATCTAATAAAACAGTTTGAAACCAAGTCATAGTAGTTGTATAACTACATGACGATAGTCACAAATATAGCTTTTAAATTATAATTAGGTTCATGTAACGCACATAACACCACAGTTAGCCGTATCAATGTTAAACAGCTTCCATATGTAGTAAAGACATCCAGTATAAAGACTATAAGAATGTCAATTTATTAGATAATTTTAATGTCTTCTTTTGGTAGCTCAAACATTCAAATTTCTTATTCTCAAATTGATATAGTAACATATGTAACAAGCTGTTACAGGCTAACGCCCCGACTTATAAAGCGCAAACATTTCTTATTAAATGCACCTTGAATGGTTACATAAGATGTAATTTGTCTGCAGAATTCCAAAGGGGATTAGGATGGGGCAGGCCCTTACTCAGCTTGATGTCAAAATACTGTTTGATGATTTTACTTATCACGCTAACATATGTAACGCTCTCTGATCTTTAAAACTTGATGACAACTAGCAGATCTATAAGTCTTTATCATAGGAGCCAGTTTAAAATCCCTAAACAATGTAAGATATCCAACAGCTGCGAGTATTTTCACAATTTTAGCTCAAACTTTCAAACTACATTTCCTTTATTTGATATAGTAACGCGTGTAACATGCTGTTTCAGACTAACGCCCCAACATAGAGAGTGCAAACATCCCTTATTCGATGCAGCTTGAGTTGTACTATAAGAAGGAATATGTCTGCAAAATTCCCTCGAGGAGATTAAAACATCTTTAGGCATATCTTACGTAAAGACTATGAGCTTGCCCATTTATTACATCAGGTAACATATGTTACAGCTTCTGATATTAAAAATTTTCCAACAAACTTGCAGATTTATGAGTCTTTTCATATAAGCAAATAAATCCCAAACAATGAAACACATTCATCAACTGCAAATATTTTTTAACTATTTTTACTTTAGTTTTAATACCAAACATTTCACCTAAAAACTGGGTAGGGATAGGGTTGTTTAATTGCTTATTTCAGAAAAAAATATTTAAGCTAGGGAAGCAAACTTTAATTTTTCTGTTAGTTAATTGCATAAGCTAGTCAGACATGGTTAAAAACATTTTGCAAGACACACAGAGAGATTGTGAATGTAAATGATGGTTGCCACACTTGCAAATTTTAATGGGTTATCTGATTTATGTAACGCATATGACACCTTAGAAAGCCGCAATTTTGTTCAAATGGCTGTCATACGTAGTTAAACTATATCCAGTATGCAGACTATATGAATGATTTTTAAAAATAAATATTTTAATGTCTTTAATTTGTAGCCCAAACTTTCAATTTACTTTTTCTTAGTTTGATTAAGTAACGTATGTTACAGGCTCTTACAGACTAACGACCCGGAGCACAGAGTGCAAACATCTTTTAAAAGACTCGGCTTTCAATTCTCTACAAGATAGGATATGTCTGCAAAATTCCCTAGGGGGGGGGGAGCAAACCCATTCTCAGCCATCCGTCTATTCTGTCTTTGTGCCATCCTCGGTAACCCAGGCGTGATCCATTACGTACCCACTGCATTCATGAATGCAGTGGGTACAGAATGGATCACACCTGGATCGCCGAGGGTGCCTTTGTGCATATCAGCAGCAAATGCTCTGGTGGGACTGTCAAGTTTCGCAAGCTCATCTGAGCCTTGGCTAATCACTAAATTTAGTGCAATAAGTACTAAAACTGCGTGTGCTGACCCTTATATTCACCTCATTTTATAAACATATTTCTATATAGGGACCAAACATGTTTTTTCTATGCATAAATATCTGCTGGACACCGAGGGTGGTGTTGAACTTGGTATTAACAACCCCAAGGTGTCTCAATAGCAGAGGTAAGTGTATCAGAAAACCATGTTTGGTCATTAATTTTGGATAGTGATTTTGTCAGTTAAAAACTTTGGAAAAATGCTTCTAAAAGTTCTTTTTTGTATTACTATAATGGAACGCAAAAGCATGAGAGATGCGTGGGTTTTGAAAACGCCTGTTCCAGTGCAAAGACTTACGTCATCCTAACGTCACTAAATTACGTTCAATTCTATGCATGTTACTGTTGATGACGTTAATTTTTATGATGGCCTAGAATGCGTAAATGTAAATTGCAAAAACAGTGCATCAACAGCACGTGAGTTGTCTGATTAATACATGTTTTTTGCTGTTAAAACATGGCTGTTAATAGCGAGTGACACAGCTTATTATGCAATAATTAATATTCAAATTTTGCAGACTGAACTGCAGTCCTATAAATGCACGATTTTTATGCACTATACAACATGTGTATACCACATAAAAAACTAAGGGAAGTTTCACTTCCTTGGGTGATTTCATAGATTCTCTTTTAAATGAGAGGAAAAGATAGCCATGCATTTTAATTTGTTTTATTATATAATCTATAAATAAACATATTCGATTCTAATTGACCCAGATGCATATCCACTCGAGTCAATTTAACTACATATTGCATGGTTAGCTGGACGTGACGTTGCAAAGCACGCGGCACCAGGTAGTATTGCATGGCTAACGGGAAGTGACGTCAGAACGTCAAGTAATTTCTCATGATCCATCCCTAACGTCAATGGTTTGATGGTATAAAATGACAAGAAATGCATAACTACATTTATTTTACAATAAAACAATTGTGGACTTATGTTTAGGTAGACATGGAGTGTTATTGAACAGTAAACTTAATCATATTGACCTCCGCTCCGCGTCGCTCAATATGACGTTTACTGTTCAATAACGCTCCACGTCCACCTCAACATAAGTTAATAATTGTATAATATTTGGTTTGGTTTGGTTTTTCAGGTTATACAGGACAATTTGATGGAGAAAGGCCATAATATAGGACTTATACCGTTCGCTAGTACAGTGAATGCCATTCTAAGACGGGGGAATACAATCAATGCAAATAGTGACTATAGGAAAGATGGGGTCCCTGCTGGCTTTTGATTGCTAATTGCTCTGTTGCTGAGTAATATATTGGCATGCTAAATATTTTGCCACTTATCACATATATTTAAATTCATTATTTAAACAAAGTGTCTACAGGTACGTCCAGTATCTCTCGACTCTGAGTCTAGGGATACATACCTCATAACATCTTTCACTCTTCAAAATGATGTTACACAATCTAAGGCTATAACTGACGTCAATTGCCACTGCATACATTTTCCTAGGGCTTTCAAAACTGTGACATTAAGCGTTAGCTATATAGGCAAAGTGTGTTAGAATATAAGAATCAAACATGGTTTTCTATGCATTAACATCTGCTGGACCCTGAGGGTAGTGTTGAAATCCGACCCTGAAAGGTGAGGGTTTTAACGTCGTCGAGGGGTCGAGCAGATGTTAATGTATCATAAAAAAACATGTTTGATCTTTATTTAAGAAATAGATCAGCCCCAGCAGTGAATTGTTGAGTAATAATTCACTGTTTGGAGGTCAGTTGTAAAGAAGATCAAATCACAAGCGCGCAGCGCGAGTGATTTATTGTCGTACAACTGACCGCCAAACAGTGAATTATTACTAAACAATTCACGCACTGGAGCTGATCTATTTCGATTCTAACACACAATAAATGACGAAAACACATTCGAAGTCTTCATCTTCTTCCAAATTTCCGCCATTGCACTGAAGAACTCCCGCCAATACTTAGACTACGTCGCATACGTTTACATGAAATTGTAACGTCTTTCAAGCGTAAAAACGACGTTACACCGTCTAATGCCATGAATGAAGTCATTTTCCAGTGACGTCAGCTATTACACACTTTAGCAGTGAATTATTGTCCGATATATCACAGTTTGTTACCGTTGGCTCTATAGGCGAGGTGTGTTAGAATATTTCATTAAAGTCATTTTGTCACATAAAACACGTCGAAAAAAAATCATTTTTGTATTACTATGATGGCGGGCAATAGCATGTAGGTTTTGAAAACGCCTTTTCTAAAGCAAAGACTTACGTCATCTAAACGCCACTAAATTAAGTTCGTTTCTATGCATGTTACTGTTGATGACGTCAATTTTTTACGGCCTAGACTGAGTATATGTAAGGTACAAAAGTGGTGCATCAACAGCACGTGAATTGCTTGATTAATGCATGGGTTTGGGCCAGCTAAAACACGGCTGTTAGTAGCGTGCGACACAGCTTTTTATGCAATTATTTAGGGATCAAACACTTTTTTCTATGCATTAACATCAGTTGGACCCACGCTGCATTCGTGGGTTCAATCCCCACAGAAGTCGAAATATGAAATATTTGAACCCACGAATGCGGCGTGGGCGCCTAGCACTTGATCGATATAAATATTTTGACTTCTGTTGGGGTTGAACCCATGAATGCGGCGTGGGCGCCTAGCACTGAATCAATATAAATATTTCGACTTCTGTGGATTTGAACCCACGAAAGTGGCGTGGGCACCTAGCACTGAATCGATATCTATATTTCGACTTCTGTTGGGGTTGATCCCCAAATGCGGCGTGGGCGCCTAGCACTGAATCAATACAAATATTTCGACTTCTGTGGGGGTTGAACCCACGAATGCGGCGTGGGCGCCTAGCACTGAATAGATATAAATATTTCGACTTCTGTGGGGGTTGAACCCACGAATGCGGCGTGGGCGCCTAGCACTGAATTGATATAAATATTTGGACTTCTGTGGGGGTTGAACCGACGAATGCTGCGTGGGCGCCTAGCACTGAATCGATATGAATATTTCAACTCCCACGAATGCAGCGTGGGCTCCTAGCACTGAATCCATATAAATATTTTTACTTCTGTGGGGGTTGAACCCAGGAATGCGGCGTGGGCACCTAGCTCTGAATCGATGGTGTATTGGTTAAGGTCGTAAGACGTTGATATATGCTACTTGAGCATCCTTTTTTGGGGATGCCTCGATGGTGTAATGGTTAAGGACGTAAAACGTTGATATATGCTACTTGAGCATCCTTTTTTGGGGATGCCTCATTGGTGTAATGGTTAAGGTCCTAAAACGTTGATATATGCTACTTGAGCATCCTTTTTTGGGGATGCCTCGATGGTGTAATGGTTAAGGACGTAAGACGTTGATATATGCTACTTGAGCATCCTTTTTTATGGATGCCTCGATGGTGTAATGGTTAAGGACGTAAGACGTTGCAGTGCTAGGCGCCAACGCCACATTCGTGGGTTCAACCCCCACAGAAGTCGAAATATTTATTTCGATTATGTCTCCACTGTGGTCGGAAAAGACAAGTGTCACTGCTACAGATGAGAGAAATATCATAATTCTGCACAGAAAAATAGTTAACATAGAACCCATTTACGGAGTGTACTGCAGCGTCTGGCGTCGTTATATATGCTACTTGAGCATCCTTTTTGGGGATGCCTCGATGGTGTAATGGTAAAGGACGTAAGACGTTGCAGTGCTAGGCGCCCACGCCGCATTCGTGGGTTCAACCCCCACAGAAGTCGAAATATTTATATCGATTATGTCTCCACTGTGGTCGAAAAAGACAAGTGTTGCTGGTACAGATGAGAGGAATATCATAATTCTGCACAGAAAAATAGTTAATATAGAACCAATATACGGAGTGTACTGCAGCGTCTGGCGTCGTTATATATGCTACTTGAGCACCCTTTTTTGGGATGCTTCGATGGTGTAATGGTTAAGGACGTAAGACGTTGCAGTGCTAGGCGCCCACGCCGCATTCGTGGGTTCAACCCATACAGAAGTTGAAATATTTATATCGATTATGTCTCCACTGTGGTCGAAAAAGACAAGTGTCGCTGCTACAGATGAGAGAAATATCATAATTCTGCACAGACAAATAGTTAATATAGAACCCATATACGGAGTGTACTGCAGCGTCTGGCGTCGTTATATATGCTACTTGAGCATCCTTTTTTGGGGATGCCTCGATGGTGTAATGGTTAAGGACGTAAGACGTTGCAGTGCTATTCGCCCACGCAGCATTCGTGGATTCAACCCCCACAGAAGTTAAAATATTTATATCGATTATGTCTCCACTGTGGTCGAAAAAGACAAGTGTTGCTGCTACAGATGAGAGGATTATCATAATTCTGCACAGAAAAATAGTTAATATAGAACCCATATAAGCTAGTATCTCACTGGGATGCGAGCAATTTGCGACTATTTCAAGACTAATTTGAGACACGTTTTGGCGAAGGATACGACATTGCAACCATAATCACATTGCGGTCACACCGAAAGGGTGATTAAGACATATTTGCGACAGTCGCACGAATGTCGTACGATTGTCGCACGAATCATTAGCGAATGTTTCACGACATTCGCGCGACATTCGTGCGACATTCCCGAGACACTCGCACGATGTATTCCTGATTAAATTGCGGACATTTATTACAATCGACCGCCTCACGACGTTTTCACGAACGTCGTGCGACTGTCGCGCGAAGGTCGTGCGACTGTCGCACGTTAGTTTTGCGAGTAATGATAAACCAAGAAAAATAAACATTCTAGCAAGCACAGAAATTTCAGACTAGGAAGGTACTACGCTGTTGGAAGGAACTAGAGGGCTGGAAGGAGCTAGATTGTTGGAAGGTGTCATGCTGCTGGGTGGTGTTGGACTGTTGAATGGTAGCAAATATTGAGTTAGAAAAAAGTAAACTCGTTTAAACTGCACAGTTATGATGGCCCATCAAGCAGCTTAAGAAAGTCAGTCGAGAACGCACATGCTCTAATTGCCCATACGTATGGTATGATAAGCCCAATCAAATCAAAATTGCATTGAGTTCAGATGAGCCTCGTCCTGTGAGAATTTATTTTATACAGTTATGCGCACACCAAAGGCACAAATCAGACTGCACGGATACGCATTCTTATCAGAATCTTAGTTGTCCGCTGCAGTGATAATTTGTTTATAGGGCTCTGTATGCCAAATTCAAACCTTAGTAGGGCTGCTGAGACTAAGCAGGCTGTTGTAGTCTATCCAAGACACAATACTAATACCTTTATACTGTAATAGAAATAGTAAAAAATTATGTAGGCATTATAAAACATGCTTAACAAAATTATCCTCTCAGAATGCAGAACCATTTTATTAAGTGAAATTACTCCGAACAGTATACATGTAAGTAAGACTAATCAATATACATGTACCATACTTAAATGAAACTTTCCTCTCAGATAGCAAGAATACTTGACATCTGGAATTAGTCAAAACTGTATACATTTGTACTTAAGTATGCCTAACCAAGATCTCTTACTAGGAAAGAACTATCATCTCAGACAGAAGGCACTCTTTTAACGAACCTTTGGCGACATAATTGCGAGAAATTTAAGATACTCGTGTGATAGTCGTGAGACGTTCGTGCGACTGTCTCACGACGTTCGCCAGAACATCGCTTAGTTTAATTTACTCGCAATGTTGTCGCGAAGTGTCTCAATAAGGTCGCAATTAGTTCGCAATTCAGTTATTTATCTCGCAAATATGTCGTGTTCCAAAATGATTGCGACTAAATTGCGAGGGATCGGCGACAAGTTCGCGATGGGTTCGAGACACCCGCGACGACTTTGCGACTATTTTGAGAGGAATTTTGTCGCATATAATTTTTGAACATGTTCAAAATTTACGCGACTACTTTGCGCCACTTGGCGACACATGCGAGGATATTACGAATCACTGGCGACTGTTTCGAGACTACTTTGCGAGCCACTCGCGATGTCTGTCGCCAGCTGTCGCCAAACAGTCGCAGTCCAGTGAGATAGGGGCTATACCGAGTGTACTTCAGCGTCTGGCGTCGTTATATATGCTACTTGAGCATCCTTTTTTGGGGATGCCTCGATGGTGTTATAGTTAAGGACGTAAGACATTGCAGTGCTAGGCGCCTACGCCGCATTCGTGGGTTCAACCCCCACAGAAGTCGAAATATTTATATCGATTATGTCTCCACTGTGGTCGAAAAAGACAAGTGTCGCTGCTACAGATGAGAGAAATATCATAATTCTGCACAGAAATATAATTTTTGAGTTTGCTGGTCAAAACATGTTTGTTAATAGTGTGCGACACAGCTTTTTATGCAATAATTGTTTTAATAAACACGTTAACCATAAAGTTGATTGCATTAATAGCTGATTATAAAACATTAGGAAAGTACCAAATAAGTGCACTTACAGTTAACTTTAGTACAGACTCTGCTATAGCTCTGGAAAAAAATGGTCCCTAAAAGAACTTGTTGGAGGTCCTTACTTGTTCTAATGGAGATACCTCAAGTTGACTGCATTAATTGAAGATTATCCAGCAATGACTTCTCTAGATGTTAGGATATAGTGTAAGTGCACTCACATCCTCGGCAACCCAGGCATGACCCATTCCGGACCCACTGCATTCATCACATGATATTTACATTTCCACTGCGAGTCTTTAAATTAACCTTTACATTTGAGATGCCGTTCATACCTTCATGAACAAATCGATTTAAGCCACACCCACATACGCGCCACTTGAGCGTGCTAACGTCAATGCCATCCAATAACGTTGCTTGTTTAATGACGTTTGCGTGATGTTGAACACGTATCGCCATGACGTTAAGCGTGGAAATTCGTGTTTTGCCTGTTCCAAACCCTCTGTTATGTCTGATTTAATTCAAAATATCTGGAAAACCAGACAAGTCAGGTAAAAATTGAAAATCGTTACTTGTCTGATAATATAAAATGTAAATATAAGTAACAAATTCAATTTTTGGAGGTTCATGGAATCATGAATTCTTCGTGTCTCTTGCAAAGTTAACGTGAAGCCCAAATCACTTACTTTGCAAGAGACCCGAAGTATTCATGATTCCATGAACCTTCCAAAAATCGAATTCATTTCTTAAATGGGCCACCAAGGATGGTGCACGCACAGTAAAGTTTAGTTCAAACTTCACTGTAGCTCTGAAAATTGGATCCAAATGACAAGAGCTCTAAAAGAACAAGCCAGTTCTTATGATCGTACGTCTTATTAATACGAAGCTGATGGCACAAATGGAAAATAATCTAGCAATACTTTCTCAAGATACTATAAATAATAATGTCCTGGACAGCAATAAAGACTGTTTGGCAATGTGAAGGCAGCATTAAATGTATATTTAATATATAAGTATAAAAAAACCTATTTGTAGTACTGTTTTTAACTATAACAAATTAGTAACAGAACTTGATATCGAAAATTCTATTCCTGACTCTTGAGATTGTAAAGACTCTGTATTGCTATCAACCCTCTGGTCATATAGTCACAGGGGATTTAAAAATAATAACTGATTCAAGAATTTGATCTTTTATATGTAAGGGACCTAAATATAGGTTTCCTGTGCCAAGAGACTTTAAATCATGTCGTGAGGAAATTGCAGGAGCCTTACAAGAATTTTGTAATCGCTGGTGTAAACGAGAGCATGTTGATATAACTTGGATATCATGCGACAGTCCACATGCCTATTTTTAAACCCAATCGCGGTTTATAGCTATGGTTTCCTCTTTAATTGCACGATCGTAGGGCAGGCCTCAGACTCTATGACGGCTCTGACGTAAAGCTTAAATCGGTTGGTTGGTGCCTGATGCTTATCTGTAGCTGGACCCACCGTGGCTCAACTTGAGGTTTTCTTTAGCTCTGACTATCTGTGAGTCATGAGCCATTTTCTTTGTTTCATCATGGTATGTTAATTTGATTAGAGTGTTTCTCCTTGATGGTACATTGCATTAGTTAGATGACCTCCATGCGAGCTGAACATTTCTTGTGCTTCAACAACAGCAGAATCTATGGCGAAGATTTGGTACCAGTAAAATGCATTTAAGCCCCCTGGTGGTTTAGGCTGCTGTCCGTTCTAAGGCGGTGGTTCTGTTGTTGTTGTTGACTTTTTGTTTATTGTTACTCCCATTGTGGAAGTCTGTAATTGTTCTATGTTATGTTGTGCATTACTTGATGTCCATTCTAGTATTGCAATCATCTTGATGTGGAAGAGAGAGCTGGTTGCTTTGCTTAATTTGTCTTCCTGGTGTCTCATGATGGTTGAGCGGCTCTTCCTTGCGGTGCCACAGGGTTGTCTGCGGTTTGTGATTGTGGTATTTCCTGATCATACTCACTTACCATTTTTTTATCATATGACAATAATGTTATTCAGTGGATAACATTGTCATAAATAATGTTATGACCACATGTCTCATAACACTTTCGTGAGGTCCGTTACAATACAAATTTTCATGGAAATAACACAAACTGTTAAGGCATTAAACCGCATTTAAAAGATCACATGATAAACAGCACATTTCACTCGTGATCATTTCATCTTAAATTCATTAAACTTGCCAAAGCCTTCTTTAATAAATTTCATATGAAATGATCACGAGTGTAAGATCTTCTATATTTTAACTGTATAATAATGAAAAGTTTCTCTAGGATCGACTCCTAAAAAGAACTAGATGTAGTTTTCAGAATAAAACATATGAGCTGCGACATGTGATTTCAAACAATGTGGTATTTTCACAAGTGTAGACTCAGACGAGCCTGTGCAGCCTCCTTTAAAGCATAGAAAATCCAAATAATGCTTGGTCAGTAGCTTAACACTCATAGAATATTCAAGTGACTAGCAAAGGCTCAGATAAGACGGCCCATATGGGCTGATCTGAGGCTTTGCTGGTCACACATACCACATTGTTGGAAATCTCATGTTGCAACTCATATGTCCCATACCCACTTTATATAGATATTTCATATAACTCTATAAAGCTATAGAACTTCAGAATTAGATAAAGGTCACAGAAATCTTATCATTTCTTAATTTTTTCCAAACTATTTATCTCTATTGGTTTTGTCTAAATATGGCCATTGGCTAAGACAAGGCTTTTTCCATCAATCTATATGAGCCTGGTGATCATGAAATGAGGACAAGGTCACCAAAGTCTTATCATTTCTTAAGTCTTCCAATTATGTATACAATGTATATGTGAGTTTGGTCTAAATATGACCATTGGTTCAGAGGATAGAGTGCAGAAAAGGCTTTTTCTTAGTTATATGAGTTTGGTCTGAATAAGACAATTGGTTCTGGAGATAGAGTGTAGAGTTATATGCCAATGGTGACCTTGAAAGATAGGCCAAGACTACTAAAATCTAATCATTGTTCAGGCCCTCGTCCCAGTTTGGTCAAACTGGCCATTAGTTCACAAGAGAGTGCAGACAAGGGTTTTCCATAGTTATAATATTATGATCCTAGTGACCTTGAAAACTAGGCCAAGGTGACTAAAATCTTATCATTTCTTTGGTTGTCCAAATTAAGTATCTGTGCAAGTTTGGTCAAAATCCATCCAATGGTTCACAAGTTAAAGTGCATACAAAAAGCTACGCTGATGCCAATGGCAACGGGATCTGTACCAAAAACAGTATGTCAGCCCATTCCTTTTGAGGGGGGGGGGGCATAATGAAGGAAGGTATGAGTATTATAAAAACTTTGAAAATAATATATTAATATATTTATTGTGTATATCAATTAAAGACTTTATATATAAATACATATAAATTGGACGGGTGAAAAGATTTGATTTGTAAAACGTGTATCACATGAACTGGACGGTGAAACAAAAATGTAGATGCTATGACACAACTTAATGGGCCCAGGTCTTCAAAGTATTATAAGCTTAACCCTAGCACACTCAAAGCAGCCAAGACTGGGTACTGCCCAGGTTTAGATAAACAAAACTTTTCAGCATAAAATTGTAAATATTTTCTTACTCATAATTTTTAGCATATGTTTTGGGTGCTCAAAAGAACCGTCTCGCTGAGATGGTTCTTTTGAGTACCCACAACATATGTTTTGGTTGAGAAATAAGAAAAGTATTTTTCTGTTACACACATTTAACTAAAGTCCTGGGTCTGGCTAATCTCTTCAAAGCTTTGGCAGATTAACTTACTATAATTGCCATTAGATGTATATCCATACTGCCATGCCAGAGCAAACAGTGAAAATCCAGATAAGACTGCTCCTGAAGGAGCAGTCTGATCAGGGTTTTCACTTATTGCCATTCCAGCATTAGCATCGACAATCATAATAAGATGGTCAAATAACGTGTTCAAATTTTAAGATGAGCATAGAAAGGAGGAAAAGTGTCTGATTATATACTCATGTCCAATTAAAACGCACCACCTACAAATATGACTATATCTTTTTAAAGACACAACATTTTATTTTGCAATTGGGTCTTACTGTACTGTAGCACTTCTGTAAGTTATTGATATGTCTTTAAAATGGAATGGTCACTGATGACACGTGCTGGAAGCATTTAACAAAACAACTGTCAAAACAGAAAGTCACAGAACCAGCCATCGAATGTGTCAAAACTTTCAAAAACATTATTCTCTCATTTTTCTTTGTATAGATTGCAAAGACTCTAAATTGATAGCCAGGAATAGTCATCTTGCCTTGAAAGCGGCTATAACGTCACAATGTGATGTCACTAGCATAATTTTGACCAGGCAAAAAATCAAGACATTTAAGGAATCCTTCTTTTACTGATGCAAAATTTTGACAATGTCGTAGCAAGAAGATTTCTGGCTCGTGTAGCGTGTCGTTAACATCGAAGGAGCGTAGGTATCAACATTTTTTGATAAACATCAATCTCTAAAAGCTCATATACACAAACCTAAGAGTATCTGTGTTGAACTTAATGTTAGATAATACTCGCACTAACAGATGAACACAAATTTTAGAAGATTTAAAATGCTAGCGTTGCAAACAATGGCTGGTGACCCGCTCAAAGTTGATGTCAATGATGCAACATCAAATTTTTAGAGGATTTGTATGACGTTTTGCATGATTGTGAGTTTGTACGACAGAAATGAGCATTGTGTAGAACTGTAGAAATCGCAATTAAACATTTTACGTCAAGTTTTGTCGGACCGCTCCATATTTAAGCTTACATAGTGACATTGTTTGCGTTAGTGTAGAGTTAGGTGTTGCGTCAGAACTGTCAAAGCTATGGCGAAATAACAGGGGATCTACTGCATAGCAGAAAACATTTAAATGAGATTTTGGGGTCTTTTTGTAAACGCCCAAAATGTGAATAACGCAATTTTGAGGCTGACGTTACGTCATGTGTTAACGGAGTCACTGGAATTGAAATTTTTGTGCGAAAACAATGCATTTGTTCTTAAAAATAATTATAAATAATGCAATTTTGGACACCTTTTGATAAGCCACAAATATGCGCATCCAAAAAGTGGTGTGTTTTTATTGGACATGAGTATATATGGTAAGTCATAAGTGCTGGATACATTCTTTATGGTAAATGCTCTGATATTTCTAACACTTCTCCCTTTCTGTAATGTTGGTTAGCAGGACAAGAAATAGCAAACAGGGAAGACTCTGATCAGACTGCTTCTTTATCAGAGACTGCTTCTTAGCAGTCTGACCTGGTCTACATTGTTTGTCTAGACCTTTTTTGTAGCTAATAAGTGTTAGCAATTTTAGAACATTTAAAGTAATCATTTAAGAAAACTAAAACCCAGAACTGGGTATTATTGCTTTTTGACCTTATTTTATTATAATATTTTAACGTCACATTAGGGGCTAGGGGCTTGTTGGTTTTGAAACACAAGTCCTGCTACTTTGAGTGCAAAAGGGTTAGATAGACCAGACGAACTGAAATTCAAATATTATATATTGCAGCATAAAAATTGCTAATCTGATTAATCTCATTTCTATCTAATAAGAACATGCATAGAAATGTTTGACATAGGTCCAGGTGATGAAATCTTTCGAGTGTAAAATCATAATTTTTTTCTAACTTATCAATTTAAACATATGTTTTGAGTGCTCAAAAGAACTGTCTCATCCAAAAGGTCTTTTGAGTACCCACAACATATGTTTCGGGTGAGAAATAAGAAAAATAATTTTCCATAACACACTCTTATCTGGATGCCTGTTTTACATGGAAGTATTAACCCTTGTCCAGCTGATTCCATCTTCAGAAAAAATATACTTTGATATGTTTATACTTTGGTATATTTACTTGAAAAAAAGATTGATCCAGATGACTTGATACTGATCACTCGCTGATCAGAATCTACACTATTATTCCATGTATGATGGTAATTGTGAATAGATTTTAAACATGTAGGCTGTCAGTCAATACCACTTAACACGTAGTTGAGATGAATGTCTCAGCCAAATTAAATCAAATATAGTAAGCTATCTTTCCAAAAATGATGTGTAAAATTTATTTTTTTATGACTTAAATACTAAAGATGTTTATGTGCTAATGAGGAGTTTGTCCAAATAAGTAAAATGTTCAAAAATAAAATTGTTGTTATTTTCTTATCATAGATCAGTTTAAACATGTGTTTTGAGTGCTCAAAAGAATCGTCTAAATGAGACTGTTCAGCATACGTTTTGGTCCAGAAATAAGAAAAAAAAATCAAATACCCATGACATTCCGCTTATCTTGAGGAGGGTGTGGGTTCCCTCCAAAATGGTGTGAGGATTTCAATATTCAACTAAACTATCACAAATCCAAAGTGTGGCTTAGTATTCTATTCAGTTGGACAAAGGTTAAATTAAAATAATCATGGTAAAATGCATGTGAACGCTTATAAAACTTTGAAAACGTACGCCAATATCTTTGGTAAACAAATCTTAGGCTTGAAATGAACGTAACAAAGCAAGAAAACAATGTATTAAGACAGCAACTTTGCATTCAGTTTTTATCTTAGCACATCCTGCCTCACCTCAGCCAGCTCAGCCTTGAAAAATCAGAACACACAACCACAGGTTTAGAAAAATAAAAATTTTCAGCTTAAAATTGTAAATATTTTCTTACCCATCAATTTTAATATATGTTTTGGGTGCTCAAAAGAACCGTCTCATTGAGACTGTTCTTTTGAGTACCCACAACATACGTTTTGGTTGAGAAATAAGAAAATTATATTTTCGTTACACACTCTTAACTAAAGTCCTGACACAACTGAGAATATCTGTTTTTATTGTATGTCAACCACTTAAGCCCTGACCCATCTTCTAAGTTAACATCTGGGTAAGACTTAAATCAGCTGGTCCGCTGAATGTGTTCAATATAAACCTTTTACAGGAATATTCTCATGATGTCAAACAGTCTGTATGCAGATCAGGCCTGACCTTTTTATCTGCCCTGATTTGGGTCCAAACTGTTTGCAAAGGCTTAAACAGCAGACAACATTGGAAGGTAAAGCCTTGAGTATGTATATGTGATAAGTACCACATTCTCATTGGCTGGCCAAAATAGTTTCTGTCTTACAAAGTTTAACACTTACAGTAAAACCTCCCCTTGGAGCATTCTCCAATACTTTCGACCTTCATTAAGCTACCATTTGTCATTTAGATCTTTGTTTTGTCTATTTTTGAGTGGCCGCTCAAGACAGGTTTAACTGTACATGAATACTCAGTTCTTTGAAATGGTGTAAAACACTTAAATAACACTTAAACTATGAATATGAAATAAATATGTATAAATGTATCACAAAACAGAATATCACAAAACGCGTGGTGAATGTAAGTGTATATGTATAGGACAGAAACAACAATAAGGTAACCTTAAGAATATCCTAGAAATGCCCAGTGACTATTTCCGGTATCACACTGGATAGGCGGCAATCGAAAACGCTCTTAACAATCGATGAACTCGGATCAAAAATCAATAGAAACAGTGTTTTCGATTGCCATTTGTTGCCTAACTGGCGACAAATGGCAATTTGAAAACACTGTTCCTAACATTTGTTGATAGTATTAATGTTTTCGATTGCCACCTATCCAGTGTGGGTATTCTTGGTCTGAGATGAAAGCCTAAGATAGCACTAGTCAAACTAAGGTGAGCCCCAAGGTTACCTTAATTGTGGTTAATGCATAGCCTAAATGTATGTATAAATGCATATTAAGAAGAGGAATGTTTAAAGTTTCCAATTAAAATGGCAACAAATTTGAGACAGATTGGAGAGTTAAATAAGTTCATAGTAACAAATATCAATTACTACTGACCACCAAGAGATAACGATTTTTTTTTTATGTAGCAAGCAGTGCAGACCCAGATGAAATGCTGCATTATGTGGCTTTCCATCTGGGTCTTCCCTGTATGCTAAAGTACCTGTCCAGGGGTTTCCTATACACAAAGGTTTGATAAAAATGCATGCTAATGCTAAATTTACTGAAAACAGTAACTTTAAAGCATGTCTCTACCTACTTTGATTATAAGAGTTAGTAAAGTTATTATCTTAATATTTCACTGTCCAGGCCCAAAGGTAATTAACTTTTTTTCATGCTCAACTCAAGTGAGCACAAAATTTCAACTGCTCATAGAAACTAAAATACCAACAAATGAAGAAGTTTCTTGCTTTAAGTCTCTCAGATTTTGTATTTATCATGCTAATAAATGTTAAAATACCAACAAATGCTGGCATTTTGACATTTATGAGAAGGATAAATTTCGTGCTCAGCTGAGTTGAGCATGAATTTTTTTTTATAACCTCGGGCCTGATGTCCATTTTCTTTGCAACAACTTAGAGCATTGAGACAGGACCTCTAATTCTAAACTTCCATAAGACTGTCATATTTTTTTTTTAAATCGTTTTGACTTCCAATTGTTTGTCACCTTATATCTTTTAATCAACTTTAATTTAATTTTTCATGAACTTTCAAGGTGGTATGGTTGGAAAACTAATATACAAGCTCATTTAAAATAAGTTCCAGTCTAAATATTGGTTAAAGACAAAAATTGTAGCTTTTTGAGCTAGAGCAGTCTTGGTATGAATTTTTGAATTGAAACTTTTTCAAATTGCTGTATTTTGTTTACAAATATGGACGGGATTTATTTTGCAAGCCTTTGTTTACTAAGATTCAATTTTATGACATTTTTAGCTTTAAAACTTAGCTTGCACTTTTCATTAGTTTTTGTGAATAAATTGAGTTTCAAATTAGGTAACTTCTCGGATTTTTTTCTAGATAATTAAATTGTTTGCATCCAATAATACAGAACAGAAACATACGAATGCACTCGTTTATGGAAGTTTAACTAGAGGACCTGAAGTTCCTGAGGCGCTCACCTGATCTCCTTAATAATGTTAAAATAGGTCAAGGTCAACCACAGCTTATAATAGAACAAATTTTGTTTTACCATATATGGGGGTTGCAACCATTTCGGTCAAGTGACCTAAACAATCTAATGAATAATCCATCAAACAGCCCAGTGATTTCTGAGAAAAAGATGTTAAGATGGTGCGTGGCAGTCCAAATGAGTGGCCTTGGATAAAAGGTCACAGGTCAGCTTGACATTTGGTACTTAATATAAAACCATTGTCTCAATAGGTTTAACTATTATGAATTCAGCTTTGACAGTTATAGAAAAATAAACATTTTAAGATTTTCTCCATATAAATGCATTAGGAATCAAATTTGACCTTGCCATAAAGTAGGTCAAGGTCAACCTAGATTCGTCATTTGTGCAAACCTGGTAGGGCCCACATCCCCAATGCTAGATACCAAGTCCCAAATCCAATGGCCTTTTGGTTCCAGAGAAGAAGAGATTTAAAGAGTTTTTACCATATTTGGGCGTGGTGGCCATGTTAGTCATGTGACTATTACTATTTGGTTCAAATTTACTCCACTTAACTTAAGGAGTCCCCATATAAAATTTGAGTTCAATTGGCCAAGTGGTTTCTGAGATAATATGTTTTAATATATTGATGGGCCTCCAATATGAGTGACCTTGGTTGAAAGGTCAAAGGTCAACCTTGACCTTTGGAATTGCCTCTTAACATATCAAGTAAGAACAATGACTTTGGCTTCAACAGTATTAAAAGAATCAACTTTTCCAAAAAAATCCTACTTATAAGCATTAGGAAGCAAAATTTGACCTTGACGTTAAGTAGGTCAAGGTCAACCAAGGATCATCATTTGAACAAACTTGGTAGGCCCCACATCCCCGATGCTACATACCAAGTCCCAAGGTCACCGGCCTTCTGGTTCTGAAGAAGAAGATTTTTAAAGGGTTTTTACCATATATGGGCATGTCAGCCATCTTGGTCAGGTGACCAAAACAATTTGCATAAAATCTTGGCTAACTTATGAAATTTGAGTTTAATTGGCCCAATGGTTTCTGAGAAAACTATGTTTTAATATATTGATGGGACTCCAATATGAGCGGCCTTGTCTGAAAGGTCAAAGGTCAACCTTGACCTTTGGAACTTCTTTATAGCCACTGTCACACTAGATAAAACATATGAAGTGTGGATAATGACTTTGGCTTCAATGGTTTTTCAAAAAATCAACTTTTCAAAAATTTCCCCATTTAAATGCATTAGGAAGAAAATTTGACCTTGACGTTAAGTAGGTCAAGGTCAACCCAGAATCATCATTTGAACAAACTTGGTTGGCCCCACATCCCAATGCTACATACCAAGTCCCAAGGTCATTGACCTTCTGGTTCTGGAGTAGAAGATTTTTAAAGGGTTTTTACCATATATGGGCATGGCGGCCATCTTGGTCATGTGACCAGGACCATTTGAACAAACTTTCGTTCCCCTATCCTAAGGAGTCTCCATATGAAATTTCAGTTCAATTGGCCCAGTGGTTTCAGAGAAGAAGATGATTGAAAATGTTGACGGACGACGGACGGAAGACAGACGACAGAGGGACGACGGACGCCGGAGTCATTGGTATACTAATAGCTCACCTCGGAGCCTTCGGCTCAGGTGAGCTAAAAATCATAACATACTTATGGTAGGTCACGACATACTAATGGCAAGTCACTGTAGTTCTGTCATTAAGCTGAAGATGTTGCAATTATTAATCTACCTATTTTGATTATTATAATAATAATAATAATAATTATCACATGATAAATGAATATACCACCATAGTACATCATACTTAAATGCATAGATATTTTAGAAATTTCTAACTAGCTACCATATGGGCTTCGTCATGAGAAAACCTGTCTTTGAGGTTTGGGAACAACAAAGGCGCAGACCAGCCTGTGCATCCCCGCAGTCTGATCAGTGCCTTTGTCATTCACTTATTGGAAAGTGTCATATCTAAACTTGCTACAAGCAAATTTTCAATTTTCTAGCTAGCCCCTGTAACTGAGCAGATTGGTTTGAGTTTCACTTTGTCTGAAACCCCAAAGACAGGTTTTGTTGCATCGAGGCCCATATAATACCATATTTGACCTAGTTAGCCAACTGCGTGCATCGAATTTACAAGATTCTATGCCTTTGCTTAACCATTAAAGCGCGACTTATAATTTGCAGCAGAAAACAATAGCAAATTTTGCCACTTTTTCAAAAATGACAAATAAGGCATGATATTTCATGAGGAACATCTGCTGGCAGATGATTCTCATGAAATATCATACCCTATTTTTTTCAAAAATTTTGAAAGATGTTACAAAATTTGTCCTCTGCTGCAATCATGATTGGCGCTTTAAGGGTTAAAAATGGTGTTGATCCAGATACACTGATTTCATTTTTTATCACATTTTATCATATTGTTGGATTGGCACTGTTTGAAAAGGAGGTATAGAATTTTGAAAAAGTTAGGTCAAATACTTATGATTATCCCACAGCCAAGCAAATGCTGAGATTCTGTGTTTACTGGCAAGGGAAAATTCTATAAAAGATTGAAAAATGTGAGGTCAAAGACAGAACGAGAGATAGTGAGAGAGAGAGAGATATACTCCTATTACATTTAATCAAAGACAATCTCTGCTATATGTTACCAAGTGTATTGGTATTGCTCACCCCAAATTAGGTCAATCTCAAAGGTGCGGCTACAAAAAACATTGAGCATAAATATGCAAATTGTTTCCCTTTCCATCCAGTTAAACCAATGTTTTGGGTGCTCAAAAGTCTTAACCATCTCAATGAGCATTTAAAGAGGTTTACACAGCTATTTTTGTCTATAAATTGGAGGTCAATGCATTTTTCATCATTTTTAAAATGAATTTTATTTTTACCATACTGTTTAGAGTGCAGTTACTTTAGTTAATATTGGTATAAAAGGACAATTTTACAAAGGAACTGTAGGAAAATGGTAATTTCATGGTAAAAAAAAATTGGGAGCCACAACAAGACCGTGTTATATCCAAATCTGCGTACAGCAACGTGTGCTATAAAGGGACAGAACTGTATTTTAAAATAAGTTTTGTTGGTATAAAGATAACAAATATACTGTAGTCTACAGAAAAAATCTGATGAAGGGCTCTAGTATGTTGATCCAGTAAATGTTGGATAGTAAACACTCAATAAAACCTTGCATGCAGCACATTGATGATTATGTTGCAATCCAGCTTAAATTCTTTGACATAATATTTGGCAGGTATGAAAATTGACATGAATTGATAACATTTTGACACAAAATAGCACCAGTCATACATTCTATGTGCAATTGCATTTTTTGCATTTAAACGCATACATATAACTACTGTTTTGCATATATGACAACTTCATCAATGCTTACACTGGCTATATATCAGTTAGGCCAAGCTAAAACAAAACATATATGAGGGACTGGATTGGGGTTCTGGATTTGTTTTCACTTTTATTTTTTTTATCCTCTTATTCCTTAAATTTCAGTGTTTTTTTCTTTATATATTTTAAGCCGTATTTTTCTCTCATAAATATCTTTTAGCTCATTTTTGTCTTTAAATATCCTTTTTATCTCATTTTTTCTCCTATAAATATCGTTTTTAGATAATGTTTCTACACTATAAATTTTTTTAGTGCCTTTTTTCCTGTAAATATTAGTTTAAGCTTATTTTTCTTCTATAAATATCTATCTTAGCTCATTTTTCTCTCATCAGTCAGTCAACTTCCACCCAGATTCTCATATACATGATTGTGGTTATTTAACTTTTTTTTTTTTACTTTTATATTTTTCTAGGCTTTAATCCCATTGATTATGCAAATCAACCACAAATGCCTTGTAAACAGTGTATATCTAGATGATCAATTTAATCTGTATCTTCTTTGCTATTTTGATTTGGCCTTTTATAAGCCCTTTTTCCAGCCAATCAAGGCTTTTGTCATCTGCTCTCTCATCTGCTTATGTTCTTATAAGTAGCCTAAATTGCAAACAATATGGACCCAGATCAGACTGCTCCCAGTAAAGCAGTCTGATCAGGGTACATAATGTTTGCTTTCTTGAACAAATTAAGGCTTAAGTGCATTTGAATGCATACAACAGGTGTAAAAAACAGACAACATTTTCATGACAAAAAAATATTGGCGGGATCAGGGTTAATGCAGATTTATAAACTTGAAGAATGACATGGACAAGCACACGAGATTTTGGTATTTATCTAATCACCGAACAGCCTAGGCTCCGATGAGTCTGCACATTGGTGCAGTCTTACCAGGGCCTTGGCTGCTCCCATACATAAAAATATAGATGATGGAGTCTCAAACCAAAATTTAGATCTGTAGTCTCACTATGTAGCTGCACCGGAAGTTTGAACAGTGAATTTACAATGTGCGAATCAGTACCAAAATCTCATAGGCTAGCTCATACCAGAGGGCCTAGAAGGGGTACTATATTGGTTAGCAAAATATTTTTTATTGATCAGCAATTTTTAGCTCCAAAAATAGAGTTTAGCGATTTTTTTTTTGAGTAAAATTTAATGATTTTTCTGCCTAAAATATAAAAAGGATCAGAAAATGTTATGATTACGGATTAAACATATTCTAAAACTGAACTATTTAGCAAAAAGTAGTAAATTTTATTGATTAGGTAAATATTTTATGGTAAGCGATTAAATGGCCAAAATGTTTAATGATTAGCAATTTTCAGACCACCCCCATCCAGGCCCTCGTACTGTGATTTGTATACTTTTCATTACACTGGCAGTCAAAGTGAGTTTCTTTGTGAAAAAGGTCAGTTTTGTCCAGGTCTTACTGGGGGAGTATATTGAGAGAATGGCATTGGAGGTAGACTTGCTATAGATAGGTCACTGGCATATGAGTTGTCCGGAGAGTCGGCTCTGTTTGGGCTGTGGTAGGTGTGATGGGGACTGACGCGTGGCCGGTTCATGTCCTCGAGGTACCCGCCAGAGGACAGTAGGGCCTGGGCTTGTGTCTGTGACTTGGCAATGATTGCATTAATGGCTTCCATTCGATTCTTGTATTTTCTGAAACGAAAAATATGCAAAAACAATTTAGCACTGGATGATGAAACATAATATGCTTTTTGATGTCTTCCCCGAGATAAAAAAGCTAATGTTTTATCAACCAATGCAAGCTAAAATTGATAATAAAATTTATGATCAATTTAAGCTTGCATTGGATGATGAAACTTAATGGGTTTTTTACTTTTACATATAACTTATTACTTATAAATTGAATATGCTATGTAATCCAAACTACATTGTTATCCTGATAAAAGTATCTTCTTTATTTGTAACGAAGGTATTTGACCAGTCACTCAGCAAACTTCTTGTACATAATGTCATGACAATGTCATGATAATAGTATCTGGATGTCTTCATTCAAAAGCTGATAATTAAGCAAAGAAAGCTATTGGCTAATGTTAATGAAATTCATCGCAAGAAGCCAACATCCCTTTAAATGATGTAAAGGTTACAGTAGAAGTTAACATTACTTTATAGCCATATGATCATGTGATTATTAATCCTTTCCTATTAAGCAAGAGTATTAGAACAGCAGTAATGAAATAGGCAAATGGCTGAAACATTCATTCTGACTTCACTTCTTGAGTCCTTCTGAAGAGGACAGTTTCTGTGAAGACTGCCACGCCAGAAGACCACAGTGCTGCTATTTATTCGAAAACTCATCAACGTGTGCTGAAATTGGTGAGCAGGGGCAGCATATAGTGATATTATATGTGGTTCTATTACTATATGTCACATGGAACAGGTCGTTACCTGGAAAATTTGCTCATTTGAATGGTTAAAAAAATCTGCGCTTTTGCCGTATGGTTCACCGTTCTTTCATAAAAAATATCCTCTCTTTCGTATTATGAATCTGCTCAAACATAAATCTCCCAATACTTTGTGTTCTTTCTAGTTTTACAATCATCTTGACAAGGAATAATAAGCTGGTTGCTTTGCTTTAGTTGTCTTCCTGATGTCTTGTGACTATAAGTGTTCTGAGGCTCTTCCGCAGGTGCCTGGGTTGGTCTGCAGAGTATGGTTGTGGTATTTCCTAGTTATATTCACTTACTTTTAGAAAGAATCAAATTAAAGTACTTAATTTTAGCGTGTTCTATTTCCAATAGGTGGACTAATTAGATTAAATATTAACATTATAAATATAAACTTTTAATACTAAAAATTTTCCCATTTTCTTAAATTCATAAACCTATAAAAAGATGGTCTAAAACTGAGTGTGTCCAATTTCTTAAAAGAAAATATCAATTGTTAGACAGATATTATTTATATATGGGACTGAAAATACTGGAGTAGTTTATTTTGTTATAAGTGACTGTCTGATACAAAGCATAATATAATTGGTTGTGCCTGTTAAGTAACACAGTAAATCTTGACTTTCTGTGGAACAATGTGACTGTGTGTTACCTTTCCGCTGTTTACCACCTACAATGACAATTATACAAGCCATTCTCCCTATGGTCAATGGTGATGAAGATGGCATTAAATGTACAAGTTATATGGACATGATTTCCGCCTATAGATTAACACGTAGAGACTGGTTTTCATTTAATTAACCAAGATAGAATAGAATACAATAGCTCTAGAGAATAAAAGGTCTTCCATAAACCACTAATCAAATGCGTTTATGGTATGACTGATAGAAAAATGCTCATGCCCGCATCCTGGTAGTGCCTTAGTTCATATTATAGAATGTTAGGTGTCTATATGAATAGACGAGTTACAAGTGAATTGTATTATAAAGGGACAATTTTACAAAGAAATTATAGGAAAATGTTTATTGGTCATTTTCCTATAATTTCTTTGTAAAATTACATGGAAAAAAATGGAAAGCCACAACATGACCATGCATGTTTTATCCAAATAATGAGGTGTATTTTAAAGGGACTGCAGTGTAGATGTTTTATGGGAGTGACTTATTTAGGGGATCACTAGCTATTTTCAAGCGTTTCATTTGGTTCAAACATATTCTATTCAAATTAATTTGTACATGGTAAATAGAATTAGAAACAAAAGATAAGGATAAGAATGGAAGCAGGAAGCTTACATAGTTCTTCTCCAATGAGGTGTTTCATTTGGTTCAAACATATTTTATTCAAATTAGTTTGTTCATGGTAAATACAACTTAAACAATAAGATTAGGATTAGAACGGAAGCAGGTACGTAGCTTACATATTTCCTCTCCTATGAGGTGTTTCATTTAGGGAGTATGGGTGTGACTTAAATCTATCAGCTCATGAAAGTATAAATGACATCTCAAATGTAAGGTTCATTTAAAGACTCACAGTGGAAATGTAAAATTTGTTAATATCATGAAATTATATGGCATGGAATTTAGTTTTAATGTCAGCAGAGCAAAATTGATGATGTTAAAGCACATGACCAGTAATTTCCTATAGTTTAAAAGTCATGAAAAAGAGGTTGATAGCCCAATTTTCTTGAAAAAGGCAAGCAGAAAATTCACAAAAAAACTGATGACTTCTAATTATTCCACATCAACCAATGAACCCAAACTATTTTTAACTTACTCAAGCAAATATCAAAGCATTTATACCAAGCATCATGAGATAAATCTGTTACACTTTTTTGGCCTTATCTCAAGACGAAAATCTTAATCATGATTTGTTTGACAGAGATGAGATACAATATTTACATGTACCAAAACCTAACTTAGTCAAACTACCCAGTGATGACTAATAAGTGCATATTTCAATATTTTCCCAAATGTTACACAATATTACCATTTAACAAAACTAAACGTAGACAAATTACCCCCTAATAAGTGCATATTTCAATATTTTCCCAAATGTTACACAATATTTACATTTAACAAAACTAAACGTAGACAAATTACCCCCTTATAAGTGTATATTTCAATCTTTTCCCAAATGTTACACAATATTTACATGTACAAAAACCTAACTTAGACAAACTGCCTGCTAATACACCCACATTTTAATCTTTTCCCAAATGTTACACAATAATTACATGTACCAAAAACAAACCACTAGGAAGCCCACTGTTCAAATCGTTTCCCAAAGTTAAGAAATGATTAAGACAAATATGACACAAATAACACAGATCTGGTACCTTTTACAATGTGACATTGTTAGACATATCTCCAGATATCTCGAGAGTCAACGCATGACAAAACCAAAGAAAATGATCTGCATGATTGAGCACTGCTCAGAGTAGCCTGGCCCCAAGGTTATAATTTTTTTTCTTACTCAACTCAGCTGAACATGAAATTTATCCTGTTCATAAATGTTAAAATGCCAACAATGGTTGGCATTTTAACATTTACAACCAAGATAAAAACAGCATCTGACGGTTTTAATACAAAATGCATTTTAGTTTTATGAGCAGGTGACAAAAGTTTTATAACCCCCCGGGACAGATCAGCCTGGGTATCTGCCCAGTCTGATCGAGTTCTTGCTGTCCACATGAAGAACCTAGAGCCATTAGCTAATTAGCTACCCTCTAGACTAGGTGACCGGTGAAGCCTGAATTGCCAAGACTGATACCCTGGCCCTGAGGTTATAAACTTTTTTCATGTTCAACTCATCTGAGAATGAAATTCAACTGCTAATAAATACTTAAATGCTAAAAAGACTTCTTGATTTCAAACTCTCAGGTGTTGTATTTATCATGCTGATAAATGTTAAAATGCCAACATTTATCAGCATGTTAAATTTCATGCTCAGCTGAGATTAGCATGAATAAACATTTTATAACCTCAAGGCCATACTAATCTGAGTCTTCTATGGGCACACAGGTCAATTTGTTGGTATTGTCATTGTCTGGCTCATATGCTCTTATCTGGAGCCCTGGTTAGATATTATCAACAGAGGGTTTAAAACATAACTGTACCTCTGGTAATGGTTGTATCTACACCTGGTAACAACAAAAATTAAACTCAACAGTTAACAATAAAGAAACAAAATTGTCAAACTATACTGTTTCTATACATAATTATGGTAAATCCTTCAACAATGGGAGCACATTGGCAACATATTTCAAAATAGGGATCAAACAGGTTTTTTTCATGCATTAACATTTGCCAGGTCCTGAGGAAGATAATAAAAACTACAGGGGCTTGAAGTTATGATTTTTGCGTGATTTTAGGCCAAGGGGAGCGTGATACATGCTATAAAATGTCAAAAGTTCGACTGTTTAAAGATCTGAAAAAATGTTCAAATGAAGTATAAGAAAAATTAAAAGGGAGGACACAGAAATCTGTCAGATCACTTTGAAGCTGAATTTCTGCTGTAACCTATGTAATAGATCGGGATCTCTTGTTTGTCCACCAGCCCATCAACATGCTTTAGCTGTTCCCTTAATATTTTAACCAATGCATACCATTTGAAAGAGAAATTCACGAAAAAACCTATAATAAACACTTGTCGAGTGCAATTGCGGGAGATCACCATATTGTTTATGACATCGCGCCGAAGTGACGTAGGTAAGCAGCATGCGTCAACAATCGTGAAATCGCCCGACTTGCTCACCTGAGACAACTTACTCGTACCTACATACCAGGTCCTTCATTTATCAGTAACGTTATATAATTTTTTATAAAGGTATGAAATTTTCAACAATATATTTAGTAGCATGGCAATTATTCTAAATGGTGAATCAGATCAGTAACAATTTTAGTTTTTAAAAAAAAATGGATGCACAGACAAAACAATTCAGGGTACTTATTTGAAGTCACCTCTCTTTGTACCGGGATGTTAAAAGATAAAATACATGAACATTTATTTGGGCCAGCACATAAGATTTGGTTACTTATCGATAAATGCGTAAATGCATCCTTACACGCCCATGACTAGAAGCAGACCCATAATCTATGCAAGCAGTGAAGGCTCTGGCGAGACTGCACATTAGAAGTACCCTCAGCATTTATCCACAAAATATGTTTTGATAGAGAAGTAAAGAACACTTTTCTTTAGATAAGACTTATTTTAATTGTGGGATTAACTTGTTGCAGAAAGAAACAAGCTGAAAACTCAAAACAACCTGCATTTTCGTCCGGGTGAGCTAGTTTATGAAGCACATACCGTTTAGCACCATGTCATTTAAATTACGTCACGCACGTTAACAAAGATGGCAGCTCCTGTCAAAATGCACTCGACAACTGTTTATTTTGAAAAACTGACCAGTTTACATGGTTCGAAGCGTAGAAGAATCATTTTATTGATGCCATGAGATACATGTTACATTGAAAATGATATCTGCCCAAGGATTTGAGAAACAAAAGTGAGGGAGTTGAAATAAATGTTTTTTTCATGATCTTGAAGATTTCTGTGTCCGACCTTTGCTTTTTCTATGAATCACTTTGGTCAAAATTTTCATTTTTTTCATTGGCTGTTATTTATTCATTTTTTTTGGATGGAATTAAAGAGAAGGCCCCTAAGCATTAGAAAAGGTAGCACATTTTCATAAATTCAAACACCTGTGATAAAAACATAGGGACTTGGCATAAACTAATGCATTGAAAAACGTTGTTTAATTGTTATCATAATATAAATTCAATGATATATTCACCTAAAGAATTTCTAGCGATAAGGCGAGCAATCTCCCTAATCGAGACGTTCGTTTTATTTTGTTTAAATAACGACTGGAGAAACTAGGCACATTCAAGAAATATATATAGACGAGCCGTCGATGCACCATTGCCCCTGAATTTGTATATTTAAAACAGGATTTCCTTAATGCAAGTAATAAATCTGCTTCTTATTGAATGAGAATTTATTTCGATCATCAACTGTATTTGTTATTCAGTAACATATATAGGAACTAGACCGTTAAGCAAGGGTACCAATCGTCCTATCACGCTATGTACAGTAAAACTATTTAAACAGTTGATGTACAATAAAAACGACCATCTTGCAAAGTGGTCTACTTTTTGTCAGATATTTGATGTCTTCTTTCGCTTATATAACCCCTTTTCCCCCCTAGACCCAAGACGCCCTTTACATATGTTATGTATTTGTATAGCAACATTTAATTGTCCAAAGGGCATCTTGGGTCCAGGGGGGGAAAGCATCTAAAAACAAACTGAAAGACGCCAGTTTCATCTTTTCAATGACAAACGTCACAATTTTAAGTATATTTCGTACGCATGCGCAGAAGGAATACCACAAAGTTTCGAAAAGGAAGGGCAATTATATCTTTAATATTTTAGCACTTTTACTTTTTGAAAACCTGCAAAGGATTTACTAAAACTCTCGTCTAAACGGCACCCCCTCTAAAGACGTAAAATGAGGGGTGGGAGTAGAAGGCGCAAGTTTTAACGGTTTTGTAAATGAAGAATCGTTTTGAAACCTATTTTTATGCTTTCTATGTAAATTTTACTACCGGAACAGACCAATTTTAAAAACGTTAGGGCAATTTGAAAATTTAGGTTTTGTAATTCTGTCAACTAGGGAAAATATACGCCTTATCGCTAGAGCTCCTTATCCACAAAAGAAGCACGGCCTTGGAACGGTCAGTAAAAATATTTTGCTGGAAGGCTTAAACCGTTTTCACAGTGCCAACCTCATAGCTCAGATGTGGATCAAGACACACAAATGTTTGGTTTGCATTAAAGACCCCTAACTTATCAATGAATCATCTCCTAGAACATATTAATCAAGATATAAAAGGAGATACAGCAAAGATAAAGACTCTACAGTAAATAAAACTGAAAGGCTGATCTGAGGTTTTGCTGATCACACATATATACCACATTGTTGGAAAAACCATGTCGTGGCTTAATTACGTTGATTCATGTTTTATTGCATCCGTTTACAGGTACGGAACTCCCACCCACTGATCCTTGGAGCCAAGATGTGATGTATGATACGTACATAATACCTCAATAACTCAACTCTGACATCTCGAAGTGTCCACTTAAGTCGAATTATTCTTGTAACACGTTGGTTTATGGCAAAAATATATAATTCATTTGATGGAGGAAAGAAATTCTAGCGATAAGGCGAGCAATCTCCCTAAACGAGACGTTCGTTTTATTTTGCTGAAATAACGACTGGAGAAACCAGGCACATTCAACAAATATATATAGACGAGCCATCGATGCACCATTGCCCCCAATTTGTATATTTAAAACGGGGTTTCTTTCATGCATGTAATAACTCTATTTTTTATTGAATGAAAATTATTTCGATCATCAACTGTGCTTGTTATTCAGTTACATATATGGGAACTAGACCGTTAAACAGGGAACCATGCTATGTACAGTAAAACTATTTATAATACAGTTGATGTACAATAAAAACGACCATCTTGCAAAGTGGTCTATTTTTGTCAGATATTTAATGTCTTCTTTCGATTATACAACCCCTTTCCCCCCTAGACCCAAGACGCCATTTACATATGTTATATATTTGTACAGCGACATTTAATTGTCCAAAGGGCATCTTGGGTCTAGGGGGGGAAAGCATCTAAAAACAAACTGAAAGACGCCAGTTTCATCTTTTCAATGACAAACGTCACAATTTTAAGTATATTTCGTACGCATGCGCAGAAGGATTACCGCAAAGTTTTGGAAATGAAGGGCACTCATATCCTTAATATTTTAGCTCTTTTTCTTTTTGAAAACCTGCAAATGATTTACTAAAACTATCGTCAAAACGGCACCCAGTCTAAAGACATAAAATGAGGGGTAGGAGTAGAAGGCGCAAGTTTTCACGGCTTTGTAAATGATGGATTGTTTTGAAACCTATTTTGATGCTTTCTGTGCATATTTTACTACCGAAAAAGACCAATTTTAAATACATTCGGGCAATTTGAAAATTTAGGTTTTGTAATCATGTCAACTAGGGAAAATATACGCCTTATCCCTAGTGCTCCTTTACAAAAATTATGGCACTTTATTTTGTCGCTGTTTCAATCAACAGGTGACTGAACATTTTCATTGATATTTTTCTTCCAGGGCCAAGCCTTATAAAAGAGTGATAAACAGATCGGCTGTCAAAACCATGCAGTAACAGCATGTAAATTGCCTTCTAAATCAATGGGTTTGAGCGAGTTGAAACATGACATAAAGCATATGATACAGATTGTAAAATTAATAGTATGTCAGTGTAAATAATGCAGTGATTTGAACCAAATAAACCTGTATGGGAGTCTGGCTTAAAGTTTCATTCATCAACAAAAATTTAGCTAATATTTTCTTTTATTTAATATGCAACCAAAGTACATAAACAGAAGAGATATAAATATATTTATATTCTAAACCCTCTATTTTTCTACTTTCAGTATTATTAGTTCATTTTTCTTGCTCATTTTTCTCCCATCAGAAATAATATGTTTCTATTATCAGTGAAACTCAATCCCCTGACACTCATAACTAATTTACGAATCGTAAGCTTATACATTTACAAAACCGCATAATGATTTTGTTTTTGCATTTGACTATTACGAGTCTGTTTTGATCTTATTATGACAGAGTTCATCCCTCCATGGGTGCTTAGTGTCATTTGGGTACTAGGCGCACCCAAGTCAACACCGCATGTCTTTGGGAAAAGCATTTTGCAGTATCTGAGCAGTAGGAAAGACTGCTAATTTGGGCAGGCTCACTTGAGCCAGCACACACTGAATTCAGGAATATCCTGAAAACTTTATCACATGCTTTAAGTCATTTTTATAAACAAAAGCTATCCAGAGGGGCTAGATGTCTACTATTTACTCTAAGCCTTCATCCCTTTCCATAGCTATTTACTGTAAAGCACTTTACATAAGTGACATCAAAATTTGGCGAATTTAAAAGTATGACATTTCGGCAAAGTTTTTTTTTCTAATTTGAGGTTTTCTATTCTCAATGGGGTACCATTAAAGCAAAGAATTTGCTCCCCTCTGGAAGCAAATTCTTTCCTTTAAGAGTAGCCCCTTTTATGGAGAGTAAAAACCAATTTTAAGTTGTTTTATTCATATAGATAGCAAAAAAAAAAACTATAGATGAGTGTCCATTTATTGCATACTGAGTTACAAAATTCAAAACTCTATTTCACTCATTTTGGTGATTCTTGTTTATATCTCCAATACCACCAAATTTAAAGTACGGCAAAATCTAAGCATTTTACATTACCCGAGTAGTAGGCAAGACTGCTTATTTGGACAGACTCGTCTGAGCAAAGACGGCAAGCCTAAGCGATAAGTACCAAAACCTTCTGTTCTAGCTTGAATACTGACCTATCAGCAACTGGTGATTTCTCTCTCCGCCTCAGTTTCTGCAGCTGCGCCCGCAGTCTATTGCAGTCCTCTTCCAGGGCTTGAAGTGACGTCTTGGTTATCTGGTGGAGGGATTTCTCGGTGCTGAGGTCACCCTGAGCTTCTGCAAGCTGTTTCTTATATCGCTGTATTAATTGGGTGTCTCCGTTTTTACCGCTGCCTGGCTTCTGGGAATCCAGGTGGGATTGCATCTGTTTACTTAGCTCTTGAATTACTCGGTTCATCTCATGCCTGTAAAGAAATATTTGAGTCATCCCTGCCGGCCTTCAGATAAAGAGTGTGTAGTTGAAAATTATTATTCTTTTTTCTCAACTAAAAAATATGTTGTGGGTACTCAAAAGAACCATATCAATGAGATGGTTCTTTTGAGCACCCAAAACATATGTTTAAACTATTGGCTAAAAAATAATTAAACAAAAAAATAATTAAAATTTTAGGCTCAAAAATTTGCTTAACTGGACCTTTGTCCCTGGGGTTGACACAATGATACACATGTATGTCATATGACACAATTCTGTGCTTCAACAACATCATATTTGTTTGCTCATTTGATTTGATGCTTAACGCCCCAGTCAACAGCTATGGTCTTGTCAGGACGGTCAGTTCACCTAACCACACGGTTTTCCTGGGGAAGCTTGACTAAGCAGTTATCCAGTACTTCGTGCACATACTTTCGTTTGGACCTGACAACAACCCTTCTTGAATCAGCAGAAGGGACGAGAATGGCCGCATAAATTATTTCACAATCAATCTCCACGAAAGTATGGGACAGGACTGGTATCGAACTCGCGCCCCCTGGAACAGCAGTCTGACATGTTCTGCAGTCAGACACATTACATTCTGCGCTACAGGGCCCGGTAACATCATATGACCTGATTTTGGTGCAATTTGGTGGTTTTTAACTTTCTAAGGATTTATTTCCTGACTAAGGTAATTCCCACTTTTATTTCACTCAAAAATTACTGAAAATATTATCAATTAACGATTATTCAACACCAACACAAATTTTTACATTTAATTATTATTTAATATCCAACGTTTCGCCATATTGGAAAATAGTATCAAAATAGATTTGGAAAATTAAAGTAAATGGCTTCAGTGAAGTTGACATAAAGATTTATCCAAGTAGACTGAACCAATCAGGAAGAATGTTTCTTGCTGGTCATAAAAAATTGCTTATCAACTGAAAAAAGATACCCACAGAAGACAAGGTGAATATTTCTGAATACAGTAAAACCTGTCTTAAGCGGCCTCTCCAAAATAGACAAAACAAAGATCTTAATGACAAATGGTAGCTTAATGAAGGTGGAAAGCATTGCAAAATGCTCACCTAGGAGCATTCTGCAATACTTTTGACCTGCATTATGAGATAATTAGTCTTGAAAACCAATTTTTGGACTTCTTTTTGAGTGGCCGCTTAAGACAGATTTCAGCAACCTAACTGGAAGCCAATAACTATTATGTTGTATAAATTTTATCTGACTTTATGTACAAAAAATACTTTCACTGCTACAGGATGTTGAAGGACAATGTTAACCATTATCCTGCCACTATTTTTGTCACATGAATGTTTTAACCTCTGCTGAGTAATTACTTAAGTGCACTTCAGACCAGATTTTATCATGGAAGCAAACACTATACAGTGTTCATACAGGCAAGTATGAGTTAAATTCAAAGACTTTTTAAGGACTACTAAAAGCATCTCCAACAGTTTTCAAGGACTTAAAGTTAATGAAAAATACTGATCTAAGTGTTAAAATTCTACTGCTAGACTGAGATAATGGAGACATAAGTACTGGAAAATTAGTATAAAATTGTTGTGCCTATATTTGGTGCAGCATATGCTGCACCAAATGAAGGCACAACAATTTTATACTGATTTAGGTCTCTATCAACAGGGCTAAGGCCTACAGAAAATAGTAGAATTAAAGGACTTTTCAAGGCTTTTGAGTGATTTTCCAGTACTTTTCAAGGCAGATTGAATTTTCAAGGATTTTTCAAGAAAGCCCTCTAAATTCAAGTACTTTTCAAACCTGTGCAAACCCTGCTATAAACCCTGATCAGACTGTTCATATTGTTAGCAATATATGCTATAAAAAAATATTTAAGCAGATGAGAGAGCAGTGACAAAAATCATGAATGGTGGGAAAAGGGTTTATTTGACTTGGATTTGTTGTGTGTGCTTACCACATTGACTTGTCTGCTTCCCCGGACTCTTCCACTTTCTTGGCGAGGAAACTTCTCAGTCTCTTCAGTTCTTCATCTTGTTCATGATACCTGTGGTTTAAGGTATAGCAGCAAATAAGCAACTTCATATAGCTCAAGATAAGCATAAAATTTTAGCATATAATTGTAAATAGTTTCTTACCAATCATTTTAAACATTTGTTTTGGGTGCTCAAAAGAACCGTCTCATTGAGACGGTTCTTTTGAGTACCCACAACATATGCTTTGGTGTAGAAATAAGAATTATTATTTTTTTTAACTTTTTCAACCTCAAACAAAAAAAATGAGCGAAAATTGTGAATTTTTTCTTACCCATCATTTTAAACGTTTGTTTTGAGTACTCAAAAGAACTGTCTCATTGAGACAGTTCTTTAGAGCATCCACGACATATGTTTTGGTTGAGAAATAAGAAAATTAAATTTTTAATATGCACTCTTATCAAGAGGCCTGACCTCATATGGGCCTCAGAGCAAAAAAGCCTGTCTTCAGGATGCGACCATGGTATGTAGGCTCAATCCAGCATGATCAGCTTCAGAGACTTGCTCAAATTTTGTAATTCTCCATGTAGCAAGATGAGGTATATTGCTCTTTACAGAGAGCGTACTTGCTGATCTGCAGTCCTGAACTCCCATTTTTGGTGCTGGGACTCCTTTTTTTTCAAGAAGGCTATATTCTTTTGCATGTTGGGACTCCCACTTTTTGGCAAAGAGGGCTCTGGGACTCCTGTTTTCAAAATCCTAGTGAGAGCTCTGGCGTATAAAAAGGTGCTGATCAGACTTCCCAGATGCAGAGGCTGGTCTATGCATTGCTGTTTGCATACAACAAAATCAGGCTTTCTTGTGACAAGACTGGAAGGCTAATTTTAAGTCTGAGCCTTCAACTATCTAGTATATGTACTCCAAAATCCATAGTTTGAATATAGAAGCAACAAGGATTCTGGTCAAACTGCTGTAATGAGAAGACTTATCTGAGCCTTGTAGGCTGCTTGACGTGACAAGTTGGTGTCTTCCTTAATCATACTGTAAGATACAGATATAATGCAGCATCTGTGTAAATTAATCTTTCAAAAATCACATGTAAATTTAAGATAACCATCTGTTTTTACTGTTACAGTAGCTAAGTTCAATAAAAAAAATATCACGAAAACTGACTTTTATTTTAAGCTAGTATTTATTTGGGCATCAAAATGAGAAAACCATACTTTGCTGTATGTGAATAACAAAGGCGCAGGCCAGCCTGCACATCCACATAGTCTGATCAGTGCCTTAGTATTTCGCTATCTGGAAAGTATAATAGTAATCAAGCTTGCTTCATGCAAAACTTTATAATTTTCTATAAAGTCCCTGTAGCTGAGCAGGCTGGTTTGGGTCTTATCTAGTTAGAAACCTTAGAGCATATTTTCTCACTTTGAGACTCATTTAAGGTTTCTGTGATTCAGTGTTCTACAACCATCTAAATAACACATGACAAGACATGAAATAACACTTTTGTTACTGGCACATCACTTGATGAAGCCATTTGTGACTCAAATAATTATATGAGCATGTATGTTATATTAACTACGCACAAATTTATCACATGATACAATGTATGAAAATGAATCCACTCTTTTCTTGCTGGCGGTGACTTTTGCCAACTGCTGATAAACAGTTTGGATTTAGATCAGGACTGAGAGAATATCCATCCTGATCTGGATCAAAACCATTTGACACTCTGATAGTGTTCCTGAAAGAATTTTTTGAAAAAAGTCAGCAGATGACAAAAAAAATCACGAAAAATTACCCAGCATGCAATATGCTAAAAGAATACACTTATGTAAGATCCCCTGTGCATGCTAAACTTGTTCGTTATTGCAATATTTAAATGCAGAAATACACACGCATAGTACACACAGTGCAATTTCTAGCAAGGAAAATAAATAATTACAATGGCACACGATTGTTCAAAATTCTAAGTATTGCAATTTAAAAATGGTACTTTGATCACTGATTGCAGAAAAATCTTTAGAGCAAAACTTGTTGAAGAGCAGATGACACAAAACGAAAGATCCTTAAAAATTTATCTGAATAAGCTCCAATGGGCCCAAAATACCAAGCAGGGAAGCATAGCTATATTTTAGGAAACTTTAAAACAAAGCATTTTTCATTCTCCCTTATCAAAAGTACCAAAGAGCATGTAATTTGTGACGAGCCTGTGCAGCCTCCTTTTAAGCTTAGAAACTTCAAATGGTGTTCTGTCAGTAGCTGAACAATCATAGAATACTCAAGCGACAAGCAAAGGCTCTGATCAGACTGCGCGTATGCGCAGGCTGATCTGAGGCTTTGCTGGTCGCACATACCACATTGTTGGAAATCTCATGCACTGGCTCATTTATGTATTTATGTAAAACTAATTTCAATTGTGACCACTAGTCTGGTCCCATAAAATAATTTAAAGTAGAGCTTGTTGATGTGCAGAGGACATAAAAATCACCCTGGGTCACTCAACTTGGCCAAAAATACCAAACAGCAAACTTATAGCTATATTTTAGGAAACTTTAAACCAAAGTAGTTTTCATTCCCCTTTATCAAAAGTACCAATGAGCAAAGAGCATGTAATTTATGAATTTATGTAAAACTAATTTCAATTGCGACCACTAGTCTGGTCTCATAAAGTAATTTAAAATAGAGCTTGTTGATGGGCAGAGGACATAAAAATCATCCTGAGTCACTCAAACTGGCCAAAAATACCAAACAGCAAACTTAAAGCTATATTTTAGGAAATTTTAAACCAAAGTAGTTTTCAAACCCCTTTATCAAAAGTACCAATGAGCAAATGTATTTGTATAAAACTAATTTGAATTGCTACCACTGGTCTGGTCTCATCATCATCATTGGCATTTAGATTAACAAGCAGATGCAGGAGCCTCATCCACATCAGTGGACTCCTTTCCAGGTAGCTGACTAGCTGCACGCATGGCAGATCTCACACTGGATCTCAACACATATCTATCACAAGTATCAACCTCGTTGAGATTCCACTCAAGAGGGTCTCTCTCTGTAAGTGTCTTCCAAGTCATCTTGGGCCACCCTGGCCCAAGCTTTCCTATGAGAAGGCTGTGTCATATCAGCTTACATACAGAGTATGGCACATATTGCCAGCTCTCTTGGTTAAATGTCACTTTGAAAATGTATACGTTTGTTTATAAGATCAATGTGATCTTGTCATCTTGGCCCAGGTGCCAAGTAACCAATAATAAACGCATAACAATGCATGGACATTAGTCCAAAAGACAGTCAAATACTATTCAGTAAACTCCAGAACATGAGTTACAGTCGAAGTTACATTACAGTATGTAGTCATTCAAGAACATGATGGATAAACTATGCATGTCCCCAGCATAACAAGAGAAATTCATTCATGTCAAATTTTGTCATTATTTACTTTTGAACATATTTGTCACTTATATATCCAGATGTGTAATGTATGTGAGATACAGCACCAGGGTTATGCAAAAAGGGTGATGTTTCCCTGAAAAAAGGATGGAGGGCATTTTGTTTTTGTACTGGAATATATGTTTACTTTAGTTAGTTTCGATAAAATGCAAAATATAAGTACTTTAATGTGCAAAAGTTCGAAATCTGAGGGCAGGTCATTTTGAAAGTTTTTCAAGTGAAACTGGTTTAAACCCTCCAGTAAAATACTTTTACTGACGGTTCCAAATCAGTACTTCTTTGGTGGATCATTTGTGTAGTTTCTGAATTGTATTTGTCATGCTTTCTTGTCTGCTCATAATTTGCTGCCTTGTGGTCACCTGCTGGGAAAGGACTGACCTCTTGTCTCTCATTTCTGGTGTTAAATTGGGTGGTTGTTACTTTCCCATTTGGTATCCTGGGTCAGGTGTGGTACTTGATTGTATCGATGCCTGATCTTTGTCCCCTTTCTTACTTTCATACTGTACACATAGTACTACAAATATCGGCTGTTCTGGTCCAGTGACTGGGTCATGGATTGCATACAAATTGATTATATTTAGACCCTCGACTACTAGTACGATGCCCTTGACTACTCAAATTTTGCGTACAGCTACAAAATGGTTTGTAACTTCACAAAAAATAAACAGAAATATGTAAAACATTCTAATCATTCACTTATTTGTATTCTCCCTTATGTGATGCCATTAAATTATAACTAATGACTAAAATAGTGTCTCATTAATCTGTGAACACATTTCGTACACATAAAAAATCAACCTGGCTATCCAGAAATTGGCGGGTACTTAGCTAGTTTAAGAAATTTAAGGCTCCAATTGTTCCAGAATGGACTACAATACCTAAGTGATAATTGCTACTGAAAACATCATCATGAAAATTAATAGCTGCAAAGAACTAGCTCATAGAATGGATCACAGTAAACCTAAGTAATATAGTGTGTGCCCTCATCGACTGCAACCGACCCGCGATGACTGCACTTTTCTAGTACAGCGTGAATGAATGCGCAGCAAAAATATAGGATAAATGATTGTGAAGAAACACATTTATTTTCCAGTCAAAAGATATAAGTATTCCATTTATTCAATGGTTTCTACCGTTTTGACACATTAAACAAGATAATCGAAAGTATTAGTTAGTTTGCGCATGCGTAATTCTAGAAACTATTTTAAAACATATATTTTTTCATATCTTTTAGGACATCTAGAGATATAGTGGGTCGATTTTTACCATGTTAAACGCAAATATTGGTTTGTGTAGTCAAGTGCGACCAAATTTTCTATAACCGAAGTGAATTTTGCCTTGCTCATGCGCAGAGGAAATTTGTCGAAGTAGTTCTATATCTAAAAATCATCAGCTCACCAACCTTAACAAGTGTGGAAAGTTTCATGCTTGTATCCGGAATAGCACAATCTTGGCTCTTAGCCGCCTAGCTATACTGCTCTAAACTCTCACTACAAAGCTTAAAGTACGATGATAAAGAGTAGTGAGCTGAGCACGGAGCCCTGGTGTGCACCAACACTCACATCAAACTCACCAACCCAAAACCTTGCCATCTGTATGTCACATACCTGGTGCTGCAGAGCAATCTCCTCCCCTGTTATCACCATAAAATAATTTAAAGCAGAGCTTGTTGATGGACATTAGACACACAACCCAAAGATTTTCAAAAATCAACCAGAATCAGCTCAATCGTACCAAGCAGCAAAGCATAGCTAAAATCTAGGAAACTTTATATCAAAGCATTTTACATTCCCTTTATTATATACCTATAACTGATACGACTTTAGAACTGTATGTTTTCTGGCCATCTGATACAGAAAGCCAGATCAACGAACTGAGGTTTTCTGAATCCATATCACTATCCTTTAAAACGAGGCTAACGTCGGTTACCTGCTTTTGCGGTGACATAATGTAAAGTAAATTGCAAGCATGGAACCAGAAACAAAAAAAAGTTGTCGTGACGTCAAGAAACGTAACGTTATGGCAAATGTTCCCGCAATTTTTCGGGATTAAAGACCAAAACAGGTTTTAAAATCAGAAAGAATGTCAGAACAAGAAATGTCACAGTCACGTGACGAATGCCTCCAAAGGAATTGGTCTAGCATAAGACATATTCGATGAAAGTTAGCTGTAATATAGGAGATATGCTCCAGACACGAACAACCTAGAAATGAGACCAGAAGTCAATGTCAAGGTAAAAGTGACCCAAAATGTTATGCACCACTCCCCGTTCCCAAGAGGAATCAACATACCAAATTTGGGATTCCTACATCAAATAATATAGAGATATGCTCCAGACACAATTATTCTAGAAACTAGGTCATAGGTCAAGATCACAGTGACCTAAAAATGTTATGCCACACATCAGCATTAAAAGATGTATCCATACAGCCAATTTGGGATTCCCATCTCAAATAACATAAGAGATATGTTCTGGACATGATTATTCTACAAACTAGGTCAGAGGTCAAGGTCAAAGTGACCTAAAAATGGTATGTGACACTCTGCCATCAAAATTTGCATCCACACACCAAATTTGGGATTCCTACCTTTAATAGTATAAGATATATGCTCCGGATACGATTTTTCTAAAAACTAGTTCAGAGGTCAAGGTCACAGTGACCCATAAATGGAACAAGACACTCCACCATCCCAAGATGCATTCACATACCAAAATTGGGATTCCTATCTCAAATAATATAAGAGATGTGCTCCTGACACAATTATTATTAAAACTAGGTCAGAGGTCAAGGTCACAGTGACCCGAAAATAGTAAGTGACACTCCCCCATCCCAAGATGCATATACACACCAAATTTGGACTTCCTACCTCAAAGAATATAAGAGATATACTTCAATAATTCTTAAAACTAGGTCAGAGGTCAAAGACACAGTGACCCAAAATGGTATGTGGTACTCAATCATCTCAAGATACACCAAATTTGAGATTCCTTACTCAAATAATACAAGAAATATGCTCCGGACATGATTATTCTACAAACTAGGTCAGAGGTCAAGGTCATGGTCACAGTGACCTCAAAATGGTATGTGACACTCTGCCATCCAATGATGCATTCACACCTCATATTTGGAATTCCTACCTCAAAGAATATAAGAGATATGCTCCCTACACAATAATTCTTAAAACTAGGCCAGAGGTCAAGGTCAAGGTCACAGTGACCTGAAAATGATATATGACTCTCTGTCATCTCAATATGCATTTACACACCAAATTTGGAATTCCTATCTCAAAGAATACAGGAATATGCACCAGACTCAATGCAGTTTCTTGAAACTAGGTCAGAGGTCAAGTTCAAGATCACAGTGACCCAATTATTGTACGCGACACTTCCTCATCTCAAGATGCATCCACACACCAAATTTGAAATTCCTACCTCAAATAATATAGGAGATAAGCTCCGAACACGATTATTCTAAACACTAAGTCAGAGGTCACAGTGACCCGAAAATGGTATGCGACACTCCGCCATCCCAAGATGCATCCACTTTTTTCTCCAAAGACCATTTTAATGTTTAGGGTAGGGGAAAAAAAAATTAGGGTAGGTAGGCAACAGGAACCACACATATATTTCATTTAAGCCTAATGTGTATTTATCAAAATTACCAAAGAGCAAATGTATTTATGTAAAACTAAATTGAATTGCTACCACTGGTCTGGTCTGATAAAATATTTTAAAGCAAAGCTTATTGATTGGTAGAGGACATTCAACCAAATAAGCTTAAGAATCAACCTGAATCAGCTCAATTGGGCTAAAATACCAAGCAGCAAAGCACATAGCTATATTCTAGGAAACTTTAAACCAAAGTGTTTATCATTCTCCTTTATCAAAAGTACCAAATAATTTATGTATTTATGTAAAACTAATATGAATTGCTACCACTGGTCAGGTCTCATAAAATATTTTCAAGAAGAGCTTGTTGATAGGCAGAGGACATACAACCAAATAAGCTTAAAAATCACCCTGAATCAGCTTAGTTTGGCTAAAAATATCAAATCAGCAAAGCATAACTAAACCCTAGGAAACTTTAACTAAAAACACTTGTCTCATCACCCTTATCAAAGGTACTATAAAAGGGCAAATGCTTTTGTGTAAAACTCAAGGAAATGTCTCTCCATAAACAGCCAACAAAGCAATGTCTTCCCACAAGGCTTTAATTACCATATAAGATCTAATAAGTGCAGTGTAATTGTAATCAGTTCAAATTTCTATACCTTCTTTTGAAAATAGGGTGGTTCCTGATTAGCTGGCTTCATCAGAAACCAGCTGATCAGGAACCACACTGTTTTTCATCCACACGATGAATACATAGGTACAACAAAAACGCACCATTAGACTGGCAGAATATGTTGATATAGCATTAACAACTCAAAAAAAAAATAACTCAATGGGCACTTATTAGAGCATGTGTGCTTATCAGATCAAATATGGTAGCTGGTGATTTGCCTAAGACTCATGCAAAAAACCCTTCCACCATAAAACTGTGCTGAAAACCTATCTTACCACTGTAATTCTACCATATCTTCCATACATTGTTCATTTTCTCTAGAATTTCATAAAATCAAATCTATGAGTCTAGCTATAGGAATTTCTTGTTATCCTGGGATACATTTCTATTTCACTTACTTATAGGTTATCTTATCATGCCTTGGATGGCATGTTTTGTGGTGTAAATTGGTTGTATTGAAGTCATATATAGGCTATGTTTGTTTGTTTGTTTGATTTGATTCTTTACGTCCAACAATCTTTCAGTTAAACAGGGACTGGTCTTCCTGGGTTGAACCAGTACTAAGCTAGGATAAATGTGTCTTGCTCAAAAACCACAACCCAGTGACGCCAGTGAGGCTCAAACCCGCGGCCCCTCGGTCTCAAGTCAAGCACTCTACCACTGAGCCACTGAAGTCCCTTTGGTTGCATTTGAAGTAATATACAGTCATTACAATACCAAAGAAATAACAGCAAGTAGTGCTGGAACTCATTAAGTGAAGTCAATTTATTACTAAAGTGGTGCCAACATATACTTTTCCATCTCGGCAAATTCAAGAACTGGGAGCTTGTTTCTAGAATAAAATAAAGGGTTGAAAAAAAAAATCTAGCGTTTAAGAAACTGGGCGGATAGAAATACCCATCCCTCAGTACCACCACATAATATCGTTTGCACTCTTACATATTTATATCATGTAATTTTTTTTGTCACAGAGAATTGTGATATCGGGAAAACTCCAAACTGCAGTTTTTCAGGTATCACTGTTGTTTCAGTTAATATTTTAAAATGATTAAAGCAGCATAATGTATAGAAATGCATCGTCCACAGCATGTAGTAGATCATGGTTCATACAGGGAAGTTTGTGTAAAATTCAAGGACTTTTCAAGGACTTCTAAATGACTTTCCTACAGTTTTCAAGGACTGAAAATTTATAAAAAATACTGATTTACACATTAAAATTCTACTTCCAAAATGCTAGACTGCATTACTGAAGATATTAGTTTAGGAAAATTAGTATAAAATTGTGGTGCCTTTAATTGGTGCAGCATATGCTGCACCAAATAAAGGCATCACAATTTTATACTGATTTATACTGATTTAGGTCTTCAAAGACAATGTTGAATCCACCTGTAAATAGTAAAATTCAAGGACTTTTCAAGGCCTTTGAGTGTTTTTCAAGTCCTTTTTAAGGCAAATTTAAATTTCAAAGACTTTTCAAGACAGTCCTCTTTTCAAGCCTGTGCAAACCTTGTAGATCATATATGGGCCTTGGCGCAAGAAAACCTGTCTTCACTGTTTGCGAACAACAAAAACACAGACCAGTCTGTGCATCCACGCAGTCTGACCAGGGCCTTTCTAATTCGCTCATTCGAAAGTATCATATCAAAACTTGCAACAAGCGAAATTCCACTATTCTAGCTAGTCTATTTAGCTGAGCAGGTGGGTTTGGGTATGGCCTAGTCGGAAACCCCAAAAACAGTTTTCTCGTGGTTAGGCCCATATGACAAAAAATAATTTTAAAAATCAAAAAGAAACACAAAATGTTGCATATCAAACTCCAGCTGTTAAGTTTTTAGAACTACTTTCGCAATAACTTTTTTGTCTTCACTTTTAGCAATATGTGGTCGCGATGAAAGTTGTAGAGGAGAATTACCGCCGACTTCTCCAAAAGGTCTTGTGCTTGTGGCGCAAACAGATTTTTGTGTATATAGATGAAGATTTTGCAATAAATTGAATTTGTTCTAAATTTCTAAGGCTTTTAATGACAGGTAAAATTCGTATAGGCGTGACAGAAAGGGGTAGTTTCAAAAAAATATTCCGAAGCGGTGCATATCCCCTTCTTCAAAGACTGTGTATAACATAAAACTGCCATTAACATACTCAGAATTTACCGTGCATATGCAGAATCAACTTAAAGCAGGCTCATTTGTAGGAACAAAGGCTGGGTTATCGCATGACATGCAATTTATCTCTTATGCATATGCACGGGAAATGAACGGTTTTGAGATGACCCTACTAGCTTATCGCACTAGCGAATCAGGCGCGATTTCTATTATATTTGAACAAATCATCCATCGCTTTAGTAATTGAATTAGGGTGGTGCAATGTAACTTTTTGACTGACATCTTGGACTTGGTTTATATGCGCTTTGCTTAAAATGTTCAAAGAGTGCATCTAAGCACAGAGGAACCTGCAGCATCTAGGATGTTGGAACAATTTGGAGAAGTTGGCGGAGATGTTCCTGAATACTTTTCATCGCAAACACATTTTGCTAAAATTGTAGATAAAAAAGTTATTGCGAAAAATTAGTTCTAAAAACTTAACAGCTGGAGTTTAGCTTGTTGTTACTTTTAGCAGTTTTACTATGTGTTACATATGATCACTACTATTATTCAGCTATTCAGTCACGGTATCACCACATGGTATGCAAAGTCCCAGTCTCTTGTAAAGCAAACTGAAATAGGATCCAGTTGGGGGCGTGGCTAGACAATTACCTAATAGCAGAATATAATACCTCTGATTATCTACCATTGTAGATTTCATATAGCTTTCAGTTTATATCCAATCTCTGACAACTTGAGTCATAGAAAAGACTTTGGATAAGCAGGCCTCCAGATAAGAGTGTGTATTTGAAAATTATTTTCTTATATCTCAACCAAAACATATGTTGTGGGTACTCAAAAGAGACGGTTCTTTTGGGCATCCAAAACACATGTTTAAATTGATGGTTAAGAAAATAAATGCAATTTTAGGTGCACAAACGATCCTGATCTGGACCTATGGATTAATGGTTAGAGCATTGGCCTTGTTCTGGCATAATCTAGGTTCAATTTCCAGCAATGACGCCAAAATAATTTTCACTATGCTTTATACTTGCTGCTGCTTTTACGTCCTGAGAAAAGAAACGAGAATTTCACAATCTTAAAACCATTATAACTACGGTAACTACTTACCTATAAGTCATCTGCGACTGGTTCTCAGATTCCATCTTTAGACTGTCTTCAGCCTGTTTCAACTTTACTCTGCTGTCACGAACATTGTCTTCTAGTGTAACAATATGTTCTTGCATCTGAAAAACAAAATCATAGGCATAGTGCCCATTATGCAAAGTAACCACATGTGTAATTAAAATTGTACATATAAAAGCATCACCTTATATCAGGGTTCATACAGGCAAGTATGAGTAAAATTTAAGGACTTTTCAAGGACTTCTAAAAGCCTCTCCAACAGTTTTCAAGGACTTAAAGTTAATGAAAATACTGATCCAAGTGTTGAAATTCTTCTTCAGAAATGCTAGACTGAGATAGTGGAGACATTAGTACTGGGAAATTAGTATAAAATTATTGTGCCTTTATTTGGTGCAGCACAACAATTTAATACTGGTTTAGGTCTCTACCTAAAGTGCTAAGTCCTACAGAAAATAATAGAATTCAAGGACTTTTCAAGGCTTTTGAGTGATTTTCCAGCACTTTTCAAGGCAGATTTAACTTTCAAGGACTTTTCAAGAAAGCCCTCTATATTCAATACGACAAAGGAGGATAAGGCATAAATCACTGACCTTGAGATTTTCTTTATTCTTGTGCGCAATCTGTTCTCTACAGTGGTCAAGGTCAGTGGCTAGCTTCTGTACTTGACCTGACAACTTGTCCTTGTCTTCTTGTACAAGGTCACTGAAATAACAAATCAAATCACATTCAATATAAATTCAACAATGTGGTCAAGGTCAGTGGCTAGCTTCTGTACTTGACCTGACAGCTTGTCCTTTCTTCTTGTACAAGGTCACTGAAATAGCAAATCAAAATACTGTTCAATATATACTCACAGTGTGGTCAAGGTCAGTAGCTAGCTTCTGTACTTGACCTGACAAATTGTCCTTGTCTTCTTGTACAAGGTCACTGAAATAGCAAATCAAAACACTGGCCAATATATACTCAACAGTGTTGTCAAGGTCAGTGGGTACTTTCTGTACTTGACCGGACAATTTGTCCTTGTCTTCTTGTACAAGGTCACTGAAATAGCAAATCAAAATAATGTTCAATATATACTAAACAGTGTGGTCAAGGTTAGTGGGTACTTTCTGTACTTGACCAGACATTTTGTCATCTTCTTGTACAAAATCACTGAAATAGCAAATTAAAAAAAAACTACTCATGCCAAGGTCAGTGGCTAGCTTCTGTACTTGACCTGACAACTTGTCCTTGTCTTCTTGTACAAGATAAACACATTATTATAATAGTAACTTGATCTGGTGTACTGTATCAGGTCGAGTGGATGAGGTCATACCATTGGATCACCCGAGATGCGAAGCGTTGAGGGTGATCCAATGGTATAGCCTCATCAACGAGACGTGATATTGTAAGCCAGATCAAGTTACTATTAAAATAATATGTTCATTATATACCAGGATGACCTCTCAGACATTCTTGATTTGTAAGATTTCCTATCAGGTCATATGAGCCACAACATGAGATTTCCAACAATGTGGTATGTGCAACCAGCAAAGGCTAAGACAAGACTGTGCATATGCCCAGTCTGGTCAGAGCCTTTGCTTGTCTCTTGAATATTCTATGACTCTATGGCTACTGACCGTACATCATTTGGATATTCTTACCTTAAAAGGAGGCTGCTCAGACTTGTTTTAGTCTACATTTGTGGAAATGTCACATTGTTGGAAATCACATGTCGGAGCATATGCTCCTCGACGCTAGAAACCTGTCTTTGGAGGTTTGTGAACAACAGAGGCGCAGACCAGCCTGCGCATCCGCACACTCTGATTGGCCCTTTGTCATTCGAGTTTTGCAAAGAACCATATCTAAGCTTGCTACAAGCAAAATTTCAGTTTTCTAGCTAGTCTCTGTAGCTGAGGAGACTGGTTTGAAAACTTGCTTTTTCGGAAACCCCGAAGACAGGTTTTCTCGCGACGTGGTCCATATATACTCACAGTTTCTGTTTAAACTCCAGGGCAGCCTTCTTCATCTTGCCTGAGAGTCCCTGTTTCTGTGTATCTAACAGCTGTCTCATCTTGGTTATCTCTTTCTGCAAGATATCAACAAATGGCCCTTGTCAGGAGACAACCTGACTTTGCTGCATGCAAATAACAAAGGTGCAGACCAGCCTGTACTTTAGTCAGTGGCTTTATTATTCCCTTACTTGACAATATTATAACTCTACTTGCCACAAGTCAAAATTCAATATTCTAGCAAGTTTTTGTAGCGTAGTAGGCTAGATTGAATCTTGGCTGGGCCCGAGGTTATAAAACTTTTTTCATGCTCAACTCAGCTGGACACAAATTTTATCCTGCTCATAAATGTTAAATTGCCAACAATTGTTGGTATTGTACCATTTATTAACATGATAAATACAACATCTGTGAAACTTACTTAAAGCAAGAAACTTCTTTATTTGTGGGTATTTTAGTTTTTATGAGCAATTGAAATTCATGGTCAACTGAGTTGAGCATGAAAGAAGTTTTATTACCTTGGGGCCATGTCACAAACTTTCATCCAAGCTTGTGAGATTTTGATATTAACACTCGCCCCCCCCCCCCCCCCCCCCCCCTCACCCACCCACACCCCCAACCACAACTCCACCCTTCCTAGGTTTTATAAAGTAGTTTTTTCTATCCTTTTTAGTTTATCAATTATCTTGCTATCAAAAGAACAGAGAACTAGTTTATTTGCTTATTATATTCTTGATTGTGCAGGCCTCATGCAGATAAGATTGCTTAATTAAAAATTATTTTTCTTGTTTCTCAACCAAAACATACAGTAGTTACTCAATCAGATTGTTCTTTAAAACACTCAAAACAAATGCAAAAAATGACAGGTTAGTAAATATTCACTATTTTACTATCATTTTTTGTTTAATATCTTGACCTATGTTGTATGTGAGTATCTTGATTTGTTTGGGTCCAGGCCCCAAGGTTATAAAACTTTTTTCATACTCAACTCAGCTGGGCACAAATTTTATCCTGCTCATAAATGTTAAAATGCAAACAATTGTTGACATTTTAGCCAACAATTGTTGGCATTTTAACATTTATTTGCATGATAAATACAACATCTGAGAGACTGAAAGCAAGAAACTACTTCATTTGTTGGTATTTTAGTTTTTATGAGCAGTTGAAATTTCATACTCATGAAAAAGTTTTATAACCTTAAGGCCTGGTGTCTCTTCCACTTACCCCCTGGAAAATCACAAGTGGCTATAGGTTTCCTTAGAAATACTCAAAAAGACCCCCTCTAGAAGCAATTAAATTGCTTCTGGAAGGAGGTTTGTATGGACATCTTTGAAATATGTACACCCCACTCCCCCCCCCCCCCCACCCCCCCCCCCCCAATAAAAATAAATAAACAAAACATTGACAGCAGACCAAAAAAATATGCAAAATTATCAAGAATGCAAAAAGTTATTCTATACTCACATGTAATAAATCCACTTGCTCATCTTTGGCTTTTATGCTTGATGCCAAGTTCTGTGTTTTGTGTACTTGTTCCTGTATCTGTCCACTCAGCTTCTTGTTCTTGTCTTGTTCCGACTGGCACTGGTTCTCAGTCTTGCTGAGCTGGTTCCTTGCCTCTACAAGTCGGGCCTCACTCATTGTCTGAAACAAAAATCATCGTCAAAAAACAATTTGTATCTTCTGTTGTCTTAGAATATGAGCCATTTGCGCAACACGTTGAAATAATGTAAATTTGGAACTTTTTGTGAGTTTTATTTTCGCCAAACTTATAAGCGAAGTTTCGTGGAAATATAACCCTCACGAAAAATGGCAATATCACTCTGTCGTTTACTGATGTAGGTAAATCATGCCTTAGTCGCGAATTTTTAACGTCACAAATATGTATTTTGACACTATTAGCAAAAATAAAATTCTCACCAAAATTTCTGAATATACAGTAATCTGAATATACAGTAATGGTCTTCAATGCTGCTGCTGCAACAGGCCTTAAGATAAATGTGCAAAGCTGAAAATTATTTTTCTTGTTTCTCGACCAAAACATATGCTGTGTGTACTCAAAAGAACCGTCTCAATTAGACGGTTCTTTTGAGCACCCAAAACATATGTTTAGAGCGCTGGGTAAGAAAATAATTACATTTTTATGCTCAAAAATTTTGCTTAACTGGTCCTATGAATGCAATGTACAGGTAGAGAAGTATCTGGTGTGAGATCACAAATTGTTGTTTCCCATGCAGCACTCACATTTCAAACAAGAGTTTAAGGTGTTGAAAGTGGTCAATAATAGTCAAATACAGTAACATGGGTGAAAGTTTAAAATTTACAAAATCCTGAACTTCAGAAATTCAAATCTTAAAACTTGAGATTTGCTGACAAATGCTAATAATTTTCAGGTTTAAATGGTCAATTGTCTTTCGATTAACTAAAAATATATCAGGGAAGCCCAATATAATCCGCCTATTTCAGCATTTTGAGGCTGACTTTCCAAAGAAAGTCAGCCTCAAAATCCTGAATTCAGGATTACTCCTGAAAAACTTTTACCCATGCAGTATACACATTCTTAACCCTTTTTCCGCTAGTGGTGGCTTTTGTTAACTGTTGACAACCTTTGCAAGACAGCTTAGACAAAATGTTGGGTCTGATCTAGATCCAAACTCTTTGACACTATGATGGTATTCCTGAAAGAATATTTAAACTAGAAATGTGTCCGTGGGACACAGATGCCCCCGCTATTGCCAAATCCACATAAATAGGGAATTGTCATTTTGTTTTTGATTTGATTCTTTACATCCCATCAACAATCTTTCAGTTATAAAGGGACGGGTCTTCCTGGGTTGAACCAGTACTAAGCTAGGATTAATGTTCTTGCTCAAGGACACAATGTAGCAACGCTGGTGCGGCTCGAACCTGCGGCCCCTCGGTCTAGAGTCAAGCACTCAACCACTGAGCTCCCTAGGGAATTGTCATAAACAAAGGGCAATAACTCATGCAGACATGATGCGATATGGGCCATTCTCAAACTTGAAGAAGACATTATAGTACTAAATAATGTGACCAAGTTTCATAGAATTATAATCAAAACTATTCATCTTAGAGACCAGATGTTGTTTCAACCAATGATTTTCATAAACTAAGGGCAACAACTCCTTAAAGCATGGTGCAATATACACCATTATCACATATTCGGGACGCTATTTGCCGCGATAACCCAAAGTCTGCATATGCGATAAGCTCTTTCCCGCCAACTGGTTATTAGCCTGCCCTGATGATAACCTGAAGTCATGTATTTTGAACGGAGAGAGGTTATCATGCCCGGCACGTAACGTTGATCATTTGATGACGTCAGATGTAAACATGTGGCGTGACGTAACTTAAAAATTATGCCATTCCTCTGTTTTACTTACATTTTTTAATGCCAAATGCGTTGAAATAGTGAAATGGAATATGTGATGAACAGATTATAACATGGGGTTTTGGTTATCCCCCTCAGTATCAACCCTCGACCATTATCAGCACTCGAGCTAACGCTCTCGGGCTGATAATGGGGTCTCGGTTTGATGCTTCGTGCGATAACCAAAACGCCATGAGATAATCTCTAATTATCAAACTTGAAGAAGACATCATGGTACTAAACAATGTGACCATGTTTCATAAAATTCTGATCAAAACTATTCGACTTATAGAGCGGACATCGTTTGAAACGGTGAATTTCCATAAACAAAGGGCCATTACTGCTGAAAGCCGGGTACGATATGGACCATTATCGAACTTCGTGAAGACATCGTGATACTTAACAATGGGACCAAGTTTCATCAAATTCTGATCAAAACTATTTGACTTAGAAAGCGGACATTGTTTAAAACGGTGACTATTCATTAACAAAGGGCCATAACTCATGAAAGCATGATGTGATATGGACCATTATCAAACTTGAACTAGACATCATGGTACTAAACAATGTGACCAAGTTTCATAAAATTCTGATTAAAACTATTTGACTTAGAGAGCGGACATCTTTTCAAACGGTGAATTTTCATGAACAAAGGACCATAACTCCTGAAAGTATGATGCGATATGGACCATAATCTAACTTGAAGAAGACATAATTGTACTTAACAATTGACCAAGATTCATAAAATTCTGATCAAATCTTTTCGACTTAGAGAGCGGACGTTGTTGGAAGTGACGTATGGACAGACATATGTACCTACGGATGGGGGTAATACTTTCTTAATGCCCCGGCCATTGTCATGGCGGGGGCATTAAAAGATGACTTTGAAAAAAGATAGGCAGACAACGAAACTCATGTAAAAATTACTCAGCATGCAAAGATTTAATTCCACTGACTGTAAGGTAAACCTCTGATGGTGCAGACCAGCCTGCTCATCAGCCTTTGTGATTCGCTTATTGAAACATATCATATCAAAACTTGCTACAAGGAAAATTTACCTATTTTTGCTGAAGTCTCTGTAGCTGAGCAGGCTGGTTTGGGTATGACCTCTTCGGAAACCCCAAAGACAGGATTACTTGCATTGTGGCCTATACAGTAAAACCTAAAAGCGTTCACTCAAAAGGAGACCAAATATTGGTTTTCAAGACCAATTACTGCTTAATGCAGGTCAAAAGTATTGCAGAATGATCCAAGGGGAGCATTCTGCAATACTTTCAACCTTTATTAAAATGAAGCTACCATTTGCCATTAAGACCTTTGTTTTGTCTATTTCAGGGGTGGTAACAGTCCAAGATTCTCAATCAAGAAAATCTTTCAGCTCAATCCTGAACTTGGCCAAAAATGTTCAAAACTCACCAATAAAATGTTTAAAAGAAAAAAAAACATCCATAGAAAGCAATCAGTTTATGCTTACCTCATTGTAAATATCTGATTAAAAGATCATGATAGGTTCTGATAACAAATTACAGCAATAATAAATTTGATCTTATATGCAGAATGCATGAGTGCTGAATCAGGAAATCCTGATTAATCCTGAACTTTATCACCCCTGCTATTTTTGAGTGACCGCTCAAGACAGCTTTTACTGTATATGACAACATTCATGCAATTTTATTTGGAAAAATCTGAACTTGTACCTTTTCATTCCTGATGTCTTCCAACTGCAGCCTGAGAGTCCCTACAGACTGTTCTGCCAGTCTACGCCCGGTTGCTTCATCAGACAGCTTGGCCTGGGTCTCCTCCAGGGCTTTGTCTGCTAGACACTTATGGGCCTGCAAGCTGTCACGTGCCTCGGTGACTGAGGCCAAGGTTCCTTCAACTGCCCGCAGCTGTGTCTGGGTCTGAAAAAAATATCATCTGGTTCAGTATTCATACCGCAAAGTTTGAGCACAATTCAAGTAAATTTCAAGGACTTCTAAAACACACACCTATGGCACTTGGACACGTAGCCCAGTTGGTAACATGTCTGACTGCAGATACGTGTCTAACACCAGATCCAGAGGTTGCAAGTGCGATCTCGGCCCGGTCCCATACTTTTATGGAGATTGATCATGAAATAATTTCTACAGCCATTCTCCTCACTTCCCCTGATACAAGAAGGGTTGTCAGTTACAAGCAAAACTATTTGCATGAAGTACTGGTTAACCACTAAGTCAAGCTTGCCCATGAAAATATGTGGTTAGGTCAACTGTCCGTTCCAAAATAACTATAGCTGTTGACTGGGTCATTAAGAACCAAACAAATCAAAACAAACAAACAAACACTCTAAATTTGGTTTTCAAGGACTACAAGTTTATGAACAATACTGATTCACACATAAAATTCTGCTTTGGAAATGCTAGACACAGATAATGGAGATATTAGTACCGGTCATCCTCTTTCCAAGTCCAAGGGAATGGAGAGAATACTTCGAGATATCCAAAGTTTGGCATAAGCAATTTGCAGCTGGCATCATCCAAATGTAATGTAGAATAAACTTTCCACAACATACTTTGCAATACTGTTTCTACTGACAACAGGTTAGAAACATAGCATTAAAGATTTTTTTAAAAAGTAAACTTTGAAAAAGGTCAGCAGACGACAACAAAAAAATGAAAAATTACCCAGTATACAAAGAGTTTAGATGGATAGAGGAACAATCAGTTAGACCACTCGTCTTTTTCAAGTTTGGGGGGGAATAAAAATGTCCAATTTCCTACATATTTCTTTGAGCAGGACAAGCCCTGACATTGTATACCTTAGCCAAGTTATCATTGAGGTAGGATCGTTCATTCTCCTGCTGGGATTTGAGTTCAGTAAGGGTCAGTTTCAGCTCATGGATCTCTCTGTTAGCAGCATCTGTCTCGCTCTTAAAATCCATCTGCAGTGTCAGATTGGCCACTTGGAGACGAGTGTGTTCTTCCTGAAAAACCAAAAACAAACATCCATTTTTTAACCCTTTACCTGGGCCTCGTCGCGAGAAAATCTGTCTTCCGGGTTTCTGACAATGTGAATTTCAAACCAGTCTCCTCAGCTACAGAGACCAGCTAGAAAATTGAAATTTTACATTCATCATGTCCACATATGATTTTTTCCAAAAAGCAAATAACAAAGGTGCTGATCAGACTGCGCGGATGTGCAGGCTGGTCTGCCCCTGTGTTGTTCACAACCCCCGAAGACAGGTTTTCTCACGTCAAGGCCCACCTCATAGAAAGCCATTTAATGCTTTTGCAAACAGAGCAGACCAAGATCAGGCAGCTCTTGTAAGAGCTGCCTGATCAGGGTCTACTCTGTTTGCTTATGGAAATATGATTAGATATGATCCTACACTAGTGGACCTGACAAGTAATTTCTTTGTGCTATGCACCAACATGAAAGTTTTATATAATTATTCATAGTGGGTGAAGCCTAGCATGAATATTCATGAAGGAAAAAGGTTAAACACAAAAAATGGAACACACATTATGAAGTGTGTTCTTCCTGAAAAAAAGAGTACTTTTTGCCAACTTATAGTTTACTCCACCCCTTTCTGTGCCTCATAACCAATTAGTTTGCATAGAAATTTAAATTTTGGGCCAACTTAATCAAATATTTTGTCAATATTTGTAATACTTATTAAGTAAATCATTAAGTAAATCCATAAAGTGGTCAATGACAATGTTCCCACTTCATTCCTTTATAATTGTAATATATGATCTATAACCTATACATAAAACACGAACAAACAATTTAGAAAAAAAAAGTTATTAACTCTTTGACTACTGGGTAAATTTTCATGATTTTTTGTCATTTGTTGATTTTTTTTCAAAATCAACCTTTTCAAAAAATCTTACAGGAATACCTTCAATTCAGAGCATCAAACAGTTTGGAGCCAGATCAAAATTTGGATCCAGATCTAACATATTGTCGGACCTGATCTGGGTCCAAACTGTTTGCAAAGATTATCAGCAGACCACAATATATAGTAGACAATGAGTTAAACTAACAACAAGAGAGCCATGCCTTAGAACAAAATCTACTACAGCTGTAGGTATTTCACCCGCAAAATTTTTACCCTAGTTTCTGTTGTTGTTACAAAACATTATAGAAACTTTGGAGTCTCCAGCCAAATTGTTCAAGGTGCACAATTTGACTTTCAAACCGACCTGTTGTTTAGCTAGAGCCTCATTTAGGGACATAAGTTCTTTCCTCTGACCCTCTAGGAGCAGCTTAGAGTCCCCGGCAGAACCTTCAAGGCGCCTTAGTTGACCTTCCAACTTACCTGTTGTTTAGCTAGAGCCTCATTTAGGGACATAAGTTCTTTCCTCTGACCCTCTAGGAGCAGCTTAGAGTCCCCGGAAGAACCTTCAAGGCGCCTTAGTTGACCTTCCAACTTACCTGTTGTTTAGCTAGAGCCTCATTTAGGGACATAAGTTCTTTCCTCTGACCCTCTAGGAGCAGCTTAGAGTCCCCGGCAAAACCTTCAAGATGCCTTAGTTGACATTCCAACTCACCTGTTGTTTAGCAAGAGCCTCATTTAGGGACATAAGTTCTTTCCTCTGACCCTCTAGGAGCAGCTTAGAGTCCCCGGCAGAACCTTCAAGATGCCTTAGTTGACATTCCAACTTACCTGTTGTTTAGCTAGAGCCTCATTTAGGGACATAAGTTCTTTCCTCTGACCCTCTAGGAGCAGCTTAGAGTCCCCGGCAGAACCTTCAAGATGCTTTAGTTGACCTTCCAACTTACCTGTTGTTTAGCTAGAGCCTCATTTAGGGATATAAGTTCTTTCCTCTGACCCTCTAGGAGCAGCTTAGAGTCCCCGGCAAAACCTTCAAGGCGCCTTAGTTGACCTTCCAACTTACCTGTTGTTTAGCTAGAGCCTCATTTAGGGACATAAGTTCTTTCCTCTGACCAACTAGGAGCAGCTTAGAGTCCCCGGCAGAACCTTCAAGATGCCTTAGTTGACATTCCAACTCACCTGTTGTTTAGCAAGAGCCTCATTTAGGGACATAAGTTCTTTCCTCTGACCCTCTAGGAGCAGCTTAGAGTCTCCAGCAGAACCTTCAAGGCGTCTTAGTTGACCTTCCAACTCATTCTTTTGTCTACGAACAGAATAGGAAGTAATGTCAGGACTTTAGTGAAGAGTGCATAATGAAAAACTAATTTTCTTATTTCTCAACCAAAACATATGTTGTGGGTACTCAAAAGAACCGTCTCGATGAGACGGTTCTTTAGAGCACTCAAATCATATGTTAAAACTGATGGGTAAGAAAATATTTACAATTTTAGGCTGAAATTTTTTGTTTATCTAAACCTGTGAATGTAAAGAATGCTAACTTGATGTGGCAAAGTATAACTGTCCTGGCATAGTTGCAAGAAAATCTGTCTTAGAAAATTTTGACCAGATTGCATTCAGTCCAGCCTGTTCCGCTACATGGACTAGGTAGAACACTGAAAAAGCAAAATTTAATTTAGCCATGATGAATTCCGAGAGTGAATAATAAAGGTCCTGCTAAGACAGTGCAGATGGGCAGGCTGGTCTGTACATGTAACACAATCAGGTTTTCTCAAGACAGACCCAATCTATAAGCACACAAAGATTAACAAAAGTCACAACAAAGGTTAATAATATAGGCACCCACATACACAGTGTATTTCTTCATAAAATAAAAATTCTTATTTTTTAATCATTAAAGAGAATCACCAGTTCCGTTCAAAATGAATTTTGTTTGTTTGATTTGATTCTTTTTGTCCCATCAACAATCTTTCAGTTAAACAGGGACGGGTCTTCCTGGGTTGAACTGGTACTAAGCTAGGATAAATGTGTCATGCTCAAGGACCACAACGCAGTGATGCCGGTGAGGCTCGAACCCGCGGCCCCTCGGTCTCGAGTCAAGCACTCTACCACTGAGCCTCCTTGAAATGAATATAATGCCCTTTGGACATCATTTACTTGGACTTCATTTACTTTGAAGTCAACCTGTGATGATCTTATTTTTATAAACCTTGTCAAAAAAAAATTGATTTCTTTTGCCCTTATCCCAGCACTATTTCTTGTCCTGAAAATGTCATTTGCTGCATAAATTGAAGTGCACTTCAAACTAGATATTTACATGGAAGCAAACAATATGGACCCTGATCAGACTGCTCCTTTGGGAGTCTAATCTGTGTCCATATCATTTGCAATATAGATTATCTAAGATTCTAACGCACCTCGCCTATAGAGCCAACGGTAACAAACTGTGATATACCAGACAATAATTCACAGCTAAAGTGTGTGATAGCTGTCATCACTGGAAAATGACGTCACTCATGGCGTTAGATGGTGTAACATCATTTTTACGCTTGAAAGACGTTATAATTACATGTAAACGTATGTGATGTAGTGTAAGTATTGGCGGGAGTTCTTAAGTGCAATGGGGGAAAGTTGGAAGCAGCTGAAGAGTTTGAATGTGTTTTTGTCCTTTATTGTGGGTTAGAATCGAAATAGATCAGCCCCAGGGCGTGAATTGTCGGTCAGTTGTACAAAGATAAATCACTCGCGCTGCGCGCTCGTGATTTGATCTTCTTTACAACTGACCTCCAAACAGTGAATTATTACTCAACAATTCACTGCTGGAGCTGATTTAGTTCTTAAACATAAGCAGATGAGTGAGCAGACAACACAAGCCACGACTAGTGGGGACAAAGGTGTTAATTAATCTGATCTGTTACCATATCATTTGCAACATAGATTACCTCAGAACATAATTAACCCTTAAAGCGCCAATCACAACTGCAGCAGACAACAAATTTCACGACACCTTTCCTAGATTGACAAAAAAAGGTATGATATTTCATGATAATCGTCTGCCAGCAGCAGACGATTCTCATGAAATATCATGCCTTAAATAGATATACGGTCTCAGCGATTTGTTGCTTAACATATCACTAGCTAGAGGTCAGTTGTTAAAGTGAATAAATCATGAGTGTGAAGTGAATTTTTAAAAAAAGTTATGTAGACACTTACAACTGACAGACAGACAGTGATATATTAAGCAACAAAACACTGCCAGTGTAAATTTATTTCGATTCTTACACACAAAAAGATTGAAAATATGAACAAATCCTTCAAAGTCTATAACGATTGCACCATCTTGAACCGACTGTCAGAATTTCCCTCAACTCTTGTTTAGACATACCGGGCCGCGTAGCGCAGTCGGTAACGTGTCTGGCTACAGATGCGTGTCTGACTGCAGATCCAGGGGTGGCGAGTTCGATCCCGGCCCGGTCCCATACTTTCGTGGAGATTGATCATGAAATAATTTCTACGGTCATTCTCCTCCCTTCCGCTGATTCATTCAAGAAGGGTTGTTGTCAGTTACAAGCGAAAGTATGTGCACAAATTACTGGTTAACCGCTTGTTCAAGCCTGCCCAGGAAAAAGTGTGGTTAGGTGAACTGACCGTCCCGCAATGACCATAGCTGTTGACTTGGGACGTAAAGCAACAAAACCAACCAACCTTGTTTAGACTGAAATGCGTATTTCTATGTACATTTTGAACGTTAAGTAGATGTAAAAACGATGTTACACTATCTAGTGTCAACGTTACAATGCAGTATGTGACAGATGACGTCATGAAAATCAAACTGGCGACCGAATGATGTCACACCAGTTCGTGCCAAGTCCATGCAGTGACTTATCAACCAATAAATCACTGAGTATGACCAATGGCTATATAGGCCAAGGGTGTTAGAATTTTTCATTTTGGAAAAAAAAAAACAGCAAAATTTGAAATTGTCGTCTGCTGCAAATTATTGCTGATGCTTGAAGAGTAAACAGATGAGAGAACAGATGACAAAAGTCATGACTGGCGGGAAAAAAAGTTAATTAACCAGATTTACCTCGAGACAGATTCTAAATCTGAAAGAGTTTTCCCAAAACTAGTAAGTTGAATCTCCTTCTGCTTCAGTTCTTCATTGAGACTCTCCAGCTCTTGTCTAGAAGATAAAAAAAGCAAAATAAGTATCATCATATCAACCACGCAACAATTTATTCAGTTTGCAAATTATGAGGTCCTAAAACCTTTAAGTTAAGACTTAATATACATCTCCAGCTCTTGTCTGAAAGATCAAACAAATTAGCAAAATATGTATCATCATATCAAACATGAGTAAAACAATTTATCAGGTGTGGAAATTAGGTCCTAAAAATTTTAACCTTTTACTCCATATAGACGCCTTTTAACATTTTTGCAAACAGAGCAGACCCAGATCAGGCAGCTCTTGTAAGAGCTGCCTGATCAGGGTATACTCTATTTGCTTATGGAAATATGATATATCTATTCATACACTAGTCGACCTGCCAATTAATTTTATTGTTCTATATGTACCAGCATGTAAGCTTGTTTATATAATTATTAATAGTGGGTGGAGCCTAGCATGAATATTCACGAAGGAAAGGGTTAACTTAAGACTTTGACATTTTTGGATGCAGATGCAAACATCTGGGTGAGTACGTATACATTAGCTCTCTATTAATACAAATAATGAGGCTTTAAAAACTTAAACACAAATACTATAGAGGGGATAACAGATGCTACTGCTAAAATGTTTGGACCAGTGTGTATCAATGTACCATCAGTTAAGAAAAAAATCGATCTTTGTCTGTTCATGAGATCATGAACATTTCGGGTCTCACGCAAAGTAAGTGAAGCCCTTCACATTAACTTTGCATGAGACCCGAAGTGTTCATGATCTCATGAACAGACAAAAATTGAATTTATTACTTATATTTATATTTTATATTGTCTGTCAAGTATCAATTTTCATATAACTTGGCTGGTTTTCTGGATATTTGAAATTATACTAGACATCACGGAGGGTTGGGAACAGCCAAAACGCCAAATTCCCACGCTTAAAGTCATGACGATACGTGCACGCCGTCAGTAAACAAACAACGTTATTGGATGGCTTTGACGTTGGTCCACCCAAACAGCGTGTGTGTTGGCGTGGCTTAAATATATCCGCTCATGAAGCTATGAACAACATCTCAAATGTAAAGGTTCATTTAAAGACTCGCAGTGGAAATGTAAATATAAGAAAAATAAACTTACTATATTATAGGGTTTGCAAATAATGAGGTCTTATAAACTGAAATGCAAAACTTAACATAAGAATTCTAATTCTGTGACCTTGACCTTGAGATGACCTAGGTTGGATAGTTATTTGGACAATTTTGGACCAGTATGTATCATCAAATATGGGTTATAGGGATGTCTTAAAAACTTTTATACAACACTTTTACAATTGTGGACACCAATGTTAGCGCTATAGCCAATGCTGGGTTCACGAGTACAATAGCTCTGGGTAACTGTTGTTCAGACGAGCAAACATTTGAGTGTTAGACCTTGGGAGGCCAAAATATTTGGGACCAATATGCAAAGTTAATGGCTGAGAGCATTCATAAATAAATTTAAATGACAGATTTGAAATTCTTTTACTCTTCAAGTAATGGAACTCTAAAATGCATTCTTTTAGTTGATGAGCTTAGTGGTTGAGTGCTCAATTTGATATCAAAGGGTCACTGCTGCAAGCCTCACCAGAGGCACTGTGTTGTGTCCTTGAGTAAAAAACAAACTTTTGGAATAAACATTATATCTAGCTACTATTTCCAAGGATTTCACTGACTAGTAAACAGTGAAACCGGTCTTAAGGGCTACTAAAAAATAGACAAAACAAAGGTCTTAAAGACAGGTGGTAGCTTAATGCAGGTTATAATTATTGCAGAATGCTCAATTGGAGCATTCGGAAATACTTTTGACCAGCATTAAGCGATTATCAGTCTTGAAAACATGTTTGGGTCTTCTTTTGAGTGATCGCTTAAGACAGGTTTTTACTGTATAATACAAATTTCTGAGCTTACTTGATGAGATCCCTCTCGTGTTCCGCTGTTGTTTTGTCCTGTTCTAATCTCAGTCTCTCGGCTGTGTATTCTCTCTTCATCTGCTCGAGTTTCTCCTCGTTACGATCTTTAAGGTCATTTAGCTGCCGTTCCTTCTCTGTCAGACTACGACACATACCCTCATAATCTGTAAAAAGAAATGGTATAGCCAAAAGTTCAAAATTTTCAAAGTTCTGACCTTTAGAAATTTAAATGTTTAAACTTGCAGGATGCCTTCAAAAATTAATAATTTCATGTTTAAATGGTTAAATGTGTTTAGATAATAAGAAGCTATTACAATCTCCCTAATTCAGCATTGTGAGGCTGACTTTCTATGGAAAGTCAGCCTCAAAATCCTAAATTCAGGATTAATCCTGAAACTTTTCACCCGTGCTGATAAGACACTTTGTAAAACCAAAAATGGCCATATTTTACTTGCCTTTTCACAGAAACATTCCCAGCTATCAAACAACAGTGGGCCACCAACTGCCTGCCAATGACACGCCATTTCAATGGCATATAGCTGGCGGGCTGTTGGTGGTTCGACAATGGTTGCAAGCTGGGTTTGTTGTGGTTTTCATGCATTAAAAAATAGCCTTTATTAGAAATACTTTTTGTAAGAGAGTTGGTACTTCAGCTATTTTTATATCTTAAAGTTTGTTTTAAGGATTGGTAAGCATTCCAAGATATATCCAGAGAAATTTTCTTTGAGTGTTTATTTCAACAACTGATGACAAATATCATCCTTTAATGGATCCTTTTACGTGGCCTACACCTTTGAACACCCAAAACACAGGTTCAAATGTGTAGTTAAGAAAAAATTTCCACTTTTAACCTTTAAAAAATTTCAAATGAGACAGTTCTTTTGAACACCCAAAATACATCTTTAAATGAGTAGTTAAGAAATTTTCCCACTTTTACCCCTCACTTTTTTTTAGTTGGGCCTCAGCTTGACAAGCAAGATTACCTTGGTAAATTGTTCCCTTGTCAGCAGTGAGTTTTTGTACAGTATCTTTGGTCAAGAGTAATTGCCCCTTATTGCTGTCTAGGTCCATCTTGGTGTTCTGTAGCTCTCCTTGCAGATTACCTAGCTCTGATTCTTTAGTCTGGATTTCTTTCTGGAAAAAGGTGAAAACTTAAACATTAACTATCCATCAAAAGCCAGCTGATCTGAATCTACAGTCTGATTTCAAAGGGGCACAAATAATGCTTAAAGAAAAGTTGTGGAGACAATTTACTTATTAGAGCAAATTTGTGCTTTAATATGCAACTATATTTTTGCAGTGATTCTAAAGCCATCTAAAATTATGATATTTGGATAAAATAAACAACTATAGATAAGATTTTAAAATATCATATCTTGACCCATATGACTATTATTATTACATACCAGTGATTATTTATCAATACCAGAAGTTTAATTTAATTTGCTATAAGCAGCAACTTACCAAAATGTATCTTTAACCCTTTGTTTTCAGGAAACTCCTTCATGAGTGCTTTTGCAAACAGTGACAACCCAAATGAAATGCAGTATCATTATTACGCTGCATTTCATCTGGGTCAAAGATATTCAGACAAAAGAATACAATATCTTTTTTTAAAATTATAGCATGACACCCTGGTATGTACACTTTACAAAAAGTGAATAACAAAGGCCCTGATCAGTCTGCATGGATGTGTAGGCTAATCTGTGCCTTTGTTGTTTGCAAACACAGAGGAAAGGTTTTCTCGCATCATCGAGCCCAATTTATACAAAATGGCAGTGCTAATGGGGTTTTATAAAACTTTCTTAGTTTATTACTATAATTACTTTCAAACAATTTTGATGGAGCTTACAATTAGATTGGTTAATGTGTGGAAATGGCCACTTCTTTTTAGACATACTGTTTTCTCTTTAATGGTCAAAGGAATCTCATCCAACTAAAGTATAATCAAGATTTTAAAGATTTTCCATAGCGTTAGAAACTTTATTTATTCACAAGTCACTACCATAGATAAATAAGAGCATAAAAACAACACGTACAAAGGAAGCATCACCCAGGGATATAGATAGTGAAATGTGGTAGTTAATCTCTACAAACACACAAAAACGACAAAAGTATAGCACTACAGCACTAAGAGATAATGGGATGCAATAAGAAAACCTGCATTACTCTCTTTTAAAATTTTACCTAGTCTTGACATGCAGCTGAGCCAGTTGGTTTCAATCTCAGCTCTTGTGTGCAATGAAAACTTTGTGGATCCATGATCGAGATCCACAGAACTGTCAAACTAACAAAAATGACCTAAAATTTTGAAAAAAGATATGGACACAGTGTGTTTATCAGACATGGTATTTATCATTATCTAACTTAGATATTTTAACATTTACTCTTAAGAGGTGAATACCAAATATATTTCATCTAGTGGTATAAATACTGATATCTTATAGTTGCTCACTCCAGCAGTGCAACGGCATATTTTTGTGTATGCCCTTCCCTGGCATTGCAATGTTGTTGTCAATGTTGAAACTACATGTAAGTCCTGATGATCTGATACTAATGTTAACAATGTTATACTGTTGCACTGCGATGGAAGTACCAATCCCTGAAAACAGTTAACAGTTTTGCTCCGGTTTAGCGTAAGTGAGCCAAACTGTCCCATAAAACAATGTTATTTGAGCCTCGATGCGGCAAAACCTACTTTGAGAGTTTCTGGCAAAAAGAGACTCAAACCAGACACTTGCTAGAATATTGAAATTTCACCTGTAGCAAATTAAGATATGATACTTTTCAAAAAGCGATTAACAAAGAAAGGCACTGGTCAGACTGCGCGGATGTGCAGGCTGGTTTGTGCCTTAAAATTTGTTGAATTACAAACCCCCAAAGACAGGTTATCTCGCGTCGAGGCCCATTCCTATCTATCAAGGGTGTTAGTAACACAAGGGAACTACATGAATGGTTCATAAAAACTAATACTAAGACTATACACTTTTAGGTTTTCCACAGGATGTTCCTCCATAGAAAGGCTATTACTAATAAACAAATATGTGTAAATATTTAGGGTAAATATGGAACCCATATACGAGACCTGTTTCATGTTTATTTGAACAATTTTGAATTTCACTTTTTGTGGTTGCATATAAAAAAAAACAACAAGTTTTGCTTTTTCGTGCATAACCGACGTGTCCCTGGTATTGCCATATAGACAAGATGGCAGTTTAAAGCATAGTCATAACACAGCACCCCTTAATACATCTTCACCCCACATTAACTGATTTTAAGAGCTATAACGGGTGTATCTCCAAAGAAAATACGTATTTAGGTGCGAGATTTTCATTTAAGTTTAAATGAGAAACAGCCTATGTGTGCCTTTTTTTGCTTGGAAACTGGGCTAAATAAGTTCTTCCATAAAAGTGCCCAAATGGGTATCTCATGTATAAAATGTGTCTTGGAAGAAATTTGCAAAACACAAATTCTCAAAACTCACAGCCGACTCAATTTCTAAGATATTTTAAGCATCTATTGCCGATAAAACTTATCACCAAATATTGCATTTGAGTATTTTGCATACAATTTAGTGTTGCTATGGAAACTGTAAACCCTAAAATTTGATGTTCAAGTTGCTTCCAAAAAGTAACTATCCAGCTGGAATGCTTTATTTTCTAACAGAACACACTTTTATTATTTATGTACAATATATAAAATGTTCCAAGAGAAAAACTTGGTATCTTTTAGAGAAATTGTTCGAGAAGGTTTAGTACATTTCCTTTCAGACCGAATTTTCAAACGCTTAAAATTTGAATACTCGTCTTCAGACACTGTTTCAAACCAGAAAATGAAGAACTGTTTTCTTGATGACTGCATATTCCTGGAGATCAGACTAACCTATGGAAATCAATTATTACCAAAAATAACGACAAATAAATGAGTAATGGCATTTTCAAATTTGTTAGAATAAACATGAAACACCTCTTGTAAATAATCTAAGACAACATAACTTCTATCTATCAAGGGTGCAAGTGATCACAATACAAGGGTACTACGGTGCTTAAATGGTGCATATAAACAGCAACAAACTTTTAGGTTTTCCACAAGCTGTTCCTCGGCGGCTAGTTTATTGCTAACAACCAAATGTTCATGGCGTAGTAATTCAAGGTCATGAACAATTGCTTTATAGTCTTCCTTCCATTTAGTCGTTGCAGCTTTCTCTTCTGATAGCTGGATATAGTAACAAACATTCATGTATAAAAACATATCAAAAACATGAAAAAGAGTTTAAGAATAGCTCTTTCTCTTATAAGCCCAGTTAATGATTGTCCAAAGAAACCTCCCCATTTTGGAACAATGGATATGAAATAAAAAAAAATTATCAAACCAAACATTTTGATACAAAACTTGAGCAGTCCATTACTTGTCTGGCTGCAGATAGGTGTCTGACTGCAGATCCAGGGATTGTGAGTTTGATCCCAGCCCGGTCCCATACTTTCGTAGAAATTGATCATGAAATAATTTCTAATGTCATGTTCCTCCCTTCCGCTGATTCAAGAGTTGTTGTCAGCTACAAGAGAAAGTATGTGCACAAATTACTGGTTAACTACTTAGTCAAGCTTGCCCAGGAAAAAAAGTATGGTTAGGTGAACTGATCTTCCCAACATGACCATAGCTGTTGACTGGGATGCAAAGAATCAAACTAAACCAAAAAGAGATCAAAATCCTATGCCAAGTCAGAAAGTTACAGGACGTTTAAGCCTAGAAGATATTTCTGACACCATTTTTCCTAAAATTAAAAAAATACCATTTACAACTAAATAAATGCACACCCTCTTATCAACACACAGACTTTTCTAAGTTGTAAATACTTTATCAACTTCTGATTTCTAGCTTTTCCAGTTGCACAATTTCATCATTAATTCATAGTCTGAATGAAAAACAGTTTGATTCCTGATCAGCTGGCTTCATAAGAAGCCAGCTGATCTGGATCTATGCTGTTTTCATGGGTCTACGCTGTTTTCATGGAAGGAATAAAATTTTGAAAAAGTCATGTGCACAAAGCAGTTATCAGGTTGACAACTGTCATTATATAATAGTTCATTTTTACAAACTGAAGAATTTTACAAACTGAAGAATTGTGTAGCAGAAAGTAAACGAATAGCAAATAGTGTAAACACTGAATCAGATCACATTGCTCCTGAGGGAGCAGTCTGGCTGGGTTTACACTATTAAATTACACCTATCTGTCCAAATATTTCTGGTAAATACTGTAATGATTTATGATATTTATGGGTGATTTCAAAAATATTGCATCCATTTCTTTAATCAATGTTTATAGACTATCTGAAGTAGATTTACAGTTAAAATTAATTTCAAGATATGTAATTAATGTTTTTCTTGCATCATGCCAAGTTTCACGGCTTTAGAATGTTCCGTTCCAAAATTACATGGAAAAAGGTTGTCTAAATTGTCACAAGAGTAACACTTTTTTGTGACATTTTTTCCCTTACCTTCGATTCAACTGTAAATTGTATTAAACACTATTAATGTATTGTCAAATGGTGAATTGCAGTTGAAACATAGCATAAAAGCTGTAGGAAAATAATCTTTTCATCTATTTTAAATCTGATCAATTGGAACTTTGTAGGCTTTTATAAACACACCCTTTCAAATTGTTATCATACAGAATTTCATATGATTGGAGCTAAGTGAATTGCCTCTTAATATATACAAAGCTTTATTCATAAGGAATGTTGCTTTTATGACTAGCAGTCTATTGGCTATTTAAAGGAACCAACTTGCCTATCCAACAACAAGTATAATTTTATGTAGCTAGAAATGAATAAAACAACCCAGATATGTCACAAGTGTAACATTTAAGGTTTCAATCATCGGCATTTTAATTTGTTTTGCAATTTAAAGCTTTTTTGATGTTTTTTTTTCTGGTCTAGGGAGCCCCAAAAAGCATTATAAGGAATTATGGTGAAATCCTTAAGCTCCTGACTTTGTGGCATGATTTTAACTGATGTCACAAGTGTAACACATTTTAGGAATATGTGATAAATGCATATACATGGCAAATTTTAAATGATATATTAATTCTTTGGTATTTCTAATAATTCTTGATTGTATAAATACATTTTAAACACAGCAAGAAGTCAACATCTTCACCAAATGTGTAGTCAATACTAGTTACGGTCCAGCAGGAATGACACTTCCTCAAGCCCATATACTAATTTCATAATGAAGCTGACCATCCTTGAGCTACATTTTGGGAAACGAATCATGCTAAATTCAACACTGAAGAAATCAGACATTCTAAAACCAGTCTATAGCTTGATTTAGACAGGTAAACACTAAAATGTGATTTGTGTCACAAGTGTAACATATATTATGGATTGACTTAATCTCACTTTTTCTGGTGTTTGATCAAAGGATGATCTATTCAACAATTAATTTGTTACTTTTTGTCATTCTAGGGTATAGTTATTCAATCTTTCAATACAAAGAAAACACAAAATGGTGTAAACAAATGGGATAAAATTATGCACTCACAAAGAGGGAAAGGTATTTTTTCACAAATCAAAAAATATTTACAGAAATATATTGAAGTAAACCAAAATAGACGCTCACTGTTGCTCAGTAGTACATACTATGGTAGATCATATAAAGTATAAGTGATAAGAAAAGACAAAAGTGACACAATCAGTTCTCTTGCTTTTTTGTCACAAGTGTAACACAATAATTTCTTTCTATTTAAGCCTTAAATTTGTTACAGATTATTTATAGAATTGCAAGAAATGGTATCATTCTAATCATTCAATTTATAACTAATCACAGAATGAGTGCTGTCAACTGTTTTCTGATCATTAACATTTCATGACTATTTACTATGCTTAATAAACAAATCTGAATAGTTCATTTTTTAAAGTTTTGTGCTAAAAGTTGGAACTGTTTTATGTTTTGATTAATTTAAGTCAATTTCCGTGACGCCAATTGACTTCATCCTATATAAAATCTATAAGAGATCAAAATTTCAAAGGTGAAACTCCCTCTTCTGATTTTGTCACAAGTGTAACACATTCTATTACCAACATATGTTATTGTGTTCAATATGTTTTATATCTTACATATTCAAATGAAATTTGTTCTATGTTTTTCATATACCCTACTTGTTATCTTAAGACAATTTTTAACAAAATATCACGATTTATTTTTTAATTAGAAAAACTTTTTCCTCTACACAGTGAAAATCCAGGAGGATATTTTCACATAAAATTTTATTGCAAGTGCAAATTTTGAAGGAAAGAATAAATTTCACTTTGAAAATGTGTATGCATAAGTACTTTATCAATTCATGAGAAAAAAAATACAAGTATGCATACCTGTGTTTTTTATAATCAAGCTAAAAGTAGCTTATAGAATTATAAAAAGATAATGAAATAATGATTAAAGCATAAAATTTAAAGCATTGTCCTAAATTTTATTCTTTAACCAGTATTTATTTCTGAAATTTTGATGTTCCCTGGTTAGGATAATGTAAAAAATATTATGATAAAGCAATTTTGAAATCTGACCCCCAATGTCACGGTTTGGCTGCATTTTTTTTTAAATCACCCTTATCTAAAATGTATTTATTTGTGGTAATTTCGTCTGGCAACAAGCAAAAAAATTATGCCTAGAAAGCGTGATGTGAGCTTAGCAGTCTATCTAGTAGAGTTGAGAAGCAAGAACATCAAAAAGAGTTATCTAATTACTTTCCTATGCTGCAGAAGAAATTGTAGGAGAAGAAAATATGGGTCAGCATGTAGGAAGTTGGTACTTATCGCAGATTATATACCTATAAATGATACATCTTTTGAACTGTCTGTTTTCTGGCTATCTGATACAGAGAGCCGGATCAACGATCTAAAGTTTTCTGATTCTGTATTACTATCCTTTAAAACAAGGCTAACGTCGGTTACCTGTTTTTACGGCGACGTTACGTAAAGTATATTTCAAGCATGGAACCAGAGACGGAAAACATAATGACATTACGTCAAGAAACGTTATATAATGGCCAATGTTCCCGCAATTTTTCGAGATTAAAGACCAAAACAAGTTATTAAATCAGAATAATATCAGAAAAAGGTATATAAAAAACATATTATTAAAATAGTAAATTGATCTGGCATACAGAATCACGTCTCGTGGATAAGGCCATACCATTGGATCAACCTCGACGCTTTGCGACTCAGGTGTATGGATGGTATGACCTCATCCACTCGACGTGATACAGTACCCCAGATCAAGTTACTATTATAATAATGTTTATATATTATGTGGAAAAATGCCTTTAACCCTATGTATACTAATGGATTCTTCCTTCTGGTTTGATACAATAAACTGGGGATAGTCCACTGTACATATAGTTTATTATTTTCAAAATATATTGTATTTTATGTCTGAAGATCTTTTTTACCTTAACAAACATTGTAGACCCTTATGAAATGCTGCATTATGCGGCATTACATCTGGGTCTTCGCTGTTTGTAAAAGTACCCATTTAGGGGTAACCCCTATACAAAGGGTTAAATGACCATGCTGACATATGCAGTAGGGGGTAGATGTCTAATTTTTTTGTCTGAGTCGTTATCTACACCCATACTTTGGGTATGCAAGCAGCAAAGGCTCTGGCAGGTCTGCACAATGTGCGTCCAGACTCACCTGAGCCTTTGTTGCTCAAATATGTGAAAAGTAAAAAAAACTCATGTCCCTTGTTGTATGTGCAAGAAAACCAGAATATGTTGCATGGGAACATCTGGGTGCAGACAAGCCTGCATATCTACACAGTCTGATCAACATCCTTGTCGTATACTCTCTAGAAAGTTGAATATCTCAGCTTGCTAGATGCAATCTTCAATATTCCAGCTAGTCTCTAGCTTGTTTGAGCCTTAATCAGCCACAAAGATCAAGGACTGGTTTTCTAGCCATGAGACCCATATATGCAAAGTCATATAAAAATGGTACTTAATATAGCAAAGGCAACTAGCCTGAACCTTTTTTTACTCACTAACACAAGGAATGTTAGAAGCTAATGGTTCACAGAAAACCCCATAAATATAGCCAAACTGAATATGCAGGTTTTAAAGGAGAATGCAGGCCTTAAGTTAAGAGTGCATACCCAAACAATTTTTTTTATTCCTAAACCTAAACATAGGTTGTGTGTGCTCAAAAGAACCGTCTCAATGAGACGGTTCTTTTGAGCACCCTAAACATATGTTAAAAATGCTTTTTATAGCTAATCTCTGTAGCTGACGGGAATGGTTTGAGTCTTGCATCCTCAACTTTTTTGCTAACAAGATGAACAATCACATGCTTGCTAGGATAGAGCTCACATTATCTCTTTTATCATTCTAGATAATTCTTGCACTACACTCCTCCCCAAATTTTTATCCAATTTGTTTGCGGGATTTCAGTGAGAGGAATAAAGTGTAGATCCTGATCAGCGTGCTTCTAATGAAGACAGCTGATCTGGTTCTACACTGTTTTGAAAAAATGGCATAAAATTTTGATAAAAGATAGGGTAAATCCAGTAAACTGCACTATCTGAACAAAAAACCCCAACAGAATTTATCAACATAATGCTAATTAACTCACCGAGTTCTGTTCTATTTCCAGCCTCTTTTCAAGTGTGGCATTTATGGCAGTGAGGTTTTTAACATCTTCTTGTAGATGGTCAAGTCGGCTCTTCATTTGAGTATTTTCTGTTTGCGTAGTTGTGAGATTCTGATTGGCATTGCGAAGATCTGCTTCAAGGGTGGCAATCAACTGTGCTTTGCTATGTCCCTCTTTTACAACAGATTTTTGTTGTAGTTCTGAATGTTCTACCTGTAATAAACGTCATTTGGAAATCAAAGATAGATTATAGTGAAATATTTTTAAGTGGTAATCAAAAGAGTCCTCATTCTCTCTCACGCATACAAACCATGACTTCTGTATCCCTCTCCCTCTATCCTTTTCCTTATATCTTGCTCTCAGAACAACAGCACGTACCTTTCTAACGACTTCTGTGAATTTAAAGGTAAAACTTGCCTCAAATTATTTACACTAGAGGTCATCAAATGAATGTATCATCTGTGAATGATACCTACTTTTGGTCCGAAATGCTGTGAAATCTCAAAAATTCAACCTCCGAATTTTCAAAAATGTTCCCTAGTTTGAAATAAATTTTGGACCTTTGGAATCAGAGTATAAAGAAAATTTATGAACTATTTTAAATGCTATCTATGAACACAATGCTTAGTGTACATAAGAAACGTCTCCCTGAGACGTTTCTTCTATGCATACAAAACACATTTTTCATAGGAAAAAAATGATAATAATCATTTTTTGGGGCGGTGGGGGGTATATAATTATTTTATGTCTACCTCCCTATAATTCTAGCTTTTGAAACTTCAAATAAAACAAACTCTAGTCCTTCAAATTTACGAGATTTGACTGTACATCATAATTCCCTCTCTCTCTAGCAACACAAAAACATACATACCTTTCTAATGACTTCTGTGATCTCTAACTTCCTCTTGTCTGTGTTTTGTCTCTCTTGTTCCAGTTCTTTCTCTATATGACTTTTCTCTGTCTGTAGTTTAGTCCTCTCACTGGCCAGGAACTGGTTCACCTCTTTCGTGGCAACAGCTTCCTTCATCTAAAACACAATTTAATACACAAGTAGCAAGTTGGCAACATGGCAGTTTACATATTTAACCCTTAAAGTGCCAATCACAACTGCAGCAGAGGAAAAATTTTGCAACAGCTTTTCCAAATTTTCGAAAAAATTAAGGTATGATATTTCAGCAGACGATGCTCATAAAATATCATGCCTTATTGTTATTTTTGAAAAAGCCGCAAAATTTAAAATTGTCATCTGCTGCAAATTATAGGTGGTGTTTTATGGGTAAATTTTGAGACAGTCATCATATTTTGAAGAATTTTCCATGTTTTGATAAGTACCTTACGGCCATTCCAGGAAAAGTGTGACTTAGGGGTGGAAGGCAAATTTGAACTAAATTCCTTAGGATTGTTGAATTTTGTTCTTTGGTAATGCTATTCAATTAATTTAAATTTCTAGGTGGTACCACTAAAAAATTGTGTTCCTCCCCCAGTCACACTTTTCCTGGAATAGCCCTTACTATTTATTAGCAGATATGACATAATTTTAAATGTTTAGGGTCCCAGCTTGTCCCTGGAAAAGGGGAGTATGTAAAAGCATGAAGTCTTGCCAAATCTGTCACTAGCTGTTGGAAGTTTACGAATCTTGATTCAACTGATTTTAAATATTGTTAGTATCATGGCAAAAAATGAGAGGAAATACAGATTTTGAGGGTCTCTGACTTCAATTTTAAGTAAAGCCAATGTTTGGCAATGGTGTTGCAAGGAGTTAAATTCTATGCTGAGAAGTGGGCCCTTAGTTTTGGGCTGAGCCCCTAATCATATTGTTTTAGAACCCTAGCTTGCTCCTAGAGAAAAGTGTTAGTCTGTACCCTATATGATTTCATAGTTGTTTAACCGATTAACAGCTCTATTTTGGAATATAAACAGATAACTTCTACAAATAAGACTTTATAACTGATCAACAGATTGCCATAAACAAATAAATTTTTAATCCCTCTCGTACTCTATTAATCATCATGCTTAAGAAATAGATCAGCTCTAGCATTGAATTGTTGTATAATAATTCACTGTTTGAAGGTCAGTTGTAAAGATGATCAAATCCTGAGCGTGCAGCGCGAGTGATTTATCTTCGTACAACTGACCGACAAACAGTGAATTATTACTCAACAATTCACGCATTTGAGCTGATCTATTTCGATTCTAACACACAATAAACGACAAAACCACATTTGAAGTATTCAGCTTCTTCCAACCTTCCACAATTGCACTGATGAAATCCCGCCAATAGTTAAACTGTGTCGCAAATGTTTACATGAATACATTAATTGATGTCTTGCAAGCGTAAAAACAACGTTACACCATCTAAGGCAAAATTGACGTCATTTTGCAGTAACAATTTACGTCAGCTTGTGCGCGCTTACCATGCACTTTCAAAACTGTGACTATATCATTTAATGTGGCACGTTTTTTTAGCATTGGCTCTATAGGCGAAGTGAGTTAGTATTTCTGATAATTCCAGTGATTTTCAGGTTCAATATTCAAAACTCCCAATAACATACCTTAAGAGTCAGCTCAGATATCATACGGGCCACATCTTCTCTGTTAGCTATGCTATCATTATGTACAAGGTCAACTTTCCGGTTTAGGAAATCTATCTCTACAACCTGACGACTGAAAAAAACAAGAACAAGAGTTTGTTATAACATTACACATTTTATTCAAACAAATAATTAAACCATATTTTCTCATACCATTTATAAAAGTTTTATATGACAAATTTAGGTTAATAGATTAAAGATAAAAATAAATCTGCTTGTTGATTTTATATAGATTATTATTTTTTTGTTTTAAATGTCTATAATGAAACATACAAGCAAAAACATCACTTGTAATTTTGGGGTAGAGAAATGTCAACGTCAGTCAATCAATAAAATTCTTTTGTGACAGGCTCCAAGACTTTGGGCCTGATCTTCTTACCTCATTTTGTCTTGCAACATCTCCGCCTCTTTCTCTTTGCCATCTAGAAGCAGCCTCAGGGACTCCAACTCTGTAGCCATCTATGGAAAGAATACACAAGAAAATTAGTAGACAAGTCGTCAAGGTCTAAGATCCCTAGAAACATTTGCTAGAAGTGCCATAAATCAACAAACACAATTTATAAAACAAGTAAATTTGAGTAGGATATATATACACATTATTATAATAGTAACGTGATCTGGTGTACTTTATCATATTGAGTTGATGAGGTCATACCATCGGATCTGATGGTATGACCTCATCAACCAGACATGGTACAGTATGCCAGCTCATGTTACTATTATAATAATATGTTTATTATATATACCTTTTCCGACATTATTCTGATTTTATTAATTGTTTTGGTCTTTAATCCAGGAAAAATGCGGGAACGTTTGCAATTGCGTTTCGTTTCTTGACGTTACGTCATCATGTTTTCCGTCTCTGGTTCCATGCTTGAAATTTACTTTACGCAAAGACGCCGCAAAAACAGGTAACCGACGTCAGCCTAGTTTTAAAGGATAGTGATAGGGATTCAGAAAACCTCAGTTCGTTGATCAGGCTTTCTGTATCAGATGGCCAGAAAACAGACAGTTCAAACGTTGTATCATTTATAGGTATATAATAAATACAACTAACAATTTAAATCCCTTTAGAAATCAACTCAATCCTGCTATCTTCTGTCTAGTCTGAATAGAACGAATTTGCAAAGTGTTCAATTAAAGGTGCCCCGAATTATTCCTCACACTTGAAGATGAACGCTTTACAGGAAAACCTGTCTTAAGCAGTCACTCAAAAAGAAGACCAAAAACTGGTTTTCAAGACCGATTATCGCTTAATGCAGGTCAAAAGTATTGATGAATGATCCGAGGGGGGCATTCTGCAATACTTTCAACTCTCATTAAGTACCTATCATCTCATCGTTTAGATCTTTGTTTTGTCTATTTTTGAGGAGCCGCTTAAGACAGGTTTAACTCTACTATAGCGTATTGTTTATTGTTGTCGCCCTGGGCCCTGTCATCTGTTAAACTAATGGTACCAGGAGCCAACTCATGACAGAATACAAAAAAAGCAATAATACTGGGTCCACTGATAGACAATGTCAACCAACAAGCCATAAGTATATACACGTGCCTATTTTTTACATACTTCAATTTTCTATCAAAGAACTTAATGAAATCGCACCCATCAACATGTCCTGTAAAAATGGCCAATGCATGATGAACAGGCAGATGTAAGCCTGGGAGGGTTGACCCATGCCTAGCTAAGCTTTATGCCAAGCTAATCTGGATACCCATAAGTCAGTAGGTCAGTCTATTAAGTGGATAGCAGGGTGGTGTGTGGGCTTATAATTTTGAATGTCAAAGACAACTGAATGTGTCTCTTTACAGTAAAACCTGTGTTAAACGGCCACTCAAAATAGACAAAACAAAGGGTTTAATGAAATATGGTAGCTTAATGAAGGTCGAAAGCATTGCAGAATGCTCCAAGGGGAGCATTCTGCAATACTCTGACCTGCATTAAGCGATAATGGGTATTGAAAACCAATTTTTGTGTTCTTTTTGAGTGGCCCCTTAAGACAGGTTTTACCATACTGTAGAAACAGGGAAACAAGACATCAAATGCCTATTTTCTTGAGAAAAATGTTCAAAATTCATACTAGGTCTCTTCTTTAATATTCAATCTCTTCAATATTTTATTCAACTTTTCTTTTTCTAAATGGGCATGATTATGTTAAATTTGTAAAGATATTTTGAATGATGCCAAAAAAATAAATACCTGTGTTTAGGGTCACCTCACCCTACCTAAATTTACTGGTGAAACCTAGAATTGGTTTCAGGTTTTCTGGAAAAAAATATAATTTTGTTTTTTTAAAAGGGAAATGCCTTTCAAAATGCATAAAATTATATTTTTTTCCAGAAAAAAAAGAAAAAAATATGCTTGCCTACCCTACCTAAAATTGTCAGACCCGTTATCCCAAACACACATATTTATTTATTTGGCCTGAAAACAGTGTTAATCTTAAAAGAGATAAGTATTATCTGTGATCATTTGAGAAAAAAAATTCGACTTTTAGAATGTTCATGGAATCATGAATACTTCGGGTCTCTTGCAAGGTAACGTTAACTTCACAAGAGACCCGAAGTATTCATGTTTCCATGAACATTCCAAAAATTGAATTTATTGCTTATATTTAAATTTTATTATAAATATCTAAAATATAAAAATTATTTTTAATTTAGTAATTAAAACAGTTTTGCATTTAAAATATAATCATATTAACTGAGTGTAAAATGGAAATTTAAGCGGAACAGCCAGCTTGAACACAGACAGCCAATGGAGTTAACAAGAGGCTTGTTATGCATGTGTGACTCAGGTGTGGCTTGCTGTCAATCACACCACAAGTATCACTTCTGGCAAATGAATTCTTTGTCTGAAGCATATTTATTAAAGACTTGGTTTGAAAATGTAAATATATCTGAATATCTTTTAAAATATCTTATTTGTTACAGATAAAATTAATTGTGAACTTTGAGTGGCTCTTTACCTGACTAGCCTCTGGAGTTAAGGTGCCATACTGTTTCTCAAAGTCGCCATGTTGTCGGCGAGCCTCGGCTTCATACTTGCGTAAGATCTCCTGTAACTTATTCTCTAGTTTAATGAGGTCCTCTTCAGCCTGGTTCTTCTCCTGAATCAGAGCGTCATGCTCCTCGGCCAGCTCCTGAAAGGGATACAACCACACAAAATCACAAAATATTAAAGGCTATACAAATTAAGAGTTGTTGCCAATATGAAGGCCTGCCCTTTTTGGTAAAGGTGAAACTAGAGGACCTGAAGGTCCTGAGGCGCTCACCTGACCTCTTAAATAATGCTAAAATAGGTCAAGATCAACTACAGCTTATGATAAAACATATTTTGTTTTACCATATATGGAGGTTGAAGCCATTTTGGTGACATAAGTTGTCCAAATGAGTGGCATTGGATAAAAGGTCACAGGTCAGCTTGACATTTGGTACTTATATAAAGCCATTGTCTCATAAGGTTAAACATTTCTCGAAAGTATTATGATTTTGGCTTAAACAGTTATAGAAAAATGAACAATTCAAGATTTTTCCCATATAAATGCATTAGGAATCAAATTTGACCTTGTCATAACGTAGGTCAAGCTAGATTCATTATTTGTGCAAACCTGGTAGAGACCACATCCGCAATGCTACATACCAAGTCCCAAGGCCACTGACCTTTTGTTCTAGAGAATAAGATATTTGAAGGGTTTTTAACATATATGGGTGTGGTGGACTTGACCTTTGAAACTTATTTATAGCCATTGTCTCATTAGATTTAACATATCAAGTGAGAATAATGACTTTGGCTTCAACAGTATTCAAAAAATCATCTTTTCAAAAAATTTCACATTTAAATGCATTAGGAAGCAAATTTGACCTTAACCTTAAGTAGGTCAAGGTCAACTTAAGATCATCATTTGAACAAACTTAGTAGGCCCCACATCCCCAATGCTACATACCAAGTCCCAAGGTCATTGGCTTTCTGGTTCCCGATGAGAGCATTTTTAAAGGGTTTTTACCATATATGGGCGTGGCAACCATCTTAGTCATGTGACCAAAAAATGTTTTGCATACATTTTGGCTAAATTATCATTAGGAGTCTTCACATGAAATTTGAGTTCAATTGGGCCAAATTGGTTTGTGAGAAAACTATATTTTGATATATTCATGGGACTCCAATATGAGCGACCTAAGCTGAAAGATCAAAGGTCAACCTTGACCTCTGGAACTTATTTATAGCCATTGTCTCATTAGGTTAAACATATCAAGTGAGAATAATGACTAAGGCTTCCACAGTTTTAAAAAAAATCATCTTTTCAAAAAAAATTCCCATTTAAATGCATTAGGAAGCAAACTTGACCTTGACCTTAAGTAGGTCAAGGTCAACCTAGGATCATCATTTGAACAAACTTAGTAGGCCCGACATCCACAATGCTTCATACCAAGTCCCAAGGTCATTGGCCTTCTGGTTCCTGAGAAGAAGATTTTTAAAGGGTTTTTACCCTTTATGGGCGTGGCGGCCATCTTGGTCATGTGACCAAAATATTTTGCATACATTTTGGCTAAATTATCATAAGGAGTCTTCACATAAAATTTGAGTTCAATTGGACCAATGGTTTGTGAGAAAACTATGTTTTAATATATTGATGGGACTCCAATATGAGCGACCTAGTAAGCTGAAAGGTCAAAGGTCAACCTTGACCTTTGGAACTTATTAATAGCAATTGTCTCATTAGGTTTAACATATCAAGTGAGAATAATGACTTTGGCTTCAACAGTATTCAAAAAATCATCTTTTCAAAAAATTTCCCATTTAAATGCATTAGGAAGCAAACTTGACCTTGACGTTGAGTAGGTCAAGGTCAACCTAGGATCATAATTTGAACAAACTTGGTAGGCCCCACATCCCCAATGCTACATACCAAGTCCCAAGGTCATCGGCCATCTGGCTCTGGAGAAGAAGATTTTTAAAGGGTTTTTACCATATATGGGCCTGGCGGCCATCTTGGTCATGTGACCAGGACCATTTCAACAAACTTTCGTTCCCGTGTCCTAAGGAGTGTCCATATGAGATTTGAGTTCAATTGGCCCAGTGGTTTCAGAGAAGAAGATGTTTGAAAATGTTGACGGACGGACGACGGAGTGACTGGTATACTATTAGCTCACCCATGAGCCTTCGGCTCAGGTGAGCTAAAAAAAGAGGAAAAGATTCAAGCATCACACTCTGTTTCCATCCAAATTATGCTATTTATCTATAAGAATATCAATTTCAGAATTTATAATAAACCCTGGTATCTGTTATAGGGAAAGAATTGACCTATACAGTTGTGCATTGGAAAAATGCACTTAGCCAATATTTTCAAGAATGAGCTGACATTAACTGCTTAAACCG